>JARCGZ010000002.1:3711875-4947500 GCA_029784005.1 Lenwebbia sp. NSW1173648
AAATCGGACAACTTACGAAGTGAAAGAAAAAAAGTCCCACTCAGCAGGCAAAATACAGCCTTCGATGCAGATAACGAATCAATCAGTCATCATAAGTACCATAGTTCACTAAGGGAATGAAGTTATCGGACAGGACGATGAACCGCGGGATGTATTCCTCAAAGATTCAATGGTTAGGTTCCGCAATCTATAAATCATCAAATTGAGGGCGAATTGTTTTCACACACTCGAAATAAGTTCGATTGATGTCACGAATTTTCGAATGCCATATGTATAGGTCTCAAGGAAGACCAAAGCCCCTGAAGCTGCACTAGAGAGAGAGAGAGAGAGAGAGAGAGAGAGACCTTTTAGTGGTGAAGACCACGAAGTCGACCACTAGTGGAGAGAGTGATGAGCAAGGAAGGTGAAGAAGATGGAGGAGAAGGGGATTGAGAGTGAAGCGGTGATTGGTTCCAGGTCTGAAATCTATCAAGTTGTAACCGATTCCTAGTTTTTTGAACCTGGAACGATCCTATTTGCTTTGGAACCGGTTCTGGAACTTGCCTGTTTTTCCGGTCCAGTTCCAGGATCTATCTGAGAACCATTTTTTTTGTTTCCTTTTTTTGGTTTCATTTTTTACAGCAAAGTAATATGAGCAACAAAATGGTTCAAAGTAAAAGATGAACAACAAAAATTCTTATCTGCCAAAAACAACAATCCATGTAATCACGTACACTAATAATCAATAAAAAATTCAAACACGTAACATAAACAATAAATTATAAAACTCCTCCTTATTCATCCATAAAACGTCCACAAACTCACACGAACGAACATTCTCTCTAAGCTCTAAGCTTGAGAAAATTAAGTACTTCATCAACTCGAACTCGAGCATAAACAGGAAACCTTAAAGCTTAATCGAAATTGAGTTAATACTGAAATACCCATTTACTAGCACAGCACAATTCTTGCTGTTTGCGCATCACAATGCATATGGTAAGCAAATTATGGAATCTCAGGAAATTGATCTGGAGGCTCTACGGATTGTGAATGAATGTCACAATCGTGCGAAGGAGGTAACATACTGTCTTCATGTGATAATCTGTTCCCGTCTTTGCTCTGTCCTTGTCCTGTTAACGATTCTCTGCGTTATCAGATCCTTCACTACTTGAGGAATACATCTTCGCTCGTATATCCTCACTTTCAATTGGACCACTAAAAATGTAGCTCAACTTCGATTTCATTTTCAATCTGGTTTTACATATTGAATAATTGATGTGGCAGGATATTAAGACCTTTTGTTAAATTGAAAGAGACTCATTGACCTTCGATGAAAGTTACGGAGATCATCACGACGATGCCACCAGCAACCACTTGCAAAAAGAAATGAAAAAATTCACAGAGAGAGAGAGAGAGAGTTACGCCGAGAATAGGATCTACAGGAGCGCGAGAGACCTGGTTGAAGACGGAGTCGCCGCCGGCGAGGGAAGACGAGGAAGCAAGGGAGCGAGAGATGACGTCGGAGCTGCCGTCACGAGAGCCGGCCTCAGAGGGAGGGCTCAAATGGCGAAGAGGAAAGCGCGGGCACGAGCGAAGAGGAAAGAACGACGAGGGGCCGGGAGCTATGTCTGAGAGCGAGAGAAAAACAGAGAAAGGAGGCCAACAAAAACTTGGGTTTTCTTCATTGGTGAAACCGGTTCAAAAAACCGGTCTGGCTCCCAAGTGGTTCTTCACTCGGAACCGGAAATCGAATCAGGTTCCATTGATTTTTATTTTTGGTGGGAAGCAATATTTTCATTTCACTTGAAAAAAGGGTATATTGCTTCAAAACAAAATGAAAATCAAACAAAGCAAGTAAATCTGAAAGATAAATCAACTTGGTACAGCTTATAAAGACTTGCTCATTTTACCAGAAAGACGGGTTTGTTATAGCATTAAAGCCTAACTGACGGTCGATCACCGAATCTCGCATCAATGATGAGCAGACGCCGAGATATCCTTCTCTACTTACGACTTTGCCAAAAGGCAATGTGCGCTTTGGCTCGGCGTCCAAGCACCATCACCAAAAAAAGATAACAACAACACCAGCAGGTTGAAAGAGTACATAAAACGCATTGTAAATTTCAGATCTATTTCTAGATCGGAATAGAAAAGCACTCAAATTTAAATTTAACTCTAAATCGGAAGAGAAGACCTGCAAAAGAGATATCAGTTGATCATAAAATTACTTTCAGATAAGCCGACTGCTGAAGCAGTAGAGGAGCAGCACTCGACTATATGAAGTAAGCACCGGAGCCGAAGCGAACAAACAGATCCAAAATAAATTTCTCATACTTTTGCTCTCCTAGGCTTTTCCCCCTTCCCAAACCGCCACCATACCCCTCCCTGGAGCAACACTGAATACCTCCGTCTCCCCCTCACCTCTTTCCCTCCCTCACCTCATCCTCTTCTTTTCCCTTTTGTTTTTCTATCCCTCCGTATCCTCAACTTCAAGATTCAATTTTTTCTTGAAGATTTTTTCGTTGATTTCATGGACGATCCCGTCGACTTCTTCCACTTGAAAAGTTTTGTCCAATGAGGTTCCACCGATTCCAAAAACTTGAAAACGAAACCGAATCTATTTTTAGGGCAGTCCGGTCCGATTGCACACTCCTAAAGCTTAGGTCTTTTGCACCTACAAATGCAGAAGTAGAACAGCGTTAGAGTAAGTGCTGTTGTGCATGCAAAATTGGGTCGGGTTCGGATTTGATTTGGGATTACCAGTTTTGTTTTTTACCTGAAAAGTGAGGATAAATTATTTTCTTTTTCTCTCGATTGTTTTTTCGTTTTCGTTTCACTACGAGCATAACATATAAATAAGAGGATAATGTGACGATTTTGTTTTCCATAGCTGAATCAACGAGAGTCTACGATGCATATTGCAAATATGCTAACGCTTCAAATTTTTGATTCCTAGCTCAATGCGTCCAAGTATCGAAAGTTTGTTACATTCTATGTCCAACATTTAACATAGATCAACCAATTAACAAAAGAGTACAATTAGGTTATTTTATTTTTCCATTTGCTCGTTGATTTTTTGCTGGATTAATTGTTCAATGGTATTTCGAGCTTTTCGAAAAAAGGGCTATTCGAAGATAAATCATCGTCGGGATCTATTTGAGTTAATTGACTAAATTTATCCCCTTAACATAGTGATATATTGACATTCAATTTATCTATATCGAAGTCTTATGATTTCAAAGGGCTATGTTGAACTAGGTGAGACAAGTCTTAAAATTAGTGAGGACCCATTTCCCCGATCGTATAAACGGACCAAAGTCAAAGGACTGACTTATATACACGATTGGATCCACGTCATTAATAAGATAACTAAGGTCCACAAAGTTAGGAATTTTTGCATCTTCCCATTTCAGCCAAAAAGAAAAAAAAATTGACTCAAACCCACCTGCTAAAAATAAAATAAAATAACATAATAAACTGCTTTAGATGCATGCAAAAATAAAAGAAATTTGTTTTTTTGTTGTTGTTGTAGTATCCTCGACAACCATTGCCACCTCGTGTGATTGCCACCACAAAAAGCGGGACAAAGATTAACGTTAACCACAAAACAAACCCACAATTTTAGCGGTCAAAACCCTAAATTAAGCTCCTCAATCATGTATAAGAATGCCCTGCTCTGGTCTCCACCTTCCCAAGTCTCCAAGAAACACTTGAAAAGCAAGCACATTTAATCAAATTTGAAAAATGGCCAACAAGCTTGTCGCAGTGTTTCTCATGTGCGTCGTCCTCGCCGGAGCGATGCACATGCGCGAGGCCGAGGCCGCCGCCGAGACGTTCAAGTCGTGCTTCACCGCCTGCCACGACGGGTGCAAGGCCGATGGCCACGGCTTCACCTTCTGTGAGGTCAAGTGCGACACCGAGTGCAGCGAAAAGGAAGTAGCGGGTAAGAACATAAAAAGACAAGAAATTATATCGAGCAATGGTGATGTTCTTATTAGAAATTTTTTTACGAGATTATTGAAAAAAATGCAAATTTTTGTGTGGTGCTTCTCGCATTTATTTATTTTTTGTCACTAAGCTTTTAATACGCATATTTATGGTGTGTTTTTTCCTTGGTGCAGCGAAACTAAATTTGCATTTATAAGCGGCCATGACCAGTGCAAGTCCTTCAAGGGGGAAGAACAAGGGAGAGTGGCGATGTAATAAATCAGTGGATTCGAATTTTCATTCTTCTGATTCCATCACCATCATACTCTTGAAGAACTTTTAATAAAAAAAAAGCTTTTATTTTGGAGCTTAATTCCTTTTCATTTCGTATTTCTAGTTATTTATCTTGATAATAATCGTGTAAATTCGCTAATTATGACGGACGTCACGATGCGACGCGTTATCGACGTATGCATAAATCCCTAGAGATCGCTTAACTTTGTTGCGCTGGTCGATTTGTTGCTTAACTTGCTCTATTTTGTTTGTCCTATGTTCGTGACTTATATAGGAGGAAAGCAGAGAATTCCCAACCCTGAATGGATTGGATTATAAACTTTTTCATAGATGTTTCAAATTTGAAATGTTCCAAAAGAAGAAATTCCAAAAGCACTGTTGCTGGAGATTTTTTGTTATGACACAAGTTTAGCTGTTCGCGGAATAAATTTAAAGGGAAATTGCACTATTTTTAAATGTTTAATGTAGTCATTCAGTTTGATCAAATAACAAGTCAGACATTATTTGATGACGTGAAATATCTAATGCGGAGTTGGACTTTTGCAATGTCGGGTTGATACAATACAAGAATATGTTGCCGTGAATTCCATTTTGTTATCCATCTTCTTTTATACTCGTGGTATTTTTTTTTTCTGTTGCCCTCACGTTAAAACTTATCGGATTGAAGCACATATAAGAAAAATTTCTCGATTCGAACTAACGAAAGAACGGCATCAAATTTCTTAATGTAGTTTAAGGACTACATTGAAAATTTAGCAGAAATTCAATATTCATATTGAATAAGTTAAAAATCCATGGATGAAATTTCTCGTTGAGTCGAAATTTACGGTCTATTAGTGTTATGTTCCTTATATTTAAAGTTCGTCGACGACAATAACATTTATGACACGTGTACTTACATCTGGTAATGGTCCACGTAATCAAGAGTGGAAAGTGTTTAACCATTCAAGAAACTCATTGCAGGATTGGTGGATCTCTATTAGCCGAGCAAAGATAGGGCCGTTGACATTAGCTAAAACAGCATAGGATTCAAGAAGCATCACTTGTCAGGTGGATCCGAATTGGTGTCGGAGTTCAACTACTTTTAACTAACTCCATGATGATTTGGCTTAGTAGAACAACATTTGATTATTGAGCACCAAATTAAGTGGCTAAAATAGTTGTTTTAATTGCACTGACCCAAAGAAAATAATAAAAAATATGACCATGATATGTAATTAGTACTGTCTAGGGCGCGCATAACAACAAATCTGCTCTAGAAATCAACTTCTGGTCAGAAGTTGACTTTTTTACTTTTGGAGATAAGTTAATTTTTTTTACTTCTTCAAGTGGCTCCAAAACTATTTTTGGAGCAAAAAATTGCTCTAAAAGTAGAAAAAATGAAGTTGCATAACCAAAGGAGTTTCTGCACCAAAAGTTGCGTCACCAAACGGATTTCTGCTCTAGAAGCATTTCTGGAGCAGAAATTCTATCCCAAAAGTATTGTCATACGTGACCTTAGTTATCCAACAAACAAACTGAATTTTTTTTTTTTGGGATATAATTGAACCTTTAATTTAGGAGTTTGGCCACCCAATAGCACCAATTCACTTTTTTTTTTTGTCTCTTCTGTCTATGTTCACGTATATAAATTGTGCCCAAGTCCTCCTTTTCTTTGCACTCAGACATACAGATCCGTTCTTGCAAGTACACAGTGTCTTTTGAGTCGATCATCATCGGATACAAATTGTAGTCCAACAGCACTAGAGACATGGCATCAAGAGGGATCATGATGGCCCTGGTCCTCGTGCTCGCCGCCATGCTGTGGACTCGGTCCGCGGCCCAGTCCGGGTGCACCACCGCCCTCGTGAGCCTCGCGCCGTGCCTCAACTTCATCACCGGGAACTCGTCCGCCCCGTCGTCCTCGTGCTGCTCCCAGCTCTCCAGCGTCGTCAAGTCGTCCCCCCGGTGCCTCTGCTCGGTCATGAATGGCGCCGGCCCGATGTTCGGCATCACCATCAACCAGACCCAGGCCCTGGCGCTCCCCAACGCTTGCAATGTGCAGACCCCACCAGTCAGCCAGTGCAATGGTAAGTCTTTTCCTTTAGTTATGTCCCTTTGTGCATTTTGCTTATTTTCTCACATTTTTGTTCATTTGGAAGCGGTCGCTAATGCACCGACCCCGGCCAGCGTGGGTGCGCCAGAGGTGCCTCCTGTGGCTTCGCCGACGGATTCTCCAGCGGAGCCTTCAGATGAGACGCCAACTGCTGCAGCACCAGCTGCCTCAACTCCTCCTTCAGGTACATATACAGAGGACATCAGAACTAGAATCATTCATGAATCTAAACATCTTCTGAAGATGCCTTAACGATTGAAGTATAAGATGATGAATTTGGGCAAAAAAATAAATAAATTTTGTTGGTGCAGGGACTACAGGAACAGGAGGGTCTAAAGCTGTGCCATCAACAAATGGGAACACATCTGATGGAAGCATTGTGAAAGCTCAACTTCATCTCGCCGCGTTGGCTGTCCTCACGGCATCGATCTTCAAGAGATTCTGAATCATACTGTTGAAGATTTGGATCGTGCCGTGTTCATTTGTTTGATTATTCTTTACGGCGTCGCTCGCCTTGCGTGTGTATTGAGAATTTTTCTGGTTGCCGCCATCTATGGCGGTGCAATGTACTGTACTCTGTGCCAGAAGCAGTTCTGGGTGGTGTATTTGATTGTGTCGTTTGTCCTAGTGAATTCTTTTCTGCTAGTTCAATCAATAGGAGTCTTGTTGATTTCAATTTGTTGTGATCCATTCTCTTATGCATGAAGAACTCGAAATGGACCCTCGGAACCGCGCAATCGGAGGAAAGTGAGTTGATGGCCATTGGCGAGAGAATAGTCGATTTACAAAACGCGATGACCACGAAAAATGTTGAAGTCATCTACATTTTATGGAGCCGACGCGAATCAAACATTCTTTGGTTGAATGAGAATTACGGGACGAAGTGTGATGAAATCGAGTACATGGAAAACTCTCTCCATAGTTTATACCGAGCGCCTTGTAGTTATATCGAGTGCATTCTTCTTCTCCGTCGATTGCATCCTCGTGGCGCCTGAAAATCATTATGTCTCTCCCTCTCTTTCGCGGCCATCTTCAAGGTCTCGCGATCTCGAATCTGAGGTCGGAATCCCCCATTAAATGTCACGCGACCTCGTATCTGTGCTCCGCATCAGAACACAGAGAGCAGAACAGAGAGAGAGAGAGAGACAGAGCAGTGATGTGCGGTGATGGAGTTGGTGGTGGTGGTGGTCGCGCGTGGTGGGGTGGTTTCATCTCCGTTGACTTGTGGGGGTGGTCACGTCCCCACGAGTCCGCCATGGTGGTGGTGGTGGTGGTGGAGTGCAGAGACGACGATGGCAGCCAAGTCCATTGCGGCAGTCATGTGGTGGTGGTGGTGGTAGTCACGGCCCTTTTGACTTGGGTTTGTGACCCTGTGAGTCCACGGCGGCGGCGGCGGCGTAGAGATGGCGGCATTGACGAAGCCAATTGGGGGTGGTGGTGGAGGATGGTTGGTGATGGCGGGAAACTTAGTCATTTGCTCTGTTAAAGAGAGAGTGAGTGTGCATCTCAACCATTAGATCATGTGGGTCTCACGTGAGGCTCACATATATAAAATGTTAAAATCAATTGGGCTCACATACATAAGATTACGAATTTTTCGAGAGATGATATGAAATTGTTTATAAAGAAAGACAAGTGCGGCCTGTATAACAAGTGGCGACATGAGAATGTTAAATTGTGTTATTAACCATAACTTAGTTAACGACTCAAAAATATACACACTTAGCTAACAACCTTTAATTTTTTCAAAGGGGACACCCAATTGAGATATACATATAGGCATGACCGACTTTGCCACGGTTTCAAGTAAATTACGACGTATTTAGAAAGAAAAGAGGACGGCCTTAGAGAGGATCGGTCCCGTTTTCCTTCGGACTGTAGAAGCACCCAAAAATTGGCTAACCAAAGTGTCCAATCGATTTATGACGGTGGGTTAGTACTAGTACTAGTACTATTACTAGTAGGCTGTTCCCCATTGATGACAAATCATGCTCTGTTTAGGAAAAGTTGGCTAACCAAACTGTCCGTTATGCAGGATTCCTCAAAAGCAATATGTCTAGAGTTAGATATCCATCTGACGTCATAAATATAGTTCTCATAGGACTTCCTTGTCTTGGTCAATTTGGCCAACCAAAATCACCTGTTTGCTCTGTCCTTTTTTTTTTTTTCGTCGAATTGCTGCGGCATCACTCGCCCGGCCAGGCTCAGCGCAGTCCACATCCGGCTGCACGCAGGTGCTGATGACGCTAACACCGTGCCTGAACTACGTCACGAGGAACTCCTCCGCACCCTCCTCGACCTGCTGCTCCACGCTCGGCTCCGTCGTCCAGTCGCAGCCGCAGTGCCTCTGCCTGCTCCTGAATGGCGCCGCGTCGTCACTCGGCTACAACATCAACCAGACGCTCGCCCTCGTGCTCCCCGCCGCGTGCAACGTGAACACGCCGTCGGCGAGCCTATGCAACGGTAATGGCGTGACTAACGAAAACTATTCATCTTTTGTGTCATGGACTTTACTCTTAGGGTGATGTCCTAACTAACAATGCTAATCGAACCTATGAATTCAGCGCTGTCTCCCTCAAGAAGTCCTCCGGCAGACGACAACACACCCGTTGCCCCAACGGCATCATCAACCCCAACTGTTCCTTCTGGTAATAATCTTACTAGTTTGACACTTCTGGTGCAGCAATAATGTTGCATCAATCTAAATTTGAGTGAAAAATGTTGGGTTTGTTTTTATTTTTTCCCCCCTATAATCATTTGTGACTGATAAAATGTCATCTTTTTTTTGTTTAATCAAATGAAAAATTCAGGGTCAAAGACTATACCAACCACGAGTGGAAGCAAAGGCATTGGAGTACGTGTCCCTTGGCTTTTGGCTTCATTTGGATCAAATCATTTCAAATTATAAGATGGAGAAATCTTATTTAACACGACTATGTCCTATTTGTTATTTTCACCCTATGGAGTGAGAGTTTACTACGTCGAACCTGAGGAGAAAACGGGCAGAATTTGCTCTATAAAAAAATGGGTAAGACGTGACGAAATAGATGGAAGTAAATTAGAAGTCAAGTACTCCATTTGCAACGCTAATCTGCCCTCAATTGGCTATAAACAAGGATTAACATGAACTAATGTTGCATTCGAAGCGATTCATTACGCTACATTAATCCTCTAATTGCGCAAACATCGCCAGACACGGATATAATAGCCGGAGCGATAGAGCGATGCTCAAAGCCTAATGCAAAATCGTCTTCGTCGTCCTCGAGCAACATTAACTTATCTTACGAAAGCAGCACGAATGCTATGTCCCATACAAGGTACAATCTAACGAGTGATTTCATAAATAGTTAAATAATTGGTAATATTCAATGATAATTGACATCAATAATCTCTCTCAACCTGATACAGATTGCAGTGGTGGCCCAAGCCCGAGCATTTGATACGTACGTCGCCATTGTGATTGTGGAATTCAGCACGCGCCTTTCGGCGTGCCTCGGCATCTGCTCGCTCCAGGAATCGGCTTGCCCATTCAGCCCACATCAATGAAGCATATAGATGCTATAAGCTGGCCGTTAAAATAAAACAATGCTGAGACGAAAGTTACCGTCATTTCTGCTAACAATATCAGTAATTATTCACTTATACATCTGTCCTCTCTCATCTTCACTTTACTTATTTTCTTTCCTTCGATCTTTGTGGACTTGGAATCCTATCACTCATCTCGAGTTAATCCTTCGTCCAGCCGCATCTAACATACTTGCAATATACCAAACAGCGCGCCCTTGTCAACAATAAAAACAAAAATTAAAGGACCTATTTATCATAAAAGCAATTTTGTCTCATAAAAAATACCAAATATAAAGGGGAAAATCTTAAGCCTATTGTAATTATGCTGGTTAGTGGTGTCAAAAAAGCCCGAACCGGCCCATCCCGGCCCAAAAAATTAGGTGTATTTTCGGGCCGGGTCTCAGTACTGTTCCCTGTAAGGCTCGGCCCAAAAGAAAAAGCTGGACCCGAAGTTACTGTGACCTTTCACACACACTCTCTCTCTCTCCCCCTAGCAAATCGCACTTCTTCGTCGTCTTCTGCTGCTTCTGCTTCTCCGACCTTGCGAGAACCGAGCGAACTCCGACCTTCCTCCGCCATGTTCCAGCAAGCCACAAAGCTTCTCCACCGGCCCATCCTGACCTCCTCCGTGATGAGGGCATCTTCCCGCCCCTTCTCTGCCGATCTCCCGGCGGAGGAGACGGCGGACGCTGCGTTCGTGGAGGCGTGGAAGAAGCTGGTTCCCAACATCGACGCGCCCAAAACCCCTCTCTCCTTCATGCTACCAAGGCCTGCCACTCCGTCTTCGATCCCGTCCAAGCTCATCATTTCGTCGAGACCCATTTGTTGGGATCAGTGCGAAGTGCCTCCACTGAGCAATAAGAAAAGCAAAAGTTCGAAAGTTTTTTTTGTAGAGGAGCACCAAGAAGCTCGAATCGAGCACGTCGATGGCGAGAACCAGGAAAAGGGTTCACGCAAGTCGTCGTGCTGCTGATGGAAGCGCATTCGAGAAATGGTATTCATAGAGCCTGAGCCAGTTCTGATGAGCTAAATTCAAAAACCGAAATTGAATCTACTCTAATTCTTATTAAAGAGACCTATCCACTAGAAGGATTCTCTTTCTATTAGTATCCTAAAATATAGTCAACGAAGTTGCCAGTTCCTCATGTAAACCTATCCTCAGACAACCAATTATTCAAAGAGAACTTCACTAGACTACTCTAAAATGCCACGAGATGAATCTATAGCTAGGTGAACCTACGGACTTAACCAATTGACCTCCAAATCAACCCAAGCCCCCTTGAGACTAAACCCAGTCCGACACCACTAGCCATATTCAGCATATGTAAGTCACTCACTCAAGTTAACCTACAAATGGAACATTAATTCTCCAAAGTCCAGCCCAATCGAAACCAAACAGCTTTAGTCAACAAACGTTTCGACTGTTCCAACAGCAAGTCATCGACGTTCAGCCACATTCAACATTCAGAATTAACGAACCACCCATGCCAATGAACTATCAGATTGACCCATTAAATGAAGCCAAGTTCAATTAGATTCGTGCAAACCACCGACTACACGGAATATTGAGCACACATTAACATTAATTCCACATAGCCAATGATTCTTAAATCTTGAAAAAAAAAAAGTCTATGGAATTGACCACATGTCAACCCTTAATCATGAATAAGTAAAGGAATGATCAAATCAAGCCTAAACTCCCTTGAATTACACTCAATTAACGTCATTCAGCAGCCTCCAGAACTGAAACAGAGTACACAAGTCCCAAAATCACAAGCATTTGCAAGAAATCAACTAAGCTCATATGATCAAAACAGTCTCAAATCAGGACCAAATTGAGGTTAAATTGAAGCTCTATAGTCACGGCTAGTAAATACCAATGCAGTTCCATCAAATTCCAGTCAAGGATAGCGTCAACAATCAGAAATCCAGCAAATCTTGATCATGTATGGCACTACTAACTATGAAACAAGCGAATACTGGACATATGTAGCTCTGATAACTATGATGCCAACAAATTCCGAACTAGTACAGCATTGTTAACATGAATTTCCTATTTCGACTCCCTATACAAAAGTATATCCAACGTGATCAAAGTAGCATCAAATTTGCATGAAACTTATGTCACATAGAGATCCTCAAATCACGACCAGAAAAGTCAGTCCTATTCTCAGCAGCTCTTAAGCACATCAACTTGGAGCATTATGTCCGAATTCAACAAGAATTGACCATAACACTTTATGTTTGTTGTATTTAGCCACAGGTATTGGCAAATATTCTTCAAATTACGTCAAATCATGAAATCTTGTGCCAATTCGCTTTCTATATCTGGCGAAAGCCACCTCACTCGTGGCCAGCGTGGTGCGCTAGCCGGGGGCAAGGGTGCGAAGTCCCTCACCAAATCTGGCGAGGGCCACCTCACCCATGGCCGGTGGGACTGCAAAGCCTCTCGTCCAGGGCCGGTAACAAAAGAAAAAAAAAGCAAAGGGAAAAAGAGAAAAAAATTAAAACATTATTTTTAGAACGACTAGCGTCTACGTTAGCGATTTTCAATCAAGATTGGCCGAAATGACTTAATTAGAAAAAATTGACAAAATTGAAAGGTTTATGACTGAATTGGCACAATTACAATAGGTTTAATGCTTTCTCGGTAATTTTCCCATTTTCCTGGATTTTTAAAGAATAATTTTGCATCTTGTGTCTATGAAATGGAAGTAGCCGATGAATTTCATTGCAAATATCCCTCATGTTTCGCTTACGAGATATCAACGGGGTCTTCCATTTATATAGTTCCCCTTTAATTACTTGTTCGAATTTTTAGGTTGGACTCTCTCATATGTGCAAGACTTAGTTATTGCATGTCTAAATGACGCGAAGGATTCCGATTGACCTTAGTAAGTTATCCGGATTCGACATTTCCACATTATTTGGCACACAAAATGTTGATATTAATATACTCTTTGATGCCCCTCTGGTTCTATGCTTAACGTGTAAGGGCTGCTTGCGATTCTTCTTCCAAGGCATGACCCGATAATTTTCCTCTTCTTCTTCTTTTTTTTTTTCGATAGTATTATTAGTTTCCTCTATCTAGATCTAGTGGCTCTCTCTACTTGTGCTTTTTGTCCCCGGTGGAACTTAAATCTATCTGGTCGGTTAACTGTTAACATAAATCAAGCTCTTTTTTTTTTTTTTTGCCTTTTCTAATTTCATAAACATTCATACACATCGTTTTTATTGTGTATTTTTATCAATAATTTCCTTTTCGTTGTTAAATAATCCAAAAATTTTGTAGTAAACAATGTAAATTAATTTTTTAAATATCAATTGTTCGCGAACACACGACGGTACGTGGATGATAAATCAAAAGCAATTGATCTTCTTTGGAGATTTTTTTATTTATTGAGAAGGTACATCGCAATTTCCGAACAGTCCTTTTTGTCTTAAAAAAAAACATCAAACTCTCGTATCACTTCGTTTAATTCGCCATGAAAAATTCAAAGCCAGGTCGTGTAACGAGTCGGCTCACAAGAATTGGCAATCTTATTTAAAAAGGATCACAATTTTAAATGCGAAAGAATGTCATATAGATCGAGAATGCGGAATCATGGGTGCATTTTTATTAGGGACCAGATTATCGGGGAATTTGATCGCTACATAATGCGGGTAAGATCCCTGGGCGAAAATTTAAGTGTCCATAGTAATTTTCCCTTGAGTAAAATTCTTTTCTTTTTATTTAAAGATTCAAACGACATATGAGGCCGATCAAATGAATTAATTAGATTAGACCGTTGAAAACTCTCTAGACATTGACATGAGTAATTTTTGAAGCAATTTGACCGGTTCTGTTCTGATTTGGAAACTAAAGGGCCTCTTTCAGTTAGGTATAAGTAATCACCGTAGATAAAATTCTAAATCCGAGTCAAAGTAAAAAAGCAGCACTACTTCCGAGGTTTGCTTAATGGAAAAAAGAGCAATGCTAGACATAAGACAATTGGACAATTATATATATATCAAGACGGATGGAGTATGGAGTATGGACAATTTGACCAACACTGTCCAGCATCCTGATCAGCTTCACCCAAGGTATGATAAGGAATATGGGAATGATGCCCGTTCATTTGCTTCGCAAACTCCAATGGACATAGACCCCTCACGTGCATCACAGCATACAACTGACTCTCACATTATTAAAGCAACAATCGTTGATTCGCAAGTTCCAGAGGCGTCCACAAATGCAACAAACCCATCATCATTGCAAGGTGTGTCTGGATTAATCTAAATCATTATTGTCGCTCTGTTAGATCCTTAAATATCCCCAGTTTGTTTTATCGAAATTTAACATATGTTCTTTATGCATTAGATATGAACAGGGTTTCTCCAATCATGAACGTACGGAGCATCAATTCCAACGATGAAGAGATAAAAAACCTGAAAAGAAAAGTGGAAGAACTCGACTACAAAGAAGCTGTCATAAAGGAGCAGATGGAGATAGAGTCTGCTGCTTGCTCAGTTCGGAAGAAGCCAAGGATAGTGGTTCAGAAATGGCTGAATGAAACAGAAAGAGCAAGAAATAATTTCCAAATGATTGGCCAAGCCAATGCGGAAATTTTGCCACCAGCAGAACAGGTGGAGACATTGATAAGAGAAGTGGAAGAGCTCATAGAACAAACACTTCCACATACACTACTCATAGAGGCGAGAGATGCCAATGGAAATGTATTTTGGGAACGAAAGCTAATAGGTGAAAAGATTCATACGAACATTGAGTTGATTTGGAACCGTCTGAAGGAGAATAATGGATGCAAATTGGGTATATATGGAATGGGTGGTGTTGGGAAGACAACTATTATGATGCACGTACATAATAGACTTCTCAAAGATGCAACCTTCGATGGTGTGCTTTTCATCACTGTGTCCCAAGATTTCAGCATTTATAAGTTGCAGAGTGATGTTTGGAAGGCACTAAAATTTGGCGTTATGGAGGATGAGCATGAGATGAAACGAGCGGCGATGTTATCGGAGCATTTAGAAAGAAAGAGGAATTTTGTATTGATTCTTGATGATGTGTGGGAAGATTTTAAACTCCAAGATGTGGGAATTCCTGATAGAGATGGACTTAAGGTGGTCCTAATAACTCGCTTCTCTGAAGTATGTTCTCGAATGGATTGTGAAGAGATTAAAATTCAACCTCTAGGTGAAGAAGAAGCGTGGAAATTATTCGAGGAGGAACTTGGGCCTAAACTGCTAACCAATAAACAAGTTGAAAAGGTTGCAAGGAAAATCGCGAATAGATGCGCAGGTTTGCCACTCGCAATTAACACCATGGCAAGTAGTATGAGGGGAGAGAAGAATGTTTTTGTGTGGCAAGACACATTGAATAAATTGGAGAGATCCCATACAAAACACACAAAGATGGGAGATAAAGTCTTGCCGATACTAAAACTCAGCTACGAACGCTTGTCAGACCCTCAAGTTAAACAATGCTTCGTATTCTGTGCTCTATTTCCAGAAGATAAATCAATCCGGGAAAAGGAATTGATAGAATACTTTATTGATGAGGGATTTCTTGATGAATTGGATACTAGGGAGGAACAATATTGCAGGGGTCTTGCCATAGTGGACAAGCTTCGAAATGCTTGCTTGCTGGAAGTTGATTATCATGATTTCGTCAGAATGCACGATTTGATGAGAGACATGGCATTACACATCATGAGTACGACTTACATGGTAAAAGCGGGCCAGGATTTGCGAAGGATACCGATTGGGGAGCGTTGGACAGAGGACTTAGAGAAAGTTTCATTGATGTGGGGTTGGATCGAGGACATTCCGCCAGATATGTCACCAAACTGTCCTAAACTGTCAACGTTGCTGCTAAATTGTAGTATTCGGTGGGGCTTGCAGCTCCAAGATTCTTTCTTCACAAACTTGCGGGGGCTGAAGGTCCTGAACCTAAGTGAATGTGAAATAACAAAACTTCCAGATTCCTTGTCGGAGTTGGCAAATTTGCGAGCATTGTTGCTTAGATACTGTAAGTCATTAATTCGTATACCTTATTTAGGAAAGCTGAAATATTTAAGAAAGTTGGACGCCATTGGATGCGAGTTTCTATTTGCGGTTGAGGGTTTGGAAGAATTAAGTAATTTGAGATACCTTGACCTATCTAAAACTGGTATTGAAAGATCATGGGAAGGAACATTTAGCAGAATGGTGAATTTGCAATATCTTAAGATTACAGGAAAGGTGAAGGCAGAAGAGGTGATACGATTAAAGGCATTGAAGAGACTAGAGTGCAATTTTGGCAATGTTGACGATTTCAACGAATATGTAAGGTTTATGGAACGGAGTGGGCACCATAATTACTATCTCATTGTGGATCAAGAGAAGTCATTGTGGTTTGTAACCGAATCTGTGTATTCTAATCCTGAAATTTTGCCAGAAAATCAATTGGAATTTGAGTGGGGTTCTGATTATCGTGGTTTCTCCAAATCTGTGGAAAGGAGTAATGATTCTATTTTGATTCCAGGAGACGTGGAGTTCTTTGAGGGGACAAATTGGCGTGGCATGACAAATTTGTCCGGCATGAGCCGAAACCGATACCTGGAGGTGCTAAGAATAGTAAAATGGGACAACTTAGTGGAGCTCTTTGGGGGAGCTGGAGTAGATGCAGAAGAAATAGACAATACTCAGGACTCCCCAGCCCCTCTCTTCCCTTCTCTTAAGATGCTTGAAATCCGGAGGTGTTCGAAACTGAAGTATCTGTTTGGGCACGAGTCTAGATTCTCCCTTTCACTTCTACGGGACGTTGTTATATGTGAATGCGAGGGAATAGAAGGGAAGAATTCCTCAGTTGCATCACCCCCGCAACCTGGAGGAGGCCCCGCCTTCCCAAGACTCGAAATTATCAGGGTAGAGGAGTGTGGCAACATGAAGAGAGTGGTGGGATCTGAGTCGCTTCCCCACTTTCCCAGTTTAATGGCGATTATAGTAAGAGATTGCAATAACATCAGGGAGCTGTTACCGCACGAATGTTTGCTCCATCTTCCAAATCTCGTGTATATCGAGGTTCATGGTTGTGAAGGGATAGAGGAGATAATAAGCGGAGGAGGAGAAAATCAAGGGGGGAGCGCTGATTATGGTGATTACGCCAAATCTGTGGAAATCAAATCTTGCAATTACGCTATGGCCAGAGTGGGAGAGGAAAGGAATAACGACTCTATTTTGATTCCAGGAGATGTGGAGTCCTTTAAGGGGACAAATTGTCGTGGCATGACAACTTTGTCCGGCATGAGCCGACTCCGATACCTGAATGAGCTAATAATAGAAAAATGGGACAACTTAGTGGAGCTCTTTGGGGGAGCTGGAGTAGATGCAGAAGAAATAGACAACACTCAGGACTCCCCAGCCCCTCTCTTCCCTTCTCTTGAGACGCTTGAAATCCGGGGGTGTTCGAAATTGAAGTATCTGTTTGGGCATGAGTCTAGATTCTCCCTTCCACTTCTATATCACGTTTTTATATATGAGTGCGAGGGAATAGAAGAGCTGAATTCCTCAGTTGCATCACCCCCGCAAGCTGGAGGAGGCCCCGCCTTCCCAAGACTCAAATTTATCATAGTAGAGAAGTGTGGCAACATGAAGAGAGTGGTGGGATCTGAGTGGCTTCCCCACTTTCCAAATCTCGTGTATATCGAGGTTCGTGGTTGTGAAGGGATAGAGGAGATAATAAGCGGAGGAGGAGAAAATCAAGGGGGGAGCGCTCCCCTGAACACCCCTTCCTCTTTCTTGCCATCTCCACGTGTTTGTTTTATTGACCGTCCGAAACTGAAGACGATTCCACCGATTCCTTAGATTCCGGGAGTTCGCATCCACCGTATACCTCCGTTTTCTAGATTTACAATCTCTCTGAGGGAGTTGGATGGATAAATTTTTCCGGCATTAGCCGACTCCGATACCTGAAGGTGCTAATAATAGTAAAATGGGACAACTTAGTGGAGCTCGTTGGGGGAGCTGGAGCAGATGAAGAAGAAGTACGGAATACACGCGACTTCCCTTCTCTTGTGACGCTCGAAATCCGGAGGTGTACGAAACCGAAGTCTTTGTTTGGGCATGAGTATAGATTCTCCCTTCCACTTCTACGTATGGTTGTTATACGTGAATGCTCAGGAATAGAAGGGATGACTACCTCAGTTGCATCACCCCCGCCACTTGGAGGCCCCGCCTTCCCCAGACTCAAATTTATCAGTGTAGACAACTGTGGCAACATGAAGAGAGTGGTGGGATCTGAGTGGCTTCCCCACTTTTGCAATCTGAGGAAGATTCAAGTAAAAAATTGCAATAACATCAGGGAGCTGCTACAGCATGAATGTTTGCTCCATCTTCCAGAAGTTGAACATATCGAGGTTAGTGGCTCTGAAGGGATAGAGGAGATTATAAGCGGAGGAGGAGAAAATCAAGGGGGAAGCTCTCCTTTAAACACCCCTACCCCTTCCTTCCCATCTCCATTTTCTCCCCCAAAGTTGAACTACTTGAGGCTATACCAACTTCCACACCTAAAAAGTATATGTGGAGGCACCTTAAGTTTAGTCTCCAATGTATCTGTTGACATGCATGGCTGTCCGAAGCTGAAGAGGATTCCTCTAAGACTGCGTTTATTAGTCAACGTGCATCTCCCAAACATCAGTTTGGATTCTGAGGAAATGTGGGAGACTCTGAAGTGGGACCATCCCAAAGATCAGGCTCTATTTCAGCAACAATACAGATTTCTAAGAGCGTACAATCGGGGAAGGCGCGGTAGGCTGGCTTGAAGATGAAAAACAGCAAAGACAGAATTCCTAGAGAGGAGAGAGAAGGAATAGATTGAAACCTTCTTTGCTTTTTGCGTATGTTGGGTAAGAGTTTCTTGTTGATTTTCCCTCTTGCAAGATAGTTCCTTAGCATCTAAATTTGGAGACACTATCTGTGTCGACATTGCCGGTGACGCTCTGGCTAAGTCTGGGCTGTCCAATAGCAATATCTAGGTCCCTCCCATCCTAGGAACTTGTGATTTTACAGGATTTGGATTTTCTGTTTGAGAGATAATGATATTCCGAAGTTTCTGAAAACTGCTGTGAGGTAACTGCGACTAGCAGTGTTCCTTAGCGAATTTCCTAATTTGGCCAGCCAGATTTTGGGTTGAAGAAGCTTTGGGTCTTCTAGTACTTTGGAGCTTTCTTTCTACTATAAGCTCACTTGAAACGGAATTTGGTAGAGATATAAAGTGCCAAAATTCACAGCACCGGATGAGGTTTGCTGCTCTATTAGCTGCAGCTAGTTTGCTGTTTGTGTGGCCTTTTTGTGGACCTACAGTAGATGTTTTGACCCCAATAATACCTAGTAGAGTCTTAGTTGAGTTAAGTTGATCAATGGACTGGACCATTAATAGTTGCTCTAATATTGTAAGTTGAATGACTATTTTCGATATGTATGAAGATAACTCATTTTTGCTTTTGTAATTATATTATTCGATAAATATGCTTCCAGTATTGCTTTATAGATATACATAGTGGACGCTCGTTCTGCTTAGAAGAAATTATGGTTCATCGCAATTTCTTTTTAAGTTCTTTAGCTACCGATATCGGCTAGGGATTTTAAGGTTTGGATTTTGGATATAACTGGAGATAATTGTATATATGTTTGAAATGGTTTTATCTATGATACTGCATAAACTTGTTGATCGAAAATGTTGTCACATATGCTGCTTATGAACCCGATTAAACTGTTTCAACATTAAACTATCTGGTATAGAATATTTGAACTGCTTAGTAATTTTATCATAGCTAAAAACCATAGGCTGGGAAGTTTTCTTTTCACCCTTTGTTGTACAAACTCACCTCAGCCCCACGTTGGGTTAAGATGTAAAAGATAAAGAAGAAGATAGAATTGCATAGTAATCACCCTTTACGCAAATTTACCAGGTGTGCCTCTTTTGACGCCTCAAAGTCGTGGATAGATGAAAACCCTACCGCTTCAGCTCTGTTACTACTCAAGTTGTTGAAAGAACAGAGCACGTACCACTAGCAAGGCAATGGGAAAAAGGCCAGCTTATTGGACGTGGCACTTTCGGAAGTGTTTACATTGCAAGCAACCGGTAAGTTAACTCTGGGAAACTTCAACATGTTGCCTTTTTTAAGACATCCAGTTAGCTAAACTTTGACATGTTACGTGACAGAGAAACCAGAGTTCTATGTGCGTTGAAGGAGTTTGAATAATTGCCCAATGATCCTAATTTGGCTGAGTGCCTGAGGCAGCTAAAGCAGGTATTTTTTTTTTATTTTTGTTATGCTCTAGGATCCAATCTTTCCTCTCATTTGATCTAAATATGCTGGGGAAACTTTCTTTTTTCATTTCCAGGTAATTGATTGCTTGGCTACCTCGATTTTTTTTCAACCTGTTACTTAGGAAATTGAAGTACTTAGCCAGCTTAGACATCCGAACATTCTGCAGTATTAGGGCAGTGAAATTGTAAGTCACCTTTCCATGGCATCTATACATCCCAGCTCAAAGGGCATTCATAATTTGACTCACCAAAACATATTCATACATACTCAGGTTGAGGATCGGCTTAACATATATCTAGAATGTGCAACGGTTGGACAAAACTATATACAGGAGCATCTTGGGGCCCTAACCGAATCGGCTGTCCGCAATTTGACCCGCCATATTATGACTGGATTGGCTTACCTGCATGTCAACAACTCCATACAGGGGTAATTCTAAACAATTGATCAAGCATCATGAGATTGACTTTGGATAAGGATGATAGACCCCTGTGAAAAGTCTTTGGCCTGCGCAGGGATTTAAAGGGGACTAATGTAATTTTTGATGGATCGGGGATCGTCAAACTTGCTGACTTTGGGATTGCTAAACATGTGATTTTCCACTTCTTCACTGCAAGACTACTGAGAGCATGTAGAAATTCCTTGCTGATTTGTGGTGCATTTACTGGCGAAGTGAAGTCAGGGTGACTGCTAGATTAGGTTAGGCGCAAAAAGAAAAAAAGAGAAAGAAAACATGCAAGCTTGCTATTCTTCGTCTTTGGTTTCTCAATGCATACTTTGTTTTTGGTTTGTGGCGTTCAGTCTGTGCAAAAGTCTCTTATAGATGGATGAAATATTAGTGAATGGTTTTCTTCACTTTTTTTCCCCTCGTTTCGGGTAAAGTAATATGTTGCATAAACTGGAAAAGATTCCTTGCTGTGGTTAGATGCCGAAACCTAATGAAAGTTCTTTCCTTTTCTGCTGGTTTCCAAAAAGTTCCCAAGAGGCGTAGTGGATAGAGTACAATACCTTTGGTGAAAGGTTTTTCTTGTGTTGTTTTTGCTGCTCCTCTCTGCCTTCCAAGAGAACAATCAAATTTAGTCAGATAAGAAGCGCCTCCTTCCTAACATGTGGTAATTAAAAGTGTACTGGTCCATAGGACGGAATTCTGGACAGTAGTCAATGTATTGTTGCCCTCTTTACAAGTTCTGAAGCATTTGCTGAAATCATTTTGTTGATTGCTTCATGGTCCTTTTTCTCAGTGATGAGCTACCATAAGTCAAAAGTGGTTGATTTAGTTCTTTTTACCGATCTGATGTATCTATGTCTATGAAGATGTTGCAATTTATCCGGCGTTCCATGAACAAACCATATAGCCTTAGGCTTTACTAATGTCCTACCGTTTCTTAGATAGCTGGACAAGTAGCTTACCGCTCTTTGAAGGGAAGTCTAAACTGGATGGCGGAGTGAGGGAGTGATGGAATAGCATACACTGCAGCTCGTACAATCCTTGATGGCGAATGATAACTACACGGATCATGATCATACTGTTGACATCTGGAGTTTGGGATGTACTATTATCGAAATGCTAATTGGGAAACCTCCTTGGAAGGAGTATGAGCAGGTAAGAACGCTGTGTTGTTTTTTTATTTGCTCTGTTAGTCCTTGGACCGAATCTGTGTCACTGCTTTCTGCTGGAGTTTGGTACGGTGCATATTACCTTTTGGTATGTGATCTGTGTCTTTAGTTTCTGTTTAAGGTTTTACCATGCAATGCAGGCTGCGGCTATGTTTAAGGTGATGTGAAGTGCTCCGCCAATACCTGACACAGTTACCCGCCGAGGGAAAGGATTTCCTGCAGCGCTGCTTCCGAAGACAGCCTGCTGAGAGGCCTAGAGCTGCTATGCTACTTGAGCACGCTTTCCTGCAAATTTGAAGTTTGCAGATGACCAACTTTTTTCATGTGTGGAACATGGTATGTTTGATCCTTCACACTGCTGAAGCACACGGGAGTCGGATTTTCTATAAAGCTAATTTCCTGGGAAGACTTGGTGCAGTATGGAAGCTGCTACATGGACATTAGTTCATTAAAGGGATGAAGAAGAAAGAAGACTCTTATGGTCGAATAAGAGATACTTTTGCTTCAAAGGAAGGGCATTCGGTGCAAAAATGTTAACTAACACAATTTTAAGGACTTTTTTCAGTATAAAATGTTACTAACACAATGAAAAAATTATTTGTGACGTCCCGAAATTTCAAGGCTTATTAAATGAATGATATTGGACTGTTGGAAATTTAGTGACATTTATCGGAAGCTGAATCGTTCGATCTGAACGACTTTGATCGACGACTGAAGCGTAGATAATTGTAGTTCGATTAGTTTAGTCGTGCCGTAGATAATTCTCGCCGAATTCCTTCGCGCTCGCGCCCGACCCTGAACCAAATATCCTAAACCAGTCCTGATTTGTCAGATTACCGAAATACCATCAGATATTATTCATATACGCCAGAAAAAATTAATACCGATTGACCCGTGGTCTCCACCTCATTAAATGCCAAGGTAAATATCTTTTACCTTTTTGACATTTTGACCTTTGACCCAAAAATTATCAAAATACCCCCAAAGATTCTTTCTCTCTCTTCCCCCTCTCTCTCTCTCTCTCTCTCTTACTCCACGGCACCACCACCACCACCATCACCCTCACACTCACATCTTCATCTTTTCACCATCTTCACCTCATCTTCCTTCATTTTCACCCTCATTCGCCACCGCCGGACCGCCGACCACCCTCGCTCCTCGCGCCTAGCCTCGCCGCCGCTTAGCCGCGCCAACCAAGCCCCGTGCCACCCAAACCGCCCTGTCCAGCCGCTGTCCAAGCTTTTCCGCACCTCACCGAGCCCCAACCAGCCCCCGCCGGAGACCCTGCCGTGCCGCCGGTGCAGCCGCGCCACCTCGCCGAGTCCTCCGCCCGCTCGCCGAGTCCGTCGTCGTCGTTTTACCGCAAGACCAGCCGTTGTCCAGCCCTGGTTCGCCGTCGTCCATGTGTTGCCTTCGCAAACCGTCGCCGTGGTTGCGTCCGGATCGTCGAGACGAGTTCGTGGGACCGCCGCCGGGAAGTTTCCCCCCCGCCGCCGCCGCCGCCAACGTCGCCCGAAACCGCCGCCCATCGTCGGTCACCGTCGCCGCCCATGTCGAAGTGAGTTAACCCCTAATCCCAAATTAGGATGTTAATTTCACTTAGTAGTTTAATTAGATGATTACCGTAGTTAATTAGTTAGTTACCGCAGTTAATTAGATAGTTACCGTGGTTAGATAGTTAACTGTGGTTATGTTAATTAGTTACTATGATTAGTGGATAGTTACCGTGGTAGATTAATTAATTACTGTGGCTAGTTGGATTAATCATGGTTAGGTGGAATAGTTACCATGGTTAATTATTTTTTTATTGTGCCTGATATTTATTGGTGTCTGATCATGGATCGGACTGAGTGTTGATTGCGCTCAATTGCTGAATGATCACACTAGTATCAAGATGCCATGTTTAACCGGAATAGAATATTCGCGTGACCAATTGTGGTTTTGAACATGAAAATGGCCGCAGGCCAGGTTTTGATCATGATGTGAATGTAATTGCATTGGGAATGATAATCGGCTTGAATGCCTGTGACGAATGTGGGGTCACGCGATGGCTTTGATTGTGTCACCCTAACGTAACTGGGGACACAAGCGATACCCTTGTTGGCATGGGTCGTTGCCTAATAAGTCTGTGTGCCGGCAACGTACAGTCCGGGATTCCATGGTGTCGCGACCCGAAAGAAGATCCCCCTTTTTTTAGGGATCGAATCGAGGCTAATGGATTGCCGGGCCCTCCCTTCTGATGGGGGGCTTCGGCGCGGGCCCTCCCAGGCCCATACCAAATCGCGGCGGGAGTTTATCGGTTTCGACCTTGGTGTGGTCGGGTGATATGTGCTATGTGTGCATACAATTGGAGTCGCCACCGGTCTTTCTTGGGAGGTAGACCGGATACCTCTCCGAGCGATTGGGAGAGATCGCTCGGTCCTACGCAACCAGAGATTCTAAGGCCGGGGATTTGGTTACCCTAGCTTAAGCTAGAGTCCTTTCGGTTACCGTCCGGAGTTGATTGTTATCTAACTTGTGAGCACGCGAGGTTTTATCAATTTGACTCCTAATCATGTTCTTGTCAGTCGCTAAGTGTTCATGCAAATGTTCTTGTAGATGGGTATTTTTCATGGCATTTTCTATGTTTGAATGTATTCTAAGAAAAAAAGGTGTAAAATCATCCAAAGCAAACAAAGAGTTAAAGAAATGGCATATAAATTAAAACTACCCTAAGCATGATGAAAAGGAAACCCGCAACTCGTCGGGTGGATAATTACAAACCAATTGAATAAAACCCGAGACATGATCGGGGGTGCAACAGAAGGAAGACCGGATGGGACATCGGTCGTAAATCTCCATTCTTCAAGGTATCGGACCAAATGCTAAGCAATATGGACTACTCAATCAAACGTGCATAATCACACTCGTGAACACATTGAGAATCACAAATCAACGAGATAATCCATACCACTCAAGAATGGGCCTCGGGATCGGCCTTTGTATGCACACGTCGCGATTACCCGTTTGGCCCCGTTGACTTGCTTAAGAAATGGTTGGTTTTAATGGTCCCACGAGATTCCCCACGTGTCATGCATCGACCCTAACATCCATCTAACAAATCGCATGCAAAGGGTCCTAATTAAGTCATGCACTTAGGCCTTTTGAGCCTTAGACATCAAACAATCACGGCAAGACTAGTGAGTCCGCAAAAGGATCACTTATGGAATAGAATTGACCACATTTAGGCACAATTACCAATGAAGATGAGGTCCGATTAAGACAATTCTAGCACTCAAAGAAGGCTTAAGACATGTTGATCAAACTTCATTAAAAACATTTTCTACATTTTCTGATGCATTAACACGAAAAAGACAAGTTTAACCCTACTGCTCAGGAACATGTTCAGGGAAAAATCGGTAATCATGAAATACGTAAAAAATAGTAAAATACATGAAAAAATTCTGATATGTTTTATACAGATGGGAAAAAGTGTCATTGACGACTTTCATGTTTTGCACACTTACTGAAAAGACCCTCATTTTCTTGTAGAAAATGATTTTTCACGAGGGCTCAGCAGCAAACAGGCAAATCTCACAGAACAGACACACTTTAGGGTTATGCTCTGATGCACACTTAAAACATCAAATTAATGCACCAAAATTTCCAGTCTACTAAATAAGACCCTAATGAACAACTTTCATTTTTTGTGATTTTGGAAACGAAGACTCTAAGCAAGTCATTATCGCAACTTAAGACAGACATGCACTGAACAAGACACAAACTCCAGAACAGTCACAGAAATGCACCATTACACTAAATGCACTAAAAATATGGAACATGCACGAATATTTTTGGATTTTTTATATGTTATGAAACAGGATGTTATGAATGACTTTCATGAAGATGTTTTTATGAAAAAGAGTCTAGAAAAACTCATGGAAAATCACGAAGCACCAACGGTCGAGTCAGAAAACTCAACTCAGATTCAACCCAAGACATTCACAGATTCGTATCTCATACTACGGGACCCTTTTGGCATAGTAAAAAGCGTCCATTTTCATGTCATAATATATCAAATCGAAGCTTGAGACGCTCTCTACGAATCTCTAGAACACCAATCCACGAAATAATCACGTTTTGACCCTCAAATGTATGTTACAGTAAGATTGCACAGTTTGACCCGAGAGCAAAAACATGTCAAAACACGCCATAACATCATCCAATACCCATAGGCACGCACAAGCAACATAGCAACGTCACGTTCACTAACTAATCAGCCATCTCAAACAACCAAAGCCTCCGATTCACCTCATGTCTAGGCCAATAATCCATCCTCCACATGCTAGTTCACAAGTTAAGATATAGAATCAAATCCCTTTACCGTTTAACGCATACCTTTATGGACGAAATGGTTGCACTAGAACGACAAAAGGTCGTCGTTGGACGTCGGGGTCGAGGCGCAGTGTTCGGTAGGGATTGGAAACGGGCTTGGCACGGTCGGGAAAGCACCACCGGCGTGGGCGCCGGTGATGGAGCCGAGAGGCTCTCGGCCTCCTACTGGGAGCTACGGGCGGTAGTTTGGGGCGAGAGCGGTGCGAGGGTGACGGTTGGAGAGAGAGGAGTGGCGTGGTGGCGGTGGTCGGTCGAGATAAGCCGTCGGTTGGCCGGAGGGGCCGCGCATAGGTGAAAGAGAGATGGCCGAGAAAGAGCTAGGGAGATTGGGGGAGTGAGAGGGTTAGATAGAGCAACTTTTTTTCTTTTAAAAGAGGCCCCCCTCCCCCCTTTTTTTTTTGAGCTCCCCAGAGCTTCCCCTTTTTGTCCCCTGATGCAAGCTGGAGATGCTGCGCATGCTGTTGGTCAAAGCTTCCCTTGGTACTCACATTTTTGGCTTTTTCTCCTTCTTGCTTTTCTTTTCTTTTCCTTTTCTTTGAGATAAAGTCGCCTAAGTGAACGTGAAATTTAAATAAGACAAGTGACTATCTTTTCAAATGCTATATTTTTTTTTTCCTATTTTCGGGGTATTTTTTTAATTAAAAATAATATTAAAATGCTAAAAAATTCGAAAATTATTTTTCGTTCAAAATTGGTTCCTTAGGCTTAGCCGAGGCTTCCAAAGTTGGTTTTGCAATTTTTTTACTTTTTATGGATTTTCTATTAATTTTCTAAGAAAAATGTGATCAAAATTCAGGTGTTAACACACGGCTTATTGGTTGCCTGTCAGTCCGTACCGGCGACGGATAGTCTAGATTACCACGGTTGATTAGATGCCGGTCGCAACTTGTGTTGGTCCGTAGTCCCTTCTGGAATTATTCCTAGTATGCTCGCCTTAGGAAATTTGAGGGAGCTATCGAATGCCGTCGCTGTAACGTAGTAGGACGACGCCCGATTAATCCGAAAGAGTACTAGCAGTGAGGCTGTACTGTGGCGAGAGTGGAGTATCTCTTGGCCGGTGATGACTGGAACACGCTTGTTGCATTGTGCATGGTCTATGGCTGAGTGTTCTGGTTGAGTGATTGGATTGTTGTTTATTCACTGTCATGATTTATCTGTCGTATGGCTCAAGACGAGGTACGTTGCATGTGGTTGTCTCTCGGATGTTGGGCTTAGTTCGCTAGATTTGTTGGACTGCTTGTGTGAATCAACGTCCTAATCGGACTTAGGCGTTGACTCGTTGAGATTCATTGTCACGCCCCGACTTTCAGGCCCGCGACATCCCTACCAAATCGCCACGAGGTCACGAATGATAACGTCCCAGGCTCGTTATCGACCTCAACATAAAACGCATGCGGAACGTGCCTTCTCCTAAACAACAAGATTAGTGGGATAGTAAAGCAAGATAACACGGCAGACAATTCAGCAAAATACAATTCGATTCACAAATCAAAAGCAGAGGAGTTTTAACCCTACAGAGCTACAGTAAACACATACAACCCCATACTTCGGGGCGGCTCACTAGGACCTCAAAAGATTACGCGGTCGGGTAAGGTTAAGATCTCATCTGCTTCCAAAAATCTCACAACACCCTCATCTAAGCATCCACGGGTTTCGTCACTTCGGACCTGAAAATGGTTCCCACAACGGGGCGAGAATAAATCTCAGTGAATCAAGCCTAATCTTGATTAGGACAGTGATTCGCCCCAAACAACAAGCATATAAAACATCCAAACAACCACATATAACCACGGTATAGTAACCAGTCAAAAGCAGGCTTATCAACCATCAATCACACATGATGCAATACTCGACTCAACAGTCACATCTGACAACCACAGACAATGCATCACATCCACAGATATGCACATGACACCACACAAGTCCATTTATTAATGATGATCCCACGCATTAAGCGTCAAAGTGACGAGGATCCACGCGATTAGCATGATCGACTCTCACAAACAATGCGATCCCGCACTCTTCCGGCAGAACCAGGCTACATTCCTTTTCCCTTCGGCAACGGCTACTACGAGAGGTGTCTCCAGTGCATCCAGCACGGCACCCACAAGTAGGCATCCCTGAACGGGGCGTCGGTCCCTCACAAGCTGCGACCGGCATCCGATAATCCCTTAAAACCGTACATACCATACGGGGCATGAATTATCGTGCTTCTGGCAAGTCGTACAATTCCATAAAAATGGTGTGGTGTGTACCTTGAGTACAAGACGAACTTGCCAGGAAAAACCCATCATCATTCCGTTATATGACCATACGATTCGGACTCGACAATCAAACCATTTTATTCTCTTTGATTTAGGCAGGATGCTCACACAACATGCTCAAAGACTCGGCCCACAGCCAATTTCATGACAAAATATGTCTTTAATATTGCACTCGGTCATATGCAAATGCAGGCTACTCACTAGGCACTGCAATCATAATTGACAATCAACTCACAACAGAGCAGTCAATCAGTCAACCAGACATTCAACGAGACGATCGGCTGAATAAAAGCCATTAATTAAACACGAGTAAATTACTCTAATTAGGCCACATAAAGGTTCAATTTCGTGCAATGGTCTTATATTAGTCAAATTAATTTAATAAATATCAATTGCCCGCTCGTCTCTATAATGTCGCTCACTCGCGAACAAAATCTATCAAGCAATCAACCAGACTACCAATCAATTTCATCGACCATAATTAATCACAGAGAATCTAAATTTATCGACTAATTTAATCGATCGCGACCATTTAACCTAAACCCAATTTCTAACTATACCGGCCCCGATCGTGCTATCTAAACACCCTATCAGACTAATTAAATAACACTAGACGTAATTAATGCCATAATCAAGGTTTAGGGTCAACTCACTAGGTGAGTTAGCTCTGGCGGTCTCAACGGCGGCGCGGCGATGGCGACGGCGGCGCCGGCGGTTTCCGGCGAAGCTTTCGATTCGCGACTTCAAGGGCCAAGGCAAGGCCGGGGAAGGGTCAAGGGTTCACCAGGGGGCTGAGGGGGTCCGTCGGGATCGGCTGAGGGTGGCCGGAGGCGGCGGAACGGCGCGCCAACAAAACCGGCCAAAACAGGGCAGCCGCGCGGCAGAACAGGGGAGGCGATCCGAGGTCGATTCCGAGCTCCACAAGCCGCGATTGCTTCCGACAAGTTTCAGAGGTCAAGAGGGGAGTCCAAGGAGGTCGTCAGCGGCGGTGGTGAGCGGCGAAATCGCCGGATTTGGCTGAGCTTCAAGCAAAACCGAACCGGATCTGAAAACAGGGCACCGGCGGCTTCGGGGTGGCTCGCGGCGGCTCCGGTGGCTTTCCGGCGGTGCAGCTGGGTCCGAGGGATGCACAAGAGGCTGGTGGACGTTGATGAAGTGGCGGGAGGTGGCGGTGGCGCCTCGGACGGCCAAGGGACGGCGCGACAGCCTCGGGTGCAGGGGAGCCCGAAACAGAGCAGGGGGTCGCCGGGCTTCCTGTGGCCCTTCCGGCGACTGGCGACGGCGCCGGAGGGGTCGGTGGTGACGGCAGGAGGTGGCCGGACGACTGGGTGGTGGTGGCAGTGCACAAAATCGGAGGAGGAAGGAGGATTGTGGCTAGAGGGGGGTTCGGCCGAAGGTGGTGTCTGCTTGGGGGGGTGTTCTGCGCACGAGAGAGAGAGAGAGAGAGAGAGATGAGCAGATAAGAGAGAGCAAAGAGAGAGGGATGGGCAGCCAATAGGAGAGGGTTGGGTCAAAGAAGATATTAATGGGTTTTGACTCATACTCATGAATAGGTTCAAGAAGGTTCAAGGGCATTTTGGGTATTCGGATTTTCGACGGAGGGTAATTTAGTCTAGTCTCGGGTCAATTCGGGTCAGGGTGAGGTTCAGTCGCGAAAAGATCAATTTCTTGCGCGCGACGACTGAACGATCGAAATTGAAATCGATACGATCATCGGTTCGGAAATTCCCAATTATCGTCACTTAATTCCTCAAAAGCCCAATATTTCATAATAAACTAAAATTCGTTCTCGCGAATTTTATTGAATTCCGAATTCTACAGACGCGAATTTCCAGGGTGTCACATTCATCTCTCATATGCTTTGGCTGATCGCTTTTCAGGTTCTCGTAATGGCTGTGCGCCGCGTTAGGTTCGGCGTTCCTGTCGACCAAACCACGGTCCTTCATTATCGTCATGTCGCCAATTCTGACGATGTCTGGAACAACACGTGACGACCGTTTGGGTCGATGAGGGGTTGCCACACTATGTGGCACACATTTTCAAGGCCTGGTTCGTTCGTCAGGGTGGTGTTCTCATCGGACCGATTCGGGGGTTTGATGTACCCTCGGGTGCGGGGCCAGTCTTTCCGACGTGGGACACGATGGATTTTGATATGCCGGATGGAGAGGTCGAGGACCCGAGTCCGAGTTCTGGTGAGAAGGACCCTGATTCACCGCCTGGATATCAAGGTTGACCCGGTGTCGTTAACCCGGGGGTGTGGTCGAGCTGTGGAGGAACTTTTTGGAAGCCGCCTTATTAATAGCTGGTAGTGTAGTAGTGTGTTTCGGCAGTAGTATGCCCCTGACCCGACCCGGTATCTTTTTGTGGATCTTAGGGATCGGTCCAAAGATGGACCTGTATAGTATCATCTGCTACAAATTTGCATCTGGTGCGTTGGTTTTGGGGAAACTCCATGAAAAAAGGAAAGTAATTTCCCGGAAATCATTTTTCAAGAGTTGTTTTCCTCTGTTTGGTGATATGTGACCGAAAACGTTTTCTGATTTTTGATTCTCATTTGAAAAAGGATTTCAATCTCATGATTTTATCTTAGACAAAAAAAAAAATTCGAACTTTTAATTTTTTATTTTTTTTCCTTTTTCTTTTTTTCCTTCTACCTCGCTGGTCGCCGGGCCATGGCAAGGTTCAGTTTCACTCGAGCTCGCCAGATCCCGTGACATATAAATCAAAACAATGTATAATAAGGTGCATTCATATTTTTCCTATTCACACATATTTATCCTCGAAATATAGATTTCCTCTACCCGAATTGGTTCCCTATTTGCCGAGCGTGGATATTACATCAAAGCCGAGAGGAGCCGTGGTAAGGTGTGGGGATGAGAGGCAAAAGGCGAAACACTTGTTAAACACTTAATAAGGTAATGTTCCAATGTTCCAATGTTTCTAATTTCCATGAGATAATTATTTCTTTCAAGGCTCTATACATAACGGCATGACTGAACACTTCCGTTGGTAAGGAAAATAAAATACAACAGGTAGACAGAAACTCGATCTAGTTCAATACAGTACATTGAATCCATTAGAAAAATCAAGCTCAAATTAACCAAGATAGAAAGTCCAAAGGGAAAAGTATAAAAAAAAAATTGTTAAACTTATTACATTGGCAACAATTCAGTCCTAAACATTTTAATTGGATCAATTTAGTACTAAATATTTTCACATTGGTACCAATTCAGTACATCCAAGTACTTTAGGTCGGAAATCACTAGCGTGGATGCCAGCGGTCCTATGTGGTGCGACGGCACTAACATGTACATTTTTTAATAGGTTTTTTGAATTTTCTTTTCTTTTCCTTTTCTTGCCCTTCTCTTTCTATTTTTGTCAGTGCCAACCACCGACCACAGGTGAGGGCTAGCCTTGCCTAGGCGAGGGTGCTCGCCCTCATTGACATAGGTGAGCATTGGCCTCGCCAGGCCATGCTCGCCCTGACGAGGTCCCCCTTGTGAGATCTGGCGAGGCTGATGCCCATGGATAAAGAAAAACCGTTTCAACATAAAAAATAACAAAAACTAGAGCAAACATATAATAACGGATTCGAAATTGTAACCAAGCATCGCCCATTGGTTCTATACCTAATTCATAACTCGAAAGTTTCTTTGGCACTTTGCTTCCCAGGCCAAGGTAGCCTCACCGACCATCGCTTTGGCGAGGCTTGGCGACGGTTCGCAGACACGAGGTCGACCCTCACTTGGTGAGACTGTCTTGGCCTGGGCGAGGCCAGATCCGGTGAGGGGGGACCTCGCTGGCGCTTGCCCTCGTCAGCCATGGTCGGCCATGGTCAGTGGCCAACGACCGACCACTAGCATAAAGAGAAGGGAAAAGAAAAAAGATGAAAGAAATCTAAAAAAATATATTTAAAATTATTTAAAAATGACTTGTCATGTAGGATAGCCGGCGCCTACATCAGTAATTTCTGATCTAAATTAGCCTAATGGACTGAATTAGTACCAATTTGAAAATTTTGGGACTAAATTGGTCTAATTGAAAGGTTTGTGACTGAATTGACACCAATGCACTAGGTTTAGGACTTTTTGGGTACTTTTCCCAAAGCTCAAACTAGGCACCAAAGTTACTGTTGTGCGAAACAAGCGATCGAACAATAAAAGACAGAACAAGAAAATAAATTGGACACCAGATGTACATGGTTCGGTCGTAGAGACCTACGTCCACGGGGAGAGCAGCAACGAATTCCACTATAGATCAAGCGATACACGGAGATTACAAACCACACTCGAGTCACTCAAACACTCTCAGTGTTTCCCAGCCCCAATTACATCCAATAACGCACACAGTGTTTAGCCCCTAATTTCTCACAAAATAATCTTTTAATCTCACAAAGAAATTACGCCCGGCGCGGATTCTCCCAAACCCTTACCTCGTGCAAGATTAGAAATCTACAATTGAAAAAGGTCTATCTATGAAGTCCAAACCTAACCAGGAGTAGCGACTAGTCCATTGGAGCCGGTTGAGAGCCAAGCGAAATACGGGAGGACATCTCACTAGAGAATCTAGGAACGGAAACTTGACTACACTAATTTTCTAACTAGTGCACTTAATGTAACCTAACTTGATTATTTGTCAACTAAAGTGTCCACACAATCTTTTTACCAAATTATGATTCCTAAACTTTGAGTTTGCTAAGTGTCCATGCAATTTTTTTTATATTTATTATGATCATAAAGTGTAACCTAACCATTTAATTAAAACAAGGAAATCACAACTCATAAAAGCAACAGTAAAGAGCCACAATCAATTAAATCAAAGATAATAATGAAAGGACGAGTACAAAAAATAATGTGCAGTAAAGTAACCTAACACGAGTTGGTCAAAAATTATAACATGGCATTGTTATTAAGGCCGTGGCAAAAACCCCCATGAGCTAAATTCAAAAACCGAAATTGAATCTACTCTAATTCTTATTAAAGAGACCTATCTACTAGATGGATTCTCTTTGAATAATTGGTAGTCTGAGGATAGGTTTACATGAGGAAATGGCAACTTCGTTGACTAACTAACCAATTGACCTCCAAATCAACCCAAGCCCCCTTGAGACTAAACCCAGTCCGACACCACTAGCCATATTCAGCATATGTAAGTCACTCACTCAAGTGAAACTACAAATGGAACGTTAATTCTCCAATGTCCAGCCCAATCGAAACCAAACAGCTTTAGTCAACAAACGTTTCCACTATTCCAACATCAAGTCATCGACGTTCAGCCATATTCAACATTCAGAATTAACGAACCGCCCATGCCAATGAACTATCAAATTGACCCATTAAACGAAGCCAAGTTCGATTAAATTCGTGCAAAGCACAGACTACAAGGAATATTGAGCACACATTAACATTAATTCCACATAGCCAATGATTCTTAAATCTTGAAGCCGTGCCGAGAGGGAGAGTTTTTATCTTCTCTGGGAGCATGTGCGTCAGTGTATGCAGAAAAAATATTAATCCCAGAGTCCGCAGGAGTGTTCCTAGAAATCCGAAAAGAAAGATGAGAGAGTGTGGCTTGTGGGTGCTGGATCAACGATGGTGGCTGGCGATGAAGGTGTAGTGACAGAGATGATGAAGAATCTTCAAGGAAGAAGCAAGAAAAACCTAGAGCGGACGAGAGACCTTTCTTTCTTTCTAGAGCCGACAGCCCCCCTCTAAAATGGGAGAAAAAATGGGTTCTCTTCTCACTTTAGGGTTTTATGTGCTTGCGCCAAGTGGCGTGATCTCAAGAGTTGTGAGTCTAAACAACTCTAATCTTATGGTGCCAAATGTCATGCTCTAAATGGTTGACCGACTTAAAAAAAAAAGGGTAGTCCGACTCTTTAAGTTAAATTCTTTTAATTGGATTCGAGATCTCTAAATTTCATTATCCATGATATTTTAAATATAATAAATTACTAAATTTAAATCCTATTGACTATAATTAGTACCAAATACAAGCCCATAATATCTTTCTATAATTAGTGCCATCGCCGCCTCGCTCATGGCTGGTGAGGTCACGATGGCACTAGCCACAGGCAAGGACGCGAAGTCCATCGCCAGATCTGGGGGAGGGCCACCTCACTCACGATTGGCGGGATCGTGAAGCCTCTCATTGCAAAAATTATCCACATTAGCGTCGATTAGGGGTGAGCAAAAAAGTTGGGATTCATTCAAATCGGACCGGACCGTATCCAATCCGTTGATTTTGGATGGTAATCGGTGGGTACCGGTCTGATTCTCGGTTTCAATTTTCTGGAACCGCCGAGTACTGGTTCGGTTCATGGTTTCAGGTGGGAACCATCAAACCGGATCAATTTTCTCGAGTTGTATTTTCCTACATGAATGACATACACCACCTCTGATCAATCACTGGATTCTTGTTTGCTAGTCTTCACAACGTTAATGGAAGAATAAATCGAGTCACTCGCTAAAATGCGCAATCTTGTTCCTTCCTAGAAGGACAGATGGTACTGAACTTGGTAAGGATTTTTTCAGTGTAGGAGCATATCATGAGGCAAGTGAGCAGAGGAGATTAACATCCATTGTTTAGCCCATACTTATATCAGGACGTTAGCTGTGTATGGTAACGCTCTAGGAAAAGTGTTTGTGTTCCCAAAGTCTTCCCGGAACACTTTGGGAACAGAAACACGTATGGTAAAAAAGTGTTCCCAAAGTGTTTTGGGAACACTTTTTGACAAATAAAAACACTTTTGGAGTAGAAATGAAAAAAAATGTGCTTCTATGTTCCCGGAACACTTTTTAGAAACACATTTGAAACATTTTTTAGAAACAATTGGGAATACTTTTGTTCTTGAACGAGCAGCTCCTCCCTCCTCTCCTTCTGTGTTCCTCGACCATCCGACGTTGCCGCTCCTTCGGTGAGTTTCCGCCGGTTCCTCCTCCTCTTCTTCCTCTTCTCGACAACCAACCGGCACCCGACATGGCGGGCGAGCTCGCGCGAGCCCCCTCAGATCTGGGTGAGGCTCGCCCTCACGCAGTGAGTGCTAGCCAAACCCCGCCATCGCCGGCCGAGGGACCGAGCTTCGACCTCGATCGGCGATGGCAGGGGTAGGCCTTGCGCTCGCCGTGCGAGGCTGAGCCCCGCCCAGATCTAGGCAGGGCTCGAGCGGGCTGAACCCCACCATCGTCGGCGATGGAGATGCAGTTACCAAACGCGTTTCTGTTCTTTTTTTGTTCCAAGAACAGAATTTTTTTATAGTTACCAAACGCGTTTCTGCTCCTAGAAATCATTGCCATGAACAGAAATAGAAAAAAGTGTTTATGTTCCAAAAGTTATTCTGGGAACAGAAACGTTACCATACGCAGTCCGAGAGCGAAACCATTTCTAGTTTCCGGCTACGAATTCTTTCGACTCGGAGAATTCCTTGTCAAATTTCAAGAAGTTGTCGACCTTTCCAGGTGCCGTTCTGAACGATCGCGTCCTTTACCATCAACAGATTCTCTCCTTCGCCAGTGCTCTTTTCCCTTGTAACGAAAACCTCCGTGCCAAACACACAAGTATCGTCCATAAGATACCCGTGGATTTAGTCCCTCTCCAGACTATGATCTTTGTTGGTGTCTTTTTTAATTGATGTTGGTGCTCGGTAGGATCGGTTCCATGGATCCAACCGAGAACCGGACCGGTGGTTCGGTTATCAGGTGGATCCATAGAACGAGTGAGTAGTTCACGGTTCGCATTTTGCGGAACAGGTCCTTAGCGGGTGGTTCTCGATTCTAAGGTAGGAACCACCCATCCTCGAACCGATCACCCTAGTGTCGATCGAGCCACGTAGAACGACTAGCGTCCATGTCAGCGATTTCCAACCAAGATCAGCCGAAAGGACTTAATTGACAAATTGTCAAAAGATTTAGATTAAATTGGTAAAATAGAAAGGTTTAGAACCGAGTTGGCACAAGTGCAATATGTTTAATGCTTTCTTGGTAATTTTCCCATTTTCCTGGATTTTTAGAGAATGATTTTGCATAACGTGCCTTTTCTCTTTTGTCCCTCGTCCCCCGTCCCTCTTCTTTTCTTGTTTTGTTTTGTTTTTGACTCCATCAAATGACATTTCCTTTCCTTTTTTTAATTAGTAACTCAGTTCCGTTACTTTTTGTATTATCACCGAAACTTTATTACATAATTTAACTTATAGTTATATCAAAGGCGAAAGTTATATTCGGAAGTTCAAAATTTTCGTGCATGGGGGGTAGTTTTGGATAATGCTAACTATTTATCAAAACGTGGAAAATATATTACTTCGTAGAATCTAAGGAGGAAAAATTAGATAGGAAAGTCAAAGTTAGCGAGGTGGAGTGAAAACAATCAATTGTGTAAAGAGTGAAAAAGTCATTTTTTATTTATTTTAGTAATAGGTTAGAGTGTGGAATGAAAAAGAAAGAGATATAAAATCTAATGGGCCACATCTCCTTCATGTGGCTAAAGATGCTCCAAAACTTTAGTGGAAATAGCTTTTGGGAAACAAGGAGTTCACTAAACTTAACAAATTAGTAATCTAAGCACTTGCGACTGCGAGTAGCGATGGCAATTAACGTTGGAGATACTAAAGCATTGGAGTAGAGTGCAATAAAATGAAGCATATCTCTACCTTTCAACAGTGTTGTTGATCTCGGTACGTGCTCGTTACTGAATACGAATTTGGTGATCGGTCGCCAATTTTGATTTGAAAAAGTCATAGATTTGCATTTTGAGCGTATGACCCCTATCCTGATTCCTTTTATTATCTAGAGCTTTTTTTTGTTTTGAAGTTATAGCAGTTAGACTACATGTTTCTCTCTATTTTTTAGCCGATACGGATGAAATGTTATTTTGACCCAAAAAAAGAAGAAGAAGAAGTGAAAACAGTGTTGTTGATCAGAATTCAAAGACTTTGACCGCCAAGTCTCTCTCTCATAGAAAAACATAATGAAATAATGACGAAAAGACGAAGACATTTCCTGCGTGCATTCTCAGCAACTGGTTTTGTTGTCTCTGTGGCAGAGTTCCTCTTGATTGTTCACCAAAAGCTGTTCGTTCCCATTTACAACAGCAGGCCTACGCCTTTGTTTCTTTAGGAATTGGATCTCCGCCTTCAGCGAAAGAAAGACTCTTTGCTCGATCCCTGGATGCTGACCAGTGTTTCAGAATCTCAACAACAGCTTCTTTAGCTCCGACTTCTCGATCTGCATCGTTGCCACTTACAAGCATCTGAATCTTCTTTTCCTGTCCTAACCGGTACGTTGCTTCGTCTTCAGCTTTCCCAATTTCCATTTGTAAGAATCAAATAAAAACTCTCCAAGGGAACATCCTTATTTAACTGGATCAAATTTAACTGGTTCTTCACGAAAAGCTGTCCATTCCCATTTCCAACAGCGAAAGAAAGACTCTTTGCTGGATCCCTGCCCCTGGATGCTGACCTGTGCTTCAGAATCTCAAGAACAGCTTCTTAGTTCTACTTCTTCATGTGCTTCTTTGCCACTTACACGCATCTGAATCATCTTCTCTCTGTCCTAACCAGCATGTTGCTACGTCTTCGTCTTTGCAATCTTCCATTTGTAAGAATCAAATAAAGCCTCTCCAACTGAACATCCTTATTCAACCGGATTACTTCTTGTAGGATATTGATAGCAGCGATGCCTAGAGAAAAGGATCCATTTTGGAGGTACGTGACGTCCTTGAATGAAAATAATAGCAAGTGGAGGTGTAACTTCTGCGGAGAGGAGCATGGTGCAGGGGCTACAAGGATCAAGGCTCACTTGGCTGGAATTGGAGGCTTTGGTATTACAGAATGTAAGAGAGTTGATGTTCATGTAAGAACAGAAGCCAGGGGCATACTGATGGCTAAAAAAGTGATGGACTCGAGCGACCGAGATCTATCTGCAGAAAGGATACGAGCAAACGTTAGAGCTGCTCCCACCAGCACATCCAATCCTCCCAATGTGGAGGGAGGAACCGATTTACTATTTCCACAAGGTAGTGAATTCCAAATTACCACAGAAAATGGGCAGTTTAGTAAAGTGAAAACTACAATAGGCATTCTCCCGTGTTCCAATCAACCATATCCTGATTTTGATGAACAACACACAGGTGAAAATATATCACGTTCAAGGATGACTTTAGCGGAAGTAGAATCGTATCTTCTTGATTCGCTATATCAGCCGCAATCTTCCATTCAAGCTCCTTATCCTGAGGAGATGCAAATGAATGACCAGCAGACTCCAGCAGGGGCATCATCATTCCAGTATGATCGAACCACCGTCCCACATTCTGAAGAACCACTTCCAAGCTGCAATGAAGAATGTGGAACTGAAACCGGTTCATTTCCCCTGCGAGAATCGGTGGACACATATCCTCTGACTACAACACATGTCCATTTGCAAGTTCTGGAGGGTGAAGCAAATGTGGCCGGCCCATCGTCGTCATCACAAGGTATGCCTTGATTTATCTATATAGGTACTGTCTTTCTATACGAATCATAGGCATTCCCAGATTATCTTATTCGAGTGAGCATTGATGCTTTCCTTACTGAAGTGATACTTCTTCATATTATTAACTCTCTCTAGAATAACTCAAATTCATCCCTTTCCATATCGCATCGGTTCTCAATCACAATGATATCACTGCATATTCCATATGCCCAATATCACTTCCTTTTGACTGCACGGTTTGTTTCATCAAAATATTTTAACTTATGAGCACGTTGATCTTCGTTGTAGATATTCTTTAGTGATCAAGTTCTAGATGTTGTTTTATCTGTACCCATGGCTTGATTCGAAAGTTCCATTGTTGATTGATCTTACGCTTGAAAATTTTAGTGCAACCAGCTTTGGTGCCCCTTCAACATCAAAGTGTTCCACATCAATCCGTTAATCATAATACAAGGAATGCGCAGCAGAATCCAACCATGCATCTGGATAATCTGGATACCACTCAGCAACCCGATCTATCGAACCAAATACAAATGAATGAACTGCATAATCCAACAGTGGGATCATCATTACAGAATGATTCATCCCTTGATGTGGACAGTACGAATCGTTTGCAGGATGGTCAACCGCGTTTAGTGGAAGTGGTTCCTGTACTAAGCCCGACCAACACTGTCCAGCATCCTGATCAGCTTCACCCAAGGTATGATAAGGAATATGGGAATGATGCCCGTTCATTGGCTTCGCAAACTCCAATGGACATAGATCCCTCACGTGCATCACAGCATACAACTGACTCTCACATTATTAATGCAACAATCGTTGATTCGCAAGTTCCAGAGGCGTCCACAAATACAACAGGCCCATCATCATCGCAAGGTGTGTCTGGATTAATCTAAATCATTATTGTCGCTCTCTTAGATCCTTAAATATCTCCAGATTGTTTTATCGAAATCTAACATATGTTCTTTATGCATTAGATATGAACAGGGGTTCTCCAATCATGAACGTACCAATCATCTATGCCAACGATGAAGAGATAAGAAACTTGAAAAGAAAAGTGGAAGAACTCTACCACAAAGAAGCTGTCATAAAGGAGCACATGGAGATAGAGCCTGCTGCTTCCTTAGTTTGGAAGAAGCCGAGGATATTGGTTGAGAAATGGCTGCAAGAAACAGAAAGACCAAGAGATAATTTCCAAATGATTGGCCAAGCCAATGCGGAAATTTTGCCACTAACAGAGCAGGTGGAGACATTGATAAGAGAAGGAGAAGAGCTCACAGAGGCGAGAGATGCCAAAGGAGACGCTTTTTTGGAACGAAAGCTAATAGGTGAAGAGATTCATAGGAACATTGAGTTGATTTGGAACCATCTGAAGGAGAATCATGTATGCAAATTGGGTATATATGGAATGGGTGGTGTTGGGAAGACAACTATTATGATGCACGTACATAATAGACTTCTCAAAGATGCAACCTTCGATGGTGTGCTTTTCATCACTGTGTCCCAAGATTTCAGCATTTATAAGTTGCAGAGTGATGTTTGGAAGGCACTAAAATTTGGCGTTATGGAGGATGAGCATGAGATGAAACGAGCGGCGATGTTATCGGAGCATTTAGAAAGAAAGAGGAATTTTGTATTGATTCTTGATGACGTGTGGCGGCATTTTAAACTCCAGGATGTGGGAATTCCTGATAAACCTGGACTTAAGGTGGTCCTAACAACTCGTTTATCTGAAGTATGTTCTCGAATGGATTGTGAAGAGATTAAAATTCAACCTCTAGGTGAAAAAGAAGCGTGGAAATTATTTGTGGAGGAACTTGGGCCTCAAACGCTAAAGAATATACAATTTGAAAAGGTTGCAAGGAAAATCACGAACAGATGTGCAGGTTTGCCACTTGCAATTAACGCAATGGCAAGTAGCATGAGGGGAGAGAAGAAAGTTTTTGTGTGGCAAGACACATTGAATAAACTGGAGAGATCCCATACAAAACACACAGAGATGGGAGATGAAGTGTTGCCGGTACTAACACTCAGCTACGAACGCTTGTCAGACCCTCAAGTTAAACAGTGCTTCGTGTTCTGTGCTCTATTTCCAGAAGATAAGTCAATCTGGAAAAACGAATTGATAGAATACTTTATTGATGAGGGATTTCTTGATGAATTGGATACAAGGGAGGAACAATATTGCAGGGGTCTTGCCATAGTGGACAAGCTTCGAAATGCTTGCTTGCTGGAAGTTAAGAATTTTGATTTCGTCAGGATGCACGATTTGATGAGAGACATGGCATTACACATCACGAGTACGACTTACATGGTAAAAGCCGGCCAAGGTTTGCGAACGATACCGAATGGGGAGCGTTGGACAGAGGACGTAGAGAAAGTTTCATTGATGTGGGGTCGGATCGAGGACATTCCGCCAGATATGTCACCAAACTGTCCTAAATTGTCAACTTTGCTACTGAATGGGAGTCTTCAGTTGGAAAACGTGCAGCTCCAACATTCTTTCTTCATGAAATTGCAGGGGCTGAAGGTTCTAAACCTAAGTGGATGTGCCATAACAAAACTTCCAGATTCCGTGTCGGAGTTGGCAAATTTGCGAGCATTGTTGCTTAGTTACTGTAAGTCATTAATTCGTATTCCTTATTTAGGAAAGCTGAAATATTTAAGGAAGTTGGACGCCAATGGATGCGAGTCTCTATTAGCGGTTGAGGGTTTGGAAGAATTAAGTAATTTGAGATACCTTGACCTATCTAAAACTGGTATTGTAAGATCATGGGAAGGAACATTTAGCAGAATGGTGAATTTGCAATATCTTAAGATTACAGGAAAGGTGAAGGCAGAAGAGGTGATACGATTAAAGGCATTGAAGAGACTAGAGTGCAATTTTGGCAATGTTGACGATTTCAACGAATATGTAAGGTTTATGGAACGGAGTGGGCACCATAATTACTATCTCATTGTGGATCAAGAGAAGTCATTGTGGTTTGTAACTGAATCTGTGTATTCTGATCCTGAAATTTTGCCAGAAAATCATATGGAATTTGAGCCGGGTTTTCTTTATGGTGATTACACAAAATGTGTGGAAATCAGATCTTGCAATTACGCTATGACCAGAGTGGGAGAGGAAAGGAATAACGATTCTATTTTGATTCCAGGAGATGTGGAGTTCTTTGAGGGGACAAATTGTCGTGGTATGACAAATTTGTCCGGCATGAGCCGACTCCGATACCTGGAGATGCTAATAATAAAAAACTGGGACAACTTAGTGGAGCTCTATGGGGGAGCTGGAGTAGATGCAGAAGAAATAGACAACACTCAGGACTCCCCAGCCCCTCTCTTCCCTTCTCTTAAGATGCTTGAAATCCGGAGGTGTTCGAAACTGAAGTATCTGTTTGGGCATGAGTCTAGATTCTCCCTTCCACTTCTATGCGAGGGAATAGAAGGGATGAATTCCTCAGTTGCATCACCCCCGCAACCTGAAGAGAGTGGTAACATGAAGAGAGTGGTGGGATCTGAGTGGCTTCCCCGCTTTCCCAGTTTAGCGTGTATTTCAGTGAGTAATTGCAATAGCATCAGGGAGCTGTTACCGCACGAATGTTTGCTCCATCTTCCAAATCTCGAGTATATCGAGGTTCGTGGTTGTGAAGGGATAGAGGAGATAATAAGCGGAGGAGGAGAAAATCAAGGGGGGAGCGCTCCCCTGAACACCCCTTCCTCTTCCTTGCCATCTCCAAATGTTGATGTATCTGACTGTCCGAAACTGAAGACAGATTCCACCGATTCCTCAGATTCTGAAGACGATTCCACCGATTCCTCAGATTCCGGAAGTTAGCATCCACCTTATACATCTCCGTGTTCTCAATTTACAATTTCTCCGAGAGAGTTGGATGGAGAAATGTGGGAGACCCTTGGACTGGGAGGATCCCAATGATTGAGCTCTGCAGCGAGTTCACAGATTTCTAAGATCATAAAGGCGCAGTAGGCTGGCGGAGACCCCCCCGAGTAAGATGTCCCGAAAACCCATCGAGTGCAAAGTAACCGGTATCACTTACTCGCCGGACCTCCGTTCACTTGCAGGTAAAGACTTTTTAAATTGACAGTCACGTTTATGACCTCATGGAAAATTGTGTTAGGACTGAGCCACTACTCTTGGGGTTCATTTATCAGCAACCTTGTTTCTGTAAGAGCGAGGCGCTATTCTTCTTACAGCAATGACATTGTAATACAATGGCACTGTTGATCGCTTATCAACTCATTAGCTTCATTTCCTTTGTGATTGTGATCGGTCGGTCAGCCGAACTTCACACAATTGGAATCCACTAAATGCTCCCATCTATCAGTCTACATCTGAATGCATAATATTTCGCTATGTATGGAATGGATACAAGAAAGAGAAAGAGAGAACACTTCAACCGAATCCATGAGCAGGTTTAAAGACAAATTGGTAAATAATTTTACGATTTTAGCCTTATGCAGATGTGGTTACTCAGCGCAAAAGTAAAGGTTCACAGCAATTACCTCAACCCCCAATGGATTAAAAAAATGGCCTCAAGTGTGTCCACCCTTGACCAGGTGAGAACAGAAGCCTTGAAGGCAATTAAAGGTAAAAGCAGTGTGTTGGATATGAGCACGGGAGGCACACCGGGCGAAGGAACGGAAAGATCATTTGAACCACCCATATGTTCTCAGCTTGTGAAAATTGGCAACTAAAAAGATCATTTGAACCACCCATGTGTTCAATTCTATTCTAAGGGAGTCAAAAGAGGACATGGAAATTTACAGCTTAAACTGTGCAGGCAAGCATGAGAGCCTTGTACACAATGACCAAATCAGGACCATCCCATGCATCCTCAGGCTCTCTCACGGCGCCTTCGGTTAACAAATCAACACCTTGTTCCTTAGCTGTAGGAACTGCGGACCATGACCTTAGCATCCTCAAAAAACCCTTTGAAAGTTGGGAAAGGGAGTTTCATCGATGAAGTACTTTATGTTGGGGTCCCAGAAGGGCAGTGTAGTGTCGTCGAAGCGTTTCATGACCGGATCGAATGTAGGCCTCACTTCCAGATCATTGTAGCACTGCACTGCAATCACACCTCCCAACTTCCAGAGCAGAATGGTCACGAGGGAGTAGAAATTGGGGAGGTCGAACCAGTGCACGGCTTGAACCACAGTAAGCAAATCCACTGAATTTTCGCCTCCGATTAAGGTCACTATTTCGTCGTTGGAGATGGGTATTGGGGTGTGGACGTAGCGGACCCTTAAATGCTGCATCGCACATTTTAGCTGGGGCCGCGCTTGCATCAGTGCCGATCACCTGGGGGGACTGCTCAACTACCTACTTCACAAGGAAATGCAGGTGCATATGAACAGAGCTGCACACAGAACAATCTGGTATTAATGAAAGAAATTGAGATTGGTACTTGAAACAAATTGAATCTCCAGTAGCTGTAGGCACCCTGACAGCTAGGGAGCTTGAGTCAAGGGAAACTCTACTCCCACCATAAAGTCAAATCTGTGCAAGAGGACACCTCGCTTCTCTCAGTTTACTCAAACTCGATGCGATGGATAATCTCCCGAGGAGTTCACACCCCGAACCAAAAACACCACATTTCAAGTGCGAATACATGCCCGTTTGCCGGTCGACAAAGATATGATGTGCTGTTGAGCTGCGGGTGAATTGCTCGCCTACTTCATAGACTTCTTTGAGACAAACGCATTTCGGAGAATTTTTTTGAGAGAACGACTCCACTTCACCAGACTTTTTGGAATTCTCCCTCGTGCTTTTGCCGACTCTGTTTTTCTCTCTCTCTTCTTCTCTTTATTCTCCTGATCCTGCGGAAGGAAATAACGAGACAGACTGAGGTCTATCAGGCCTAAATAGAAATTAAGGAAATGGGAAGCAAAAAAGAAGAAGCAGAGCCGTGTCATGCTCGAACCAGAGCCGAGTACCTTCCCACTCCTTTGGTATTTTTGAGCTCGATGCATCAATTATCCTTTCAATTGATCCGCACCCATAAACTCCCAACCAATGCAAAGACTTTAACTCGTCGATGCCCTCGACAACCCGCAAGCTCTCGCACTGTACGATATCTAAACACTCCGAATTCTTCAAGTTTGACAAACCGCCTAACCTTTCTAACCAAGGGCACTCTCGAACATCGAATTCTTTCAATGCTTCCAACGTTGAAACAAACTGAATCTCCTGTAGCTCTGGGCACCCCCACAGCTGGAGTTGTTGAAGCATCTTTAGGGAGCTTGAGACAAGGGACACTCTCCTCCTACCATCAGTCAACTCGGGAGCTTGTACCTCATCGCACCCTGGCTCCTCCGACAGACAAACCAACCTCTCCAAAGATGTGCATTTCTCAATATATAAGCTCTTCATCGAGATCATGACACCGAGGAATTGAACTTCGACTAGCTCAGTGCAAGAAGACACCACGGCTTCTCTCAGTTTTCTCAAACTTGATGGAATTGATAATCTTTTGACAAGTTCACACCTTCCGATAGTCAACGTTTCCAAATGAGGAAGCCCATCAAGTTCTACTTGCTTCACTCGAGTGTTGTCGAGCTTTAGAACTGTCAAGTTTGACGGAAGTTGTTTCAGCGTTTGCAAGTCTAGTCCAGAGAGAGTAACTTCTTCCAGCAGAGAAAGGGAACCCCACTCTGTAGACGTTGCGTGGACATTTAAAAGGCACAAATCCAGCTTCCTCAATTTGGATAGCCTCCCAATCCGCGGCAAGTCGCAAGGTTGAATTATATTTGATTCTTCATAAACATCAGAGGCATCGGGAGCATTGGACAGAGGACTTAGAGAAAGTTTCATTGATGTGGGGTCGGATCGAGGACATTCCACCAGATATGTCACCAAACTGTCCTAAATTGTCAACTTTGTTACTGAATGGGAGTCTTCAGTTGGAAAACGTGCAGCTCCAACATTCTTTCTTCATGAACTTGCGGGGGCTGAAGGTTCTAAACCTAAGTGAATGTGCGATAACAAAACTTCCAGATTCCGTGTCGGATTTGGCAAATTTGCGAGCATTGTTGCTTAGAAAATGTGGGTCATTAATTCGTATTCCTTATTTAGGAAAGCTGAAGTATTTAAGGAAGTTGGACGCCAATGGATGCGAGTCTCTATTAGCGGTTGAGGGTTTGGAAGAATTAAGTAATTTGAGATACCTTGACCTATCTAAAACCGGTATTGAAAGATCATGGGAAGAAACATTTAGCAGAATGGTGAACTTGCAATATCTTAAGATTGCAGGAAAGGTGAAGGCAGAAGAGGTGATACGATTGAAGGCATTGAAGAGACTAGAGTGCAATTTTGGTAATGTTGACGAGTTCAACGAATATGTGAGTTTTATGGAACGGAGTGGGCACCAGAACCATAATTATGAACTCATTGTGATCAAGAGAAGTCATTGTGGTTTGTAACCGAATCTGTGTATTCTGATCCTGAAATTTTGCCAGAAAATGAATTGGAATATGAGTGGGGTTCTGATTGCGAAAAATGTGTGGAAATCAGATCTTGCAATTACGCTATGGCCAGAGTGGGAGAGGAAAGGAATAACGATTCTATTTTGATTCCAGGAGATGTGGAGTTCTTTGGGGGGACAAATTGGCGTGGCATGACAAATTTGTCCGGCATGAGCCGACTCCGATACCTGAAGGTGCTAATAATAGTAAAATGGGACAACTTAGTGGAGCTCTTTGGGGGAGCTGGAGTAGATGCAGAAGAAATAGACAACACTCAGGACTCCCCAGCCCCTCTCTTCCCTTCTCTTGAGACGCTTGAAATCCGGGGGTGTTCCAAATTGAAGTATCTGTTTGGGCATGAGTCTAGATTTTCCCTTCCACTTCTAAGTGAGGTTTATGAGTGCGAGGGAATAGAAGGGCTGAATTCCTCAGTTGCATCACCCCCGCAAGCTGGAGGAGGCCCCGCCTTCCCAAGACTCGAAGATATCACTGTAGCGAAGTGTGGCAACATGAAGAGAGTGGTGGGATCTGAGTGGTTTCCCCACTTTCCAAATCTCGTGTATATCGAGGTTCGTGGTTGTGAAGGGATAGAGGAGATAATAAGCGGAGGAGGAGAAAATCAAGGGGGGAGCGCTCCCCTGAACACCCCTTCCTCTTTCTTGCCATCTCCACGTGTTTGTTTTATTGACTGTCCGAAACTGAAGACGATTCCACCGATTCCTTAGATTCCGGGAGTTCGCATCCACCGTATACCTCCGTTTTCTAGATTTACAATCTCTCTGAGGGAGTTGGATGGATAAATTTTTCCGGCATGAGCCGACTCCGATACCTGAAGGTGCTAATAATAGTAAAATGGGACAACTTAGTGGAGCTCGTTGGGGGAGCTGGAGCAGATGAAGAAGAAGTACGGAATACACGCGACTTCCCTTCTCTTGTGACGCTCGAAATCCGGAGGTGTACGAAACCGAAGTCTTTGTTTGGGCATGAGTCTAGATTCTCCCTTCCACTTCTACGTATGGTTGTTATACGTGAATGCTCAGGAATAGAAGGGATGACTACCTCAGTTGCATCACCCCCGCCACTTGGAGGCCCCTCCTTCCCCAGACTCAAATTTATCAGTGTAGACAACTGTGGCAACGTGAAGAGAGTGGTGGGATCTGAGTGGCTTCCCCACTTTTGCAATCTGAGGAAGATTGAAGTAAAAAATTGCAATAACATCAGGGAGCTGCTACCGCATGAATGTTTGGTCCATCTTCCAGAAGTTGAACATATCGAGGTTAGTGGCTCTGAAGGGATAGAGGAGATTATAAGCGGAGGAGGAGAAAATCAAGGGGGAAGCTCTCCTTTAAACACCCCTTCCCCTTCTTTCCCATCTATTTTCTCCCCCAAAGTTGAACTACTTGAGGCTATACCAACTTCCACACCTAAAAAGTATATGTGGAGGCACCTTAAGTTTAGTGTCCAATGTATCTGTTGACATACATGGCTGTCCGAAGCTGAAGAGGATTGCTCTAAGACTGCGTTTATTAGTTAACACGCATCTCCCAAACATTAGTTTGGATTCTGAGGAAATGTGGGAGACTCTGGAGTGGGACCATCCCAAAGATCAGGCTCTATTTCAGCAACAATACAGATTTCTAAGAGCGTACAATCCGGGAAGGCGCAGTAGGCTGGCTTGAAGATGAAAAACAGCAAAGACAGAATTCCTAGAGAGGAGAGAGAAGGAATAGATTGAAACCTTCTTTGCTTTTTGCGTATGATGGGTAAGAGTTTCTTGTTGATTTTCCCTCTTGCAAGATAGTTCCTTAGCGTCTAAATTTGGAGACCTTATCTGTGTCGACATTGCCGGTGACGCTCCGGCTGGGTCCAAGCTGTCCAATAGCAATATTTAGGTCCCTCCCATCCTAGGAACTTGTGATTTTACAGGATTTGGATTTTCTGTTTGAGAGATAATGATATTCCGAAGTTTCTGAAAACTGCTGTGAGGTAACTGCGACTAGCAGTGTTCCTTAGCGAATTTTCCTAATTTGGCCGGCCAGATTTTGGGTTGAAGAAGCTTTGGGTCTTCTAGTACTTTAGAGCTTTCTTTCGACTATAAGCTCACTTGAAACGGAATTTGGTAGAGATATAATGTGCCAAAATTCACAGCGCTGGATGAGGTTTTCTGCTCTATTAGCTGCAGCTAGTTTGCTGTTTGTGTGGCCTTTTTGTGGACCTACAGTAGATGTTTTGACCCCAAAAATACCTAGCAGAGTCTTAGTTAAGTTGATCAGTGGACTGGACCATTAATAGTTGCTCTAATATTGTAAGTTGAATGAGTATTTTCGATATGTATGAAGATAACTCAATTTTGCTTTTGTAATTATATTATTCGATAAATATGCTTCCAGTATTGCTTTATAGATATACATAGTGGACGCTCGTTCTGCTTAGAAGAAATTATGGTTCCTCGCAATTTCTTTTTAAGTTCTTCAGCTACCGATATCGGCTAGGAATTTTAAGGTTTGGATTTTGGATATAAGTGGAGATAATTGTATATATGTTTGAAATGGTTTTATCTATGATACTGCATAAACTTGTTGATCGAAAATGTTGTCACATATGCTGCTTATGACCCCGATTAAACTGTTTCAACATTAAACTATCTGGTATAGAATATTTGAACTGCTTAGTAATTTTATCAAAGCTAAAAAACATTGGCTGGGAAGTTATCTTTTCACCCTTTGTTGTACAAACTCACCTGAGCCCCATGTTGGGTTAAGATGTAAAAGATAAAGAAGAAGATAGAATTGCGTAGTAATCACCCTTTACGCAAATTTACCAGGTGTGCCTCTTTTGACGCCTCAAAGTCGTGGATAGATGAAAACCCTACAGCTTCAGCTCTTTTACTACTCAAGTTGTTGAAAGAACAGAGCACTTACCACTAGCAAGGCAATGGCAAAAACGCCAGCTTATTGGACGTGGCACTTTCGGAAGTGTTTACATTGCAAGCAACCAGTAAGTTAGCTCTGGGAAACTTCGACGTGTTGCATTTCTTAAGACATCCAGTTAGCTAAACTTTGACATGTTACGTGACAGAGAAACCAGAGTTCTATGTGCGTTGAAGGAGTTTGAATAATTGCCCAATGACCCTAATTTGGCTGAGTGCCTGAGGCAGTTAAAGCAGGTATTTTTTTTTATTTTTGTTATGCTCTAGGATCCAATCTATCCTGTCATTTGATCTAAATATGCTGGGGAAACTTTCTTTTTTCATTTCCTGGTAATTGATTGCTTGGCTACCTCGATTTTTTTTTCAACCTGTTACTTAGGAAATTGAAGTACTTAGCCAGCTTAGACATCCGAACATTCTGCAGTATTATGGAAGTGAAATTGTAAGTCACCTTTCCATGGCATCTATACATCCCAGCTCAAAGGGCATTCATAATTTGACTCACCAAAACATATTCATACATACTCAGGTTGAGGATCGGCTTAACATATATCTAGAATGTGCAATGGTTGGATAAAACTATATACAGGAGCATCTTGGGGCCCTAACCGAATCGGCTGTCCGCAATTTGACCCGCCATATTATGACTGGATTGGCTTACCTGCATGTCAACAACTCCATACAGGGATAATTCTAAACAATTGATCAAGCATCATGAGATTGACTTGCATATTGGATAAGGATGATAGACCCCTGTGAAAAGTCTTTGGCCTGCGCAGGGATTTAAAGGGGACTAATGTAATTTTTGATGCATCTGGGATAGTCAAACTTGCTGACTTTGGGATTGCTAAACATGTGAGTTTCCACTTCTTCACTGCAAGACTACTGAGAGCATGTAGAAATTCCTTGCTGATTTGTGGTGCATTTGCTGGCGAAGTGAAGTCAGGGTGACTGCTAGATTAGGTTAGGCGCAAAAAGAAAAAAAGAGAAAGAAAACATGCAAGCTTGTTATTCTTCGTCTTTGGTCTCTCAATGCATACTTTGTTTTTGGTTTGTGGCGTTCAATCTGTGCAAAAGTCTCTTATAGATGGATGAAATATTAGTGAATGGTTTTCTTCACTTTTTTTCCCCTCGTTTCGGGTAAAGTAATATGTTGCATAAACTGGAAAAGATTCCTTGCTGTGGTTAGATGCCGAAACCTAATGAAAGTTCTTTCCTTTTCTGCTGGTTTCCAAAAAGTTCCCAAGTGGCGTAGTGGATAGAGTACAATACCTTTGGTGAAAGGTTTTTCTTGTGTTGTTTTTGCTGCTCCTCTCTGCCTTCCAAGAGAACAATCAAATTTAGTCAGATAAGAAGCGCCTCCTTCCTAACATGTGGTAATTAAAAGTGTACTGGTCCATAGGACGGAATTCTGGACAGTAGTCAATGTATTGTTGCCCTCTTTACAAGTTCTGAAGCATTTGCTGAAATCATTTTGTTGATTGCTTCATGGTCCTTTTTCTCAGTGATGAGCTGTTAGTGGTCTGCCCTAAGAATCAATTAAGGTTGATACTCTAACTGTTAGTTGTGGATCAGGTTGTGTCGGATAACCGACTTTCACTATATTTAGGTAGTCATAATGTCTTGCTAGAGACCGCTTATGACTTGTGGGCCAAAAGAGTTTTGGGCACACTGCTAATGTCTAGTGAACCTATAGGGTAGCACACAATAGCGAATTGATTTAATATTTTCTCTGCACCTTGATCTGCTTAAGAAGTAGATTTAATTTATACTCTAATTACGAATATCCACGCGATCGTGCGCGTTATAAGATAACGATAAAACGCACGATTAAGTGGACGGTTTAGAAGACGTCGTGGGCCCAGGACGATACGTCGTGGGGCCCAAAACGTGAAACCGTGGGTTATGAGTGATAACCCTAGAGGTGCCTTAGACCATGAGAAGTACGTCGTACAGTTCTTGATCATCGTTCTCGAGAAAGTCTCAAGAAGACAAAAAGGCGACTAGCAGAGAAACTCCAATATCAAAAGCTAGCACTTGGATCATTGGAGATCTCAGTTCGTGTGTGTGGATACCGATAGAGGCGCAACACTTGGGGCGTTAATTCTGACACAATCGATTGTCAACTTGTCTACGATCAAGAAAGGTAAGCCTTGAATCCCTAATTCGATTCTGGTATATACATGGATCCTGTTATAGGGTTTCGTTCCGCTGCGTATTACGAATCTAGGAAACCCGACATGAGCTACCATAAGTCAAAAGTGGTTGATTTATTTCTTTTTACCGATCTGATGTATCTATGTCTATGAAGATGTTGCAATTTATCCGGTGTTCCATGAACACACCATATAGTCTTAGGCTTTACTAATGTCCTACCGTTTCTTAGCTAATTGGACAAATAGCTTACCGCTCTTTGAAGGGAAGTCTAAACTGGATGGCGGAGTGAGGGAGTGATGGAATAGCATACACTGCAGCTCGTACAATCCTTGATGGTGAATGATAACTGCACGGATCATGATCATACTGTTGACATCTGGAGTTTGGGATGTACTATTATCGAAATGCTAATTGGGAAACCTCCTTGGAAGGAGTATGAGCAGGTAAGAACGCTGTGTTGCTTTTTTATTTGCTCCGTTAGTCCTTGGACCGAATCTGTGTCACTGCTTTCTGCTGGAAGTTTGGTACGGTGCATATTACCTTTCGGCATGTGATCTGTGTCTTTAGTTTCTGTTTAAGGTTTTATCGTTGAATGCAGGCTGCGGCTATGTTTAAGGTGATGTGAAGTGCTCCGCCAATACCTGACACAGTTACCCGCCGAGGGAAAGGATTTCCTGCAGCGCTGCTTCCGAAGACAGCCTGCTGAGAGGCCTCCAGCTGCTATGCTACTTGAGCACGCTTTCCTGAAAATTTGAAGTTTGCTGAGATGACCAACTTTTTTCACGTGTGGAACATGATATGTTTGATCCTTCACACTGCTGAAGCACACGGGAGTCGGATTTTCTATAAAGCTAATTTCCTAGGAAGACTTGGTGCAATATGGAAGCTGCTACATGGACAGTAGTTCATTAATGGGATGAAGAAGAAAGAAGACTCTTATGGTCGATTAAGAGATACTTTCGGTTCAAAGGAAGGGCATTCGGTGCAAAAATGTTAACTAACACAATTTTAAGGACTTTTTTCAGTATAAAATGTTACTAACAGGGTGACAAAATTATTTATCACGTGGAGATTAGGATTTTAATTCTGGATAGACCTAAGTTAACTCTACCATAAGGAAACTTAGCGATATATGTGGGGGAAAAAAAAATAAAAGTTGATTATAAGTTATCCCGCCGAAAATAGCTACTTTTTACTTATAGAAAATAATAAGTCTAAGTATATACGCGATTATATCAGTTAAATTTTTCTTAGTGATTAGTAACTTTCTCGACGGGAAAATAACATCATATCTATCATAACTTAGTTACAAGACATTGGCAATAAGAATACTGGCATGATCTGATCCGGTGACATCTGCGTAAGCAATTTGATGGTGTTGCTTACCCTAAAAAGTTTTGTATGGAGTGCGGCCTGAGTGATGAACTATTAACGAAATGATATTGGACCATTGGAAATTTAGTGACATTTATCGGACGCGGAATCGTTCGATCTGAACGACTTTGATCGACGACTCAAGCGTTGATAATTGTAGTTCGATTAGTTTAGTCGTGCCGTAGATAATTCTTGCCGAATTCCTTCGCGCTCGCGCCCGACCCTGAACCAAATATCCTAAACCAGTCTTGATTTGTCAGATTACCGAAATACTATTAGATATTATTCATATATGCCAGAAACAATTAATACCGATTGACCCGTGGTCCCCACCTCATTAAAAATATCTTTTACCTTTTTGACTTTTTGAACTTTGACCCAAAAATTACCAAAATACCTCCAAAGAATCTTTCTCTCTCTTCCCTCTCTCTCTCCTCTCTCTCTCTCTTACTCCACGGCACCACCACCACCACCACCACCACCACCACCACCACCACCACACTCACATCTTCATCTTTTCACCATATTCACCTCATCTTCCTCCATTTTCACCCTCCATCGCCATCGCCGACCACCCCCGCCGCTCGCGCCTAGCCCCGCCGCCGCTCAGCCGCGCCAACCGAGCCTCGTGCCTCCCAAACCGCCCTTGTCCAGCCGCTGTCCGAGCTCCGCCGCACCTCACCGAGCCCCAACCAGCCCCGCCGGAGCCCCTGCCGTGCCGCCGGTGCAGCCGCGCCGCCTCGCCGAGCCCTCCACCCGCTCGCCGAGTCCGTCGTCGTCGTTTTGCCGCAAGACTAGCCGCTGTCTAGCCCTGGTTCACCGTCGTCCGTGTGTTGCCTTCGCAAACCGTCGCCGTGGTTGCGTCCGGATCGTCGAGACGAGTTCGTGGGACCGCCGCCGCCGCCATCGCCGCTCGAAATCGCTGCCGCCGCCGCCCATCGTCGGTCACCGCCGACCGTCGCCGCTCATGTCGAAGTGAGTTAACCCCTAATCCCAGATTAGGATGTTAATTTCACTTAGTAGTTTAATTAATGATTACCGTAGTTAATTAGTTAGTTACCGCAGTTAATTAGATAGTTACCGTGGTTAGATAGTTAATTGTGGTTACGTTAATTAGTTACTATGATTAGTGGATAGTTACCATGGTAGATTAATTAATTACTGTGGCTAGTTGGATTAATCATGGTTAGGTGGAATAGTTACCATGGTTAATTGCTTATTTTATTGTGCCTGATATTTATTGGTGTCTGATTGTGGATCGGACTGAGTGTTGATTGCGCTTAATTGCTGAATGATCACACTAGTGTCAAGATGCCATGTGTAACCGGAATTGAATATTCGCGTGACCAATTGTGGTTTTGAACATGAAAATGGCCGCAGGCCGGGTTTTGATCATGATGTGAATGTGATTGCATTGGGAATGATAATTGGCTTGAATGCCTGTGACGAATGTGGGGTCACGCGATGGCTTTGATGGTGTCACCCTAATGTAACTGGGGACACGAGCGATACCCTTGTTGGCATGGGTCACTGCCTAATAAGTCTGTGTGCTGGCGACGTACAGCTCGGGATTCCACGGCTTATTGGTTGCCTGTCAGTCCGTGTCGGCGACGGATAGTCTGGATTACCACGATTGATTAGATGCCGGTTGCAACTTGTGTTGGTCCGTAGTCCCTTCTGGAATTATTCCTGGTATGCTCGCCTTAGTGAATTTGAGGGAGCTATCGGATGCCGTTGCTGTAACGTAGTAGGACGATGTCCGGTTAATCCGGAAGAGTACTAGCAGTGAGGTTGTACTGTGGCGAGAGTGGAGTATCTCTTGGCCGGTGATGACTGGAACACGCTTGTTGCATTGTGCTTGGTCTATGGCTGAGTGTTCTGTTTGAGTGATTGGATTGTTGTTTATTCCCTATCATGATTTATCTGTCGTATGGCTCAAGACGAGGTACGTTGCATGTGGTTGTCTCTCGGATGTTGGGCTTAGTTCGCTAGATTTGTTGGACTGCTTGTGTGAATCAACGTCCTAATCGGACTTAGGCGTTGACTCGTTGAGATTCATCTCTCATATGCTTTGGCTGATCGCCTTTTAGGTTCTCGTAATGGCTGTGCGCCACGTTAGGTTCGGCGTTCCTGTTGACCAAACCACGGTCCTTCATTATCGTCATGTCGCCAATTTTGACGATATCTGGAACAACACGTGATGACCGTTTGGGTCGATGAGGGGTTGCCACACTATGTGGCACACCTTTTCAAGGCCTGGTTCGTTCGTCAGGGTGGTGTTCTCATGGGATCATGGGACCGATTCGGGGGTTTGATGTACCCTCGGGTGCGGGGCCAGTCGTTCAGACGTGGGACACGATGGATTTTGATATGCCGGATGGGGAGGTCGAGGACCCGAGTCCGAGTTCTGGTGAGAAGACCCTGATTCACCGCCTGGATATCAAGGTTGACCCGGTGTCGTTAACCCGAGGGTGTGGTCGAGCTGTGGAGGAACTTTTTGGAGGCCGCCTTGTTGATAGCTGATAGTGTAGTAGTGTGTTTCGGCAGTAGTATGCCCCTGACTCGACCCGGTATCTTTTTGTGGGTCTTAGGGATCGGTCCAAAGATGGACTTGTATAGTAAATGTTTTCTTGTGGACTAATCAAGTTTAGAAATAAGGTGTTGTTATTGTTGTGATTGTATTTCCTGCTTTTCTATCCTTGTTGACTTCTTGTCTGGGGTTGATGTTGCTTCCGCCTGTGTATAATTATAAGATAAAATGAAATGGGTCGATGACATGCCTGTGATATTATCCTTTGACCTGACGTTTGGAAGGGATGTTCGCGCGCCCAGGGTTCGGGGTGTGACATTATTTATCACGTGGAGATTAGGATTTTAATTCTGGATAGATCTAAGTTAACTTTACCATAAGAAAACTTAGCGATATATGTGGGGGGAAAAAAAAGTTGATTATAAGTTATCCCGCCGAAAATAGCTACTTTTTACTTATAGAAAATAATAAGTCTAAGTATATACGCGATTATATCAGTTAAATTTTTCTTAGTGATTAGTAACTTTCTCGACGGGAAAATAACATCATATCTATCATAACTTAGTTACAAGATATTGGCAATAAGAATACTGGCATGATCTGATCCGGTGACATCTGCGTAAGCAATTTGACGGTGTTGCTTAACCTAAAAAGTTTAGTATGGAGTGCGGCTTGAGTCATGAACATTTCCTACGAAGTACATCTATTCATCAAAATCAAATGCCGCTTATATGGCGCCAAAAAAGCATAATATTAGCAAACACAAGCAACAAATTGAACGCGGCTAACGGAAGCATTCGACTGAACAAGTTAAAAGTTGATTACACTATTTGAAAATTTAAGTAATTGATTGTACATTAAAGACAAGTTTTAGGATTTCTAGCATTTATTTAAAGAAAAAGAAAAAGAAAAAGAAACCTTTGAAAATTGAGATAGAAAGAGAAGTGGCTAGGCTTGTGTATGTTGAGATATGGCGTCAAAACTCTTGTGTTCAGTTAATTCCTATTTTATAACGTCTCTTTTCGTGAACTTCTTTGCTTATCTTTGGAAAATTTTAAAAAAACATTACTCACTTCTAACTCCAACGTCACTTTGTATCATCTGCTACAAATTCGCATCCGGTGCGTTGGGTTGGGGAAAAACTCCATGAAAAACGAAAGTAATTTCCCGGAATTCATTTTCCAGGAAAATAGTGTTTTCCTCTGTTTGGTGATATGTGACCGAAAACTTCTTTTGGTTTTTGGTTCTCAGTTGAAAAAGGATTTCAATCTCATGATTTTACCTTAGACAAAAATAAAAATTCGAACTTTTAATTTTTTAATTTTTTTTCCTTTTTCTTTTTTTTTCTTCTATCTCGTTGGTCGCCGGGCTACGGCGAGGTTCAGTTTCGCTCGAGCTCGCGAAATCCCGTGACATATAAATCAAAGCAACGTATAATATGGTGCATTCATATTTATCCTATTTACACATATTTATCCTTGAAATATAGATTTCCTCTACCCGAATTGGTTCCCTATTTGCCAAGCGTGGATATTACATCAAAGCCGAGAGGAGCCGTGGTAAGGTGTGGGGATGAGAGGCAAAAGGTGAAACACTCGTTAAACACTTAATAAGGTAATGTTCCAATTTTCATACATTAAATATTTATAATATGAAAAAGGTGATGAATTGAAAATTGCAAACTTTCCTTAAAATTATATTAACTGGTTCTCAAGGGCATTCATTAATAAATTTCTTCTTTTTAACCAATGTTTCTAATCTCCTTGACATAATTATTTCTTTCAAGGCTCTCTACATAACGGCATGACTGAACACTTCCGTTGGTAAGGAAAATAAAATACATTAGGTAGACAGAAACTCGATCTAGTTCAGTACAGTACATTGAATCCATTAGAAAAATCAAGCTCAAATTAACCAAGATAGAAAGTCCAAAGGGAAAAGTATAAAAAAAAAATTCTTAAACTTATTACATTGGCAACAATTCAGTCCTAAACATTTTAATTGGATCAATTTAGTACTAAATATTTTCACATTGATACCAATTCAGTACATCCAGGTAATTTTGGCAGGAAATCGTTGGCGTGGATGCCAGCGGTCCTATGTGGCGCGGCGGCACTGACTTGTACATTTTTTAATAGATTTTTTGAATGTTTTTCTTTTTTCTTTTCCTTTTCTTTCCCTTCTCTTTCTATTTTTGTCAGTAGCCAACCACCGACCACAAGCCAGGTATGGCTAGTGAGGGCTAGCCTTGCCTAGGCGAGGGTGGTCTCCCTCATTGCCATAGGTGAGCATAGGCCTCGCCAGGCCATGCTCGCCCTGATGAGGTCCCCCTTGTGAGATCTAGCGAAGCCGACGCCCATGGATAAGGGAAAACCGTTTCAACAAAAAAAATAACAAAAACTAGAGCAAACATATAATAACGGATTCGAAATTGTAACCAAGCATCGCCCATTGGTTCTATACCTAATTCATAACTCGAAAGTTTCTTTGGCACTTTGCTACCCAGGCCAAGGTAGCCTCACCGACCGTCGCTTTGGTGAGGCTCGGCGAGGGTTCGCAGACATGAGGTCGGACCTCACCTGGTGAGGCTGTCTTGGCCTGGGAGAGGCCAGATCTAGTGAGGGGGGCCTCGCTAGCGCTTGCCCTCATCAACCATGGTCGGCCATGGTCAGTGGCCAACGACCGACCACTAGCATAAAGAGAAGGGAAAAGAAAAAAGATGAAAGAAATCTAAAAATATATATTTAAAATTATTTAAAAAATGACTTGTCATGTAGGATAGATGGCGCCCACATCAGTAATTTCTGATCTAAATTAGCCTAATAGACTGAATTAGTATCAATGTGAAAATGTTTGGGACTAAATTGGTCTAATTGAAAGGTTTGTGACTGAATTGACACCAATGAACTAGGTTTAGGACTTTTTGGGTACTTTTCCCAAAGCTCAAACTAGGCACCAAAGTTACTGTTGTGCGAAACAAGCGATCGAACAATAAAAGACAGAATAAGAAAATAAATTGGACACCAGATGTACATGGTTCGGTCGTAGAGATCTACGTCCACGGGGAGAGTAGCAACGAATCCTACTATAGATCAAGCGATACACGGAGATTACAAACCACACTCGAGTCACTCAAACACTCTAAGTGTTTCCCTGCCCCAATTACATCTAATAACGCACACGGTGTTTAGCCCTCAATTTCTCACGAAATAATCTTTCAATCTCACAAAGGAATTACGCCCGGCGCGGATTCTCCCAAACCCTTACCTTGTGCAAGATTAGAAATCTACAATTGAACAAGGTCTATCTATGAAGTCCAAACCTAACCAGGAGTAGCGACTAGTCTATTGGAGCCGGCTAAGAGCCAAGTGAAATACGGAAGGACATCTCACTAGAGAATCTAGGAACAGAAACTTAACTACACTAATTTTCTAACTAGTGCACTTACGGTAACCTAACTTGATTATTTGTCAACTAAAGTGTCCACACTATTTTTTTACCAAATTATGATTCCTAAACTTTGAGTTTTCTGAGTGTCCATGCTATGTTATTTATTTATTTATTTATTGTGATCATAAATTGTAACCTAACCATTTAACTAAAACAAGGAAATCACAATTCAAAAAAGCAACAGTAAAGAGTCACAATCAATTAAATCAAAGATAATAATGAAAGGACGAGTACAAAATATAATGTGCAGTAAAGTAACCTAACACGAGTTGGTAAAAAATTATAACATGGCCTTGTTATTAAGGCCAATGGCAGAAACCCCCATGAGCTAAATTCAAAAACCGAAATTGAATCTACTCTAATTCTTATTAAAGAGACCTATCTACTAGATGGATTCTCTTTGAATAATTGGTAGTCTGAGGATAGGTTTACATGAGGAAATGGCAACTTCGTTGACTAACTAACCAATTGACCTCCAAATCAACCCAAGCCCCCTTGAGACTAAACCCAGTCCGACACCACTAGCCATATTCAGCATATGTAAGTCACTCACTCAAGTGAAACTACAAATGGAACGTTAATTCTCCAATGTCCAGCCCAATCGAAACCAAACAGCTCTAGTCAACAAACGTTTCCACTATTCCAACATCAAGTCATCGACGTTCAGCCATATTCAACATTCAGAATTAACGAACCACCCATGCCAATGAACTATCAAATTGACCCATTAAATGAAGCCAAGTTCGATTAGATTCGTGCAAAGCACAGACTACAAGGAATATTGAGCACACATTAACATGAATTCCACATAGCCAATGATTCTTAAATCTTGAAGCCGTGCCGAGAGGGAGAGTTTTTCTCTTCTCTGGGAGCACGTGCGTCAGTGTATGTAGGAAAAATATTGATCCCAGAGTCCCCAGGAGTGTTGCTAGAAATCCGAAAAGAAAGATGGGAGAGTGTGGCATGTGGGTGCTGGATCAACGATGGTGGCTGGCGATGAAGGTGTAGTGACAGAGATGATGAAGAATCTTCAAGGAAGAAGCAAGAAAAACCTAGAGCGGACGAGAGACCTTTCTTTCTTTCTAGAGCCGCCAGCCCCCCTCTAAAATGGGAGAAAGAATGGGTTCTCTTCTCACTTTAGGATTTTATGTGTTTGCGCCAAGCGGCGTGATCTCAAGGGTTGTGAGTCTAAACAGCTCTAATCTTATGGTGCCAAATGTCATGCTATAAATGGTTGACCGACTTAAAAAAAATGGTTGTGGGACTCTATAAGTTAAAATTCTTTTAATTGGATTCGAGATCTCTAAATTTCATTATCCATGATATTTTAAATATAATAAATTACTAAATTTTAAATCCCATTGACTATAATTAGTACCAAATACAAGGCCGTAATATCTTTTTATAAGTAAATTAAAATGGGTGCGAAATTAGGTTTTACAAGGAGACGTTAGCATATAGAACATCCAAAACTGTTCTGAAGAACACTTTATTTTTGCTGTATTTGGCCACGGGTATTGCAAATATTCTTCAAAATTACGTCAAATCATGAAATCTTGTGCAAATTTGCTTTCTATATCTGGCGAAGGCTGCCTCGCTCATGGCCAGTGAGGTCGCGATAGCACTAGCCACAGGCATGGGCACGAAGTCCATCGCCAGATCTAGGGGAGGGCCACTTCACCCACGGCTGGCGGGATCGTGAAGCCTCTCATTACAAAAATTATCCACATCAGCGTCGATTACGGGTGAGAAAAAAAAATCGGGATTCAACCAAACCGGACCGGACCGTACCCAACCGGCTGAACCCTTTATATAAGAGGGCGAGAAAAGGGAAAACAGATAAGAGGGCTCAAAAGTTTCTTGGGTGCACTTTCGTATGACTTTCCTCACGTACGAAGCTGAAATTTTGTCAAAGGCGAACGCGTTTCCTTGAGTAACACCGTCCACAACTTTTGATGACAACGATACGGGAGACAAATGACCCTACTACTACCCTCTTGATGCTCCTCTGGATCAATGCTTAATGTGTAAGGGCTGCTTGAGATTCTCCTTCCCATGCAGGTTCTCCTACTTAGATGACCCGGAAGTTTTCCTCTTTTTTTCGGTAAGTATAATTTAATTTTCCTTCACAAATTTCCTCTGTGTAGATCTAGTGTATCTCTCTACTTGTGCTTTGGATCCTGGTGGAATAAAGAGAGAGATCTGTCTGTCTGTACTTTGCTTTGCGCATACACAACTCCAGTGGTTTGGCTCTGTTCGGAGGATTCTAGGATTTTGCAGCGACATCAAATCCATCTGACTGTCTAACATAACTTTAAGAATCCTTTATGTTTCTCTATGCAGCTATTTTTATTGATCCTGTCTGTTTTTTACTGTTCTGTGCTTTTGCTTGGCATTGTCTCTGTTGTTTATGTCATGTCCATAGCAAAAAGAATGCCTAGAGAGTTAGATCCCTTTCGTGAGTATGTGGAAGTCGCGGAGAACAACAAGTGGAGGTGCCGATTTTGCGGCAACGAGTATGGCGGAAGTGCTACAAGGATCCGTGCGCACCTTGCTGGAATTCCGGGCTATGGTATTAAAGGTTGTGAGAGAGTTGATGGTCATGTGAGGGCAAAAGCCTTGAAGGCAATTAAAGGTAAAGGCAGTGTGTTGGATGTACACACGGGAGGCACACCGGGCGAAGGAACGGAAAGACTAGTTTCTGGTGCGAGTCAAATGGTATTCCGAAGTGACTATGCGTCGAATCCCAATGACACGCAGAACTCGAATCAACCTCGGTGTGTGCCAGAGCTGCCATCTTGCTATTGGCAGACCGGAACTGGTGCTGCTTCAGCATGTCCTCAGTATCAAGTGTCTTTCCCTCCTGGTGATATGCCTCTGGATAATCTAGGTACCACCCAGCAACCCGATATACTGGATGCAGCACAGGGAAATGAAATTGCTTCATCTCTCCAGCAACTTTCGATGGACTCGCTGCTGACTTCATTGTCTCTTGATCCAAGTAAGCTACCAGAGCTTCTTGAGCAACCAACTCGTCTTGAAACAGGGAGCGAACAACAAAATTCAAGACCGCTATCATCATTCCCGAATGATCAGGTCCTTGGCAACAGTATGTCAAATGTGCCGCAGGAGTTCATTGGAGGGGATTCACCGCTATATACACCAAACTGGTCAAGTCTTCACCAATTTCCGCTAGAGAATCTTGTTGAATCTCGTGATGTAATTGTAAACACTTGTGAGGAAATACAAATGAATGAACAGCATAATCCAACAGTGGGATCATTGTTACAACAAGAAGTGGACAGTATGAATCGTTTGCAGGATTGTAGTCAACGGTGTGTAGCGGAAGTGGTTCCTGTACGCACCAATATGAGCCCGATCAACACTGTCCAGCTTCCTGATCAGCTTCACCCAAGGTGTGATGAGGAATATGGGAATGAAACCCGTTCATTTCCTTCACAAACTCCAATGGACATATATCCCTCAATTGCATCACAGCATACAAGTGACTCTCCCATTTTTGAGGCAACATTCGTTGATTTGCAAGTTCCAGATGCAGCAACAAATGCAACAGGCCCATCATCATCACATGGTGTGTCTGGATTAATCTAAATTGTTGATATTGTTCCGTTAGATCCTTAAATATCCCCAGATTAATTTATCGAAATTTAACATATGTTTTTGATAAATCAGATATGAACAGGGGTTCTCCAATCATGAACGTAAGGAGCATCTATGCCAATGATGAAGAGATAAGAAACCTGAAAAGAAAAGTGGAAGAACTAGACGACAAAGAAGCTGTCATAAAGGAGAAGATGGAGATAGAGTCTGCTGCTTACTCAGATCGGAAGAAGCCGAGGATATTGGTTGAGAAATGGCTGAAAAAAACAGAAAGTGCAAGAGATAATTTTCAAATAATTGGCCAAGCCAATGCGGAAACTTTGCCACCAAAGGAACAGGTGGAGACATTGACAAGAGAAGTGGAAGAGCTCATAGAACAAACGCTTCCACAGACACTACTCATAGAGGCGGGAGATGCCAAAGGAGACCCTTTTTTGGAACGAAAGCTAATAGGTGAAGAGATTCATAGGAACATTGAGTTGATTTGGAACCGTCTGAAGGAGAATCATGTATGCAAATTGGGTATATATGGAATGGGTGGTGTTGGGAAGACTACTATTATGATGCACATACATAATAGACTCCTCAAAGATGCAAGCTTCGATGGTGTGCTTTTTGTCACTGTGTCCCAAGATTTCAGCATTTATAAGTTGCAGAGTGATATTTGGAAGGCACTAAAATGTGACGTTATGAAGGATGAGCATGAGAAGAAACGAGCAGCGATGTTATCGGAGTGTTTAGAAAGAAAGAAGAATTGTGTATTGATTCTTGATGACGTGTGGCGGCATTTTAAACTCCAGGATGTGGGAATTCCTGATACACCTGGACTTAAGGTGGTCCTAACAACTCGTTTATCTGAAGTATGTTCTCGAATGGATTGTGAAGAGATTAAAATTCAACCTCTAGGTGAAAAAGAAGCGTGGAAATTATTTGTGGAGGAAGTTGGGCCTCAAACGCTAAAGAATATACAATTTGAAAAGGTTGCAAGGAAAATCACGAACAGATGTGCAGGTTTGCCACTTGCAATTAACGCAATGGCAAGGAGCATGAGGGGAGAGAAGAATGTTTTTGTGTGGCAGGACACATTGAATAAACTGGAGAGATCCCATACAAAACACACAGAGATGGGAGATGAAGTGTTGCCGGTACTAACACTCAGCTACGAACGCTTGTCAGACCCTCAAGTTAAACAGTGCTTCGTGTTCTGTGCTCTATTCCCAGAAGATGAATCAATCTGGAAAAAGGAATTGATAGAATACTTTATTGATGAGGGATTTCTTGATGAATTGGATACAAGGGAGGAACAATACTGCAGGGGTCTTGCCATAGTGGACAAGCTTCGAAATGCTTGCTTGCTGGAAGATGATTATTTTGATTGCGTCAGGATGCACGATTTGATGAGAGACATGGCATTACACATCATGAATACGACTTACATGGTAAAAGCGGGCCAGGGTTTGCGAACCATACCGAATGGGGAGCGTTGGACAGAGGACTTAGAGAAAGTTTCATTGATGTTGGGTCGGATCGAGGACATTCCGCCAGATATGTCACCAAACTGTCCTAAATTGTCAACTTTGCTACTAAATGGGAGTCTTCAGTTGGAAAACTTGCAGCTCCAACATTCTTTTTTCATGAAATTGCAGGGGCTGAAGGTTCTAAACCTAAGTGGATGTGCGATAACAAAACTTCCAGATTCCGTGTCGGAGTTGGCAAATTTGCGAGCATTGTTGCTTAGTTACTGTAAGTCATTAATTCGTATTCCTTATTTAGGAAAGCTGAAATATTTAAGGAAGTTGAACGCCAATGGATGCAAGTCTCTATTAGCGGTTGAGGGTTTGGAAGAATTAAGTAATTTGAGATACCTTGACCTATCTAAAACCGGTATTGAAAGATCATGGGAAGGAACATTTAGCAGAATGGTGAACTTGCAATATCTTAAGGTTGCAGGAAAGGTGAAGGCAGAAGAGGTGATACGATTGAAGGCATTGAAGAGACTAGAGTGCAATTTTTGCAATGTTGACGATTTCAACGAATATGTGAGTTTTATGGAACAGAGTGGGCACCAGAACCATAATTACAGACTCGTTGTGGATCAAGAGAAGTCATTGTGGTTTGTAACTGAATCTGTGTATTCTGATCCTGAAATTTTGCCAGAAAATCATATGGAATTTGAGTGGGTTCATGTTTACAAAAAATCTGTGCAAATTGAATCTTGCAATTACGCTATGGCCAGAGTGGGAGAGGAAAGGAATAACGATTCTATTTTGATTCCAGGAGATGTGGAGTTCTTTATGGGGAGAAATTGGCGTGGCATGACAAATTTGTCCGGCATGAGCCGACTCCGATACCTGGAGGTGCTAATAATAGAAAAATGGGACAACTTAGTGGAGCTCGTTGGGGGAGCTGGTGTAGATGCAGAAGAAATAGACAACACTCAGGACTCCCCAGCCCCTCTCTTCCCTTCTCTTAAGACGCTTCAAATCTGGGGGTGTTCGAAATTGAAGTATCTGTTTGGGCATGAGTCTAGATTTTCCCTTCCACTTATATGTGAGTGCGAGGGAATAGAAGGGCTGAATTCCTCAGTTGCATCACCCCCGCAAGCTGGAGGAGGCCCCGCCCTCCCAAGACTCAAAGATATCATAGTAGAGAAGTGTGGCAACATGAAGAGAGTGATGGGATCTGAGTGGCTTCCCCACTTTCCAAATCTCGTGTCTATCGAGGTTTGTGGTTGTGAAGGGATAGAGGAGATAATAAGCGGAGGAGGAGAAAATCAAGGGGGGAGCGCTCCCCTGAACACCCCTTCCTCTTTCTTGCCATCTCCACGTGTTCGTTTTGCTGACTGTCCGAAACTGAAGACGATTCCACCGATTCCTTAGATTCCGGGAGTTCGCATCCACCGTATACCTCCGTTTTCTAGATTTACAATCTCTCTGAGGGAGTTGGATGGATAAATTTTTCCGGCATTAGCCGACTCCGATACCTGAAGGTGCTAATAATAGTAAAATAGGACAACTTAGTGGAGCTCGTTGGGGGAGCTGGAGCAGATGAAGAAGACGTACGGAATACACGCGACTTCCCTTCTCTTGTGACGCTCGAAATCCGGAGCTGTACGAAACCGAAGTCTTTGTTTGGGCATGAGTCTAGATTCTCCCTTCCACTTCTACGTATGGTTGTTATACGTGAATGCTCAGGAATAGAAGGGATGACTACCTCAGTTGCATCACCCCCGCCACTTGGAGGCCCCGCCTTCCCCCGACTCAAATTTATCAGTGTAGACAACTGTGGCAACATGAAGAGAGTGGTGGGATCTGAGTGGCTTCCCCACTTTTGCAATCTGAGGAAGATTCAAGTAAAAAATTGCAATAACATCAGGGAGCTGCTACCGCATGAATGTTTGGTCCATCTTCCAGAAGTTGAACATATCGAGGTTAGTGGCTTTGAAGGGATAGAGGAGATTATAAGCGGAGGAGGAGAAAATCAAGGGGGAAGCTCTCCTTTAAACACCCCTTCCCCTTCCTTCCCATCTCCATTTTCTCCCCCAAAGTTGAACTACTTGAGGCTATACCAACTTCCACACCTAAAAAGTATATGTGGAGGCACCTTAAGTTTAGTCTCCAATGTATCTGTTGACATACATGGCTGTCCGAAGCTGAAGAGGATTCCTCTAAGACTGCGTTTATTAGTTAACCCGCGTCTCCCAAACATTAGTTTGGATTCTGAGGAAATGTGGTAGACTCTGGAGTGGGACCATCCCAAAGATCAGGCTCTATTTCAGCAACAATACAGATTTCTAAGAGCGTACAATCGGGGAAGGCGCAGTAGGCTGGCTTGAAGATGAAAAACAGCCAAGACAGAATTCCTAGAGAGGAGAGAGAAGGAATAGATTGAAACCTTCTTTGCTTTTTGCGTATGATGGGTAAGAGTTTCTTGTTGATTTTCCCTCTTGCAAGATAGTTCCTTAGCGTCTAAATTTGGAGACCTTATCTGTGTCGACATTGCCGGTGACGCTCTGGCTGGGTCCAAGCTGTCCAATAGCAATATTTAGGTCCCTCCCATCCTAGGAACTTGTGATTTTACAGGATTTGGATTTTCTGTTTGAGAGATAATGATATTCCGAAGTTTCTGAAAACTGCTGTGAGGCAGTGTTCCTTAGCGAATTTTCCTAATTTGGCCGGCCAGATTTTGGGTTGAAGAAGCTTTGGGTCTTCTAGTACTGTAGAGCTTTCTTTCGACTATAAGCTCACTTGAAACGGAATTTGGTAGAGATATAATGTTTCAAAATTCACAGCGCTGGATGAGGTTTTCTGCTCTATTAGCTGCAGCTAGTTTGCTGTTTGTGTGGCCTTTTTGTGGACCTACAGTAGATGTTTTGACCCCAAAAATACCTAGTAGAGTCTTAGTTAAGTTGATCAGTGGACTGGACCATTAATAGTTGCTCTAATATTGTAAGTTGAATGAGTATTTTCGATATGTATGAAGATAACCCCTTTTTGCTTTTGTAATTATATTATTCGATAAATATGCTTCCAGTATTGCTTTATAGATATACATAGTGGACGCTCGTTCTGCTTAGAAGAAATTATGGTTCATCGCAATTTCTTTCTAAGTTCTTCAGCTACCGATATCGGCTAGGAATTTTAAGGTTTGGATTTTGGATATAAGTGGAGATAATTGTATATATGTTTGAAATGGTTTTATCTATGATACTGCATAAACTTGTTGATCGAAAATGTTGTCACATATGCTGCTTATGACCCCGATTAAACTGTTTCAACATTAAACTATCTGGTATAGAATATTTGAACTGCTTAGTAATTTTATCAAAGCCAAAAAACATTGGCTGGGAAGTTATCTTTTCACCCTTTGTTGTACAAACTCACCTGAGCCCCATGTTGGGTTAAGATGTAAAAGATAAAGAAGAAGATAGAATTGCATAGTAATCACCCTTTACGCAAATTTACCAGGTGTGCCTCTTTTGACGCCTCAAAGTCGTGGATAGATGAAAACCCTACAGCTTCAGCTCTGTTACTACTCAAGTTGTTGAAAGAACAGAGCACTTACCACTAGCAAGGCAATGGCAAAAAGGCCAGCTTATTGGACGTGGCACTTTCGGAAGTGTTTACATTGCAAGCAACCAGTAAGTTAGCTCTGGGAAACTTCGACGTGTTGCATTTTTTAAGACATCCAGTTAGCTAAACTTTGACATGTTACGTGACAGAGAAACCAGAGTTCTATGTGCGTTGAAGGAGTTTGAATAATTGCCCAATGACCCTAATTTGGCTGAGTGCCTGAGGCAGTTAAAGCAGGTATTTTTTATTTATTTTTGTTATGCTCTAGGATCCAATCTATCCTCTCATTTGATCTAAATATGCTGGGGAAACTTTCTTTTTTCATTTCCTGGTAATTGATTGCTTGGCTACCTCGATTTTTTTTCAACCTGTTACACAGGAAATTGAAGTACTTAGCCAGCTTAGACATCCGAACATTCTGCAGTATTATGGAAGTGAAATTGTAAGTCACCTTTCCATGGCATCTATACATCCCAGCTCAAAGGGCATTCATAATTTGACTCACCAAAACATATTCATACATACTCAGGTTGAGGATCGGCTTAACATATATCTAGAATGTGCAATGGTTGGATAAAACTATATACAGGAGCATCTTGGGGCCCTAACCGAATCGGCTGTCCGCGATTTGACCCGCCATAGTATGACTGGATTGGCTTTCCTGCATGTCAACAACTCCATACAGGGGTAATTCTAAACAATTGATCAAGCATCATGAGATTGACTTGCATATTGGATAAGGATGATAGACCCCTGTGAAAAGTCGTTGGCCTGCGCAGGGATTTAAAGGGGGCTAATGTAATTTTTGATGCATCTGGGATAGTCAAACTTGCTGACTTTGGGATTGCTAAACATGTGAGTTTCCACTTCTTCACTGCAAGACTACTGAGAGCATGTAGAAATTCCTTGCTGATTTGTGGTGCATTTGCTGGCGAAGTGAAGTCAGGGTGACTGCTAGATTAGGTTAGGCGCAAAAAGAAAAAAAGAGAAAGAAAACATGCAAGCTTGTTATTCTTCGTCTTTGGTCTCTCAATGCATACTTTGTTTTTGGTTTGTGGCGTTCAATCTGTGCAAAAGTCTCTTATAGATGGATGAAATATTAGTGAATGGTTTTCTTCACTTTTTTTCCCCTCGTTTCGGGTAAAGTAATAAGTTGCATAAACTGGAAAAGATTCCTTGCTGTGGTTAGATGCCGAAACCTAATGAAAGTTCTTTCCTTTTCTGCTGGTTTCTAAAAAGTTCCCAAGAGGCGTAGTGGATAGAGTACAATACCTTTGGTGAAAGGTTTTTCTTGTGTTGTTTTTGCTGCTCCTCTGCCTTCCAAGAGAACAATCAAATTTAGTCAGAGTAAGAATCGCCTCCTTCCTAACATGTGGTAATTAAAAGTGTACTGGTCCATAGAACGGAATTCTGGACAGTAGTCAATGTATTGTTACCCTCTTTACAAGTTCTGAAGCATTTGCTGAAATCATTTTGTTGATTGCTTGATGGTCCTTTTACTCAGTGATGAGCTACCATAAGTCAATAGTGGTTGATTTAGTTCTTTTTACCGATCTGATGTATCTATGTCTATGAAGATGTTGCAATTTATCCGGTGTTCCATGGACAAACCATATAGCCTTAGGCTTTACTAATGTCCTACTGTTTCTTAGCTAATTGGACAAATAGCTTACCGCTCTTTGAAGGGAAGTCTAAACTGGATGGCAGAGTGAGGGAGTGATGGAATAGCATACACTGCAGCTCGTACAATCCTTGATGGCGAATGATAACTGCACGGATCACGATCATACTGTTGACATCTGGAGTTTGGGATGTACTATTATCGAAATGCTAATTGGGAAACCTCCTTGGAAGGAGTATGAGCAGGTAAGAACGCTGTGTTGCTTTTTTATTTGCTCTGTTAGTCCTTGGACCGAATCTGTGTCACTGCTTTCTGCTGGAAGTTTGGTACCGTGCATATTACCTTTTGGCATGTGATCTGTGTCTTTAGTTTCTGTTTAAGGTTTTATCGTTGAATGCAGGCTGCGGCTATGTTTAAGGTGATGTGAAGTGCTCCGCCAATACCTGACACAGTTACCCGCCGAGGGAAAGGATTTCCTGCAGCGCTGCTTCCGAAGACAGCCTGCTGAGAGGCCTCCAGCTGCTATGCTACTTGAGCACGCTTTCCTGCAAATTTGAAGTTTGCTGAGATGACCAACTTTTTTCATGTGTGGAACATGGTATGTTTGATCCTTCACACTGCTGAAGCACACGGGAGTCGGATTTTCTATAAAGCTAATTTCCTGGGAAGACTTGGTGCAGTATGGAAGCTGCTACATGGACATTAGTTCATTAATGGGATGAAGAAGAAAGAAGACTCTTATGGTCGAATAAGAGATACTTTTGCTTCAAAGGAAGGGCATTCGGTGCAATATGTTAACTAACACAATTTTAAGGACTTTTTTCAGTATAAAATGTTACTAACACAATGAAAAAATTATCTATCACGTGGAGATTTGGGTTTTAATTCTGGATAGATCTAAGTTAACTTTACCATAAGAAAACTTAGCGATATATGTGGGGGAAAAAAATAAAAGTTGATTATAAGTTATCCTACCGAAAATAGCTACTTTTTACTTATAGAAAATAATAAGTCTAAGTATATACGCGATTATATCAGTAAAATTTTTCTTAGTGATTAGTAACTTTCTCGACGGGAAAATAACATCATATCTATCATAACTTAGTTACAAGGTATTGGCAATAAGAATACTGGCATGATCTGATTCGGTGACATCTGCGTAAGCAATTTGACGGTGTTGCTTACCCTAAAAAGTTTTGTATGGAGTGCGTCTTGAGTCATGAACATTTCCTACGAAGTACATTACTCACTTCTAACTCCAACTTCACTTTGTATCATCCGCTACAAATTCGCATCCGGTGTGTTGGTTTGGGGGAAAACTCCATGAAAAAGGAAAGTAATTTCCCGGAAATCATTTTCCATGAGTTGTTTTCCTCTGTTTGGTAATACGTGACCGAAAACATTTTTTGATTTTTGATTCTCATTTGAAAAAGGATTTCAATCTCTTGATTTTATCTTAGACAAAACAAAAAAAAAAAATCATACTTTTAATTTTTTAATTTTTTTTCCTTTTTCTTTTTTTCCTTCTACCTCGCTAGTCGCCGGGCCACAGCGAGGTTCAGTTTCGCTCGAGCTCGCCAGATCCGTCACATATAAATCAAAGCAACGTATAATATGGTGCATTCATATCTATCCTATTTACACATATTTATCCTTGAAATATAGATTTCCTCTACCCGAATTGGTTCCCTATTTGCCGAGCGTGGATATTACATCAAAGCCGGGAGGAGCCGTGGTAAGGTGTGGGGATGAGAGGCAAAAGGCGAAACACTTGTTAAACACTTAATAAGGTAATGTTCCAATGTTCCAATGTTTCTAATTTCCATGAGATAATTATTTCTTTCAAGGCTCTATACATAACGGCATGACTGAACACTTCCGTTGGTAAGGAAAATAAAATACAACAGGTAGACAGAAACTCGATCTAGTTCAGTACAGTACATTGAATCCATTAGAAAAATCAAGCTCAAATCCCTTCTCTTTCTATTTTTGTTAGTAGCCAACCACTGACCATAGGCCAGGTATGGCTAGTGAGGGCTAGCCTTGCCTAGGCGAGGGTGGTCGTCCTCATTGCCATAGGTGAGCATAGGCCTCGCCTGGCCATGCTTGCCCTGACGAGGTCCCCCTTGTGAGATCTAGCGAGGCCGACGCCCATCGATAAAGAAAAACCGCTTCAATATAAAAAAAAACAAAAACTAGAGCAAACATATAATAACGGATTCGAAATTGTAACCAAGCAGCACCCATTGGTTCTATACCTAATTCATAACTCGAAAGTTTCTTTGGCACTTTGCTTCCCAGGCCAAGGTAGCCTTACCGACGGTCGCTTTGGCGAGGCTCGGCGAGGGTTCGCAGACACGAGGTCGACCCTCACCTGGTGAGGCTGCCTTGGCCTGGGAGAGGCCAGGTCCGGTGAGGGGGGCCTCGTCGGCACTTGCCCTCATCAGCCATGGTTGGCCATGGTCAGTGGCCAACGACCGACCACTAGCATTAAGAGAAGGGAAAAGAAAAAAGATGAAAGAAATCTAAAAATATATATTTAAAATTATTTAAAAAATGACTTGTCATGTAGGCTAGTCAGCGCCCACATCAGTAATTTCTGATCTAAATTAGCCTAATGGACTGAATTAGTACCAATGTGAAAATGTTTGGGTCTAAATTGGTCCAATTGAAAGGTTTGGGATTGAATTGATACCAATGCGTTAGGTTTATAACTTTTTGGGTACTTTTCCCAAAGCTCGAACTAGGCACCAAAGTTACCAATAATTAATCGAAAACTGCGAAAAGCTCGCGATCGATTGCAATTCCAGCTGATATACGAGAGTGTAGGATTGTTCGAAGCTGAAGAGGATTTCTTTGCATCTGCCCATACTTAATGACAGCTTCCCTTCTCTTAGGAAGATCAGCGGAGATGATGAGGAAATTTGGGAGTCGTTTGGAGTGGGCTCCTCCTCATGTCAAGTCTCTGCTTCGTCCCTATGTCTATCTTTAATTTTCTTCAATTAATGAAAGAATAACCCGCAAGTCGTTTCGCTAGTCCATCTTTGTCTGTCTTTCTTCCCGCTTTCCATTTGCAATAGCAATTCTAATTAGGTACTTGGAATTCTATGGACCGGGATCGTGTATATTACACAGATGTTGGGTCTTCATTGTGATCTCAAGCTTAACTTCTTCCTGATGTCCGAGGTACTTCTGTTTCCAGCCATTCATATCCGTTGTCAAAATCTCTGCCATGTATATGTCAGCAGTACCCTTTTACTATCACAAACGTCTTTTAGAATATCGATCTATGTCCATCTACAAGACTATACTCGATTAGATCGACGACAACACACAAGTTGCTGGTAATATGCCGAAGAAGGTAACAAAGCCAGGGCTCAAACTCTACTAAGCATTTTGACAACAGGTTCGATTATGAGTTGAAAGTTGGTAGTGGCAATGGCACACTCATCAAAAGCGCTTCTTCTGCATTGTCAATAACAAAATAAGAAAAGAGAAGAGAAGAAGAGATTCACGGTTTCCTTCATAGGTATTAAACCAAAAATATGACGGTTTCAGTGTCAAAGCCTATTCGATACATTTCAAATTTCAGTAACGCAAGCATTTTTCAATTTTCTGTTTTGTTGTGCCACTAGGCATTTTGAATTTCGATTCCTGTACTTGGGTAGCAAGAATTGTATTGATTTAAGTCGAGGCAAGTTTTTTAATGGGCCGAAACTGAGCTGCAAAACTTGCCGTCATCTTAATTGTTCCTTTTGAAAGGCCATCGCATCAACTTGGAGAGATCTGTATTTGAAATTGAATACGTTAATTCCTTTCCTATTGAGATGTTCCTGTATGTGCACTTTAAAGACGAGTGAAAATGGAGGCAGAGAGAGAAATTACAATTCATGCTGGACAAGAAGCCCCAATTAAATTGGGCCTACCTTCACGAGAATATAGGAGTCGGCCCACAACGTGATCAGCGCTAAAAAAGCCTTCAAGGGGGAAAATAAAATTCATATTTTTTACAATTATAAGTGTCGTAGAGTGGTAAACCAACGAGTCTTGAACAAGTTCTACAAAATCAGATTCATGAAGCATGTTTCCACAAATGACCTCTCCTTGATGTAATTTAGAAAAATTAGAAATGCATACACCGAATTGGAACAAAATGAAATCCAAACAAATTCGTCAAATAAATAGGGCACTTGTATACCATTGTCTGGTTGTGGATGGGATAAAAAGAAAAAGGAGTGAATAAACATTCGACCTGTTGAAAAGGGAAAGAATAACACAGTTAAGACCATTTGATCGGAAACAGAAGACCATTTCGCCCTATGTTGGAAAACTTGTACACTGATCGAATTTCTAGGACTCGATGAAGTTAAGGAAAACCTGTTGTAGTTGATAATGTCACACAACAACACAGGTAAGACTACCTTTACTCGAAAAATTAAGCCAAAAAATTATAGGTAATTGGGATACACATTAACTACACTACACAGTCTACACTACACCACTCGAATTTTCCGATATACGATTTTCTCCCACGATTAACACATGCTTCTCGATAAACTATCTGACAAAGGGCATCTCCCAGTTATAAATTCTGGATCTGGACCCACCAAGGAAATGTGGGAGACCTTTGGAGTGGGACCATCCCAACGATCGAGCTCTAATGCGACATTACAGATTTCTAAGATCGTACAATTTAGGAAGGCGCAGTAGGCTGGCGGAACCCCGCAAGTAAGAAGTTCTGAAAACCCATCAAGTGCAAAGTAACCTGTATCACTTACTTGCCAGACCTCCATTCACTTGCAGGTAAATACTTTAAATTAAATGTCATTTTTATGACATCGTGGAAAATTGTGTGAGACTGAGCTACTACACTTGGGGTTGGGGGTCCATTTGTCAGCAACCTGTTTTTTGTAAGAGCAATGTAGATTCTTTTTTTGGTCGAATAAGAGCAATGTAGATTCACGAGAACTAGAATGTTTGCTTGTATTACAGTGTCAAACTGCTAACTGTTTCCCCTTAGCTAGAGAGAGGCACTATTCTTATTACAGCAATGGCATTGTAATATAATGGACCTGTTCATCGCTTATCAACTCATTAGCTTCATTCCCTTTGTGATTGTGATCGGAACTTCACACTGTTGAGGATCCAAATTCGGCCGAGTGCATGGGGCGGTTAAAGCAGGTAATGTCTTTGTTATGCTCTGGGATCCAATCTATCCTCTCATCTGATCTAAATATGCTGGGGAAACTTTCTTTCATCATTTCCAGGTAATTGATTGCTTTGCTGCCTCGAATTTTTTCAACCTGTTACACAGGAAATTTAAGTACTTGGCCAGCTTAGACATTTGAACAGTCTGTAGTATTTGTTTTTTTTTTTTTGGCGAACAGCCTATAGTATTAAGGCAGTGGAATTGTGAGTCACCTTTCCATGGCATCTACACGTCCCAGCTCAATGGACATTCATAATCTGACTCACCAAAATTTCAACATATTCATACATACTCAGATTGAGGATCGGCTTAACATATATCTAGAATATGCACATCACGGTTCGATAGACAAGTATAATAAGAGTATTGGTCCACACTCTTTTCAAGTTTTGAAGCATTTGCTTGAAATCATTTGCTGCCAAGGGCCCGGGAACGAGTTGGGTTCCCTGCCCAAGGGAAAAATTTCTAATCCGAACGTCCATACCTAGTCATATTTTGAAAAATGATTTTCGATCGTATTTTGGAAAATGATTTCCGGTTTTTGAAAGAGGAAAATGATTTCATATTTTGAAAAACGATTCCCGATCGTATTTTGAAAAATGATTTTCGATTTTTGAAAGAGGAAAATGATTTCCGATAAAATCATTTTCCTAAATTTAAGCTTTAGTAAGAAAACCTTTTCCATTGATTGGGAAAACTAGAAATGTTTTCCATGAAACAAACCGGGTATGGAGTGCATTTGAGTCGTAAACATTTTCTGTAGAGCAAAGTTATTCATCAAAATCGTATTGTGTTGACATGGCCCAAAGAGGACCACTACAGCAAGCACAAGCAAGTGAAATTTATGTAATGTTTTTGTTTGAAGGAGTGAATACGAAGTTACAAACAATTCATTTACGATAAGTGTCCCAATTTTGTAATATTTATGTAGAGAACACCAAATTATGAACTTTCACTTATGATTGACATTAGATTCAAGAACACGACAAGATACTCTTAGGTTTCTCAAAAGAAGGCGTGAAAAATTCAATGTCGGCGGTACGTCCATTTGTCCATCAATATCCTGATGGGGATTGAAAATAATTTTTTGTTTGAAAAAATAAATACAAAGTTATAAGCAAAACATTTAATATTGCGAGTGTCAAATTGCTGTAAATGTTGTATAGAAGATATCAAATTTTGATTTTTCACTAGTGTTGGACATTAGATTTTAGAAAACAAGTTGCAGTGGTTGAGCATCAACAAGGTACTCATTAGCATGCCCATGAGTAACTGGTTGACCTTCAACAAATACAACTTGTGTTTTCAAATCTAACATCCAGACCAAATAAAAAATCATAATTTGGTGTTTTCCATGCATCATTTACAAAAATTTGACACTCGCAATATTAAATGATTTGCTTGTAACTTTGTATTTACTTCTTCAAGCAAAAAATTATTCATAATCAGCCATCAAATTTTTAAGGGACAAGTGGACATACCACTGGCAATGAATTCTTCATTGTCTACCATATGTTCTTGAACCTAATGTCAGGCATAAGGGAAAGTTCGTGTTCTCTACATAGATTTTACCAAAATTCAACACTCAGAAAAGCAAATAATTTGTTTGTAACTTTGTATTCACTTCTTCAAACAAAAAGAAATACTACAGGGACAAATGGACATACTGCTATCACGACCCTTTTTTCCACGACGTGGTCATGGGGAAAGAAACGGGTTTAGAGGTAATGTCGAGTTGGGGACAGAGAGTTCTCAACCAACACTACCACATGCAAAATTGGAAATCTACAATTGAAATGAAGTCCAAACCTAACCAAGAGTAGTGACTAGCCTATTGGAGCCGGCTAAGAGCCAAGTGAGATACGAGAGGACATGTCACTTCCTACGAACTAGAGAATCTAGGAACAGAGACTTGACTACACTAATTTTCTAACTAGTGCACTTACGATAACCTAACTTGATTATTTGTCAACTAAAGTGTCCACAAAATCTTTTTACCAAATTATGATTCCTAGCAGTAAAGTAACCTATCAAGAGTTGGTTTCCGACCAAAAAAAACAAAACAAAACCTAACACGAGTTGGTCAAAAATTATAACATGGCCTTATTATCAAGGCCCATGGCAGTGCTTGTGTGTGTTGATGCAGCGACAATTGTGGGGTATCGGTGGCAATCGCTTTGGCCGCCATGCACGGGTGTGAAGAACCCAAGAAGGAAGTGAAGAGATTCAGAGGGTTTTGTGGCCTTCTAAAGAGTAGCTATGTTGGGGAAGAGAGCACCGCCGATCAGCCCAGATCGGCCTTTTGCTTCTTCATGTAATGTCTCAAGCCTCTTTTTGCTTTCATACTCTGTGTTCTTGAGCAAAAGTTGATACAATGCTTGTGCTCTTAGTTTGGGCTATCAAATGTTATGCTTTGAGCCTCTTGTTCCCTTGCTGAAGTTAATTCAGAACGATGGAAGAGGGCATGAGCATTTATGATCTTGCATTATGTTCTATTTGCACGTGGACACAAGGCATATTTGCTTGCAATTTATTATGGCCAGACACTGATGTTCCTCGATGATCGTCCTCTTTCGTCGAACAAATAAAATCGTATTTATTAGGTGTGGTTGTTCGTCAGGGAAAGCTTTCTGAGGAACAGAAAGGGCATACATTCGATTGACATCGAAAGAGATGGATTCGAAACATGGAAGAACATGTCTTGGAGGTAGCTGCAAATGATACCTTCTTGTAGTCCTATCGATTTGTCCGCATGTAGATCAACTGGGTTTTATGATTTTAATTCAGGAGAGGCAACCATACATCATCCAGGAGTGAAAGATAAACTCAGTTTACCGGGAAGCTTTGCTTCATGAGATATATGATGCATCTGAGGTAACGTGTAATTCTTGATCGATTCTGTTCATCGTTGCATCATTTGGCCTCCGCTTTGCTAGTCGACATTTTATCTTCCATGTGGTTTTGCACATATCGGTGATAAGTCATGATACACCGTTGAAAGATTAAGCAGCTTAGTTCTCAGAGTAAATGGTATTGTAGAGGAAGAAGTACGGTGTAGTTCCGAGGCATTGTTTTGGGAGAGACGGTGCAATTCTGAGGTGACTTGATTTTCCAGAAGTTTAGTGAACTGTTATCTTCCTTTACAACTCTGACAAATGTGAGGAAGTGTTATCACGACCGGTTCGGCATTGGTGGACTGTCTGATCACTATGGATTCTCCACATCAATGATTGATATGTACTTATTGATGTCTCTTCGAGCTCCCAAATGCTGCTTAAATGTTTTGCAGATGGAAGATGAGGCGGACTCTGCTTTGGTTGGGAAATTCGATCTGGTTTGTGCATCTTCTTGTGCTGACACATTCGAATCACTCACGCGTAGAACCCATCTTCTAAGCATATGCCTTTACAACCTCCTTTTCGTAATCTGTCGCAGTTCTATGAAGACTATGAAGATGGCGACGACGACGACGGCGACTCCAGTAGCTTTGAAGCATTCCCTAGCTTCGACACCTATGAATGGTAATTCTTCACTTTATTCACTGGCTTGAAGCCAACACGTGAATCTTCAGATTTCTCCTCCAGGGTACTGCTTTACATACATTCCCTTCTTTCAGCTACTAATTCCTTGAAACTCTCTTCGGCACCAGGCGAATGGTCCGCTCGTGGGTCGTCAAGAAACCCAAAGCTGAAGATTGATGGCTGTTTCGAAGGTTATCAATCCAGTCGACTTACTAACGGCGGTGCTATGAAATGTGGATGCTGCAGAATTTTGGCGGACTCACTGTGTTCAGTGGAGGCTGAGTCATTTTGGCTATTGTGAAGAAACATAGATGTCCATAGTTTTAGTTGATCTTAATTCGGCGTTAAGGTTTTGTTTGTTTCTCAGAAAAAAGAACGATTAGACAAATATTTTCTTAAAAATGATTGCTTGTTTATGCCATTTCTCACTATATGCGGAAATCATGTTTGTAATATAGGGTTTTGCAATTTATCCTTGAGATTGATCAATTTCTTTTGTCTTTTGGTTTTAATAGCATTTGGATTCATGCTGACAGAGTTTAGAGGGTGTATGAGAACAGCTCCATAGCTCAAGCAATATCGAAAAAACGAATACAATCTAAAGCTTTTTCAAATAAGTATTAAGTAACTTTGATTTGATTTTATCCTTCGTGAAATTGAGCGCTTTTCATTGATCCCGAATTATATGATGGAGAAATCTATGGGATTTTGAAGCTTGATTCCAAAAAAAAGAAAAAGAAAAAGAAAAAAAGAACCGACCCGTCCCGAATATCTTGGACATATATGATTTGGGTATCGGCGGGCCGGGCCGAGCTTGGCGCTGTTTGGTTTCGGGCCGGGTCGGGCCTATATGAGACCCAGCCCATTGACATCCCGGTGTTAATTCAGTCCCAGCTTTTTTTTTGCCTATTCAGTCCTAAACCGTTTGCCATTGTGTCAATTCAGTCCATCCGGCCAATTTTGGCTGGCCGGCGCCGATGTGGACGCCGGCCGGCACCGGCTGTCCGACGACATAATATATTTAACAATTTTTTTGGATTTTTTTAAATTTTTATTTTCTTTTTCCTTTTATTTTCTTTCTTCCTCCACGCCAACTGGCGAGCTGTGAAGTTATGCTAACTCGCCTGACTGTTCTTCTACTTAGCCAAAAATGGCAAGCCCCTTTTGATTTCTCCGGAACGTTTCTTTTGTGGATTTTAAGGTGTGAAGTTGTCTCAAAAGCACCATCTTGAAGTTGAATCAAAATCGATTTAGAGTTGGGTCTTCGTTTCTAGGCACATGGAGTATTTTCCGCTTCTTATGGCGCTTGAACTTTCTATAGAACACGGTCCATCTAGATTTGACGATTTTAGCAAATCCCATACTATGCACTTTTTGCACTTAAGTCCTCCCAAGATATCGATTTACTATATATTTATATACACACACGTCTCTTGCTTGATCATGAAGATCAAAAGGTCATTCCAACTCTTAACACTTTCTACTCAATAACTTGTTCTCCATTTGCATACGTCCTGTTATTGACACCATCTGCATACGAACTTGTACCCGTAAAGAATATTTTGTCTCCATACCTAAATACACATATTAATTCACATAAAATCTTTTGTCACCTTCAAAATGCATAAGGAGTTTTCCCCCACAAAGTGCACTCTCAATTTATGTTTCTACAAAGACATAGAGCCATTAAAAGGTAGGATAAAAAGGATTGTTTAGAGTGTACTATGGTTCACTATACAATCACTACATTTTGGCAGAACTTATTAACTATATGTAATCTAAATTATATTTCTGTTAAATATCAAATTATCTCTAGGGCAGAAATAAGGCAAGCCTCTAGGTAATTGGTATGCTCCTTAAGGAGAGAAATGAATTCTCAGGTCCGTCGTGTTTATCTCTTTATACTTGACCCGACCTTACTATATTCGGATTTTATTGTGTCCGCAGTTAGCATAAAAATATAGTTTACACGGGGCTGTCTTGAATGTAAAACATGTGCATATCTGGAGTCCATTTCCGGAAGCAGAATCAAATCATGTCAAATTAAACATATAAAAATTCATAACATTTGTGCTGAAGATTCCGAGGCCTTATAGACTATATTCACATAGCAACAGTTAGGCCACCCAAAGTACCAAAACTAGTATTTATGACTATTGATTACTAAATCTCTCTACATTAATCCTTTTTTTTTTCTTTCTTTTTATAATCATATTTGGCATCCATCATCCAAACCCACCAACAACCAACACCAGTAGGAGTCCAGGACACATCTGGGCATGAGCCTTGTTGTATGGACAGATACTCGTGTTAACAAGAACAGATCATTTTCAGACCATCCATTTGCAAGTTCTACCTAAAGATCCTCCACAAATAAAGTGAAGGAGTTGATGCCTTTTGTAATCTGTTCAATGACATAAATGTCTTTGTTTAAGGAAATTTGGCCACCCAAAGGCACCAATTCTACTTGTCTGCACGGATACTTTTCCTGTATAAATACCTCCATACATCTTGTCCTTCCCAAGAGCAATCAAGATTAACTCCAATAGGAACAAAAACACTTTGTGGGCATTGTTCTATTCACTTTTGCTGAATCAAAATTACTTCATGATCGTTATGGCTTTGAAGAGAATGCAGATGGGTCTCCTGGCGGCGGTTCTTGCAGCATTGCTTGCTCGTCCGTGCTCAGCGCAGTCCACATCCGGTTGCACTGCGGCGCTGATGACATTGACCCCGTGTTTGAGCTACGTCTCGGGGAATTCCTCCGCTCCGTCTTCCACTTGTTGCTCGACCCTCAGCTCGGTCGTCCAGTCGCAGCCGCGGTGCCTCTGCTTGCTGCTCAATGGCGGCGTGTCATCGCTTGGGTACAACATCAATCAGACCCTAGCTCTGGCTCTCCCCGGCGCTTGCAGCGTGGAGACCCCATCGGTTAGCCTCTGCAACGGTACGGTCTAAATCAATCATTGTGCATGTGAATAGTGATCACTTGTTAGAGTTATTCTAAACATGTGACACTTTATGATAGAATCAACCAATTCATGATTTGCTCGCTAAGAATGACCTTAAAATTTTCAGCACTCTCTCCATCAAGTCCTCCTACAACAAGTCCTCCTGCAGATTCTTCAGACAACACATCAGTGACTCCAACAGCATCCTCAACCCCAACCATTCCCTCAGGTATGGATAATAACTGTCCTCTCAACGAAATGGCTTCACTTTACAAGCTCTGTCCCTGATTCTGTTTGTCCTTTCCATTTTTCATAGAGATTGTAGTAACTTACTGGTGGGGTTTGATGCTATAACAGGATCGAAGACTACGCCTGCTGCGACCAGCGCGAGCGGGAGCATCGAAGCGTCCTTCGGATCTCTTGCGTTTGCGCTCTTGCTGGCTTCATTTGGATCATCAATTCTTCTCAAGTCCTAACCTAAGAGAGAGTGAAAGAGATTTGGCATGTGCTCATTTTCTGTCATTTGCACTTGAGAACTCTGTTTTGTGGGTGCTTGTGATATCCATCCATTGTTTGTTATATCGGATATTGTGCTATGCATTGGTTTTCTTTTTGCTATTTCGATTTGCTTCAGAATATGTAGTAGAGCTTTATGCTTCCTCTGGTATGCCTATAACGCCAAGAACATTTTCGTCGAAATCAACAGATCATTCATACCCGATCAAGTAGTAGATCTAATTAGGAACCTTCATGATAAATCGCTACATAAGCAAACCTATTTCGAACGCGAGACACAAATTTTCAGTTATATATATACACTTCTGTCCAATGGGGAACCTGCTTCTACTACCTTCCCTTTCTACTTCTAGACTGGTTCGTCAGCGGGACAGGTGGTGTGTTGTCCCTCTGCTACATTTTGCAACAAACTCTTGCTCTCGTTCTTCCAGGCGCTTCCAATGTGAAGACACCACTGGTTAGGCGATGCGACGGTGAAGGCCAAACAGAAGCATCAAGCTAGATAAATTACCTCGACCATCTCGATGTTGGAAAAATATTAGATAACACGAAAAATAACAACCGTAGGAAATATGTTGGAAAAGACGAGAAAACTAAGAACAATTATCTGAGAAGTGCAAGCACTGTCCTTAAGGATAATTCTGCCCATCAGAGTACGAAACTCGGTGCGTAAGGCTTCTAGCGGTTATCCTCCCAAGATACAACAGACCTTCTTCTATACTCCGCACTAATATTAAAAGGAATAAGAACAACGTTATGTGTATAACCCAGTAAAGAAGAAAAAGAAAGAAGGGAAAAACTCTTTGATGTAATGCAAAGTTCACACAAAAGTGCTAAGAAGATTGTTTCTTGAAATTCATTTTATATTTAACCAAAATAGAGCCGTTGAGAAATCGTTATAAAGCCGTTGTAAAATAATGGAGGGTTTATGAAGAAATAAATCACACATTACAAAGCTATTTAAGAAAGAGCTTTTAAGAAAACCGTTACACGACCGTTGCTTCTGAGATTTTTCTCAGCTTCTGAGCTCGCCAACGTCTGAGCTCAACAACGTCTGAGCTCGTCATTAGAAAACCGTTATACGACCGTTAGAAAATCGACTGTTGGAAATAATGATGGCTAATCATTGCGATCATAATTCTATCAAAACCATTGCAAAAGAATATTTCAAAATTGTTGAAATATCCAACAATCCCCCGCATATTTAAAAAAGTTTTGATAAATCAAAAATAGAATAATGCTGGGTTATTAGAGCGTAATGCATCGGAACTGGTGCTGATTAGGCTATGAACCAGCCCAAGAAAGAATGAAATATAATTCACGAAATCATTGGTGAAGTTTGAAACTTCTATGAACCAAGAATTCCTTTTTGTAAATTATAATTTCACCAATCACATTACACTCCCATAAGGCTTGTTGTTCGACGCGGTTTTGCGCTAATAGGCCATGCGCGTGCTTGGTTTATTCATAAGTGCTCTAGAGATTTTTGCCAAAAATCTCATAGGAGCGGCTTTACTCCACACTTATATAGGTGATTCCATCAAGTGTATTCTGCAGCTTAATACACCACTAACAATAGCTATGGAATTCATTAAGAGCTTAGCTCAACATCTTTTTCCTTGCAGTCTTGCACTATACTCACCTTAGGAGGGACATAAATTTTATAGTGCATCACAATATCAACAAGTGACTTGTTATTACCCATATGAACCTAATTCATGAGATCGCCAATCACATAGGTTGGGTTACCATCACTGTTGATTTTCTTCAACTAGCTTGTCCCATTCCCTTCGATGTATAGTAAGAGGATTGGCCAAATCCATTTCTGACTTCATATAATTAATGGACATAATTCCATTTTCAAGCAATTGCTTTGTCATATCACAGTCTCAAACGGATGTGTCTCTTTTTACCATTGAAAGTTTCATTCTTTGCAATGGCTATTGCCACTTGGCAATCACAATGCATAGACACGTAAAGTGTCGATTTCATTCCGTTTTTCAAGAACTTGAGTAGTTCTAGAATCACCAAGATAAATATATTTTTATCTTTCTTCCCCTACTAGAGCTTAGGAGGATAAAGCATTATGTTTTTACATATATGTTTGATAGCACCCGAGTCTACCACTCATTCACATTGCCATAATATTGGCATGGGAAATGACCGCAACAATTACGTCGTCACATCATCTGCTTCAACTAAGTTGACTTTTGTTTTAGCAGGATTTTCATTTCCCCACATATTCTTGGCTAATTTCCAAGTTTCGACACATCCACAAAGGTGAACCCGAACACATATCCATTGGTGGATTTATGTCTCATTTGAATTTGATATCCAGTTAATTTCACTGTATACTTTTAATACAATGAGAAATCCACTATATAAAATGCCATTATTATCTTTTTGCACTATGCGACATTCTTTGTCTCAATTGTATTACCACCAAACACATCACCTTTTAATACAGGAAATCAATATGTAGCATCATGTTCAACATAATCAAGAAATATGGCTACACAATGTAAAATGACTCAACAATATGCAAGCTTGAAAAGTCAATTTCAATGACGCACACGTATACTCAATCAAGCACACGTACAATATCACCTTGTAACAAGATTGAGTCTAAAGTGAACTTGAATTCCATCACATGTAGTTGAATAAAATAGTGAATCTTTTTAGCAACCATCCAAAGATAGTGTATAAAAACATTACAGTAAATAAAACTTAGAATATTCTTGGATGCCAAATCAACTTAGGGGCAAACATGAATCAGTAATTCCAATTGAAGAAAATTCCTATTATTTCTTTTGACATCCGGCATGGACACATTATAAGAAAAGTTAATTTGCATTGATTTTATTGATTTATTGCAAATAATCAAGAACCAATTTGGTTTTTGTTTTTGTTTTTGTTTTTGTGAAGTGATCCAATAGACAAAGATAAAAGAAAACAATGCACCAGGAGAGAGTTGTACCTCTGATCATCTCACAACCACTAATGTGCATGGATGGGAGAGCATTCTCACAGCTTCATGCACTTATCAGCACGTGCGAGCATACGCACAAGCACAAGCCCCCATCGCACTCCCGAGCACGCATGTACAAAGACAACCACCAAAGAAAAATCCAAGCTCATTTGTATATGTACTCAACAACTCCCAATCAAGTCCAGTCCACCCATGATCACGTGGCTCATAAAAATTAAGTACTTTCTACTTTACTCCAAATGAAGCGCCTACCCCATTAATGATCCACATCAAAACAGAAACGCCAACTACATTCCCAAATCAAGCTCAAAGTAAGCACAGAGAGAGAGAGAGAGAGAGAGAGAGAGAGAGAGATAGCTTATTCGTGGAAGGTGAAATCCTATAAACCAGATGAGCGCATTTCTGCAATTTTCCATAGGAGAATCAAATTGGAAGCCTCAAACTCTATTAAGCAAGCCCTCGGAATCCGTCACCCCCATGCTTTTGGTCAGCTTCACCTCCACCTCGCATGGACTGATGTTCAAGCCCACTGCATCGCTTTCTTAATTGCAATGTCACCAAATCAAGTCGAAGCTCATGTCGTTATGCACCTTTTTCTCTCTATGCTGTGAACTCTCTTGTCAGCTGTGGCCGTATGACACAACTATGTGGCCATTCAAAGTCTGAATTTTCCTGCAAACGGAACTCAGAGTAAAACCTGGAAAAAGCAAATAAAAATCAAGAGCAAGAAAAATGCAGTTATTTAATATTGATGAAAAATCCACTCCCTTTCTTCTCCGTTTCCATCTTTTCTCCTTTGACCTTTCTCTCCTGAGTATCCATGGAGAGACCAGAGAGAGAGAGAGAGCTTTTGCTTTTCGTCCCTTGCAGCCGTGCATGTATGAAGAATCCCCCAGAGAGAGAATTCTTTCTCTTTTTCCTTCTTCTTTGCTCACGTGAAAAACCCCTCCTTCTCTTTCTGAATCTGTTGTGATTTTTTATTGTGAATTGGCCTCTCCAACTTGTCCAATCATCCACGTCTGTGCTCTTTAGGATTCATTGCCCCGCAAGCCGCAAGCAAAATCCATGATTTCCTGCTATCACAATCAAAAGGCATCGATTGCCGTTCTAGGTGTTTCATTTTCTTTGATTCACTAGCTCTTAACCGGATGTATTTGGTGGGTTACCAAAACTATTTGTTTTTTTTTTTCAACCAATCTAAAGAGAGGCTCTTAATATTCATTAAAGCTTTTTCAAAAAGAAATAAATGAGAATTAATTCTGAAGCAGAGCTATAAAATGTCAATATTAAAGTCAGTTATACATCATCCAACTTTTGATTGGCTCTATGGCTATAACATTTGAGTTCACACACTTATCAAACATAGTAGAAGGCTATAAACATCGTGTAATGTTAGTTCCCACCATGTCAAGACCAGAACAAATGATCGAATCAACACATGTATCGACTTCAAAGTGTGTTAGGTTTTCCTACTTACCAATTCATTTTGATTGAGTCTCTCCGCATTAGTAATAGAAACAACATTTTGCTAATACTAGTAAGTTGTTCATTTCCATAAATCACTCGACACATTGCAAGTCAACAATTCTCATCACTTTATCTCAAGTAATCAACAATTTGACACTGATATTCCTTAAGTTGAATCTGGAGAAAACCTTTTCATTGATTTTTTTTGTATTAAACAGGGACAATAAACTCCAAAATCAAACTAAAATAAGGTATTAAAAGTCATTCACACCCACTACAACAACGGCATATACATGTATATATCATTAACTGATCATGATTTCCTATGTTCGCCGAAAATAAAAAATAGACCAGTGAATACATGAATAAAAAATAGAAAGTCATTGAGTGCCTCAATTTCCTGTTCTAGATGCATGCATGCACAAATAATCACGAACTTGAGAGAGAAAGTCCAACTTCCTTTTGGAAAAACAAACATGAGTATTGAAGCCTCAAAGAGCGATTTTCCCTAATACTCAATAACCTTATAGAAACGACCGAACCTCTTTTGTGATGCTCGATAATGTCCCACGATAAACCGCTCACGTATATGCGGGGCTTTTCCTTCACCATCTCCAAGTCCTCGTTCAATTCCAACATCGGTGGTAGTAGCGGTAGTTCCAAATTGAGAATCCATAAGGCATTTATCCTTAAGATTGTTGGAAAAATATTAGATAACATGAAAAATAACAACTGTAGGAAATATGATGGAAAAGACGCGAAAAGTAAGAACAATTGTTTGAGATGTGCAAGCACCGTCCTTAAGGATAATTCCGCCTCTCGGAGTACGAAACTCGGTGCGTAAGGCTTCTATCGGCTATCCTCCCAAAATACAACAGACCTTCTTCTATACTCCGTACTGAATATTAAACAACGTTACGTGTATAACCCAGCAAAGAAGAAAAAGAAAGAAGGGAAAAACTCTCTGATGTAATGCAAAGTTCACACCAAAGTGCTAAGAAGATTGTTTCTTGAAATTCATTTTATATTTAACCAAAATAGAGCGGTTGAGAAACCGTTATAAAGCCGTTGTAAAATAATGGAGGGTTTATGAAGAAATAAATCACACATTACAAAGCTATTCAAGAAAGAGCTTTTAAGAAAACCGTTACAAGACCGTTGCTTCTGAGACTTTTCTCAGAGTCTGAGCTTGTCAGCTTCTGAGCTCGCCAACGTCTGAGCTAGCCAACATCTGAACTCGTCATTAGAAAACCGTTATACGACCATTAAAAAATCGACTGTTGGAAATAATGATGGCTAATCATTGCGGTCATAATTCTATCAAAACCATTGCAAAAGAATATTTCAAAATTGTTGAAATATCCAATAATCCCCCACATATTTCAAAAAGTTTTGAAAAATCAAAAATAGAATAATGCTGGGTTATTAGAGCGTAATGCATCGGAACTAGTGCTGATTAGGCTATGAACCAGCGTAAGAAAGAATGAAATATAATTCACGAAATCATTGGTGAAGTTTGAAACTTCTATGAACCAAGATTCTTTTTTGTGAATTACAGGAGTAAGTACACCGCAAGTGCCATAACTTTTGTACGGCGCTCACTTGAGTGCCATAACTTTTTTTTTCACTCACTTGAGTACCATAACTTTTAAAAATCGACCACTTAAGTGCCATCGCTGACGTGGACACCGGAAAAGCTGACGTGGCACCGACGAAACTATTTTTTTGAATATTTTAAGGTACACATGGAATTTTTCATAATTTTCTTTTTATTTTGCAAATTTTTTTTTTATTTCTTTGATTTTTGCAGCACACACACACACACACACACACACTCTCTCTCTCTCTCTCTCTCTCTCTCTCTCTCTCTCTCTCTCTCTCTCTCTCTCTCTCTCTCTCTCTCTCTCTCTCTCTCTCTCTCTGTTTGCAGAGGAGGGTCGCTGGCGCCGGCCACCATCGGGCGGTCCAGGGGCTAGGGCCGGCTCGCCCTAGGTCGGCCCCGGGCGACGGTTGTCGCAACCTCAGCGGCCGCGGCGGAGGGCGCGAAGGCCCTCGCGGCCCCGCCGGCCACGGGTGAGGGGGCCCTCGCGACTGCCGCCGTGGCCTCGGTGGACGCGAGCGAGGCCATGATGGCCGTCGCCAGGTCCAGGCGAGGGCCGCCTTGCCCGTAGCCAGCGGGGCCGCGAAGGCCCTAGCCCAGATCTAGCGAGGGCCTTCGCGCCCTCCCCCGCGGCCGTCGCCCAGGGCCGTCGCGGCCCCACCGGCCCAGGGCGAGCCGGCCTTGGCCCTTGGACCGCTCGATGGTGGCTGGCATCGGCGACCCTCCTTTGCAAATAGAGAGAGAGAGAGAGAGAGAGAGAGAGAGAGAGAGAGTGTGTGTGTGTGTGTGCGCGCGCGCGCGCGCGCTGCAAAAACCAAAGAAAGAAAAAAAAACAAAAAGAAAATTTGCAAAATAAATAAAAAACTAAGAAAAAATTCCAGAAAATATTTAAAAAATTAAAAAAAAAATCCATATGTCGTTGAAAAATTAATAAAAAAAAATCCATATAGGATAATTTGTCGGAAGTGGCACTCAAGTGATCCATTTTCCTCCGATTTGGTACTCAAGTGAGCGAAAAAAAAGTTATGGCACTTAAGTAAGCGCCGTACAAAAGTTATGGCATTCGAAGTGTACTTACCCCTAAATTATAATTTTCACCAATCACATTACACTCCCACAAGGTTTGTTGTTCGACACGATTTTGTGCTAATAGGCCATGCGCGTGCTTGGTTTATTCATAAGTGCTCTAGAGATTTTCGCCAAAAATCTCATAGAAGCGGCTCTACTCCACACTTATATAGGTGATTCCATCAAGTGCATTCTGCAGCTTAATACACCACTAATAATAGCTATGGAATTCATTAAGAGCTTAGCTCAACATCTTTTTCCTTGCAGTCTTGCACTATACTCACTTTAGGAGGGACATAAATTTTATAGTGCATCACAAGATCAACAAGTGACTTGTTATTACCCATATGAACCTAATTCATGAGATCGCCAATCACATAGGTTGGGTTACCATAACTGTTGATTTTCTTCAACTAGCTTGTCCCATTCCCCTCGATATATAGTCAGAGGATTGGCCAAATCCATTTTTGACTTCATATAATTAATGGACATAATTCCATTTTCAAGCAATTGCTTTGTCATATCACGTCTCAAACGGATGTGTCTCTTTTTACCATTGTAAGTTTCATTCTTTGCAATGGCTATTGCCACTTGGCAATCACAATGCATAGACACGTAAAGTGTCGGTTTCATTCCGTTTTTCAAGAACTTGAGTAGTTCTAGAATCACCAAGATAAATATATTTTTATCTTTCTTCCCCTACTAGAGCTTAGGAGGATAAAGCATTATGTTTTTACATATATGCTTGATAGCACCTGAGTCTACCACTCATTCATATTGCCATAATATTGGCATGGGAAATAACCGCAACAATTACGTCATCACATCATCTGCTTCAACCAAGTTGACTTTTGTTTTAGCAGGATTTTCATTTCCCCCACATATTCTTGGCTAATTTCCAAGTTTCGACACCTCCACAAAGGTGAACCCGAACACATATCCATTGGTGGATTTATGTCTCATTTGAATTTGATATCCAGTTAATTTCACCGTATACTTTTAATACAATGAGAAATCCACTATATAAAATGCCATTATTCTCTTTCTATACTGTGCTACATTCTTTGTCTCAATTGTATTACCACCAACCACATCACCTTTTAATACAGGAAATCAATATGTAGCATCATGTTCAACATAATCAAGAAATATGGCTACACAATGTAAAATGACTCAACAATATGCAAGTTTGAAAAGTCAATTTCAATGACGCACACGTATACTCAATCAAGCACACGTACAATATCACCTTGTTACAAGATCGAGTCTAAAGTGAACTTGAATTCCATCACATGTAGTTGAATAAAATAGTGAATCTTTTTAGCAACCATCCAACGCTAGTGTATAAAAACATTACAGTAAATAAAACTCAGAATATTCTTGGATGCCAAATCAACTTAGGGGCAAACATGAATCAGTAATTCCAATTGAAGAAAATTCCTATTATTTCTTTTGACATCCGGCATGGACACATTATAAGAAAAGTTAATTTGCGTCGATTTTATTGATTTATTGCAAATAATCAAGAACCAATTTGGTTTTTGTTTTTGTTTTTGTGAAGTGATCCAATAGACAAAGATAAAAGACAGCAATGCACCAGGAGAGAGCTGTACCTCTGATCATCTCACAACCACTAATGTGCGTGGATGGGAGAGCATTCTCACAACTTCATGCACTTATCAGCACGTGCGAGCATACGCACAAGCACAAGCCCCCATCGCACTCCCGAGCACGCATGTACAAAGACAACCACCAAAGAAAAATCCAAGTTCATTTGTATATGTACTCAACAACTACCAATCAAGTCCAGCCCACCCATGATCACGTGGCTCATAAAAATTAAGTACTTTCTACTTTACTCCAAATGAAGCGCCTACCCCATCAACGATCCACATCAAAACAGAAACGCCAACTACATTCCCAAATCAAGCTCAAAGTAAGCACACATAGAGAGAGAGAGAGAGAGAGAGAGAGAGAGAGAGAGAGAGAGAGAGAGAGAGAGAGAGAGAGAGATAGAGAGAGAGACATAGCTTATTCGTGGAAGGTGAAATCCTTTAAACGAGATGAGCGCATTTCTACAATCTTCCATAGGAGAATCAAATTGGAAGCCTCAAACTCTATTAAGCAAGCCCTCGGAATCTGTCACCCCCATGCTTTTGATCAGCTTCACCTCCACCTCGCATGGACTGATGTTCAAGCCCACCGCATTGCTTTCCCAATTGCAATGTCACCAAATCACGTCGAAGCTCACGTCGTTATGCCCCTTTTTCTCTCTATGCCGTGAACTCTCTTGTCAGTTGTGGCCGTATGACACAACTGTGTGGCCCTTCAAAGTCTGAATTTTCCTGCAAACGGAACTCAGAGTAAAACCTGGAAAAAGCAAATAAAAATCAAGAGCAAGAAAGATGCAGTTATTTAATATTGATGAAAAATCCACTTCCTTTCTTCTCCGTTTCCATCTTTACTTCTTTTCTCCCTTGACCTTTCTCTCTCGAATATCCATGGAGAGACCAGAGAGAGAGAGAGTTTTTGCTTTTCGTCCCTTTTAGCCATGCATGTATGAAGAATCCCCCAGAGAGAGAATTTTTTTCTCTTTTTCCTTCTTCTTTGCTCACATGAAAAACCCCTCCTTCTCTTTCTAAATCTGCCGTGATTTTTTATTGTGAATTGGCCTCTCCAACTTGTCCAATCATCCACGTCTGTGCTCTTTAGGATTCATTGCCTCGCAAGCCGCAAGCAAAATCCATGATTTCCTGCTATCACAATCAAAAGGCATCGATTGCCTTTCTAAGTGTTTCCTTTTCCTTGATTCACTAGCTATTAACCGGATGTATTTGGTGGGTTACCAAAACTATTTGTTTTTTTTTTCAACCAATCTAAAGAGAGGCTCTTAATATTCATTAAAGCTTATTCAAAAAGAAATAAATGAGAATTAATTCTGAAGCAAAGCTATAAAATGTCAATATTAAAGTCAGTTATACATCATCCAACTTTTGATTGGCTCTATGGCCGTAACATCTGAGTTCACACACTTATCAAACATAGTAGAAGGCTTTAAACATCGTGTAATGTTAGTTCCCACCATGTCAAGACTAGAACAAATGATCGAATCAACACATGTTTCGACTTCAAAGTGTGTTAGGTTTTCCTACTTACCAATTCATTTTGATTGAGTCTCTCAGCATTAGTAATAGAAACAACATTTTGCTAATACTAGTAAGTTGTTCATTTCCATAAATCACTCGACACATTGCAAGTTAACAATTCTCATCACTTTATCTCAAGTAATCGACATTGACACTGATATTCCTTAAGTTGAATCTGGAGAAAACCTTTTCATTGAATTTTTTTTCTATTAAATAGGGACAATAAACTCCAAAATCAAACTAAAATAAGGTATTAAAAGTCATTCACACCCACTACAACAACGGCATATACCTGTATGTATCATTAACTGATCATGATTTCCTATGTTCGCCGAAAATCAAAACAGACTAGTGAATTCATGAATAAAAAATAGAAAGTCATTGAGTGCCTCAATTCCCTGTTCTAGATGCATGCATACACAAATAATCACGAACTTGAGAGAGAAAGTCCAACTTCCTTTTGGAAAAACAAACATGAGTATTGAAGCCTCAAAGAGCGATTTTACCTAATACTCAATAACCTTATAAAAACGACCAAACCTCTTTTGTGGTGCTCGGTAATGTCCCACGATAAATCGCTCACGTATATGCGGGGCTTTTCCTTCACCATCTCCAAGTCCTCGTTCAATTCCAACATCGGTGGTAGTAGCGGTAGTTCCAAATTGAGAATCCATAAGGCATTTATCCTTAAGATTGTTGGAAAAATATTAGAAAACATGAAAAATAACAACTGTAGGAAATATGTTGGAAAAGACGCGAAAAGTAAGAACAATTGTCTGAGGCATGCAAGCACTGTCCTTACGGATAATTCCGCTTCTCGGAGTACGAAACTTGGTGCGTAAGGCTTCTAGCGGCTATCCTCCCAAGATACACCAGACCTTCTTCTATACTCCACACTGAATATTAGAAGGAACATGAACGACGTTATGTGTATAACCCAGCAAAAAAGAAAAAGAAAGAAAGGAAAAACTTTCTGATGTAATGCAAAGTTCACACAAAAGTGATTGTTTCTTGAAATTCAATTTATATTTAACCAAAATAGAACCGTTGAGAAACCATTATAAAGCCGTTGTAAAATAATGAAGGGTTTATGAAGAAATAAATCACACGTTACAAAGCTGTTTAAGAAAGAGCTTTTAAGAAAACCGTTACAAGACCGTTGCTTTTGAGACTTTTCTCAGATTCTGAGCTCGTCAGCTTCTAAGCTCGCTAATGTCTGAGCTCGCCAACGTCTGAGCTCGTCATTAGAAAACCGTTAAACGACCATTAGAAAACCGACCGTTGGAAATAATGATGGCTAATCATTGCGGTCATAATTCTATCAAAATCATTATAAAAAAATATTTTAAAACTGTTGAAATATCCAACACTCGATACCGTGACGAAGTTTTTGGGTCCTTTCGTTTACATTTTGAAGAACTATATGTATTGTCAGTACTATGCGGTCCGCAGATTTCTTGTACTTCGAGTCGAAACCATCTTCTTGCTCGCCCTCTCGATAAATAGCCAACCAAACGGAGTATTGGAGTTCAGAAATTTGTCGACGGCCTATGTCTTGCTCCTAAATGGACCTGTACCTGTAATCTCAACACCCAAATCATGAATTGCCCTCCACCAAGTCCTGCAGATTCTTCAGATAACTCGTCCATTCTTCCATCCAAAGCATCCACCCAGAGCTGACCCAGTATTAAACTTCAAGAAGACCCCATTGGCAACCAAAAGAAAAAAAAAAAAGGAGCCCAATTGCATAGACAATGTCAAGATATGAAGACGTGTACAGATGAAATCATCATCAACTGCTTAAATTTCAAGTATACACAGACGTCGACATCCGAACACTCCTTGCCGACCATGCGTATATGAATTGAAATAGTGAATCAGTTCGGCAAGGTTATAACTTGATTCTACTAGGAGCTTCTTGGACTGTAGCATTAAACAATTCAAAGCAAAACGAAAAGCAGACGTAAGAAGTCGACTTTGTCGTTGGAAGAAGAATAAAGAAATCTGCAGAGTCCCGCCATGTACAGCCTGATCACAAGAGCATCGAGGAAGTTGGTGACCCGCCACAATGCCACCCGTCTTCACATCGTTCGCAGAAACCATTGCACCAAGTTGAACTTTGTTTTTTCCCTTTATATACATGACCCACAAAGTCTTCCTGACCACCCCACCTCAATTCACCGAAGATAATCCTAGTCCAACAGCTGCAACGACGGCCCCACGGTCTGCGATGCTTGTCACGGTGCTCGTCGCTGTGGCGGCGGCACTATTTTGGGCCGGAGCGGAGGCCCAGACAAGCTGCGGCAGCGCGTTGACGAGCCTGTCCCCGTGCCTGAGCTTCATCACGGGCAACTCCTCGGCGCCGTCATCGGCTTGCTGTACTCAGCTCGCGAGTGTTGTCAAGTCGGAGCCGCTGTGCCTCTGCGAGGTCCTGAACGGGAGCGCCTCATCCGCGCTGGGCGTGAACATCAATCAGACTCAGGCGCTGAAGCTGCCTCCCGCTTGCAACGTCCGGACTCTGCCCACCAGTAGTTGCAATGGTAAGAACTGAGAAGCAACATGTTATAAAGTGAAACACATACACCTGCTTCTGCAATTAGTAATTGCATGTAAGTTGTTCTATTCTCTAAGATTGTGCATTCCGGTGATCGGCAGCTTTATCTCCGGCGAGGTCTCCGGCGGGATCGCCAACTTCCACTCCTGGTACGCGTGCTTCTCTCTCTCTCTTCTATGATCGATATCTTTCGCGGTAGATGCATGTATCCTAGATGAGACAACATTAATTTGTGCATTACACGAGTGAATTATATACGAGACCGATCAGGCCCCTCTGGCCGGAGAGTCCCCCCTCCACCATAAGCGAAGCCGGCGGAGGCATCACGTGACCTACTGATGCGGCGTCATGCACCGTGTGGACACGCTAAACCACGTTCCTCGCCCCACGGGACGGCTTGATTTCTCTCGTTTTCTCCTTAAGAGAAGCGGATGATTTCCCGATCACTCATACCTTTGTTGAACTTATGATCAGGAGGGAGCTCATCAGATGGAAGCAGCGCCAGTTTGAGATGGTCTTTGGTCCTCTTCACGCTCTTCATGGCATCGCACGAGGCCGTCATGCTCATGCAGAAAAACTTAGAACCAATATAGATCATTCTTTTTCACGGGGCTTCTTTTTCATCCATATTCTGGACGAATATACATATTTGAATAATACGGTGAGATAGCGAGGGCTTCGTACTCTGTGTTATTGTCCTTGATGATGAATAAAAGATGTTACGGGGGGATCCTAAGTAATTAAGAGAATTTATTTTCGGTCCAGAAGAGGGGCTCAGAGAAGGTTAGACAGGGAGTGATCAACATAATCAAGATTTGTGTATTTGTTAGGATTCGACGCACAATCACAACAACGAGAAAGAAAAATCGAGACACGAGATTTTATTCCAGTTCACCCTTAAACTATGATTCCACTATAATTAGCACATCGCACCTCTCGTTATATCACTCAATTATAAACGAACATATATAGTAGCTATTCATGGGATCAAGCCCAAAGTACTAATGAAAAATTATGAGCTCAAACTATAAAATCCCTATGGACACCAGAGCGCGCTGCTCCCTTCAGACCCCCAGGGAGGCTCCTCCGAATCCCCGCACGCTCAGCGTGGAGTGGGATCCACGTGCTTTCCCGGCGTTGGGAGTATGAACCACACCCCAACATCCTCGTCTCCAGTTTCACTCCGCCAATAATAGCGATTCCAAAAATTACCTTGAAATATATGTACTCCTTGAACTTTTCTAAATTGTTCAGTCAGATGCCCGAACCTTTTTAAATGTGCATTCGAAGCCTTAGACCATATGTTTCTTTTATTCGAGTTGGTCTTTCCGTCAAAATTATGGATGAGATTGATGACGTGGCGGTCGCTAAGTCCCACTTAAACGCTGAACTGGGATTTTACGTGGCATTTGAAAAATAAAATTTGAATAAGAAAAAAAAAAACTACCTAATATTTTCTCCTCTTTTTGGATACATTATGTTTTCACTAATTTCCAAATAATTTCTATGGTCCAACCAGATATAGGCATCAATGTGTCTTGTCAGCGCTGGCGTGGTATTGACGTTTAGTCCACGTCGACATTTTCGTTTCTATTTTAATAGAAGGAAAAATTATGTACTTTTCAGTATCCAATTGCACAAATTAATGTCAAAATATTTTTTTTATTGATTAATTATTTTAAATAATATCGGCGATTAATTTTAAAAAGATATTTTCTAAATAATTTATTTTTTGCGAAATAAATGGAATAGATGTGTTTTTTCTATGAAATTAAGATAATGATGCTATCTACGTTGTGATCGACTTACAAACTGAGTAAAACTGAGAGATAATCACTTATTAGTCAGATCACAAACACAAGCTACTTGCTTTTTACGATTTTGCCCCCTCCATGCCCGACTCGCTAAAACCTCGCAAATATAGGAGGACCCGAATCAAAAACCCTAGACCGGCTCGGTTCGTCCCAAAGCTGAGGGGAAGACATGGGGGACGCTCAAATGGAGGAAGGGGACAACACCCGAGAAATCGAAGTGGCTCCTGCCTTAATTGCCGTCGAACCTGCCCAGAGATCGGTCGCTGTCGCTGTAGGATCAGACCTCCGCGTCTACGATCTCATGTAAACGGATCTCCTTTGTGACGCTTCCAGTTCAATTCACTTGTTAGTGTCCGCAATGGGTCATGCCCTGTTCAATGTGCATGGCGAGTACCTGTGCGAACTCATGAAAGTGTGAAAGTTTTGGTGTTCTCTGAAAATTTGGCTTGAATTTTCTATATGGGGAAAATTCCAGCTTCTTGGGGCATATGGGTAGGAAGATTATTGCTTCTGTGATGTTATTATCGCTCAAAGTTCTAGTCTTTGACGTTCTAGTAGTTAGATTTTCTCTGTTTTTTGACTTTTGTCGCTGGAGGTAACTGCAGTTGCTCTTCTTTCTCAATTCGATTATGCCGGTGCTATGTTGTGCTCAACCAGCTACATGTACAATAGACAAAGTGCAGAGTTTACTTCACTACTTTGAGTTTAGTTCAAATTAGCAAAATGTTGACTGCATGCCATGGTTATCTGACAGTGGAGATTGTCCTGTCTCCTTGGTGGATGATTCCGCGAAGCCTTTCCATTCAGATTCGATCAGAGCTATTCGATACGGTGCGAATGGGAAGCTTTTCGTATCTGCTGGGGATGACAAATTAGTCAAGATGTGGTCCACGGATTCTTGGCTCTGCATCAGCTCAGTGTAAGTGTTTAACGATTGGAGTTTGACAAAGTGATGAATTCTCTGGAGTCAGTTTGTTGGAAGTGCAGAAATCATGCCAAGAGGCCCATTTTCTATTATAGACGTTTTCATTGTTTGGATGGATGTTATATGTGTCCGCTGAAGAGTATATGTATAAGCAAAAGTGTTTATCATTTAAATTCTGAGCAGATGCTGCTGGGTACCTCTATTTTTCGGTTATGTCTCGAGTGTGCTGCTTCCATCCGATATGTTTGGTCTTTTGGCTTCAAAGATAAAAACTTCTGCATTTATAACATCTCATTCATGTAAAGTACTGCTACTTGATGATTTCCTGCTCATAGAATGAATTTTATTTGCAAATGACCTGGGAGGTTCATTGGATGTGCGACTAATCTCTCTTTTGCACTCTTTCGTGAGATTTATCTGTTTGTTATTTTTCATTTGAACTCAAATTGAGACTGAAGTGGTAATTTCCTTGTGCTTGCTTGTTGAACTTTTTTTTTTTGGGGGCCCCTTTGGCACTCTGCCATTAGTTTCATTTGTGACTTCTACTGGATTTGTTAGTCTTGTTAAACTGATGGCACCATCATGGTTACTAATTTTGTAGGTGTTGTGAGAAGAGAGTAAGTGCTGTTGCAGTAAGCAATGATGGCCTATTTGTGTGTTTTGCTGATAAATTTGGAGTTGTTTGGGTTGTGAGTTTAAAGGAGGATGCTGAAAATCAGGCTTTGGCTGATAAAAAAGCAGCACCAATGCTGGCTCACTATTGCAGCATCATCACTAGCTTGGTAAGTTGATTTCTCTTTCAATGTGTCCCTTTTATCCCCTTCTCGGTGTCCAACATACCCAGATAATCTTAATATTTGCTAAGTTTTGGCGTGACTGTCCTATCCTTGACGTCATAATGACCTCTATACTTTTGAATGCTTTATCGTTGTGTTATTAAGTGGAGGATCTATTGCAGGAATTTTCTCCAGATGGACGGTTCATTGTTAGTGCTGATAGGGATTATAAAATTCGTGTAAGGCCATTACCTATCTCTCAGTTAAACTTCTAGGTTGTTCTTATAGCAATCTTATATCATTTTGTAATTGTGACAGGTTACTGTGGTTCCCAAGAATCCATTGGACGGGGCTCATGAGATACAAACTTTTTGCCTGGGTCATTCTGAGTAAGTGTCTATGCATTTGAAGTGTGAGGCCAGGTGTTTTAATAGAATTTTTTAAAATTCAATATTTTGGCATTTTCTATGCCCTTGACACTATTAAACATTGAATCGCGTTCGCTGTTCGGAAGCTTTTATTGGTAGATTAAGTGGGGTGCTAAATCGCTTTATTTCTCATGTTGATGACAGATATGTATCCTGCCTTGACTTCATTCATTCCCCAGATTATCCCCATGGGCTTCTTGTTTCAGGAAGCGGTGATTCCACTGTGAGTGATTGCAGCTAAGGAGTTTCCCCGGTTTACATAGAGTCTAGCTTTGCATTAGTACTAAAGTGCATCTTTCCTCCATAGGTTCGCCTTTGGGATGTGACATCGGGTTCTCTCTTGGATACTTGTGAAATTGGAGCTAAGGTATTGGTTCCTCACTGCTTTGAATGTTAAGATGCTATCACTGACTTGAAGGGGTCAAAGAATATTGTCAGACTTAAAATGCTTCAAAGATACTATGTATTACCTACTTCCACAGACATGTATTCAGGTTAACTTGTGTTTCAGTTAACCAGCAAATGTGCTTGCACTTTCACAATAGAGAAAAAAACTAAGCATGCTCCGGTGTGGTTCTAACTAGCTGCTGTTTCCTATATCTTCCACTACTGTCTTTCATTATAATTTTTTTCTGCTTGGTTCTTCACCCAGTTTGACAGAAGGATTTACTTTCTTCCTGAAGGCAGAACTTTCAGCTACTGATGGCATAGAAGAAGAGACCTGTCATGCTGTCACAGATCTTTGCACTTGTCCAAATGGTACATCCATAGCATTGGCAGTTCAGAGGTAAGTTCCAGGATACTCAACTCTTTGGGATTCAACCTGGAAGATTTCCTGATTCATCTTCTTGATTCTTTCGACCAAAAAAAAAAAAAGAAAATCTTCTTGATTCTGATGCTTCATGTGTGGTATGTGTAGCTTGAAAGGTATAATGCTCTTGAACTGCGATCTTTCTGCTAAAACTCTTTCTATAGCCAAGGTAAGCATTTCCCTAGTACTTTCCCCGTTCTGTAAGGATTTTTTATTTTCATTTTCGAATAGCCGGCAAATACATGCAATGCATGGGTCAAGTTTCTTCCTACATGTCTATGCATTAAAGTATCAATATGCCTGGCGGGGAAAGAAGAATGTTAATCATTCCCTCTCAACCCATTTTAGCCTGACCTTTGAATCTTGTGTCGAAATTAAGGTGGATCAGACATGCTTTGTTGTTATGAATAGGTTGCAGATTGAAATCCTTTATTGCTACTTCAGGACCCTTCCTTGACTGGCGATTTTTCAGGTGGTACTCATCGAGGGAGAGACCTTAATTCCAACATGCTTGGGAACAAGCTTATCCGAGGGTCTCCTGTGGATGGTCACCGGTATCTCTAAGTTGCAAGGTTTCGACCATTCCTCTTTGGCTCGAGTGAGGGCCGTGTCTTTTCCTGAGGACGACGGCCGGGATGCAGAGCTGGTTTTGCTGCGCGACGACGAAATCCCAGGAGGCCAGAAACTGCTCGAGAGGTTGCAAGGGAGCTTGTCGATCGGGAACAACGTCTTCCTTGCGGCGTCCGAAGCTTTGAAAACCGCAATGCGCAGCTTGTTGATTAAGAAGCAATACTCGGACGAGAAACGGGAATTCAGGAAGAGAACAAGAAATGACAGGAAGCTAAAACATTGAACAATTTTGACTAGTGATAGTTTCTTTCTCATTCCTTTTTTCATTTTTTTTATAGAAGTTATAAGCAACGAGCGATCTATTTCATTGTACTCGTGGCTGCTTAGTTCTGTTGCAGTTTGTTGTATTAATAAAAAGTATAATTATTTTTGACAAAAGTATATAATTATTTACACTTGCTTTCTTGGCGAACCAATAAAATGGCGGCGGGCTGTTTCCATATTCAACGATAAATGTGTAATTATAAAGTCCTGACAGTAAATCCGACATTTATATCCAAGATTTAACAAATTGTGAAGAGTTATTGCAACTGTCCTAACACTTGACAGAAACATCCGAACTCTCAGCGTGCAGTCCTCCCGCGCAATCACCCGGTCGCTGCAGAATTCCCTGTCGGGGTCCAGCAGCTTCGTCATCCTGGACGAATACGGACGGCCTCCCATCGTGTAGACCGTCAACATCCGGCCGGCCTCTCTCAAGAACTCCCGCGCAAACGGCCTTAGCTTGGTGACGAAACCCTGTACGGTCTCCGACCCGACCAAGAAGATGTCGCCGCAGCCCTCGGGACCAAATTCTGCGTTCCGCTCCGCCTCGGGTATGAGCCACTCCTCCTCGGGGGTGAGATTGGAGAGCCGGACGGTGTGGAGAGGGTGTGGTCCAAGTCGAGGATCAAGTGAAGCTTCTTCAACCCTACTGCGGCCCTGGTGCTCGCCTCGGGCATCCGATCGGCGTACTCGTGGCTGAGCCTCAAATAAGGATGAAGAAACCCAAAGGGAAGGCTGTGATCATTGTCGACGGCGCGTTCGCACATCAAACACCTGCCTTCATGGATCACCGGATGCGAGCACTCTACCTTTCGCCGTTTCGTCCGATCGCTCGCGATCGAACAGGAGAGTGACAGGGGTGGGCGAAGGGGATGGGGGTGGATTTGCTTAGGCCAGCCATGGCTGCCTCGAACGACGAATTTGAAGATGGGAGAGACGAGAGAGTGAAGAGAGATTGAGAGTAGCTTTGGAGTGTGTGGTTTTTTTAAGACTCTGAATTTGTGACCGAGGTCGTTAACTCCGTTCAATAACTAAATATATTCTAAATACATTTGTCATTTCTGAAAAAAAGAGAGAAGAAATTGTGTTTGCTAGTCCATAAAATTCTCTGATTTCTCTTTTACGTTATTATTTAGTTTTTTTGAAAATTGCCAAAAAAGTCCTAAACCTTTTCACATTTTGCCAATTCAGTCCTATTGACCAGAGATCGTGGACATGGACGCCGGCCATCCTACGTGGCATCGCCGGCACTAAAGTAGATAATTTTTAATAATATTTTAATATTTTTCGATACTTTTTACTTTTTACTTTTTTTCCTTTCTTTTAAAATTATCCACATCAGCGCCGACGGTGTCAGGTAGGACAGCCGATGTCCACATCAGTGATTTTCGGCCAATAGGAATGAATTGGTAAAAGGTGAAAAGGTTAAAGAACAGAATCGGCAAACTCAAAAGGTTTAAGATTAAATTGGCAAAAGTGCAAAAGTTTTAGGACTTTTTGGATAATTTTCCCATTTAGTTTTTTTATCTGTAAAAGAAGATTTCCTAGTAAGAATTGTGGAAGATTAGCTGACATCCTTATCTTAGTACATTAGAATTGGTAGATTGACAAAGCATTGACCACACATGGGGGAGAGATAGTATTTCCATACTGGTCTTTCCTTCACCTACTCCCACTTGCTAGTAGTTTTTTTCCCTGTTTTTGACCATTTTAATGTATTTTTCCCTTACTATGATGAAATTGTCTGAAATAGGTAAATTTTTATGTACTTGACGATAATTGAAACGGTGAAATCCGATACGAATACGCTGTGTATACAATGTACCATATGAGAATATGAGGTGATTTCAGCACAAAACTATCGTACTTGAATCCATGTTAAAGCGTTCAAACAATAAAATAAACAAAAACAAGAAAATAGATCAAACACTAAATTTACGTATGCAGTCAATGTGATCTATTCCACAAGAAGAGGAGTATATAATTCTACTATAGATCAAGTGGCACAACGGAAATTACTTTCTTCCTGAAGGCGGAACTTTCAGCTACTGATGGAATAGAAGAAGAGCCATGTCATGCTGTCATAGATCTTTTGCATTTGTCCAAATGGCACATCTATACAGCATTGGCAGTTCAGAGGCAAGATCCAGGATACTCGTCTCTTTTAGGCTTTCAACCTGTAAAGTTTCCTGAATCATGTTTTCGATTCTGATGCTTCATGTGTGGTTTTTTGCAGCTTGAAAGGAACAATGCTCTTGAGCTGCGATGTTTCTGCTAAAACTCTTTCTATCGCCAAGGGAAGAATTTCCCTAGTCGTCTCTCTGATTTTTAAGGATTTTCAATTTTCTTGCCACTATGTATTAACTATTCGATCTCGTGCCTAAGTTTAAGGTGAATTATCCATGCTTTTGTGGGTATGAATAGGCTGCAGATTGTAATCTCTTATTGCTACTTCTCAGGACCCTTTTGGCGATTTTCAGGTTGTACGCATCGAGGGAGAGACCTTCATTCCGACAAGCTCGGGAACAAGCTTAGCCGAGGGGCTTCTGTGGAGGGTCACCGGAATCTCTTGAGTTGCGTGGTTTCGAGGCTCGACCATTCCTCTTGGGCTCGAGCAAGGGCCGTGTTTGGTTCTGAGGCCGACGGAGACATCCCAGGAGGCCAGAAACTGCTCGAGAGGTTGCAAGGGGGGGTGTCGATGGAGAATAATGGATACCTCGCCGCGGCCGAAGCTTTGAAAACCGCCATGCGCAGCTTGTTGACTAAGAAGCGATGCTCGGACGCAAAGCCGGAATTTAGGAAGAGAACAACAACAAATGACAGGAAGCCAAAACATTGAACAATTCTTACCAGTGACAGATCCTTAGTTGTTGCAGTCGTTTTATTCAAATAAATAATTGGTCTCTTGCCCCGGAAAATGGCATCTGGTTATGTTGGATAGAAAAATCATTTGAATGTGAAGACACGTGTAATTAACAAAGTTTAGACAAGAATGATCCAATGTCAACCTTCATATTATTGTCGAAATAAAAATCGAAAGCTTAAGATAATGCGAGGGATAACTCATTTTCGACCGAATTACACAACGGATTGACGACTAAACAACGCAAATAATATGAAGTAACAACAGAAATAACCGAATTGACAGAAAAAAATGCAGTCCAAATCAATCTCAAATCGTTACAATATTAGAAGAAACACATTTCGCAGTGCATGAGCATTTGTCCTCGCGTTAAGTCCGAAATTTATATACACGATTTCAAGAATTTGCAAGACGTTATTGCTATTGCTCTAATACTTAACAGAAACAACCGACAAGCCAAAAGTTTGGGGTCGAATAAATCATTAACTTATGCTCTGTTTGTTTCTCGAAAAATGAATGAATTGAAAAATATTTTCTAAAAAATGATCGCTTGTACCGCTTGAAATAATCAATCAACGTAAAATATTTTCATTATCCAAAATAATTTATTTCTAAACATTTTCGCTGACGAGAAAAATACTTTTCATTTAATCATTCTTGTAAGCAATATAAGCGATCATTTAAAAAAAATCATCTCTCAAATCATTCATTTTTTACGAAATAAACGGAGCTTTACGATACCTGAAAAACGGCTAATCTTTATGGTGCATCTCCGGGAGGAGCTTCATCTCCAGACGGATTGCCAACTCGGCTCTGGACCTGTCGTACCAACCCTCGCACGTCCCCGCCCTTGAGCCCTAGCTCCGAGTCGAAGTAATGCGCGTGGATCCCCTTGAGAACCTGAAGAGCGGTCGCCAACGCGCTGTCTTGAGCGCCTTTGCCGCGACGGAAGCTGGCCTGCACACGCCGCTTCTTGCTCCCGTGAGAGAAGTAGTAAAACGGCTGGATCGCTATCAGGTTATCTGCGTGATCCGGCCACACGGTCTCGGTGTCGTCCATGATCAGTACGTTGGATTCTTTGGCCAGGACCACGTCGAGGCTCTTGCGGCCTTTGAGCGTGCAGTCCTCCCGTGCGATCACCCGGTCGCTGAAGTATTCCTGGTCTGGGTCCAGCAGCTTCGTCATCCTGGACGAATACGGACGGCCTCCCATCGTGTAGACCGTCAGCTCGAACATCCGGGCGGCCTCTCTCAAGAATTCCCGCACGAACGGCCTCAGCTTGGTGATGAACCCCTCGCCGGTCTCCGACCCGACCAAGAAGATGTCGCCTCGGCCCTTGGGACCAACTTCCGCGTTCCGCTTGGCCTTGGGCACGAGCCGCTCCTCCTCCTTGGGGGTGAGGTTGGAGAGCCGGACGGTGTGGAGGAGAGTGTGGTCCAAGTCGAGTACCAAGTGAAGTTTCTTCAACCCTAATGCGGTGTCGGTGCTCACCTCGCGCATCCGATCGGCGTACTCGTAGCTGAGCCTCATAGAAGGATGAAGGAAGCCGAAGGGAAGGCTGTGATAATCATCGATGGCAACGTCGCACAACAAACAGTTGCCTTCGAGGATCACGGGATGCGAGCACTCTACCTTTCGCCGTTTCGCCCCATCGTGAGCGCTCGAACCGGAGAGTGATCGGTTGGGGCTGGCCAAGGAGTTGGGCGTGGATTTGCTTAGGTTGGCCATGGCTGATTCGAAAGATGGGAGGAGGGAGAGTGACAGTGGCTCTGAAAGTGTGTGGGGTTTATAGGGCTGGGAATGAATACGACGTCGATGGTAAGCTTCAACCAATAAAAATGGGGTTTTTTTTTTTTCATTTTTCATTTTATACTTTCAGAAAAATGCAGAAGACGGCCTAGAACATGGGGTACATTTTGCAACTTTCCTATCATGGAGTTGTCTAAGAAAGTAAAGTTTTTATGTACTTACGATAATTGACGCGATAGAATCCGATACGAATCCGGTGTAATGACATTGTATTATATGCGTTTATAATGGGACAAACACGATATTATCATATTTGGATCCACGTTAATCTCGAAAGATAAGCGATCGAACAATAAAATAAACAGAACAAGAAAATAAATCTGGCAAAGGAGCACATGATTTTTCTATAAATCAAGCGATACAACAAAATTACAATAACATTCGAGTCATTCAAACACTCTTAGTATTTTCTAACCCCTAAATTAAATAGGATTTAGCCCTGACAATTTCTCGCGAAACAATCTATGAATCCTACGAAGGAATTTAGAAATATTACCAAAAGATTTATTGGTTTCAAAGCCCTTGCAATTTTTTCATGATGTAATTCATGAGCATTTCACACAATTGATTCTTAATGTAAACAACTCATGTGCTCACATAAGGTCCAAAATCAACGCTCATCTCTCATACATAAAATACTTAGGATCTGAAAAAAAGGAAACTCAAATTGGGAAACCTGCTAAAACAAGGAATCCAACTCCGACGTAGAAAGTATTCCTATAATTTCTTGCTTGTTGGGTCATCAAATCACAAGTCCTTTCTGGACTTGAAATTTCCATTATGGTCAAGTTTCATTCGTAGGCTCAAACTCGTAACATATTCTCGATAATATTTTGTATGTGAAAGAATATGTACATATTTGACATTGAATTTGATTTTATCCCACACCATTTTGATATCCATTCAATTATACTGGAAGACACTTCATTAATTTCATGTTAAAAGTGTTGGGGTATGGTTCATACTTCCCATCCATAGGAAAAGCACGTGATTTCATGCAAGGAGGAGTGAAAATTTGATGTGATAGTCAGAGTGCTATATTCTTGAGTAAGAATTCTGGATTTTATGGAAGAACAAAACATATAAGCATACAATATCACTTCATCCGAGAGAAAGTGGAATAGAAAGTTGTAGTGCCGGAGAAAGTTGACACAAAGGTGAATAGTGCGGATTTTTTTACCAAGGCAGTGATGCAAAACAGTTTGAATGTTGTACAATTGTGTTGGATCTAAAGAAGCATGTGAAGTATTTTCCAAGTGAGAGAATGTTTGGGTGTGGTTCATACTCCCCATCGATAGGAAAGTACGGAGGTCCCATCCCCTGGACGGTAGATGGCTTTTATAGTTTGAGCCCATATTTTATTGGTAGTTTTGGTTAGGACCTATGAATAGCTATTGCTATATATTATCTTTTTTTTTATCCAAAAAAAAAATATTATCTCTTTTGGTTGTAATTGAGTGATGTAACAGATAAGTGAGAGGTGATAATTATAGTGGAACCATCTACTGGATGTAGCCCTAATTTAAGGGCGAATCAGCATAAACCTTATATCTTGATTTCTTTTTCTTGCTTTTACTTTTTACTTCGTTGTGGTTAGTGTGTCGAATCCTAACAAAAAGCGCTTTCTTGTTCTCTTTCCATAGAGCTGGAGTGCACTGCATCGAAACGCCTGATCTGCGAGGTTTGCTACTTGACAAGTTCGAAAATATGGGATTCGAGGACAAAACTCACGTGCCGCAATGCTCAAACTCAAGCTGTGCTTGCTCGAGCCTCGTGGAGAGGCATGAGAAACATGAAAACTGTGTTATTTTCCATGTTGTATACTCGAAGTCGAATCGACCAAAAAAAAATAAAATACTCGAGGTCAAGTCAGAGTCTGAATTTATAGCTTAACTTAGAATATCAATTATAATTAAGGCTCCGTTTGTTTCGTGGAAATTTTTTTTCCTCATTTTCCGACGTTTGGATCACATTGGTAAATGAGTCAATGAAAAATGGTTTCCTAATCGACAAAAAAATTTCTACCACAACTTAAATAAAAAATATATAATATCCTCTTTGAAAAATCGAAAATCAATTTCTGGATTTGGACTAGAAACTCTACGCTTGGGCACGGGAACTTCAGTGCTCGTTTTCGGACCCTTGGCAATGGGGCCGGGTCCCTAGCGCCCGAGCTTGGGTCCATTGAGGCAAAGCCTGAGACTCTTGCTCCTGGCCAGGGTCCATCTAGGTCGCGCCCGAGACCTCGGTCGTCACGCTAGAGTCCATCGAGGCCGGGCCTAAAACACCAGTGCCTGTGCCCGAGGCGCCAGGCCCAGTAATATCAAGGCCAAGCCCAAGGCTCTCAGTGCCCGCACCCGTATCCAGCGAGGCCAAAATATTTTAGAAAAAATTTCAATTTTTTTTTAAATTTTGCTTTTAATTTTTTTCTTTTGTTTTCCTTTTCCTTTTTCCTTCTTCGTCTGCTAGTCGCCGAACCTCAACAATGGTCGGTGATCGCCACAGACGTGGGCGGGCGAGCTCGTCTGTGGCTATTGCCAACCGGTCGCGATTGAGGAAGAAGGAACAAGAAAAAGAAAGAAATTAAATTAAATTAAATTAAATTAAAAAATCAAATAAAAAATTATTGAATACGAATTTTTTATTATTTTAAAATGTACATAAATTGTCCACGTTAGCTCCAGCCGTACCATGTAGTACAGCCAACGTCCACATCGGCAATTTTTGGTCAAACGACGACGCAAAAAATCAAATTAGATTTGCGTTTCCATACAATGGAAAATATTTTTCAGTTCTTCAGGTCTCAACCAAATACCGAAAATTATTTTCATTTTCCTGAAAAACGACTTCTCAAAAAATATTTTCTAAAAATGTAACATTTTTTGTGCAACAAACGGAGCCTAAATCAAAATTTGACTTGTTTAGCAGCTCGTTGGGTCCTCCTCAAGTAGCTCGACTTGTTTGTACGGTCCCTTACAGTACTGTCTGGGAAGTATTTTTCATGTTAAAAAGAGCCCAAGCTTTAACTCTTGTCAAGGTTGTGTTTTAGTGATGCACGTAATCTTATTTAGAAAGTTACTAATCAATTAACTAGATGAAATATTAACAAGAAATTATTAAAAGTTCGATAAAAATTACCATTAGCCCCTTGAAAATTTCCAATCGAATAGGAAAAGTAAATTATTTCAGTTAATACGTTTTTGGAATTTCGAAATTCAAGATACCGTTATTCCAATTGTCGGTGCAAAATCCCCAGAGTGTATATAGTCAAGGTAGTTCTGACATTGGCCATATGCCAAGGCCAAATCTTTTAGTTTTTTGATAATTATATTGGACTCGAATCGTGGCACATCTTTTTTGTTGTTGTTGTTGTTGTTGTTGTTGTTGTCGTTGTTGTTGTTGTTGTTGTTGCAGTGTTGCTGTATTTTTCTTGTGCATTTTCGTTGGTACGGAAATTGGAAATTTATTTATGATCTATAGATTACCCTTAATTAAAGAATGAGGAAGGTTGTCTTAATTAACATGACTAAAAATTTCATATTTTGGAGGAAAAAGTTCATGAAACGTGAAAAAGAAGAAGATCTATTTAGTCTTCCCTGAGCTTCAAAATCCAGGCATAACAAAACAAAAAAAGAAAGTGGTAAGGCGATGGCAAATTAGAATCAAAGGGATTCAAGGATCAATCAAGCTCTCTTATTAATACTTAATCAAGCCAAAGTATCACCTCTTCTGTGTCCAACATACCTAGGTAGATTTTTTAACTGTTGTTAATCCTTTGGACAGTTCATTGTCGGTGCTGATCAATCAAGCTCTCTTATGATCTCTTGCATGCTTTTGAATGTTTCGGCGTTATGTTATTGAGTGAAGCATCTGTTGCCGGAATTTTCTCCAGATGGACGGTTCATTGTCGGTGCCGATCAGGATTATGTGTGACGTCCCAGGTCGTCACCGTATTAAGTACGCGCTCTTTTAATCTTTGAACTCCTATATATAGAGGGAGAGAGAAATCATTCACAAGGCCATAACAAAAACAACCTAGAACAAGCACGCGCGCCTCACAGGTATGGCCTTTATAGGTTTCACTACAGGTACCTGTCATGCAATAATATCATCCACACATATCAGAGACGCTTGATTTCTCATATATATATATTGCCAGTTACATGTACATTAGAGTTTTTAAAAGACAACTGGGAAGATAACAAACGGATAACCACTTCCTCCCAACTATGATCATGTCATCCTCCATCGCCACCACCACCATCCATAATCATATCTACACTGCGGGCCCCATCCAAAAGGTGTCCGCCGCAACACCCTCATCAAAAGCCTGCCTGTACACGCTAGCCTTCCGTCACCCACACTACCCAACTAATCCTCGCTACTACCGCCATCAGTGTCATCGTCAGGACATAAGTACGACAGTGGACCCGTCAATTGTCCAAATGAACTCCTCACAAAGAGCGACATAAAACGAACAGGAACGATCTCCTTAGGCAACCCTACGTCTACCCAAAGAACCGTAACCAGCAACCTGAATTGCACCGATGGCAAAGTAGGGTCGTGTTAATCCTCCCAAGGGTGATCAAAGTCGACGGGGGCACCGTAGCGTAGGGCAGGGATAGCGGAGGAATCGACATATCTAACTAGTCTATAAAACAGTTTATTAACCATGAGTGAGCTTAAGGCTCAACGAGTGAAACCACTAACTTAACAGCCAACCGTCAATTCATCACTTAGTCAAGCGAGACACAACAACAAGGCAAACAAGCATGAGAACCAACAAGGACTCCATGTTTTCAAGCAATGTGACTCTTTCCTGTATCATGAACCACACATGACTCGATATTTACTTTTCAGTTTTTTTCATAGTCGTCTTCCATGAGACACATGCCATGGTTTCTTGAGGGACACATGCCTCAAACTCCAAGGGACACAGGCCTCGATTCTGAGGGATAGATACCTCAGCTTTTCGTCCATGGGACACCGACCATGGTTTTCCCTTACTCTAGGGCTTCCGAGGGATACAGGCCTCAGACTTCCATGGGACACAGGCCATGGACTTCTCGTTTTCCCTCCAACTCCCACGGGCATCATCCGGACACAGGCCGATGCAATTCACCCTCGTCGGGACACAGACCGATAGGATATTTAGTTCATTCATTCAGTTTACCTTCAATTAATATGCAAACAAACCACTAATCACACAATCCGTGCAAGCACAATTGACTCTGATTTCAACAAGTAAGATAAACCACCCATACGCACTCGACTGCCCACTTTCACAGACTAGAAACGCGACCATGCTTCGATACTTACATGCTGTTAAATATGTCTTTGAATTTTATGTATCTAGTTCGACATATATTTCGTGCAGCCCAAAAGAAGAGAAAAAAGTAGAGGTTTAGTTCACGACGTCGGAGGGTTGGGGCCTTATTTTACTAAGGCTAGGGTTTTCATGTTGGAAACAGAGAGAGTTTTTTCGTTTTATGTAATTGTCGCGAGCCGTGCGCTTTAGCGATTTTGTACTCTCTTTGATTATAGTGGAATTTCGTTTCGTCTCGCCCGTGGACGTAGATCGCCTCGATCGAACCACATAAAATCCTGGTGTTCTGTCTTTATTTTTTTTGCGTTTCGTCATAACACATGCAATGCAATTCGACACCACAACTTAACAATCCAAAGCCACGAGACACCACATTCTCAGTCAATTCCAGCAGACAAACCCAAACACACAACACGCATTCCTCGACTACATGGCCGAACACCCACACGCAAGACAACTCCAATTCTCGTTATTCCAACGACAAACGAGACGAGCAGCCCTTCAATTCAGCTTACCCAAGTCCAACAAACACTAATTCAAGCAACGAATCCATCATGCAAACTAGAATTCCTGAGCATGCAAACCAATCTTCGTTTCGGCACACCGAAGACCCAAATGACGCGTCGCACTCAATCAAGTGACAAATCAACGAGCAAGCAGAGACGTTAGAGGCTTCACTTGCCTCAAGTCCTTAGCGAAGCTAAACCATAGCCGAGTTGCAGTCGGACGAGCTCAAATCTTCCTCCTTGTCGCGCGGCATTGAGAGGCAGATCGGGGAAACGAGCGGCGTTGAGGCCAGACCGAGGGCAAGATGAGGGACTCGAGGTGGTGATTGCCACCACCGTCGCCGTCGCCGTCGAGGGAGGGGTGGCGAGGCTCGGCCGGGCGTCATCACCCCTCCCTCGACGGCTCAAAATTTTTCTCCAAATCACGCATTATATGTCCAAGATGGGAAGTTTCATTCTGCAATGAAAAGAACAAAAAGTATTTAACGCAGTGCTTTTACAAGTAAAATAACATCTCATCCGTTACTTAAGAAAGAAAAATATGTCTCTCATAGTATGAGTGATGAATTACCTCTGATTCAGCCATTCGATAACTTTGCACGTGCAAAGTAATTGATGTGACGACTTCAAAAAAACAGCAACAATCTCGACAAAATCAAATGCAGCAAAAATCGCAATGAATGGATGTTCTAGTGGCTTCCTCGGTCAAATTTCAAAACCTTGATATCCATAGAAAAGGCAAATGAATCAGAACAAAAAGCTACCATTTCATCTACACAATATGACAGGATAGCTTTATGTCCTTCTAGCATCACAGTTGAGAGGCAGAGTAACATAGCAACTACGAAAAACGGTAATCACTGCATTGTAACCCTTTATTTCCTAAGTGTTTGTGGTACTAAGATAATGAAAAACATAAAACCTATACCATCTAGTGGCGGAACATAATCAATGAAGCAGGCATATCGTTTACATCATGGGTTTATTTATAAGCCGGGAGCCACTCTTTCGAAAGAATCTAGAAACTGCCTCATAGAGATATCGTTGCAACTAGACTAGATGAAGGAGCAAGTAAATCCTAACCAAGTGCTTGAGCTTGTTGGAGCATGGGTCTTATGGTGTGCCGCCCATGCGGGCAACCATTACCCACCCCACTAGCGATAACTGCAAGACAGTTATCATTCTTAAGTTTGAAACGTTATGCCGTTTCAATTATCTAAAAGGAAAGAGAACGTCGTCAGTTCTCTTAATCATTTTTTTTTGGCTTCTGTCGTTTTTAAGAGAACAGAAAACGAATGTACGTCTCTCTCTCTCTTCTCGATTCTTCGACGCACGACTGTAGCGAGGAATTTCGAAACTGCAAAGGCGACTCTTAGTCCGTGAACAATAAGGTACGCTCCGAATTTTGTGACGTACTCTTCGATCGGTGTCTCAACTATCCTGGGCATGTTTTTCCGCTACGATTTTATATGAATTTGTTTCCTTCATTGGTATCAGAGCCTGGATGTTGATTCCTGATTGTATGAGATTCTTTGCATTGAATTTCTTCGTCGAATATGTAAACGGCCCAATATTTTTTTTTCTTCAGAATTACTGTTCATGAGGTTTTCGTGCCTTAAAAAAAATTGATTTTTTTTATAAGTAAGATTTGAAGTGCTCGTTGATACGAAAATTTTGATATATTATGGGTCTTGAACGGAGGTCGGATGCAGTCGCAGCGGTGGCCGGAAGCTGCTGGTCGAATGGACGTCGGCGGCGACGGTTATAATAAACAAAATATAAAATAATTGTCGTTGGTTTGGAAGACGTGGGGCGCGTGCCAGGCACGCGCCACGCACGCGCCCGCCGAATCTGCTGGGCCCAACCCACGCGCCCAGGGCGCCAGCCCGAGTGGGCCTCGGCCCCAGGCCTGGGCCCAAGAGCCGAGCGCGCACTAGGCGCAAGCCAGCAGGTAAGGCTTAGGGCCCAGCGCGGGCTGAGGCCCAGTCCAGTAGACTAGGCTCAGCGCCCAGCCCGGGCTGAGGCCTATCCCGACGGATTAGGCTCACCAGCCTAACGCGGGCCGAGGCCCAACCCGGCGCATCGGCTCAGCTCGTTGACTGTTTGACCCGTTGACCCATTGACCCATTGACCCGTTGACCGTTGACCAAAAAAAAAAATTTTAAAAAAATTTTAGGTCAATCTATAGAAGCTTGTATAATGTTTGATTTACGTGTCTTTGATTACGATATGTTCGTAATTATTACATGATTGACGGATTTTAGTAATCCACTTTGTTCTGCATTCGTTGCAGGAACAATGTCATCGAGGCCGGGGCCTAAGAATGAATGGAAGGTGCGAAATGCAAGAACACCTTCAAGGCCAAAGACACGTGAGCAAAGACAAGCTCTTGATGATAAGATTGAAGTATTGGTTAATTACCAATGGGATAATGATAGTGACATTATAACTCATATGAAGACGGTCAATGACATGATCCAAGAGATCATTTGGAAAGGACAAGAAGTGAACGCTGAAAGAGCATTTTATGCACTAAGAAACACCATGCCTGCGGAATGGCATGGATTGATGAATCGCATCTGGCTTGATTTCATCACTTACAAGGAGTTCGTGCTTCATTTCTTGAATGAGTTCATAAGGGTCGGGGCAACAAAGACATCGTCGCTTAGCATGAATGGGTCCTGGCGCAGGCAGAATGCGCCCTAGCGTAATAACAAGAGTTTTCTGAAAGGTTTTCCAAAAGCACCGATATGGGTTCCTGATTTGATTGAAGAACCTCCTAAAGACCTTGAGGATTCCCTTCCTCGTACGTTGGAGCGTACATGGGTTAATTTACAAACGAAGATTAGGCAAACAACGCGTGATTATATTTGAACTTATCTTTGATAGTTTTATTTCAATAGATGTCTAGAAAGTCTTTTTTGAATTGATGTTCTTTGTAGATACTGTGGTTATTTGATGTTCTGTTTTGAACATTGTTGGCTTTTGTTTAGTTAATCCAACATTTTTTTTGTGAGAGTGTTGATAAGTTTTAGTAACTTTATTGAGAACACAGTTGAACAATTGTATTAATGCTAGTCTCAGATTAGAACTCTTAGAAGATGACAGGGAACTTAGTGAACTGTTGATTCTATGGTCTTTTATGAAACTATATGTTAATACAATTAAAATGTATAAATATGATGCATTTGTTGCATTCAAATAAACTTTAATAATTCGTGTAAAAATGTCTATAATGTTCAGATACAATGGCTTCTGCATCTAAGAATATAGTAGCTGAGCTGAATAAGGGTGAGAAGCTGAATGGTGAGAATTATGAAATACGGAACTTGAAAGTGCAATATGTACTGGAAGAGCAAGAAGCTCTTGAAATTCTAAACCAAGTTATGGAAGAGCTTGAGGATGGGATTACTGCCTAACATAGAAGAGATAAAGATGCATTTGCTGCCTGGAAAAGAAAGAACTCACTTGCTCGCATCACATTGCTGAGTAGCATGGAGAATGATATCATGCGTGAGTTTGGTCACTTTGAGAATGCCAAGGACATGTGGGATGCTCTGAAAGTCAGATTTGGTCAGACGTCGGTCACCAAACTGAGGCAACTCACTATTCACTTTGACTCATACAAAATGCCTCATGGTCAGAACATGAAGCAACATCTGAGGTGTATGGGCAATATGATCAGTGAGTTGAAAGATGCTGGCCATGTACTCACTGATGAGCAGCAAGTGCAGGCAATTATTCGTTCCATGCCCCAAAGTTGGGAACACATGAAAATCCACTTGACCCACAACGAGAACATCAAGACTTTTGAGAATGCATTGCGCCACCTCGAGCTGGAGGAGGACCGCCTTCTGGCGGCAAAGCCGTAAACTGATATCTATTTTGCTGGTGCTAGCTCGTATGGAGCTTCGCGCTCCAAGCGTAAGCGTCCAGGTGGATTCAAGAAGTGGAATAGCAAGGAAATGAGTCCCTCAGGAAAGAAACCAAGGACCAATCAACAGGGAAAGGGAAAACGTCCCTTCAAGAAGAACATTTCAAAAGTGAAATGCTATAACTGTGGCAAGAAGGGTCATTATGCTCGCAATTGTGCTGAGCCCAAAAAGGTAGATGTCCTTAGTACCCTTGTGAGTTCTACTTATGTGTCGAGCTCGGTTTTCTTGATTGAATCTAATCCTTTGTGGACTGTAGACTCGGGAGCCACCGACCATGTAGTGAAGGACAGAGGAGTCTTCGTGGAGTTTCGACGAATTCCACGTGGAGCGAAGTGGATCTATGTTGGGAACAATTCTAAAGTGGAAGTAAAAGGAATTGACACCTGTCAATTAAATATGCGTGGTGGACGCACTTTCTTCTTGCACGATGTACTGTACGCTCCTGATATTCGTCGAAATTTGGTATCTGTTTTAGTGTTGGTCAAGTTTGGTTTTAATGTTAACTTTAATAACTATGGTATGGACTTGTCTCTAGGAACAAGTTATTATGGATGTGGTTATTTTCTTGATGGTTTCGTTGTACTAGATGTTGACTATGATAATGTTAATGTGAGTTATTCCCTTTTCACATCTGCTGATTCTTATGAGAATAATATGAATGTATGGCACGCTAGGCTTGGTCATATTGGCCAACAGAGAATGAATAGATTAGCCAAAGATGGCTTAATGGGCGATATTGATAAAGTCGATTTGCCTGTTTGTGAGTATTGCCTAGTAGGAAAAAGTACGCGAAAACCATTTGAAAAGGGCACAAGAGTTGAGTTTCCTTTGCAACTAATCCATACAGACATCTGTGGCCCAATGAATGTAAGAGCAAGAAACGGTGCTGTTTATTTCACCACATTCATTGATGATTATACTCGATTTGGATATGTCTATTTGATTTCTCATAAATCAGAAGCATTGAGTTGCTTCAAGAAATTTATGACCTTAGTGGAAAATCAGTTAGACAAGAAAATAAAAGTATTGAGATCTGATCGAGGCAGAGAGTATCTGTCTGATCAGTTCAGAGATTTGTGTGATGATAAGGGGATAGATAGACAGTTATCTATTCCATATACTCCTCAACAAAATGGAGTAGCTGAGAGAAGAAACAGAACCTTACTTGAAATGGTTAGATCCATGATGGCGCAAGCTAATTTACCAATCGCCTTTTGGGGTGATGCTTTGTTAACCGCTGCCTATGTTCTTAACCGCGTGCCTTCCAAATCAGTTGCTTCCACTCCATATGAGTTATGGACAAGTCGAAAGCCTGATTTAGGTTTTCTTAAACCTTAGGGATGTGCTGCATATACACACGAGTCTTCTCATAAGTATAGCAAATTGGGTCCGAGAGGCAAAAAGAGTATCTTCATAAGATACTCAAAACACTCAAAAGGGTATGTGTTTATAGGAGAGCAAGATAGTGGGAGTGTGACTGAATTTGAATAATGAGATGTAACATTCTTAGAGAATGAATTTCCAAGGAAGGGTGAGATAGGTGAAAACTATTCTCTATATGAAACTATGGAAAGTGATAACGACATGATTAGGGTATCTCTTCCATGTGAAAGCAATGTGAGAAGTGGGAAATTGGTTTCGGATTAGTCTCAATTGCAATCACTTGATGAGACACCGCCGTTATCTAATCCGAGTGGGAGCATGATGGAGAATGAGGTACCTAGAGTACAATCTTTTCCGTGGCGATCATATCGTAAAAGCATTCCTCAACGACGTTTTGACATCGAAGGGGAAGCTTTCATAGTTGTCCCACAAGAAGAGGATGAGCCAAGGAATGTAAATGAGGCTCTTTCTCGTCCTGATAAGAAAAAATGGATGGATGCAATGAAAGAGGAAATGAAGTCAATGGAATCAAACCAAGTTTGGGAATTGGTTGATCTTCCAAAAGGACGTAAGGCTATTGGGAACAAGTGGGTTCTCAAAATAAAGCATAAATCCGATGGCTCAATTGAGAGGTATAAGGCTCGTCTGGTTGCGAAAGGGTACAACCAACAGGAAGGAATTGATTATGAGGAAACTTTTTCTCCTGTAGTTAGATTTACTTTAGTTCGCCTCATCCTGGCAATAGTAGCAAGTTTGGATCTAGAGCTACATCAAATGAATGTAAAGACTGCTTTTCTCAATGGAGAACTAGAAGAAGACATTTATATGGAGCAACCCATTGGGTTTGTTACCAAAGGCAAAGAACAAAAGGTATGTCGACTTTTGAGATCGATATATGGCCTTAAGCAGTCTTCGAGGCAATGGTATATACGCTTTCATAATGCCATAATGGAATATGGCTTTGATATGATCAATGAAGATAATTGTGTATATATTAAAAGATCCAAAGATCAATTTGTGATCCTATCGTTATATGTTGACGATATACTGATTGCCGGAAGCAATATGGAGTTTGTCAATATAGTCAAAAGATGGCTGTCTTCCAATTTTGAAATGAAGGATATGGGTGAAGCTGCATATATTCTTGGAGTTAAGATTTCAAGAGACCGTTCTAAAAGGTTGTTATCTCTTTCTCAAGAGACGTACATAAATAAAGTTCTTGAACGATTTCGTATGCAAGATTGTAAACCCATTGATACTCCTATTGCAAAAGGTGAAGGATTGAGTCGCAGAATGTGTCCTAAAACTCCACATGAACAAGAGCAAATGAAAAACGTTCCATATGCCAATGCTGTTGGAAGTCTGATGTACGCTATGATGTGTACCAGACCTGATATTTGTTATGTAGTTGGACTGGTTAGTAGGTACCAATCCAACCCGGGTCCAACGCATTGGATTGCTGTTAAGAGAATTCTACGGTATCTGAGAGCAACTGCTGATTACTCACTGACATATCAAGGAAGTGATCTACACCTTGAGGGCTATACTGATGCTGACTAGGGAGGAGATCTGGATGAGAGGAAATCCACTTCTGGAAACATATTCTTACTGAATAATGGCGTCATATCGTGGAGCAGTAAGAAGCAACAGTGTATAGCCTTATCTACCATGGAAGCTGAGTTCGTAGCATTGTCAGCGGCAGCACAAGAGAGTGTTTGGCTTAGAAGATTTTTGGATCATTTGGGTGTTGCTGGAGATACTGCAAATCCTGTATTGATTTATTGTGATAGTCAGGCAGCAATAGCTTATACTAAGGATCCTAAGTTCCACTCCAAGACCAAGCATATAGACATTAAGTATAACTATGTCAAGGACATGGTAGCACGAAAGGATGTGAACATACAGTATATATCTACGCATAGAATGTTAGCAGATCCTATGACGAAGCCGATTCCTAGAGATGTTTTTCTTAGTCATATAAAGACTCTAGGACTGCGTAGAAGTTAATGTACTGAATAATTTTCTTTTCTTTTCCCTAGAATGTTTACAGTTGATGATGTTGTTTATCAATATGGATGTCTATAAGTCTATTTGATATTTATGCATGTTAATGCTTGGTGCATTATATTGAGAAGGTATGTCGGACAGATGAGAGATTAGTCCACTCACACGAATAATCGCCTCTATTTACTGTGTGATGAGTAGAGATGAGGCAATTTTAAGCTTATTGTCTAGGTGATAATTGAGAGCTCAAGCTTAAAATACTAATGCCGCCTTAACTAAGTGTTAAGATGAGGTCATATTGTTTATTATGTCCGCAGGTGAACTAACCCACACATTTCACCTTACCTGTCTTAAATGCCAGATGTGAGTTCTGAAAGATTTTTTTTAATAGAGTAGATTTGTGAACTCAAGTTAGACATTGGGTATGTCTGAACTATCATCTGTACGTTATTATTTGTATAGACATACGCTCCATAGGGAAGGAGAGAATACCGCGATACGTATTTCATACTACGTATGCATCATTCGACCAATAAGAGTTGGCAAAAGTTTTGATCTCAACTTTTAAAGCCGGGTGAGACTCTTGAGGATAAGAGTTCCTCAATTAGTGCCCTCACGACTCTGACTTATTCTCAAGATCTCTTTTCGGTGTTTGCTATCTTAGAGTGTTGCCAATGATCATGGATGATTCGGTCTAATGGGACATTTCTAGAAAAGCGAGCTGAACTGAAATCGAGAGGTTTAAGGGAAGAGGAAGATCGATATGTCTTTGGCTCACATTATAGTTGGCATTCACTGACCGGTCAATTATGATTGTTTTGAACTTAATCATAATTGTGAATACAACATATGTTTAAAGAGATCAAAAGAGATGATAATGTGAATGATCGATCTAGGGTGCTGCATATAGGATCTACTCTAAATAGTCATGCCTAATTTGAGCTGCTATATACTCATAACAGATGTATAGCAACGAGCTCTCAGAGTATGCTGGTCGCACAGACTATTTGTCAGTATGAACTTTGCAAAGAGGAGAGAGTTATATTTAGGCTTTTGTGGGCGAGTGGAAGTTGTCAGTCCTTCGTAGGCAAGTGGGAGCTGTTTGCTTTACATGGGCGAGTGGGAGATGTTGGAGCATGGGTCTTATGGTGTGCCGCCCATGCGGGCAACCATTACCCACCCCACTAGCGATAACTGCAAGACAGTTATCATTCTTAAGTTTGAAACGTTATGACATTTCAATTATCTAAAAGGAAAGAGAACGTCGTCAGTTCTCTTAATCATTTTTTTTTTTTTTTTGGCTTCTGTCGTTTTCAAGAGAACAGAAAACGAACGTACGTCTCTCTCTCTCTTCTCGATTCTTCGACGCACGACTGTAGCGAGGAATCTCGAAACTGCAAAGGCGACTCTTAGTCCGTGAACAATAAGGTACGCTCCGAATTTTGTGACGTGCTCTTCGATCGGTGTCTCAACTATCCTGGGCATGTTTTTCCGCTACGATTTTATATGAATTTGTTTCCTTCAGAGCTTGTGAGAATAATATCGTCGGTGAGAGGAATTCGTTTTAATGTGCTCATCCAAATGACCTGCACTGAGAAATACTCCATGTGAGCGCATAAAATACTTAAGAAAGAAACTGAATGTCAATACCCTCTATGGGGCTTCAGAATGAATCAATCTCCTACATTACTGCGAGTTCTATTACTTCAGTAACCACTTTCAACAATATTTGATTTGAAACGAAGTGCACTAACAACATAACATGACCATTGTCCCCCTGAGCATCCTTCTCCTGCCATATGCTACCCAAGCTAGAAACTTCCCCTTATAGAAATTGTTATACATACTAAAGCTAGTTTATGTCTTGCCGATGGTGTTGATTCTTAAGCAAGACCCATGGTTACTTTGCGGTCTTCTCTGCACTCATAACAGTTATCTCCATAAGTTAGCGACTCGTGGTCATCTTAATGAGTACGAGAAGGAAATGGATCCCCTGACATTGCAATGTCAATGTCAGGGGTGATATGATCGATCCGGGCCGTCCAAATAAAAAATGGACTGCCAGGATTGATCCACATCATTTTTTTTTAAATTTTGAAATTTCCCGCCAAAAAATCCCCCCCTAAAAAGATGACGTGGCTCAATCCGGACCGTCCATTTTGAAATGGACGGCCCGGATCCCTCAATGTCACCCCTGCCTTGATGGCATGGGATCCGGATCCGAGAAACTTTGATAACCTCTTCCAATTCTCAACTCTAAGCAAGAGTCAAGGTTGTATGTTATCTAAGTCAGTTATGCGTTGTCTTTCCTGAAATTACAAGTTGTAACCATTATCAATTTGCCTTCAATAGCTAAAAGCATGGCCTTCAAAATATAGATTAGTTGATAATTTGATGGAAAATAGTACTTAGTTTGGATGATGGCATTGTGAACTTCCTTGATTTCAAATTTTGAGAGTGAGAATCTGTAATGCATGATTGCTTGACTCTGTATAGGGCAGTATAATAAGCATGTGCTTGACATTCTCTTGGTGTTTTATTATTTTCGCAAGGTTGAAGGCTTTAGTTCTTGTTAAATAACCTTATTCATTTGGGTCATTAGAGTATAAATTTCTCGAATTGTTGCTGACAGTGTCGATGGCTTTCACAAGTTAAAATCTATAGTGTGTTAGAGGAAGTGAACCTCATTCCCTGTTGTTGTTCATTGTCCTCTTTGCTATGCTAGCGTCATATCTTTGTGAACTGACTTTACTTTTGGCTTTTATTCATCATACGAGCACCGATTCTTTTGTTCTAATGGTCCAAGACAGTTACTTGATAGCATCTCACACGACCGACTACCAGAACCTATGCTCTTCTTGAACACACTTGCTGTGATAGTGCTACTTGTTGCCAAATTTCCTAATATGCAAACGAAGTGCACTAACAAGCGGAGTTGCAACACAAAGTGAACCAACACGGGACGCACGTTACGCGAAATTAAAGTTTGCAACACAAAATGAGTCACCGAGCGCACCGTTGAAGTTGATGAAATGTTTGTGTGGGGACTCACACCAGCTCCTTCAGTTGGGTTCCTTTTGATTTCAGCCGGAAATGGCCGCAGAGTCGTGCAAGAGTCGAGAGTCGGAAGAGGCGGGAAAAGACGATGTCAGGAAACGAGCGCCGAAGCTCGGAATTCGGTGACTGAAGCTGGTCTGAAGCTATAACCCACACCTGTGACGAGCTTCGCAGAACGGATGAGGGATTTGAGAGAGAGAGAGAGAGCTGGATTTCAAAAATTTTCAAGGTCGCGCAGAGCAGAGCAGTCATCAGGAAGAGAAGAGGCAGAGAGAGAAAAGGGGGGAAGTAGGCAGTAACGGAGAGCAAACGGAGACGGAGGATTTTGTGGGTTTTAAAATTTTGCTGTGCGTGGGCCTCGTTTTGCCACATGGCAATCTCTGAGTGGTCTGACTCAGAGATGCATTGGCGCTCCAGGAGCACCTAATATTTTCTCCAAAAAGCATTCCTATTTGGACTTGTTGGGGGCGTCAAATCACAAGTCCTACTTGGGTTTGGAATTTCTATGGATTTTCTTCACGGATTCAAACTCGAGACCTCTTTCTCAATAATATGTTTGCAAAAGAAAAACATAAACATACACCATTTTGATATCAATAAAATTATTATGAAACACGCTTTGTTAATTTCACATCAAACGTGCTTTCTCGTTCTACTCCCACGGAGATGGAGTGTACTGCATCGAAACACCATGACCCACAAAGTTTTATTGCTTTTGACAATTTTGAAATTACACGATTCGTCGAAAACGCCATTTGTTCATCGTCGATCTTCAAAGATTGATTTTTCTAATTAAACTGTTCTTAAGTCATAATCCTGATATAATTAAGGAAAAACAGTTGAATTTGGTATACTTTTGGGAACAAATTACTACAACACCCCTTGATCTAGTAAAATCGATTTACAAATACAAAGCTTGCATTTCTTTGCTTCGAGCTAGACTTAGAAAATAGGGACAAAAGGCTATTTCTTTTTCTTTTTTTCGGAAAGAAAATTCTCGTTTCATATGAAAGAGAGGTACATTACTTCAAGATAAAGATGCAAATCCTACAAATCAAGTAAAACAAGTAAATCTTAAAAGTGAATCAACTTGATACAGTATACAGAAACTCGTCCATTCCACAAAGACGGATATATCATAGCATCAAAACACAAATGACGATCAATCACCGAATTTGATATCATCATCAATCATGAGCAAAAGCCGAGAAATCCCTCTTCAATTGTTACGGCTTTGTCAAAAGGCGGTGCGCGCCTAGGTTCGGAGGACAAAAGACTACTTTGACTCAATCAAAAGTATCTTGTAACGACATTTTGACGTTATGTCCAAGTACGGGTTTTTTTTTTTTTTTTCAATAAGACGGAATCGATTAACTCGTTTTGAGAAAGAATCAGAAGAAAGGCAGGTGACCCTTTGGCTTTTGCCGCTTCTCATGTGCGTACGACAGATAGGAGGGCTGAAAAATATGAACCAATGCTAATTACAAGGGAAAATTAACGCTTTTTTTGTTTCGCCAAAAATGAATTATTCGGATAACGTTTTTTAAAAAATGACCACCTTCTATCTCTTATGAAACTAAATGAACGAATTTTTATTCACCGTCCACGCAAATGTGTTGACATAAATTGTCGTCAATAATGAAAACATTTTTCATTGACTCCCTATTTTATGCGATACAAACGATCATTTTTAGGATCATTCATTTTTCGTGAAATAAACGGAGTCTAAGCATTTTGTGCGGAAGTATTCACAAATGAGCTAGTCAGTAGAAACGACCATCTTTGCTGGGTAAGAAGTAGCAATTACACACACATAACATATGTATAGACTGAATTTCAGAAGCTTGAAAATGTCCACGTCTTCGACACCAGACCGACACAGTAGAGACGGTATAAACGTGAATAAATCAATTCGCAAACAAGCACACAACGAAATTCGGCAAGAAATGCTCTAAATGTATTTCCCAAAAATAATGGTGAAGGTTGTTATGTTCGAAATGCCCTAGACCACAATTACTCCAAATTAACACTAATAAAAATCGACTACCTATTTCACACTTTCTAAACTAAAATCCCAAAGATAAAGACACGAGTAGATAAAGATAGACTAACATGTATTTCTTAAGCTAATCCAATAACTCGTAAAGATAGAGATAAAAGCACCAAAAATTCGGAAAATTATCAAAAAAATCCTAAGCCTTTTATAATTTTGTCAATTCAATCCTAAACCTTTTGCATTTGTACCAATTCAGTCCTTCCAGCCAAAATTAACCGGAAATCGTTGACGTGGCACAATCGGCACTGACATTGCCAATTTTTAATATTATTTGAATATTTTTTTAAAATTTTCTTTTTTTTTCTATTTTCTGGTCTTCTATTTTTGGCAGCGGCCCACGACGGCCTCGCCCAGATCTAGGCAAGGCTGCCTCTCCCGTGGCTGGCGAGGCCGGCCTCGGGTAAGGCCGTGATGGTCTTGGCTACAGCCCGGCCCTCAAAAATAGAAGACGAGAAAACATTAAAAAAAAAAAGAGAGAGAGGAAAAAATTAATGAAAAAATCGAAATAAGATTAAAATATTATTACAATAACCACGTCAGTGCCGGTTGCGCCACATTAGCAATTTCCGGGCAATTTTGGCCGGAAGGACTGAATTGGTAAACTTAAAAGGTTTAGGACTGAATTGACAAAAGTGCAAAAGGTTTAGGACTTTTTTTGATAAATTTTCCCGAGAAATTCTAACACAATCTCCTAAAATTAATCATACTGCAAAATACGATAAATTCGAAATATTGTAAATAGTTTTCTCCCGCATCATTCACCCCCGCATCTCCATCTCAAATATTTCCTTAATTGTCGATTTTTTATGTCGTCCTTTATCAAAGTTCAGTTGGTGTCGATGCGACTGAATTTTTCAAGACGGCACTCTTTTTCCTTTGTTTAAGTCAGCAAATGAAGAAGTCCAATTTCTCTCGAGTCAAATTCGAATGGAGTAAGGCAATTCTGGATGATAAGGGCATATCTCTGCAATGACTTCATGACAAGCGTTTTTCTAGAGTTATCCGTTTCATTTTCAGTCATGGCCTATCATGTATTTTTTGGGTGAAATTTTGATGTTGGAAGGTGTTTAACTTATGACAAAATGAACCCCGTTTGGGCCATAAGATTCTCGCTCTTGTAACGAAATATTCGGGTAGAGATATAACTATTTAGCACCATCGGAGAGCCCGTGGTCACGAGTTAACAAGCCCGTCGTCAAAACCCTACGTATGTATCGGCAATTCGTAACTCTCTCCACATGAAGTAACGACGCTCGAGAGCTAATCGGCTAGAGGCTCGCTCACAACATATTTCGAACATACGTCCCCGTGGAAGACCGATGAGAACAAGACTACCGAGTCTTCAAAGTGCTATTTCTATATAGACAACCAAATCTCCTCATGGATGCGAATTTTGGTTATTAGATTTAGGATGGTTCATGAGGTTAGGCTCGGTCCGTTTCACGTAAAATAAATAATTTTAAAAAATATTTTCCTAAAAATAACCGCTCGCATCGTATACAAGAATGAAAAAACAAAAAATATTTTTATCGTCCTAGAAAATATTGAGACATAAATTATACTCGATAATAAAAACATTTCTCGTTGGCTGATTATTTCAATCGACATAAGAGATCATTTTTAAAAAACTTATTTTTTAAATTATTTAATTTTCGCGAAATAAACGAAGTCTAAATATATAGAAAAATTACAATATCATCCAACGTTCCGCACAACGAACTTATAGTGGGGAAGCACTCATTCAAGCTTTACACTTTCAAGTACTAAACTTAGTCCTCACGTTAAAATTATGCTGATGACTTTGTCCCCGACATAATCATGTCGTCAAAGGGGTCTCCAATATTTTCAACGGCAATCAGGACACGGGACTTTTTTTGGTAATTCAAAACAGTAAGGAAAAGGTTTAGGGAAAAAAAGAAAAAGTAAAAAATAAAATAAAATACTATAAAAAAAAAAATTCGCGTCGGCGCCGTCAGTGCCACGTAGGATGACATACGTCCACGTTAGCAATTTTCGGCCAAAATTGGTTGGATGGACTTAATTGGCAAAATATGAAAATGTTTACGACTCAATTAGCATAATCGAAATATTTATGATTGAATTGGCACGAGTGTAATAAGTTTATGACTTTTTTGCTAATTTTTCATTTGTGGACAACGTGGTGTAACTGTACTTTATATCTCAATAAGACCGGCATGTCGTCTCAAATAAGTTTGAAATTTCCATCCCTTGTGCCTTTTCGTTTTTCCGATCGAAATCGAAATTTAAGGGTTAGCATAGATTGTGAACGATGTTGTGCTTATGATGAAAGGCCAAAATATGGTCTAATAATCATGTAAAGCTTGCCTTGTGGCTAGATATAGCTCTACGAATTTACTAATGCACACTTGTTGAGATCCAATTAATCTCGACAAACGCTATCGTTGGACCTCCAAATGATGAAGAAGCATCCACTTTTTTCAAACCATGCTGATGCGCATTGTTCTCTCAAATCTCAATAGATAATCATTCGTACAAAAGAAATGATAACTGCTAAAAAAAAAAAAGAAAACCAAAGAAGGCCATTTACCTTTCTTTAAAACCAAGCAAAGCTGCTGCCTACTTTATTCAGAACGATTCAGTTAAAATAAAGAAACGCGTAAGGATTCCAAGACAGTGCCCTTGTAACTTAATCCTAATTCACAAGGAGTCTAGATAAAAATTCGTTATTGTTGTAAGGCAAACACGCGAAAAATAAATTAGGGCAGAACCTGCCTACAATTTTTTTCTTTTTGCCAATTCAATCCTAAACTTTTTGCAATGTTGCCAATTCAGTACGATAAGATGATAATGTGCATCTTATTGTACTTTTACCTTATATACATATCGGTTTAACAAAAAAATAAACATACAAGCGGAATGAAATGCAAAGAATACTCGCCTAATATTTGCCATAAATGTAAAGAAAAAGCAGCGGTACGGTTAAGATCAATAAAAAGAAAAGGTCAAGTGGCAGTGATGTAAATCAACGCTCTAAGTCAGTGCTACTAACCACATACAAAAGCATCACATGTTATCCGAAGTCTGAACTAAATCGAACAATAACGAAACAAGCACAACGACAACAATGGACAATACCTCGAAGCGTTTCCATGTCTTCCTCGCCCTACTTGCGATCCTCGCATTCCACGTGACCATCTCGTGTGCCTCCGACTATGCCGATCTCCACCAGGCGAGCTTCTTCGTGCGGAGATCAGAGTGTCGAGGCGACTCGATCGGCGAGTGCAGAGTTCTGGGGGAGGAGACAGAGAGTGAGGGCGAGAGCGAGAGGCGCATTCTAGCGACGAGGCAGTACATAAGCTACGGGGCGCTGAGGAGTAACTCGGTGCCGTGCTCGCAACGCGGGGCATCGTACTACAACTGCCGGGCTGGAGCTCCGTCGAATCCTTACTCACGGGGATGCAGCCGGATCACTCGTTGCCGGGGCTGATGAATCCGGTTCTCGAGGTTGTCGGCCATTTGAGCCTGCATTTATGGGAGTCACCCAAAACTTCACCTTTTGTCGGAAGTTTTGATGGACTGTTCTTATTCATGCATGTGCACATACGTATGTTTTCGTGTGTGTGTTGCTCACGGAATCACAGTTCATCTTGTTTTCTTGCTTACCTGGTTCTGCACTTTGCATGGTTTTACAGTTCATCTCAAGCAAATTTATTCGTTTGTGTTGAGAATATGTCTCTAGCTTCTAACATGTTTCATAATTCGAATGGGTTATATATATATATATATATATATATATATATATATATATATATATATAAAAGCAAACAAGGAGAGTATCAAATTTCTCTTATGTGAGTTTCTTGTGAGAGATTGTGAGATAATATTTGTGAGTTTACTTATGACTTAATCTAGATGTGGGAGAAACACTCGCACGTGTGAGTGATTGTAACTCTGTGATTCTTCGATTGATTAGTGGATTATTTGCTTATGGCTCTCCTCGTGGAGAAAGTACCGACGCTCAGACCGAACCACTTAATTCTCTGGTGTTCTTTATTGTTCCTCGTTTTATTTCTCTAGTGATTTTGCATTGGTTTAATTGCAAGATCTGGTTAACTTTCGCGTTATATCGTAAAAGTTTGAGCGGTTGCCAAATAAGAGATGTCTGCAAATTTCATTTCTCAATCTTGTTGTGACCCTCCCGATGTGGGCATGTTGGGGGAAGACGGATTTAGAGGTAATGTCGAGTTGGGACCAACAGTCCTCAATCGACACGGGTGCTCCCAAATCCTTACCTTGCACGACGTTGAAATCATTATTTTAATTCAATTAACACTATGAGAATTCTATAAGAGGAGTTTTCACTAGCCTATTGAAGTCAACTAGAAACCAAGTGAGGCGTGGGAGTACACTTCACCTCCTACACAATAAGAGATTTAGGGTAGGGGACTTGATTACACTAATTATCTAACTATTGCCCTTTTGGTACCCTAACTTGATTGGTCCATTGCCTAAGTGATTGACACGGTCTTTGTCCATTTTATGACCCTAAGTCACTAAAGGATGTCCATGCATGAGTGCGCATCAAAGGAAAATAGACAATCACAACCAGTACGATAAAAATAAAGAATATGGAACTAAACTCAATGAAATGCCGAACAAAAAATATGCACGCCCTTGTTATTAAACCCCAAGACAGCAACCCCCATGAGTTACGTTCAAATTGAGCTTAAGCCTCTTTCAATTTAAAAATCTCATAAGCCCAACTTTGAATGTAAACAAATCCAAGCCCATTCTGCCAGACAAAACCAACTGAAGCCCCAATTTATTAGAATCGAATTAAACCCAAACCCATCAAAATCTAATCAAGCCCGAAACTCACTTCGAACATCCATGGAGCTACCTGGAAAATACAAGACCGATTGTCTCTTTTACTCGGCCACCGTCTGCCCGCGACCTCCATCAGTCTCCTCCATTGAGCACCATTGTTGGCATTCGCTTTTACTAAACAGCGACGGTCATTGAAGAACTCCTCAAAGAGGGATTTTTCTTCCTCTTATTGTGCCGTCACTTGCCCCTCCAAAATGGGAAAAGGAAAAGGAATGGGCTTTATTTTTTATCTAGGGTTCTGTGTGGTCACGCCAAGTGACGCGATCTTGAGAGGTGTGAGTTTAAATAACTCAAACTACGGTTCCAAATAAATAAATTTTGAATGATCGATCGATTTCATAGGTTGAAGCTCTTTAATCAGGTTTGAGATCTCTAAACGTCACTTACCCTAAATCAAATGTCTAAAAAAAAAGTTTAGAAACCAACGAAATTATAATCTTTTCAGTCAAAGATCAAATTCATCGGTGTGACCAGACAGTCACCCGTTGGCCAATTTCATGAAAATTTGAAATCTAAAGGCCAAATTCTACATGTCTATGCTAAATTGACAGATATATGCAATTTCTCTACGTTTTTGCAATTTTTGATCCAGAGTTGGACTTTTTTGGTCAAACCTGAAAAGGAATAAGTCAACTCTTGGTTTATTGAGAAAAAAAAGATGCCTAATTACTAGTGACAGCAATGCTCCTAATTCCCACCTACACTTGGCAAATTTCTTTAGGTCTCAACGTATCTCAGCAGCTTAAACTCAATTTAAACTTTATTTGCAACTCTATTTGCAACTTGAGACAACTTGGATCTCCAAGTCCCATTAGATAACCGCCATGCCACTAGCACATAACTCACAAATGCGATGGAGAAGCTGAATCTTCCATTCTGGCTGTCACATTCTCAAGAATCCATCTGAACCAGCTCACAGTTCGGAGGATTAACATTGCATGGTCTACAGTGCAATGAGCCGTGGCTGCAATACGGTATTAACATCGAACAGCGACATGACTTGAACTCTCAGTCAGAATTAGCAAAAAATCTGCCCCTCCCCCACGCATTCAGTGAAAGTACAACCAAACACCATCAGCGTCTAGAGCAGCGCCGGATTTACATATCCTATGCACCTCAATGTTTTATACATCGTTCACTCACAATGCCACCAAGATCATCTCAACAACCGAGATTCAGCTATTATACTGTTTTTTCATCAGCAGCACCATCCCCACTCTTCACGTGTTATTTTATCCTATCTATTTAGGTGATATGCACCCTAACGCAGTATTGATCATGCAACAGAACCAAATAGAATGAGGATCTAAAAGGATTTCAACTTCTGTATGCTTCTAAATTAATACATCATACCGTGATTGTAAGACATGAGGACATGTCATAAAAGGTCTCAACTCAACAAAAAGCGACAGTCTGATAATAAAAAAGCAAAACATAAAGCCACAGGAAAGAAAGACAGAAACAGAGGTATCATCATACTCTCAGTCTTACAATGTATTTCACTTTTTTCTCGACGGTTCCAGATAAAATCCCCAAGAACCACCACATCCTTCGACTATTTGCTCATTGAACTGTTTCAAGCTGAATCTTCAGCTGACTTCTGCTTGGAAGGGGCAGGAGATGGAGAGCCCTCTATCCCCATCTCATTTTTAAGATCATTGATGCTCTGCTCAAGTTCATCGATTCGAGTGCCCATCTCATCAAGTGCTTCGTGGTCAAAGGAAACAAGAGATCGTGACATTTCTTTCAGGTCAATACAAGGAAGAAGATAGAGCAATTCCTTTAAATAGAAGCATAAAACTGTGTCTTACTTGCCAGAGGTAAAATGTGACAGAAAAAAATAGAAAAGAGAGTGGATCCTGCTTTCCTTATGCAATTTCAAAGAGAAGCCGCATTCCTATCGACTCATAAATTTTTATCAAGATTAATTGCACCGGACACACATGCGCTACTCTAGCAAGCCTCAGCATTATGCTATTGCTAGGAATGAGAGTGGATGTTAGCAGCAAAGTTAGGGAGAAGGCCGAGGCCTAATGCTGACCAACCCTCATCAAGACCTACTATCTTCAGTTACTCTCCTCCTACCCTAATATCCAAGCCAAAGAGTGTGTAGATAACAAAGTCATTCGTATGCCTGATCACAGTACTTGTATGCCCAGAAAACATAATCAGTATTACAAGATACTATGCATTTGTAATGCAGGTCAGATGCAATGTAAGGAAAGGATATTCTTTGTAATGATGGACTCGGACATAGTCTGGAACCTTGATTGCTGAAATTGGACACAAATAAGCAATATTGTTAGATATTCTGAAAGGGCAACCACGGAAAACATCCCCACCATGCATAGAACAAACTTACCATCTGCTGAAGAAGATTTTGCACCTATAAAAGAAACACAATTATTTAGCAAAGGATGTGAGAAATGGGAGCTATGACTTGCATCAGGCAGCACAAAAAACTCTATGCACAAAATGAAAGGTTTCTTCTGTGTCTTCCTAGAAATTGAAATGAACGACTATATTGGATAAAAGCTCTTGTTGCAGTACTGTAAAATAGAGCCAATAAGATTTTTATCATGGTAAATTGCTTTGTTAGATGATAGAAGATGCATGACCTAATCATTACCAAATATTTGTCGTCATCCAACTTATTTAATTATGCCTGAGATGCCTAAGATACCATCACTAACACTAGCTAATCATGAGTTCATACAAATCTTTTTACCAGACTGATCTAACCCAATAGAGCTCTTTCAAATCTGTAAAGAAATCTAAGCCTTGAGAACTTACAAAAGCTGTCATATCAGCAGTGCTCTGCTTTTCAGAGTCATGCCCGTCCTGCAAAAATAGGAGACAAGAATGGTTAAAAGTGCAAGAACATTACTTGCACCTCAAAGATAAAATGTAAATCTATTGGAGAGAAAGAAGAAAAATGGTTCATCACATGCTCGTGAAGAAGCTTGCCATTTCCAAGCAGGAACTAACCAGCGTAACTCCATTTGTTAAATGGATAATTCGTCCCCTTGACTATACACATTGCAAGCCAATCTCCTAAAGAAAATTAACTAGGTACATTCCACCATCAACATTTTCCACCCACTCACCACATGGCATCTTATTGATGCAGCAAAACATAGAAATATGTTACCTGTCTACCGAAACATAAAAGACTAAGATAAATCACTGCCAACCAGCAGATTGGCAAGTCACTGGAACCACCTAACTCGAGTAATTGCAGAAGCTCCAATTTGAAACTACCCTTCACAGATGCTATCCAAGACAAAATATGCAAATTACATACAGATCTGACAACCCTGATGCAACCAGCATCCTAGAGCTAGGACCTCACTAGCAGAAGCCCTCCAAAGCGGACACTAGACCAAGCATGACAATAATCGAAGATATTTCTTCTCCAGAAAAACTATACCCACCAGTACCGCGCATAACCAGACACCCAAATTGAAATTCCAAGCTCGACTAAACAACGCCCTCCGACTAAACCATTTCCACACCACTTCCATTCATCCATCCAGCCTCAGAAAACCTAGAAGGAAGCTCACACTCGTCCACCCTTTGTTCCATCCCTTCCCAAGCAGCACTAGCTGCTCAATCACGATTAAATCAGGCATCGCATGCATAATGCGGCCACAAGAAACCGAAATTCAGACTGAAAATCGCACCCCCCAGCTAAAGAAAAACACCATCCACACAAAGCGAGCTAAGCAAAGCGATTCACAGATCGAGAACAAGGGAGAGAATTCAAAATAAAAACCCTAGCGCGAGCTACATCACGAATTCGAAAACCTAAGATCTGGAGATCAACAGATTAACAAAAAATTCTCACCATATCGGAGTGTGTTCTTCTGGAGATTTTGCTTCGCGAAAAATTGCCGTAAACGGATTCGGGATTTCGAATTGATGGAGACAGGGTAGTGTGGGATGCGAAACAAATCGAGGGAAAGTTGGGGGGGGGCATATGTGATCACGATTTTACGGATTTACCCTCTACTGGTTTCGGGCCGTTCGAGAGAATTGCCGTCAGCTTTCAAGGGCGTAGTTGGAAATTCGCAATGAGCGAAGAATTTGAACTCTCTCGCCGGATACATCAAGTGGGCCGGACTCTCCGGGTCGGGCACGGGCCTTTTCTTCGGGCACCAGCTGGACTCTCCGGATTCGCGGGTTCAAAACCAAGTCGGGTAAATCAGTTAGTCAATTGAATTGAAGTCGGTGGATGGACGGACGGTCGAGCGGTGCTCGAGGCAGACGGGCCGCGTGGATCAACGGTGGGGATGATCAATCCACGCACAACTTTGGGGATATATTTGAAATGCAACATCTCCTGCAACCACACTACTTGATTAAACGGTAAAATTAATAACTTAAAGCCTAAGGATTGCCCTAAAGATTGTTTTCACGTATGTTGGAATCATTCGGATTTGATCCGATGTAGCTGTAAAGGATTTGGGTAGTGCACTCATAGAGTTTATAACTATTTTTTCACGCTTATCTATATTATAAATGTACAATTTCCCTGGCTAAAAAAGGAAAGCCTAGAGCGTTATATAAGATCGTTATCACGAATTGAAGAGTCTCAAATAATTCTTGAGAGAGACAAAAAAAGAAGAGAGGAAGAATGGCGGATGCGCTTCCCATCGGATATCAATTTTGTCCGTCTGAGGAACAACTCTTCTCCTATTGCCTGGCGCGCAGGGTGAGAGGGGATTTAGTGTTTCCCGAATTCATTCGCGAGTTCGATGTGTACGAGAAGGAACCATGGGAATTCCACGACGAGAACACGGAGAAAAGCTTGTACGTCTTCACCAAGCGCAAGATGAAGAAGTCTAGAGTGGAGAGAACGGCAGGTTCGGGATACTGGAAGGGGGTGAAAACCACCGACATAAAAAATCGCCATGGCGATGTCCTCGGTCACAAGAAACACTTCAACTTTAAAGTGAAAGATGGCTCCTCTTCCGACAGCCAAAACACCGACAAAGGATCTTGGATTATGCACGAGTACTCCATGCTTAACCAAGAAGTGAGTCGAATTCTCTTGTTCTAGCTTTGTTAATTTATTGCCATTTACGTCTACCTTAGGGTTCTTCGTTAATTTTTCACTGTCAGAGATAGTAGTCTTCGTATTATGTGAATGTCTCTAATAAACCTTGGAAAATTGTTGGTTTTTTTTTATTATAACAAACTCGTTATTTTAGGCTAAGTATTCCAGAGTTCATTATGTTAGCAAATCTAGAAAGCCAATTTACTTTTTTTATATATGTAACTTGCAGATTGTTCTGTGCAAAATCCGATTTAAAAAAGAAGAAAGCGGCGGAAAACAAGGTACTACACTGGTTATCAGCATGCCGATCAGAATTGGAGAAAATCATCGACTTAAGGATTCTTCTTACTTCAAGAACAAAATCGACGTGCCTCGCCAAGACATCAATGTGGAACCGTCGAAGACAATGTGTCTCAGCCCTCAAGTTAAGCGGCAACGATTGTATTGCACGGGTTCAAAGGAGGACGTTTTGGCTTCGGCATCTCGCCCGCGCTTAGCGATCTCTACACAAACTATGTCGGGTATTAAGGATTTCGTCGGCGGAAGAAGGCCAATGGAGCAAACCTTCATGGACAATGCAACATCCAACGGAATTGCAAGTTTACTTGCATCCACAATCATGGAAGAGGATACCGATGATGATGGCTGTCAATGGATACTTAATAACATTAGTTTCGATTAGACCGAAGTCTACGAGGACCCTAAAGATGGAAAACCATTTACACGCTTAAATGTTGATTAAACTGAAGAGTATTCCATCCCATTGTTGTTAGTTCTCCATTCTACATAGTCAGCAATCGTCAATATTATACAAACACTATCACTTTATATATGAAGAATGTAATTGAATGGGTTCATTTGAAAGGCGTTCGAGTTGACTTTTTTTATACAATTAATAGTCGAATCGTGTTCAAATTGACATATTTTTACATTAACGTGACATGAACACGATCTAGACACAAGTTGCCACCCAATAAGTTAGCATTTTATTTCGAGATAATGACGCAAACGGTTCCCATACTTTGGCCCAATATGTAACGTGAAATTTTTAATTGGGAAAATTTCAAAAAAGGGCCTCAAGTCCTCTCACATTCTCAAATAAGGGCCCCAAGTGAACCTTGATTCAAATAAGGTCCTAAAGTGCCCTTATTTTTTCAAATAAGGATCTGAAGTGAACGTTGTTTCAAATAAGGGCATGAAGTGACCATGAAATCTAAAAAAAGGGCCTGATTTCAAGGGCATTTTTGTCATTTCCTTATTATATATATATTTTTATTTTTTTTTTCTATTTCCTTAAAAATTAACAAAAATTAAAAAAAAAAAAAAGACAACACTTGCAGAGGCGGGAGGGCTACCCCTCCCGCCTGTGGCCGCCGGCCCACCGCAGGTGGGGGGTCTGCGGGGGCGGCGAAGGCCGGCGGGGTCGTCGGCGCCTCGGCGAGGGTCGGCGACCCCGCCGACTAGAGGCGAGGGCCAAAGGCCCTCGTCAAAATCGGGAGAGGTCGGGCCCTCTCCCGAATCTGGGCGGGGGTCGCCGGCCCCCGCCCCGCCCTGACCAGGGGAGGGCGTCAACCCCCGCCCTGGTCATGGCGAGGGTCGGCGACCCTCGCCCGGTCCTGGGCGAGGGCCGGCGACCCCCGCCCGGACCTGGGCGAGGGTTGCCGGCCCTCGCCCAGATCTAGGAGAGGGCTCGACCCTCTCCCGATTTTGGCGAGGGCCAGAGGCCCTCACCTCTGGTCGGCGGGGTCGCCGGCCCTCTCCGAGGCGCCGGCGACCCCGCCGGCCTTCGCCGCCCCCGCAGACCCCCCACCTGCGGTGGGCCAGCCCTCTCGCCTGTGGGCGTTTTTTTTTTAAATTTTTTAAAAAACAGAAAAAGAAAAAAAATAGGGAAAAAATAAATAAAAATGAGAAATGACGAAAATGCCCTTTAGCTCAGGCTCTTTTTTGAAACTCTATAACTACTTCATGCCATTATTTGAAACATATTATGCCACTTCATGCTCTTATTTGAAACAATGTTCATTTGAGGCCATTATTTGAGAAAATGAGAGGACTTGGGGTCCTTTTTTAAAATTTCCCCTTTTTAATTTGTTCAATATAGTCTCTGATTTTTAGATCAATGCGCAATATTATCGCATACGGAAATATAAACATAATTGAATATCTGTATGTACGTATAAACTTCAAACGACTCTCTTTTAGTTTTTACTTTCTTGACAAAGCATGTACGAACGACTTCATGATTGTTAAGTTAAAGTATGGCATTCATCAATGCATTTTTAACTATTTTAACTTTTTATTTGCATAAAAAAGCTCATTGTTTAGTGCAATATTTTAGGAAAAATTATCCAAGAAGTCCTAAATCCATTGCACTTTTACGTAATTCAGTCTTAAACCTTTTAATTTTGCCAAGTGAGTCCTAAAATTTTTCACGTTGTACGATTTGACCCTCGCGGGCCCAAAAAAAAGAGGAAAAGAATGAGAAAAAATTTAAAATAATAATAAAACCCACGTCGCACTTTTATTTATTTTTTAAAAATTCCACGTCAAACAAAGAATTAAGTAAAAAATCCACGTAGGTCAATTTACCAAAAATGAACTCAAATAATCGATTTTTCTCCTATGTAGCACTTAAGTGAGCGAAAATAAAGTTATGGCACTCAAGTAAGTGCCGTACGAAAGTTATGGCACTCATGCTGTTCTTATCTCAATATTAATGTGCCTCAACGTGCATTATCATTGTCTTTTTTTTTTTAAAAATAATCCTTTATCTCTTACATGCTTCGTGGACGAGTGAATTGGTAGAAGGCAACCAACTCTTTGATATATAGAAAGACTTCTTGATTTTTTTTTCTGATACTAACCGAAGAACAAATTCACCGCAAGAGTTAGCACTGAAAGTAGAAAGGACGAAGAAAGAATAAATCCAGAAAAGGGTAACGATCAATAAGAAACTAATTTTTACTTTCTAAACAACAATAAGTTTAAATTTAATCGATACCCTCCCATTTACGGACGACGACGATTTTCACATTCGTTCCATATTGTATAAAAATAAGTCGGTAAATCAGTTATTAAATTGAAAAGTAGTTAGTAGCTTGATATACGGTTATAGGACATGGACATACTTTTGACTAGAATGTAACTTTAAATGATATTTGGTGATCACGTAAGTATTGGTCGGCCGGTGCTCCGGCCGGATTGGCGGCGCGTGTTTGGGGATGATAAGAGTCCACGCTGACCTTTGGTCAGCAATATAAGATCATTGTCACCGAATTAAAGAGTCTCAAATAATTCTTGAGAGAGAAAGAGAGAGGAAGAATGGCGGACACAATTCCCATCGGTTATCGATTTTGTCCGTCCGATGATCAACACTTCTTCCATTACCTTGCGCACAGGATGAGAGGGATTCGGTGTTACCTGAATTGATCCGAGAGTTCGACGTGTACGAGAAGGAACCGTGGAAATTCTTCGAAATTATTAATTTTTTCGAAATTACAATAAAAAAATTAACTGTTGAGTCCTAAAGAAACAGTGCGACTGTTCACATAGGAGTTGCAGTTATTTTTATTAAATTTATTTTTAAATTTTAATTAGTTAATTCTGTCCAATGGTTGCAACTTTTCAAACATAACAATTCTTTTGAACAACGAAGAGGTACGTCCAAATTAACTATTCTTCGAACACAAAGAGGCGCGTCACGAAGAGGCGCTCCCAAAGTAACTGTTCTTCGGATACAAAGAGTTGTGTTCGAATTACAGCTTTTGAGACATGAAAATTGTCTTCTTTCCACTAATATATATATATATATATATATTGAGCAATTATGTTCAATTTAAGTACTTCAATTTTCAAAACTTTCAATTTCGTTTTTTCTATAAAAAAACACGGCCTTCTTATCCAATTGTTTCTCTTGAGAGATTTTGGAGAAATTTCAGAATTGCTATATGCTATTCTTATTGAGATTTTGTTGTATCCTGGAGCATATTTGCCGAAAACCATTAGCAACGTTTTGGGGCAAATAAATCTTTAAAGAGAGTGTTATCACGACTCAAAGTTTAATTCCGTTATTCATCCTATTCTCGACGAAATTTCCCAACACTTTTTTCATTATAATAAAGTCGTTATTTTACATAATGTATTCATGTTTATTTGATCAAAAATCATAAATTTCTTAACGCCTTAATGTTTCCTTTGGTGTATAAATTGCAGATTGTTCTGTGTGAAATCCGATTTAAAAAGGAAGAAAGCGGCGAAAAGCAAGGCACTACAATTTTTCTAAGCATGCCAATCAGAACCCGAGAAGATCATCGACTCAACCAATCTTCCGACTTCAACCACAACATCGACGTGCCTCACCAAGACATCAACATGCAACCATCGAAAACAACGTCTCTCTTTTCGGGCCATATCGATTGGCAACCACGGCATTGCACAGGATCTACAATCTGTGACGGCGACGGCTCTCTCGACAACATTAATTTCGATTGGACAAATGGCTGCGAGGACCCTAATGACAACGTCGTACTGGGTGAATCGTCTCTAGCTCGTGACGCTACCACATCGGAGTTCATCCCTCCGATTGTCGAAGCACTCAAGTAATCGTTCAGCGAGGATGTACAAGAATATGTAAACAATGTGTTGCACGAACCCAATTAGCTGTTACAATCAATGATTATTGGATGATGTGATTTTGCAACATTCATGAGTGCTAATCTGTTTCATTCGAATCCCAATTACATGCTTTAATGTTGATTAAACTAAAAATATCCCATTCCACTGTTATTCATTCTCCATTCTACAAATTCTCATCAAATTATATGTTATTATTAAATGATATACTGCATAATAAAATTACATTAAAACTTCTCGTTATAAAAAAGCAAACTACCTAATCCGCAATCATCCTTATTATTGTTGCTGCTGCTATTGTTGTTGATATCGTTATTATCAAAGGTAAATTTCATTGATGATGAGTTTTCTTATGTATAATAAAAGTTAAAGCCATAATCTAACTTAGAATCAAGTTGTGGTTCGGACATGCTCATTGTAAAAATATATAAATAAAGAGAGGGAAAAAAAAAGATGAGATCCAAGAATCAAAATAGATGCGGATTGAAAAATACATGAATTGGGATAATTAGGGCGCGCATACCAACACTTCTGCTCTAGAAATCAACTTCTGGCAAGAAGTTGATTTTTCTATTTTTGGAGAGAAGTAAGTTTTTTTTTACTTCTTCAAGTGTATTCAAAATTCTGGAGCAAAACAATTGCTCCAGAAGTAAAAAAATGAAGTTGCGTAATCGAATAGATTTCTGCTCCAGAAACACTTTTGGAATAGAAATTATATTCCAAAAGTGTTATCGCCAACATCCAAAGAATATCGCGTCATTCTATAACCCGTTTTAATTAAGCACCCCAAAAGGTGGTATTTTCTTGTATATTGGCAAAAACAATAAAGGTGATTGGTTAATCTGTAATTTCCGCTGATTTGAGAAATTTGCATACGATATTTTTAATGAAGAATTCCGCCATTCTAATAATTATTTTATACTTTTGACCAAAAAAATTATTATTATCTTACATGTCAAGTCGGCCCTAATTTTTTTCCCTCTAATCCTCCGAATACAAAATACTTCAGCAGAACATCCGACTCTCTCCAACATCTCAAACAATAAAAAATAAAATAAAAATGGCTGGTGCTTGGAGATGCTCCTCCATCTCCTTCACAGGCTTTTCGCAATTCGTACCACCATCGGTCGCAGCGTTCCGATTCCTGTCCCGTCATTTTCATGAAAATGTCGATCGCTGCGACATGCCCTTCGGTTATCTTAACCATTCTATGAGGCTCAGCCACGGTTACGCCAAGTGAGTGTGCAAGCAAAAACCAGGTACATGTTGAGGTTGAAGAAATGTTAACTATTTCTCGTATAATATACTCTATAGTGTCTACCTTTAAACAATAGGATATCATGGATATTGACAGCACGGTGGATTTAGTTTAGGATTTTCTACGGTGTTAACCCTTGCATATAAATACACGTTTGACATTTTATAGCATTTCCTCTACCTCGTAGATAATGTAAATAAGCAACTTCGCTGCATGTATAAGAGTAATTACATAATTGTATACGAGTGCGTGCATTGAAATTTCAAAGCATTTCTACTTTCTTGTCAGAGTTCTTAAATTTTTATTGCTAAAAGAAAATACCAGTTGCATTAAAATTTTGCAATATGATTGTGTTCGGATCCAAGCGACTTAGGGCGCGAATGATAACCGTTTTTTTTTCTCTGTTTTTCTATTTTTCTGTTCCGGGAAATAGGTTTTGAACAGAAATCCGTTTGGTAACAGAAATGAGAAGTGGAAGTTTTGTACTTTTCTATTTCTAGAATAGAAATAAAAATAAGAATTCTTCTCATTGCCCACTCCCTCTCTCCCGCGTGCGGTCTCCCACTCTCTGGCGTACATGTTGCCGGCCGATGTTGACACCTAAATTTTGACTACCATTTTCAGTCATTTTTTTGCATAAAAAAAATCAGGGACTGATCCTAGTCCTTGCCAAAAATAATTAAATCATTTTTCATATTAATTTTGAGCATGCATTTATACATTTGCATTTAATTGGACTGGCGATAGAAATTTGGTTTATTAGAAAAGCAAACTTGGGAAGTAATTAAAGATGGATCAAACATTGGCAGAATGCTTCATTATGCGTATGTCGAATCAAATACCTTCCTTCATGGAAGTTGTTCATGACACTTTGTTGCACATCATATATATTTTTGGAATTTTTTAGATATCATTTACACAGCTAGATCATAACTCGCTGTAAATGATGATTCAGAGTCAAACTTCTTATCAGAATGACCTCTTGGCACAAAGTGACACATTGACTTATCATAAAGGTTTTTTCTCGAAAATTATTCTTCATGAACTTTGTTAGTAACATCCCGAGCTTTAAATTGACATAAATATCACCAAAATTGGACCATATTTGAGGGTCATTTCGTTATTTCTTTGGCAAGTTTCATCTCAGTCAAACCTGAAAACCGATTCCAGCGATTGACTGATTTTATCATTTTTGGTTGACTATGAAAAAGATCCCTTTTGAAAAAGTTCAAAGCATGAAAAATGTTTCAGACACTGTCTTCTAATTGACTAAATTTTCTCGGAATTTTTGTGTTCTATTTAATATTTTTTTCCAGATTTTTTGGCAAAGTTGATAAGTCTGCATTGTTTTATCAAATTCGGGGATAATAAGAATACAATCCTTCAAACTTCAATTGCATTAACATAAGAGATAAGGATATATTCTTTTGATTTTAAATAGGAAAGGATGAACCGCTTGATATCTTGAAGAAACCCTAAACTTGCTCTATAAATAGGTGCTTGGTTTCGAGGGAAGGGAGGCAAATTTCATTAGAACACACGGCCATAGAGAGGTGAGGCCAGACAACTCATACTTCCTCATAGAGCACACGTTGAGATATACACACTGAGGATTCACGGCTAGCGAAAAAGAAGAGAGAAACGGTGAGATAGTCCTCTTCTGGGGATGGTCTCACTGTGAGTTCTAGAGAGACTTAGGAAGAAACTCGGTGCAGAGAATTCATTCACGGCCACAAGAGAACAACACGGGGTCGAAGGTGAAAAAAAAAATTGTGAGTGGAGGATTCAGAGAGAAAAACACAACACAGGATCGGAGGTGAAGTCGACAGCCGAGGCCCGGCGGTCGAAAACTGAAGAAATTTTATGATGTTATCCAACGAATTTTTGTTCTAAGAATAGAAATCTTGTGTCTTTGTCAAACGCATTTATCTGCTTAAAAACTCGTTCGGGGAATAGAAATAGCTCTCGAGAACAGAATGAGTATCATTTGCACCCCTAGCAAACCGAAGCAATAGAAGAAAAAATAAAATAAATAAATAAATAGACTCGCTATCAAAGAGAATGAAAAATGAAAAATGAAAATTCAGTGCACGCTTTTTCGATCAGGTATGGGCCCACAAACGGGCCTGATTTAGCGATTAAGTACGCAGGGCCCGAGCCTGAGCCTGAGCGGCAACCGGCAATGGCATGATGTGTGGGTCCCATCGACTTCCCCCATTTTGTGGTTTGTTTTTTTCTTTTTTTGGAAAGAAGAAGGCAATCCGAATCCCGATAGCTTTCTTTGGGCCCACTATTCGCTTTATTCACAGATTGGGCTAAGGAAAGCATTGGGCCTCAACCCCCCCCCCCCCATACTCAAGAGAGGACATGAAAATGAACATTACGACAGAAGAGGAAGGGGTGACTCGTCAATGATGATGATGATGGTGATGTTGATGACCCACCCGTGGGGCCTACAAAGCATTATAATTAACGTCTCCCCACGTGATGGTGGGCTCCACATGCTTACATTGGATTTTGTTCTCTCCCTATAATTATCGGATTAATGGAGATCGGACCTTTCCTTTAGATCGTGGGCCCGCTCGTTTCGCCAAATAAAAAAATAAAAAATGATGAGGATCAGTTTCTTCTTCGGCACCTCATTTGTAGTCGCGAAGAGGCTGGTCGCCCACCTTTTCCCCAATGCGAAAAGCATGTAACGAAGAACATTTTTCATCGGGTCATAAGATGGTTTATTGTCGGAACGCTGTATCGCATAGTCTTAAAATCGCGAAATCTAAGCAGAAAGCGCGATGATTTAAGACAAACAAAGCTGTGAGGTTAACCGGACTAATCATTGATTATGTTGCTAATCGTGATCTCTTAGCTGGTGGAATCTGATATGCGGGGTAACGTTATCTCAAATGCAGCACTTATTCGAGCTTCGAGTCAAACAAACTAATCCTTATCCTCAAACCAATCGATCTAATGTAAGAGAATGATTAAAATACTTGCCCCACGCTTAATTATCTTTATGTTCCCGCTAACCAACAAAGAAGAATTTTTTTTTTTTTAAATTCCAAGCTCTTGAGTCCTACACTAAAATCGGCACGTAATATAATTTATAAATAAAATCTGAGGAAGAATTTGGATCAAATGAAGCAAATTTTTGCAATTTAAGCCAGTTAAAATATGTTTTTTTTGGCCCGGGGGGGGGGGGGCATAATATTTTGAGTGTTTGTCATCCTAATTCGAGGATGGAAAGGTGCAATAGGAAGATAATTATTTCTGTGGTGGGCCAGTGTCTATCTCATAATCCAGAGAGGAAGATGGGAACAAAAACAATTGACTGAACCGAGCGAGTCACGACAAAATTGAATATGAGAGAGAGAGAGAGAGAGAGAGAGAGAGAGGGGTTACGTATGGGGGAGAAGAAAGAGAGAGTAATGGAATAGAACCCATATTTATTTGTTATCATTGATTTGGATAGTCGGTCTTTATTTTTAAACTATAATTATCCTCGTCAATGATGATGGATGTGGGTTGTGCAACAAATTGGATACATAGACTATGTGCCGTATGAAATTCTGAGCAAGAATTTGAGAATTTCTAGTAACAGCATGTCGTGGACCACTTCTTTTGTGTAGCATTAAACCGAACGTAATAAATCATCGATGTTAAAAGAAAATGTTAATCAACTAACAGATTTCAGCTGCAGTAAAATAATGTAAGATACACATTGTAATTAAGAAGATTTCAGGTGTCAGCCGTGACATCATTGTATAAATATTGAGTGAACTGCCAATGCATGCAAAACCGTGACTTGTGGATCCTAAGTAAGTGCTCATATATAGTTATTCAAAATTCTATCTCAAATCATGGGCAACTATTTGGATTGATCGATAAGAATGTGGACAGTTACGATTATCAGATTCTTGATGGATTTAATTTCTTTATGAGAGTTTTTCTTGCATCAGTAACATATGTATAATAATGGTAATTATCAAGTTGAACCCGTTTACACTAGGGGTGAGCAAGTAGGATTGACTGAACCGAGACTGGCTCGGACCGGGGTCCAGTTCTTGGTCCTTAAAATTGGAACTGGTGGCCTGGCGGTCTTGTCACGTCCCTATCCCCGGGCCCGCAACAACCCTACCAAACGCCTTGGGTCATTTAAGGGTGATGCCCCAAGCACGTCGTCGACCCATTCATTTTAGCTTTAAATTAAGCGCATGCGAAAACATATTACTTCCCCGGACAAATATAAAGACAAGGATAGATAGCAGGAAAACCAACAACCATCATACAGCAAAAGCTCATTTTATTTATTTACCGTTAACCTGGGAAGTCAGTATCTACAAGCCCTACCTCAGGGCCACTTCCGGCAACCATCAAAAAGAGATACCGGGTCAGGGTTGGGGTTAACGCTACTCCCAAAAGAAACCTACTCCAAAAGGGGTTCGGGTCCACATCCACGTCCACCTCTCAGGTCCAGTAATCGGCCGGGGTTTCAAGGTCCTCGTCCGGATGAGATTTCGGATTCTCTACCTCGCTATCAGGGGTATCTAAGTCCATCGGGTCCCAGGTACGGAAAGTCGGGGTCGCAGCCGGTGGTCCGTCGAAACCACGAATCGGTCCGAAGAGTACCTCTCCATAACGAATGAACCAGGCCTTGAAGCGGTGAGGTACCAAGTACCCTAGTCCCTCCTCAACCCAGAGCGTCGTCACGTGGTGCTCCCAGACACGGTTCGACTTTGGGATCTGATGCGACGTGATATCGAGGGTCTGGTCAATGGGTACCCCGAACCGTACTGGCCTGAGTTCCATAACTAAGGCCCTGAAAACATTTAGCAACAACGAGTAAGATATAAAATCTCCGTGAGTCAATGCCTAAGTCCGAGCAGGGCATTGATTTGCTCAGGGCGGCCTATACATGCAAGACAGAGTCGAAAACAAATCAATAGCGCGCAACTATCGCAATGCTCTAGCTACCACGTGATCCGGCACAAACACAACAGTCAAACGTCAATCGCATGCAAGCTTACCCCGCCTTGGTTCACACATTATACAATACTCAACATGGCATTCAAATCACACTCAAACCAAGCCACACAGCCAGAACACTCATCACAATCCTTCATGCACAATGCATCACACGTGTTCCGGTTATTAACGACCACTTGGCCACGACACAACCCGAAGGTTGGGGGTCTCCGGCATGACCGGGCTTCGTCCCGCTCCGTCGGGCATGGCAACCGCTAAGCCATGTGTAGGCATGGCCACGGGCCGGTTTGGGCCCGAAATCGCCTAGGTCAAACCTGGGCCCAGCCTGTTGACCGAGCCCGCGGTTCCAAACAGGAATTGGCCCGTGGCTTCCAGGCCCGGTTTTGATTTCTTCAAACCTTGAACCGGGCTCAGAACCAGCGGTTCCGGGCCGGTTCCGAACCGCCAAAAATGGGATTAAAAAGAAAAGAAAAGAAAAGAGCCGTTGAACGGCCCTTTTCTCTTTAGACCCCAAAGGTGACCGTTGCAAGTCAACGGTCACCTTTTTTTTTTCTTTTTTATTTACTAATTTCTAACCTATGATATATTATAAATACCCCTTCTCATCTCTCATTTTTTCACACAAATTCTCTCTTCATCTCAATTCTCTCAAATTCTCTCTAACTCTAAATTTTTCACAAGTTCACAACATCCAATTTATTGTTTTCTTTTCTTCAATTACGTTCTCTAATTCATTATTTTATTTATTTATTATCTCCTTTAATAATTTCATATTTCAAATTATTTTTTCATACCCTATATTTTTTGCATTATACCATATATTTTTTCTATATAAAAAAAAAAAAAGCAAGTAGAAGTAGAACTAGTGGCAAAGGCAAGAGTAGGAAAGGGGAATTCGATTATCCTTGGGGGATCGATATCGAAGTTGATGTAGATGATGAACTCAACATTATTCCTAATATGGAGCAAGTCCAAACGCAAGAGAATCTTCATCCTCCTATCGATATCGAAGTAATGTCAACAACAAAGGAGCGAGAGTTTACATCCGACTTATGGGACCATTTCACGAAGATTGAAAGATTTGATATAGCTCTAAAAAGGTATGATGTAGTTTGTAAACATTGTCAGAAAATATACCGGTGGAGCCTGATATGGAACATTTAACCGGCATCTTAAATCTAAACATCCAACCGAAGCGGGAATTGACACCAAGTAACAATAAATTTTCGGGTACGCCAATCCTAACACTCCTCCTTTATTTCGTTATAATGAAAAAACTTATAAAGAAGAATTATGCAAATTTATTTTCGTTGAACATTTATCATTTAGTTTTGGTGAAAGATTTGATTTTAATCAATTTATATAAAATGCATGTGCTCTACAAGCAAAACACGTTTCTAGAAATACACTAAAACACATTATTACAGATCTTTATAAAAAAGGAAAAAACAGATTTACAAAACTTTTTTATGAATTTTAATGGACGTGTGCATATAGGTAGCGATATTTAGAGTGATCATTGGCAAGTTAATTCATATATGGGTATAACATATCATTGGATAGATGATAGTTGAAATATTCAAAAAAGAGTTATTGCATTTAGAGTTTTTGATGATAGGCATACGACAAATAATATTTATAGATTAATTAGGCAAATTTTAGAAGAATATTATTTGCTTAATAAAAAATTTTCAATTGGTTTTGATAATGCCGCGGCAAATACCGCTTCAATTGTTGAACTAGAAAAGATTTGTAAATCCATTTTTGGTGGATAATTTTTTCACATTAGATGTGCTTGTCATGTTTTAAATTTATGTGTACAAGATGGTTTAAAAAATCTTCATATTTTTCTACACCCAATAAAAATAACAATTCAATTTTTATGGAAACATCCCCAAAAAATGAAAGAATGATCAAAATTTTATAGAGCAAATGGAAAAAAATCAAAAATATTTCCAAAAGATGTTCCAAATCGTTGGAATTCTACTTACGAGTTGCTTAATAAATATTTTGCCTATAAAATTTATTATGTGCATTTATTTCAGATAATATAACTCAAATTAATTTATAACCACAAGAATGGGATATTTGTAAAAAAAAAAATTAGATATTGTAAAAGTTTTTAATGATGCAACTTATACTTTGTCTGGTGTTTATATGCCTTCAATGATTTGCGAGAGTTGTAAGCGAAGAGGAGAATTTCTGATCCTTCCAAAATATTGCGAAATCTTCCTCCAATGTTTGGATCAAACTTTCCAAACATCTTTCTTTAGATTCTGAACAAACTTTCCAAACTTCTTATGGAAATATTCTTTTACAACCTGCAAATTCTTGTAGAGATAATAATCTTTGCAAAAAAAAAAATTGGAGACTATCACGTGCTTACCTTCCTTCGATTCGCGGATTAAACTTGCCAATTGTGAGATATGCTTTTAAGATAATAGCAAGACTATCCATATACATCGAAAAAGATATCTTTCAAAATCAAAGGGATTTTTCTTAAGCACAAATCTCATATGCATGTCAAAAATATATTGCTCATGATGTTCGCAAAAGAAACGTAAATGCTTAAAGCGATGATTTACCTTTCTGGAGAATAAAGTTTTGGCAGTAAAAGGAAATTTTGAAAAACTGGATCCATAAAACTTGGAATTGAATCAAAAGTTGCCAAAAATATTTTTGAAAAGGAATTTTTGCAAATAATATATTCAATCAATATAAAATTGATTATGAAAAGATAATCAAGAGACATACTTGATTGCGTTACAAGAATAGATTTTATGCGCCAAGATTCTGAGCTTTTCTCTACTTCTGAACCATATGTAGAACCTTACCTTCAGAAACTTGAGCTTGTTCTGAAAACTGAACATTGGTAATGTCTTGAATATTTTCAGATTCAACAATCTGTTTCTGAACATTCTCCTCAAACTTGACATTCATAGATTCTTCAACAACGGGAGTTTTTATTGTAGACTTGGCAGACTTTGCTTGATGTTGAGTATCCAACAAATACCCCTTCATCTTCCTCCGGTTTACGAATCAAACCAAAGTATATGTTTGAAATATACCATTGATGAAAAATATGATTCTTGTCAATTTTTCCTTGAGAGATTTGTTTGATTGCACCAATATTTGCATAGAATTTTCCTTTGATAATTTCCTACAATGAACTTGTTTTCTATTTGGTATCCATGGATTTGGATCCTTCCTTTACGTTAGAAGCAGAAAATAAGGAAACTTTATAGATACCAAAATATTCTTTCCTTAATGGCATAAATGAAATATTATCATTCTAACAAAATGCCCAATCAAATAATATCTCGTAAGATTCTCGCTTTGCAGCACAACTAACGATGCGAAACAACATGCCATATCAAGATGACGTCTGATTCAAATAATATCTCCTTTAAAAAGATTTTATCTTTGCAAAACGTGACAAGATAAAAAAAGGATAAAAGAGTCCATCAGAATTATTTCTTCCCTAAAAAAAAGATATCAATCAAATAAAACGCATTATCTCTAAGCAAGATATCAACCAACCGCTTAATCTCATCTCACGAACCACAAAAAATGCATCACACGATTCTTTCTAAAAGATATTTCAAGCACATCTAATTATCGAATACGTCATAAAAAAAATCGAATCAACCAAAGCACAATATCAAGTACAATGAGAATTTAGATAAATGAAGTATGCACGCAAAGCAAATTGAAAATGCAACAACATACTGATTTCTCTTTCTCGTCTCTTTTATTCCCTACAAGAAAAGCTCATCTTTTCTTTGATACCCAAATGAGCTTGGGTCCATTTCTATTAGAGAAAGCATCAAATCTCCAATTGTTTGATTTGGATTTCTTCCAATCATGTGGACATTGTTGCTTATTGTGATTAGGATCACCACAATTCGAACAATTATAATAATGAAATCCAATAGGCTTGAGAAAATGCTTACCGAAGTGATTTCTATAATGTTGGATTGAAGGCCTGCACCTTAATCGCTCCTTGACCTTTGGAAAATCATTCTTGATCTCACTTACCTCTTCGTAGCCAAGACCGGATTTATTGTAGTACGGCATTTGTATTGAGAGAACGTGCTCTAACGTCTTTGAGTCGAGAGAAAATTTCTTGCAGATCTTTTGAACATCTTCCTTATGAGAACTATTCTCTTTTTGCAGAATATCTTTCTCTTCCTTAACAGAAGAATTTTCCTTTTCCAGATCAACGATCCTTTTCTCATTCGTAACATTTTGCTGTCTCAATCTAGAGACTTCCTTTTTCAATTTGGAGATCTTCTTCAATGCATTTTCGTGTTCCACGCATAACTCTTCAAAAGGATCTTCATCATCGAGAATAGGATTTGAGCAAATCACCTCATCTTCTTCAGAATCAGATTCAGCCATTAAACAGATATGTGCGAATTCTTCATCATTGCTGTCTTCGCATTCAGTATCACCCCAAATCTCTGGTTTCAAAGCCTTTTTGGACTTATCATACTTGCCTTTCTTTTAATTTAGCAGATGACAATTTGGCTTTATGTGTCCCTTTTTCCTACATTGAAAACAAATTACGTCATTACCTTCTTCTCTATTATTGAAGGTTTTCTTTTGATCGGCTTGTTTGAATGGTTTCTTCCTTTTGAATTTTCTTCCCTTCTTAGCTATTTTTCTGAACTTCTTTACCATACGAGCAAGCTCTTCACCGTCCTCTTGATCATCTTCAGAATCTGAATCATCATAGTCAATGTTAGATTTTAAAGCAATCGACTTCTTACCTTTCGTATCCTTTTCTTTGTTGACTCGTTCTGTCTCATACGACTGTAGAGTCCCAACAAGTTCGTCAATGGATAATGGTCTGATTGTTTGATATTCTTGAATGGACGGTTTGATGTAGTTCCAATCATCCGTTAATCCTCAAAGAATCTTGCGAACCTGCATAGGTTCAGAAATAGGAGCATTTTGATGAGTGAGACCATTCGCAATTTCTTGAAATCTGTCAATCATTTCAGCGATTGTTTCGTCTGGCTTCATCTTGAATGCTTCATAATCACTTAGCAAAATACTGAGTTTGGTCTACTTGACTCTGTCAGTTCCTTGATAGGTGACATGGAGTCTATCCCATATGGCCTTGGATGATTCTTCTTCTGCAACATGATTATATATAGCAGAAGATAAAGCACAAAAGAGAGAATGAACATCTTTAGAGTCAAGTCCTTATCTTTTGGATCGTTCAGTTTCTGATAGGGTAGGAGCAGGAGCATTGTTCCCATTTTCAGAAGTTGCAGTAGTGGTAGGATTTACTCCTTTAGTCACAGCATCCCACATCATATTGTCTACGGCCTTGAACAACCACTTCATATTATTGCACCAAGCATTGTAATCCTTTCCATCGAAGTAAGGAGGCTTGTTGTGGAATTGAGCATCACCTGATTCCTGAAAAATTATTGCTAGACATGATAGATCGTTAACTCTGAAGTAAAAAACTTCAAAATAATGAGCAACCTGCTCTGATACCAATTGTTGTATCTAGCAATATCACCTAGAGGAGGGTGAATAGGTGATTTAAAACAATTTTGACTCGAAAATGCGGAATTAAAAGAATCAAGTCAAAATAGAATCCGAATCTGAATATGCGCAGTTTATGATTCTAAACACGAGTATGCAATATCTGAGTATGCAATATCCACTTAGAGAATATTGTACACGACGATTATAATGGTTCGGCTTAGATCAAGCCTACGTCCGCTCTCTCACGCTGACAGCCGATTGGCTGGATTCCACTAGATGTATCAATGGAGGTTTACAACAAATGATGATACTCTCTTTGATAGATCACACTATCCTCCCTCAATCACTCTTACAAAGCCTCTCAAAGATTATAACGTTAAGCTCACGGAGATAAGTATGAATCTGAATAACTCTAGCACTTTGGAATTGATAATTCTGATCTCACACCGTAGTAGCACTATGGATCTCATTTTATACTCCTTCACCCCCAAACTAACAGTTGGACAGGTCTTCAAAAGATCGCTGATTGGACGCCATTAATCTTGATTGAACGAGACTATATCTAGGGAGATTTGGTGACCGTTGGTGTTGAATCTGAACCCCTCAGATTCAGTCGCCCATACAACTCAATCTTCGGTTTCCATAAGTGGAGTTCTTCAAATATTGAAGTTTTCTTGTCCCGTGGAAGGTAATTTCCAATCAAGCATATTCTATCAATCATGTTATAGAATAATCATGTCAATCAAGTATTACAAACTTCCATAAATACCTCAGCTACATATGTCAGGCGTAGGTCTTCAGAATCTGGAATTAATATATCTCGCAGCTTGTGAACAATCTTCAGAACCAGACTTCAGAAGCAGTCTCTTGAATCTGAATATATCGCTGCTTCTAAATAAGTCGCAGTTTCTGAATTCTTCATATATCACTGCTTCTGAATAAGTCGTAGTTTCTGAACAGAGATATACTGAGTTTGATGTTGATAGAAACCTTGTTGATGTTCACATATAAGTCTTCATTCAAAGGTGTGGTTAAAGCTACATAAGTGACACTTCACTTAATATGGATAACATGATTCAACCCCTTCAAAAATAGATATGCGATACTCTTGCCTTGAGTCTGAACATCCAACTAAGGTCAATATAAACTTTTCTTCTCAGATACAATATCCAGAACTTCATATGCATAATTCAGATGTAGTATCTTGAGCTCCATCTTATGGTTCCTCCAAGCGTATTGGCAATTGTGGCTCTACCTCGCTGTTCACCTATCCAAGGTCCTTCCAAGCTTTACCGAACTTCCCATTCTAGGCTTGTTCACCTCTACTTAGGTACCTCAAGCTTGTAGACACCTCTACGCCCAATGCTATGTTCACCATTGATAGATAACTCATCTGCATAACAGCTTGTGATTCTTTTACCTAGTTCTACTCAACCAATAAACACATTAGTAGTCTTTGATTATTTTGTCATCTTCAAACATCATGAGGGATTTTCCCTAACATCTCCCCCTTTTTGATGATGACAAAATAATCTCTTAATATGCAGATGTGTAAACAAGTTTCAAAGATATTCAATTGTGTATACTTGAAAAGTAAACGAGATACGCTTATTTGCCAAAAATAGAATTCAAATCAAGGCATAATAAGCACGTAACGCGATCTCCACATTATGATAATTAATAAAGTAATTAGGAGATAGCAGATAGACTGAGCATAAATATATATAGAAACATAATCGCAGCTCAATATTATGCACCAAATAAACACATATTTATATATAATCAATCAGCACATATGCACATACATTCTCTCCCCCTTTTTGTCATAATCAAAAAGCGATAGTAATAAAAAGGGTATCACGTAGAGAATATATCTTTAGATGCAAAACAGCTCATGTTCACATAATATTTTCAGATGCAACAACTTCTACACGTATAAACGAACATAGGAGATATGAAATATAGCTCATGTTCTAAATCAATCATCATGTACATCAGTGAACATATATCAAGGAGTACAGATAAATTTCACTTCCTTTTTTTGTCATGATAAAACGATAAAACAGATTAGAGATTTGTAATGACAAAAAGTAAGGGAAATGAAATATGTACTAACCGAATTTTGTAGAACTTAACAAGTTCTAACATACGTTTACCTTTTCTTCCATCATCTGAATAGTAATCAAGATTGGGATGAAATTTACTCAACTTTTGTAGAACTTTCCCATGCTTGTTCAATGCTCCTTCAGAATCAAAACTCATTCAAGCATAACTTTCAGGGATGTGGGGGCAGCATAATGGTTTTCACCATCTCTTGCTGTACAGAAGCTTGCAGCTTTTTATGTCATTCTGAATCCTCCCCCTATAGATTTTCATGACCAATTTCCTTCTGAACCTGAGTGTCAGGCTCCCCTTGAATCTGATCAATGATCTCATCCTGAATCTGATCGGTAGACTTCCCTTGAATTTGATCATTTCTTTCCTTTCTCCCCCTGTCATCAAGACAGCTTTTGCGAGTAACCTTTATCGCCGGGTTGCGCCAGTTGAATAGGATGTTTTTCTTTGTAGCAGCATTATATTCTTTGAGTAGCCAGAAAATGATGGAGATTCTTGAGTGTTGCGATTTTCATTTCAATTGCAACTTCAAGGATGCTAGGATTGATCTGAATATTTCTCAAGAATGTCATCCTTGTGTACTTTTTCTAACTCCCCCTGCGTCTAAGAAGGAAATTTTGTCTTTATTCTGAAACTTCGCTGAGTCTGAATAGGAACTTCAGGGATCTCAAGAATCATATGATGATCAGTGACAGCAATAGTCTCTGAAATATCTGGAACTCCTCATTCTTTTCATCGATGGTTGTTCAGAGGCAGCAAAATTCAACATTCGTTTGCTTTGGAGATTCGAGAAAGACGATTTCTTCAATCAAGCTCATCTCGAATTTAATCTGCATAAACTCAACAAACTTCCTGCACAAATTTACGTTAAAGATATGATGTCTCACGTAATAAATTATGCCCCTTTCGAATAAATAGAGTAATAATTGTAAGCAACTCAAGTATTTCAAAGAAGAAATTACTTAACCTTTCACATGATACTTTAAGGGCTTGCACAATATATTTTAATATGCCTTCAATGATTTACGAGAGTTGTAAGCGAAGAGGAGAATTTCTGATCCTTCCAAAATATTGCGAAATCTTCCTCCAATGTTTGGATCAAACTTTCCAAACATCTTTCTTCAGATTCTGAACAAACTTTCCAAACTTCATATGGAAAGATTCTTTTACAACCTGCAAATTCTTGTAGAGATAATAATCTTTGCAAAAAAAAAAAAATTGGAGACTATCAAGTGCATACCTTCCTTTGATTCACGGATTAAACTTGCCAATTGTGAGATATGCTTTTAAGATAATAGCAAGACTATCCGTATACATCGAAAAAGACTGTCCTAAGTAACTCTTCTAATAGTTCTAGGCTGTCTTAAGTCTTTCTCTAATGACCTTGACAGCATCCAATGACTGTTGCACTAACTCAAGGCCAATAATCTTCCTTTTACCAACCTTGTTCCAATAAACTGGTGTCCTGCAGGTCCTACCATACAACGCTTCAAAAGGTGCCATCTTTATACTCTATTGATAGTTGTTATTGTAGGCAAACTCAACCAAATGAAGTTATTCATCCCAACTTTCCTTGAAGTCCAAAACACAAGCTCGCAACATGTCCTCGAGCGTTTGAATTTTCCTTTCAGACTGGCCATCCGTCTGCGGATGATAGGCTGTACTAAATTGCAGTTTTGTCCCCAACGCATTCTGCAAACTTTTCCAAAAGGTGGCAGTGAACTTGGGATCATGATCCGATGTATTCGTCACTAACACTCCATGAAGACGTATTATATGTTGTACGTACAGCTCAGCATACCTGTCTAATCCGAAGTCCTTTCGCACGGCAATGAAATGCGCAGACTTTGTCAGTCTATCAACTACGATCCAGATTGAATCATTGCCTCGCTGACTCCTTGGTAATCCCATCAAAAAGTCCATTGTGATGAGCTCCCATTTCCACTCTGGAATCTCAAGTGGCTGCAGCAGTCCACCAGGCTTATAATGCTGCACTTTCACCTGCTAGCATGTTAAGCACTTCGCCACGTGCTTAGCTATGTCAGCTTTCATGCCATTCCACCAGTAGTATTGCCTCAAGTTCTGATACATCTTTGTGCTGCCTTGATGAATACTATAGTTGCTGCGATGCGCTTCTGACATGATTTCCACCTTAAGACCTTTATCAGAGGGCACGCACAATCGTCCTCGAAATCTTAGTATTCCATCCTCGGCTACTTGGAAGTCGGTTTTCCTTTTCCTTGAGCCCATTTGTAGGATCTTCTGAATCGTAGGATCCATTGATTGTAAAAGCCTTAACTCTTGCCTACACTTCCGGTTCAATCCTCAACGTAGCCATGAGACTTGACAGACGGCTTACCTCAAGCTTAAAATCCGAATCTCGCACTTCCTCAAGAAGAAGCCATTCTTGGATCATCAGTTGCGCAATCGCTGACTTCCGACGCAGCACATTTGCAACCTTGTTAGCCTTACCCGGATGGTACGGAATCTCGCAATTGTAATCCTTGAGAAGTTCCATCCAACGATGCTGTCTCATGTTCAACTCCGTCTGAGAGAACAGATACTTGAGACTTTGATGGTCGGTGTAAACTTGAAATCTTCCTCCTACTAGATAATGCCTCCAAATCTTGAGAGCAAAGACGATTGCTGCTAACTCTAGGCGATGCGTCGGATAGTTCAACTCATGAGGCCTCAACTGATGAGATGCGTATGTAACTACTCTTCCATGTTGCATTAGAATGCAGCCCAATCCTATATACGACGCATCACTATAGATCTCATAACCTCTGCGACCAGACGGTATTATCAAAACTGGAGCCATAGTTAGCTTGTGCTTAAGCTCTTGAAAGCTACGCTCACACTTATCCGTCCATTCGAACTTCTCATAATTCTTCAATAATCGCGTCAAAGGTATAGCTATTGCAGAGAATCTCTCTACGAAAAGCCTGTAATAGCCTGCCAATCCCAAGAAACTCCGGACTTCTGTCACCATTACTGGTCTTGGCCAATCCATGACCGCGTCAATCTTGGCCAGATCGACAGAAATCCCTTCGCCAGAGATCACATGACCAAGGAAAGCTACACGAGTTAGCCAAAACTCTCATTTACTGAACTTGGCATACAGCTTATGTTCCCGTAGGATTCGCAGTATCGTCCTCAGGTGCTGCTCATGTTCCTCATAACTCTTCGAGTATACCAAGATGTCGTCGATGAATACAATGAAGTTTGTTAGACCAAACGACATTATGGTGAACTCGTAGTGACCATAACGCATTCGAAATGTCGTCTTCGGTATATCCTCATTCTTAATCCTCAACTGGTGATATCCCGTCCATAGGTCAATCTTGAAAAATACCGAAACTTCTTGAAGTTGGTCAAACAAATCATTAATCCTTGGCAATGGGTACTTATTCTTGATCATCACCTGATTGAGTTGCCAGTAATCGATGTAAAGTCGCAACGATCCATCTTTCTTCCTTACGAACAACACTGGTACTCCCCATGGTGATGCACTAGGGCAAATGAATCCTTTGTCGAGCAACTCTTGCAATTATATCTTCAGTTCCTTGATTTCCGACAACGCCATACGATACGGTGCCTTGGAAATTGGCTTCGTTCCGGGGACTAACTCAATCACGAACTCTATCTCCCTTTTCGGTGGTAATCCTGACAATTCTTGCGGAAAGACATCGAAAAACTCACACACCACCACGATGTCCTCCATCTTTGGTTCCTCAAATGATGTATTAACCACAGTCACCAAATAGCCTTGACAACCATTATCCAATAAACGAGTCGCCTCAAGCGACGAAATCAAGGGAGTCGAGGTTCTCCCTCTGTTTCCAACAAACTCGAAGCTAACTCCTTCCAACGGAATAAACTGAATTGCCTTGCGATAGGAATCCATCGTAGCTCGTTGCTTCGTGAGTCAATCCATACCAATAATGACATCAAAATCAAACATCTCCAACACAATCAAATCTATCTTTCCCTCGCGACCGCCTATAATCAACTTACAACCGGAACATCCTACCGCAGACAATACACTATCCTTAAGCGGAGTAGAAATAGTGAAGACCGTTCCCAACGGTTTCGGACTTAACCCTACTAACTTAACAAACTGCTCAGCAATAAAGGAGTGCGTGGCTCCCGAATCACACAACGCATAAGCTACATGATCGTGCAAGAGGACCGTACCTATAACGGCCGGCGAGTCCTTCGCCTTCTCTCGGGTGACAGCATATACCCGTCCTTGCACTGGGGGTCAATTCAGGTTGATCTGCGGAGTGTTCCCTCACGGCTGTCCTCCTTGATGCGGCGTTTGCACTCCCATTGGTCTTCACGGGTAATCCAGCACTTAGTGGCCATGCTGACCACAACCAAAGCAGGCTCTCGTCCTAAAAGGGCACGGGGCGGTTCCATGCCTCTAATTACAGAATCGACACACACTATTGGGGTTGTATGCCAATTTCCCCATAGCATTCCTTCGGTTGGGTGGAACGGGGTGCTTTCCTCCTATCATCGGCCTTTTTCCAAACCTACGATTATCCCTGGCAGAAGGCGTAAATCGCGATCCAGATGCGGCTGCCCTTTCAGCTATATTCCTCTCCACAAGTTTGGCCTTATCATATAGCTCGTTATAGTCCTTGAGGTTCAGCGGCACCAGCTGATCCTTGATTTCGGGTTTCAGCCCATCCCGATATCTCCTTACCTTATCCACAGGGTCCTCGATTATCCTTGGCGCATACTTCGACAGTTCGGTAAACTTCACCTCATACTGATCCACCGACAACCGATTCTGTCGATGACGCGGGAACTCAGCCATTTTCTGCTCACACGCATAGTCCAAGAAGTACTTTCCATTGAAAGCTTTAACAAACGCATCCCACACTCGGACAGTACCTTCGGGAAAGATCTTTCCCCGCGTGACTTCTCACCACGTGCTAGCGTTACCTTGCAGTTGGTAAATGGCTAGCGTCACTTTATCTTCTTCAGAACACCTCAACAAGGCAAAGGCCTTCTCTAACTCCTTGATCCACGAGGTTGCAGCCTCTGGATCACCTACTCCTGAAAACGTAGGCGGCTTGAGCTTTAGAAACTGCTTCATCAACTTATGCATCGGCAGCCCACTATTCCTGTTTCCAGCCAACGGGTCTTCATTCGAGGCGATAGCAGTAGCAGTAGCTTGATTCCTCACTTGCTGCCCTACGATGTCACCCAAGGCTTCCAACGCCTGCAGAATCCCATCCACTCTGTGATCCTCCTGAGCTACTCTTCCTCTAGGCACTCTCAGATTACGATTGCTCATCTTGCAAGACCTTACGGGCTCTTACTCGCCCAAAAGCAACGCGTAATGAGAACTCATGAACAACAACCTAAAAGTCAATAAACAATCACATGCACGGTGTTTTAATCCTACTAACTATCCCACAACCCAGCGCACCTTATCACTCCAGGCTATGACCAAGCGGATTAGGCAGACCTTACTCTGATACCACTCTTGGGCGGGGTTGTCACGCCCCGATCCCAGGGGCCGCAACAACCCTACCAAACGCATCGAGTCATTCAAGGGCGACGTCCAAGGCACGTCGTCGACCCACTCATTTTAACTTTAAATTAAGCGCATGCGAAAATGTACTACTTCCCCGGATAAATATTAAGACAGGGATAGATAGCAGGAAAACCAACAACCATCATACAGCAAAAGCTCATTTTATTTATTTACCGTTAACCCTGGGAAGTCGGTATCTACAAGCCCTACCTCAGAGCCACTTGTGTCAACCATAAAAAAGATACCGGGTCAGGGTTGGGGTTAACGCTACTCCCAAAAGAAACCTACTCCAAAAAGGGTCCACGTCCACCTCTCAGGTCCAATAATCGGTTGGGGTTTCAGGGTCCTCGCCTGGATCAGATTCCGGATTCTCTACCTTGCCATCACGGGTATCTAAGTCCATCGGATCCCAAGTACGGATAGTCGAGTCGCAGCCAGTGGTCTGTTGAAACCACGAATCGATCCGAAGAGTACCTCTCCATGAAGAATGAACCAGGCCGTGAAGCAGTGAGGTACCAAGTACCCCAGCCCCTCCTCAACCTAGAGCGTCGTCACGTGGTGCTCCCAAACATGGTGATATAATGTGACGTGATATCGAGGGTCTGGTCAATGGGTATCCCAAACCATACTGGCATGAGTTTCATAACTAAGGCCTTGAAAACATTTAACAACAACGAGTGAGATATAAAATCTCTGTAAGTCAACGCCTAAGTCCAAGTAGGGCATTGATTCACTCAGGGCGGCCTATACATGCAGGGCAGAGTCGAAAACAGATCAATAGCGTGCGACTCACGCAATGCTCTACCTACCACATAATCCGGCATAAACTCAACAGTCAAACGTCAATTGCATGCAAGCTTACCCCCGCCTTGGTCTACACATTATACAGTACTCAACGTGGCATTCAAATCACACTCAAACCAAGGCACACAACTAGAACACTCATCACAATCCTTCATGCACAATGCATCACACGTGTTTCGATTATTAACGATCACTTGGCCACGGCACAACCCGAAGGTTGGCGGTCTCCGGCATGACAGGGCTTTGTCTCGCTCCGTCGGGCACAGCAACCAATAAGCCATGTGGTTCCAAGTACCCTCGGCATGGACTAACAATTAGGCATTCCTATAGGGAGCATCGATTCACACCTTGCCGCGACCGGCATCCGATAAGCCGTGTGGTTCCAAGTACCCTCGGCATGAACTTATCAGGCTTCGACCCCAAGTACCCTCGGGTGTCGGCTTCGTCCCCAAGTACCCTCCGGTGACAGTAACCATCATGTGACCACACAAGCACACTAGACAATCATACCAGTTCTTATCTTTTCATTTACCCCATTGCAAACATGGTCGTGCTCACAACTCAATTGATTGTAATTTCTCATGCCAAAATAATACAATAAAAAAATTCACACGTGATCACAGAGACATACATTTCTCGTCAAACTTGGTATTCTTCGATATTATACCATACTGAATTTTTCGGACACGAAAACATGTCAGTCTAAAGTTACCTCATAATACGTTCTTAATAACGTACCCGAAAAATTCATTTTTCAGTATGGTATTTAATCTCAAAATATGTGATAATATTACCACGTCAGTATATTCATTCAAGGGCACAAGACAATCGCCAAATTATCACCGCATAATAAAAATTTATTTAATAACTAATTAATAATTATTTAAATAATTAATTAATTCAACCAAGGTTAATTAACCCAACTACGGTTAATCAATCCAACTTCAGTTAATTAAACTAACCATGATTAACAAAAAGTAACTACAATTTAATTAAAGTAATCATGGTTAACCAAAAATAACTATAGTTAAAATAAAGTAACTGCGGTTAATTAACCTAATCAAGGGCAACTAACCTAACCAGACCATAGTTAACTAAACTAACCTATCATTAGACTAACTAACCCACAATTAACGTAACTAATCTAACTCCAAGCACAATTAACGGCTTAATCAGATATTATGGGTTAACTCACAAACAAATCGTCCGGCGACGACGGCGGCGACAATGACACTGGCGCGCGAGCGGTACGGAGGCGCGGACAGCGGTGGAGCGGCTACTGCAGAGCTTGGGCGGCGACGCAGGTCGGCGGACGGCGGTGGTTCGGCGGACAACGACGACGGCGGACGATGGCTCGGCAACGACACATGGTTGCACGGCGGAGAGGCGCGGCGGTGACGGCGACGGTGAGGCGCGGCTCGGGCAGAGAACGGCGCAACAGGTGGCTCGGCTTGTGGCGGGGCTCGGTGAACGGCTGCGACTAACCCGCGGCGGCGAACGGCGGCGGACGGCGCGGTGGCAGCTATGGAGGAAATGGGAGGAGATGGTGGTGGTGGGTGGTTCTCACAAAATGGAAGATGAATGGAGGAGAGGGGGAAGGGGGGTTCACGGCCGGCTAAGGGGAGAGGGAGAGAGAGAGGAGAGAAAAAAAAAAGTGAGGCCCAAGCTTTAATTCTCATTAATGAGTTTTGTTTTTAGCTAATTAATGCAAGGGCAAAAGGGTAATTTCACGACAAGGGGTAGGTTAGTCATTTAGCATAAAAGTTGAGGGTATTTTGGTAATTCGGTATCAATGGTGAAATGGTAATTTTTGCAGAGGGGCAAAATGGTAATTTCAAGGCAAAAGGGCAAAATCGTATATTTACCTTTAGGGGCAAAATGGTAAATTCACTTATAAGGTTTTGCCAGAACTAGGCTCAGACGCGAATGGTCTCGATGCTTCGATTTGACGGCTCGATTAATTCTACTCGATTACCCTCTTAAAAATAATAATTCAACTTCCAATTATTGTCCCTTAAACCTCGAAAATTCAATTTTATTTATCTGACAAACGACGGAATTTTGGGATGTCACGGGTCCGGTTCCCAGTTCCAAGGGTATAGGACCGGACCGGTCGTTTTTTTTTATTATAAATTTTTTGGATTTTGTTTTGTCCTTACCTTGTTGTTTCTCTTTATTCAATTGTTGCTCCTACGATTTCTCTACTCGCATTGCGATTTCATTATTCACAATTCACCATATCGCAAGGCTAAATGAAACGAGATTGTATGGAAGTTGGGCTTGTTGCTTCATTTGGTATTCTTTTTCCTCGATTATTGGACATTTTACCGATTTCATTGGACCGACCGGGAACCGGACCAGGCCGATTCTCGGGACTGTCGATTCGATCCCCGGTTCCGAAAATTGGGAACCTGGATCACTGGTCCGGTTTCCGTGGTCCCGGTTCCCGATTTTCGAGAGGAACCGGACCGGATCGAGAACCGCTCACCCTTAGCTTGCACTAACAATTTACTTATCTAGCTTTGAATAAGTTACAGACTAGATCTAGCACCTTTCATACGTCCCACGCGACAGGCTCAATAATCTTGAACTAATGAGCCGTGAGACTCGTTGTTGATATCGAGTACAAGCTTCCTACAAGAAGCGTCCGTTCATTGTAGTTGTAGTTCTACGCCGTAATTATTGGAAAATGTCGTAATTTGTATATTTGATTAATAAATATTTTGAATGCGAAAAAAGAAAACCATTTAAAAGTGGTTAATAAGACGTATGTGAAGAATTTGTCAAATCTCTTATGAAGATTGCAAGCTCCAATCCGAACGTTTCGTCTGTAGCCAGCCAGCCCCACGAGAATAATCCTAAACACGGATGTAACGTAAGAAAATGACAAAAACCAAGGACTCTGCATGCACACGCCTCCTTCCTCTTTATGTGCCACGTCTCTCCTCTGTCTCTCTCCCTTGAAGATGCCTCTTTTTTTGCAGAACTGGAGCTGAAAGAAGAGAGAGACAGAGACGGCACAGGGAACAGGATAACATTGATGAGACAGAGAGCGAAGCAGACCCACCACCCAGGCCAGAGAGGGGAAAATAACGTTAAAGCGGGGAGGGGATTTTTCCTGAAGTGGGAGTTGCTCTCATTCACTCCCTAGTGACGTTGATGATCGATTGATTGATTGATGGTTCGATCGATGATGGTGTCATGAGCGCTCTTTGTTAAATCTGCGGCTCCATTTGATGTTTTATTTCAGCCTGAGAGGATCAGAGTGATTGTTCTCCTGCTGGCTATGGCGGTTCTTTGACCTGCTCTGTTTTCCGATCCAGCAGCTTTTGTTGGTGTTGCAGTTATTGCTCTCTCATTTCCTTTCTTGCTCTGAGGATCGAGGAACCCAAGAAAGAAAAGAGAGAGAGAGAGAGAGAGAGAGAGAGAGAGAGAGAGAGAGAGAGAGAGATTCTGGTGGTCAGTCATGGAGGCAACAGAAATTTGGGCACATTTTTCTGCTATGTGAAACGGCGGGGATCATCTGCAACAGTGTTTTTCAAAGCCGAGCTCATCTTTATCTTCGAGGATACCAAATCACAAACCAAAAGACCTCTTTTTCCTGATTTGTGAAGTAAGTTTCTTTGCTCTCTCTCTCTCTCTCTCTCTCTCTCTCTCTCTCTCTCTCTGATCGTTCTTGATGCGGATTTTTGCGTTTGTTTTGGCAGCGAAATTGGGTAACTAAATGCTGAGGAACAGGCCAAGAGCAGTGACAGGGAATAAGCAAGCATTGGTGGCCGATCACCGGTCTCAGTCCACCACCACCCCTCAGAACAATCCCACCTCTAATAACAAGTCAAACTTCCCATCTTTCTTAGCTTCGAGATTCATGCATTTGATGATCAAGACTGCACTCAACGAGCCCAAATACGTAATGGGTGTGGATGGTCCAAGCAGCCGAAGCATAACCCTCCACATCAATCCTTTTTCTCACCTCAAATTCCCATTTTGGTACCAAAACTATCACCAACATCCGAGATTCCCAGATAAATTCCACGGAGTTCACGAACACCCCTTTCGAGAACTCGACTCCACCACAAGGACCGGCCTCGCTCTTGTGGACACACTGTCGAACAACAAAGCACACCCCCATCAAGAATCTGTCGTCAGAGGAAGTGACAGACTGGTCTTGCCCGGATCAAGATCGAAATTTGAGGCTCCTCCTGTTCAAGAGCCCGCGGTTTCTCCAAGTGGGTCTCCGAATTTTGCGTTTCTCGATGATCAGGCGTCGGCGAGAGGAGGAGGGTGTTTGTCTGTGAGCGAGATGGAGCTCTCGGAGGACTACACGTGCGTGATATCTCACGGCCCTAACCCGACGGCCACTCATATTTTTGGTAGCTCTGTAGTGGAGACGTATTGTTTGTCCAGCGAGGTTAAGAAGCAGACGTTGCTTGGTCCGGATAGCTTCCTCAGCTCCTGCTACACTTGCAAGAAGAGCATTGAACAGAACGCAGACATTTACATTTACAGGTACTGGTCCATCCATTTTTTAGCTCCAACGGGTTCTTGTTCTCCTCCTCTGTTTTCCTCTTCTTTTCAAGCGCATAGGAGATAATGTCACGAAGATGATGTCAGATTTTTCTAATGCCGTTCTCGTTTCATTGCAGGGGCGAGAAAGCTTTCTGTAGCAGTGACTGCCGGTACCAAGAGATTCTGCAAGATGAAGCAGAGATCGTTGCTGAAGCCGATGGCTTTTATCTCTAACTCGACCACTTCACACCTCCCAAAGTTTCGTGCATCTCGAGAACTACTATTTCAAAATTCCAGAGGGTATTATTATTCATTTCACGGGACTAAACATATGCCAGATTTGGGAGCAACTTCAAAAAAAAAAATTCCCCATTTCTGATTTTGTTTTTTTCCTTTACCCTTCTTCACGTCACTCCTCTCCTGCAGATAAGACATAATAGAGAGAGAGATCTTGTAGAGCTTCCTCCATTGATTATGATTTTTCTCGATTTTTGGTTTTGGAATCTGCAGATGAAGCTAGCAAGATCTCCTACTTGTTTAATATTTTCTGCCCTTTCTTGAGTAATAAACCAATGCTTGATTCTGAGCTCTGCCCCACAGGCCACAGCTAACCTCCTGGCTGATGAAGTATGAAAACCCATGTTGTCATTTTTAGAATCAAATCGTTACAATAGGTCGTTCTGTACATGAGAAGATCATGACAGGAGTTGAACTTTTTAAGTAATTGAAGAAGATTGCCTTCCCTCATCACATCAAGCCTTATCCTGGCTTCGGCTCTGGTTGGTTGAGTGAGCATTTGGGAAACCATTTCTATTCTATGACGCGAGTCTCGTCTGACATTTTGACTTTTCCCCACTCATTGAGCCAGACGTGGAGTCACTTTCAAGTTCGTGATCCGAGCAAAACTGATTGATACAGCAAGGGCTCTTCCTTTTCAAACTCAATCGTTTAGGTTGAATTCTGTGCAAAGATAAGGGGTTTAAGTCGGTGGTAGTCTTCGTTTTGGGTTCTACCTCTTTAGGAAGAAAAAGTTGATTTTGCATTTAGTAAGAGCTAGGCTTTGCCAAGAAGTAACTTCATTAGTTGAAACTGATCTTTGTTGATTAGGCAAGGGGGTACTTCGAAATTCCGAGCGAAACCTAATTCTAATATTATGTTGGATTTTTCAAACTGAAAGTTTAAGTCCTTAAATAAAAGGAGATCACATGTATATAAAGTGTTCATAAATCTGGTAGACAAGCAATGCACGATGCTTCGATGTATATATGCTGAGGGAACGACACAAATAATCCATAAACTTTGGCCTAACGTGTTTTGTCGTCTCTGAATTTTTAATTTATTTAAATGGGGTCTCTAAATTTTGGTATATCTTCAAATTAATCCTTGACTTATATGAAAATAATCAATGTTATCCTTTCATTAATTTAAGCTGAGAAATAATATTGAATATTTTCCATGTAATTCGGGGACTAGTTTGAACATGTATCAAAAGTTCAAGGGACACATCAAAAATATTAAAATTTCAGGGACGGCATTGTACACTAGGTTAAGATTTAGGGGCTATATTGAATAAATTAAAAGTTCAGAGATCACATTGTACGTTGGGTCATAATTCGAGGACCACTTGTGTCATTTTCCCTAATTCAAAGTAAGTGATATGATGGTAACCGAGGAGATGACCAAAAAGGATTATTATGTTATAGGTATTAGAGTCGAAGAGCTTACTATGGGGTTCGCTTGAAAAATAACTGCTTATTTAGCTACTTGCCTCTGCATAAAAGGCGTGTTGGTAAAGTATAAAACAAGGGTGTTGCGGGAAACAATACGAAGAATATTAACGCTTGGTGTATTAATACCGGCTTACTAGCTAACTTTACTTATCGCATTAAAAGAAAGCGCGTAATGGTAACCCCAACCGCGAATTTCGTCATTAGCTTTTGGCATAATTAAACGATGATGCTAATTGCGAGACTTCTTCGTAGCATTTTATAAGATGATATTCAGATATCAATTATAATCGATCGGGGATGTGCGCAATCCAAGGATTCATTTACATAAAAATTCCGAGAAACATGGAGAATTAAGGAAAATATCCTGGTTTTCTCCGATACAATCTTGTTACGTTTTGTAGATAATGTTTTTCACGGTTTGTACAAGTACCACGTCTTAGTCGTTGCGTCTAGCTCGCGGTCTATATTCCGAATTAGTCTTGGGATACAAGTTAATTTAATCCCAAGTTTTCTATTTGTAGATGTAATGAAGAAGCTCGCACGGCTCATCCATTAAATAAAAATAAATTCCCTCAATTATCAATTAAGAAAAAATCAGCGACGGCCGAAGAAGGTTATTAGGGAAGCTAGATCTATGTTGCTTTCGTTAATCATCTACGTAGGCGTAGCTCTAGCAATTTACTTGTAATCCCTTTTCCTTTAATTTTTTTTTTGTTCTGTTTTAACAGTGAATTCTTTAAAAAGAAAAATTGATATTACGGCAAAGATCCTAATTCTCAATTGTGTGGGTCCCTTAGTGACAGGCCTAATACCCAAAAAGACCCACGACTTTAGCATTGGTCTGTATTATATTCAAAACTTTTTTTTGTCTCGTAAAAAAACCCCCACAAATTTTACTTTTGTCTCAATTCTACGGGCCTAATATATATAAAAAAAAAACCCAACTATAGCATATGTCCCAATTATATCCAAAAAAAAAAAAATTGTCTCATAAAAAAACCCAAAACTTTTACTTTTGTTCCAATTCTACGGGCCTAATACTAAAAAAAAACCTTAACTTTTACTTTTTATCCCAATTCTACCTGTCTAATACCAAAAAAAAAAAAAAAAACCCAACCTCGGTGGTCCCTCCCATTATAGTCTTCAATGACGAGAGATGGGCATGGTATTGTGCCAAGACACTTGATTCCTTTTCCTGGGCCATGCCTTGGACCATGGAAAAAGCAGTGAAATGAGAAAAGCCAGTCTTGGCATATGATCGTGAACTCCAGCAGACTCCGGAAAAATGACATGACCCATCGATTTTCATCTCACAACAGGCAAAACACCCCTGTTGTCTCATGCCCACCCGAGCTTTGATCCGCTTCTTGTCCTAGCGTTAGAAGTTTGATTCGCAGCCCGTCGGGTCTAACGGTTGATGTTTTGTTAGAGAAAGGGGAAACGCGAGCGGTCGAATTCGAGATCTACGGTACCGATGATTCGATGAGGAGATCATCATTGTTGAAGACAAACCTGCAAGCGAATTTCGATTCGAACTTCCATCCCACAAGAAGAATACAACACTAGAGTTCCTGAGTTACCATGCGACAGACAAATACAGAACAGAAAAAGCTGTGTTGGGTTCAAAAAAAGCTACCTGAATTATATTCCTTCAAAAGTCACGTGCTTTCCCGCTTCGGTAAAAGAGGAAGTTTCTCTGTCTAGGTTAAGACTCTCTGCCTCGCGACGTCGGACCAAGAATTTTAGATTTTGAGGTCAAGGTAAAAAAAATTTAAGTAAGAGTCCATTTGTTCCAAGAAAAATTATTTTCGAAAAATTAATTTTTAACTTTTCGATATTTAGATGGCGGAAAATTTTACGGAAAATATTTTTCTGTGGACTGAAAATAAAAACTTAGATTGGGGTCAAAAGGAAATCATTTTTCCAATCACCAAATAAATGAAAACTAACCGTTTTCCTTGAAACTGATTTTCATGAAAAATATTTTCCTTTATCGTAAAGTTTTCGGTGAACAAATACACCATATTTCAAGGAACACTGTTTTCAGGAAATTGTTTTCCGACTTTTTAATGTTTTGAATGACGGGAATCTATTCGATATACGAGAAACGTTTTCCATGCATTGAAAATAACAAGCTTAGATTAGGATAGAAAATGACTTCCCTTTCAGACAAGATGAAAATCACTTTCCCTAAACCACCAACAAACGAAAGCTAATCATTTTCCTTCCATGAAAAATATTTTCCTTTATCACGAAATGTTCAATGAAACAAATCCACCCTAAAATTCTAAATTAGTTACTCTTTTCTTTCATGAAATGCTTACCTGATAGCATAAGTTTTTTTTTTATTTAACCTAGATGACGGAGGCCACCACTAGCCGTCTCGACCATCGACATTGACCAGAGAAACACGTCGCTTGAAATGTCGGCATTGAATGGAAGGGAAAGTGTGAAACACTTTATAAGTTAGAATGCTATTGTAGTATTCTAAATAGAGAAATGGGCAAGTGGGCTAGACGTCACAATACTCGTGTGCGGGTGCGCGATTATTAGGCACATAGCATGCTTGCGCGGTCACGGTTCGGAATTGGCACTATTCAGCAATTATTTTTTCATTTTTGAAATAATAATAATAAATTAATCGTTATACACTCTTGTAACCTTTGGAGTGTTTGTGTCAATTCGGATATAACTACCGGTCAGGCATGAAAAGGTATGTCCGAACTATCTGTTATTAAATATGAAGAGTTGTGTTCGGATATAGTTATTTTTGAAATGAAGAGTTGTCTTTTCTTCAATTATATATATATAACTTCAACTTCCAGAACTTTCATTTTCATTTTTTCTCAAAGAAACACGGCCTTCTTCTCCAATTATTTCCCTTGAGAGATCTTAGAGAAATATCAGAATTGATATCTGCTATTCTCACCGAGACTTTATTATATCCTAGAGGATATTTGCCGGAATTCATCAGCAACGTTGTGGGGCAAATAAATTCTTAAAAAGAGTATTATCACACCTCAAAGTCTAATTCCATTTCATCCCATTCCCGACGGTACTTTCCAACAGATACCACCAACACCAAAGTTCATCGAGCGTTCTAACATAAGCACCTATTGTTATTCGGTCCGTGACAAAAGAAAAAATCACCCTAAACCCATTTCAATCCGTCGCATGAGATAATCGTTCTGAACGTTGCGTAAGATATTTCTTTTCCCCCTTTCAAGGAAACTATTCAGCGTTCAGCCTTCACAAAAAGAGCAGGTAATGTATGATCGAAACAGCTCATTGCTGCTTGTACCTGATCAAGTCTGCTGAAGATGCTCTGCCTGCGCAACTGTCGGTTCTTTTTCTTCCTTTTCTGGCAGATGATCTCGTTGTGCTTCCGGCCTCGTTCTGAGTTCCAACCCCACCAGAGATTTGAGGGAAGATCTCCCAAACAAAAAAAGTACAATGGGATGATTGTCTAGCTTAGAGGGAAGAGAAATTATTTTACTGTACCATGGATCCCAAGTGTCTGATTTGCTGAGTTCAGCAACCAATTCAAAGCATGAAGATTATCTGTAATGACTGATCGTGCGTGTCGACCCGTTTTACGTTCGAATTCGATTCTCCACATTGCCGAGAGTATAAATGGTTTCGGATTCGAGCTGATGTTCTGCACGGTACATAAAATTCAACGGGGTACGTGACGTACGTCTTGGTCTCGAAATTTACCTACCAAAAATGGGTTTAAGCACAGGTATTTCAATGTGTAATAAGAACTGCAATGTGGGAACTACTACACTCAGGCCTGTCCCTCCCAGCTGTTTCTGCTGGTCTCCCCCATCTGGGTTCTTTTAAAGACCACAATTTGGTCCTAAAGAAAGAGCCAGAGACAGTAGTCAGTTATTAATACATGCATATGTTGCTACTGGTCTTATTTTTTTTTCTTTCCTTTTTTGTAACCCAAAAGTCCATCTTTAAGTGGGTAAATCACGGTTTCACGAAATACTCTCTCAATCCATGGAATATCCTAGCCTCGGAGCTAAGATTTAAAAAAAAGCAGAGATTGGAGGGAAAAAAAACTTCGAATATGTGAGATCGAGACAGGGGGGGGATGAAGTTTCTTGAAGGACAATAATGCAGAAATCTCATGTGCCTCATGGCTCGATTGACGGATCATGTGATGTTGATCTCTCGAGAATGCCAGTTTTGTATCGTTCCTCTGGCTAAAAACTCACAGACAGCGCCATGTCCTCGTAAAAGATAAAGCAAAACACTTTCCCTATAGCTTTTACACAGCTACTTTCACCATAACAAAGTACCAATCTCCCCCCCTCCTCCCCTTCTTGAGTCGTTATTATTTACCCTGTCTTCAATTTTCATTTATCTCGAGTGAGCTCGGCGGGCGGCCGCCGTTAGATCCCAATCGGGATCGTCCGGAACCGACGGATGCGGTGACGTTCAGATTGGCCATCTAAGTGGAGTTGGAGAAAAGTCTCAGGCTCTTAAGTTATCAAGGAGAGTGCAGTGTGATGTGAACAGTTAACGGAGGGCGTTGGATACAGAATGAAGCAAGCGGGCGGTTACAGTCGTTCCAACCAAGCAACCGAACCCGTGGAGGGATTCGCAAGCGTTCTGATCCATCCACCTCACCCATCGCCGCGCATCGAGTGCTATGCACTCCTTTGTTCTTCTTTATACATGGTGATTAATTGAGTGGATGCGGTCGAAAAACTTATCTAAAAAGTTTTAAATTTATTACTTTTATCAATTCAGTCTTCAATTTTTTAATTTTATCAATTGAGTCCTAATTTTTTTTATATTTTTCCAATTGAGTTTGTCCAACCAATTTTAGCCGAAAATCGCTGACATGGACGTCAATAGTTTTACGTGGTACGACCAGCACTTATGTGGACAATTATTAATCAATTTGTAATATTTTTTTGAATTTATATTAATTTTTTTCTTTTCTCGGTGGCCGACAAGGGTCGTCGAGCCATCGTGACCGCGGGCAAGGCCAGCCTCGCCTAGACCCACGGCCGATGAGGGCTCGCAGCCCTTGCCTAAGACTGGTGAGGGCTAGGCGACCCTCACCCAGCGGCTGGCAAGGGCCTGGCGACCTTCACTGGCTTTTAAGAAAAAAAAAAGAAAAAAAAATCTGAAAAAAATATTGTAATATTATTAACAATTATTCACGTCAGTACTAGCGGTGCCACGTCAGCGGTTCTTGACCAAATTGGCCGGATTGACTCAATTGGCAAAATTAAAAGGTTTATGACTGAATTGGCAAAAGTGCAATAGATTTAGGACTTTTTGGACAATTTTTCCACGGCGACCTTATGCTCTACAAACACCCTGAATGCACTATGTGGTGGTCATGGAATTACCTTGTGTCCGCCCGTCATGCACCACGTCCAAGTCAATAGCAGATATGATCAGGCATGCTCGATGCAGAACTACCGCATTGGGAGGGCAAGACTCGGTTTGGATAGCACGTCTCGAGAATTTTCCTGATCCGAAGGTTGTGATTAAAGATGGTCCGTGGACACTAATGGTACGAGAATTTGCACCGGTGGTTGGACCGATCTAGCCCAATCGAACTACCTGATGCAATCAAATGGAATCTCCTCTTAGTTTAGAGTCATCCACATGTCCAGGATGATGAAGGTTCTCCTTAACCGGTGCATACCCAAATGCAAACTTAGTTATTTTAATTGGGCAAATTTAATATGTACATAATCTTAGGTAGGTGACAAATTTGCATTTGCACTTTATATGGTAGGGCTCCTGAATTAGCGACTGACCCTAAAGTCTAATCTAGAGGTAGATTAAAATTTGTGAAAGAATCAATTCCAAAAAATTAGGTCATTTTTAAATCGTAGATAAACAAGCTAGAAATTTCAACTTAGAAATTAACTTATTAGAGGAAAGGACATCGCGTTACATGGATATAAACTCCCGCCGCACTCGACAAGATATATATTGTTCCACTGGCGACCTTATTTCGAGTTAATCCCAATATTCCAATAGTCTATGCCAGGTAATTTTGCTTGAGTTATATCGTTAGATGAGGAAGACTGCACGCAATTTGAGCATTCAATATATAGTAACTATCTAATTAATGTAGACGTCACTCTCTTCGGGTGTGTTTATTTCGTGAGGAAATAAATATTTTTAAAAAATTGATCGCATGTATGGATTGAAATAAATTAGTCAATGAAGAACGTATTCATTATCGACAATAATTTATATCTAGACATTTTCATGCATGATGAATATATGTTCTGTTCATTAATATTTTTCTAGAAAAAAATTTTGAATTTTTTTTTTCACGAAGTCAACGGACAACAGTATATCAGACCAAGTTTAATGATCAAATCTCCGATTCATTTTTAGTATATACCTGGTTGATATAACTCTCTGTCAGAACACAAGTATAAATACTAGAGCCTCTTTAGCCTTTACCTTCGATGTTCTGCTCTGCCCGGCTCACCCATCTCTGCAAAGTCGCCTACAGAGCTACTGCTCTCTGTCTCCGCTCTTCTCTCTCTCTCTCTCTGCCCCAAATCCGCCAATGCCGGCCACACTGCGCAAGAACCTCAACCTCTGCTTCACGAGGTGGAAGCCTCCGCTCTCACCCCAATCCCCGTCCCCACCGTTCTCCGCCACCCCCAACTCCACCCTCATCAAGAACTTCAACGCCCTCTACGACCCCACCCTCCACCCCTCCTCCTCCTCCCCCTCCTCGACCTCCGCCGCCGCCGACCTCGACCTCGCCGCTGCCTTCGCCTCCCAGCGGTTCTTCTTCTCCTCCCCGGGCCACTCCAACTCCATCATCGACTCCGCGCCTTCCGTCTCCGTCGCCGCCGCCGCCCCCCCGCCGGAGCCCGCGGCGCCGCTCGTCGACGACAGCGTCGCCGTCCCCACCTACTCCCCAGACCCCTACGCGGACTTCCGGCGGTCCATGCAAGAAATGGTGGAGGCGCGCCAGCTGTTCGACGTAAAGTCCGACTGGGACTTCCTGCACGAGCTGCTCCTGTGCTACCTCTCGCTGAACCCCAAGAGCACCCACAAGTTCATCGTCGGCGCTTTCGCCGACCTCCTCGTCTGCCTCATGTCGCAGCCACGGCAACGGAGCGGCCGCGGCGGAGTCGAGTATTCCCACGGTGGCAACGGATGTAAGATTTTCCGGCGCCGCATTAATTAGATTACGATAAATACTACGCAAACCATGTTTGTGCAGTCGATTAAACGAAAGAGGGATCACCATGTCCTAATGAATTCTTCTTTTGTGGGGTAGGTGTCATATACGGGCTTTCCCACTCTCTGTCTTCATGTCGTGTACATCAAATCATAAATATTTCCAAACTATGGTTCTATAGAGTAACATGGCCTACTTATCACTCTTGTCTTGTCAAATATGGATTAGTCACTAAGTAGGAATCAATAAATTGAGCCGATAGTATATTCACTTTTGCTGCTGTAAGTTAATGGAAAAGAGCTGAAGGGACCACACTATTCTGAGCAAAGGGCAGTGTTTGGCTGTTGTCGTATTCATTAGGTGCTGGTTTTGCGGATCGGGTGATTAATCCTTGACTCAACAATGGGAAGAAATATGAGTGTCATGGCCGATTCCGAAAAAAAAAAACCTCAGTTTTTCTAAGCCGGACTCCAATCGGAGTCCGGCTATGCATTTGGTTGATGGACTATAAGTATGAACGTCATTCACATTTGATTTTGATTAAGTGTTTGCATGCGAGTGCTATCCGATCCGTAATTATAACTCACCGATAAGACATGTAGTCGGACAAGTCATTACTATTGGTGTACATGAATAATGCTGAGTCTGAAGTTGATTTCCTCAATGATGCTGCCACCAAGTTCTAAGGGGAGAAAACAGTAGAATTTATATCTTTCTGACATGATTGACTTAGCCAGAGATGCGGTTAAGATCCGTGCCCAAGATTCAAGAATAGGATCAAGTGTCCTCTTTTGCTTTTGGGTCGGGTCCGGAGAGAGGGGAATCTTTGCATCAAGACGGTATGGTATACAGAGAGGAAGCCAAAATTGGACTGAATTGAAAAATTGCAGATGCTGCCAACGACAGACAAAGCTCAAGGAATCTTCTGTCTGTATATATATTTGTCTACTGTTCTTTTCGTTTTCATGCCAAACAGGTTGATGAAACTTGGGCATGAGAAATCCTGCAAAAATGTGTAAGGGAAGAGTACGACAGTTTGAAGGTTGGAGGAGGGTATACTCACTGTGCATGGGATCTTTGTTTTGTTTTTATGTTTTTTTTTGTCTTTGTTTTTTTTTTTTTTGGTCGAAAAATGTTGATGATAATTCTCAAGAGGTATATCATAGAAGCCTTTCAAGATTAGCAAATCCCAAATAACTGTGGAAGAAAGCAAAGCAAATAACAACGCACATTTTGCAGCTACAAGCAGACCCTCGTCTTTCAAGAACAGATTTGTCAGCGAAAAGGATCGGCCACCGATCATTGGAATCAGATTCAATGATAAGTACACGCCGAGAACTCCAATACCGTGTGCAACGGCTTGCGGTACGCATCTAAGTTCGACGTCCTCATCACCATCGCCCAGCAGAAACATCAATATCAATATGTTGAAAAAACACAGATCAAGTACCTGTAAGGAACTCTCAGATCTCTATCTAGATCTGGTTTGAGAGAGTAAAATTTCTAAATCTAAATTGGGAGAGGAGAGCGGCCTAATCTCAGAGGGTTTGTGATGTCGCGTCACGAACATCTTCCTCGGTGGCTGTTGATTGGACGGAGGGCCGAACTGGTCTTCTCTTTTATCTAAGATCACCTGCAGAAATTTATTCACTGGTCTTCTCTTTTATCTAAGATCACCCGCAGAAATTTATTCACACTCACAAACTCCTAAAACAAAGTGAGAGAGAAAAGAAAAGATAACTCCAATATGAACTTCACGAAGAAATCTTGAAGATGAGCCAAGAAATAGAGACAGAAAGGGAGGGGGATATGGAGAGAGAAAGAGGGGGAGGGAGGAGAGAGAGCCCCCGCTCCCTCCCTCCCTCGAGATGTGCTACTAAGGTGGCGGCTGAAACCCTAGAGGGAGAATATGCGAGAGATGGGGGGAACTTTTCCCTTTCACCCGCATGGTGTCTTTGTTGAGTGTTTATTTTAGGCAAAATTTCAAATAACGGCATGAAGTGCCTTTATTTTTTCAAATAAGAGCTTAAAGTGCCCTCATTATTTAAAAGAAAGGCCTGGCTAAAAGGTATTTTCTTCCTTTTACTTTTTTTGAATTTTTTTATTTTTCTGTTGTTCTCTTTTCCTTTCCTTTTCTTTTTTCTTTTGCCTCTCCCCTCCCCCGCCCTTGCCCACCCAACCCAGGCTAGGGCTGCCCAAGCAAGGGCTGCCCTTGCCCTCGCTCGAGCCTGAGGCCAGCGATGGCCGGGGGAGGGGAGGGGAGGAAAAAAAAAACAAAAAAGAAAAGGGAAAAACAGAAAAAATAAGAAAAAAATTACAAAAAGGTAAAAGATGAAAATGTCCTTCAGTCAGGTCCTTCTTTGAGACGATTTGAGCACTTCAGTCCCTTATTTGAAATAAGTTTCACTTCAAGCATTTATTTGAAATTCTTCTTTTATCTTATGAAGTGTCTTTTTTCGTTTTCTCATATTCTCGAGGAAAAAAGAGAGAAAAATTCACGAATGGTCGAAGTTCATTGTTGCCCGGAATTTCCAACGGAGAGCGTTGGAGCACGGTCATGTTTCTACTGCGGTCTGGATTTAATGAGTTATGATAATCAGATAGATACGGTCAACTTGGCTTGCAGTAGTTACTTCGTACTTTCATGGAATTGACGCGGTGTGAACTTGATGCATGTGTTAGGAAGGGGAAGATGAGAATTTTGGGAGCATGGAAAAATATATCTATTTCATATTGCAATCGCGACGGGTTAAATGTGTTTGATCATGTCGACTTCGGAGAAAATTCTCGAATGGTACGCAATTTGAGTCGTGTCAATCCCGTTCGAAAGAACTCGAGGTAAATGTTCTATTTGATTTCAACTCGTCGGGCCAATCTGATTTTCAAATCACTTAGATTGATTGATCATAACAATCGTGTCTACGACGTGATCGGGATCCCATTTTCCTTTCATTCTTGCGTCATACAAGATTTACTATTTCACGAATAGTCCCGTATATCAAATTACAGACACCGGGTGTCGGATGCTACCATAGTTTTTTTTTTAATCAGAAAGAAATTGATACCATTTGCTCAAAAAAGTTCAGTGAATACAAGTTTAAAGCTTCACAGCATAACAAATCAAAAAGGGCCGGACGGGATACATGACCAGCCATTCGACGAAACATGAACAGTTCACTCGTTTTGGTTGAAACGGCGTCGCTAGGTCCTCCTATCCGGTTCTCTGGCTCACCCCCCTAGCGAGTGGCGACCGAGGTACAGGTGCTGCCCATCTTTCTTCGACGACAAAAATGGGGACGGTGTCACCGCTCCCGCTCTGTATCTCTTGTTTATGGAGTCCCTCTCTACCCTCTTCGCGAACTAACGTTCTCTCGCCATACGCATCTTCTTCTCGCGGGAAAGCAGCGACGGGAAATTATCGACACAGAGCCACGGTGTTCGCCAGCGGTTCGAATGAGCGAAACGAGTCCATGTTCATCGACGAAAACGGCGTCGTCGACGACATGGATGGGTACTTGAACTATCTCTCCCCCGAATACGAGTCTGTATGGGACACCAAGCCTTCCTGGTGCGACTTCCCAGTTTCTTTCCCATCATTCTTTTGTTTTGTCCTCTTTCAATTCGCGATGGTACGGCAGTGTGTAATTCTGGTTGTTGTATGTCAAGGTGAAGCTTTTGACTGACGCTTTCTTGTTTCTAGTCGATTCAGCAATTTTTTTGGGGGTTTGCATTTGAAGGGTCATCAGGAACTTCTGATACAAACAAGTATATAAGCTGTTCTAGCAAAAAAAGGTCGAGTACTTTAGTTTGATGAGAGAACAATGGCTGACATGCTTTTGACGTGTTTGTTTTTACTGAGTTTGGCTTCTGAGATTCATGGGTCAGTTTCGAAGACCCGACGGATGGGTTTGCCCTGGTGATCCATTCATGCCTAATCAACCATTGAACTTGATGGTTTCTTGCTCAAATGGCTACCTCTTGTGTTGCTGTTGTCTTTGGTTACATTAGCTCAAGATGGTAATTGGAAGTGTCACTTTTGCATAGACACTTGAACACTCTGCAGTCATGCTTGGGATATAGCACATGGTTCCACGTCCAAGTCGTTGAACTTGACTACAAACCGCGGCGGCTTTGAAGGAGAATCGGTATTGTTGAAAGATCTTTGTAATGCCATGTTGAACAATGTAGAACCATTGTGGATTAGTCTAGAAACTTGTGGTGGTAGATGGCCCAAGTGCTTTTCAGAAAAGTCGATTACTTATGGGGATAACTCAGGAATCCATAGATATCTCGGCAAGCAATTCAATTTGACCTGCACCAATAGAACCCATGTCAGTGATTTATGGTTTTGATCCGTAATTTGCACACTATTCTTCAGTTTTAGGTATTCTGAATAATTTCGTATTTGTTTAACCTTTGCAATGTTCTATGCTAGCATCATCTGCCTTCAAGCACTTGCTTTCTAGAATTCTTTAGGAGTTCTGAAGTACTTTACATGTAGATCTACGAGCTTTGTCATGTTTCTTGTTTACCTTGCATCAACAGAATCCTTTAACAAACTTTCTCCATGCTTAGTTGATTCAGATGTACGATCAGTACAACTACAGTCATAACCGTCTTTGTATGTGCATGTTTCAGCTTTTCTCCTCTTTGCAGATGCAAGCTCTATCTAATGTTGATGCCAAGTTGTCCACTCATATTATTATTGTTCAGAATCCTTTGAAAGACCTGCTTTGCAGACACTCCGAGATGTTTTGCTCTATGTGTTCTCCCACCGGACAACTCTGTTTGATACCCGTGAACTTCACTTTTAAGACGTGGTCGGCTAATATTCATATGCACCGTCTGGATATTGTCTGATAAACTTACTTTTGGAGAGAAGTGCCATTAAGATGTTAGGCTGTGTAAAATCTTGATATTGGAGCTTAGAGGTTCTATTGTAAACTTAACATTTGGATATTGGGATTGAATTTGGTTCTTCTCATTTTAGGAATTGAATGGATATCTAGGCTGCTTATAGTCTGCTTCTAGATGTGGTTATTTCATGATGCTTAGGTACGGTCTCACATCATGCATCTGATTTCATTCTAAAGTTACTAATGGAAAATATACACTTCCTCCTCCATCCTGAAATGCCAATAAGCCTTCTTCACAAACAGTCACATACCTTGTTCATATTGCGAGGACTCCAATACTATGATTGAGACTCTGCTCTATATAATACATAAATTTGCACATGCCTCCTGTTGATAATAGCATAGCTTGTGTGCAAGGTTACCCATATGGAAGGATAAGTAACTACTGCAAGAGATGGATGATGTTTGGGTGATAGTTAAGGCTCATATCTCTTGAGTCTAGCCAGATTGGTTTGCTCAACTGTAATGGGTATTTGTAATTTTATTTTTGGCTCACAGGATTGTTTTGTCAAAAGTTCAAATAGGAATCCTTCCTTTGTATTAGTACTTTTCTTATTCATAACTCAAGTTTGTGCATTCACTTGTTGCATCGACAGGTGTCAGCCTTGGACAATAACATTGACAGGAATGTTAGTGATCGCCGGTAGCTGGCTAACTTTGCATTCGATGTTGGTAACGACAATTATATCTTTGCTAATATGCTCATGGTGGTACGTCTTCCTTTACTCTTACCCTAAGGTATGGCTATAGCCCTATCACACATCCTGCATTAAGAGAAGGGGATAGATTGGTTTTGCAAGATTTGCCTATCCTGTTTCAGGGGTACACGGACATGATTGCCGAGAGAAGAAAGAGGGTGAGAAGTGGTGCTGAAGATACATTTGGTTTGACAAAGGCTGATGGTATAGACCAAACCTCCAACTGAGCAATGTCAAAAGCATCTCATGGAATGAAAGATCTGTATTCAACACGAGCGGAAAATGTTATTCTTTTCTTCATTTTTTGCATAGATGCTAAACTTTATGGTCGGTAGTATTGTATAATTGTGGTGCAATGAAGAAAAATACATTCAGCTCTTTTATGTCTCGAGAAAATGTCGAATAATGTTTTAGGTTGGAGATGGCATGAAATACAAGAACTGCAAGTTTCTGGGGAAGTTGGGTTTGGATTTCATAAATGAAAAACCTTGAAAAGGAAGTTAGGAAGATTCTATTTAGTTTTCAGAACATGCCAAATTGAATTCTTCTATTTTTCCCTTCTTGCCAAACAATGGAGACTCTTTTATTTATTTATTTATTTATTTATTTGACTTTTTTCAACGATAAAGCCTGAATTTTCGTTCAAATAAAAGAAAATTTCAAACAAACCAGTTGCTCCTTTCATAGAAGCAGGAAAAAATTACCAAAGTTTCCATGGCATCGCCGGTTGGTCAAAGTTGGGCGGAAGGACTGAATTGACACAAATGTACTGAATTGGCAAAAGAAGAAGAAGAAAGTTCAGGACTGAATTGGTACAATTGCATTAGGTTTAGGATTTTTTTGGTAATTTTCGCTATAGAAGCAACAATGAGAGGAACAACTTCATAATTGTTTCTTTTAATATGGTATTTTTAAATTACATCTACATCCGAAAATTAATTTTCCGTCACAGCTTGCAAGTATTTAATCCAAGCTGTGCCGGCATAACCCGAACCAAAATCGACCGATATTAATATCAAGAACATGTCGCCTCTCAAGTTTTGCATCAATGTTATGTGCCTTTCTCGTAATTTTCATGGCTGACCTGAAAGTCTGAATGAACTACATGGATTTGCTATCGACCATATGCGAAGTTGTTCCTATGCGAATCGCGGGTTGGTTTCGCTAGCGACCCGTGTTCCAGCGGTTAATAATAGCTAGATCGACCCGAATCACAGCTGCGCATGGCGCCGGATAGCAAACCGAATAACCCCTTGGACAATTTTAGCTAATTTCGCACAAACAGTTAACTGATCCTCAACAAAAAAAAGGTTTGTACAAGAAGAAGAGAGCCATTGACACTGCTTAAGCAGTTGCAGAGGCCAACCCAGATAAAAACTCACAGCCCCACAAACCAAACTCCTAGCAGTTATTGATCTCTTCCTCTTCCTTTTTCTAACTCTGTTTCTTTGCTCCCCACCCACCCATTAACTTGAGCTCCTTGCAGAGAGAAGCTTTTTGCTTCTTCTTCTTTCTGCAACCAGTTCAAGATCATCATCATCTGCAAAAAATGGTGCTAGAGAAGAGTTTCTTCAATTACAAGATCATCGTGAACCCGGAAAGGAACGAGGTGAAAGTGTGCCCGCCTGCTAATTTAACCAACTTGGATTGGAGCCAGGATCCTCTTGCCAACTCTCTTCCCACGTTGTTCAGCCAAATTCTGCTCATGATCGTCCTGGGCGGCCTTATCTCCGTCCTCCTCAAGCCCCTCCATCAGCCTCGGTTTGTCGCCGAGATCATTGTGAGTCCCTCTCTTCCAAACTTGCCGACGATCTTATTGCGTGTGTTTTCCATATTAACGAACCCGAGTTTATGAAACGTTATGTTGTTGTTTTCGAATTTCCCTAATCCTAGACTGATTCAGATATGGTTTATTATAAGATTGAGCTCTCGAAACATTATTAAGAGCCTCCTAGTTTTCGCCTTTTTGTTCCTAACGCTAGCTTTCCTTTTTTCCATCTCTCATCTTGGCCATCTGCAAAATGAAGAGGAAGCAACAAAAAAGAGCTGAAACTCATCAACTTTCCTACTCAATTGCTTGCAGGGCGGCATCCTCATGGGGCCGACGTTGCTAGCAAATCATTTTGACTTCCACAATATGTTCCTCGCCTTCTCGAGCGCGCCGACCATGGAGGCGTTCACCAACCTGGGTGTCATCTACTATATGTTCCTCGTCGGGTTGGAGATGAACTTGGCTCCTATACTTCGAATCCGGAGGAAATCCTTAAGCATCGCCCTGGCCGGGATTCTTGTCCCGCTCGCCATAGGATTTGGTTCGTATTTCGTCATTGCCCCGAAAGCCGAAAACACGGACAAGAAGTGGTTGAGGCAAAAGGGAGCCTTCGTGTGGGGCATTGCCCTCACGGCCACCAACTTACCCGACCTCACGCGGATTCTGTCCGACGTCAAGCTCCTGCGCACGGAGACCGGAAGAACTGCGCTGTCTTGTGCCTATGTGAGCGACATAGGCACTTGGCTGTTACTCGTCACGATGATCACAATTTCTCACGATGACGTCCTCCCCATTGCGATAGCCACTGTCGTTTTCGTGCTGCTCTGCTTGTACGTGGGCCGTCCGGCTCTCCTGTGGCTCATCGACCAGACGATGGATGGGGAGGAGTACACGGAGTACCAGGTCCAATTCGTCCTCTGCGGAGTCATGCTGTGGGGTTTCCTAACAGATGCAATAGGAGTATACTCCATCTTTGGGGCTTTCATGTTCGGTTTCATCATGCCGAGCGGCCAGCTTGCAACCCTGATCACGGAGAGGCTCGACAGGGTGACATCATGGATAATGGTACCAATGTATTGCCTATTGAACGGCCTCCGGACCAATATCCCTCGCATGATACCGCAAGGAAGGACCGCCGGGGGCGTGGTGGTCTTCGTATGCTTGGCTTGGGTCGCCAAGTTCTTGAGCACCCTTTTCATCTCCGTATCCTACAATATGGAAAGACGAGAATCCGTGACGCTCGGAGTGCTCATGAACACTAAAGGACTATTGGCCATTATCGTCATCAACATCGGGCGGGATCTGATGGTACGGCTCTGTAATTCGTTGTTCGTACCGCGATTCTAGTTGAAGTATCGTAACCTTGTGATTTTGTTTATGTGATGCAGCTTCTGGACATCGAGTCATCTGCGGTGATGGTTGTAGCACTCCTGGTGATGACGATCACAGTCCCTCCGATCATCAGGCACACCTACAGATTTGAAAAGCCTCTGCTGGTGCACAAACGGAGGACCATCCAGAGCAACGGGCTAGATTCGCCGCTTCAAGTCCTGGCGTGCATCTACTCGACGCAGGGCATGCGCGGCATCGTGAACCTACTGCAGCTCTCTCATGCTACCAGGCAGTCCCCGATCCACGTCGTGGCCGTCCACCTGGTGGAGCTCACGGAGCACACTTCGGCGGCGATGCTGGTCGTGCACGACGCATACAAGCCGAATTCCCACAGGCCAAGCGAGGAGAACGCCGAGGCCGAGTCGGATCAGATCATCGAAGCCTTCGAAGACTATGAAAGGGAAAGCGACAACACGGCGTCCGTCGAAGCTCTGACCGTTCTGTCGCCCTACGCCACGATACACGTGGACGTTCGCAGCATCGCGGAAGACAAGCGAGCTTCGATCATAATCCTACCGTTCCACATACAGGGAAAGAACAACGACGAGCCCGAGAACAGGAGTTCTTCCATCAAAGACGTCAACGAAAATGTGCTGGCGGGAGCGCCGTGCTCCGTGGCTTTGCTGGTCAACCGGGGTCTAGGGATGTCCAACCACAGACAGCGCGCATTGTTGATGTTCTTCGTATGCGGGCCCGACGATCGGGAGGCCTTAGCATATGCCTGGAGGATGGCAATCCAGCCTGAGGTTCACCTGACGGTGGTGCGGTTCTTCGAAGGGGACGGCACCATCGACCCCACGCCGCTGGACGACCCCAAGGACAGCGAAGGGGTTTTTACCTTCTTCGAGGAGCACGTGAAGCAAAGAGCCATAGACGAAGACTACATAAATGAATTTAAGTCGAAGACGATGGACAATCAGTCCGTCACTTACACAGAGGAAGTGGTGAACGACATGAACGAAACCCTGACTGCCATAAGGCAAGTAATGGAGCGAGAATCGTATGAACTGTGCATAGTAGGACGAGGGAAACAGAGCACATCCCCGCTCCTGGCAAGCCTGTCGGAATTAACCGAGTATCCGGAGTTGGGAGCCTTAGGAGACGCGATCGTCACGTCTAATTTCGCGTTGAACTCATCTGTTCTGGTAGTGCAGCAGTATACCAACAATAGTTTGGGGCTTGAAGGTGGGTCGAGCAGGTTTTTGGCCAACGCCCGTCCATGGAAAGTCAAGAACTGGCGGCGCAAAAGCACTTCCTAAAGCGAAGCAAGAACACGAGAACCGGCGGCAACCGCTCATCGGCTACACCCAAAGCAGGTCCAGTATCTCGACTTGTACATGGAGATGCTGTGGCTTCATTGTTTCCGGCATTACGCCCATCATTGACCTTGACCTCGACTCTAGAATAGATCTGAAATGGAAACTGGCATAGGCATACCGTGCTCCAAACTGCCTCCATCCGAAGTTTGATGTGTCTTGTCCCCCATCTATACTTTTTGCCATAGACGTCCGATCGGGTCGAGACTTATAAATCTGCCGTGATTTTTATTGTGTGCCGTGTATTCAATGAATTGTGTGGCCTCCTTTAACGTGCATGAATCCACCCTTCCTATAGCCAAAGTCTAGGGTTTCTTCGGGATATCAATCGGTTTATCTTTTCCTTTTTAAAATCTAAAGAATATATCCTTATCTTTTATTCTAATTACAATTTTAAGGATTATATTCTTATTATCACCGAATTTGATAATGTTGACTTTTTCAATCTTTGTACCCCACGTACACAGGCAATTTTCGGCCATATCATATTGGCGGGCTAAATTCTTTTTCACATGCTTATTCCAATTAATTCAATGAAACTGAGAGCATTCAATAAATCCATCCGCCGTTGGTTCGATTATAATGCAAACGCAATGCAAATGGATGGGAAAATTAAATTAAGTAAATGAAAACTACATGCAAATGATCTAAATATTTTTGCTAGGGAGTAAGGTTAGTTCCTAATTTTTACTAAAAAGGGTGGCCAAAATTTAGGTGTAAATACTAGTAAATCAAATGAACAAAAGGAAGAACCAAGACTTTGACTTGCTTTTATGTTATGAGTTTGTATTGTGTAATTTAACGTTGAAGCACTTGTTTTCCTGTATTCTTTCTTTCTTTTTTTAGGTTGTTGGTCTGTTTATACTAATCTGCGTGGCAGCACTTTGTTTAGGACTCGGAGTATTCATTTCACACGTAGATAATTCCGGCCACATTGGAGGGCTACTGACCGGCTTCCTTCTCGGCTTCATCCTCCTCGTCCGTCTTCAGCAAATAAATTCAATATCTTTATCCCATGAAATGCATGTGCGACATACGTGCAACGGACGTGCAACTCACATGTATGAAGCTGCGATATTATTTGAAAACATATTACCTTTCTCAATCCTAGAATTTTATCTAAAGTATGACCGCTCGAGATGTTATGCATGATCAATAATTCATGAAAGAAACTAGGTGAATCAAAACTTGTTGAATCTTGGAACTTCCCTTTATGGATGGGGTTGTGGAGGGGTACAAGGTAGTGTACCAGAAACAAGGTTGGAGATTGATCGCTGCTATGCGCTCGCATGCTGACGTCGTTCATATACTCTCAAACAACTCGACCTTGGTCGGGTTCGGTTTCGGCCTCGAATAGCGATTCCATTTCGATAAATGGTAATTTTCTTTTGCTTCTCTACTAGTGATTTCACATTCTCTTAATTGCATTAGCTTTTTAGGGCCTGCATGGCAACTATTCTGATCCTAAAAACTGATTCTGATTAGAATGATTTTTTTTTTATTCTGTTTCCTGGATGAGTTTTAGAGAATCAGAACGTATTTGATAATTGCACAAAATTTCTCTTCCTGGAACAGAAACGCGTTTGGTAACTGCACAAAATTTTTGTTCCCGAAAATAATTTCTCTTCCCAATTTGTGTCATTTAAGTCAAATAATTACGGAGTTACTTTGTGAAATTTCATCTTATATTTCGAATTAATTAAAGATTAATTCATATTGATTCTCTTATATAACATATTGCACATCGCATATAACATTTTTGCGTGCTATTCAGTCTAATTGCAGTGTTATAACGAGTCATTTTAAGTTTAAAAAAAGAAAGAGACCATATTGGGTTAATGCGTGATTTCAGATTAGCTTGGGCTCTCTAAGCTCTATACCAAATCGCAACGAGGGAATATCAAATTCGATCTTAGCGTGATCGGTGACATGTGTATGTGTACATACAAACGGAGTCGTCACCAATCTTTGAGGAAGGTAGATCGAAATCCTTAACAAACGATCGAGAGAAATCGTTCGATTCTACGCAACTAGAGAAATCTAGGGTTTGGGAACTTGGGTACGTCGATATTTCCACCGGCGCCTTTTCGGCACCGAAGTTAAGTGTTTTCTAAACGTGTTTCATGCAAATTTTCAATTCATTTTTAAACCTATGAGGTAAGCCAATGCTAAGTATTCACACATGTTTTGTCTTTTTCCAAATTTTCTAAAACTAGACTAAGTCTAAAGTACCTAAACCTAGGAAAATCACAACCAATGAAATCAAGTACGCAATCAAGGAATCATGGCATTGATAAATCGCATCATACAACCCTAATGAAGTCCTAAGGACGTAGAGAAATGTAGTTCGGGTTTAATAAAAAACTAGAACAATCTCAAAGACGAGAGAAGGTAGAGTCACAGTAAAGTAAATGGTCAAGATTCATGAAATTCGAGATACCACAGGAATCTAAGACAGACCCATGCATATTCTATCAGAATTAGGGCCAGCGTCAGCGGTTCCTGAGCGACTTCTATAGATAATGGACACTCTTATACAAAATTACATGTTCCAAGATAGAGCCAGAAGCTAGCTTAGACAGTAAGGAAGGAAGGACCAACACAAAATGTACTAGACGTTGTCGCATTTGAATGGAGATTTGCATTTGTATAGCTGGTTGGGAGGGCACTGCCCATGATTTGCGTATTCTTATGCATTCAAAGCCGAACAGACGGATGGACGTTGTCGCCTCTTCCTTCGGCGGCCGGTGGAAAGATCATGGCTGCCGTCAGCCCCACAGGGCTGATGCCGACCCTGAGTCGGGATGACTTGAGGCAGCAAACGATCGCCAGCATGGCCAGGATTACCAGGGCAGCAACGATGGCCGCCTTAAGCACGAACATTGTGACTTGACCGCCGTCCGCCATTAAGGTCGATGAGGAAGAACGAAGATGAAGGTAAGGACGCGGAGGAAGAAGAACGTCGCTCGTAAGAAGGTGGCGAAAGTGGTTTCTGAAAAAGGGGGCGCTTACGGGGATTCACATAGGCGAATTGCAAGGATTTCAAAGCTCGCTTACGGGGATCGCATATCGTGATTCAGCATTTGCTTTCAGGTGCGTGCTCTGCCGGATTACGCGTCATTGCATGAAGCTTATAGGCAAAGAACCCAAAAGCGGAAAAAAGAAAAATGATACTTGCTTTAAGCAACAAGCGTTGACAAAATCAGTAAGTTGTTTACATCTGCAAAATGCGCTGATTTTGATTTACCAGGCATGCTACTTCTACTCTTTTTGGCCAGGGACTCCACGAAGAGGCAAGGAGTGGCGAGTAACTTGAGTGTGCATGAAAAACAAACATAGAATCATCGCTTCTCTGCCTACTTAAATCGTACTTTTGAACCTAATGATAATATTGAACCAATATTGCTACGCATCGGGCCAGGCTATAAATCTTAACAAATCAGGAGTCTCCTTTAGTGCAGACTGCCCCCAAGCTTTAAAGAGGAACATGGCTGCGGAGTTGAGGGTCCCTGTAATGGATAAAACCGGCAAGTATCTTGGAATCCCCTCTGACTAGGGGAGTTCCAAGAAAGATATGTTAGCCTAGCTATTGGCAAAAGTGAACTCAAAACTATAGGGTTGGAAGGCAAATCTAATATCCAAGGATGGAAAGGAAATGCTGATCAAATCAGTGGTTTAGGCCCTCCCTCAATATGCGATGTCCATATTTAAGATTCCGGTATCAATCTGTAGATCTATTGAGAGGAGGATTGCTGCTTTCTGGTGGAAAAATTGCGAGTCAAAGGCATGGCTTCACTGGAAAAATTGGAGGGTTCTAAAAGGGAGAAAATATGAAGGAGGAATGGGATTTAGAAACCTAATATCCTTTAATAGAGCTATGCTGGGAAAACAAGCGTGGCGTCTAGCACAACACCAGAACTCTTTATGGGGCAGTCTGCTATAAGGTCCATACTTCCCAAATAGAAATTTTTGGCAAGTAGATAAAGGATCTCGTCTCTCTTGGGGGTGGCAGAGCATCTTGACAGGCAAAGATACGATAAATGATGAGGTGAGGTGGTCAATTGGAACCAGAATGAATATTAATACCCGAGAAGATAAATGGCTTAAGTAGGATATCATTGGAGGACCAGCCAACCGAAATGATCCCATGAAAGTGGCTGATTTGATAACTCAAGGGGATCCCCACCGGGATGAGAGGACTCTAAGGAATATCTTTGAAGAACATCTAGCAAACGAGATCTTAGCGATCCTGCTGACTTCTCAATCCACAGAAGACAAATTGGTTTGGATAGCAACTCAATCCAGAATTTTCTCGGTGAAAAGTGCATATAATTCTCTACGCAAAAAGGATAACAACCAGAGTTCAGATCAAGCCTCTACCTCTTTCAGTCTTCGCGTAAACTGTAGCACCAGATCTGGCATCTTCGAGCCCCTTCGAAAGTCAAAATTTTTCTCTAGAGGATCTGTCAAAATGCAATTCCTACTAGAGAAAATCTGCTTAAAAGGAAAATTATTGAGGAAGCCCCCTGCCCCTTTTGTGATCGCCAGGTTGAAACCGTTGAACACCTATTTCTCCACTACCCTTGGACTGCAACTGTTTGGAACCACCCTAAAATCAACCTGCAATTTTCAGCCTCAGAGACATCAAGAATCGACAGGTGGCTTGAAGAGCAGCTCAAGAGGACAGGAAACCCCTTTCAGTTTGAGGTAATCGCAACTAACCTTTGGTCTATCTGGAAAGCTTGCAACGATTTCATATTTAGAAGGAAAACCCCAAACCCGGAAGCCCTAATTGAAGCAGCAGACGCAATACTTAGCAGTTACCGAAGATGGAACAGAGGGAGTGAGAAAGAAGAGAAGAATCAAACTCATCCTCAGTCCAACTGGATCCCACCGAGAGATCGAGCCCTGAAGATCAATATCGATGGTTCTTTTGACGCCGAGAGCAGATTTGCGATAGTTGCAGGGGTGCTTTGAGACAAATCTGGTATGCCGCTTGAAGGTTTCGCAAAAAAAAAATCCAAGCTTTATCGCCTCTTCAAGCGGAAGTGGAGCTCTGTTGGAAGCGTTGAAGGCTTTCAGTTCTAGAAGGGATGACGGGTTATACTTGGAGTCTGACTGCAAAGTGGTTCTGGATGTTGTACTAGATTGAGATATTATCCCGTGGGATGTTGAGGCGGTCATATTGGAGGCCTGAGCCCATCTTCGAAGCTTTACAAGTATCACCACGCCCATTGCAACAGAGCAGCAAACCAGGTCGCTGACTGGATATCGAAGGACCATCGCTTGAATTACCTTCCTACTTCTTGGTTATGTAAAACCACCCCTCCCGCCCCCCCCCCCCCCCCCCCCCCAAAAAAAAAAAAAAAAACTTTAAGGGACTTCTTATGTTGTGACGGCCCTGCATTTGGCCAGTCTTTTGTGAACTTTTGAAGTATTAAATAAAAGGAAATTCGTTTCTGGCCAAAAAAAAAAAATCATACTTTTGAATTTCCACCTCACAACCATCTTTGTAGTTTTGCTTCCAATCCATACATTACTGATCCGAGATTTTCTATGCTCCCTCCCATCAATGTCAAAGGTCTTCTAAGTTTCAACAGTCTAGCAAGGAATTCAAAAACATCTGACCTTTTTAACTAAATCGAGCACGAAGCCTGCCCAACAGCCACAACAATTAGTCCTTTGAGTCATAAGACTCACAGGCTAATATCTACCGTCTTCCAGCCACAACAATACGCCTCCTTTTTAATGCGTGTCATACCCATTTTTAGGTCCCCTTAGGCCTTAACCCTCTAAATGAACAAACATTGCAAACATGCTCGCACTGCATAATTAAGCAAAACTTGAGCAACAATGTGCCTTCATTCTCTACATAATCTCCACTAAAGAAAGTGGAGCGTGCTCTATCAACGAGTGAACCGTATGAAGTAGGAAGGAAAATTTCAAAAAAGGGCTCGAAGTCCTATCAATTTCTCAAATAAGGGTCCAAAGTGAACCTTGTTTTAAATAAGGGTCGGAAGTGCCCTCATTTTCTCAAACAAGGGTCTGAAGTGAACGTTGTTTCAAATAAGAGCTTGAAGTAGCCATAAAATTTCAAAAAAGGGCCTGATTCCAAGGGCATTTTCGTCTTTTTCCTTATTTGATTTTTTTTCTTTTTTATTGGACTTTTCTTTTTTTCTTTTTAAATTTTTTTTTTAAAAAGCTACACACAAGCAGGAGGCTGCCCCTCCCGCTTGTGGTCGCCGGCGCCTCGGCGAGGGCCGACGACCCCGCCGACTAGAGGCGAGGGCCAGCAGGCCCTCGCCAAAAAAGGGAGAGGGTCGCCGGCCCTTGCCTCTGGTCGGCGGAGGTCGCCAGCCCTCGCTGAGGCGCCGGCGACCTCGTCGGCCTTCGCCGCCCCCATCGACCCCCCACCAGCGGTGGGCAGGCGGCCACAGGCGGGAGGGGCAGCCCTCCAGCCTGTGTGTGGCTTTTTTTATTTTATTTTTAATTTTTAAAACATAGAAAAAAGGAAAAAATAAACAAAAAATCAAAATGGGAAATGACGAAAATGCCCTTTTGGCCAAGCCCTTTTTTGAAACTTTATGACCACTTTAGGCCCTTATTTGAAACATACTATTGTTGACACCTAAATTTTGATTTTTTCTTTTCTTTTTCACTTTTATTGCTTAAAAATGAGAATTAGTTCTCACCAAAAATAAATTAGTTTTCATGCATAGCATAATTAATTTGGTTTAGCATGCATTGCATTTTGCACATTTGCATATTATCCGGACCGGCGGTGGATGGACTTAATTCAAGGTTTTGAACCTGATTGAATTATCTGAATTGAGCTTGTGCCGAAATTTTTAAGAAATATGGGCTATTAATTAAGTGTGATTAAGTCCTTCGGGGCTTAATTAAAAAGGTCTTGCAATACGGGGTCTATTTCATAAAAAGTCATAAGTTAGAGCCCCTAACTTGACCTAATGTTCCTTATATAACCACACGTAGGTCATTCAATCAAAAGGAGGCCATTCATTCTGACCTATACGGCCACAACACAGAGAGACACGGGTTCATAATTCTGAGAGCAAAAATTCAGAGCACACGAAAGAGAGAGTTCGGAGGGACATTGCTTGGTCGAGACTCCCTCTCATAGCCGTAAAGTCGACAACTGGCGAAGCTGCTTCCTTCCTGCGAGTTTGATGCCAAAATCCTGACGCTAATAAGCGGCATTAACGTAGCACAGATTTCGTGGTGTCTCCTCAAACAAGTCCAATACCAGGCGTGCATGGAGATTGCTCATGATTCATTGTCCACTGAGCACTAAAACCAATACTGATGCTTCTTTGATTGGTCAATCTTTGTTGACCGAGGGAGTTATTTGCAAGTCATCGTGTAGTCCCACTGAAGACACCTCAGTCCTCGCCGAGTCCGCAATCTAAGTCCCTTGCCGTTTTGCTCGATCAGGTGGTGCTGTCCAACAGGTTTACTAGCCTAAATTCGGCTCAAGCCTCATCTCACGAACTAAGGTAATTTTCACATCCTTTTAAGGTTGATTTAGAATCGTTTTGCAGTGATTAGCATGCTGTTTTAGTACTGTTTTGCTGCTGTTTTTACACTGCTTTAATGCTGTTTTGTGCTGTTAAACGTGCTGCTCGGTCCAAAATCATCATGTTTTTTGCGCTATACATGTCTCTAACCATGCAGAATTTTGCGGGAGTGTAAAGGTAAGTATTTTACTTATTTTTGATGCTGTTTTGCGTGAATCACATGCTGGTTGTTTGCTGTTTTTGAGGTTTAATGCTGAAATTTTGGGAAGAAATCATGAAAACAATTTTCGCATATTAAAGCCCTAATGTATCACAATTTTCGAAAACTTGGGGGATTAATTGGATTAATTGAACACGATTTTTCTGAATATAAAAAAAAGATTAAATCTAAATTAGGAAAATATTTTCCTAACAAGCAACGAATTTTTTAAACTTAGGACGATTCTTCCTGTTGCCATTCGGGAACGATCCTCTAGTTTAGAAAAGCAGGAAAGATAAGCCAACCCGATCTATTGCCATTTAGATCCGGTTCGCTATCTTTCAAAAGCCGACTTTAGATTTAGTCATATCTTTTTTTTCCGAAAAGTATAAGAGGATGGGGTTTGATTTGCGTTAGTTTATCTTGATTGCTATCCTGGATTATTTGATTTGATTATATTATATCTGATTGATTGATATCTTGTCGGTTTGGGATTTCCTGATAGACTTAAAAAGTTCCTAAAAAATTTAGTAAGATATATTTCCTAGAAACGATATCTAATTAAATCTTGTTTCTTAAAAAATTTATCTCATTAAGTTTATCTTGAAAATTTAAGTTAAAAGAATCAAATCATGATCATTCAAATCTGGCCGAAAATCTCAGTTCAAAAATCTAAAAATAAATAAATAAATAAAATTCGGCACATCCATGCACATTTTTTTCGAATTTCATATCTGCATTGTCTTGCATATCTCATCATGATTTGCGAGTATCCCCAATCTTACATTCCATTTTTTTAATATATATATATATATATGTATATATATATACACACACACACACATCCTTTGTCATATTCATATTGCATATTCTATTGGTAATAAAAAATCTGCTCATATATTGCATGTCCATTTTTGAATCATGTTTTCATGTACCATCTGCATATTGTCATCCATGTTTTAAAAATCATACATATAGCATTAAGGCATGGCAATTTTCGCATACTATATATTTGCATGTCCATGTCCATTTTTATTTTTCTACCATGTCATCTTACATGCCATTAGAATCATGTTTAGGATATTCATGATTGAGTTGCTTGATTAAATAAATTGCATGATGTTTAGGATAGTTATAATTATCGCATGCTATAGAGTCTGCATGTCTATTTCATTTAATTGCATGTTGTCTTTAATGTTGTGCTTTTGTCATGTCATTTTGCATGTTTAGTATAGTCTTGCATGCCATGCATTTCATTCATTCTAATAAAGTGAAAACAAAAAACACCTCACTTGAACAAAAAAAAAAAAAAACACTTCATTTGAATTCAATCAAGAGTTGCCGACTTAGGACGTCACATGGAGTTAAGGTATCGAAATGGCATTAGCTAAGGTTAGTTAATGTAACCAAGCCCCCGAATCCTCAATCTCTGGTTCGTAGGAATAAAAATAGTCCTCTCGCTATTTTTATTTAGGTGTCTAATCAACCTACCCAAAAATGGTTAGTGGCGGCTCCAAAGTTAAAATCACTTCATTAACCCTAAGTTGCGATTTGGTAGGGCTTGGGAGAGTCCGTATTATGTTAGTTTCTAATTAACCTGATAATCCATTAGCCTAAAATCTCATTTTTTAGGTCGCGACAGCTATGCCACTGCAGGCCCTTATTTGAAACAAGGTTTACTTGGGGCCATTATTTGAGAAAATAAGAGGAGAAAATAAGAGGACTTCGGGCTCTTATTTGGAATTTTCCCGAAGTAGGATTTCTTAAAAAAAAAAAATCACATGGCTCCCTTCTGCATCCCTCTCAGCTTAATAGAAAAGTCATGCTGAAAGCAAGATGACGAACATGATCGTACCAGGCAACTTTGCTCATTTGGGAAACATGGTGATTTGAAGACCATTGAAACAAACATCAACAAGTTCATTCTATGACAATGCTACACACGCATCCTACGTTACCTCTCGGTGAACACATTAACACGGCCTTACAAGCAGCAAAAGGTCGAAACTGAACATAGAACCGTCATTTTTTAGCATAATAACTGAAAGCTAGAGTCAATCCCCGTCACGCCTCCTTTTGACTTGTTTCTTCGCCACCTCCCCCTTCTTCTTCCGAATGATCGACCATTGTTTCTTCGCCACCTCCACCTTCACCTTCTTCTTCCGAACGATCGACCATCTTCATCCTCCACCTTCTTCTTCCTCCTCATCAACATGGTGGACAACAATCATATCGACACGTTCACCTTTAAGGCTGCGGTCGTCGCTGGCCTCCTCATCCTGGCCATCCTGGCCACTGTCTGCTGCCTCAAGTCGTCCCAACTCAGGGTCGGCATTAGCCCCATGGGGCTGATGGCAGCCGTCAGCTTTCCACCGGCAAGGGAAGGAGCCATCGAAGGACCCAGCATCTCCCTACAGTATAAAAAGGATGCTAGAACGACATAGGTCCGTCCGTCCTCAGCAAATAAATTTAATATCTTTATCCCGTGCAATGCATGTGCGACATACGTGCAACGGACGTGCAACTCACATGTATGAACTTGCGATATTATTAGAAGAGATATTACCATTCTCAATCCTGGCATTTTATCAAAAGTATGGCCGCTCGAGACATTATGCATGATCAATAATTCATGAGAGAAGTTGGGTGAATCAAAACTCGTTGAATCTTAGAACTTGCCTTTATGGATGAGGGTTGTGAAGGGGTACAATGTAGTGTACTAGAAACAAGGTTGGAGATCGATTGCTGCTATGTGCTTGCATGCTGACGTCGTTCATATACTCTCAAACAATTTGACCTTGGCCTTGTTCGGTTTCAGCCGATTCCGTTTCGATAAATGATAAGGCGGGAAACCTCCGATGCGGTACACTGAAGACCAAGCCAATCTCGACAAAAGATGAAAATAAAAAAGAATCGAAATGATCTCTGGATTAATCAAAAGACCCTACTAGTGATTTCACATTCTCTTAATTGCACTAGCTTTTTAGTCTCGCGTAGCATTTGAAAAGGATGACCCGTATTTATTATTATTATTTGGGTGTGAAACTATATTCATTATTGAAAGCTATATTAGTTAATGCATCTTTGCTTTTCCATGCTGAATTATATTGATCGTAATTTCATCTTAATTGGGTTGCGGTTGGCGCCGGAAGTGTGAGTGGGAACAATCTACCTATAGTTCGTATTCGGTGGAAGACATATTGTCTCTACATTTTTATTCAGGAAGGAATGGCAGTCGGTGCTTCCTGTGCTATCTATGGAGTCATCGGCACGATGATATCCGAGCTTATCACTAACTAGACCCTCCATGCCAACAAGGTCGACAAAGCCAATATCACCTTCTGCTAAATTTACATTCTTATAAGGTAACACAAGTAATTAAATGAACAAAAGGAAGAACCAAGACTTTGACTTGCTTTTATGTTATGAGTTTGTACTGTGTAATTTAACGTTGAAGCGCTTGGTTTCCTGTATTATTTCTTTATTTTTTTAGAGTGCTGGTCTATTTATACTAATCCGCGTGGCAGCACTTGGTTTAGGACTCTGAGTATTCATTTCACACAGGTAATTCCGGCCACATTGGAGGGCAATTGACCGGCTTCCTTCTCGGCTTCCTCCTCCTTGTCCGTCCTCAGCAAATAAATTTAATAACTTTATCCCGTGCAATGCATGTGCGACATACGTGCAACGGACGTGCAACTCACATGTATGAACCCGCGATATTATTAGAATAGATATTACGTTTCTCAATCCTAGAATTTTATCTAAAGTATGACCGCTCGAGACGTTATGCATGATCAATAATTCATGAAAGAAGTTGGGTGAATCAAAACTAGTTGAATCGGGTGTGTTTGTTTCACGGAAAATCAAAGATTTGAAAAACATTTTCCAAAAAATAAACGCTTGTATCTTTTAGAAAAATTAATCAATGGAAAATATTTTCATCATCGATAACACTTATGCCTAACTATTTTCACGGTAATGAAAATATTTTGCATTCATTCATTTTTATGAGTGATATACGCATTTATTTTTTGAAAAATATTTTTCAAATCTTTGATTTTCAGTGAAACAAACACCTCTGGATGGGGTTGTGGAGGGGTACAAGGTAGTGGACCAGAAACAAGGTTGGAGGGGTGGAGGGGTACAAGGTAGTGGCCAGAAACAAGGTTGGAGATTGATTGCTGCTATGTGCTCGCATGCTGACGTCGTTCATATACTCTCAAACAACTTGACCTTGGCCGATTCGGTTTCGACCTCGAAGAGCGATTCGGTTTCGGTAAATAATAACTTTTCTTTTGCTTCTCTACTAGTGATTTCACATTCTCTTAATTGCACTAGCTTTTTAGTCTTGGTTGACACATGATTTTTTATTCTTTTAATTTTAGAAAAATAATAAAAAATAAAAAATATAATAAAAACCAAAAACCAACTTTGGGACCCTTGGCCAAGCCTAAGGGATAAATTTTTGATCAAAATATATTTTTCTAAATATTTTGAATATTTTGGATTTTCTTTTCATTTAAAAATAGCCGAAAATTGATGAAAATACCAAATGAAGTCAGAAAAATCTGAAAAAAATAGTCATTTGTCTTCTTTTAATGTTGATACGCTTTAGACACGTCTAATTAAAAAGTTTAGCATATTATACCCATTCATTGCCCACTCATTCCAGCAAGTGTCGGCCAGATTAGGGCATTTTCTAGCGAGACACGAAATGGGATGCTAGATCAGGGCATTTCCTTAAAACCTCGGTTGCTAACATGAATCATCGAAAGCCTCTTTTGACTTAAATCACAGCACTTTCACCACCTTCTTTCCATTCTTCTTCTACGAACGCGCGCCTCTGAAAGGAGCCTTTGTTGATCCAACGGTGTGATCTTCTCAGTTCATAGTTACCAAACTGAAACTCCTTAAAATGTTTGAAAAAGTTTCTCTTCCCTCGTCAAACTTTGTCTCTCTCCAAGTCGTACAAGCTTCCTCTTCTTCCTACATTTCCCTTCCCACTTCATGTTGTTGAGTTGCTTAGTATTGTGATATCAACTTAGTTCCTACTCATGTTTACTAGTTTCTCTCTCAACTCAGACGCCATTGTTTCTTCGCCACGCGGCTTTTTTTGAACGTGTGGAAGATAGCGCTGGATTTTCAGGTTCATGCTACTTCGTATCTTAGGTTTTTTCGATGTCTAACACCGTTCCTTAGTATTGTGATATCAACTTAGTTCCTACTTATGTTTACTAGTTTCTCTCTCAACTCAGACGCTATTGTTTCTTCGCCACGCGGCTTTTTTTGAACGTGTGGAAGATAGCGCTGGATTTTCAGGTTCATGCTACTTTGTTTCTCAGGTTTTTTCGCTGTCTAACACCGTTCCTTAGTATTGTGATATCAACTTAGTTCCTACTTATGTTTACTAGTTTCTCTCTCAACTCAGACGCCATTGTTTCTTCGCCACGCGGCTTTTTTTTAACGTGTGGAAGATAGCGCTGGATTTTCAGGTTCATGCTACTTCGTATCTCAGGTTTTTTCGCTGTCTAACACCGTTCCTTAGAATTGTAATATCAACTTAGTTCCTACTTATGTTTACTAGTTTCTCTCTCAACTCAGACGCCATTGTTTCTTCGCCACGCGGCTTTTTTTTAACGTGTGGAAGATAGCGCTGGATTTTCAGGTTCATGCTACTTTGTATCTCAGGTTTTTTCGCTGTCTAACACCGTTCCTTAGTATTGTGATATCAACTTAGTTCCTACTTATGTTTACTAGTTTCTCTCTCAACTTAGACGCCATTGTTTCTTCGCCACGCGGCTTTTTTTTTAACATGTGGAGGATAGCGCTGGATTTTCAGGTTCATGCTACTTCGTATCTCAGGTTTTTTCGCTGTCTAACACTGTTCCTTAGTATTGTGATATCAACTTAGTTCTTACTTATGTTTACTAGTTTCTCTCTCAACTCAGACGCCATTGTTTCTTCGCCACGCGGTTTTTTTTGAACGTGTGGAAGATAGCGTTGGATTTTCAGGTTCATGCTACTTTGTATCTCAGGTTTTTTCGCTGTCTAACACCGTTCCTTAGTATTGTGACATCAACTTAGTTCCTACTTATGTTTACTAGTTTCTCTCTCAACTCAGACGCCATTGTTTCTTCACCACGCGGCTTTTTTTGAACGTGTGGAAGATAGCGCTGGATTTTCAGGTTCATGCTACTTCGTATCTCAAGTTTTTTTGTTGTCTAACACCATTCCTTAGTATTGTGACATCAACTTAGTTCCTACTTATGTTTACTAGTTTCTCTCTCAACTCAGACGCCATTGTTTCTTCGCCACGCGGCTTTTTTTGAACGCGTGGAAGATAGCACTGAATTTTCAGGTTCATGCTACTTCGTATCTCAGGTTTTTTCGCTTGCACACCCGTTATTTTCGATTCAACGGCCTACTGCTTTAATTAAAGTGCAGAAGTCCCCGAGTGAAATTCAGATTCCTCATCAACATGATGGACACCGATCATATCTTCACGTTCGCCTTTAAGGCTGCGGTCATCTCTGGCCTCCTCATCCTGGCCATCCTGGTCACCATCTGCTGCCTCAAACTGTCCCGACTGAGGGTCGGCGTCAGCCCATGGGGCTGACGGCGGCCGTCAGCTTTCCGCCGGCCGCCGAAGGAGCCGCCGAAGGACCCAGCATCTCCCTGAGGTGAAGGAAGAGGTGCGTCACCTGGCCATTGTCCTCTTAATTCTATTAGCAAATGCTGGGTCAACTTTACGGGACAAGAGATGTGGTGCCTTTTGTCTTAGTTTGACTGTGAGCTAATTTGTTCATTGGAGTTTTGGTCGAGTCAATTTATTTGGATGCTTTAGAATCTGGAGATTAAGGCTGTTTCAAGGGATTTTGGAGGTTGGTGGTTCTATACATTGACAGTCCTCACACGTGACGGATTAATATGGTTTTTTCTACCTTTTGTAGCTATCAGTCCGGAACTGCTTTACCAGAGGATCAGTGGTTGAAGTTTCCGATGAGATGCATGAACTGTATTTGTATTGTATGGTTGAGGGACCAATTTATATTGGCCGATTGGTCTCATTAGTCAGAAATTGGCTATGACACTGGACCAACATTAGTCAGAAATTGGCTGGTAACATTCATCTAGATTCTATAGAGGCAGCAAACTGGTGAGAGGGAAAGAGCTTTCTAATAATTTTTTACTGAACAGCTCGCTGCATAGCTGTAGTTGGACGAGTTAAAACTATGAAATCACTAGTCAAATTCTGTTTTCGTGTTCCCCATTTTCCACTTTGCTGGGGAAGTTTCTCTAGGCTCTTGATCAGCCTATTATGGTGCAATCACAGGTGCAATGGTTGGTCAAACTCCGTTCTTTATATGGTCCAAGTGAATCAGAGTATTTGGTTGTATCTGTGGACGATACGAGCAGTTTCTTATGTTCCTAACGTAGGGGAAGTTAGACAGGCAAGTAGAACATCTGCGGTGAATTACCTTAATGGTTAGTCAACCTAGATCTTTTGAACCTGCTGCGTGGTTGGACCAACAGCGCAGTTTCGTGCCCGTCGGTACTCTTTGGGTGCTTATCGACATTGAGCAAATATTGCAGGAACCTGTAAATTAATATGCTCACAGTTACTCCATGCTAGGAAAATATTCAGGTTTTAGTTGACCCCGGCACTGCATGCCATGTACAAGAGAGCGGCCAGGGTCTGTTTATTCTAAGCTAAATTACATCTGCGTAAGGAATACATTTCTTAATCAGCTTCGACTTCCATCAGATGATAGGCCGCTACTGCTAGGAACGATCGTGCTTTGTCATTCTCTTCCTTGGATATGTAGGCGCAGTAGGAGGTGACCAGGTTCATCTTCACTTCAAGTGCTTAGTGAACCAGTCCAGCATGTCCTTATTGTTGGAGTTGGCGAATACTTCGGGACCTTTGTTTCTCACATTGGGTACGTCCACGTGAGCTTAGGAAAACTGAAGTGTTATCCGACGACATATGACCCCTGCGCTCGAAATGCGGGGATTCGGGGCAGCGCCCTCGACACGGGTGCCCCGCTGACCGGTTAGCGGGCGGGGGTTCGGGAGCAGCGCCTCCCGACGGGGGTCATATGTCAACGGGTTTGGGCTTTTATTTAAGCTGGCCCTATAGTGTGGGATTAAGAGGTTTCGTATAGGTTTAGGTTTTGGGCCCGTTTGGGGCATATATATTTTGCTCGTTTTTTTATCATTGTAACGAGTTGAGTGGCTGTAAACCGAAAATATAGTGAAGTCTCTTTGCAGGACGTAGCCCTATTCTAGGGTGAACCTGGGTAATCTCGTGCGTCGTTCAATTTTCTTTGATTTCTGTGTGATCATTCTGATTCGGTGTGCAATAAATCCCATCACTGGCTTCTTCGGCGGACTTCACCACTGCCTCATCTTCGTCTTTATACCTCACAGTCCAACCATGCTCCACCCCAGCAAAAATCTTGACATACCCATCAACCTGCAGAAGGTAACAGACCTCGCAGCCTCAGGAGTCATGTCCATTTATGATCCATAGAGAGCAATTTCCCCAGTTCATGTGAGCGTACTCTTATTGCTAAACTTCATTTCGTGCAGGGCACTAAAGAACACGAGATCGAGGAAGTGATCGCAAAGGTCAAAGCACAAAAGATAGTAGTACTTGGACTGCAAACAAATGGATTAACAGCAGGGATCGCGATGTTTACCTTGGGTTTAGCGGATAAGATCTCCTCGAACTGCTTGAGAAGCTCTGGTGGAGACATTTTGTCGTGCTCAGCGCCCAATACGGCTATGGGAGCCTTGACCTCTGAAAAGATAAGAGTGTTAGATCACCATCTACATAACTTCTAGTGGGCATGTGAAATTGCTTATATTCTCCGATATCCGTATGCGTCATCGTTATAAATCTGTCACATGAGCTTGTCCGTGCAATAACATGGAAACTCCTGCACTACATTCTATCATTGAACGAAGAAAGCGAACACTTACTATACAAGCAAAGTATGAGCTGGTGCTCTTGGTCAATGTATAGCAAAACATGATGTCAATTTCACTGCTGAACTTTTGAGACCAAAGTCCATACAACTACGTGCACTTACGTAATAAAATCAAGACCTTTTACGAGATAACTTCTGAAAGCTAGTTATTGGAGAAATGACAGCTGAAAGTTATTTCGTCATCTCAAGATTCTCTGGCCTTTAGGTAAATCAATAGGATAAGATCACACATGTCAGGCCAATCTAGTTTGATTAACGCTAGAGACATCTTTGTTTCTTCCAAGAGAGCGCCCAAGAGCAGAAACGCATGGACTACTTTAGGCTAAATCCGCTGAAAAATGTGGATCCTGCTTCTTTGCTCAGCTTTACTTACCCTTAATATCATCCACAGTGACTCGTGAAGGGTGTAGCAGCACTGCAGCTTGAATGTGATCAGACTTCCCTAGTTCCACAACCACCTTTGCTGATGATCAAACATCAAAGTTAAGAGTTTTATCGAGATCACTTGAGGACTATATCAGGATAAGACTCGTGGAAGAAGGCAGCAAGAAGACTCACCACCCCAGCAAAGTCCTGCAGCCCCAATGGCAGACACACCATCACTTCTCAGTGCAGAAACAATTCTTATGGCATCTTCAAATCCTTTATCCTATACAAGAACAGCAAGTAATATGACAAAAATACTTCCGTAGCAGAACTCTCAGGGTCAGCTCTCTTACGGAAGAAAGAACATAAGTAGAATCCATATGTTTATCGAGAAAAGTGAAACCCAAGAAAGCCACTGATTTATAAGTCGGAAAAACACTCTATGCAAAACATAAATGTCTCATAAGGTATAGGAAATCCCTTAAACATAGACTTGAACTGAAAATTAAAGCATACAGTTCCGTGAGATTGTCTCCAGACTGCAATAGGTCTCTCAGGAGTGTCAGGTACATAGGGATCTCCATAGAAGAAGTCTGGAACCACCACATAGAATCCATGAGAGGCCACCTTGTCTGCAAGCTTCCTTGAAATCACAAGCGAACAAGGTTAAGTTTTTATATTATGTAAACAATCATAGGCATGTTGAGCACAGCTCTATGCTGAAAAATAACATTTAATATGTTGTCACTTGCAAAATTTGAAAAGCTAATAAATGTAGATTAAAATGCTTTTTTTTATAGAGAAAAAAAGGCCACCACAGCACAGAATTCAGTTATGACGCAGATCTGTCAATGAGAAAATACAGAAAACTGCACAAAAGCAATAGGAATCATCTAAAAGAAGTATAAGCTAAAAGCTTCAAAGCAAGAACCAGTCAGCTCCCTTCAATCATCAGCAGAAAACAAATACATGAGGAGTCGAGATGTCAACTGATCAGAGTGAAGGAGAATTTAACCACATTCTATTTAATGAGGTCATTAACAGTAAAATAGATTCGTCATGAAGTTGCTTGAGTTGCTCAAGATAAAACTTATAAGTAATGGTGTGATTAATTCTGTTTGCTTTGCTCGAGCTTGTACACTAAGAATCTGTTAGTGTCAAAAATTGGGGCAGTTTCTTGCACAAAAACCTCATTCCAATGAAAATATTACATGCAAACCTTTTCTCTAAGGAACTCATCACTGGAATAAAGGTAAAAGCAGATTTTGAGTCTTAATTTACAACATGTAGTTCATTCGCACAATATCCATTTTAGGTTCGCAAATATTTCAATAACTCAGTCATCAATAAAGTCGGCCCCAGTCCAACCACTCTGTAAATTTGTGCCATATCAGTCGACGTGATCCACAAATGCGTACATGCACTCCTCGTCCAAGAATATTACAGTATACCGATATAATAACATTGCCTGAGAATCAAAGACTACGGAAATGAAATCTACCATGAGCAAAGTTGCTTTCAGTTAACGTAGCTGGATAAGTGCAAACAGGGACAAGAACAAACATGCTAGTCATGACTCAAGACTAAGCTGATCAATTGGAGTTATGGAGAGGGATTCTTCTCCAATTCAGCCAGTGGATGACAGCTTACCTCAGCTTTGGTGCTTCGTAACCTGCATAAAAGTAAACATAGATTGAGTTATATCAGAATCAAGCAGGAAGAACCATTTGACTCTTCTTCAGCTTAATAGAAAGCTCGCGAACAAGATCTTTAATAAGTTTACCAAGTCTGCCATGCATAATAAGGGCGCGCATGATGACACTTCTATTCCTTTATTTTTCTATTTTTTTGTTCCGGGGAATAGGTTTGGAATAGAAATCCGTTTGGTAACGCAATTTTATTTTTCTATTCTGGGGACAAATTTTTGACTCAGAAATAAATTTGGAAGAGAAATCAGAAGTAGAAAAAAGTTACTTTTTTATTTCTGAAACAAAAAAAAAAGAAATAAGTAGAAATCAGAAGTAGAAATCCGCCGCCCACCGCTGCGACCACTGCCGGTCGCCGCAGACCGCCCGCCGCCACCACCGCCCCCCTCCTTTTAAAAGATGTGTAGTTAATACTGTGATGCCTAGGGATGACGCTGAAAAAAGCCAATAACAGTTCAGAGATGCATATTTCATAGAGGATGACTTTCCTATTCCATGTATTGTTTAATCATATCTTCCCATCAGTTAATTATGCAGTTCTATTCAATGAAATCCTGATTGGAGTGGTTTTTATCTAGGTCTTGGCCACACATCTTTTTCATGATGAAGTATATCAGATGCATCTAAGTTTGCAACCTGGACCAAAGTTTTGTTGCTAAGTCCAGTGATGCATGTTTTGTTAGTTCAATATAATCTCCTTGGCAGTTCTCTGAGAGACTTTTGTTACTAATAGATCCTTGTTTGTTCACCTAGGTTATAAACGTGTACAATAAAAAATATGAGAGTGCGGCAGCCTTCTGGCCAGATGTGCACAGGCGCTTGATTATCGGGATGGTAATATCTCTCAGCTTCTACTGATGGGACTAATGAGCACAAAAGATGCAGATAATTCTATGCCGCTCCTCATTGTGGTACCTGTTATAACCATCTGGTTTCATATATTCTGCAAGGGACGTTTCGAATCATCATTTGTCAAGTTCCCATTACAGGTTCGGTCAGAAACATATGCAAATAGAAGTCCTTTTATGCATTTATCAAGTTATGACGAGTTGTTCGCATTCTCCGAAGTAGATAACTAATGCTTAATCAGCGCACGGAGCACACACCACCATGACTTGCTTGCTTGCCGAGTCTTGAAGCCTTTCCCAGAATCCGTCCTCATGAAATTTATGTGCACAGCTTTTACGTTGATGCAGTAGACTAAGTCACTTAAGCTGCTAAAAAGACACCTATTTGATCCCCCATTATGCACCCTTCGAGGTTGATTGGGGATTTGATACCCGTGGCTAAAAATTGTAGCGACGTTATGGGCGCAATGATTTTGCTATTCTAGCATGACCGATGTTCATATTTGACGAATGACAGGATGCCATGGTAAGAGACACACTCGAGAGGGCCACGGAACCGAACCTGAACTTGAAGGCTTATCTTCAAGATGCTTATGTACAACCTGTTTTCAGGGGAGGTGAGTTGGAAAAACCTGCAGTGATTGACGAGGAACAGAACAACCCTCTTGTGCCGATGAAAAGGACTTCTCGTCATAGTAGCAAGTACGGTTCTGACCGCAGTTCAGAAGCCGGAATTTGATTAGTACGACAGCAATTCCCTCCATTCTTTGCACAGTTATTGTACAAGCATGAGGATTTTGACCCTTCATTTGTCAATAGAAGGAAACAACGAGATTCTTAGATGTACATCCCATAGTCATATTTGACGAATGATTTTGCTATTCTGGCATGACCGATGTTCATATTTGACGAATGACAGGATGCCATGGTAAGAGACACACTCGAGAGGGCCACGGAACCGAACCTGAACTTGAAGGCTTATCTTCAAGATGCTTATATACACCCTGTTCATGTGAGCGTACTCTTATTGCTAAACTTCATTTCGGGAAGGGCACTAAAAGAACACGAGATCGAGGAAGTGATCGCAAAGGTCAAAGCACAAAAGATAGTAGTACTTGATCACAGACCAAAGGATCGATTCTTAACTAAGGAACATCACAACGCATACAGTTGTCTGCTGAAAACTGCCTAGACAAGACTCCTGGGCCGTGTTCCTGAATATAAGTAGAGAGCCATTGTTATCCATCCTATGTTTGGGTCGGTCAGTAAACGGGGCAGCATTCACGGGATAAGGGGATATGCTTGTGTGAGGGAAGATAAGGATAGGTTGCTAGAATTTCTCCACAAGGCCTTCACCAAGCTTCTCTGCTATTGCAAATCAACTATGGTCCAACAATTTGGATGCTAACTGACGAAATGAAAAACATTATCGGTTCAAGCAAACCTTCTCAAAGCACTTAATCTTTGGCATGCAAAAAATTTCTTTCTCCTTTTATCACCCCACATCTTGGAAGGACATTCCCAGGTAGAGATTGATACAACTCAGTAAGGATTGAGGACATTTAAACATCAAACGAGAACCGGAATTGACATCTGTAGTCAACATAAACGTATTGGAAGCAATGGCAAAGCAGATATGGTTAAGACCAAAATTGAATAAGTGATCGCATAACGAAGCTGCATAATAACTAGGAAGTAGGAACCCAATCCTTTCAACAACCAACAAAGAGAACAAATTCAATTTTTGGAACAAAACAACACTCAGCAGAGCATATTCTTCTCGAAAAACGCTACAATTGACCTAAAACAACATCCGCCAGCTAAAACTCAGAAGCATCAAGTACATCGCACGCTTCGCCCGTCAGAACAAATTCGCTCAGGGAAAAAAGAACTAGAAAAGAAAAGCAATAGAGGTCCGCGAATTTCAGCTTACGTTCCGCCGACGCCTCCGGCGGTCTCGGAAGGCGCGGACGCCGCCGCTCCCGGCGCAGATTGTAAAAAGGTCGAAGTCGTAGTGGCGGGCGGTCTCGGCCCCGTTGACGGAGTCGGCGGCCTTGACGGAGAACCACTGGCGGCGAGGCCGGGGCTTGGGGAGGGAGCGGAGGCCGAGGTCGAGAGTCCGGGGGCCGGCAGGAGGGAGGAGAGGGGGTGGGAGAGCGGGAGTGAGAGCTTTCGGCAGAGGGTTTGGAGGGACGGCGAGGAGGAGAAGGTGGCGGTGAGCTTCGGGGTGGTGATGGAAGTGGCCATTCTTGCGGTGGTTGGCTAATGGTTGTGGAGGAATGTGAATTTTGATATTTGAATTGTTATTTTTCTCTTCTCTTTTTCTTTTCTTTTTTGTATATGTTTGACTGTCATTTGTGCTCAAAATCAATTTGGATTTCATCTCTCTTTTGGCTGAAGAGGGTTGCATATGAGATTGCGTGTGCAATCCATGGATATGGACATATATATAATTTGGATAATCTAAATTGAAAAATCAACATATAAAATATATATGAAGGACAATTCTGTATATATATATATATATACACACACACACACAAACACACACGAACCACAATTCTGTGATTTTCTCGGGGATGACATGATCAGGAACAAGAATGTTGGACACAAGGTGTCGTTTGGAGCTTCAGGTCAATAACATGGGTTGTTTTACAATTCTCGGCGGTCGAGAAAACTACCAAAAAAGTCTTAAATCTATTACGATTATGCAAATCTAGTCATCCGCCTTTTTTTTTGTCAATTGAGTCCTAGATCTTTTATATTTGTGCCAACTCAGTCCGTTTGACCGCCCGACGTGATAATTTTTAATAATATTTTAATATTTTTTATTTCTTTTTTTTTTTCCTTTCTTTCTTCCATTTTGTTTTTTTTCTTCTCACATGCCGACCAACTGTGGCTGATGAGGGTCACCGGAGCTCAACGGGCACTAGGCGAGGGTAGAGAAAAACTGGCCATTGGGCAATGGCCTCCCCATGCGAGACGAGGCCATCGCAGCCGCAGACAAGGGCAGCCTTGCCCGCAGCCGGAGAGGCTGGCCTCGCGAACCCTAGTTTGTTGTTGATCTGGCCGAGGCCAGCCTCGCCGGCCGCGAGCAAAGGCAAGGTTGCCCTTGACCAAATCTAGGTGAGGCTGCCTCTCCCGCGAAGGCCTCGTCTAGTGGCCGATGAGCAGTGGGAATAAAAATAATAATAAAGAGCAAGAAAAGAAAAAATGAAAATGAAAAAAATCTAAAAAATATTAAATTATTATTAAAAATTATCCACGTCAGTGTCGGTAACTCCACATTATTGCCGGCCGGCCAAATGGATTGAATTGACATAAATGCAAATGGTTTATAACTCAATTGACAACAAAAAAAAAAGATTTAAGACTAAATTGGCATAATTATAATAAATTCATGACTTTTTTGGTAATTTTTTCCTCTACACTCCACAACACACATACTTCACGGCATTACTCATATACAACCACAAATAAGCCAAACAAGATATGAATGCAAAAATGTATATGCCCATGCAAATGGGCATGATGAAAGGTTGAGCGAGACCGGCACGACCCACTTGTTGGTGGGGCTGTGCCGGGGTTGTGTCGGCTGCGTAAGGCCCAACATCGCACCTAGCCCATGGTGGTCGCGCCCATGGGCCTTGACGGGTTAGGCGAACCCATTTCGGGTTAAGCTAAACAAATTTTGAAGCAAGTTAACAATGCGAATATTTTATAGTGACTTTTTCAATAATGATCAGTAATTTCACATGTCCCAAAAACAAGTGTAAACATATCAATCACTAATAAAAACCTTTTTTTTATCAGTGACTTACCAAAATGAGTTATCAATTTCATCAATTTAGTAGTTAGTAACCTTTCATTAAAAGCTCTTAACTTGTTGCGAATCTTTTTGCTTGGTTTAGTGGTCAAATATTGTCTAGACTAGCTCTCGTGCATCTCGACAAGTCCATCGTCCTGAGCGACCTTTAGGGAATTAGCAAAGCAAATTGTGTGTTCGTCTCACATAATTTAATGCAACGGTAGAGATTTATCCGACTTGTACCATGCTCAATTTTCATGGATTGAGCTTAAAGGAGTTGGCTTTGACATCGTTTTACCACTCGCCAAGAAAAATCCATTTAAATTTATACATAAACTAGAATTGCTTAGTAAAATTCTTTAGGAAAATTCCAAATAATAACTCAAAATGCCTTTAATTTTTCAAATAAAAGCCTGAAGTGGACCTTATTTCAAATAAAGACATGACGTACTTTCATTGTTTCAAAGAAAGACGAGCCCGAAGGGCATTTTCGTCCTTTACATTTTAAAATTATTTTCCTTTTTTTTTAAATGTTTTCCTCTCCTTTTCTCTTTTCTTTTTCTTTTTCCTCTCCCCCTCCCTTGGCCATCGCTGCTATCGGGAGGGGGTCGCCCTCGCCTAGGCGACCCACGCCCTCCGCCTGGGCTGTTACCCTCGCCGGCATCGGGAGAGGGCTCCTCGCCAAATCCGACGAGGGCAAACCTTGCCCGACATCAGCCTTGCCAGCCTAGTCATACCAGCATATTTGAACCAGGAATGAAGTAGGATTGCCACCGTCAGGACAACCCATTAGATATATAATTCAAGCTGAGTAATTCTCAACCATGAGGAGAAATCAATACACAACGTATCAACATCAACTAGTACATTGGATAGAATATATATACCACATCGAGTATCTACGCTGGATCATAAACTAGTCACAATTTATCCCCAAAAGAATTTCGTTAATAATTTCAGACTTAACACAGTCATCCTGCTTGTGGATCTAAGTAGCCTTTGGTAGATTATAGCACCCATCACATGTGAGGATAGCAAAGCTTGAACCCACATCGGAACAAGGAAGAGTACTTGGATTGCTCGAGCCCGCTTCACCTGCAAATTATCCTCCTCAACATCCAAGGACACAGCTTGAAATACAGCTACAAAAACCATGCGAAAGAGCACAGAATAAGTTCAACAATTGTCCATGAATCCAACATATCAACAACTTGATAAAGAACCCGAAAATATTTTAAGGTACATAGCCCTGATCATCAATTGACATGCGAAAGCAAATGAATGAATTTAGAATCTTCAGAAGACTTGAAGCTTTGAACCAGGAAACTAATGCAAAGCAAGACTACCAGCATCTTTGCTCCTCAAAGATAAATTGCTTCCCTAAGCTAGATCAGTAAAACCCAGTGCTTTTATTTCATGTAAACCACCAGAATCGTCTTTGTGTGCTGGGAAACCCATGAACTTCTATAGGCCACTCTCATATCTGTCAATGCAATTCCATCACACTCAGATGACAGGTTGTATTAGATCATATACGACAGATATAAAAGAAACTTTCCTATTCACTGAATCCTTATTGATAAAGCTAATCTGCTATTCTCATGAGTTTTGCCGGGGGTGGAGAGGGGGTGGAGAGACGGACAAGAACACCAACTGTAAGCAAGCTGAAGCAACCTAGTCTCACTATATAGCGCCAAGAAGGCAGTAAAGCAAAAGATAACTACTACAGGTCTCAAAACAAGCACATTTTCACAGATTTCAATTCCAGTGAACAAAATGTACACTAAGCAGAGAATGCTCCATCCACATTCTTTCATTTTCCGAAGATGCTGGACATTTTATAGGGGATAAAAAAACTCACCTATACATCACGGCCTATGCAGTTAAGCATCTTGAACCCAAATTCTCACAGTTCTATCAGAATCGAGGCCAGCAGATGCAATCTTGTTCTCCGCCGGATGGCACGTGACAGAAATGACTGTATCAGAGTGGCCTTCGAGTTTCTGAATTAGGTTCTTCCCTTGGAGATCCCATATGCAGATGCACCGATCCTCCGAGCCGCTAACAATGTACTTTCCATTCGTAACAGAGAATGTAGAAGTCAAACAGTAGACACTGTTCTTATGACCAGCATAAATCTTCAAGAACTTCCCGGTTGCGTAGTTCCACAGCTTCTGCAATCCAATGCAGAAAATGATAAACAACTGGAGACAAATTGGCGATGTTGCCAACTTTTACTCATCCACTAATATTTCTCCCCGTATCGCATTCAGTAGAAAGCATCATAAGAACATAACACATCACAAAAGAAACATCAACTTCTCCTTCTTTAATCAACTTTCTACGGATATAATCAACTATCTAGCTGGTCCAACAACAGGATTCTGAACTCATCAGCAAAGCACATGAGTGTAAGCGAAATTCAAAATTGAAATGAGCACAAAACCTTCCAAAAAAAAATTAACCCATCAACGAGCTGAAAACTTACAATAATCGATGACAAATGCACAAGTTCCACAAAACTATATAGTTCAAAGAATTCTGATAAAAGAGAAAACTTACGAGTGTGTCATTGAGAGTGGCGACGAGAATGAACTTGCCATTCGGCGAGAACTTGGCGAAAGAAACAGCGGGCACCGTATCATCAATCAGCGTCTTCAAGCAAGCCCCGTTCTTGGTGTCCCAGATCTTGCACGAGCCGTCGTGACTCCCCGAAACAATGAGCGAGCCGTCGCGGTTGAAGTGCACGGACGTCACGGGCATGGAGTGAGCCCTGATCACGTTGAGGCACTTGCCGGTCTTGACCTCCCAGATGCGTATCGTCTCGTCGAACGATCCGGAGACGATGAGGCTGGACTGGGGGTTGAAGTTGACGCAGAAGACGAAGTCGGTGTGGCCCCGGAGGGTCTTGAGGCAGTCGAAGGGGGATCGGGAGGACCAGATGCGGAGGGTGCGGTCGTCGGAGGCGGAGCAGATGTAGTGGGAGTCGGAGGACCAGGCGAGGTCGGAGACGCCCTCGGAGTGGCCGACGAGGCGGTGGAGGAGGGAGAGGGTGGACGAGGACCAGATGATTAGGGTTTTGTCGAGGGAGGCGGAGGCGAGGAGGGTGCCGTCGTTGGAGAACTTGACGCAGGAGACGGCACTGGAGTGGCCGGTCAGGGTCTTCAGGTGACGATAGGGTCTGTAACCCGGTGGCGGGGCTAGGGCGGTGGCGCCACCGCTGGCCATCTTCTCTGATTGAGAGATGGAAATTATGTCCGTCTACTCCGGACCGTTTGGGAATGCCATTGCATAGCGTGGTTTGAGAGATAAAATTAGGCGGTGTTTGGTCCATTAAGACATTAGTTAAGATAATATATAATAAGAGAGAATAAAAATTATGAAAATTTGTAATATTCTAGATTTTTTATTTGGCGAAATTTAAATAAAGAACTCAAGAAAATTAAGGAATTTTGTTTCGCGAAAAATGCATGAACTAGAGAATAGTTTCCTAAGAACGAGCAGTACTAATCGCTTGAATTAATTAGTCAATAAAAAAAATTCATTATCAATAACAATTTATATTTAAATATTATCGGTGAAAATATTTTTCGTTTATTCATTTTTGTAAGAGATAAAAACGATCAATTTTAGGAAAATATTTTCAAATTATTCATAACGGAGCCTAAATAAGAACACCAAGCATATGCTTAGTACTTTTAGTGTTGATTGGTCGACTACCGTGAGCCTGCTGCAGTTGCGGTGGTCCACCCATCGACCATCACCGCATACCACCGTGCTAGATAGAGGAAGAGACACGAGCTTGAGATGGGCCGATGCAGCGGTGAACCACCCATAGAGGCAAAAATAGAGAAAGGGCGGGAGAGGCCAATGAGCGGGGATTGAGAGGTCAAATCTAAGGCGACCACCACGAGAGGGTCGCCTGACCACCACGAGGTGGTCACCAACAACGGCTTCACAGTCGATGTCACCATTGGAGTTACCTAGGATAGAAACAAATTTTACTCACTTATTTATTTTTTATATTCTTATTCATTCGAGTGGGATGATCTCTAAGGCCCAAATTCGAGTGATTTTACATTAATAGTGAACGTGATGATAAACTTTTTTTTTTCCTCAAAAGAAGCTTCAAAACAAATTCAAGATCATTTTACTCCAAAAAACCAGCCGGGTTAAATCGGTTCCAGGATACAATTGCCGATTCCGGCTTTGAAATCGGGAATTGCATCCCTCCCTAAAATCGAATTGACCGGGTTAAATCGTTTTCGGTCGGTTTCGAATTGAACATGATATGATGCTGACCTCGAAGTTTTATATGGTCCTCAAATATTTTTCCTTCTGTTGCAACTTTCCTAATCAGTTTTGCAACATCCCTTAGATTTTTAGAAGTATGTTGCAATGTCGCTAACAATCATTTTTCCGTACCTGGTTTGTATGGTTCATCGCAGTCAATTTTCACCCAGAGCTCCGGATTTATGCCGTTGGTCGAAGGTGATCAATTGAGAGCTATTCTAGAGGGGAAACATATCCACCATAACAAATAGATAAAAGGGAAAAAATTTATAAAAATCAAAAGAAATTTAGTTTCAAAAATAGAAAAGAACAATTACAAGACAAGTAAAGAAAATTAAAGAGAGAGAGAGACAGATAGGGACTTCCACAGTCGATTTTTCATGGCGATGGTGATGGCTGCCGTCGCTAACATTGCCACAAAGGTCTCCGGTGGCAGTGCAATTGTGATCACTAACGAAAGCGCGTGCTTTGAGAAAAGTGTAGTTGGCTCGAGGTGCCACACTTGTTGGGGAGAGCGCAAGTGATTGAACTTTTATGTACAGCTTTGATCGAGAGAAGCAATCAACGAGGCATGTTCTATTGGGCAAGCGTTGAACATTCATGTAAATCCCAAGGGAGCGGCGAGGATGGTTCAAGAACACAAGGAATTAACAAAATAGCCTGCAAGGGGGCGTTGTGGAAATTGGGTTGAGAAGAGTGTCGCAGGTCCAATTTCCTTCACATGCATGAGCATGTAGGCTAAAAAGTGAGATTTTTTTGTCACATTGGCATGAAGTGCGGGAGATCTAGAAGGATGGATACAACTAAGTCTTGGGAGCAGCATTAGAATGCCTGTACTAAGAATCCGAGAATGAGATAATTATTTATCTTGCAAGATCTTTGAAAGGGAGGTTGGTCTTCTGTGTACAAACTTATTGAGCTGAAATCGCTCTTCTAACTATGATCATGACAAGCCACAACCAATTGTTGTGCTGAATGATCCGCACTGTCTCACACGAGGAACCGGGTGTGGTAGAAGTATGGTTGGTGACGAGGATGTGATTCGCCTTACTGTCATTAAAAATAATCTCTTTGAGAGGTGGTTAGCCTGGTTTTTCGAGTCATAAGGCACTACACGGGCATGTCCTCGATCAGGGAAGTTTCAGCCCGTAATACCCAGGCATGTCGGATCCACGTTCATTCGTTCTCATCGACTCAGGAAGATGAGGGCAGATCGCGAAAGGATAGATCTGCCTCGCTATGGAGGTCGACTCCGGCAAGACTAGGCAGGTTTGCCCTCCTTGGTCTGCGCTATTCTGCTCCTGATGGCCACATTACTGCTCCATCACGAAGCCAAAAAATGCTACTTTCGTCCATTTATTAGCCAAATTGGCACCTCAACAATAACGAGATTTCAAGTTTGGAACAAACTCAGATGCAGCATGTTAAGAACAGGTTAAGAAAAAGTAATTCTCAAGTGCCCCCGGTCCTTGCTTTTGACCAGATCGGAAAGGAAGACTTAAATCGATAGCACGAGAAATTATTGCATGATCCACAGACCAATATCCTACCATTAATTATGTACATCACACTATGAGAACCACGTAATCAACAATTCAGGTGGACTTAAATCTACATGGTCTATAGACCATACAACACCTTTTTTGCAATAGCTTGAGAAGAGAAGCACAAACTCATCTGGATCACAATGAAGGCTTTTCAATCCGTAGCAGTTTCCAAGCCTCACTATATCCAGGATTAAATCCAGTCAATAAAGTATCTACAGCATTGCTAAGGTTACAAATTTGCAAGGAATCAGACACACCGGAACATAAACCTTCAGATCAAGCATCATACACGAGATTGAACTAGCTTTCCCATGGTGCAGGCATCAACCGGAGCCTTTCCTCAGCAGCTTGATTGCCAGCAGGAACCCTCTCTTCAGCCAGCAATGACTGCAAATCGCTACCATTGGCCAAGCTGTTGAACTCAACAGCTTTCGAAGGCATGGTTGGGTATCGCCGCTGGCAGAATGTCATCAATCTTTTGACTGATTGCAGGTACTTACGGGTTGTCTCGTCATTCATGATATGGGCCACACTGTTCGTGTAGATCTTCTCACGAGCTGAACGTTCGTGGATACCAACCATAGTGACACCAATAGGCCAGGGTGCATTTCCAATGGCCAATTTTATGTAATGATCCATTCCTGCTAGGTAGTCTCGCTTAATGCAGCAGTCAACAACTATCATCAATGCTTGCCGGATATCATCAGGGAGAATCTGGAGATTTAGATAACCAGAGATGCAATCAGCATCAGTTCATCGATTTGTCCACTCATAAACCGCAAACAAGAGAGAGCCACAAAAAAAGAGTGTCCACTCATAAACACAAGACACAGATTGTCTATGCATTGTGCACCCATATAAGAGAAGGAGAAAAAAGGACTAGTATCAATATCTGCTCACTCAATTACCATATCCACACCCGAGTAATACGAACTGCTCCAAATCTGAAAAATATTCAATCCCAGTTCCTTCAACTCCAAAAGATTCAAACGAGGCCGACCAAATAAAATCCCATGACAAGTTCCAGATTTCGAATGTATCCACAATAATGAAAGAAAGCAAAGAAAGTTCACTTTTCTGAGAGCTGCCTTCTATATGTAAATTTAAGTGAAGCTAGCTGATGCACAGAACTAAGAAACTATCAGCCAGTTAACCTGAGTGAAATTGAATCTTTGCACAAAGGAAATTATTTTCATTACTACTAGCATGAGGGCCCAATGCCAGTAACCTCAAGGAAGAGGAGAGGTGTGTAATCACATGGTATAAGCATCAACCTAAGATATATTTTCAGCAAGGACAGGTGTAACAGAACGGGTGAACAAAAATGAAAATTCCTAGCAATCCTATCCAATTGATACAATAGTCTCGGCAAAATATTTTCCATATTAGGAAATTGCGCTACACAGTATGGAGAATATTGTGGACAAGAGAGGTGAGGGCTTCCACCATCACCTCGTTATTCATTCAGAGTAACAAAGGCTGATACTCAAGCACAAGGGCTTGGCTGGAGGAGGTCCATTTTCTCAAGATAAGAGGATTGGGTTCAATACTCATCTTTTCCCTCCATATCTTACCCAAAAAAGAAGGGCTGAAACTCTTGTTAAGACACTTGAATGTAAGAAATCCAGATAAGAAGAAAGAAGCAAACAGGCATGGCAAGGTTTGGAACACCGTGTAGGCAGACGCATTTCAAGCACCAAGAGTACTCATAATGGATTGATCTCCTTACAGAAACTATTCTGCTAATGACAGAGAATTACTACTTTCACTCTCATAATACAGCAATGAGCACCGCCACTCCCAGATCGACAATCAATCGCAAAACGAACAAAGGAGTGAGCATGAAGAAACTCATCTATCACACTAGTGGATGAAACTAGATCGATCTCCCTTAGTTTTCAGTAATTTTGAGATTGACAACTTTCTTCCCAATGTTTAGGTTCCACCACATGGATGAAACACTCAAACTTCCAACGAAGAGCAAGCAAGGTAGCAAGAGATAAGAACAAACATCCACGCATCTACACTTCGAGCAAGTCAATCATCCGATTGCTATCAGGATCTCAACAAGTTTTTCCCAATAAGTAGATCACAATAAGTGAAAACAAACATCAACTTCCCCTTTTGCCTTAACAATAAGTTAAAAGACAGTAGAAATCTAGTCAAGACAATATTTTCAGGAACAGAAACCTCACCTTCTTCCTGCAAAACTTGAACAGCGGATTCAGATACCTCGCACACTGCTTGAAAGTCGCCACCATTGACTTCCCCTTCGCCGTCCGCTTCCCTGCTTCCTGCATCTCATCCAACTCCTGCTTCCACTCATTCAACAACCTCTTGAAAAACACCAAGATCTTATCCTCCTCGCACAACTCGTCGAAATTCGCCTTCATCCGCTTCAAATCCTTATCGGCATCGACTCCGCTCGACCCTCCATCACCACTCAGCTCATCCTCACCCCTCCTGCCCTCTCCGTCCTCCCCTGCGCCGTCCTCTCTCTCCTTCCTCTTCCTATCGCCCATCATCCCGCTCTTCTGCCGCTTCCTCAGCTCAGCGATGTCGCGGAGGAAGTCGTTCGTCTGACCTTCGGTCATGTCGCTGTCGACCTCGAACAGCCCCGCCTTGAGGACGTACTTGAGCCGGTCGAGTCGAGCGTCATCGTCCTCGCCGAAGAGCGTGATCGGCTGTTTCAGGAACCGGAGGCGGCGGATCACTTCCTGCCTCGGCAGGACCATGTTGTCGATGTTCTGCTCGTGGGTAAGGGATTTCGACGACGCGGCGGCGGAGGTGGAGACGGCAGAGGAGGAGGCGGAGACCGAGGGGGAGGGATTGGGCTTGGAGGCGGCGTCGGATGAGGAGGAGGATTGGCGGTGGGATTTGGCCTCGAGCTCGCGCTTCTCCTGCTCGCGGAGCTTCTGGATTTGCTTCTGCTCGATCTCGGAGCGCTTGAAGACGCGCCGGCCGCCGGTTTCTTCGGCGAGGGTTTGGCGCTTCTTGAGGAGTTCTTGCTTGAGGATGTCCATCCTAGGGTTTCGTTTCTTCGAGATTGACGGGAAGAGGAGGATGAGGAGGAAGAACAGAAGAAAGAAGGATATAGTGAACCGAGAGGAGTATGGGTAATCCGGTCAATTAGTACCGGTCCAGGTCAGAGTTTAGCTCGGATTATCAATCGCAAGACCCACTCGTATGTCATTACGTCCGGTCCGGTTCATGTATAAGAAATAAATATGAAAATCAAAGAATTGAATGATCATGTTTTATTTTTTTGGTATAGAAAAATGAAATTCTCAAAAATTGAATTCTTTTTTCAGAAACAAAATTGGATTTTTTTTTCTTTCGTGGGGTAAAAATGGGATAATGATTAAGTTAAACCGGGTTCATGTTTTTGCTTTACTTAAATCGGATTACAGAGCACTAGGCTAAAAAACTCACTTGATTCGGAAGATCTCTGAAATCGATAGTCATCTGGTGCTGTCGTCGGTAGGAGGAGTCCCAACGCCAAAGGAAAGATGACGACGATACGCAGATTCTGCTGCAACGACCTCCTTCGCTTCGCGTCCGTCAATCTCGACCACCTTACGGAAACCGTGAGCTCTTCTTCTTCCCCAATTCTTCCCCGATTCCAACTTCGTGAATTCAGCCGCAGGACTGGCTTTGAGGATTGAATTTTTTTTTTTGGCCTTCTTTTTACACCCTCGCAGTTCAACATGTCGTTCTACATGACCTACTTGGCGAGATGGCCCGATTACTTCCACGTCGCTGAAGGTCCCGGCAAGCGAATCATGGGTTACAGTGAGTGAGCTGGAGTTTTATTTTGTTTTTAGGTTCTATGGATGTCCTTGTCGGTTCATATGATGTTCTTGTTTTGGATTTCATTTCTCGCTTCCGTAGTTTGTTGCCTGCGGAGATTGCGCTGCGTAATTTCGTGTACATGGAGAAAGAACCCCTTTTTTCGTGGGCTCATCGGAGTGTATGTTGGCTTACAAAATTTGGGTTTCCAAGCGAGAACTTTGCATTTTCTTACCGTGTACTTGTAGTTCAAACTGTGGGAGGGATTTTTGTTCCTTCTTTTTATTTTCCATCTCCATGTCTCTCTCTCACACACACAAAAACATATAATGTGTTCCCAGAGCAATGCGACCTGACATTAGTTGAGAATTAGAGTATAGATGATAAAGTACTAATGGGTGCAAGAAGTAGCATTCGCCCACTTGATGCCGTAGAGTAGAGGGATCGGATTTTTGGAAACTATGACTAAGTTCACTTTATCCTTACACAATTTTTCGATGTGATGATATAGTTGCTGTGCTGTTATATGGGATTTCTTGTCAATAGAACACGTGCCGTTATATGTACTTAAGTGGTAATTGTTCATTTAAAGTCATCAGAAGTTTGATTGAAGCTTGGTAATTGGAGAGAATTGTTTAAAATTCCCATATTGAGACGCGAGTCTAAGTGATGTGCTTTTATTTTCAATGGATGGGTAAGGGTAGGACGAGCAAGTCTGGCAAGGATAATCTTATGAATGAAGATTGCAAAGTTTCCTCCTTCTACACCAGCATTGTCTCTTCTGTGTAGCTTCTTTGTCGGTCTTCGCTGTAAATTTTTCCCTTATATTATCCAGGCATAAAATGGTAGAACTTTAATTTTTCCCCCTTTGTGTATGGATGTAGTCATGGGAAAAGTTGAAGGGCAGGGTGAATCTTGGCATGGACATGTAACTGCTGTAACTGTTGCTCCAGAGTATCGGAGGCAACAGGTGGCCAAAAAACTGATGAATCTGCTGGAAGAAAATAGTGACAAGATGTAAGAGAAATGCACAATTTTATCTTATACCATCCATGTTCTGTTCCTTTTGTTCAGAAAAGCCTGATTTAAGCAATGGTCGAATCTCTCCATCCCTGAATTTGTGTGAACTACCTTTTCATTAATGACCAGAGAAATGCTTTAGCCTTATAGACAATGAATTGTGAGCATATGTGTTTCAGTGTACCTGGAACTCCAATGTCGCTTCAGCACTGGTCAAGTGAATAATTCCTAAATTTTGCCAGAGGGTTTATAGCGTAATGTGGAGGTGTTATTTTTATTCTGTGTCTCTTTCTCAGATAGTAAAATAAAGAAGAGACAGCTAGAGTGTAGAGTACGATATAACGAGAAATGGAAATTTTTATATTATAATATAGAGTATGATATAACGAGAAATGAAACTTTTTATTTTCTTCCCTATTCTATTATTGCATAAAGTGTATGTGGTTCAGTCTAAAAGGAGGACTATGGTATTACATGTTTTGATATACGCAAAAACCTTTGGTTTGACTCTGTGAGACAAGCCTGTGCTATTGTCTTGTCAGCTCCTGTCTTTACTAATCAGGCAGCCGTTTGAAGGTAGTATAGCTACCATTTGCTATTGCATAAGTCATTTGAGCCATAGTGAAAAAGTTGTTATGGGGAATTCAAGGACGAATGAACGAAGAGGCACTGATACCTTTGAGTGGTCCCAGATTCGTGAACCATGAAGAGACATTAGAAGTTCTTCCGTTAGTGCCAAATGATGGATGGGGAGAGTCATTTGGGAAAGGGTCATGGAGTAGTTAATTATTCATTGAATTGCTTTTTCAGTTGTGGGGATACAGTATACAAGTTGAGTTACGAATACTGGACAACACATAAAACAGACAAGATGGTTTCTGTTTAGGCTTCTCCCGCCACTGATAGAAGCCTTGTCACCTAGCAGGTTAAAGTTGTCGGTTCAGGTTCTTTGGGTCTCAATGATTTATATGACTATTTAACTAAAGAACGGATACTTTCTCTTGGAGTGATTCCATTGACATTGGTTTCTCTCCCTCCTAATTGTCACATTTTGGCTAAAAGCAGTAATCAATGGTACGTGTTAAAGATCCTTACCCAAAAAAAAAACGGTACGTGTTAAAGTCACATACTTTCAAGTCCTGGTCTAGATTCCTAACAGCATATCCTGCACTCTTCCTATGCACTACATAGTTCAAATTGATAGCAAATCCAGTCATATGTTTGATATGTTGTCTCGCGAGCCCGGAGTTTTTCTCCCTAGTGCATTAAATCATCTGGAAACTGACTAGGTGATTGAATCAAATGAAGACTTGGTTGTTTTATTTGTTTCAGTGGTGAATATGAGTTTGTAACATGTGTCACTGTTTCTCTTCCTTTGTGGGAAAAATAGTCGTAGTAGACACTGTGCTTGCTCATATGTATTCATTTATTTCTTGGATAAAATTTAGCTGTCTATTTAGATTCTGATTTTTTTTATACTGCCTAAACATTGATAACGTTATTTTTTTTTGTTCATTTTAGGGTTTAATATAAGCTGTATTTATCAGGAGGTCATGTGCTTTCATTTTCCATTATTAACAACACTACAAGAACTTTTCTTTGGCAGTGATAAGGCTTACTTTGTTGATCTGTTTGTGCGAGCATCAAACACTCTAGCCATAAAGATGTATGAAAAGGTGAACCTTTTTCGACTAGCTGAGTTCTTTGCTCACCTTTGAAAGATTTTCCTTCTTTCTTGTTCTCCTTAGTCCTTTTTTGTTTTCTGTCAATAATGTTGTAGAAAAGAGATGCATTCTTCCAATGTGCTCAGACATGAGAGAACTGCATGCATAATAATGATGAAGGGATTAGCAGCCGAAACTTTTTTAATGAAAAGAGAAGCCCCTAATTTACGGAAACAATTCCGAGCTTTAGGAGTTTGTAGCCCGTTCTCCAACCCCCATCCTTAGGTTCAGGCTCTCTGTAACTGTCAGCCGTGATTGAATTGACCGGTGAGGCACCAAAACGATGCTCCGCCCTATGCGCGGTCATGGGAAGTGACAGCCGTTAGTGCCTTGCAGAATCTCAGCCTTCATTTTACTTATAGGAAATCATATCGAGTAATGTTAGATATATAAACGTTAAGCGAAAAGACACAAATGGTCCTTGAACTTTGGCTCAATATGCAATGCCGTCCCTAAACTTTTAATGTTCACATTGGGCTAAAATTCAGGACCACATTGAACAAATTAAAAGTTCAGGGACGACATTGCACATTGGGCCATAGTTCAGAGAGCATTTGTGTAGTTATTCATAAGATAATCTACTAAAATGACTATTGAGTAATGTCGCAAACTATAACCGTGCCTTTTAAATAAGTGGGTCCTGCTTGACATCCAATGAAAATCTGGTGCATGGCATCGTAAACCAATTTAGTAGATCAATCTTAAACTTTCCAATATACCTAGCATTATCCTGAATCCAAACGAGTTAATCAGTTTATGTGTGTGATACCTACACTATTGTGTAGGATCCACAAGCAATCGCCCTCTTTTATGGATAAGTGTGTTGGCAATACTAGTTCGCTGCAACAATCAGGATTTGCTTGTTTACTTGTTTTATAGTACTCATCTCTTTATTTCTTCTTTCTCAGCTCGGATACGTAATTTATAGAAGGGTACTCCGCTATTACTCTGGTGAAGAAGATGCTTTGGGTGAGTCTCCATTCTCACCCTAATGAGATGTTCGTCTGTGAATTTCATTCGTTTCCGATTGATTGCCGCCTCTCTCAACAATCGCCATCTTCATCTTCAGATATGAGAAAGGCATTGTCTCGGGACGTCGAGAAGAAGTCCGTCATTCCCCTCAAACGGCCAATAACTCCCGAAGAACTGGAGTACGACTAGAGATGCCCATGGCCATCTACTTGCGGACGAGGACGATGCGTTAGTATTGCTCCGCTCTGTGGTTGGTTGCAGGACCTTCTTGTTCGCATGGATACACCGATCGAACTATACCCCTGCTCCTGTTTGTTGAATATGTCAGACAGTGATTTTCAAAAGTCTCGAAGACCCAGTCATTTTAATCTGAACTTTCATTTGCCGTTTGCAAATAGTTTCCAGAATGGTCCGAGTTCAGCGTCACGCCGCAACCGAACCAAACTGCTTGCGCGCGTATCTTCGACAGCGAGTACAACGGAGTAGGAGAAACATATGACCGCGACGCCACGGGTAACAGGGGACTCGGGGAGATGGCATCGCGATGGAATTGCGAGTGAGCTTGTTGTAAACACAAACAATGCGAGGCTTCGTTTGTGATCTATACTACCCTCAACTCTAAAGTTTAAGTTTTAAAATGGGATAATGTGACAAATGATATTTGAACTTTGGTTTAATATGCAACTTGATTTTTGAACTTTAAATTTATTCAATGAAATTCGTAAATTTTAACTCAATATATATTGTTGTCCTTGAACTTTTAATTTGTTCAATGTGGCATTGGACTTTTAATTTGTTTAATTTAGTTTATGGACTGTATGAAAATATTCAATGTTGACTCTGAACTTAAATAATAATAAAAAGATAATATTGAATACTTTCATATAGTTCACAGACTAAATTGAATATGTGTTAAAAGTTTAGGGATCACGTTGAATAAATTAAACGTTTGTAACATTGTATATTGGGCTAAAGTTTAGGGATCACATTAAATAAATTTAAAGTTCATGAATTATAACGTATATTGAGTCAAAGTTCATAGGCTATTTGTGTCATTTGACCTCTTTTACGAAATTGGTATCCACACTCGAAAAGACCGAAACACCCAATTCCGCGATATATCACACGAAATGGATGTTTGCCGTGTCGTAAGATGAAGTAATGAACATGACAAGACGGCAGGACACATTGCCACTCCCAAAGTCCAAAACTTTGAGCTCAACTCAAATTCATTTTCCTGTATTCTCGAGGAGAGAGCGGAGAAACCGAACCAAGTCATGGTCTCTCTTCGCTTCCCTTTCTCGTTTTCTCAGCCCCCCAAGCACCCTCTACCCCGCTCCTCCCCCTCCGCCCTCTCCTTCGCCGTCGCCGCCCGAGCCGCCGCCGCCGCCGCCGCCGTCGGCATTGCTGCGTCCCGAGACCCGCGACGCCCGTTCCTTGAAAACGCGCTCGGTTTCCTCGTCTCCAGGAGCTCCTCCTTGCCCTTCTGGGGCTCGCTCTCTCTGGCCGAGAATTCTCCTCCAGTCGTCGAGTCGAAGACCGGCGCGTCGTTCCCTTCGGTCATTGGCGGATCGCGGCAGCTCCTGGGAGTCGGGTTGAGGAAGAAGAGCGTGCTGGGGTTGAAGAACATCGATGTCTATGCGTTCGGTACCCGCATTTCCGCTCCTCTTTCCGGGATTCATGCATCATTTGTTGTTTCTTCTGATGTTTCGAGTGTGTCTGAAGATTGTGCCTTCTTGTTAACTTTGGTGAAGATACTGTTTGCTTAATAATTTGTGTCAGCTTGATATTTCTTGACTTGGTCATGTGCGTGCGTGCCCCTGTATATTTTCCAGTGAAATGGTGTCTTCAGTTCACTATAGAGCTAGATTTCTAGGAATATAAGGCCCTTCGTAGCTATGTGAGATGAGACTACTCACAGTAAGTGCTGTTAGAGTAAGCTTTCTGCGAACAATCATCACATTAAAGCTTTTACGCTGTCCTCTTTAAGGGCTGATCACGAGTATTTTGGTGAAGAATCAGCATGTCAAACTATTCCTGAGGGGGCAAAAAGGAAGCAACTGCTGGAAATTGTTCCTTTAGACAGACATATTCATGGGCAACTCTGGATGAGCAGCTGCAATGACTCATTGATGAACAAAACTTGTTTATACTTCGTTGAAACTGGGGATCTACCAGTCTTTGCTGGAGAATTCTACAGAAGAGTGAACATGATCTAGAGCTTACTTTTATGGAATTAGCGCTCTTGCTTGTCACAGTCAACATTTAGGATCTATTGTTTTAAAACTTACATTATAAAGCTCCTCCGTGTAATTAAGACATCGCAAACCTTTTAAAGATCCGTTGCTCGGTTATTTTGCAAATGATCTCGGTGGTTGCAATTAATTTGAGGCATTTGCTATATAGAATTTTACAGGTTTTGGCATTCTCCACAGCTTATTAGACTCTGCCCTTCATAGTCTATGAATGAGGTCCAGTCGGTTCGTTTTTCGTTACATGTATCAGCGGCTTTACTTACAGTATAATCCAACACTTAGTTTGTGCAGATTTTCTACTGTACATGCTCTGGATTGCTTGAACAGTTGATAGGCTGCCACCATTCACATCCATTTGCGGATAATTATAGAATAAATCAGGTGGCTAGTTGCTTGCCTAATGAACATCACCTTGTAATTATAACTTGTTTATGCTACTGTAATCTTTCTATATCAAACCTGCTCTTCTGTATTGGCTTGTGGCACTTCGAGTGCATCATAATATTTTATGCTTCAAGGTATCTGCACAAGCTCTAATGAAGCTATGGCTGTGAAGGTGTATACGCTGATGATAAGGATGTAAGCAAGTTGCTCAAGGAGAAATATGGAAGACTATCCATTTCTGAGCTCAAGGAAAGCAAGGAAGTGTCAGAAGATCTGATGGAAAGTGATATATGCTTAACTGTCAGGCTTCAAATTGTATATGGAAAATTGAGTATTAAATCCGTACGCAGTGCATTTGAAGAATCAGTCGGAAACAGACTCAAAAAATTCAGTGCAGAAGACAATAAAGAATTGCTTCAAAGGTGAGCTGAGGTTTGGCAGCTGTAAATAAAGTGAGGAATTTTTTATTTAGAAGTATCTGAAATTAAAAAGATGCTGGACACATGAACTGTTCGAGCTCCTTCTCTCCTAAATGACTTGCTTCTACTTATACATTTTTCAGTGTTTTAAGATTCGAGCAATTTTATGTAGAATATTATTCCATATGGCCAATTCTTTTCCAATCGTGGTTAACGTTTTATCCATATCTAATGTGGCTTGTTGTGAATTTTCCCCATGATGTTGCTCTTTCTGAGAAAGACGTGTTATTGTTAAATTTTTTACACTTGTGCATCTAGTAAGATGTATTCCATATCCATATTGACTTCTAAGGATGAATCTGCAGATTTACTTCCCAGTTCAAGGATGAGTACAAAATACCGCGAGGATCTGTGATAGACCTGTCCAGAGACCGGGGTCATGTACTTCGCACCACGAGTAAGATGATCTGATAGATTGCTTGAGACACTCAGATTGTACCATTTTCTTGGTTGAAGAACAGTTCTTTTCCACGCGTCGTGTTTCTCTAGCATACAATACCTCAAACACCACATACAAATTTTACCTTCAAAGTAAAGTTAAAGAATATGTGACTTGAATCCTGATGAACCATAGTCATTGCAATTGTGCATATTCTCATATTGGTCCTTGCTCCACGGAATAGCTACATTTTAAATTCATACACTTCTCGCATAAACTTTTTTTTCCTGTTCTCGTGCAATTGTGTTAATTGATTTACTCTGCTTGTGTGTGACTAAGCAAATTTTTATTTATTTATTTGTATACTGTAGTAGATGGTGGCTCTTTCGATAGTATGTGAGCAACCACCCTGGCAAACACAAAGTTGATTATTGTGTCTATCGATGAGAGTGAGCTGCCGTTGTATGAATTAGTTTTAGAAACACGGCTGGTGGAGAAAAAAATTTCGACGAAAGGCCTCGATCACCATTTATGCATTGGTTGTAACTACTCGCTCTTTCCCTGACCAACTCATCAATGGTGATGAAGGCATCGGATACAAAGTTATATCTGCCTTGGTTGATAGAGACTTTGTATGACATTGCTTGATGCTTCTTTCAATGACATGTTTGCAGTTGATGGGAAGGAGGTGGGAAGCATAGAGAGCAAGCTCCTTTGCCGGTCGATTCTGGACTTGTACATAGGCGAGGATCCTTTCGACAGACAAGCTAGAGAAGATGTCAAGCTGAACTTGGCTTCTCTCCTTCAAAAGTGACTCGGTACTTCTTTCCACTGTTCGTTTGCAGGAGAGACTTGTGAAGACGGATCCTTAAACATACTCTTTTACCTGTACTCTTACTTTCTCGGTCGACCTAAATAAGAGTTGCGTTCCACTTCATTCCGATAACCCGGGAGCTATAAAGTTTACAAGGATTCAAACATAGAAGTGTTACTTTTTTTTTCGCGTAATTTGATCTACAATCACAGCACATTGTTTATGGAGTCAGCTTTGGCAAGGTTATGCTGGTTGTGGTTTATGGGATGAAAATGTTCAAATCTAGTATCCAGGGGCATGAGCTGATAAGACATTGCTTTCTGAGAATTCATGTTTTGTCCATACGATGGATGCTCAAGTTTCGTCAGATTGTTCCATCCAAAGCAGTTTTGCATGATTCTCACCCACATTGGGAATGATAAAATGGAAATAGGATTCGATTGGTTTTATTTTTATGTTAAACAAGGATAATGATAAGTAGGGGTGACCCCCAAAAGGTGATCATAGGAATTCTATACATGCATTTGGAATGTGCATTTTGAGCCATATACAAATCATTTATTTTGAGTGGTGGGTCTGCCATAATTCTTTCGATGGTCGGTTACTATGGAAAAGCAATTGAAAAGTATATGATCGAAATTAATAAGAGCAATGAATTGAAAAGTATATGATCGAAATTGATAAGAGCTATCGTTTTTTCGTTGAAAATTTCTTCTTGTATAGCAACACTTGTTCTTGTTATGAAGTTCTTACCAAACATGACAATAGGGATCATGTGCAATTAGTAAGGGTGATCGGTTCCCGGTCCGGTCTGGTTTTCGGGCGGTTCCATTGGATCGAAAACATGCCTAAAAAAAAAACATGCACCGTTCCTGCTCATGGATTCTGTTGTATATACTATAAATGATGATTCTCTTTCCACATTTGCGCAAAAACTGTTTCCTCCATTTTCTGCACACGCACAAGAGTGTTCCATTTTGCTAATAGAAAAGAAACTGTGCTGTGTCTAACAAAGTCCGATTGGGGATGAAAGAACAGTAGCCCTTGAATTACACATAAGAACACCAATTTTAAGAAATAAAACTTTTAAAAAATAAAAAATAAAAATAAAAATTTCGATCGGTCCGGTCCAGTCCGATCTTGGACCCTTGGAACCCAGATTCGGACCGCCAGGCCACCGGTTCCAATTTTAAGAATCGCGAACCGGACCGCCGCTCTTCAGAATCGGGAACCGGACCACTGGTCCCGGTTCGGTCCGGGTGATCTCGGTTCGGTCGATCCGATTTGCTCACCCCTGGTAATTAGGATGGGAATTAGGAGTGAGAATTGTCGTTCTTCGATCGTTTTTTTTTTTTGCGAAATATTTTTTTGTTGAAAACGAGTTATCGGAGAATTTCACATGTGGATCAACATATGTTCGAATGCAACTCCATTTGAACCCACGTTATATTTTAATACTAGGGTGAAAACGTATCCAACATATACTATTCAAGCGATTTGCTAGGTCAAGTATATAATGCCCATAAAAAAGGGGACAAATAAAAATAAAAAGAATTTTTTTTTTTTTTGTCTTGTCTGGAGATATTGAGAAAATTTTCTTTCAGAGCGGCTATCTTTCTGGAGTGGATACTTACAGCCACGGGAGCTCGCTCAATCATCTCGAAGCAGCTCCGCGCGAAGCTTGAAGCACACAGAGAAAGCGAAGCTTTTCTGTCCAAATTCAGTTTCTCGGCGATGGCATCTCAGCTTTCAAGTCTATACCTACCCAACTCTCCTTCCCTCCCCTTCAACTTCTCTCTCTGCCGAACCAGGCCTTCCCTCGCTACACATGCCGCCCTGCCGTCTCTATCCTCTTCCTCTCCTTCTCCCTCTTTTCAGGTTCTCTCTCTCTCTCTCTCTCTCTCTCTCTCTCTCTCTCTCTCGGTGTGTGTGTTTGTGTCCGATAGTTTATTGTTTTGTTTTTCAAGAATATGACTTGAGAATGCAGCATTATCCAAGTGCTTCCCCTCTCGCAGTAATTTGATTGAGTACCCAAGTTAAGGTTTCCCCTTTATTAACTCTTCGCAATGCGTTGTGGGTTTGGCTTGTTTCGGGGACTTCGGTTGTGAATGAAATGGGTGAGATAATGTTTCTTAGGGGAACATTTTGCAGATAGTTGGTGGGAGAAATTCAGGTTGGCATGGAACTGGGGTTGTCCATTTCGGCGATGGAGAAGAAGCGGATTGGTCGGATCTGGATGCTGATCTTTATCACTGGACCAAAGGTTTGCGTACTGTTCAGGTATGATCCGGCTGAGGTTTTCGATTCTAACACGGTGGTATTGTTGACTGGTTTGAATTATCTTTGTTATTAATTGACGGATTTTTTGCGGGTGCCATGGCCAATGAACAGTGGTATCCCGGTCATATTGCGAAGACGGAGAAAGAACTTAAAGAGCAGTTGAAGTTGATGGATGTTGTTATAGAAGTCCGAGACGCCAGAATTCCTTTGTCCACAAGCCATTCGCAGGTGAGACTACTGGTTCTGCGGTGGTCACTCGTCCGGGACAGCACGAATGTGCTTAGATATTGATCTTCTTTGTTTTAACATGTGCATAGTAGGAGAATCATATACTCTTGAAAGATAAGATACGCGTAAGGACAAGTTAATCAGGGAACTACGAGGTCAATAACTCCTCATGAGCTTCATGTTTATATTAAGAAGGAAAAAAAAAAAATAGCTAGAGGAATTATTTAGTAGATTATCCGTAGCATCGGGATGTGAACCTGATGGGCTTGTAATTTGTTATGTCATTGTCAGACCTGGGGGGTAACTAGCTTCAAACACGTAGGTAGTATTAATATGTTACAATTCATTGTCAAGAGTTCATTTCTGTGGGCAGATGGATTCATGGCTTGGTACTAGGAAAAGGATTTTAGTGCTGAATCGAGAAGATATGATATCCAAGGCAGACCGGAATGCTTGGGCAACTTATTTTTCTAAACAAGGAATAAAAGTCGTCCTTTCAAACGGACAGCACGGAATGGTATGAATTAGAATCCCCTTGCGCTTTTGGTTTTAATGGAAATAGCAAATGATGGTTGTATTGGAAGTGCAGGGGACTATGAAGCTAGGCCGATTAGCAAAAACACTAGCAGCAGATGTAAACGTCAAACGCCGGGCAAAAGGTTTACTTCCTCGAGCAGTATGTTGCTTCAACTGTTGAATAACACTTTCGTCAATTTATTTGATTATTTTATGTTTTAGTGTTTTTGAAATCACTGGACTTATTTAATACTCGTGAATCTGCATATAGTGAACTTTTATGTGCAGCATGCAAACTTAGAAGCTTTTACATATGATTGTCTTTATTGCATACGACTTGCAGATACTAGCTCTGTTCTGCATTTGCCATATGAACTGTTATACTTTTTGCCTTCATTTTCAGAATCTCACTTCTTAGATTAGATTCTTTTTTCCCAAGACAAAGGGATGTCAATTTCAATTCATTTCTGTACTTCATCCAGTGTTTTGTAATTATGATTCGTATGTGATAGATATCTGTTATATTTCCCTGACTCTAATCAAAAAGCAGCCTCTGATCTTCCAAACATCATCTTAGTCAAAAGTTCGTCTGCTGAGTGCTTCAAGCCTGACATCAGATTTGATAATTAGTTAGCTGGACTTGGCATATGTTGTTTACACTCTGAAAAAGATTCTCTGGGTGTCTCTGGGAATCTTGGTTCTTGAGTATTGACATTGGGTTTTGGAGAAAAGAGAGATGGTTGGCATCTGCCTTACGGTGGTGGGAATGGCTCTAGAATCACCTGTTATCAACTAATCTGTGGAATGACGTCATAGTAACAGTGTACATTTTCTCTACCATCAACCCTGGTGTCATAGTAATGATACTCCTTTTCTAGCTGCCTGGAAAAACATTCTCCGCTTTCTTTACTTTCACCTCTTTCTTTATTTACGTAGGTATATGGATTCTCTCAGCCTGGTGTCGCCATCCACCTGATTTTTGATTGCATTTATTGTTTCTTTGCATCATGTTATGATGATAACTCTGTAGTCAAGGGTTATATTTACTTTTGAATCCAACAGTTCATTGCAGTCACCGTTCCAAATTTGAAGCCTAAGAACAGTCTTTGGGTATTGCCGCACTCATTCCCTACCGCAATTTCATCTTCTGTTTGTTTTAACTCCTCTGCTGCTGAGCAGGTTCGAGCTGGAATTGTTGGTTATCCAAATGTTGGAAAATCTTCTTTGATTAATCGTCTGTTGAAGCGACGCATGTGTCCTGCAGCTCCCAGACCTGGTGTTACAAGAGAATTAAAGTACGTATAGATTGGATATGTTATGTTCGTAAGATATCTCAAACTAGCTGGAAAAGGGGAAAGAGATTCTAGTTGAATTTCTAAGCGTCTTTTCAATACATACAGCAAAAGAAGATGGAGATAACCACTAAAGTTGGTCCTCCGAAACTACAGCAAATTCTTTTTTGGCAGATGATATGAATTTATCCTACATTGTCTATTTTCAGAGATTTACTTGGGAATTTTTATCTCAAAGAATTCTTTTTAGCTCACCCAAAAGATTGAAATTTTTAAGTAAAATTATACTATCTAGGTAAACCATGTATGCGAGATGAATTATGCTACACCAGTTATATCTTTTTAACTGATGCAATTTCCTTTTACTGTTGAAGATGGGTACGCTTTGGGAAAGACCTTGAGTTGTTAGACTCCCCTGGAATAATCCCTATGCGAATTAGTGATCAGGTAGCTGCTATAAAGCTTGCCATTTGTGATGACATTGGAGAGAGATCCTACAATGTTGCTGATGTTGCTGCAATTCTTGTACAAATGCTAACAAGGCTTCCCGCAGTTGGTAGGTTGCCCGTTGCATTATTCCCCATGACCTATGATGTTTATCTCTGACTTCTGTGGCTAGCGGTAACTGGCTGGCAAAAGTAGCTTCTACTTTTAGATGCAATGTGTGATGTAAGATTTATTACAAGAATAGAAATTCTGCTAGACTTGGTGATGTTTAGCTGAGTGCTGGAAATGCCCTGGATAACCCATTGTTAGTTGGTAATACTTGTTAAAATGTTACTCAATGCATTCCGCCAACGTTGACCAGATTTTACTTTCCATTTGGCTAATTTGGTTTAGTGTGAGGCTTTTTGTTAGGTATTGGAGCTTCATTTCAAAAGCCTGGAGAATAAATAAAACTATCAAGAGTGACTATATAATCCTCAGTGTGGACTTGGGGGAATCTTTCGTTTCGAGCTGAAGCACTTGTTGTCAACTGATTTAAGGATAATTTAATTAGTTACTATAAGCCATTTGTGTTTCTATGGAAGCTCAGTGTCATTGAAATACCCCCACACCCACCCCTGTTTCTCCCAAAAAAAAAAGGAAATATAAAATAAGGAAAAGCGGAGAAAAAGTGCAAACTGGTTTGCATTGTCTGTCAGTCATTTGAGGAAGTGAAGAAAATATTGTCAGTTGGAGGAAATTGTCCGGACTTTGTTATTTATTCTGAGAGAAGATGAGAAAATCTTGCACACAATTTGTTATGAGGCTTTTTCTAGAGTCTATATTATTTGCGTTTGCTCATAAAAAAACTCATTGCCATCTCGCTTGTGCTGCTTCATTTAATGATGTGAGCATTATAATAGGTTGCTGTCAGTACTTATCTGATTCCCTCTCGTGAACAACAAAATTTACCTCTTGTTTTTTACACTGTTCACTCACGGTCCTCTTTTTCAGGTGCAAGGGTCCTTCAGAACCGCTACAAGATTGATGCGGATGGTCATTGTGGTGACATGTATGCATATGTGATTCTAGCGGAACCATGGTCCTTTAAGATTTGCGATGAGTTGGATATGAAGATTTTCCAAAAGCCTAGGACTCAAGCAAGAACTAAGAGTAAACATAATATGGATTACAAAGGAAAAAAATGGGAGAAAAAGCAAGAAAGATAATCTTTATCTTCGGAGTTGAGAGATAGCCTCGGGATTTTGGAACGCTCCTGACAATGCACAGCCATTTTCACTCTTCTGTAGGTCCTGGACTAAATAATTTTCTCCTTTTTCTTGTTTGCAGATTCGTTCAGAAGGTTGCTCTTCACTTGTTCAATGGGGATATTCATCAAGCTGCATTCCGCATCTTGACAGACTTCCGCAAGGGAAAGTTCGGTTGGATCGCGTTGGAAAGACCTCCTCGTTAGTCCGTACTGAAATACAGGTCTCTTAAACCTTTTCTTGCGAGGCATGTCTACCAAATGCCACACTTCAAGAAGAGAGCCTAGAAATCCCCAGTGCTCTCATTCGGAGATCTCGTAAAATTAGTATCAGATGAGAAGATACATTGTGATCCAGGCCTGAAAACTAGGGGGAACCATGGATAGAAAGTGCTCTGTCCGAGATGTTTGGGCATGCAAACTGGGACATCCCTGATTTCTCCTCCTTGCAAGAGTTCAAGGATTCAAGACAAGCAACATGGAGGGGATGACATTGAAACCTTATTGGTCAAAGTCTGTAATGCAAGCATGTACAGAAATAATCAAGCATTCTTCTTGTCCTGAAGAGACGGTGAGTACGTGCCGAATCGCATAAACTCGAGGTATTTTGTGAATTGCACAAGTTGAAGCTTCTATTGTAGAGTTGGACAGAACCATGTGATACTTTGCACTTTATACCCTCTCATTTTTGCTCAAGTATGGTGACTCATTTTAAGTTCTGAAACCAAACCTGCAAGATTGTAACATGGAGATCTTATTGTTCCTTTAAAAAGGCTAAATGGTTGCCTTGGAGATCTCTTTGGGACATGGATTTTTTTTTTTTCCTGGCTAAACTAGCAAATCCCTCGGCTATCCTGTTCGGGTTAAAGCAAAGTTGAAAGGATCCTGCAGGATTTTTGTCAATGGAATAGAAATTATGATATTGTCTCTGTGAATTAACCAATGTTGTTAATAGGAAAAAGAAGAAAGCGAAAAACCACAAATAAGGGGTTATGGTCATCAAAATAATCATAGTTTTCATTTTTTTTTAATGAAAAATACCATATGCGCTGGAAAACGAAGTTAACTAATGTAATTCAGAGGAAAAAGGATTGTAACTCCGATCGGATTGGCCGAAAATCCAACGTGACCTTTTTTTTTATTATTAATATCTAAGCCGACGTGGCTCACCGAAGATCCAGTCAGCGACGTCGTTTTTCCCAAGCTTTTATTTTATTTTTCCTTTTTTTCTCCTTTCTTCCTATGGCCACCGACCGGCCAGAGGGAGGGCCTGCGAGGTCGCAAGGTCGGCCTCGCCATGGCTGGATGAGGCCGACCTCGCCCGCCCCGGGACCGGCCGGGGAGGGCGAGGTCAGCCTCATCGGCCCTCCCTCTGGCCGGTGGCTGATCCAGCGACTGACCAGACGAAGAAGGAGATAAAAAAAATATATAAAAGAACAAAAAGATAAGGGACATGTCACTTAAAGTCTTTGGATTGACTTCTTTTGACCGAGTACACTCGCTTTTAGTAACTTCATTGATAGTTATGGCCATATCTTTTTTAGGTAATTTCACGAAAGTGCGTACGTAATTTTTCGCGATTTGAGCACTGAATTCTCGTTACGGTTCTAATGCTAGGGCGGGATGGTGATGGTAAGATGCGATTTTCTCAGTTAAAAAATAATGCGGAAAAGTGAATTGGAGAATGTTTTTTGAATATTTCGATGAATAGAAAAGAGTACATGAAGATCTTATTTATAGGCTTTATCAGAACACTATTAAGTAAACCAAAAGAAATCAAATTAGATATGCATAATCAAAAATAGATATTAAACGGTTGCCAATCCTATTAAAAGACTGATTCCGAATGGACTCTGCTTTAAAAATTTGAATTCAAACTTCATAAATGAAAAAAAAAGTCAGTGGCGGTGTAGCCGTCCTATACACCGTCAAAACTCACATGTGTATATAAGTGCATCAACATTACCGGTCTAAACCGTAAACCGTAACACATATACACACAGAGATTAATACGTAGCGATCAAGATTCTAGAGTTCTTGAGAGAGAAGAGAGATGGGGAGAGAGAAAATAAAACCGATGGATGGGTATCCAATCGGTTTCCGTTTTTGCCCGTCCGAGGACGACCTCTTCTTCCATTACCTCACGAAGAAGGTGGAAGGGGAATCGGAGGCCATCCCTCCATTCATGCCCGAGGCCGACATTTACTGTGACGAAGACCCTTGGGAGATCTTCGATGCGAATTCGAGGGAAAGCTTCTACATCTTCACTAGGTTAAAGAAGATTAAGTCTAGGGTGAAGAGGACCACCGGTTCCGGGACTTGGACCAATGGGAATAAGCGAAAAATCGTGGACGGTCGAGGCGAGGTGGTCGGCTACAACAAGCTGTTCACCTTTAAGTTATCGGCAGGAAGCGAGAAGATGGAGAATGGACGTTGGACCATGCACGAGTACTCTATGAATGGTCAAGAGGTATTCTAATTTCTCCGATTAATCTTCTATAGTTAATGGCTTTACTATCAAGTAATAAATGATATTTTGATAAACTTTCCAGAATCCTTTCGGCGGTTAGATTGTTCTCGAGAATAATTACCGTTGAATGTCAAAAACTACAATTTGTTTATACTATTTTTCTAGTGCATCCCGTGAAAATTTCACATGTAACCTGTTTACGGCATTTATATCTTTCTATACATGTGATCTTTCTTCGCCTATATTGTTTATTTTTTTTTTTTTGTTAGACGTTCTAACATAGTATCACATCACGCCTAAGTTCTGCCTCAGTTTATTTTCAATGTACGATTCCTCAATTTTCAAATTTCATGTGTCGTTCATAATCCGACTTACACATAATAGGGGTGTTAAAATAGGCCACAATGCTTGTTGGGTCGGATAGTCATTTTTTGCGTGGTATTTTGTGCTATTAGTTTCGATTATGTACCCCTTTTCCCTTTTCTTGTTTTTGTTTTTAGGGTTAGTTTCGCTATTTCAATTTTGATCTCGATGACGTTTTCTCTATTTATCTTTTGCATCGATATTTTATGTTATTTCAATCTTTGCCACAACTGTTATCATACTACGAATCTTCATTAATCTCTTTCCTCCCCTTTATTTTTGTTAATTACTTTCTCTGTTTCTGGATACATCTCAATGGCCTCTTCTCACTTTCGTCCTCCTTTTGCAGTTAGTCTTGTGTGTAATCACAAACCAAACCCGGAATGAGCCGACACGTCGATCACCGAACACGACCATTCGTCATGATAATCTGGTGACGTCGTGCGTGATAGGTTTTGAAGGAACCACGGAAAGGATCTATGCACCTCCGTTTTCATCACTCCACTCTGCTGATGCTCAAGACACCGATCATAACGAAATTGATTATCCTGAGATGCTTTACGAGATAACCTTCGGAGACTATAACCATGACAATGTTGGCTTTTGACTTAATTAAATTTCATACTTTAAAGTTTCACTTTGGAGAATGTAACTGTGATTCTATTTTGGAAATTATTTAAAGAGGGCTCTCTTTTTACATAAAACATAAATAACAAGAAAGGGTTTGATGGTGATATGCACAAAAAAAAAAGTGAAAGTTTATAAACAAGTGATCTTGTTAGAAAAATCGTCTATGCTAAAATCTTTCTAGACTCTACTTCACAACTAATCCATAAATTTGCGGGTGCGTGCGTGAGATCACTATATTATGAATGCCACGTGGCGGAGAGAGTAAGATATGACCAACGTGTGGTCAAAACGTAAGACTATAGGAAGGTTGGGTTTAGGCGACCAGATCTTGACTCAATTTATTATTTCCTTTAATGGTGAATAAAAGCAAGCACTCTGAATAACGATTATACTTCAAACCAAGCAACTCGTGTGTTCAAAAGATCCGACTCTCGAATTTGATCTCGATAGATCAGGATTTAACGGATGTCGATTTATAAGGAACTAATTTTAGGCGAACTTTAGTCCGCATCATCTCGATTCTTGAATCTCGCCTCCATCCTACGTATTTATTTATTTTCCAATAAGCACGTACGAATCACGACATGATTTTAAGTTAAATTAGGGTTTTCCTTGAATGCATTTTAACTGTATTAGGTAAAAAAAATCATCATATATTATGAGGTGAATTCGATCGTGCAGTAGAGCATTGAATACAAGACGAATTTTTATGTGGTAGCGAGCGTGTGATTGGGATTGGGATTTGATGAAAAATATTACCATTTTGAATGTGGCAAAATCACATCATCTAAGAGTCACCGATTTCAAGACACAATTCGATCCATACAATGTATTACTTGGATATTCTCATACATCCTCGTCCAACAATCGCTCGAGCGCTTCCACCACCGTGGGATGACCTTTAATGTGGTAGCATCACTTGCTGGAGGCCGGCCACCTAATACGACAACGCCGTCTTTAGGGTCCTCGTGGACTTTTGTCTATTGTTATCAAGTATCCACTGAGAGTCGTCGCCATCTGTATTCTCTTCCATGATTGTGGATGAAGATAAATTCAACGATTCCATTGGATGCGGCATTGTCGATGAATTTTTTTGGTTGGCCTTCTTATGTCGACGAAATCCCTCGTTTCCGACACTGGTTGTGCAGAGATCAGTAAGGGGGTGCATGATAACACTTCTGGAATGGCTTCTTTGCTCTAGAAGTCATTCTGGTAAAGAAATCCGTTTGGTAAACTAACTTCTGAAGCAGAAATTCGTTTGGTAAATTTTTACTTCTGGTAGGATTTTTTACCCAATTTCAGAAGTAAAAAAAAAAATAGCTTCTCCAAATCAAGAAGCACTTCTTGGACCAAAAAAACAAAAACAAAAAATCAAGACCGCCGCCGCCACAAGGGACCACCGCCGACCACCGGTCGCCGCAGCCGCCGCCGCCGCCGCCAACCACCACCGCCCGCCGCAGCCGACCGCCACCGTCGCCGAAGTAAAAAATAAATAATATTTTTAATAAACAAAATTATTTTTTTAAAAAAAATAAAATGTTGAAAAAATGAAGTAGAAATTTTATCCAGTTATCAAACGCATTTCTCTATCAGAAATCAACTTCTAGACCAGAAGTTGAAAAATCAACTTCTGCTCAAAATCAGAAGTAGAAAAATTAACTTCTTGCTAGAAGTTGATTTTCTGATAGAGAAGTGTTACCATGCGCGCCCTAAGCGCGAGTGAGATGTCAAAGCCAAAGCATCCCCTTTGAACCTGAGCGATACAATGGTTGCCCCTCATCATGAGGACCCCGAAAAGAGAGACATTGTCTTCGATGGTTCCATGTTGATGTTTTGGCGAGGCACATCCAATCTGTTGTTAAAGTCGGAATAATCGGTCAGCCGATAATTTTTTCCAATTCTGATTGGCATGCTTAGAACCAACATGATGCTTTCTTCTTTTTCAAATCGGATTTTGCACAGAACAATCTGCCATTTACATATCAAAGGAAACACTAAGGTGTAAAGTTTATGCTATTTAATGAAATAAGGCTATGGAGAATAGAACCTAAATTGATGATTTGAATACATTGTGGCTTTCAAAGAATTTAAATTGTAGAAAAAGAAAGAACACTACTCTCTGGCTTTCAAGAATCACTTGCAAGATGATGGACGCAATATTATAACAAAAACTCTAACGTGACAAACTCTAGAATATATTGATCATAGGAATACATTGCGGTTCACATGACTTTCAAAATTAATCTGAAAAGAAAGTAAATTGGCTTTCCAGATTTATTAGCATAATGAACTCTAGAATACTTCACGTCAAAAAACGGGTTCTTTACAATCAGAGAAAATCGGACAACTTTCCAAGGTTTATTAAAGACACGCATGGCGATAAATTAACAAAGTTAGAACAGGAGAATTCGACTCACTTCTTGGTTAAGCATTATCCAAGGTCCTTTCTCGGCATTTTGGCTGTCGGAAGATGGGTCATCTTTCATTGCAGTGTTTCTTGTGACCAAGGACATTGCCATGGTGGTCTTTGGTGCCAGTGGTTTTCTCCCCCTTCCAGTAACCTGAACCCGCTAAGCCAATATCCACTTCGGACATTTATTTAAGATAATGTTCACTTCGAACCCTTATTTGAAAATGAGGACATTTCATGCTATTATCGTGTTTTATTTTAAATGAAAAGGGGAAGTCGTCGGTAAAAGTTAGAAGCAAAATTTAAGCTGGCCTCGATTCGGCTTGACACGGGAGAGATATTTTGGTTCTTTAAAATCGTGGACGTGGGCCTCAGGAACGGATCAAACCGGATCCGTTATTGAGGGACCAGTTCGATAACAGGATCCGATCCAAATGTACAAACTAGTAACTACAATTACAAACACCACGGTCCCTCTCCAAACCCCAGAGCAGGAAATATGCTACTGCGCTCTATTCGCGCTTCGCTTCCCACCGTCGTCCGCCGCTTCTCGGCGGAGGCGGCGGCGGCGGCGGCAGCGGAGGTTCCGGAGGCCACCTCTGCGTCCGCCGCAGCGGCCTCGTCGGTGGACACAGCCGCGGAAACGACGGTCGCTCTAGCGGCGGATATTCCGGAGACGGCCTCCGCATCTGCCGCAGTTGACACGGCGGTGGATCCAGTGGCGGAGGTTCCAGTGGAGGCCTCGGTGTCCACAGCCACGGACAAGGCGGCTGATAGTCCTGCGACCACGATTGCCTCAGCCTCCACGGCGGCGAAGGTGTCGGAGGGGGCGGTTACTCGCCAACGGGACGAGGGAGGACGCTCGGCGGCCGAAACCCAGCTCCGTCGCACCATCTCAATGCTTAGCAAATCCAAGCGCTACGAACGCGCCCTCGAGGTATGTGCTCTTCGATCGCACTGTTCTCACTCTCTTCTTTGAGCTTGTAATTTGGTTGGGTTTTCGTGCTAGAAATGTAACCTCCATTGCCAATCAGCTTCGCATCTGTCATGGGGATCTGCTCTTTTATCTGTTCAAAGTACTTGCGCTTGCGATAGGTACTGCGATATTTCAATTGACCATTTAAGTGACGATAATTTAAGCGCTCTCTGATCTAACTCGGGTGAAAGTGAACTTTCCATATAGATTTGAGGATTTTCTGCCACATATAGGACATGTGGATGTTTAGGTCCTCGTATGGCTTCACGAATTTGAGATTCGTCGGGCCTCCCAACTACAAATTCAAGTGCACAATACAATGTCGCAAAATATGAATGCTTGTGTGTATGTTGGTGTGTGTTGTACTTAGAGTTGATATTGGCGACGGTGTTTCCTTTTGCAGATATGTAAACAGATGACACAGCGGCAAGATATGAAGCTGTTCCCGAGAGACTATACTGTCCATTTAGAATTGATTGATAAAGTTCAGGGTCTAAGCAGTGCGGAGAAGTTCTTTGAGGATCTACCTGCTGAGAAGAGATGTCCAAGTACCTGCAATGCTCTCCTCGGTCTCTATGTCCAGAAGCTTTTACCCGACAAAGCTGAGGCCTTGATGGCAAGAATGTCAACTTGGGGTCTCTTGAAGAGCCCCGTTCCCTATAACCACATGATATCGTTGTATACCTCCAATGGACAACCGGAGAAGGTCCATGGAGTGATTGAGGAGTTGAAAAGGACCGCTTCACCGGACACTACGACGTATAATCTGTGGTTGAATGCGTGCAAGGAGCGAAATGATGTTGGAGCTGCTGAAAAGGTTTTCCGGGAGATGGAGAGTTCACAAATGCGTCCTAACTGGGTGACCTACAGTATTCTCGCCAAACTTTATATAAGGAATGCCGCTCTGGAAAAAGCGTCACTCATGGTAAAGAAGATGGAGAGAAGGATTTCACTCGGAGATAGGACTGCGTACTCATCCCTCCTTAGTTTGCTCGCAGACATGGGAGCTAAAGACGGTGTTCATCGGATATGGAATAGGATGAGATCGTTCATTCCAAATTTGAATGACAACGAATACGCTTGCATGATATCTTCGGTCGCGAAGTTTGGGGAATTGGAAGAAGCTGAGAAGCTGTACACCGAATGGGAGCGGGTTTCTAAAACTCGCTATCCTAGCGTGGCAGACGTGCTTGTTGCTGCTCATGTAAACAATGGCCCGATGGAGAGAGCAGAGAACATCTACAAACGAGTTGTAAGGAATGGGGTCACTCCTCGTTACACTACTTGGAGGCATCTGACACGGGGTTATCTGAAAGAGAAGCAGTTGGATAAAGCTCTTTATTATCTGTACATGGCTATTGCCAGTGTAGAAAAATGGGTTTTTGACCGAGAGTTAATTGCAGAAGTATTTAAGAACCTAGAGGAAAGCGGAAATGTCGAAGGTGCAGAGGAACTTCTTGTTGTTATTCGGAATGCTGGCCATGTGAATACCGAGGCCTATAATTCACTTCTACGCGCTTATGCCAAAGCCAGTCTAAGGCCACTCTTTGTTGCAGAGCGGATGAAGAAAGATAATGTTCGGATGGATGATGAGACGAGTAAGCTTCTGAATGAAGCTAGCAAATCGCACCGACCGCATTGAAAGCCTTCCTGAGACAGTTTGAGGATAATTCTGGAACAAATGGAGGAAATGTCCTCGTGTGTGAAGGTGGATGATTAAGGATCTTGATTATCATGGCAATTTGGATCGCTTTTGCCATGTGATCCAATGTATATACAACCATCTCTTGGAATTACTAGTCTAATCATCTGGCGTTTTCTTTGCAGATTATAACTGAGTTACTCGGTCATAGTCACATCTCACATGGGTGAGCACGGTCATTTCGAAGTCGGCTTTCTATCGAGGTCCTCTCCAATCTCTTGGAGCATCCATCCATCGGGACCAGTCCCGGTCACTGCTAGCCATTCTGTTGTCCTCTCCAATCTCGTGGAGTATCCATCCATCGGGAGCAGTCCCGGTCACTGCTAGCCATTTCTGTTTGTGCTTATATTGACGAAAGCATCGGCAAGTTTTCTTCTTCTCTTTTCCTCCCTCTGTACCGGCCTTGAAGAATTAAGACAAAGGAGATGAGCTTCAAATTTCATCAAATGCCAAATGAGACGGGAGATCATTTGAATATGAAATGCGTATAAGGTATCCGCAGATGTTCGAATTTCGGTAGACAGTAGACGAAATAGCTCGAGTTGTTAGTTTTGATGACCAGACGTCGCGGGCCAGTGTGGTCTTGCATCGGTTCTTCTGAGGGTTCTCTGCCCCCACCTCTGTTTTCAATATGATAACTAGGTAAAATGCCTCTGAAATCACAGTTGAGACGAGGGCCTTAGTTTCTGAGTTTTCATATGCAGATCAGCGTTTAAGCGGCAATATCGGCATTACATCGAGATTCAACAGTCAGACATGATACGATCGTAAAACGAAGGGACTACATGTGATCAAGAAATTCGGTCGAAGAAAGTTGTCTTTTTTAAGGGTTGCGCTATTTCCACTCCAGTTTTTGCTTTGACACTCCCAAAAATACTGTTTTTACCATTTTGCCCCATTGTCTTGCATGCTTTGGTCAAATTTTCCTAGTTTTTACTTATTTATTCCTTCTTCTTTTTCGGGTCCCACGTTCTTCCTCCTTTTTCTTTTATGCTGAATCAGGGAGAATGAAACTTCAACTCTCGTCTGCATTGACCTTCATTTTCTTCTTCTTCTCCACAATGTTGGAGATGCGTGTGAGACAGAGGAGAAGGGTGAGCAAAGCAAGATCGAGCACGATTCAGATCATGCGAGCAAAAACATACGCAATGATTTTTTCTCTTTCTATAACCGTCGAAGATTCCACATACAAGAGAATTTTTTTTTTTTGAAGAAGGCTCTTCGAGGATATTATGGTACTGATCTTAGAAGGCTCAAAAAAGAAAATTGCTCAAAGAAAACACATTCTTTTGATAATTATCCTGCTTGTTTAGTCTTCTCAGTTTTCTTCATCAACGTCTGACGTGTCGCCATTATCGAGAGGTCTCTGTTCTGCTCTACTCTGCGGTGGCGAGGGCTGAAGAAGTTGAATCTCAGCGAGGACTGAAGAAGTCGAATCTCATTTGAAGGTTTATCCGTGAGCACTAAATTCAGTCAGTTACGATCGCTGAAGCTTACATAGTCGATTTGGCCATCAATCGGACCTCCGTTTCATTCCACTAACCAGTCTACATTGATGTCCTTTTTCACTCTGTTCTTGGAAAGAAACAAAATACGAGATGTATTCTTCTCTATTAGGGTCTGAATTGAATTGGTTTTGTCTTTCAATCTGTTCTTCACAGTTGGAAGTTCCAGAATCGTTGATTTCGCAGTCGGCGGAGCTCCTCTTCTTCCATGGCCGTTCTCCACCAAATTCCGTAGCAACGCCTGGTATCCAGCATTATCTATGTAATCCTCCAAATTGGCTATTTATCGATTTGATTCAGGCACTTTGAGCCTCAGTTTGATGGAGCTATCATCCAATCCCATCAAAATCTCTGCTTAATCGAGAATTTGGTTATACCCGCTCCGAGCTCGCGTTGTAAAGTCTCGGATTCGGAGCCTGAGCACGTCACGCCTCTGTCTTGCATCGTCCTCGTCATATTCATCTCCGTTCTCGTTATCCGATTGATGATCACATTCCTCTTCCCTTCGCCTCGTTCATTTCCCTCGCGGTCACTGTTCTCTTCATTCTCATCCTCATCCTCATCATCATCATCTACATCCTCGTCCTCATCACGTGCCGCCTGCGCGATCAATTGGCGATTCAGGCAACTGGCGCCTAAGCTTATTCGGTGGTTCGGAAACTTATGGAGTTGGTTTCCAATAGCTGGTGGTGGGTGAGAAAGAAGTTTGCCGTCCGTTGTAGGAGAGGTTGAGGAGTTGGAGTTTCCTTCGCTGTTACTGTCCAACATACTGCAAATAAGAAAAGAGAGAAGCAGGAGGAACATAGGACCCACAAAAAAAGAAAATCAATAAATAAATAGAAAGAGAGGAAAATTTGACCAAAGCATGTAAGATAAAGGGGCAAAATGGTGAAAGCACTGTTTTTGGGAGTGTCAAAGCCAAAATTGGAGTGGAAATAGCGCGGCCCTTTTTTAAAGGTTCGTTTATTTGAAGGGAAACTGTTTTCGGAAATTTGTTTTTGGATTTTTTGGTATTTGAATGTCGAAAAATTAATCCACTGGAGAAAAATATGTTTAATTGACTGAAAATAACAAATTTAGATTTTAAATTTTTTTTTCTCACAAGACGGAAACCATTTTTCCTAATATCACCAAACAACAATTTTCTTTAAAGTGGTTTTATGAGAAATATTTTTCGAATAATGATACTTTTAATCAAATAAATGCACGCTAATTTCAGGGACGACACTGCACGTTTCAACATAAAAATCCTGTAATTTACTTAGATATCTATTTCGAGGAAATAAGGGGAGAACAACGGATACTTGCAACCATTTGGGCCTTTTTCTGGGCACAAGATAGTTCGCGGTCCCCTGACGTGACTATGACTTAAGAGTCGTGTCTATAAATTGCTTGAGCAATTCAAGCGCCATGCATAGGCGGGACGCTATGCTGCTGCGCTCCCTTCGCGCATCGCTTCCCACCACATTCCGCCACTTCTCGGCAGACACTGGCGGCGGACCAGGCCAGCGTCGAGGAGATAATGCGGAGACACACTGGGGAAGAGGCCGCTGAGCCTGGTGTCCGCGAAGCGCAGCAGTGGGGACGATTGGCAAAGTGGGAAGAGGAAGGAGGCGCGGTGCGCACGTAGGAGCTCAACCGCGTTGTCGGAGGGCTTCGCAACCTCAAGCGCTACAAGCACGCCCTCGAGGTTCTCCCCTCTCTCCATCTCTCTCTAAATAATTACGTGAGGGTAGCTCATGTGCTTTTGCAAGTGAAGAGTCAATTTGTCGCTTTTGATTTTTTGTTAGATAGCCATGTACTTCAATGAACTGAAACTGATAGAAAAGGCAGGCTACGTACATGTGTAGCAGCAATGGAATGATCAGGAGAAATGGACACCGCGATTAATAAGGCAAAGCTCTGAAATAAGAGCTTTATAGTTCGAAATTATAGGCAGGTAGGAGGCAAGCAATGTAATTGATATTGACTAAATTACTTGACATGGTGATCTCGTAAAACAATGAGATTAACTCGATGGGTACAGTTCTTCTCGGGACAATTGTCAAAAAAGTCCTAAACCTTTCACATTTTTGTGAATTCAGTCTTAAACCTTTTAAGTTTGCCGATTTAGTCCTATTAGCCGGAAATCACTGACGTGAATGTCGGCCGTCCTATGTGGCACTGTCGATGCTGACGTGGACAAATTTAATAATATTTTTGTAATTGTATAAAAAAGTATGATTTTTCTTTCCTTTTTTTTCTTTATGGGTTCTAGGCCGGCAGGGGTCGCCAACCCCTGGGCGAGAGCCCGCGGGGACGTAGAATGGTCGACGTCCACGTCAGCTATTTCCGGCCAATAAGATCGAATCGGCAAAAAGTGAAAAGGTTTAGGAAAGAATCGACAGACTTAAAAGGTTTAGAACTAAATTGACGAAAATACGAAAAGTTTAGAGACTTTTTTTGATAATTTTCCCCACCTTCTTCTTCTTTTCTTTTGGCGATTGGGACATGATGTGGAACGGGGTTGGGAAGAGTTGACAACGAAAACTTAAAGATGGGGAGATTTGTGTAACTGCCTTTTTTTTTTGGAGAATTTTGGGATATGGGATATCCTCTCTTGTGCCGTATTCTCGCCTATAACGAACACATCTTGATCTTAGTTTTTATTTTATTACAGTAAAATTTAATTGGTGATTAAGAATCTTGGGTCACTAATTGCAAATGTGCCGACAAGCACTTCATAATTGGAGATTCCACTTACAGCTCGCAGTGATAGAGAATGGTAATGCTGGTTAAATGCATGGGAATTGGCCTAGGCCTAGTGGTAGGGAGATGTGCAGATGTTAACGACCTGCGAGGAGCAAAGGCCAATATTGAACATCATAAGAGACCAGAGCAACTATCAGCCTCGAACTTCCTTCGAATCCCAACAAGTGAATGTCGCAGCTCACAAGAATTATAGGCATTGTAATGGGAGCAATACGTGCTTGATGTGAATTAGGAGATGGTTGTTCCATTTTTTGTTGTTCCATCTTCTGTTATCAACAGGAATGTCATTCTCCGGATAATTTAATCATTGGCTTTGCCGCTCACGTCGGAACCGCATGCTTATATTCCCTCAGTATCAGGATAGTTTAGTGTGTTATTTCTATTTTCGCTTGCATTTTCTGAAGTTATTCGATTGGGAAGATTGTTATGATGTACATTCAGTTGATTGGATGGACACATTAGGTGAGTAACTTTCATTCTGGAACCAAAACTGAACAGAACTTTCAGAGTGATAATCATCGATTTTTGTTTGCTTCATGCATAGACGGCGGACTAGGACCACCGTTCAAATCCGGCTAAAGACAGGTCATCCACGTTCGAACCAGGGGTATTTTACATAGTATGATTTCCTTGTGGCACAGCCTTTAGGTGGTTGCAGCTCATAGAATTCAAGCTCGACACCTCATGGTTCATGGGGTGCATCGGTCGGTAGTTTGATCAGCAATGCCACAGATTGGGTTTATTCGATTTTAGGGGATGGTTGATTTGATTGATAATTCCGGCAAATTCGAAATTCGATCACATCACTGGATGCAGATTATGCCGACCTTTCGGATTCGGAATCTTTCTCGTCTTCAGACAATTAGGTTGGGAGCCAAATGAAGGTACTGGGTTACCTTACTTTGGTCAAGAACGATAGGCTAGGTGCTTGAAGATCATCTTTCACCTCTATGAAACCTTTAGGTTGGTGAGGTCAGTGAACAGTTAACACTAGAAGTTTTTCTTTTTCAAGTCATGTTCAGAACAGATCAATGTACAAGGGCTTACTTCAATGATCGAAAGTAGAAAAATCTATCTTTCGCATGACACGTGTAAACATCTGAGACCTGAGGCACCCACTTTTCTCCTAAACCTGCTCAATATGGTGAGGGCTGGTGAGGTGGTTAAGAAGAAAAGAGGCATTTATCCACGGATGCATAATCTCTGTGTAGTGTGTACATCTTATCTGTATCACCAAACCACTTTTCTATGATTATGAAACCTCCCCAAGTGAATGGATTTTGCGCTTGTGAGCTAACATACGACGAGACTCTGTTCGATTCTCGACACTATCGAGCGCATACAGTTCCGTATTCAATTAAGTCACCATTCGGAGTTCACCTCGCATCGTGATTACTCCTCGCGGCGACGAGACATAGCATACATACGAGGCTTATAAACCAATAGCGGGTTCCCTTGTCAGGTAAAACAAGAATATTCCCACCTAAAAGGACGTACGGATGTAGGACTAGGCTAATGTCCGTTTGGAGCAGCCAAGGGTTCACGTGAAGAAGAGTAGGAGGGAAAGTCGAAATGAAGGGGTTTACCAAACCCAACCTCTCAACCTCTGTCAAGTCGAATTCTAAACCCCTTAGAAAGAAACCTCTAAGTAGAAAGACATGTTTAGTTAATTTGCAGGTTAGACATTGGAGGGGGGCTTAAAGAAGGACCCTTTCCTTTCTCAAACACCTTCGTGAAGAAACCAGTCGCCTCTCTCTCTCTCGAGCGCGGAGACATACACTCTGAGTCTTGTCAAATGGCTCAAGATGGCGAAGCCGTGTTCGAAGAAGAAGGAACGACTTGGCTTCCATATCATGCCCTAAACCAAACCTACCAAGCCAAGGTCTCATCCTGTTTAACTCTCTCTCTCTCTCTCTCTCTCTGAAGCTTCATTTTTCTCTTTTCTGGTAAATCAAGAATGAAGAGCATAAAAAGGAAGGTCCATTCCCTCTCTTTCTTGCAGAGATATTTGAGGAACCAACAGAACCAGCAACGACACGGTCCTCCTGCCCAAGCGCAAGCAGTTGAGCCGGAGCCTCTTCGACGGGTACGCGGTGAAACCCTTCTGTGTTCTGCAGATGTTTAGTTCATCAAACTCCTTCCTTTAATTATTCTACTTAGTGCAGCATTGTAGCTCACCCTCATTGTTGCTGTATAACCCAGCATTTGTTTCAGTCGCTTGGTGTGATTTTCTCTCTTCTCTATCACTGCAAAACTCTCATTCTACATATTGAAATGAACATATCTGTATATGGGAATCTGTTTTCTAATCAAAGTGCTGTTATAGCATGCTTTGTGCTTTTCACAATGTTATAGCTTTAGATCATATCTGGGTTCATCTTTCCACTGTCCTTAGCTGCCTAAATCCCATCAATATTGGCTAAACCTAATACAATGTGTACTTGCATTTCTTATCAATGCCTTGAATTCACCAATTTTTTTTTTTTTTTGCAAATTACCGGCCTTAATTAGATTGACTTACTAACTTTTCTCGAATTAAATTACCCACTAGTTTTTCGTTACCGACTTTTATATGAGTTACTTAGCAAATATAGTTTTCTTCTATTTGCCAACCTTTTTTCTTATTATTTTTTACCGACTTTTATTAATCCTTCCCAACAAACTCTTAAATTGTCCAATTCTGCTACGAAATTACTAGCTTCAATTTAAGTGATTTATCAACTTTTCTCCATATATTATCAACTAAGTATGGGTTGTCAACATCTTCTGAGTTAGCTACGGACGTTTATTTGAATTTCTATTTAATTTACCATGAATTTAATAAGTAGTTGCTTAGTGTCTTACCTTAATGTCTAGTATGATAAGTGAAATTTGCTTACCGTGTTACTCTGACAAAGGTCGATAATCTTATATAAGAGTTAATAAACTCAAGACTTTACTAGGTAAGTTAGTACAAAATTGTTGTCTTGTAAACTATAAAAAAAATTGGTAATCGAATGAGAGTTTCGATAAGTTACTAACAAGTTATCTGGACAAAAAAAAATTACTCATCGTCTTCTTAACAGTTTTTGGATAGTTACCACCATAAATTGAAACTTACCTTCTGCTCCTTTGTCTCACTCGCGATACATTCATGAAAATACTAGTTTGATGTATGAAATAATGAAACTTAATTTTGATTAATTATTAGAAAACGAAGCATACCGCGAGGTCTCATTCTAGGCCCAAATCGCTGTGTTCGAATTGGGTTTGTGGAGGACGTGGGATGCAAGCAATTTTCCTGGATTCGGGTCGGAGGTCCGAGGGCACCGGCGTTTTCCTTCCACAAACGCCAAGTTCGAATCCCCAGCCGAGCCGCGACAAGCCAGGTAATGCATATTCCAACTTTAATAATCTTAATGTCACATGTTCTAAAGTCATTTTTGGATATACATCTTCTATATATCAATTTCTATTAAGAAACATCTCTTTGTTGAATTACTTAATTGTCCTTATAGTGCACCCTATGTGAGAAATTTAGAATGCCTCTCTAGTTTGCTTTGTTTTTTGAATTTTACGTAAATGTTTGTTTTTAGTTTTTGAAAAAATAGCAAAAAATTTCTAAATATACCTCACTCTTACTCGTTAAAAGAATATATTTTGTCCAATATATATTGGAAATTTTTTTTTTTTTGGGGGGGGTTTTGATTGACCATATTTTTATTGCTTTCGTTTGGATCGAAAGACTTTTTAATAATTCTTGTGGGGACAAAAACTTACGTACATGTAGCCACGACAAGTAAATATATGCACATGTTGCGTGTGTTCAAGAAACGAGCATTTCTAACACTATATAAAACAAGTGTTAATGTGTTTCTTCTTATTAATTTTTTGAGTGAGTTTCCTTAGAGGTAACATCGGTGGGTTTATTTTTGGATTGGGAAACACATGAATAATTAGGAGATTGTAACGCCGCAATTCTTCGAATTCATTGGTGAAACTTCTTGACCGTGGAGTAGGTACCTGCACTTAGATCGATTTACGTAAATCTGTGGCGTTCTTTATCGTTCATCCTTTATTCTTTTGACGATTTCTTCGTCCTCTCCCGCATTATTAATACTGGACACGCAATAAATGGTCTTTTTAACAAAGTTCAGTGCATTGAAATCGACCATTGCAGCTTGTGCACCGGTCCTCCTACCCTCTCGAGTCGTTCAAGCGCTCAACCTCGATGTGCAATCCCTTGGCTTGCAAATTTCTCGAAGACCAGGTTTTAACTTTGCGATTTATTTATTTATTTATTTATTTTTTGCGATGTTCTATTTGTTTGTCTGAAAAAAGTTCATTTATTGTCAGATACAAAAGAAAAACCCAACAACGTGGAATTCAACCTGGTGAAGAATCAAGAAGGAAAGGATGCAACCCAACGTCGTATTGTATTACAGAGCCAAAGCTCCTCCTGCTCCTGCTCCTCAGATTTACTTCTTCCCAAAGAATGGACCTACTGATAGATCTCTCGTGAAACTGCGAAGAATATCCATTCTTTTGTTACCTCCAAATCGATCATAAAAGAGATGGACCGTTGCGCAATCTATTGTAGTTCATAAGAGGTTCCGAAACGCGGACGCCGCAGAATTTGATTATTTCGAGCATGTAATTTTCTACACGGCCTTAACTCGACATCACCTTCCTTTCCGAAAGCATGAGTTGAGACATGGGTAGTTTGGGTCGGAACACGGTGTATCCGATCAATCATATTATTAATCGTATCTGGACTTTACGTTTGAATTTTGAAAGTGTGCATTTGAATGCCAATAAAGCCTACCCAATTCCAATACGCGACACTAAATTTATCTTAGATGTGATGTCTTCGTAGATTTTGTTAAGTAGTGTCCTTTGGAATCTTGTTAAGCAACTAAGTCTCCTTTTATTTTATTTTGCGGAAAATGAGACATTTTTAGAAAATATTTTTCAGAAATTCAATTTCTAAGAAAATGATAATACTTTCCAGTATTTGCCTACAACCTGAAGATGAATAGGAAAATATTTTCTGTCGATTGGTATGAAAAATTTTGACTTGATTTTTTTGGAGAAAATTACCAAAAAAATCGAACTTTTAATTATTTTCATTATTTATTTCTTTTTTCTTTTTCTTTTTCATTCTTCCACTGCCGACCACCGGGATGGCCAGCGACCAGCCACAGCCAAGGGACGCCCTTGCCCCAGGCTGGCGAGGCTCGAACTCGCCCCAGGCCGGCGAGGCTAGTCCCTCCCCTATGGCCAACAACCGACAGAGGAAAAACGAAAAGAAATAAATAAAAGAAAAATTAGCAAAATAAAAAGTTATTAAAAATTGAAAAAATGAAATATTATTAAAAAACTTGGATTTTTTTTAAATAATTAAAAAGAACGGGAATGTGAAGGAGTGCATGCATGAAAGGTGAAAATCATTTTCCCCACTTTTGAATGAGCTTTTTACATTAGTGGAAAATGTTTTCCTTGACTAGTTTATTTTCTGTGAACCAAACGTCGAAAAATTCAGAAAATTTTTTCGAGTTGTTTTTTGTGAAACTCCGTTTGTTTCACGAAAAATAAAAGATTTGGAAAACATTTTCTTAACTCACTTGTATTGCTTACAAAAATTATATGAACAAAAATATTTTCATCGTTCACGAAAAAATTTAGACATATATAGCTGTTGACAATGAAAATATTTTTCATTAACTAATATTTCAAGTGATATAAGCGATCATTTTTAAGAAAATATTTTTTGAATCATTCATTTTTCGGGAAATAAACAAACCATAAATAATGAAACGATGCAACTTTTGTATGCCTCAATTTTTATCACAATTTGTGCAATTAATATTTTAAAAGTGGAATATTCTCTTGTTAAATATTTTTTGGTAAATATTTTCTTGTTAAATATGTTTAACATGTTTTCACAAGTTGTTTTGAATCACCTATTCTTTTGACTAAATGTCTTTTGCAAATTTGGGGTCCTTTTTTTTTTTTTTTCAAGGATGTGTTTGTTTTGAGGAAAAATCATTTTTCACCGAATGTTTTTTACATTTAAGGTTAGGGAATTTATTTTCTTAACTTTAAGTGTGCATATTTTCGTTGACCGTAATGATTTTCTGTTGACTGATCGTTTTTAATAAATCAAATGTGTGAAAAATTCAAAATATTAATTCGCGAATTTTTTTTTCACGGAAACAAACACACCTAAGTGTGAAACATCCCATTTTAATGATATGTAAAATCGGATATAGTCTTTTTCATGATCGTTAATTTACAAAATTCGAAGGGAAAGTCTTCTTAAATAATTATTGTGTAGATAGTACGAAAAGACGAAACGGCGCCGTATTATACGATTCTCCTTTCTTTGCCTCGCGGGTGTTTCTCCTTTCGTTAGCACGAACTGCGAAGTGTGTCGGAGTAAAGCTAAGCTCGGCGGCCATGGAGGCAACGCTTCTCAGCCCAAGCTTCTTCCATTGCGGACCTTTCGCCGTCAAACGCAGTTTCTCTCGAGGTTCGTCTCTCGTTCACAGCCTCTCACGAAAAAGTTCGCGAACGAAGGGGAAAAAATCAGTGAACTTGTCGTTTCTTCAGCGAACTAACTGATGATGACGGGCGGCTGGGATTTTTCATTTCTGGTGATTTAGTTTCGCGTGTGCTTCGAATGCCGTGTAGTGCGTTTTGCATTGTTTTTCTTTTTCTGCTGGAATTCCACCATTTAGGCATCATAGTTTGGTGATTGAGATGACTGTTCCTGGTGGATACCATTATTTTCTCCGTTTTTTGGGATTGGGATGTGTTTTTTCTCTTGCTGTTTATCTTTTGCGAGTAATTTACGATTGAGATACATGACGGAACTGATATTTGATTTAGTTGAATCTGGATGTTCGGCTATGTAATTGTAGCTGCAAGATTGAGCCACCGCATATATCGCGGTATTGGTGATACCTGTTTCCTCACATTCGAAAGAAATTTTCTCTTTTTACCGGAACAAATTCTCCTACTGACAGGAACCATGTGATTTGAGGGCCATTTGTTCAAAAGGATATCCTGCCGAGGTTATTCTATGTGGTTAATCTGCAAGAGTTTTCCTGTTTATGTTATGTCTCGGATAAGAGCAGTCATGGGGAAAGCAGTGATCTTAGGACTGAAGAGGCTCAGAATATTCATTTTCATCTCCTCCTTCTATGAGGTTCACCAGAAGTGTAAATTGTGTCTGTTGTTTGGGAATATTGGGTATATAATTCAGTTCTTTTGCTTGTTTCATTGCACGCTCTGTGTCATGTGTTTGTCGTACATTAAGCCTTTCTTTTTCTTTTCCAATTAACTTGATAAAAGAGAAGAAAACAAGCTTAATTTGTCAGTCTCTTACCTGATACTCAGGTCCGGAGAGGGAAGGAATTCTATCAAATTGTCCACTGTGTGAGGGAACTCGGTTATCCCTTAAGACGACTTATTTGCAACCCGGCAGTGGACACCTGCTGCTCAACAACAGGCATTTTCCCTCAAGAGCAAAACAAAAATTATCTGTTTACTGTTCAACTAGTAACAAAAACGAGTACCTGAGTGACCAGGCTGCATCTTTGCATTCTCTGACCCTCGAAGCTGTTCCAGCGAGATCAGAAGCAGGAGCAGAGTCTCCCAATTTTCTCGATCTGAGTAGCTCTAGGATTCTTCAAGCAAAACCTAAAGCATTTAGAAATAGATTTTTGAACTTCGTCCGTCTAAGTTCTGTCCTCAATAATGCTGCTGAATATTTTTTTAAAAGCGAGATGCGAAGAAGATTATTTGTGACGGCAGCATTGCTTGTGATAAGTCGTGTCGGCTATTTCATTCCTTTGCCCGGATTTGACAGACGAGCGATGCCTCAAGATTATCTCAGCTTTGTGTCAGGATCTGTAGGTAAGCTGCATGACTATTATGATGCATATTCACGTTTAATTTTTGCTTTAATGCTTATTCCATGGGTAATTGCGGGGAGATTCGTATATTGTTCTTTTGATCAGGAAGGAGTAATATTTCTTGCTTATACATTGATCATGCACGGTCCCATCATTTTATTCACTTACAAAATGCTTTTAGTGCCTTGTAGGCATAGTAAAACTTGTAATATGGTCTCATATTGCTTACCAATGAGGATATCTATGATTTGAGCAGTCCATGACGGGCATCATTTTGCTGTTGGCAGATGAACTTGGTGATTTGACAACAGAGCTTAAGTTGTCATTTTTCCAGCTTGGGATCAGTCCCCAGATAGTAGCATCAATTCTTATGCAGGTGCACTAATTTCCTAAAGCTCCTCTTTTATTTTCTTGCTTCATGATCGTCTATTGTCCTTTAAGTGCATCAAGTACATTGGATGCATTCTGTAGTTGATGGAGCATCTAACAAATGTGTTATAACAAAGTCTTCTCTAAGTGATGCCTCTATGTGTGTCATGTAGGATTATAAATTGCTAAAACTGGACTCTTCTCATTGCTAGAACCTGTTATTGTGCTTTCTCCACAAAAGAAGCAAAGCATATGTGCATTAATTTATGGCCCGATCATCCTTCTCCTCTCTTCTCATTAGTTTTACTATTCAATATCTGTATTTAAAAAATATTTTTTATTTTAGCACAATAACACAATTTAAAGAGTTCCCCATATTAGTTAGTAGACTATTTTTTTTTTTTGTATGCATTTCAGAGATAGTATAATGTTTACGACATATAGTATATTATATTTGTGTTATCTTTGTGGACTCTTATATTTAGACTACTTAATTGCTTTGTGCTTGCATGCTCAATTTTAAGTATATTTTAGTATTACAATTCGCGCAACGTATGGGTCAACTTCTAGTTTTTATAGTACGAATGCACATCCCTCTTGAGAGGACTAAATCTTTTCTTACTCTTTCTTCGTTTTTTTTTTTTTTTTAGTTTAGGAGAAAATAACAATGGAACAGTTTCTCAGTTAAAGCTTCTCTATATAGATGGCTGGCTGATTGTTGGCTCACATATAATAGGTCATGCTCATATATGTTCTAAATACAGAACGCATATAACTCCCAACTAAGCTATAATGGATTTGCAGGTGCTATGTCACGTTGTTCCCTCCTTGGTAAAGCTGCGGAAAGAAGGGTTAGATGGCCACGAGAAGATTAAGAGTTATATGTGAGTCTAGTTATTTGTTTTAGTAGTGGGACAAGCTCTTGATAAATTGTTCGAAGTGATCTCTTTTTACTTAGAGTCTTCTTCATTTCTCTGTTACAGATGGTGGATCTCCCTTGGTTTTGCAATACTGGAGGGTTTCATTGTGTCTTGTTATTCTCTGCCATATTCAATTTACGCAACCACTAGCAGGTTAGTTATGAGATAGCATAGAATATGTCTCTGCCTCTCTTTTTATTCGTAGTTAAAAATCTTTGCATGCTATCCGCATTAAGCATTTCAGTGATAGGTGATAGGATATTTTCTATCAATGTGACTTCCCTCACAAAAAATAAATAATGGTCTTAGCAGGGTCAAGCATGTTATGGTGACTACTCTTTTTTTGGTCTGCGGGGCAATGACCATGACTTGGATATGTGACACAATATCAGAGTCGGGATTTGGTATGCTGAGCCAAATTTTTCTACTTTCACTACTTCTGTCTTGGCCATTCTCTTTTCCATCGAAGTGTTTCTGATGCAGTTGTAGCCAAAAGAATTACTAATTTCACTCATCATGTGTCTATCTATTCAGATCTTGTGGTGTTCCTCTTTTTCTAACTCTATATCATTTTGACCTCTTATGTATCCTTTTGATAAATGGTCAGACCATGCACTTTGAACTTATAGGCAAGGATATGTGTGTGGTTAGGAAGGTTCTGAAATTCAAGTCTCAAAGCTTGGATTTGGAGACAAATATAGGAGCTGAAATCAGCACTGGTGAAACGACTCTTACAAAAACAGGAGAGGCAAGTTGTGTCAGTTTCCAGGAAAGTTGAAGAGTATGTAATCTGAGGCTATAATCATGGATGGAGAAATTCCGCCTAATTTATGACCAATGCCAAGTTGTCTTTAACACCATCTCCACTAAATGCGAAGGATGTTCACCTCTTCTATTGTATTTACCCCACACAACACCATAACATCTGTTCTTCCTTCTAGGAGAAATAAGTCATTGGCTCTCATTATTATTTTCTTCTTCCTCTTTCAAGATAGCAACAATGAGGATGCCTAGATGAACTACTGTTAGTTCCCTCAAAGAAGCAACTAGTCGAGCAAGTCCTGAGGCTGATATCATGAGAGATTCGACCACTTCCAGATTTCCTCAGTCATTCTTTCTCTAAAACAGCTTTTCTGCACTTTTTTTTTATGGAGTTTCCCAATACCACACTAAGTCATGCAGTCACAGTATTATGTATGGTACCACTTTAGGGCAATTGTGGATCCTTCTTTCGCTAAGGAGCCCTAACTTCTTAGGGTGAGTATAACTAGAAAATTCTTAGTACAAATTGCTTCGATTATATCTCAATATTTTGCTCTTGACATTTCCTTTTTGCCAGTGTTTTGATCTTGACTGAATTGAGGCAATTGTCATCTGGTGCGAAAGAAGTGCGTTATTCCCTATAAAGGTTTACTTGTTTAACCCCTGGCGATTAAAGCTAATAGAATTAGCTAGCATTGGAAGCTGAGCCGCTGTTAGCTATCCAGGTAGCAACAGAACTTAGGGCTATGGCGAGTATGAAGGATGCCATTAATTGCTCCTTTTGGCATATGTGAGATGTAATTTGCAAAAAGTTCATTGTTTAAAATCCTTCTCTCGTAGTGTATAGTCTATAGCTCATGGAGATCACTGACCAAGGCCTTTCTCTTTTTCAACTTGCACGATATCGTTCTTGGGTATTGAATCCTATGTTCAGCTTTTTGACTCGCTGCTTAAAGCATCCCTTAAGGGTTCCATATTTTAATATATAGGGTAAGTAGACATTCTTATTTTATGTTTTAGTACATGAAAATTACAAAATCAGGATCTGGTGATCCCTGAATATCCAGGACTAGAGGGGAAATGGCTTTTTCTTTTAGGTTGGGGGCTGGGATAGATGTTCTACATAGATTGTTGACTTGTATTTTGAGGTGCAATTTACTCCTTGCCAACTTCCGGTATTTGTTTACATATTGGCATCATGCTCTGTAGATCAGATTAATTCTTGAAAACATTTTCTCAGAGTTAGAATGCAGTAGACATATCTGACAGGCTATATATATGTTTTTTTGCCTGCTCTCCCGTGTGATATGTGCTCGTGTTGAGAGAAATTAGCAGAAATGAGATTGTCGTGATAACATATTGACAGATGGATGACTATTTACATTCGTTGGCAGAACAGCAGTTGGTTTTGTGTTCTGCGACTAATAGGTTATGCATGCTTCAGGTCAAGGATCATCTCTGATTATATGCTTGGGAATATTAACTGGTTACAAAGACACCTTGCTCAAGGTGTTATCTAAGCTCTCAGGTATAGAATAGCTCAAGGATGTGCTGCTCATTATGTGGTGCAATTCTGTTGAATCCTCGTCTTTTCACACTTGAAGTAGAAAAGTGCCTTCTAATCTTAAGAACTTTGTGCCATGAGAATTTCCTCAGTATGTCTCGTGTTTGCTTTGGACTTTCTTTCTGAAGCAATAAATGTACATGCTGAGTTCTGGATAAACTTGCTTCCAATAAAATGGATTTATCCCCTTGGTAAACACTCATATAAAAAAGTATGCAGAAGGGACCATGATTAGTACAGCAAAAATAGTTAACATGGGAAAAGGTGAAGTAACGTTGCAAGTTTACTTTAGCTTGTTCAGAGGCATTTCCTTCCAAAGAAACATAGAGTTCCTACCCCCAAAAAACTTTATTAGGATATATAAAAAGCAATTCAGTAACTTCTAGAAATGTAAACTTGTCTAGTATGCTAATGAATCTTCTAGATTCAAATTTGTTTATTGCATGTCATATCTAGGTTATAATGTTGGTAAAAGTAGGATACAAGAAATTCAATAGAACCTTCGCCTTTGGCGAAGCTCTAAGTGAGCAGTTGAAAGTTGCAGTGATGTTTTTTACTGTTACCGCAGTGCAGCCTTCTGAAAACTCAATTTAATCATTGTAGGAAGTGCTGTGAGTTGGTGGCCTTACGTGCTGGCAGTTTTGGGTGTTTTCACTACAGTCACTATGTGGGCAGTTGTTGTGACAGAGGGCTGCAGAAAAATTAAGCTGCAGTACTATGGTTTTAAACTTGCATCCTCAGCAAGGTATTGCATTGCAGATATTTTGCTTCCTTATATACCTTGTTGCGTGCACTTAAGACACAAAATAATGGAAACGTGTGTCTCTACAAGTGAAGACACTTTCTGTCAGTGAGGTTATGCTCCCATTGTGCTATATAAGGTGATCAGCACTGCTGTACTTATATAGGCTAGAGGATGTCATGCGATAGCATTTTCTGCCTGACATTTGTTAGCATTTGGGTCCAGGTGACCTTTCATATAGGTATTCTTAGTTTTATTCTTGTCATCGCTTTATTTTTTTAATTTAACTTGTCACAAGATTCAGATGGTTTGCTCTGTTTGTGTTCCTGTTTTAAGCAGAGGTGACTCCCCGATCACAGAAGTGGAGCCCTATATCCCCTTCAACATCAATCCATCCGGAATGCAGCCTGTTCTGACCACTTCATATCTCTTGGCATTTCCCAGCATTCTTGCGAGGTTATTAAATGATTGCAAGTTCTCATTTTTGTGATTGCCTAGTTCTGATTATGGCTCTACTTTGCAGTTTAACATGCCTCTGACCTGAAATAGGGGGGACAGGAGTCTCCCCCCACCCCACCCTACTTCTCTCTCTTTCCAATGAGAACACACAATTCAAATATACGTACATTGATGCATACATAAATACGCCTGCACACTTTTCTTGCAGTTATTTCAACTCCTTGCTTTGATCCTTTGTGTTGTTTCTTTCAATACTTTAGAATATTTTGGGAGTGGTTTAGAGAAATCTCTTTATGGCTGTTATTATGATATGATTGTCAATATATAATATATATTTATATATGTATATATTGACCCTCACATGTGCGCATCGTTTTCATTTCATTTAACCGATAACCATTGGATAGGTGCAGTATGTTTGTTTCAGCAATGAGGCAGTTAGTCCTTACTTTAGAGTAATGAGCATTCACTGTTTGACATTGAGACAGTCGAACTATTGTATTCCTTGAATAGTCAAGACTGAAAGGGAAAGATTGGGGTTTCTGTTGATGTTTGGTTTTCTATTTTTGGGGGTGATGGCGATGGCAGAGATTTTGTTGCATGCATTTGGTCATCAGTTTTTCTCTTTGCCAAATATTCTTGGGGCAGTTGGATTTTGTTTATGTATTTACTTTTCGTAACTACGATGACCAATTGAATACATTGACTAAAGGGCAGATGACTTTTTTTTATACAATTCACTGAATAGTATCTTACATGGAGCCTGATTTACAGTATCCTGGGTTCGCCTTTCTGGGAGCACGTCAAGCAGATTTTGAACCCTGAAAATTCAATTGGTGCTGAGCCGTGGGTTTACTATTCGATATATGCTTTTTTCGTTTTCTTGTTCAACATATTTGACATTGTAAGTATCATGCACTTTTGTGCTTTACTCAAATATTTTGAGTTTCTGCTTCCTTGTCCTCTCGTTTAATCTTTCAGTTCTTGCTATTCTTCTGTTCCAGTCATCAGCCAGACAATATGCAGTACTTCATATTGTATGCTTAGAGGATCTGTCTTGTGTCCTTTCCATTCCATTTGGAAAAAGGAGGAATCAACTGAGTCAAGATACTTGCTAGCTACTTGGGATCGAATAATCATCGACTTTATTATATAAATTATAGAGGCGGTTTTGTCAATATAGTTTTCTCTTACTCAACTCAACTCAAGCAGAAGGCTAGATATAAACTCTTGATATATGATATGCTTAAATGACAGATGAGTATTCATCTGAACAAGTTAAATCTCATCATGGATTGACTAATTTGCTCTCTAGAAAAAAATTAAATTTGTTACATAGTGAGCACTAACTGAAACATTTAAAGACGTTGGTTAATTGAAAAAAGATATCATTTTGATTGGAGGGGTAGACCTTATAGCTACTTGTTGTATTTTGTATATGTGCATAAGTTGATTACACTGTAGAAGTTTTGACTTGCAAGGACGAGTCTGTTTCGTACCCTGGATACACTGTGCAGTCTAAAAAGGGAAGACAAAGAACTTATGCTTTTTGATATTGTTTGTAAATTGTCTAGGTATTCTTTTGCGTGTATTGGGTCAATATGATTTTTCGAAACCGTCATTCTAAGTTATTACATAAGTATATGATTGTTTTCTTTATTATGGACAAACAATGTTAAACAAAATAACTTTCTGCAGGCCAACTTGCCAAAGGAAATCGCTGATTACTTAAATAAGATGGGTGCCCGAATACCAAATATTAAGCCTGGGAAGGCCACCATTGAATACCTTACCAAGATCCAAGCTTCGTCTCGTTTTTGGGGTATGATCTAATTTTGTCTTAATTTCTTGAATCTGAACTTGGTCTCCTGTGCATATATTAGTGCTAACTACAGAAATCACTTCCGTGTACTTCAGTTTGTTTTGACCTTTGAGTTGATTCTCGTGGCAAATTTTGTAGGTGGTCTATTGTTATGTATTCTAGCAACTACATCCAGCATTTTGGATCACTACTTACGCCGAATTAATGAAGGGTTTGCAATCGGGTTGACATCTGTGTTAATCATTGTAAGTAGAAAACTTTCTCGAGGCTGGGCCATAGTAACTAGTTTTTTTTTTTTTTGTTCGAAAGCCGTAGTGACTATAGTTTGTTTAGAATGTGGCATTCCTGCCTTTTCATTTTATTATTGTCAAATCAAGCCAATGCTTCTATTCAATTTTAGTCCTCCTATGCATTAGCAGACTTGCTTAGCTTCACTAGAAAGGGCCAGCGAATAAATTCACTTTATTGGATGGAACCCATTAATTGTGTTCCACACATCTAGTTGTTGCATACATAACTTGGTGCTTCAAGCAATATAGTGAATATAAGACTTGTCCCCTCACAACATGAAGAGATTACGCTGCAATATCTTCTGCACCCTAAGTCCATTGGTAAAATGACCTATTGCATTATGAAGCTACTGGATTTGCAATTTCTCTTAGCTAGTGGCTAATATGTCTGTTGTGTTTCATTGTTATTTGATACCTGATGATGTGAACTTAATTGGTATAGGTGGGTTCAATCATTGAATTAAGAAGATCCTACCAGGCATACAACGTCATGCCCAGTTTAAGCAAAGCTCTTAGACGATATGGTGTATAACATTACCAGAGGAGAGCAAGTCTCTGTTTCAAGTTAGTGACTGCATTTATCTGTTAATTTAACCTCCTGATCTCTGGCGTAATGTACCCCTTGATGCCTTGTGATCATTAGATCTCTTAATGCGGCACGGAGGGAACATCGCAAGTTTTCTCATGAACATTGGAGAACCTACTACTCGGCTCTATTCATCCTATGTACACCTGTGTATTCCGCTTGCTAATGAAAAGGAGAAGGCTCCTGCAACGAGCAAAGTGCCAGTGCTGGTGCCCACTGCACCGGAAGATTGAAAACCGTGCTAAGCCTTGTGATATTATGAGAAAAGGCGTTGTCTTCAAGATGGTTGATGACCACAGGCTTGTCAGTCTGGGTTATTCCCCAGTCCATGCTAACCACGTAGTTAGAGGTCGCTGCCCGTCTTGTGTAAGCATCCAGAATCTTCTTGTTAATAATCATCTAATGGTGTATCAGTGAGAGGCCTTCAGGACCCGGGCGGTACTCTGACTTGCTTAGAGATGTATATTACCGGACTTGTTACTCGGTGTTTTCCCGCCTCGGATACTTGCATGTTGCTTTCCTGGAGGGAAAGTTGCATATTAACTTTTGATCGGCATCCGTAGATATCATTATCCAGTGCTTTGGCAATGTAATTTTGTAAATTTTGTGCTTTTATCATGGTTTGGTTCATGAGCTGAACTCCTCTCATTCGACTCACATATGTAATTACCTTAATACACACCCTCAATTCGTTGGTACGATGACTCGTGTGTCCCTGAATTTATACTTTGAGCTCTCCTTTGGTTATATCTCATTTCCAAATTATCGGATTTTTTGCAATTTTCCATAACAAAATGGTTGGCGGCGGGGAAGGCGTCATACATATATGTGTATATCAACATAAATCTGTTGATGAAATGAGAGGTCAATTTGTGATCTTGAGGCAAAATACAGAATCTATTACAATGTACGAAAGTAGAGTTCTCCAACTTGTAGTACAGAGAGACTATAGAATAGAAAAACAATGCATGTGAGTTTCAATTACCGACTTCACCTTCGTATATTTTACTATTCAATATGTATCGATTTCATTTTTATCTTGTCACTACTTTTTTACTTAACATTTCCACACAACATTCTCTTCCTCGTAATTTTAAAATATGAATCTGCATTGCATGTCAAAAGATCCTAGTTATCGTTATTTTTCCGCTCTATTGCGTTCATCATAATTTCATTAGTCGTATGTGTTTTCTTACTAATTCGTCAATATGTGCGTTTATAAAGTTACGAGCTCCACATCAATCCTAACAGTTTGCAGTTTCTTGAATAGTTTTGTTAGTCTCCTTTACTTTGTCCGCCTATATATCACAGATAACAAATAAGATTACATTCATGTATGCATCTTGGAGGTGGACAAGTTGCACCAATATGCTCTAAGTATGAGAAATATATGAGCGATCATGAGAAGGACTTAATTGCATCGATTTTAAATAGTTTAGTACTTAATTGCACTTTTATGTGGCCAAAATTTTTAGGACTGTTATTTTTTACTAATTATATATATATATATATATATATATTAACTTTAACTAGTCAAGGAGTGTCTCGGAACCATAATAAAATCCTTATTAATGATTTCGAGGGTTGATCGGGTCGAGGCATGAACAATGCCCGGGTCGGGCCCTCAGAACGGGCTTTTTGGGCCTGAGGGCCGCGCATTGGAGAATCATAAAGACGACACCTTTCACTTCACTCACTCTCTCCGTCCTTCTCTCTCCCTCTCTCTCTCTTAAACCCTCTCGTCACCTTCTCCTCGCCGGCGGCGACGCTCCGTCCGGCGAATCCCTCCACATCCCGGCGTCATAACATCAAATACCTTAAGACCTCAAGAACAATCGAAGCAGACGGAAGGGAAGAAATGAAGTTCGAAATAGAGGACGTGACCGTCTACTTCCCCTACGACAACATCTACCCGGAGCAGTACTCGTACATGGTGGAGCTCAAGCGCTCCCTCGACGCCCGCGGTCACTGCCTCCTCGAGATGCCCACCGGCACCGGCAAGACCATCGCCCTCCTCTCCCTCATCACCAGCTACGTCCTCTCCAAGCCCCAGTCCCCTCTCAAGCTCATCTACTGCACCCGCACCGTCCACGAGATGGAGAAGACCCTCGCAGAGCTGAAGAAGCTGCACGACTACCAGGTAAAGCACCTTGGCCCCGCCGCCAGGATTCTCGCCGTCGGGTTATCGTCGCGGAAGAACCTGTGCGTGAATCCGAGGGTCCAGTCGGCGGAGAATCGCGACTCGGTGGACGCCGGCTGCAGGAAGCTCACTGCGAGCTGGGTTAGGGCTTTGGCTGAGAGGAACCCCAGTGTGCCGACCTGCGAGTTCTTCGAGGAGTACGAGAGGGCCGGGTCTGGGGCGGTGTTGCCACCCGGAGTTTATACACTGCAGGTCTGATCCTTGATCGGTTGGTTGGTTTCTGTCATTTGTGTTGAGATTGGCATTTTGTGATCTGGATTCTGGATGATTGTTGGTTGTGATTCTCTTGGCGTTTCCCTAGCGCTTTAGGATGTTTGTCTATCAGTTGGCACGGGAGGTTGTGTCGATTTTGAGAAAGCTTTTGTGTCCGAGGAATGAGGAGGGCAATAGACTTTTGAACTGACTGCGTGCAGATACCTCTTTTGATTTTAAGGAATCAAATTTGCATTTTGACTGTTTATAAAAGTTCAAGGTACAATTTTGGTATTAGGCCATTGTCTTTAGAAGGTTCGTGAAATATGTCATAGGCAATTATTCAGAACGGAAACCGATTAATTAGTTGTTTCTTGTTTCATGAACAGAATATTGCGAGTGCTTATTTGTAATCAGCGTTTTGCGTTTTGTAATTTGTACTCTTTTTTACTTTGTCTGACAAATGCTTTGTAAGACTTTGTTAACAGGTTTCATTTGATTTTTGCATTATGCGCATATATTGAAATTGGCAGGGAGAAGAAACCTTTTTTCCCCTGTAGTCCTATGGAGATATATTTTGTACTTCTTGGAAAATGGAACAAGTGCCTTTCTGGATGGCCTGTCTGCTATTTAATAATCTCCGCTAACTCTTACTTTATATATTGCGACATTGAGTTGAAGCTAAGCCGCATACTGCTCTTGTGGCAGGATCTAAGGGCCTTTGGCAAACAGAAAGGATGGTGTCCATACTTCTTGGCACGCCATATGGTGCAATTTGCAAATGTTATCGTGTATAGTTATCAGTACTTGCTTGACCCAAAGGTGGCTGGCATAATATCAAAGGAAATGCAGAGAGAATGTGTTGTGGTGTTTGATGAGGCACATAACATTGATAATGTATGTATTGAAGCTCTTAGTGTTAGTGTGAGGCGACAAACACTTGAAGGGGCTACAAGGAATCTTCATCGAATGGAGCAGGAGATTGAGAGGTACGCACAACTTCTAGTATGTCAGTAGTAGTAGAAGGTATTTTCTTCAGTGAAATGTTAATAATTACAATCAGCTGTTAAAAGTGAAGTCATCCATCTGGTTTCTCTCTCTTTCTCTCTCTCTCATTGTCTCCTTCTCATTGTACATCAAGAACAACTGGTTTCTGTGTGCTTATTTTAAAGGAAAAATGATGTGTATTTTGACTGTCAGATTTATCATCTTTCTGAAGAATCTTGGTTGTTCTTGGTCACCTGCTAATAATTTGATGCATTGGTAGTCACAAATTTCAATGTTTCACCAAATCGTTGCAATACTTTATCATTAGCCTCATCCACCTGGACTACTACAAAAATTCTTTTTGAGCATTTTCTGATATATGTCAGGATCTTGAATAGTGATAATGCATATATGGTGATAATTGATTGTCTATGCTCTGTGCAGTAGTAGTTGGTCTAATTCTTGCATAAGTTGCATATCTGTGAAAATATTGATAATTAACTTTTGCTCAACGTACTTATCTTGAGGGGGTTACTGCACTCATACATGGGGATAAATGTTGTTTTACCTATATGAAAATTTGTGTCCTTCACTGGAACTTTTAACCTGATGATTCAATTAACTTTGGTTTCTCTTGAACTGTTTGATATGGTAGAAAGGTTCAAGGCCACTGATGAAAGTAGGTTGAGAGCAGAATATCAGAGGCTGGTTGACGGTTTGGCACAGAGAGGAGACTTACGAGGTACATGAGGATGCTAATCTATAGAGTGTAATCACAACCTCATTATTCAGCAATGTTCTTGTTGTTTATGCTTTCCCGCCCTTTTACGCAGGTAATGATACCTGGCTTGCAAATCCTGCCTTGCCTGATGATATTTTAAAGGAAGCGGTGCCAGGGAACATTCGTCGAGCAGATTTTTTCCTACGCGTCTTACGTAGATTTGTCCAATATCTGAAAGGCCGTCTAGAAACTGAGAATGTTGAGAAGGAAAGCCCTGTTGCTTTTGTTGCCTCTGTTACTAATCAAGCCGGAATCGACCAGAAAACATTAAAGTTTTGTTATGATCGCCTCCATTCTCTCATGCTGACTCTAGAAATAACTGATACAGATGAGTTTTTGCACATACAAACGATATGTGATTTTGCAACACTTGTGGGGACATATGCCCGTGGCTTTTCTATTATAATCGAGCCTTTTGATGAGAGAATGCCAGATGTCCGGGATCCTGTGCTGCAGGTTGGTTCTGCTCTATCTAGTTTTCTCCTTTCCCTTTCTTTCATGGGAGCGCGATTCTTGGCCAACTGCTATTATCTTGAAGATGGTACTTGTCTACCTTTACACGACACGTGAAATGGGTTGCTCAAAATCCCTTTCAATTGTTTGAGGTTAATTCAATTGCATGAGGCATCTTGGAGGAACGATCTGGAATGACCATTTGTCTTCGATTTTTCATTTTTACTAATGCATGACCTGCTAAAATGCCTTTGTTCTTGGTGGTTCAACATTATCGTTTTAGTAGGTTCTCAACCTTCTGGGCTGCTGCATATTTTCTCGTATTTGACACGTTCTGAAGGATATTCTTGTGTTTTGTGCGAGCACTTTATGATTTTCTCTCTCTTTTCTTTCTGCATATGTTTACCACATTGAAAATGTATTCTCTGTGCAATTGCAGCTTAGTTGCCATGATGCATCTCTCGCCATAAAGCCTGTATTTGATCGATTCCAGACAGTAGTTATCACATCTGGAACTCTCAGCCCTATTGATCTATATCCTCGTCTTCTGAACTTTAATCCAGTTGTTAGTCGGAGTTTCACAATGTCCTTGACAAGAGACTGCATATGCCCAATGGTTCTTACTCGTGGAAGGTAGATATACCCTAATTTTGGCGTTCATGTAATTCAGCATAAATGCTGAATGTACATTGTGCTCTTCCCGTCCTTGTGATTCAGTATAGGGCTTCTAGAAAGGCAATATATATTCAAGGATTTTTATGTGCAGCATGTTTAATATCATTTGTTTATCTTTCAGTGATCAGCTACCAGTCAGTACAAAATTTGACATGAGAAGTGATCTTGGTGTTGTAAGAAACTACGGGAGGCTTTTACTGGAAATGGTTTCTGTTGTTCCCGATGGGATTGTGTGCTTTTTTGTTAGTTACTCATACATGGATGAAATTGTCAATAGTTGGAACGAAAGTGGGATTTTGAAGGTGAGTATATTGGTTAATCTCTTTTAACTGCTCCTGTTTCTCCCATTGTTATTTCGTATCCCATTCTTACTTGTTATATTGTGCTAAATCAGGTAGAATGTATAATCCTCTGTTCTGATGGTGGCAGGAAATAATGCAACATAAGCTTGTCTTTATTGAGACACAGGACGTGGTGGAAACTACATTGGCTCTGGACAACTATCGCAGGGCTTGTGATTGCGGGAGAGGTGCTGTCTTTTTCTCTGTTGCCAGGTATTAGCCTCAGCAGAAGACAAGAACATCAAATTTAACAATATCACTGGAAAAATATTAGACAACCACGTTATCTGTTTGCTTGGCATTAACTTGAAGTTCCCTCTTTCATGTGTTGGTTTTGCCTGCCTCTTCACTGGTCCAGAAGAGGGTTGATGGTAAAGTGTTACTCAAGTAGATTATCCTTTTCCCAACTACAGTTTTTCTCTGTATTGCAGGGGAAAGGTAGCTGAAGGAATTGATTTTGACCGACATTATGGTAGATTAGTGATCATGTTTGGTGTTCCCTTCCAATACACACTGAGCAAGTGAGTTACATTATGATTCTTTTTCATTGTGACAAAATGCCTTTAACATCCATGGTCTAGTTGATGAATTGTATCACGAAATCTTCATGGTATTGCAGAATCTTGCTAGCACGGCTGGAATACCTTCGTGATACATTTCAGATAAAGGAAGGAGATTTTTTAACTTTCGATGCTTTGGTAAATCTCTTTATATTTTTATGCATTGAATCCTTCTTTTGCAGCAAAACTGCTGTGTTAATTACTGATGATTGATTGAAACAGAGGCAAGCTGCTCAATGTGTGGGCCGAGTTATCCGCTCAAAGGCTGACTATGGCATGATGATTTTTGCTGACAAAAGGTTTTGTAATCTTATACTTCCTTGTGCTATATAGTTTTAGTCTTCTATGAAGCTGGAGCAAGGCTTTAGGTTGTCTCTGTGTAATTGAGTCTTCAGAGTTTAGAGTAACCCATAGCCTACAGCTAATGGAGATTGTATTGCACTCATCATTTGCTTCTGCTGTTCTTTGCATTTTGATTTGAGTAGTCCGGTAGTCACTAATTTTAATATCTTTCTCCAGCCTTGGAAATAGAAACCCGTCAATTCTTGGATAGCTCTCTTCTGTTTTTTGGCTTTACTTTGATGATAGTTGAAATGCAAGGACATTTGAGCGTGATGCAACTAGCTCTGTGATGCACCCATTTGATGACATTTATTTGAACCACGCAGGTATAGCCGTCATGACAAGCGTTCTAAATTGCCTGGGTGGATTTTGTCCCATCTACGTGATGCACATCTCAATTTGAGCACTGACATGGCTGTGTATATAGCAAGGGAGGTACAACTTTCATTATTGCCGGCACTACTTTCTCATGTCTCAAATATGCACTTACCATGTTTATTCCCCCCTCCACCCACAATCCCAATACTATAATAAATAAAAAGAGCAACGACAGATTAAAGATAGCATGGATTGGTGACTCTGATGGATGAATCGTGTGGGCTGGCCTACTCTCCTTGGTCAAAAGAAATTAACCTACAATAACAGCATCTTGCTTATTCCCCGGGGAAGCTCTAGGTTGTGCCAGATATAGATCATTAATTTATCTTGTTGCCAGCAGCCATGAACTTGGAGGATGCATAATGAAAGGATGTTAAATGGATTGAAATCTGGAAAAGATGGGTGGAAAGAAGTTTTAATGTGTAGTATGCCTAATCCTACTTGACAGGGCATTGTATTGAGTGTATCTTCTTCGTGTGTTATTGCAGTTCCTTCGGAAAATGGCACAACCATATGATAAAGCTGGGAGTGGTGGTAAGAAAACCCTTCTGTCGCAGGAAGACATAGAGAAGATGGGTGATGGCAGCTTGCACGAAATGTTGTATTGAGAGGTTATATCACCTGCTTTTTCGTTCCCTGTATTCCCTGTGATGGCAATCTTTGTTGAAGCGAGCGGCGGTTGATGGTAATTTTTCGAAGTCACTAGTGTAAGAACGGAGCTCATTGAGCCTAAGAGATGGTTGAATCTTTTGGTGTTGAGGCAGAGATGGTGTAGAGTTACTTTGTGTTCACCTGAGAGTATGGAAACGGGTTGTGACTTGTTCTTGCGAGTTTCTCTGTTTTGCTTCAGTTGCTAGGCTCTACATGATGGTTTTGCACTTTGTGCCCAACTTGCCGCATCCGGTTGACTGGTTCGGATGTCTACATTGTAGTCCAAACTTACAGACATTCACCTATATGAATAGATCACTCGTATCTGCTTTGAATGACCAACTGGCTTATTTATTTGCACAAGGATATTGCATTGCTTCTATTTGCGTGGGAATGGGAAATGCTGCTTTCAGACGAATTGGGAATGTGGACTTAATCGAGGGGGTGCAAAACTCAGCAGAAGCAGCCTAGTCAAAGCAGGATACCCACTTGACCTCAATATCGAAAGCTGAACACACTGGTTATTCATTTACAGAACGCTCTTTTATTTTAGTGGTGTCATATCATGGCCAAGCGCTTAAACAGAACTAAAAGTGACACCTACAACTATTAATACGAAAAAAATTTGTTAAAATAATTTTTCAATTTGGGATAGAATCCAATCTCAAATTGATGCAAGCGAGTATGAATTCGGATCAGGATATTGAATTTGCTTCATCCGGTGAAATCATCGCGGATTGTTCAAAGTAGTTTTAAAAACTTGGCAATACAAATACAATCAAACTAAAATTTACTTCAACTCGCTTTGAGTTTCAAATTGAGTTTTAATGGGTCACTTGGTTTCAAACCAAAAATGGCAGCTTGGGGGAAAAGAACACTAAAACGCTGCAAACACCCACACCATGATTATTGTTGATTGACTACAACAGTTGTGAGTAAAAGCTTCCACTTCAATCGCTGAAAGGGTACTGCTCGTACCTCATCCCGCAGTCTCCCAGCACCGCCCGAGCCCCGATCCGGCTCGCGCAAGTCCCCAACATCGCCTCCTTCGCCGCTCCCAAGCACGTCCCGCAGTCGGCGCCCGTCAGGTTCCGGCCGCACGTGGCGTGGCCGTACGCGAACGCGTTCGGGTAGGGCGAGATGTTGGCGTAGTCGTACCCCTCCCGGCCCGGCGTCGCCGCCTCCAGATCCGCCAGGACGTACGCCAGGCTCGCGGCGAAGGGGTCCCCGGCGGTGTAGCCCTCGCCGTTGCACAGCACCTGCCTCACCGTCGTGTCCGGCGCGCCCCGAGCGACGCCGAGAAGAAGCAGCAACGACGCGGCGACGATGGCGGCGGTCAGTTTCAGCGGGGAAATCGCCATTCTCGGCAGTCTTCACTGTTTTCGCCGAGTCTGGAATTTGTTATCGAGGGAAGCAGCAGTGTTCAGTCAAAGCTTAACATTGGGCTCTCAAAAAGTTCATATTTGTTTTTTGTTTTTCATTTGATTTCAATTTATGTATTGGTCGGTTTTGTCTGTTTCCTGATTCCTCGTTCCATCGCCGTCCTCGTCCCGTTCGAGAGAAATGTTTCCTGTTGGACGCATTGTATGATCCGCATCACATATAGGACATCTTCATGTCATTAAAATTTAAAAAGCCATCCCCGTACAGTCGATGCACAAAATACTTTCTCGGGCATGTCATTCTGTTGAACGCGAAACTCGAGTTCGATTTTGGACGACTGCATTTTGACGAGGTTGCAGGAGGTCAATCTCGTGTTCAAATCAATCGAGGTCTCCGGCCCGTTGCTCTAACAGGGGAGAGTCTTACAAGATACATGACTGCCGAGCAGTTTGCACGCGCTCGTACTGAAAAATTTTGATATTCGCGTTTGTTTCGTTCTAAAATGGGGGGGGGGAAAGAACATATTATGGGCTGAGGAGGTAGGTAGAGCTGGAGTGTTGTGTGGAATTTGAACAATAATGCATGCAATGAAACGAAATGATATCCAGGCCACACACAAAAAATGGATGAAAATGCGGTGAGCGTGGATCGAACACGCGACCTTCAGATCTTCAGTCTGACGCTCTCCCAACTGAGCTATCCCCGCAACTGTTATTGGGCTTCCCCGTAATCAAATATATTTACATAACTCGGACTACTTCACATGCCAAAGTCATAGACCAAGTAGTTTAGTAACTTGTTTTTGGTGGGTGGTGAAGACATTCTTTGTTGATCTTCTACCGTGGGAAAACAATGCTTAAACTAGTGTTTCCATGCCTAGAGAGTGGAACCTACGGGTCTTGATGATTTTTAATGACATGCTTAACCATAATTAGGTTTGATTTAGACAAAGGAAGCAGCGCTCGGTCTGGTCCCACACTCTATTGTCCTAATTCCCCACTTCGAAAGCTCAACTAATATCTCCCCACGAAACTGAAGCGGACATGTCAACCACCCCATCCAACCCAAATCCCAAGCTATTACTTAGATCGTGGTAGAGATCATGAAAGAGACTAGCCAACAAATTGCCAATTCATGTGGTTGGGCACTATTAAGTCCTAAAGTTCACATATTTATGTACCCTTTGGTTTACCCAAAAGACAAGGATGGCGTGAGAGAGAGAGAGAGTATTAGAATCATAGAGGAAAAGAGGCATAGACATTGTGCCAAGAACACGTTCCATGACCATCATAAAGCAAGCACCTTCATTTGATGAGCAATGCATATGCCCACAAAAGCACTTACATCGCTCATGTTCTCAGATCAGACGAGGGAAAGCTCCCATTAGAGAGGGAACTCAATTTTCACATTACATAGAGTACCAAGTAGAAAATTTGGATTGAAAATCCAAGAGTACAAAACTTGGGTGTAATCTTACATTAGTACGAACACGGTATCCAAGTTGTTAGACGCTCAAAGAGCGCAAAATTTTGAAAGTCTGTTAAGAGTCTCGATACTTGTGCTAAAAAGAATGCACAGACTTGTTGATTCACAAGATATAGTAGTACCAGAATGTAGCGAATGCGGTGATGCCGCTCAAGATACAAAGCCTATCTAACCTGTTCTCATTTCTCATCTTCTCCTCTTTCAACTCGCTCTGCACTTTCGAGTACAGGTGACACGACTCGAGAACTTCGCCGTAATTTTTGCTTCGACGACAGCTCAGCGCTTCCTTCAGAATAAGCAAACTGTTTCTTCCATTGACGTGAGCGCCTTCCATGTCCTCCAGCTGCATGCTCAGCTCGGTCAATTTAAGTGTTGTGTGGACGCCTTCTCCTTCCATACGAGTCATCCTGAACTTCATAATCAGGATGCACTCAACCACCTGACAGGGAAGAATATCCTTTGCGGAAAGGACTGATCCAAAGCGAATTATGAAATCCTTGTCCGTTGGCCAGTGCCTTTGCCCGCCAAGTGGGCTCCAACTCGCAAGATTAGCAGCTTGCTTAGCTTTTCTGTTGACAATGATCCAACTGAGCCGGAGTCCATCACGAAGTTCTCGCCATAGGTTTCCATCTTTCCTCTCTCTCTCCATGGATGTAACTGGGGGTAGACCATCAGAAACCGAAAGAGCCACTCCATCATGATCATTGTCTCTAGATGACGGATAGGTGAGAAGATCAACCCGGAATGGACAATTGTAGAACCATCCATTGAAACCATTCGCATTAGGAATTCCCCACAGCACTTTCGAGCATACTGGTCGGTCTTTATACCTGATATCCACTAGAGAGACAAAATCTGAGGGTGATATACTCTCGGATTCATCCATATCCCCATAGTATTCAGCCTCGGTCCATTCTTCAGGGTCCTCGAGATATTCATTCCGCTGATACTCAGTGACATCTTTATTTACAATGAGGGGGAAGCAATCCGCATAGAACTTCTTGAACCCTCCAATGGATGATATCAAGCTTTTGACATCCTCCCTATTGGTTGATGGCCACAAGGATGAGCATACATTTTCCCATAATCTCTCTTCTCTCGAGATAGAACAAAATGCAGCACAAGCACATGCAGCACTAGCTAAGGTTGGACCATCTAGGCGCCTCAGTATGTCATAGAAAAGATCACTGTTCAAGGATGTCACACTCTCCACTTGTGTAGTTGAAATCGCCATAACATTCTAGAATCTGATAACAAAACACGTGTAAGTAATACGTAAACCACCTTCCTTTCATCAGTAAAAGCAATTCATACAGAGGCATCAAGGGGATGCCAACACATTAACAATATGATTTACAAGGCAAAGTGTCCACTGGGTCAAGGAAAATTATGCCACTTATGTACCCAAAATTCAAATTAACAAGGCAAGAATCCCTAAATTTTATAAGATCTCTCAGAATAGCGAAAATTCTCCAATTTCTCTTCTTCCAGATCAGCAAATAATTTGCTAGAGGTCGCAAATCCATCACAGTACCCTTCTCTTTACTAGTGCAAGCAACCAACCATGCTCTAAGCTCTTTTTCCACAGACTTTGAAGTTACCCCACGAACACCCACTACCGACAATATCAGATCCCGAAGCATCGTAGACCAGCCATTACTGAATATCTATGCCATTTCTTAACTGGAAAGTTGAGCATTTATTTTCTACTGGCCCCTCACCAATTATTGCTCCATTAAGTAGCTGGTTATGATTTTTCTTGTTCAGCTCAAAGAGTAAGGTATACTAATTCCATTTGTGAAAAGAAATAAAGCCATGTACAGTCAAGATTCGACTTTTTGGAACCGCGGTTCCCAGGAAAAAAAAGAATTCTTACTTTTTCGCTTTCAAATGTCAATCAGCCGTCTTTAAAGCTTCTTCAAAGAAAGAACAAACATAAACTGATGACAGCTTCTTCAAACCACAATTTCCAAAACTCTTAAGCATGTCTCAGCAAATAATAACCAAGTTATCAGTTCACACTAGTGAGGGAACTATTTCCTGCCACCCCTCATACTATTATCATTTCTAGATCAAGTGCACGCACGCACAGAATGCTAAGAGACTCTTCAAAGAAAGAAGAAGTTGATACTATCTTCAAACCGCACTCTGAATCTGGGTATTTTGTTCAGTTTACTACTTCCACATCCCAAGTCACCAGATTAGTGATCCAGATAGCAAACACACCATAACAAAGCTTACTCTAGAAGAAAATACTACGCGAACCATAACACAGTTCCTCAAATCATAGGAATTAGAAGGATTCATATATGTATTTGAGCCAAATTTCTGGCAAAGAAGCAAAGGCCACTACGCTACAAGAGAGTGATCAACTACCTTACTCAATTCTCAACAAATGGTAAAATCCAGAAGAAAAAGGTGAGCATTTCTATCTCTGAAGACTAATCAAATAAGAGGATGATCTGACGACAATCAATCAATCAGCAACAGCGAAATCAGTACCAATGGGAAGGTGACCGAGCGCTTCAGCCGCCCGCTTAGTCAGACCGGAACCCAATCGGTTCAACCACAAGGATCATCACAGCATTCCAACGATTCAGTGATTACGACACACAAAAAAAAAAACCAACTAGACGTGCTTCTAGCACTTATAACCAATTTAGGGCAAATCAGTAGATATAAATCGATCGAGCACGAAACTCAAATCTCAATTCACCGTGCCAAATCCAGCAAGACGACAATCCGACATATACCCAAATGGACCAAACGCGCAGAATCAACGAAGATCACCGGTTATATCATAATAACATGGAAAAATAGTACTACCCATTTGCAGAAATTCGCACTTCAAATCAACGAACCACGAGAAATCAATGAACGAACGAACCTCATGCAGGAGCTTCTCTTCACCGATTCATGGCACGCGCGAAAGACCGACGGCAACTGGAAGACCCGCCGACAAAAAGTAGGTCTCGAAGGTGAAGAATCTCCGAGAGATTTCTGATGCAATCGCCAAAAAGGAGCGAAGCACGCGGAGGAAGGAGGAGACGATGGCGTGACTCGGAATTTCGGGACGAGAATATGTTGATCGGCTCGAGAGTCACTCTCTCTGCTCTGGGTGCGACGACATGTCCGCATCTTTCGGCTTTAACTCCAAGATTTCGGATAATATATTCGGACAATTATCACTGCTACCCCTTTCACCTTGTACGCTCCCCTCCTCCTTTTTCTTGGCCTCCCCGAAAAAGTTCTATATCTCATTTTGAGCCCTTGAATTTCTATATATTTGCCAATTCACCCCCCTTTGAGCTCCCACGGATGGAGATTTAGTCGCAAGCACAATAACTCGCACGTGACCAACACCTCAAAATTCAAATAACATGGAATTCAATTCATGTTTGCATCTTATAACTCTAATGATCAAGATCTTAACGAGACGTACTTTGTTGTTTTGACCATATCCGAACAACTCATCCACTTATAACATATGTTTAAAATTGTAGTACCTCGAAACACAATTAAGCAATTAAAAAACTGTGACGAAGTGCTGCGAGCATTCGTCGCGCGCCTTTGCACTAAATCCACGCTGAAATTCGACATCGGTAGAAGCCGAGCACTATTTTTTCCCCTAGAAAGCGAGAGTAAAAGACCCCCAAAAAAAATAAAAATCCCTAGAGAGTATATGATGAGGAGAAAAAAAAAACTATGGAGGGGCAAGAACGATAAGAAACATAAAGCACCGGGGAGACAAATTGAAGTCTTGCATAGTACTCGTTGCTAGTTTTCCTTCGATTCTTAGCTTGTTATTTAGCAACGATATAGATCATCTATGGTCTTGATGTGGACACGTGGAGGGAAATGGTACGCTAACAAAGATTACATATCAGTTCTTGGCTTACCAGCATGCTCTTTTTTTATTTTCTTTTTTCTTTTTCGAAAGTAAAATTTCGGGAGGACTTGGTTGACCTAATAGTTGGAGGATAGAAGGCATTGTCAGATGTCTCCGTAGCTGCAACATAAACATTCATGGGGAACAAACCGGTAATTGTGCGATCAGACCGGTTAGTTTTTTTTTTTTTTTTTTGGGTCATAAGGAAAGTACTTCCATTAACTTTCAAGAACCGGCAAAATAAACATAGCTAGCGTCATTACATAATAAATCCCAAAGGGGTTGAGAGAGCTTAGAAAGCCAATTAAGAGGGAGGTAACCAAATTTATGAGCTTTTGCAACCCAATCTGCACAGCTGTTAGATTCATGTGGGGCATAAGCGACGGAGACACCATTCAAATGGGCCAACATGTCTATGCAATCTTCCAAAACATTTCGAATGGGCCACGGGATTTTTTCCAAGTCTTTGGGACCATCCACCGTGGAGCTACAATCAGAGATAAGTACACATGGTATTAGATCTTGCGCAAGTACAGGTTGCCCAGAAGATATCTCCTTCTCTTCCTTCTTTCTCGATTCTTCCCAGTCTTCTTACACCCTCACGCACAGCTAGGGTTTCCGCCATGGTTGATCAGACCGGTTCATTTAGCCAGAAGATGTTGTCTTGTTCCATAGGGTAACCGCTTGATTGCCAATAGACCCTTTTGGAACAATTTTTGCTAGCTGTATCATTGCTTCAGCCATGGTGGGTAATATATACTTGATAATAACGGTATAACTAGGTCGAATTAAGTTGTATCATGTCGGGCTCGAGCTCAACTTGGATGAATTTTCAATTAGGTCAAAGCTCAAGTCGATTCAATCTGATTAATCGAAAAAACCCTTTTCAATCGGAGGTTGAGCTCTAGCTCGGATTGCGATAGTATAAAAGAAGTTTGAGGATTTCATAACTTTATGTGCTTATATATCGTGACAAGTGCGTGTACATAGTAATATAAACTCAAATTTCGATGTTGGGGCAAGGCAAGCCCCAGGAAAGTATAGATCGGCTCCCAGCTGTTTCGAGTAATTTGCAAGTCAAAACTGGAGTAGCTCGCAAATTACTCCGACTTACTCGAATGTCCGGATTCGAAAAGCCCTAGAAAAATCTCAAATTGGGGAGCAAACTCCAGTGAAATTTTGCCTCGCGGGGTTCATGACCTAACCCAGCAAATCACATGGTTCCATGTTTCTCAGCTAAAGCGTGTGTATAATCCGAACCCATCACACACATCGCATAATCAAAGTAAAGATCGATCACAAGATAATATACGAACGCGTTCACTTTTGCTCGACGAAGAGAAGATTAACACCAGATAGGGACGACAAAAAGGAACAGATGATTTGACTCCGTAAAAAAAAAAAACCCCAGAAAGACTTTCTCCCTTTCGATTCTGATGGCTAACCTCCTCTAATCGGTAGCTAGAGAGAGAGCAGCTACTGAAATTCGCCATTCAGAGGTCGGCGGTGGTGTCCTGGGGAGGCTTCGCCGGAGAGGAGTCGTCGTCGGGATCGCGAGCCGGGTCGGACTTGTCCATGGCGGCGCGGGCTCGGTCGAGGAACGGCTTGAAGGCCAGCTCGATGGCGAGCCACCCAAAGGCTAGGGCTCCGAACACGACGGCCGCTTGCTTCGCCCCCTTCCCCATGTGCTTTTTCTTTCGACTTGGGAGGTTTGAAAGTACTCGCGACTCCAAATCTATTTCTACTAGTAAAGGGAAAAGACCCGCTAGGCCCCACTACGACCAACAGACGTTCTAACTCTTAGCGCTTAAGTCTTGTGCGTTCTTTCAATTGAACCGAGGCAAGACAGACCTTCGTTAAGATTTTTTCCTTTCTTGGATTAATGCATTTGATTTGATTTTGATATCGTGATAAAGGTATGTTTAGGAAACAATGTTTATGAAAAATTCTTTAATTAAGTTCGCTGCCAATAATCACTTATATCGCTTATTAAAATAAATTAATTAATAGTATTTTCATTGTTAACAAAAATGTTCAAGTACAAATTCTAGTCAATAATTCATAAAAATTTGGTCAACTGATATAAACAGTTATTATTAAGGGAAAAATAAAAAAAAATCAAATCGTTACGTTTGTTAAAGAATCGCACTCTTGTAGTAGTTTAATGGTTTCTGTTTCGAGGAAAGGAATATAGACAGAACAATTGGCGTAAAGTCATGCCTGCTCTTTGCATTTTCCATATGAGCAAGCGGCTGGTATGCGTAGCTTAATTTCATGATCCTTCCAGAACAACTGCTAATCTTTCACATTCATGGCAAACTCACTTTGCCTTTTGAAACTATAGCTACATTACTCAAGGAAAGGTTCATCCTCTGCAAAATTCTGCAAAATTCGCCGTCAAGTCCTACCAGAGACCATTAATCTGGAGATAAATGCACCGATAGGCATCGCTAGTATACCATAACAGATAGTAGTTCACTAGTGAAAGACTATTTTCCATTAGAAAGTTCGTCAATACGATCAACAATACCAGACTGATAATTGCAAATAACTTCAGGTGCAGTTTAAGAATTCTACCATAAAACTCCGACTAGAGTACAGCGTCGCCAATCTTTTTTAAGTCCAGAGAACCAACACATCTTTCCTGCCACACCGTTGGTTTCTACACAACCTCAGAGATACAAAAATTTTGAAACTGCGAACAGCAAACTTAACGGCCATGTACTTAACGCCCGCGTCCACGCCCACGGCCACGTCCACGGCCCCGACCTCGTCCCATAGCCCTCCCTGCATTAAGCAATCCATGTCAATGCTCAACAATTCATTTCAACGTTCCACTCCATATCAGAACTTAAGATAGTAGAGAAAAGAGAAAGTGAACAGTTCATTCAACACCAAGAGAAAGATTGTGTGCGATACCAGCAGTTGGCTTCTTCGGTTTGACCCGAGGCGTCTCTTCGACCAATAAAGTCTCAAGATTTATACTGTCTGGAAGAATGTAGTAACGAATATTATTCCCCCTCACACTCAGGTGATCCAAAGTCACTGGGTTTTTCCCTTTCAATGTGAGTTTCACAGTCTTGAGATGTGTGTTCATACTAATGTCGACACCTACAAAATCATGCAATACACATCAAGTTCAACACGCATAAGCTATACATGCATCGGGCACACACAAAGTTTCAGCCCAAATTTCTCAAAAGCAAATTGCAGATGGTAGTAACGATGTTGACACACAAAGATGTTGCTCAAGGGAGCTGCATAAATAGCATGCATCGGAGGTACAGGCATGGAGTTGAAGATGCACATGCCCAGAGTCCGTGTCTAGGTAAGCTCATGTGTTTTTGTCAATATAATTCTCAGGTTGAATTAAGAGTAAAAAGAATCGACACATTATAGATGACAATGCAGTTTGGCTTCGAGAATGGCGCCTCTATTGGCTTCCATGAGGTGCCTGGGTGTAATCCCAGCCTTTATGTTCCACTTCCAATTTCCAGAAGGCATGAATGAATTCAGCCTGGTTGAACGGATCACCGGTTTACCTTTTGAACCATGGTCCAACCCGGTTTCATGTTGAGCTAGCTATTTACAAAACCAGATAGCACATTGGTCCAGTTCCAGTTCAGCCTATGATCAGACCAGTCTGGTCAGGGGTTGAAAACACTATTTAAGCATGATCGCAAAGTGCCCAAAAAAATCGGGAAATGGACAAGGTGTAGAAAACCTCTCAAGAAAAGTACAGCTGCACTAAATGCGTGCTCAGCCATGTCAGTATGTGTGTGAGACGGGGAGAAAAACCTCAAGATTGTTTACTGTCAAAAGAGTGTCAAATAAGCAAAGAAAAGTTCATAGCATATTCAGAACATCTATTAATCAACAGAAAGTTCAGATAGGTTGACAGCAGTAATTCCATGCAAATAACCGAATTATGTCAACATTTGCAGCCCTTTCCCACGAGTGAAGCTTCCTTTGACATGTGTTCGGGCAGGAAGACACGCAGTTTTAGATCCATAACTTACAAAACCCTAATTGGGACTTGAGTTACATCCAGAACGGTCCATGGATTATGGTAAAAACCAGTGGTCGTGCCACTTGTGATTCGCATGGATGTTCAAATCATACAATTGTAGATCAACCTTTTCTTCTTCCGATCAACCTTAAACAATCAACACCAAGAGCAACGAAATTGGTTCTTTAATCTTGGCTCCAAATTAAACATTCCTAAAACATTACATTTAGTACAACTTGTTATTATGTCAGATCAGATTTGATATTACAGAATCTTAGATAGAGTCACAACTACATAAAAAGCTTCGAATAAGCTAATGCGACATCATTGTGAATGGACTAGTCAGTGTCTCTCTCTATGTCAAGGTGAATCATTGTCAAGACACAGTAGAGTTCCATTCCTCAAGGCACTGCCACCGTGAAAGTGGAAAAGCTGTATAAAAGCAGTGAATTCGGGCCATAAGCATCCGGAATCAAGTTATGGTTTACCTCACAGATTCTGATTTTTCTTTTACTGCAATATGACTCTATGGATGTTTTAAAATCATTTCAAGAAATATGGAGAAAGAATTTCAAATTGAAATTCCCCACAACATATTGACTAGTCTACCTTGAACCTCATAAGCAAAAACCAGCTTATTCTGCTACAATGTTCATTTTGCCATCCCAAAAATGCAGCAAAAAAGTAGAAGCTACTCCCAAACAGCCAACCCCAAATCCCATGCTCACTCTCTTGTCCATAGTGTACAAAAGTTATGTAACTCAGTAGTCAGTGCTTTTCAGACTCTCTTACCATTTCTCAAGTCACAGTTTTCCCATTACTAAAAGGTCTTGCTTTTTTATTCTTAAAAGACGCACACTAAGTGCTATCATACTCTACACCGACCTCTTTCAATATCTGACAAAGCCATCATGCTTCGCGCTTTGCTCTGACACCTTCTTAAAAATATTTTGAAGTTGATTATCTAGGTTTAGAACAACGCTATATCCAATTTGAAGTGCTCTCCACTTTTCATCGCCCCAGTTCGAACAAGCCTATACACAAACCAATCAGCTTCTACGAGTATGACTCCTCCACAATCACTCTTACTCGCTCCCGTAGTTCATTTCTCTCTGGTACTAGAATTTACAGCAAGCAAAGGTTATCTACATGATGCCTATCAGTGGAAGAACACAAGGTCCTCCCACATCTATTCGCATCCGTCACAATGTCATCAAACCAAGACAATTTTGCCCAACCAGAGTAATCCCTACCCTACAACTGATGCATCCAAGAACGCTGATCTATGTGACAACTGTTATCCTGGATAAATGCACTCAGAATTACATAATATGGCAGCCAAAATCTATCAAGGGCAGACAGGAATCAGACCACAGAAAGTTGCTTGCCCTACAAGTGATGGGCCGCAAAGAGCAGAGGGTAGGGTTTAACAAAACCCTAAAACCCAAATCAGATGGGGAAGAACTGGCAGGCAAAGAGCAGGAAAGAGAAAGGGAACCTGTGATGGTGCCGTGAACCACAGTCCCATTCTTGAGCTCGATGGAGACGGTCTCGTTGTTCAGCTTCATCAAAAACCTGCTCGTTTTTTCAAATCGGAACGACAAAAGAAACTCATGAAAAAAAGAGGAGCAGCAGAAAACGAAGAAATGACAGAACCAGAGGGTCACCATCCGGCGCGAAGGACGACAGGAGAAGGAAGACCGACCTGACGAGCTTCATCGCTGCGAAGAAGACGAACGCTAGGGCTCACTGGCCAAGAGCGAAGCAGAGAGGACTTTGTTTGAGCGGGCAAAAGAAGGCTGGTTTTTACACGGTTCGATCCATCCGCTCTAGGGCTCGCTGCTCGCCCTTGGCTTTGTAAGTTCTCAAAGCTTCTTTCCAATTTTCTGAAGGTGAGCGATAGCCGGGCCGGGCCTACCCGGGCTTGGACCGGGTTTTAGGAATTTTTTCCTGATACCCATTGATTGCCATATTAAATTGGATGGCTTTTCGGAAAAAAAATAATAATAATGGATGGCTCAGATCCATCCTCCTTATTTTTCTCTCTTTTCTCCTTTTTTTTATTTTTCTCTTTTTGTCCCCTTTGCCCTCCTCTGTCTCTGCCGCAAGGCCGCGACCGCCGAGCGTTGACAGAGGAGGGGCGACAGAGCATGCAACCGCGCGGATGTTTGCGAGCTAGAAGGCGGCGACGGGACGAGGCGGGGGCTGGTGATGGAGCGATGGCGGGATGGACGGCGTGAATGCATTTGTTGGTGGAGAAAATTTCCATAAAGCACAAGAATATTTTTTTATCCAAGTCTCTCACTAATTTTATCAGATTCAATCCGATAGAAGCAATCCTATTCTGACATGTTTATGAGAAAAATGCTTATGTGATTGTTTTCAATATACTATGTAACAAATTATTAGAAATTATTGTGTGGTTCACTCTTTCAATAATTTGTTACTCACAATATGCTGTTACTCTCACAGTAGCCCAAAAACTGTTATGCTAGCAAAGCCATTAGCAAAACATGAAGAGATTTAGAACTCAATCGGCACAATTAAAACGTTTAAGCCTGAATTGGCAAAAATGCAATATGTTTAATGCTTTTTCAACAATTTTCCTCCCACATGAGAGGTTATGTCTATATTTGAAATCTCTATCCTAAGCATAAATATATACATACAGAGAGACCTATAGTCCAGTCTCATGAATTCTGTCCCTACTACATATTTTTTATAGAGACATATTTCAAGTATATCAAAAGGGAAATATTTTCCCGACAGTACTGTCAGGGACGGTACAATCACAACCGTAGATCCACACACTATCACCGCGTGTTTTGCATAAAGCACTCATTGATTGGGAGATCGTGTGGTCAAAAATAACTTACAGTACTGTCAAACTGTCAAGCTAGCAGCTTTCTATCGAATAACATTAATAAATTACTTTCGGTACATCAAGCATTATTCATATTATTTGTTTGTCATTCCTTGATGTCCAAGTATCTTTACAAGAGCGATCTCACCCATTACAAAAAAAAAAAGCAAGAAACATTTTCGGGTCAATTTATTGCCACTTTTATTTCCCGAGGGCACTTATTCCAAGTAAGAAAATTTAAGTCGCGTGCTAAATAATGCACGAACTAATACAACTCATAGTAATTTTCATGCATTGCTGGTGAAGTTAAAATTGGCGCACGTAGTCTGCCTTCCGAGCAGAGTCGAGCTGAACCCTAGCCTCGATCTCGCCAGGTCGAACTGCACCAGATTGTCCTGCAACTGGTACCCTCCGATCACGACCGACGTCCTCGGCCTCGACCCTCCGTCCACGAACCCTAGGCACAGCACATCCTCGCTCACCTCCACCATCGAGTTCGACCCCGTGATCGTCCACACGACCTGGTCGCCCTGCAACACCAAGAAGATATACGGCACCGCCGGCCCGACACGCGTGCTCCCTATGCTGGCGGAGCTGAAGCAGTACTTGAACGGCGACACAGCCGATACCCTGGTGATGTTCATTGCCGTGGCTTCCTCGACGAAGGTCTCGGTGAGCACGGCAAATAGGGAGGACTCGAGGACGGTGTAGGGTTCGACGGTGCTGATCTTGGTGCCGCCATAGCCTTTGCTGTCGATCGAGAGGAGGGTTGAGTTGAGGGATAGGGTTTTGTCGCCGACTATGACGGAGGTCACTTTGATGAAGTACTCCGACGAGGGCTCGCCCTGAGAGTACGCCGAGGCCGTGCTCACGGGGTTGATGTATAGCGGAGTGTACGCGAGCGATTGCGAAGCGTCGATGTTAGGTAGGAGATTGTAGGGGCCGTCGCCGAAGAAGATCACACCGTTGGACGTGGCCGACGACGAGAGGCAGACGGCGAATTTCCGGTCGAAGCTGAAGGCGGAGGAGAACTGCGAGGGCAGCGCGATCCTGGTCCTTCCTAGGCCAGCCATTCCTTGGACGCCGCTAGCCAGGCCATCCAAGAGAGAGCTCGGGGCGCAAGCAAAGACGAACCGGGTAACGTTGACGGCCCGGCCCGGATTGGACCCATCGGTGGAGTTTACTGAAACGACATCGGACGCGACCTCACCGCCCGTGGCAGTGTGAGTGACTGTGTTATCAGGGGTGACGCCACACGTGTTGTTGTTGCAGCCAGGCCTGGCGGCAGAGAAGCAGTCGCCACAGCCGCCGGCACGGGCCAGGGAGCACACGGCCGAGCCACATCGGGCCGGGAGGTACGTCGAGGAGACGTAGTTCTGCTCGCAGTCGACCCAGAGGAACTGGCCACCGAGGTCGACGACGAGGTCGACGGGGACGAGGGGGGTCCTTTGGGAAATCCGGGTTAGGTACTGGTGGGTAGAAGCATCTTTCGAGACAGGGAGCACGAGGGCCTTGGGGCGGAAGGATTGCTGGAGAGAGGGAGCGACGGCGGCGGCGAAGAAGAAGAAGAAGAGAGAGAAGAGAAGAGAGGATTGGATGGAGGAAGCCATTGTGAGGAGATGACGAAGAAATGCTTGGTAGAGAGGGGAAGGTGGTCATGGGGTATTTATAGTCGTTGCGTATGTTGCTTGCAGGCACAACAAAATCATTTTTTAATGGGGAATACATGAAGAAAATAGATGCAAAGAATTTTCAACCCTTTGATGTGAAAAACTTTATAATTATACTTTTATCGTGACATGCTGACACGGCATTATTTAGTTAAGGATTAATACAACGAAAAACCTCAAACTGATATACATGTGACAAATTTATCCAAAACTATTTTTTTGACCACAAAAAATCTCAAACTGGTGCACTTGTGACAAATTTACCCTCCGTTAATTTTCATTAAATTTAACGTCAAATTGCTGATTTAGATGGCACGTGGCAGTTCACGAGTGTACCAGTTTGGAATTTTTACCCTCTGTTTGTCACATGTGTATCAATTCGAGATTTTTGGTGGTATTAACCTAATTTAATGAATGGTAAAATTGTCACAAGTGTAATAGTTTGGAGTTTTTTGTGGTAAAAAAAATTAATTTATGGTAAATTTGTCACAAATATACTTGTTTGGGGTTTTTAATGGTCAAAAAAATAGTTTGAGGTAAATTTGTCACGGGTGTACCAATTTGAGGTTTTTCTTGATCAAAAAAATAGTTTATGGTAAATTTTTCATAGGTGTAACAGTATGCGGTTTTTCGCGGTATTAACCCTTTAGTTAATTGACTATTTTCACTCGCTGTAATTTCCTTTAAATTACAAACAAAAACGAGGATCACTAATCGAATTTACGGTACGCGGACGGCAATTCGCTCGATTCAGTGAAACTCCTCCATAGAAATGCTTCTTCCGTCGTCGGCGTGGTGGAGGCGGTGTCTAGGGCGAGCCACCGCAAGGGAGGCCGGTGTCAAAGGTGGCAACTCGAGCCGACTCGATCCAGAAGATTGGGTTGGTAGACTTTGACCGTGATTAAATCGTCCATTGTTTTGTCCGTATCTTTTGAAAAGATGGTCCAGGTTGTCCTGTCCCTCGTTTTCTCCAATGATGGGTTCAACTGTTCATTGCATTTATCTGTTTACGTGGAGAAATGGTAGAGAAACTGCATCTAGAATGATTGGACTAACATACCCATGTTCTGATTGCCAAGGCAGTTCTAGAGGATTTCCCCCATTTTTGGATCGACGGCCATTCTCTCGACGGTGTTCGTAGGCGAACTTGGTCCGATGCGCGACGGTAGTTAACTTAAAAACACGGCGTTATCGGGATATAACTCGAGAAAAAGGAAGTTAAAACAAGAGTTCGTTATCCATAAATTGCTTGCAAGTGATGTCCGATGACTTCGTCCATGAATCGGGAAGACCTCTTGATCCTTTCGGATCATGTTGGAGATATTGTTGTTAACAAGTGTATCAAATTCTATGTGTTTATCCAATTATTTATTGCCAAACGAAATACTGTGATTTAAAAAAAAAATTGCATAAAACAAACAAATATGAAGGATCAAAGTGATCCGTGGGGGTTTATTCTTTGCTTGTGCAGTCAACACGTCCACGTGTCACGAACCCGATATCGACAAGTCATGCATAACATCCACTTCATTTATAGGATGTGCTGGCCTTGGATGTATGCTCCGATGGATATCAACGATTCTATCTCCAGTTTTTGAAAATTGAATAAGATGACATTGACTAAAGTAGGATCAATTTTATAAATGTTGACCGAATTACTTTAATAAGGTATTTTCAAGCGGGTCGGGCCGAAGTGTTTGAAAAACAAGCAACCTTCGTTTTTCCATCATGGAGAATGATCCGGGTTTTATCCGGATCTCCCGAAGAATAGTCAAACCCAAATCTGATTGCGGGATAACGAAATCGATCCAATCAATCAATGCGTAATGATTTATATATATGCTGCTTGAATCCTTGTCAAAATTTGCAACCGCCAAAGTCAACAGGCCGTTTCGAGTGGACGCGTTGTTGAAAGTCAACTAAAATCGCTGAGTAGAGTCCAGAAGTTCATCCAAAGCAATTTCCATTACAATGGGCCACTTTATGCAAGATCAAATGCTAACAAGGAAAGCTTGGACTAACAAGTTTGCTCCGGCCTAGCGTTTTTTTTTTTTATCGCGAAAGAAAGTGGAAAACCGACATTAAGCTCGAAGTCGAGTTCCATCTGATCTCCTCTGTGTAATCTCATGCCTCCCATGCTTGTCTTGGCTTCCTACGTCTGCATAAGCCAAGCTTGAACCGGAACTCCGGTACCAGTACAAAGTGCAAGCTAAAAGCTAGAGAATTTGTGTTCTCAGTCAGTAAGATGTAAGAGTTCGGCCGTGACTCGTCCAGTCTAAGAGTAAGCATAACCGAGTTATCCCCATCTCTGACTCAAAATCAAACAGAGAAATCGAAATTGAGCAGCAAATGCAAGTAAGGATCATACAATTACTCCATCCAAATGTAGGCAGCTTATTCCATTCCTTAAACTTTCCATGCCGTGGAATTACTCACTGTTCAGGCTATGCGCTCCCTCTGACTTCACTGACTAATGAAATACACCACCTTGATGATGCAGACTTGTACGAGATGCATCCTGAACATTCTCATCAAAGGTTATGGAAACATACCTGGCCCGAGAGAGCGTGCGCGGGATGAGAGCGAGAAATGCGCTCTTAGTTATGTGGCCATTCTTCATAAGCAGATAGTCAATGAGAATAAGTGTTTTCTCAAGTAGCATACCATTGCTTTTTGAGTTCATATTAGCCATATCCGTGATAGCCACCAACCTAGCCGATCAAGTAGACAACAATGCCAAAGGCACTGCAGAAGCTCATTTCTTTGCTTCCTTATTCGAAAGAATTAATTTCACAATTTCCCAATCAATTGGGAGATAATTCAGTGATGTTGGTTTTAACACATCTCCCTCCCAACTCAATGTATAAAGCATATGGAACCACCCACCAAGTCGATGGCCCACGGTTATCCTACAGAATCAACTCACCGGTTACCTCGAGACTGCAAAATCGAAGCTCGAAAGTTGCCCACGATCGTTTGCGGACTCGAAGAAGCATCGACCTTCAAGATGCCTTCCGCTTCATCCACCTGGAGCAACTCCAGCTGAGACTGCAAAAGCGAAGGCGGCATGAAATGCTTCCCTTCTGCAGCTCTTATCTGTAATCGGGCGGCGAGAACTTTGGCCTCCACATCCAACAGCACAAACTTCACTGAACTAGAGAAGCTGCCTGACCGATACTTGGGGTCAGCGGATCTTAGAATTTCCCTATAATGCTTCTGCAGAGCAGAACAGCCAAGAACCGCAGTTTTTCCATCCAGCAAGCTCTCGCGTAAGGTGTCCCGTAGCGTTTCGAGCCACGGGATTCGATCTTCCTCGGAGAGAGGGATTCCTTTACACATCTTCTCTGCCAAAATGATCGGACCGGTTTTAATCAAAGAGCTTACGCACTCGAATTAAAGCAAAGGGGGGCACAAGCTCCCACCTTTATTCGATGCCGGGTGGAAGTCGTCGGCGTCAAGAAATCTGCACTCCATGACCTCTGCTAGCAGATGTCCTATTGTGCTGTCCAAACCACATACATTCGACATTAGAGCATCGTAACAAGGCAGGAATTTAGGCAAAAACATTTGGATTTTCTCCCTTCTATCAAAACAGTTAGTTATACTTGACCGAAGTAATCCCTCGACACATTGTCAAATGGCTAAATAAGGGCCCCCAACACACACAAGTTTAACTGATTATACTCTCGAAGATGATTGTGTAGTATTGGCAAAGAACTTCACAAAAATGATTAAGATCAGACATTTGCCATCGCGGAGTACTTCTATAGGTAGCTTGTTGGAATTAACTGACAATAGAAAGGAGAACTGCTGAAATTCATTCATCCCTGATGTGGTAAATCAACACAGCTGCTCAAAACACAGAGACTCTCAATCAATTTGCTATCAAGAACATTTGGCCTCCAAATGGAATCTCCTACATTCCAGCTATTTGAACTCTTCTCAAGTAATCAGATCACAAATATGTCACTGAAATGGCCCCAATGGTCGTCAAATTTCTCTGTTTTCAACCCAAGAAAGCTAAAGAAGAAGAGTTTTTTCACTACTTACGATTTCCCAGAACCACTCACACCCATGATCACAATAACACTCCCTGTGAACAGAGAAACGAAAGGGTATTCAGTAAAATTTCAAACACAAACCGCACGATTAGGCTTACAAGAATTCGCCCAGATCATTTCACGCATGAGTGGATCAATGGAGAGATGCTCAAGATAAAGATACAAAAACCAAAATCGAACCTTTCTGAACGGAGGCCATTCTTGGTCGAAGGAATGATCATCCCAGTGATGCCCTCGCTCTCGCTCACCACATATTCGCACAAATTGGGGAGTCAGAGTCGAAGGACCCCATCCTCATTTCCAAGTACAAGTAGGAAATTCCTGCTTGGATGTTAGTCCTAACGTGTACAAGCGTCAATGATAACATAATCCCATGCCTAGCGGGTCAGAATCACGAGGCAATCTCTCTGTCTCGGACGCAAATCGGATCAGTTGTCGCTTGTTGTGTTAGGCGTACCAACTCTTCTTTGGTTGAAACGGCGAGGGTTGACATTGCGGTTCAAACGACATTATTCAGTTAGCTGAATGATACACATCAATCTCAAACTTTGGCGAATGAATTTTCACTATGATTTCAATCGCCAAATCTGAGTAGGAAAGAGTTTGAGATTTCATTTAAGATTATCCAAATTGCGATCATCCCAAAGAGAGAAGAGGTAATGCCATATGTGAACTAACGGACATTGAGATTTTCATTTTTGTTTCATTAACTCTATGAGAATTCTATGTGATAAAGAGTCGCCACTAGACTATGAACGGGGCTTGATTAGAATAGCTTGTTTGCACTAATGCCCTTTCGATACTCTACTTGATTCACTTAGAGTGTCCACATAGTCTTTTTATCAAGTTATGAACCTTGTATTTGGTCGTTCGGATAAAAGTAAAGATATGATATATTTTACCATGTTCTATGTTTGGTTATGTTTGCACAAACAATGGCTGCCTTTTGATTATTATTGACATGTGATAAACTTAGTCGATGATAGCAGAATTTGGTCATTTATAAATTAAATTATCAACAACATAATGAATTGACAACTTGAAGGAATCGACAAAAAGTAAAGCCGGCAATTTGGGAAGCAACCAAACAAGTAACTGTCAATGTGGTGGAATAAAGCAATCGTTAACGTAGTGGAGTCGAAGAAACTGTTGATGTAATTGTTCAGTAACAGTTTGTAACCTTCTTTGTAACTTCCCTTCGCGTCGATAACCATCAATGGTAGGTTTTAAATAGACATATCGTACTCTTCGTAGGACCTCGCCAAATCGAACAAATTTACTTTATCTTTACTTTCCTACATCGCACTTTATCTTTCATAACTGTAGCTTTCAGATTCATGTTGTCGATTAAATCTTAGCGTGTGTCTCTATCCCGAGTACTGTGTCATCGATTAAGTTTATGCATAGTACTTTCGTGTTTTCGAACTATGTCGTCGATTACATTCCAGCATAGTTTGTTAACACCTGGTTACTTCATCGAATCTATATTATCGAATTTCGCAATTGATTACACTTCGACTCGATTTGTATTTGTATACTCTTGTTCGACTTGAATTTGTTGTTTATGTATTTGCCTGTGATACTTCCTATCCGGAGCTAACACATGGACCTCGTTTTACTTAATTAAGTGCTGAAGAATGACTTTCGATTAAAGGTATTTTCTCGCGGTAGGGATTTCGGCGAAACAGGTTACTATCGAAGATAAGAGATGTGGGATAAAGGTGAGTAAGATTTCTCTTGCTTGTAATATAAAGTTATTTTGGTCTTAGAGGAGATGCCTGTTTGGTTCAATATTTGAAAGGGGCTTGGGACTCTAAAGTCCCTTGGCCAAATACCCTTTTGAAAATCTCCTCTATTCAATGTTATTTGCATTTTTCCTTGGACATTTCCCAAAGCTGAACCGGCAAACAGGCCACTCCGAAATTACGAGATTAGCCCCGACACGAGCACCCAACGGAGGGCACGTGCGGCATATTCCTCGGCCCCCAAGGAATTTGCGTGGCACGCACGGGGGCATATTCCGCTGATTCGTTCACCGCCGTGACAATTTTAAGTTGCCGCGCGTTGGGATCAGGAGCTTCCTGCGTCTTCCTCATCCTCACCATCGTTTTCGTTATCTTCTTCGTCTCCTCGTCGGATCCCGTCCACGAAACCGAACTGCGATCGGCCGCGCAACGGTCCGCCTCGAACCGGAAGGTCGAAGCTTCCTCAGCCGGATCTTCATTTCCGTCCTCCAAAATCAGCCCGAGCGCTCTCCCGCATGGCGACACCGGATGTCCTGCAAAGCCCAGATGAGCTCCTCCTCCAATCTCCTCTCGACGACCGTCGTGCAGGTGCTGCCATCGAGCTTCGCGTGGATCTTCTCGTGCCTTATCGGTTCCGGATGCCGGAACACTCGGCTTTTAGAAAAAAAATTCCTGATAATTGTCTCTCTTTGTTTTGTTTGATCCCACCAGGCGAGAATGCAAAGTCTCGGGGGCTGTCGATCGAGAAGAAGATTGAGTTTCTGGAGAGTTTGACTGGAGGGGTGAGTACGTAAGTGATAAGTGGAAGCAGAATTTGAGCGTGAATGTGCAGTTTTTGGTATCTTCATTGTTTGTTTTTGGGTGGGCATCTGTTGTGTGTTGAGGCTAGTTGGTAAGTGTAGTTCAATCAAAACGCTCCCGCCGAGAAGAGGAGAAGAAACCGGTCGATTGAATGTAAAAGATTCCAATTTTTGAGCTTTTGATCCAGAATGGTGTTGAATGGCTATAAGAGTTGACCACTCCGTTTAAAGATTGAGTTGTAGTGGCCGAGAGCGAGATCCTGCATAGAAGTACTTAGGCTTTTCAATCTACTTCAGCATATAGTTTTATCTGCTTAGGAAGCTCGTGTTCTTCATTAATGAACAAACCATTTGATTCCTTTTTTTCTTCTGGCTCGAGTACATATTGTTTACATTTGCTATGGTTTAGGCCCAATAAACGGGGGAAAAAGAACAAGGTTGTGAATGGAGGCTGTGTATATCAACAAGTGATAGGCAATTTCGTATTAGCATGTGTCATCTTCTAATGCCACATATATGTGATGCTCTTTTCATGGTCGAAAGGTTCTTGCTTGCATACTTCAGTAATGACCTTATGGAACTTCAATTAATTACTATCCATCATAATCCCTTTCCTGCTTTGGGGGGTTCATTTACCTGTTTACATTAACTCATGCAAATGTACATATGGCAATCTTTTTGAGATGTGAACTGGACAGGATTTGTGGCAAAGTATGTATGAGAAACTTATGATGATGTAGGTAAGCAACCGGAGGTCTCGACGATGGTTAAATGACCGTTTGTTAATGGAGCTTGTTCCTCGTTTAAATGCCGAAGAAATCAGAGGGCTCTTTGCTCCTCCTCCTTGGGGTACTGAATTTCTAAACCACAATATTTTCCATTTTCAGTTGGAGTTACTGACGATTGCACATTTCTCTTCAGAATTTAAGATGGGTGCTAAACTTACTACTCAGTCTCAGATCAACTCTTTGGTTTAACTAGCTTGCCTCTGAATTTTTTGAAGTGAAATAAGCGGATTGTGTTACCTACAGCTAGTTGTTAATTCCACTCAGTTGATTGATTGTGTGATTGATGTGAAATGTGAGCTACAATAACAATTGCTCTAGTGGTGTGATAGTTCCAATCATTGCAGATTTTGGGTCTGGAGTTAAGGTGCAGTGGAACAAGAGTATCTATTTTAAATTAGAATATGTACATTTGCATGAGTTAATGAACTTAATGTGTGACAGTTGCTTCCATAAAGGATTACCTTTTTTTACCAAAACCCTGAAGGAAAGGGAGAGTTGCTTATGAGAATAATGTTACTATGTTGTAAGGGTGGCACAGTCTGCAGCTGGTCCTTTGGGGACAGCACCAGAGGTAGATTGATCTAGTCATGTGATGTTGAAACTAAGCGATTTTACTGGACAAACACGATTTAATGATCGAGCATGTAATCTTCTTTAAAAGGACTCAGGGTGATATACCTTTGGTTCAATTTCAGGTGATGATGTCCCACCATCCGCCTTTTGCATGACAAATGCTCGAGAGTGGGACAAAATTAGGAATATAGACATGGACAAAGAGGTTTGCTTTTTTCCATTTCTTTTGAATCTGCTTTCGCGATATTTCAACTATGATTTTTCTCATGTCATTGACGTTAATATATTTTACCTATGTAGTATTGTCGTCATATATGTTAGTTGTGGTTGCAAGATCAAACGATGATACAGCCACAACTAAACAAATGGTATATATGTGCAATTTATGTTCTTGTATTGATGGGGCCATGAAGAATATATAGCTCATGCATTTTAATTTGAAGTGCTTTGAGATAGATTGACAATTCTGTTTTGCACCTCCTTGATAAAATAACATGGTGTACAATTTTAGTGTCTGCATCTTTATGGGGTTGTAGCGTACTGCTCGACAAAAGTGGATATGTGCGATACTTCTAGTCTTTTTTATGGCATATTTCACCTTCAAATCTTGTTGCACGTGCCCTTGTATATGAAGGGCAAGTTCCTCCACATATTCTGAGGAAGAATTGGTTTTATTTTATGGGTATTTGTATTTTTGTTTTTTTTTGTTTTTTGTGTTTTTGCTTTTTGCTGTTGTAGATTTTTCTTGCTAGGTTTACATCTCTCCACATTTACGATGATAATGCAGCACTTGCATCATACCTGCATTATCATAGGACACAAGATGATGTTTGATACATAGCTTTCCATTGATTTCCAGGCCAATATGATTGACGATATTAAAGCATCATCCAGAAGGCGGAGAGCTCATATGGACTCTGATAAGATGGCTTTCTTGAGTGCATGGCACAGAGTTGATTGTCGGACTAGAGAGGCTCTTCGCCGTAGCTTTCTTTTTGAGCTCATTGAAGGCTATGAGGTAAAATCTAGTTTGAAACTTTTACATTGCCTAGATATTTGACAGGTCTTTCTTGTGCATGTGAGAGTCCATGTGATTGCAGCTTAGTTTTTTTATACTTACAGGCAAATGGAACTGATATATGTTTGAATCATTTATTGCTCCTCACTCTTAATGTGGGAATCAGTCATAGCTTGTCTGTGCTATAGAGGATATATGATTGGTGTTGAAGTGTTTGTGAATGGGTCATGTATGCTCTTTATATTCATGTGGTCTCTCTCCACCTATAAGCTTAAGCTTTTAGGTTGGACTTTTTAACATGATATCAGAGCCAGTGTTATTTCTTTCCGCATATGTGGGCCCACCCCCCATTAGTCAATTTTCACGTGCCGCTTGTAATCCGGCTTGCACGTGAGAGGGGGTGTTGCAGTGTTTGTGAATGGGTTATGTATGCTCTTTATATTCATGTGGTCTCCCTCCACCTATAAGCTTAAGTTTTTGGATTGGACTTTCTAACAATTGGTAAAGCTGTTAAGTCATGGTTATCTAGTGTAAAGTCCGCAATAGACCAGTTAATTTACACTCTTTCACAATAAGGTCAACAAGGAGTGAATAGGAAACATCGGAATAAGCTGCAGGAGTAACTGTGATAAAATGAAGAGGAATAGCCTTGTTCTTCCCAATTTCTGTGTCTGTATGAGGAACCTGATTCTTCAAGTAACTCCTTTTTGGCATTACGAGTGTGAATCCCTCTTAATCTTTCAGTTAGCACATGTATAAAAGATGCCTTTGTCTTTAGGCTTGTGTACGGGCCTTCATCCTGGAGAAGGGAGCTGAAGATGTTCTCGAGCTCCAGGTTCAAGATCCTTTCCACAGGCTTCTGCTGCATGGTGTTTGTGAGGTAATTTTTGCTCGAATTTTAACATTTTATCTTTACTTTCTGTGCTGAAAATACCATATAAAACAATCCTTAGAGTAGCTGGAATTCTGGATCTTGGTCATCTCATTGATCACTAGTTAATAGGGTTTGTACCATCTGTAAGCATTAAAACTGGATTGCTGGCCTTATCTTTGTTCTATGGTAGAGTTTTCGGTGCTTTTATTCTCTAGCTAATAGAGAAATCCTCCATGAACAGTTCTACAACTTGGCTTCGGTCACGGTTACCAAATCAAAGGATGCAGGGTCCTTGAAGGTCACAAGGATAACTAGGAAGAAAACAGGGTCGACCGAGCTCCCTAGCATCACCTTGTCCCATTTCCTGAGAATGTCCAAGGAAGGGATTTGGTAAACATTACGCGGGAGCTTCCCGTGCTTGTCAAATGTAAAATGAAAACTGTGTAATACTGTACTTCATTGAAACTGTTAGGTGCTCTTAGCAGGGAAAAGAAATCTGCTTAGGTAGGGCTCTAATCTCCTGCAAGGGATGTCAGTTATTTTCCAACCTCCATCTCTCATGGAGATTGTGATTTCTTAGGGTTTTAGCATGTACTGTACGTCCGGACCCCTATTTATTTGTTATTCTCCGTTTGTACATAAATAAAGGAGAATGTGTTTCCTAGATCCTGCATGGAATCATCATGGACTTGTGGTGATAAAGTCGGGGATATTGCTGACATAATGGGCACTGTGGCTCTTGTGAGTACTAAGTAGTTTTATGTCATGAACACATTATTTCGTCACATTAGAACAATCTCGATAAAGTTTTTGTGAAGGCATGGGAACATTTTGGAAATGGCTATCTAGAGAAATGAACTCATTTTCTCCAGAAGCAGCGCGGCGGTGTGCCTGTACCTCGGTCGCCATTCCCGGGTGGCGCATACTACATACCCACCGAAACGGCCAGGGCGTTCTTTGCATTGGTAAATCAATGATAGTTAGATAACTCATGATACTTTAGAGGAGTGTTGTGGTATGTCCCATGCGCTCGAATCGGATTTCCTCTCTTTCCCCTGACCGAACCAACATGTATCGCGAATTCCTCGGCGACGACCGTCGCTTTACAAGCAAGAACAGTGATCAGACCTCTATCCGTTCCCCGTGCCATAGCGGATGAAGTCACAAATTTCAGACCTTTGACTTCTCAAGAATAGAGCCAACTCAAAACTGTAGAATCAGCCCCGGCTTCGCATGAGCGTACTAGAGTTTGCTTTATCCTTCTTTTAACAAGGGTGATGCGATTGAAAAGACTCCAATATTAACAAATTTGGAACAACTTGCATCCCTTGAGGTGATCCGACAATTATGTCGATCGATAGTAACTTCACACCACACTGATCGATAGTAACTTCACACCACACGCATAAATATCGCCGAAGGCTATGCAACCCATAGCTTGGATTTTCATAGCCCGGTCAGCCTTTAAATTCCATCGTTTTCTTCTTTTTCATCCGGAAAACGGGTTATTTTCTCTCTCTTGTGAAACGATGGAATGGAATGATACAGACCACAGCCATGGAAGTTGCCTTTATGTTAACGACAAAGGCATATTTTCCATCGAAAGTTTCGAAAGTTCTTTTCGGACCTCAGACCGCGCGTGTGAACATGTTCGTGAGTGGACGGGGCCTCTCGTCTTGTTCATGAACCTCGTAAGTAATGGTCATTGCAAATGATGACACCTGAAAAGGCGCCAACTTGCGCAATGCCAATTCTTCTCCTCAAACTATTGCCAAAAGGCATAACGATGATATTTCGGCTTCGGCGATTAATGGATCTGTTAAGAACTGAAAGTGTGATGAGGTGAAGAACTAGCCTACGTATTTCCATTCCGCCTCACATGAATCCTGTTCTGCTTAAGAAACCTTGCTGCAGATATGAAGTTACCGAGTTTGAACTTGCTGTGGAAGCACTGATGAAGTTCATGACAGTTAAAACGATTCCTAAACAAGCCATGGGACATAACTCTTGACTCTAACCATTTCAAGTAAAACAGCTTGAGATTAATTTTTAATCAGTAGGTTCCAGAGAAATCATAGTAAGGCTGCTCGGCCCATGCCTAGGATCATTCCTTCAAAATTGCTCTGATGGAATGTGTTTACTATGAACTGAAAAGCCACGCCCCACGCGCGAAATATCGAAAGAAAATGGCCGAGTTTCTGAGGACAGAGGTGAAGCCAAGGCTACCATTAACTGTAGGTTTCGATAAGAGTCCTACTTGTATGCATAACGAGAATCTCGTTGTCGTGATTATTTGCCTGGCAGACCCTGCAAGATTTGAGCTAGTGAAGAAAACGAAGGCCTAATTTTGCTGAAGCAAGTCTTACTAGTATGCATAAAGAGAATCTCTTTGTCGTGATTATTTGCCTAGCAGATGCTGCAAGATTTGATCTAGTGAAGAAAGTGAAGTCTGATTTTTGTTGGGTATGCTTCACTAGACTAGCTACTAAACCCGTCAATTCTCTAATCAGTATGCAGCCCTTGAGTGATAGGTGCAGCCCTTGAGTGATAGGTGGGACTCGCTTTTTCTAATCCGATTGATTACAACATGTGGTGAATCCGCTTTCTGCCTCTGCTCCGATTGATATCGTGGCAGACACGGCCTACTACTTCGATTTTTATGTGCGGCATAAGAGATGGAAATCTACAAAAATGTACAGAACAAATTTCAAAATCTGCGAAAACACATGTGGTATGTCTTACCTTATCATCATGCACGAAAACAGACAATGTGCATGTTAAGCGTGATGAAGGATTATGAGAACACTAAATTTGAGTAGTATATACCAAAGCGGATTGTCGGTAATTGTCTGATTCGAACGATCATTGTCCTGGTTTCACTTGATCAAACAACAGGATGGCCCTACAAGGAAAACCACTAGCTGCTCTATCATGTTGGCAGAAAAATTTACTCTAGGAGCCGGCATTTTGTTCACCTCTCAATCATTTGCATATCGAATCATTCTTTGGTTACACTGCTTTCATATGGAAATTCAGTATTTTGATACAGAATGATACCATGGAAGTGCAACATGAGGTTCTAATTCTGTTTCTCTACACAGAACCCAAACTGCTCAATTCCATCTACATGCATTACCGCCTTTTACTTGGGTGCATCGATGTCCCTTCTTGTCTAGAATTCAGCTAGAGTGAATATATCATTTGGTTACCAAATCTTGGTTCAGTTTGGATTGGGATTCTCATATGGCTGCCAAATCAAATTGTACAGGGAGTGTACTAATTCTGCAGCATTTTGCTATGAGCTGTAGCTTATTTCTCGATTCTACCCTTGATCATCACGATTTCAACAAGCTAAAAGATGTATCTTTCATCCAATGAGGCCAAACTTGTCGCCGTCTCCCCACCGCCACTTGACTAGGAGAATCGAATGCCACTTACGGTCGTTTCCAACTAGCAGTTTATGCAGAACAGCTGTCGCTGTGAGATTCTCGAGCTATCGATCCGGAAGATAAATAAAGCCTCAGTCATCTTTTACCTCACACACCCTTCAGGGGGAATAAAGAAGAATGATATTTTGCTTCATGATCCCACCGGTCATCATCGAAATACGGCGATAATAATTCGACAAGTGCCAGTTCCATGATTGCAGATGATTGTCTTATTAGCATACGTAACAACTATGAATGCAATTCCCAGAGAACAAACTTTTTCTTCTCATTTAGCTTCAGAATCCAGCAGGGTTCTATGTTGTTTTTTCCCTCTAGGTGCACTGGCAAAGTCTACTAGAAAGATGTCCCTTTATTCTTATGTTGCATCCTGACCATGTCCTATTTAATTTTATCTTGTTCGGTCGCCTACGCGGATCGGATATTAATCAACCAAGCATGCCTAATAAAATTAGTACTCAAGGACAAGATGTACAGGACAAAAGGCCAGATGAAAAACCCTATTCTTCTGCAATTTGCAACGCTATCTTCTTCTCCCTCTTGGAAATATGAAATTCTGAACAACTGAACCCCATTGCTTTCCCAGGAACGGCATGCCCTACCATGTTGGACGGTCCAGACACTCATTAAGAATAAGAACAACAAGCATTAAGCTTAAAAGAAAGCTGCACTGACCAGAGGAAGATTGAAAGTTGGAAGAATAATTTATTTTTTTCAAAGTGTTGTTGTCTTTATTCTAGCGGTTAACCTATTTATTAGTTCTGGAGACTAGTGACCCATTTGGAAAGATGCCTATAAATACTCACTTCCATCGTTCTGTGACTTTGTGCTCTTCAGTTTTGAGGGTCTGGAGGGAGAGAAGCTATCTATCTGCCTTAGTTTACTACTTCTCATTGCTCAAACTCAAATTGACATGATCTTGAACCATCTTTTCTATTGCTGATAAACCCTTTTTGGCTCTAACATTTTGTTGAAAGGAGCTTTCCATTCTCACATACTCGACCGGCTCGTCATGAGGATTTCCATGGTGATGTGCAAGCCGACGGCACAGCCCTTGCTCGACGCTGCGGGCCTGGTCCGGAGGTCGAACATGGACTTTTTGATCCCTTGGCGTCAGAAGGAGAAGGTCGTGGTGATATTAGGTGCGACCGGGGCCGGCAAGTCCAGGCTCTCCATCGACATCGCGTCCCGTTTCCCCGCCGAGATCGTGAACTCTGACAAAATCCAAGTGCACGAGGGGCTTGACGTCGTCACCAACAAGATCACGGAGGTGGAGCAATGCGGCATCCCCCACCATCTCCTCGGGACGATCCCTCCCGATGCGGACTTCGCGGCATCGGACTTTTGCCACTCGGCACTGCTTGCCATCCAGTCGATTAGGGCCCGTGGCAACACCCCAGTTATCGTCGGAGGCTCGAATTCATACATTGAGGCCTTGATCACTAACAGTGATTACCGGTTTCAATCAAAGTACGAATGTTGCTTCCTATGGGTCGACATGGCGATGCCCGTGTTGCACTCATTCGTGTCTAAGCGGGTCGATAAGATGGTTGAGAGGGGAATGGTCGAAGAGGCAAGGAACTTCTTCGATCCAAACGCGCAATACTCGAGGGGAATCCGGCGCGCCATCGGGGTTCCTGAACTGGACTTGTTCTTCCGTACCGAGAAGTTCTTGGACGGACAAGCCCGCGCGCGGTTGCTCGAAGAAGCGATAGAGGAAATCAAGAACAACACGTGCACGTTGGCATGCCGACAGTTGGAGAAGATCCACCGGCTCCGTAACCTGAAGGGTTGGAATCTGCACAGGATGGACGCGGCGGAAGTGTTCCGCAAGCATGGGAAGGCCGAAGCCGATGAGGCGTGGGAAGAGCTCGTGGCGGGACCAAGCACAGTAATCGTGGCCGAGTTTCTTTACAACATCACCGCGAATACGACTACTTCCGGCGGGCTTCACAAGGCCTTTGGGGCCTTAAAAAATGGAGGGCCAACCGTGGAAGCTGCCATTGCAGCAGCAGCAAATTATCTCTGAAGCTTTGCTCAAAGGATTGACAAGAGTGAAGTGCATTGCTTTTGATTTTCTTTGCCTTTTCTCTATATATAGCGGGTGTAACCTATGATGGAGAGATTTTCACAATCACAACAAAGCAACATGGGATTTCCAACATGTAATAAGGAACTTGTGTTCTTATCTGAGAGAGATGTTTAAGAAGACTCCGCTACCAAAAGTGAGATGGATTCAATGGTGCCTCATCTTGATCTTTACAGTTTCACAAACAATTACCATGTCGGATTTTTCGCAATACAACTTGCAAAAGAGACTGAAAGTATTGGCCGTTTTATTCTATATGTAGGACCAAGGCGTTGAAAATCAAATCATTTCTTAAGTTTTTGTGAAGATCTAGCAAATTTAAGAATAATTTAAATTTAAGTTTGGAAGATGTTGGAGATTTGACAAATCATGATGTGTTAAGTCCTAGAGACTTGAGTTTGTTTTTGAATTACGATGTTAATGATTATTTGTTCGTTGTGGGTGTCTATTGGACTGCATTGGATATTGGGAAGAAGTTTAAGGTTGAAAGTCGGGACCACATGTTGGATTTGCATTATTATAATACGAAGATTATTCCTCCCAACTGTCCTTATAGCTTCTGCTATCATGACCCTTTGAAAGCCATAAGGGTCAACTGTCCAATTGAACAAACGTGGCCTAAGAATAGGAGCAAATTCCTTAAATAAATAAATAAATAAATCATGAATTTTAGATCCACTATCAATTCTAGTGGAAAAATTACCAAAACAGTTCTAAACCTATTGCAATTGTGTCAATTCAGTTCTAAATATCTTTTTTGCCAATTGAGTCTTAAACCTTTTGCATTTGTACTAATTCCGTCCATTTGGTCAGCCGGCACTGACGTGACCATTTTTAATAGTATTTTATTTTTTTAATATTTTTTTCCAGAATTTTTACAAAAAAAATATTTTTATTTTATTTTATTTTATTATTTTGTTCTTTCTTCTTTGTTTCTGTTTGTGGCTGGCGAGGGCAGCCACGCCATGGCCTCACCGGCCTCGGGCAAAGGCAGCCATGGCCTCCCCAAGATTTGGGCGAGGCAGCCTCGCGCGCTGGGCAAGGGCTGCAACTCTCGTTGGCCACAAACAGAAGCAAAGAAAGAAGAACAAAAAAATAAAGAAAAATAAAAAAAATATTAATTAAAAAAATTCGAAAAAATTATATTAAATTATTAAATGAAAAATGGCCACTCCGTACCGGCCGGTCAAATGAACTGAATTGACACGAATGCAAAGAGGTTCATGACTTGATTGGCAAAAAAAAAAAAGTTTAAGACTGAATTGGCACAATTGCAATAAATTTAGGATTAAAGTATCCCCAATTCTACTTTAAGCTTTTTTATTTTTAAAAAAAAATCAAACTTTCATTCTAATTTCAAATCTGCCCACACGTCCAAAAAGCACTACTAATTTTTTTAAGGTTATTAATATCAAGAGGCTTTCATGGGATAAGAACACTAGAAGTGTCAAGAATTTCGTACGACGCTCACTTTAGTGTCAAAAGTTTTCGTTGGCTCACTTAAGTGCCAAATCAGAGAAAAGCCGATCACGTAAATGCCTCCAGCGAAAAATTTCGGCCAAAATGATTAAATTACTTTGATAATTAAAATTTTAATAAGAATTGGCATATTTTATTAAAAATCCAGTCCACGTGAACGTGCAAAAGATGTCGCACAAGCTGACTTGGTTCGCTCGCCTAAAACGACGACGCATGACTCCCGGGAGCAAAAACGACGTCAATCCACCATCGATTTCCTTCTCCGTCACTTTTGGTCCGCCAATAGCCACCGTCGATCCACCATCGCCGACCACAACATCTCTCGTGTGTTCAGCTATGTCGACTTACGTACGTCTCGTTGACCAAACGATCAGGTATACCAGGTCCCAAATGTATCAAGGAAAGGGAAAGAAGAACTCTTAATCAGAACCAGCATTTTCTGGTGGTAAGGCTTCTTTCAAAGTACAGACCGGGATACACCTTTTCTCCGAAATCTATCGAGATGCAACAAAGGTTGGAACTCTTCCTGCCAAAAACAAGGGACCTACTTATCATCCTAGGAGTGAGCAGGTACGATAGAGTCCCCTCTCTGTCTGTCTCTCCGAGTTTCTACTACTAAGTAGCACTTCTGCTATTCAATCATAGAATCGATTCCGATCCAGCTGAAAAAGCCCTAACTTATTAGGTTGCTAGCGCCCTATCTATAGTCAGGGGCCTCTTCTTGCTCGTTAGCGCTAACCTTTGATTGCAGCTAGCGCGCCCCCCTTCTTTCTCAAAGTCAACTTTATGGCTTGTTAGTCAAGCTTGGAAGCCCCTACCTTTATTGGGATATTTGAAGAAAAGAAGCGCAGGTTTGGAACCCAACCTATACAAGGTGCTGGTCTCGATCTCGCTTGGTGGTGCCTCTCTCGATGATTGTTGAGTCAACATTGATTTAGAAAGGCACTAAGACCCGCTAGAAGGACTCTAAGGGAAGAAAGAAAACCGTCCTAGTGAGGTGCAATGCTTAAACTGTGATCGGTAAACAAACCCTACATAAGTCGGAATGGGATACTTCACTAAGGAAGTAGCACCGGCGGTTAACTATACTAATCATAGCCATTCTGAGTTGCGTTTGGGTATGGAATGGATAGGCCCCAAGTGGCTGCCTGTGTGGGTGATCTTTCGCGGGGAGCTCTTGGGCTTTTTCCGCTCGACCGCACCTACATGACTTTGAAATAAGATATGAATCTGGATATTTGAATTCCTCGACCTGCTAGCACTAGATCTGCTTCTACTGATGATGCTTACACTTTGCCATCAATTGGACCTGCTTCCACCTATTACTCTTTTGCTTATCATATATCTCTTGGGTCAAGTTCATCAGCTCGGGCAACTGGATCAACAGGTGCTTTCACTGCATCAACTGAGTCAAGGTAAACCACTGAATCAATGGGCTGTGCTCCTGGCTTCGTTTCTGGGTCAACACCAATGGGATCCGCAGCTCAAGTTGAGTCGACAGAGCAGAAAACAGAGTATCAGAAGAAAAGGACTCAAAAATTTCTGTACGGCCAGAAAAATCTCTCTCGAATAATCAATTTTCAGAGGCTTGTCCATCTTCATCCCCTCTCAGTCGCACCATCTCCGACCACCAGTAGCCGCTGCTCATCCTCCATCGCCGACCACCACAGGTTATAGCAGAACAGAGCACGTTTACACGCACAAAGAGCTCAACATGAATTTCTCTCCCGGAGCAATTCCTCTCGTTTACTCTCTGCCCCTACTTCTTGGTCACCATTGCTGAAGTGCTCGACCTCGGTCAACACTGCCATAATGTTGCTCCTGTGATCTCCTTACTCAGATCTAATCCGAATCTCCTCACCGGAGATTTGGTAGATGACGTTGTTTAGGGGATAATATGCTGATTGGGCACGACGAGTCACGTCGGTGGGAGATATTATTACAATATGGCCACGTCGGATTTCCGGCGACCCAAATTGGAGTTGACATTAGAGTGATCTGAATAAAGATGAAGGTATTGATGAAGGCGTAGGTGCTCATAATTAACCTTTAACTTATCATGATATCGAGCACTTAAGTTATCTGGATAAAGGTGAAGGTATTGATGAAGACGCGGGTGCTCATAATTAACCTTTAACTGATCATGATATTGATAATTTTAAAGAAATTAATTGCAATTTTTGGATACGTAGGCAGATTTGTGATTAAAGTGAAAGTTGGAGGTTCTGTTTGTAAAAAAAAAGAAAAATTCGGGATAGGATTAGGGTTGGATTCAAAGCATTTTAGGGAATTAGATTCAAAGCAAAAAAAAAAAAATTCCAATACCAATATAGACGGGTGATTTTGGATTAATAATCATAATAGTTATTACTATATTAGTACTATCATTAATATTAATATTATTATTGTTGTTATGCGATGCTGCTCCTGCCCTTTTTTCTTTTGTTCTGGAATCAGTGAACTGACGGAGTGGGGCCTACTCCATCCTGTGACACGACAGAGATGCTTGCAGATTTTCATGGTTGAGCGAGCATCAACGTAAGAGAATTCTCTGCGCATCGGAACTTTTCTTGGTTTCGACTTCCGTACAAAACAGAAAGAATTTGAGCTGCTCTTTTTCTTTTTCTCGCACCAACAAGATGGAATTTTTTTTTTTTTTTTACCCTTTCCCATTCACTTTCCCGTCGAATCTTGAAACAAGATAAATTAAGATTAAATTATTAGAAAAAGCCCTAAACTTATTTTAAGATTGAGAATTTAGTGTTAAATCTGTTAATTTTGATCGATTTAATCTGTAAACCTTCTTACGGTTTACCAATATAGTCCTTCTGATCAAGTTTAGAAGGAAATTAATGACGTGGACGCGGGTTATTTTACGTGGATAATGTTTGCGATATTTCTTTTGTTTTCCTTTTTCGTTGTGGCCGACGAGGGTTGCAGCGCTCGCCTATGCCCTCGTCGTCCGCGAGCAGGGCCAGCCCTCTCCAAGCGCCGCGAGGTCCGCCTTCGCTGGATTTGACGAGGGCGTCGCGACCTTTGCCTACGACTGGTGAGGGCCTAGGCAACGATCGTGACCCTTGCTAGCTGCCAGTGAGGCCCTCACCTAGTGGCTAACGAGGGTCGCCGGTCACACTCGCCGACCACAATGAACAAAAAAAATAAAAATTCGTAATTTTTTTTTGTAAAATTGTAAAAATTGTCCACGGCATCATTGGTCATATCACGTAGAACGACCCACATCCACGTCAATGATTTCAGGCCAAAATTAGCCCGGAAAACTACATTGGCAAACTGGCCAAATTTAAGACTGAATTGACCAAGTTGAAAAATTTAGAACTGAAATGACATCCGTAAAATAGGTTCACAACTTTTTTTTTTTTGCAATTTTCTCGATAAATTAATTTAGCACTGACAATCTTGAAATTTGTGTCACTTTTCATGATCTTCCTCACAAACGGTCCAGGTCCAGGGTCCTCTTTGGTGTATAGATCTAGTGACAGCCGGAAGAGTTTGATGTCGCCGGAGACCAGTCGGAGATTTTGTGCATCATCACATAATTGTTCGAAATTTATAGGAGGTTTACATGCACACTCGAAATATTCGGTTAAAGCCATAATTACTGCTCATTTGTGCGAGCGCCCCTAATCAGCGTGCCGTCAGATGCAGCTTCCAAATAAAATCAGAGCCGTCCTATGCTTAGTGTCCAAATCAAGCTTACGCCATAAGCGAACCAAGGTCTCCCGAGATGAAACAGCGATCGGAGAAATTCGAACTCGTGACCAGGAGAACCCCAAGTCGGGCCGATCGGCTCCAGCTCGGTGGTAAACTCAAGGATTAGGGAATATGTACCGGGTGGGTGAGCCCTGCTTTGCCCAATTGAACCCTATGGCGGGCCTCCAGACCCGTCGACACGAGAGGAGAATAGCCCGTACTACTAAGCAATACTCGATAGCTTCTCACCGTCAAAGGCCGATACGGAGCGACGTGACACCGATCCCAATTTCTAATTATTCGCAACAAAAAGTAAAATAACAAAAATTAAGAAAAGAAAAGAAAAGAAAAGAATGAAATCTCCTAACTTTTGAAGTCAATTATTCCTTCCCCCTCTTTCTCAAGATGAAAAGATGAAAAATAAGGGACGCGGAATGCACACTCCCGAATGGGGTCGCCATTCTATCTTTTTGGATATTTCGGAAATATTATTGTTCGGTTCGTGGATAGGATTGGAATATAAGTTGTTCGCCGATCATCCGATAAGATTCCGAACGTTCACGTTCACATCATCATTTTCCTGGATATCGTAACAAATAAGCTGCCATTCACTTAAATAATTCTATTCTTCAGAACTTAAATCTGTAAACATTTCCTTATGCGGTGCGTAGTTTCTCATTTATTTTCGTCTGTTTCGCGAAAATTGAATGATTCAAAATTTATTTCTCGGAAAATAATTGGATCGTATCGCTTAAAATAACGTTTTCATTACCGGTGACAATTTGTGTCTAAGGCTTCATTTGTTTCGCGAAAAATAACTTTCAGGAAAATATTTCTCGGATTTTCTGGTGTTTGGTTCGCGGAAAATAAGCCAGACAAGAAAAACATTTTCCACCCATGAAAAAAACTCTTTCAAAAGTAGGAAAAATATTTCCCTCTTTTTGAGAAGACAAAAATATTTTCCATCATCTTTGATCCCTCAACTCCTTTATATTCATTTTATTTTATTTATTTAAAAAATAATTTCGATTTTTTATAATTTTATAATTTTTAATTATTTTTTACTTTTCCTTTTATTTTATTTTTTATCTTTTCATTGTTTTTCTCTATCGGTCGCCGGCCACAGCTGCTCGCCTAAGGCCGATGAGCTCTTGCCCAGCCTTGCTAGCCTTGAGTGAGGCCGAGCGTCACCTCGCCGTATCTAGCGAGGCTAGTCTATGATATGGCGAGGCGAGGCGAGGCTCGAGCGAAACCAGAAGGACAAGAAAAAATAAATAAGATAAGATAATAATTAAAAAATTCAATTTAAAAAAAAGTGAAAAGAAAAAACAAAAAAAAATATTGAAAGTGGTGCATGGAGGAATATCAAATCCGATTTTTCATACAAACGACGAAAAACATTTTTCGAGTCTTTTTCATATTTCAGCCAAACATCGGAAAATATCGTCATTTTCTTGAAAAATGACTTTCCGAAAAATATTTTTCAGAAATGCCACATTTTCCGCGAAACAAATGGAGCCTAAATATTTTCATGGATGGTGAGAATATTTCTCATTCATTTATCTTTGTAAGCGAGACAAGCGATCGTTTTCAGGAAAATACTTTGCAAATCCTTCATTTTTTCCGAAAAAAACGGAGAGTTTATGTTAATTATTGTTTCTCAAATCTGTAGCGCTACATTTTATTTTCGTGAATATATTTTATATTCATTTTCCGTCATTCATGGTCCGAGAAGAAGAAGAAGAGGAGGTTTAGATATAAAAGTATTGCCCATGTGGGCGGGCCACACCAGCCAATGCTTTCTCGCAAGGCGGGCTTGGGCACTTAACCTGACCCTTAAGTTCGAGCCCGGGTGTGAGCTTGCCAAGGCCTTTTGAAGTTCGGGCCAAGATGGGCTCGGCTCGAGCCCGTCCGATGATTAGGTGTAATTTTGTTTGATCAATTTACTTCCTCTCCATATAAATTCATCAGGTTATGAAATCAAACCGGGCATGTTACGAGTTTCCATTCTCGACGACTCTATGATATTGAATCGGACCTGATGTTTTCCGATTTCAAGATTGAAGGCGACGAAAAGAGCTCGAATCACGCGCGCGATATTCTCAGAATAATTAATCAGCTAATCACATAATTAGCGAGATAACTCTGTTGATCGCATCCTTTATCGTCTAGTCTCGTGGGATAATCTTGTTATTGGGATTTCTCGCAATTGGATATGGACCAATTGACTTTCTCGTTATTAAAAGTGAATTAACGGCTCGAAGTAGAAATCGACGCTCCAATTTTGTGGGTGATCTTATGTGGATGCACGTATATAAAAGAGTCTTTATGTAGTCCCCGAGGGCGAGGGAAGAGAGATCGTTGGCAAACAATTATTAATAATCAGGCAAAGACAACCTTTAAATCCAATAGCAACAAGACTAAAGTTTGATGAGCCATTAGTGACATTAGAGGTCATTACACTAGTACACGCAATACTTAGATCGACAATAAAGCATGACACTAATCCAACTCCAAATCGCATTAATTAAACTAATCTCTTTAAACCTCAATTACGGGTGAAGTCTCCCACCGCATGAATAAGTGACGTTGCACGAGTCGCCCACAATCACGGTGTAGTCATGAATTGGCCGGGCCAGGAAGGAGGGCAGGTGGACCAGCAAGTCGCACACGCACTCCGAGTCCACCTCCTTCAGCCACTTGCAGCAATCTTGCTCTGCCGGGGACGGCTCGCCCCGGGGCTGCCCGTGCCGGTGCCGGTGATGGTGTCCGTGCCCACGTCGATGCCCGTGGCAGTCATGGTGGTGGTGATGCCCGTGCCTGTGCCCGTGCTGGCTCTCGTCGTTGGGGCAAGGCGGTGGAGGCAGCGGGCCAGGCGGGGGCAGAGGTGGGGATGGGGGAGCTGGAGGAGGCACCGGCATCGGCATGATCATCGAGCAGGCCTGGTTCACCAGGGCGAACTGTGGGGCGCAGAGCGGTTGAGGAGGCAGCGGCGGCGGCAGCGGGAACGGCTTCGGCATCAGCCTCGGTGTTGGCTGCTGCAAGGGAGCGCCCCCCGAATAGCCCGCGAGCGCCGACGCTAGCGCCGCATAGAGCATCAATGTAGCAAAGTTGGTCCTTCCCATGGCCACTCTCATCAGAAGCAAACCAAACAACAAGCCAACACAAAAAGAGTATGGGTTCTTTCTTTGTTTTTTCTTGGTTTTCAGGGTACTCAAAAATGGTTGTATGTGAGTTTCAATTTATATGCTCAGGGACTCATGTGGTTCGCATTTCACATTAATTTAAGGATGTTTCTTGGTTGACATGAAATGAGAATGGCCAAAGAGAGCGAGGGCTAAGGTTGTTGTGTTGTAAGGAGACAATCGGTTACCACATTGGTTTAGGAATTTGTTCACCACATTTGGATGACCAATTTCAATTTTTTTTTTTCTACCTTCTTTATGCGTTGCACTATTCTCGTTGAGGTCAGTTGAGGCCATGGGCGTAATGGGCCAAGGCTCGCACGAATTTATGGCACGTGAACCCGATCTATGGGCAGGCCTAGGCGATCTCGAAACCGTGGATCGAAAAATCTCACATCCAGGCCCGGGAGAAGGACCGTTGTTGGTCTCTTCGAATTGGAACCCGGGGGACTCGGGGTCTTAACGAGTCGGGCATGTGGGGTCCGGTTAGCGGGCTGATCAAGGGAGCCATTTGATCGGAAATCGGGACCCGCCCATGTCGTGAGATTATGTCAATCGGGCTCGACTCAAAGGATGGACAGGCCAGGCCCGGCTCATACTAATCTTCTCCGACCTTGTTCAATCCTGTAAAATGAACCGGATAAGTTAGGATCGTAGATCACGTGAGCTCCATGTGAATTCCACGCGAATTTAATAGATTATAGCTGTGTTCCGGCGCATGGTATCGGGTGCAACGGAAACTTTTCTAGATACGTAGGCTGCGTTTGGTCGTCCGGATTTCTAGTCGGGATATGACTGGATAGGATAGGATAGCAAATCTGGGGATTTTGTCATATCCTATCCCTTCCCTTGTTTGGTGAATTGCAGATTTAAAGTCGGATATTCTCATATCCTATCCAATTCATTGTTTGGTTGAAACTAGATATCAATATAAATGACATATATTCCCCCACGTAGTGCCCATGAAAATATATATACTTGAAAACATGCACAAATGATTAGACTTACAAACCTCAGTTGCAAAAATAAAATAAAATTAGACTCACAAACCAATATATTAAACTACTTTTCCCGTTATTTAACACATATTTCCCGTTATTCTCATATTCTAATTGACTGAAGTTTGTAGCCAAACTAGAAACATATTTGTAAGCATTTGGAATTGTTAAGTAGGTTCATGAAAACCCGCAAATACTGCGAAATTAATGTAAGTCATATTGATGTATGTAATTAGCAAGTAGGTAAGCAATTCGTTTAAAAGCAAGATATACAGAATTGAACCTATTTGGAGGAGGTAAGTAACCTGTAGTCTGGCCACAATTCAAACATTACATAAGGAAAATATGCTTCAATAATGACAATCCATCACCATATTACATGTCTAGTACAAATAGGAAAAAAAAAACATCTTACAACACAAGTCTTACAACAATGGGAAACAAATGATTTTTGTACATAATATCAAATCATGCAATTCCTTCGTGACCTCGACTTGCATTCCACTCATTAAACATTTGTACCGCCAAATTTTGCCTCCATGTCGTCCAATGATTCGACGGCTCAACAACATCAATTGTTTCCACATCTTCAATGGTGTCAACAACTTCATCTAATTGTGCCTCAATTGGATCAATAGCCATTTCTATTCTTATCAAGTTGTGTATATGGCAACAAGCTATGATTATTCGACCTTGTGTTCTAATTGGATAAAAAGATGGACTCCTTAGAATAGCCCACCGTAACTTAAGTAGACCAAAACATCTTTCTATGACATTTCTAGCTTGAGAATGCTTCATGTTGAAGTACTCCTCAAGAGAATTTGGCATACAACCTGTTGTCCACTCAGATAGATGGTATCAAGTACCTCTATAAGGGGCAAGAAAGCCCTCCCCATTAGTGTATCCAGCATCTACAAGATAATAATAACCTAATAATAAAGGATAACACCATCAATTGTCTTAGAATTGTCAAAACCCACGTGACAAAGAATGCAACATATTTATAAAGGCTTAACTTACCGACGGGAATCTTCAAACTATTTGGTTTAATTAAAGCATCTCGAAGCACTCTAGAATCCGCTACTGAGCCTTCCCATCTAGGTAAAACATATATGAATCTCATGTCACGTGAGCAAACTCCTAACACGTTGGTCGCTATCTCGCCCTTTCTATTTCGGTACCTTGGTTTATCAACCTCCAGAACACGTGCCCTAATGTAAGTACCATCTAATGTTCCTACGCAACCCTAGAAACATGAAATCAATGAAATAACCTTATCTTTAAATTATTAAATTAATTCATGTAATAGCATAACAAACATACCTTAAACCATTTCCATCTCTCGTCGGTACATTCCTTTGGAACTGGTTCAGGTGAGACAAGAAGAACACTATGTATTCTTATCACCGCAGTTAAAATTAAGTTAAAATATCTACTTATTGTTTCTCCAGACCTCATAAATCTGAACTTGATGACACGATTCTTCACATGATGGGCAAGTATATGTAGGAACATAGCCACTTGTTCTTCTATAGTTACAAGTCTATCTTCTTTTAACCCACCAATAGTACGTGCCAACTCGTATAGTAGAGTAATTGTATGTCTATCCATCCTAAGTTGTTCCACACAATTCAAGTCACTACTGTTAATGAGGCGATCAAGGTGATCTAAACGAGCTTGGCTTCTAACAAATGTATGATCCTTCAATATATGCCTACGGTAGTGCCTTTCAGCAGCAGTGGACGCCACAATCGTATACATCATACACAAAAGCAACATCTATAGGTTCATCTCCTCTAATATCAGAATGCTAAAAATTTCTTCTCTATCATCATGATCCATATCTAATGAGGAAAATAATAGTAACATTAGGCAAGTACAAACTAGCAAGTTAGATAATAGAACTAAAATAATTTTTTTTCAAATCAAGAGATTTTCATTGAATCCGACAGAATCAATCCATGATTATTGTCAAAAATACACAAACGCAACAATTTTGCTTTTCTTTTAACAGCGTTTCTATGTTTAAGAGGACAAAACTGAGTTTTAGTTGCTGCTCCTGCCTCCAGATCAATTTTTTTTTCTTCAGTTTTCTTAACATTATGAGAACTATGGATGAATGTGATACAATGGCAAGTGCATATGCACTTTAGAGCTTATCCAAATAACGGTTTGACTTTGCTAAGCCTAGGTCATATTGCTCCTTAAATAAGTAGAATTGAGACCAATACTTGATCGAGCTCGAATGGAGTTTTGAGAAATCAATTATACGAATCGAGTCGAGCTCGAATTTGGCAACGTATCAGACTCGAGCCAGCTCAATTTCTGCTGCTCCACTGATTGTCGCTTAAAAATATCTAAAAGAACCCTAGCAACATCAATAATTTCGTCACATACAGAGAGAATAAACCTTGTCATGAGGGTGTTCTTGAATAGCCTGGCCAATAGACAAACTATCCTCCCTACTCCCTAGACAAAGAAAGCAGGTCCGAACTACACTAGCATCGTTTCACAATATGTAAGGCTGTTTCCCTATAGATCCAATATAGATGATTCGCAAGCAACCAAAAAAAAAAGAGACGAGAAAGAGAGAAATAGAGCTAGATCCACAAACGATTGCCCCATGAAAATTTAATACAAACCAAAGAAGGAACTCACTAACCCATAAGCGATTGCACAGAGAGAGGGAGAGACAGAGACGAACCTTGCGAGGAATCAAAATCGCATGTGGCTCCTCGCCGGAGATGGAGCTTGAATTTGTCGAATTAGAGTAGGAAGAAGAGCTTCGTCTCTCGCTGCTTTCGTGAAGTGTTTTTGTCAAACTTCGATGTGAGAGGAGACGTGTGGGTGAACGAAGGAGAAGGAAAAGGACAGCGTAGTATGAAAAATAGCTGGACAAAAGAAATCCTATCCGGGTCTATCCCACCCTCCCCCGAGAATATTTTTATCCGATCTATATCCCTTTTATATCCAACTTTATCATGTCCTGGACAGTCACCAAACACCAGATAGGATAAAATATATCATATCCTGGGTTTTATCCAGACGACCAAACGCAGCCGTAGAGTCCTTTGTAGCCCTAGTTATTCAAAGTATGAGAAAAACAGAAGGCCACAGCGAGGAACTAGAGTGCAATTTTGTTGGATACTTAAGACAATTTTATGAATATGACTTTCTTTTTGTCCAAAGAAAATTTTCATTCATTAAGCAGAATAATACTCGAGAGGTATATTGAAGGATTTCAAGCCTAGCAAATCCCAAACAATTGTAGAACAAAGCAAATACCAGAAAACATCTAACAAAACACACTCTGTAGTTAAAATTACATTCTCATCCCTTAAGAACATGTCTACCACCATAAACATTCGACGGTCGATCACCAGATCCAATGACGAGCACAAAATCGAGATCTCTCGCAACATTTGCAATGGCTTGCAGTGCGCGTCTAGGTTCGACGTCCTCATCACTGTCACCGAGTAGTAACACCAACATCAATATGCTGAAAGAGCGCAAATTAAGAACTCCCAGATCTATATCTCGATCTAGTTCGGGATAGTAAAAACCCCGAATCTAAACCTAAATCTAAATCGGGAGGAGAGAACGGCATAAGTTTGGGATAGTAAAACCCACATCATGAATATGACTTCACTTGTAAAAGAAATGGGCGCAATCCCACTAAAAGTGAAAATGAGTCGAGCTACTTCGGAATAGTTCGAGCTCTGCTTGATCATTTTTTGAGATCAACTCGCCTATTCCACGAGTTTGCAAGTCTAATTGAGCTTCTATTTTTCAAATAACATAATGGTTATATAAAAGGGCACAAATACCCTTAAAAGTTACGGTATTTGAGTTTATTAAACTGAAGCTCGAGTTCATTTTCATTAGTTGGTGGTCGTCGAATAGAGTCGAGTTGAACTCGAGTTGAAAAGGTAATACTTGATCGAACTCGAGTCGTATTTGACAAGTATGCTAGTCGATTTAAGCTCAATCTTGATAGGTAAATGTATCGGCTCGATTATATTGTTAGTAAAAATAAATAAATGAAAAAATAAATCTTTAGAATTGCATAGGAGGCAAGTTATATTAAACTAAAGCTCAAGCTCGGATTCATCCACAAGTTGATCGCAAATATTGCCTTTTCAGTCTAGTCGAGGTCGAGCAGAAAAGTCGATGCTCGATCCAGTATGAGTCGAATTCGAGGAACAACGATGCGCGAGTAAAGCAGTGACCGAGCTTGGCAATGTATCGGCTCGACCCGGATTTGATCACACCTGATGCCCAAACATCAAAATTTTGGAAATGTGATACTGCTTGAAATGATTGATGTTAAGCATCACAGCGTCTACCCCGGGAAAAAAGGAACTGTATAAGCCGACGTTACAATCCCATGAACCTCCCTCCCTGCCTCCCTCACCAAGTTGTGTCTTTTACTCTTACCCTCAAAGAAAGTCGGAAAAAGGAAGAGCGAAATTGGACGAAAAAGGTAAAAGCTTTTGCGTGTTGCTCCACTCGAGGGATAGCTTCGTTCGTTCCCCACTTTCTACGGTGACGAATTCGAGCATCGGTGTAGTTTAGTAGTCTTATCTGTAATCGTTCATGTGATGTCATGTCATCGATTCTCTCTTTCCTTTGATGTTTTGAGGGATGCGAATGAGGAGAGTGATTGCGTCTCCTCTGTTGCTTCTGACGGGCACCACTGTCGCTGGCTGCTGTGATCACTTTCGTTTTGAGATTGTAATTCTTTAAAAAATTTGAAGCTGCAACTAGTTTTGATCTTCCGTTTTCCCCTCGTTTTTTCTCTGTTTCTGTGGCACGGCCATGAATTATTGTTGAGGGATGGAACCGCTTTATTCTCGACCTCAGTGTTGTTACTTTCCATCGGTTTTGTTGATTGATTTGCGTATCGGTCTCAGGAGCCTCATGCCCTGACGACCCATCAAACCGAACATTCCTCTGCGGGTGTTACATCAACGGGTTTGCATTTGCTAATCGTGTACCGTCCTTCCCCACCCTTTTGAATTTATGATAAAAAGCTGAGTTCTTTTGTTTGCTAATTGGTCGGGCTGCAACGAGAAAATGATCATTGAGGATTTGATTGAATTGCCCTTTATTTGCTATTTTGTCGAGCTGCAGCTTGAAAGTTGATCATTGATGATTGAATTGCCGGTGTGTGTCCATGGTTTTAATAATTTTTTCTGGACATTCTGCCATCACGCAGGTCTGAAGCTTTGGGATAATGGGTTTCTCTACTGTATATCGGTGCTTGCAGGAGCTATTTCCACAGGTGAGGACTTAAGTCTCTTTTAGTGGAAGGATCAGTGTTTTGCAGTCCAGTCAAGACATATCATTTATGATTATACTCTTCCAGTGTTATAGCCAGTTGGGAGTGGGGAACAACTAATGTTATGTGTTTGTTCATACCGTTGTTATTACCTTGTGAAGTTTAAGATGGAACAGAGAAGTAATTTAAGTCGTGTTTGTAGAGGATGGAGAGTTGAGGAAGTCCAAGAAGCGTTTCTCTTTGTGTAGTTTTCGTGGCCTTGTATCTTAGGAGGTACTGCAGCTCCCTCGAACCTGTAGAGTTTTTGAAAGACTTCATTTTGAGTTTGATCAACGATGCTTTCGAGTTCTTCTCTTTATGTTCTTATAGTATAACGCATATTTCTCATTTGATACAGCTTGATGCTCGTGTGTTGAAGGCAGTTGCAATTGAAAATTCTAAGGATGCCGATGCTGCTGTTGAGGTTGTTCTTTCAGAAATTCTTCCTTATGTTTCCGTGCAGGAAAAACCCCAGAGTTCCCCTTCTCAATACCTGGGATCACTTAATCTATCTGATGGAGAAGGTGATAGCTAGATTCATTTCCATTTAGAGTGTTCAAACCATCTTTAATTGCCATTTCTCTACTTCATGTGATTTTCTTCCCTTCAATAGTTAATTCACTTTTTAAGGTAGTTTCACTGGAGTATACAATAATTGGTGTGCTATCTTGTTTTCTTTTTCATGGTCCATAACTTCTTTTCTCGTGAATGAAGGTGCTATTGTTGATAAAATGACACCTTAGATGTTTGACTAATTATTCTGTTATGCCAATGTGAAGTTCGATCTGACCAACCGAGCTCTTTATCGAGGCGTCGAAATATGCCTAAGAAAGCAAATGCGGCTTCTTCAGAAGCAAAAGCAGCTAGTAGAAATGGCGATACCATATCTAGCAATAGCAGTCTGGTTGAAAATACTCCAAGAATCGGTCAGGAGGCATCTACCTCCAGCAGCAGTGACAAGAGAGGTCGAGTCTTTGAGACTGATGAACTGATTGCATTGGAAAAAGATCGAGTGCGAGTAACCAGAGTCATTGAGGCTAGTCAAGCTCCAGATGTCAGATTAACCACTGAGCCGAAACCACACAGCCTGACTGAAAGTGCAGAAGTGATTTTGCTGGGGACTACTAATCGGCCGCTTGCCGCTCCTGGGAAGAGTTTGCATGTTGGACCAGCTAAATCTAGTGACATCTCTAGTTTAACAACCGCAGATGCAAAGTTTAATCAAAGGGGTTCTTATGGCTCTCAGGCTGATGATTGTAACATGAGTAGAAGTGAAAGTAGCTATCGAGCAGAATCAACTTTGACTAGCACTTCTCTAAAGACGGGGCACTCTGGTTGTGAGCAAGTATTAGAGCATCCTTTAGTAGCTCCAAAATGTCATTTGGAAGCTGATTCCATCAATCTTGTAAGTAACAATACTGGTGAAAACGCAGAAGAAGATGATGCTGCCTCGAAACACTGTTTTGGAGAGGAGTCACCCTTGAAGTTGAAAACCACCTGCTCTGGCGAAATTCATGAACTTTTCAAACCGATCATTGAGAATGCTGAAGCATACAAAGTAATATCTGGTTAAACCTTTGATACTTGTTAGGGACTAATGCCACTATTTATTTACTATCATCACGCTAGAATGTTTTATCAGTGCTCAATGCTGCAGACTACCCTTTTCTCGGCAATGGATTTGGTCGTCAACCTCATGAGAGAAGTTGAAGAAAAAGAGAAAGTTGCAAAACAAGCTAAAGAGGAAGCTTCTACCGAGGGACATGATATTTACTTAAAGATTGAGGAACTCAACCGGATGTTAGTGCTTACAAAGGAAGCAAATGATATGCTTGTTAGTTTCTTATTTACATCTTGTTGAACCTTTGAATTATTTCAAAGTGAACATAAAGCTGATTCATTTTCTACGTTTGCAGCATGCAGGTGAAGTTTATGGAGAGAGAGCTATTTTATCGACTGAAGCAAAGGAGCTTCAATCTCATTTACTCAGGTTGTTGGATGAAAGGGACAAATCTCTTGCAATTATTGTTCAGGTGCTTCAATTTTCTTTTCTTTTTTAATCCAGGTGACCTTGAGCTACCTCTATTGAAGTCGTGCCATTCTTTCATGTTGCCGTTATGCAGGCAGGTTTAATGGTTTAGATTCAATCGAAATGTAATCATGAAGTTTATCACTGCTAGAGTTTAAGCTTCTATTGTGTCACATTTCATTGACTACAAAGGATGGACAACAAGTGTCCTTTTTCCTCGTCCTAAAGCAATTCTGGCAGGCCCACTTAAGTACTTTCAAGAGAAGCCAAATGCACGATCACATTATTGTTACAATTAGCAGTATTCTTAAGTTCTGATCCTTTTTGTTCATCATTAGTCCAGCTAGACGACAAAATTTTGTTAGTTAACTTCTTTCTCCCAATATTTGGTCATCAAAGCACCACGTTCTCAATTCTTGCAAGTTCTTTCGGTTGGTGAAATTTGAAGACTCAGTTTTTGAGTTGTGAAAAGTCTTGGGTACATTACCCTCAGCCACAGCGGGTATGGTTGTTTTTCCTCAGCTTTAGTTTTGTCAGTTAACTTCTTTCTCTAGATGTCCGGTCAACAAAGCACCACGTTCTCAGTTTTTGCAAGTTCATCGGGTGGTGAAACCTGAAGACTTAGTTTTTGAGTTGTGAAAAGTCTTGGGTACATTGCCCCAGCCACAGCATGTATTTTGGTTGTTTTTCCACAGCATTAAGTTTGTCATTCTCTGAGGCAAAAATTGACCCTTTTCGTAGTTTTTCAAATGTGCCCTCTATTTTTCAGTCTTCCATGTGAAAGGATGACTGATGAGTAGATGATGAGTGTCATTTGTTGAAATTGGAGTTTCAAAGTGTTTGTGTTACTTTGGCAAGGTTCGACTCTGACATTAGCCCTTTTACCTTTTTTTCTTTTAATAGCCAGTTCCATGTTTCTGCAGATGCGCCAAGAACTTGAAATTCGACTTTCTGCAGCAGAGGATTTGAAAAAAGTTGCCGAGAAGGAAAAGCTTGAAAAAGAAGCCGCTGCTCAACGTGCTTTGGCTGAACAGCAAGCTCTCCTGGAGAAGGTGCTTCATGAGTCTAAGTTATTACAGGAAGAGGAAGAACAGAACAACAAGGTGGCAACTTTGCAGAAAAACTTTACCATTATAGTTGTATGCATTTAAGCAACGGAAATATCTTAACTAAATGCAATTTTATCATATGTTTGGACAGCTGTGGATGTTTCTCATGGACCATGGCCATATTGTCGATGCACTCCAGTAAGTTTTTTCTGCTACCGATATTTATTTCTATGGGCCATGTTTCCGGGAATTTCCTCCAACCAATCTTGTTGACATTAATTTATGCACTTGTTTCCCATCACGTGTGCCACCAATGTCATGGTGTTTTCACCCTTAAAACTCGTACTACATTGTAGCCATAAGTTGGTCGCTCGATGACAACATATTGGCAAGTCTTGTTACATTTATCATAGACTAATACGTTTTTTATGCATAAATTGTTGCATACCAGTAAAATCTACTGTTTTTTTTAATCTCTTGCAATTCAAGTTTGAAAAGACCGAAACATCTCCGATGCAATGTATACCCAAACACGTAATAATTTCCCAAACATCAAGTGCTCATGTCCTTGTATTAGCATAATGGTAGTGTGAGCAATATCTTGTCATAGTTACATTCAAGTATGACAAAAGAAAGCAACTAAGCACATTTTTTCTAAGTAAAATGTCATTACCTCAAGTAATTTGGAAAGTGAAAAAACCACGGAGAGATGAAGTGAACTCAAGATAAGAACTTAATAAACTATGACGCGAGATAATTAATCTATCACTCTTGCTGTTGAGTGAACATGTGAAGAAAGAAGAAGATAACAAACAGAAAAAGGGTGGCAAACAAGAGTATCTGCTTTGAGTCTCTTTATATCATCTTTTGTTGTGTGTTATTTGTCTCCTTGAAGAACGTGATTGAACTTTGTAACTTGAAAGAAAATTGACCAAGGATATAATAGAGCACTAAGGAAAGCGGTCTTATGTGAGTAAGAGTGACAAGCGGGTGACCAAACTTGTAATGAAAGCCCTCCATTTGTCTGGTTGGAGGAACTTTTATCCAACCTAGGTTGAAAGGAACATGACCATATTTTTAGTTCTTTTGTTAGGGTAATCAAGATTGTGTTGTGCTTGATTAGTAAGCTTTTATTAATTCTTCCTTGTTCATTAGCAGTTTTTCCCCCTTTATCTCCTTAATTGACTCGTATTCCAACACAAAGTGTCTGACGTCAAACCACCCATCTACCCCATACCGCTGATTAGCTGTAATCATCCCAGAGATATCTTTACAAAGTTGTAGGGACTCTTTTTCACATTTGATATATGCTCTATGTTGTTGCGCTAACAGTTGAACTTGAACCCACCGGTGACTTTCCAGGGTTACTAGAGTACCAACTTGAGTAGATCCGTCATTAAGTAATTTTGTCTTGGAGATCTGTAAGCAATTTTGTCTTTGGAGTTTGGATGTTGTTGAAGCAAAGGCTTTAAGATGCATTGCGTTCCTCATGTGCATTTAATATTTTATATGGGCTGCAATATCCTTTTGTACAAAATGTCAAATGACCTCTTGCTATATTCCTCTAATAACACTTATGCAGCGGGGAGATTGCCGTGATCTGCCAGGATGTGAAGTCACTGAAAGAAAATTTCGATAGGGGCTCTCAGTTGAGCAGATCAGTGTCCTCGAGGAAGATGAGTCACATCACATCTTCATCATCCAGCTCCAATCTAAGCAGTATTTCCACTGATACGATACCTGAACAAGGCAAAACATTGAAGATCCCGAACAAGATAGGACCTCTGAACTCAATTGATGACATTGGCTCGCCTTCAAAGAGAGTTATCGAAGAGGAAGAAGCCAGCGTTGGTCGGAAAGAGCCGGAGGATGAAGGATGGGAATTGTTCGAAGGTAACTGAGAATCGTGAACCCCCCACTTGTAAATATGATAAGTGAATGGAAGATTTGATTTATATTGCTCCTCATGTTGTGCTGTTTATAATACCGGCTCCTGTAGTTTCGGCCCAAGGTCTATGTTTTGCCTTTGTTTTTGTGGCTTAAAATAATTGTTTGTCAATCACAGAAAGTATTAGTACGTTCATTGAACAGTTTGCAGATACATTTGAGGGAGTATGGGATTTTTAGAATTCATGGGTCTTGTTCTCCCTTTGTTCTCGTATGGAAATGTGAATGTCAAAATTGGATTAGATCTAATTGAAGTCTTCGATGCTAAATGATCAGATTAGCAACTTATCGAGTATGATGTGCATGTCAAGCTGTGTTTTTCAGCCCGTTCAAATATCATAACAGAATTTAAACAGCAAACTTTTCTGTGTGGCAAGAATAGATGTTTGAATTTCATGAGATTCTTAACCTTCTCATCTGTCACTCTAGGACTTTGGGAGGGCACGTTTTCGCCTTAACTTTTTCGGGAAAATTTTCAAATAAGGACATCAAGTGCTATCATTTTTCTAAATAAGGGCTTAAAGTAGCCATATTAGTCTCAAATAAGGGTCTAATATCGGCTGGTCAATGGCATTTTCGTCCAAAGACAATTTTAATTATAAATTATTTCTGTTCTCATTTATTTTATTTTATTTTTTATTTTTTTTTTATTTTTTTTTTTGTAGCGGCCAGTAAGGACGGCCTCGCCTAGGTCGAGGTCGTCCCTTGCCCAATGAACATTTAGAATTAGCATAAAAAATGCATAAAAAAAAATTAGATAAACTTTGTATTCAAAAATTGAATAAGCCTTCAGGGCTTTACTTTGGGATTTTGATTGTTTCTTAGAAATAATGCTAGGTTGCTCATTGTGCATTTTCATTTCTATTTTTTTAATTGATTGCACATTTCTTTATAATGATTGTTTCTTTTCATTTTTAGCCTGATTAGTGGCGTTGCATGGACATTTAGCGGACTAGAACTTTAGAATTAAAATTGGTAAAGAGACTACATGAACCCTTTAGAAAATGAATAGTTAAGTTTAGGTACCGCAAGAGCACTAGCTGTATATCTAGTATAATCAAGTCTCCGAAACTAGAAAACTCTGTTTATGTAGAAAGTAAGGTATGCTCCCGAAACCTTACTTGGTTTTTAGTCGATCCGGCCGCAAGTGAGGCGACCCTCACCCAGCCTTCTCTGGGTATCTCTGGGTATCTCCGGTGGCCGGTCTTGCCATCAGGTGAAAAAAAAAAAAATTGCCCTTCACCAGCCTGAAGCTCAAGCATTGCTTTGAGACTGACATAGCCAATTTATGACTCCATGCTCTTATTTGAAAAAATAAGAGCATGTCATATCTTTATTTAGAATTCTTCCTAACTTTTGGGTACGCATTGTGTACTCTTTTTCTTTTTCCTTAAAGAAAATCAAATGTGATCGCAACTCCTTTGGAACTCAATCCAAGCATCAGCAAAACTAAAATGTGCCTTTCTCCGTTCTTCACTATCCTATAACAATACTTGTTAGTTGTCCCTTGAGACCAAACAACATGAGAGAATCAGCGATTCCCATAACCCACCTCATCATTTCTGAAACTGGTGAACGACAGGCGGGCAAATTCTAATGTCTGGTGATGACAAAATTACAAGTCATACAGTCGGCAATCAAACCGCATCCTGAACATTACTAACTATTGACACCAGAAAAGATGGCCATAAAATGCATACATATTGCAACAAAAACTTGTATACTAATACACACATGAACGAATACAAACAAACGGAAAAAGCAGCTGCCTCGACTTTTATGTTGCCTCTTTATGTCTCCGACAGTTTAATACTGTCCGTGTAATGCAAGGTACATCATGCCGTTCCCAGTGCCTTCTTTATGTCCGCCTGCGTCACGTGTATTATTTTGTCATGGGGCTACGGTACATTCTTCAGGGAGAAATAATCTAAAGGCGAGCGAGCGGATGATCTGCTAACTGGGAATCTATGTGAAGTGAGAAAGAAAAGAGTACCTCAATGGCCAAAGGAGAGGTGGTTGGGCCATAGCGACTGATGGCGTGCCCCTCCTTATCAACAAGGAACTTCGTGAAGTTCCACTTTATCCTTGAACCCAAAAATCCTGATTTACTTGCTTTGAGGAACTTATAGACAGGTACTGTGTCGGGTCCATTGACTCGTACCTAGAATCAAGCAACAACTCAATACGTTGGCTAATTGGATGCAGTAACTGTTTTCAGACAACTAGATGCTCCGGCGCTATTTAAGCTACACAGCTATGAACAGATCACATATATAATAGATGCCAATCTTAAAACCAGAAGGAAAAACAAAGGCAAATCTAGAATCGATGGACATACCGATAGCTATCAATCAAGGTTCTTCCCAACAAAGCTAACATCTCAAAGGACGGACATGTTACCCCAGAGACAATATTTCGGGGTCACATCTGAGTAGGACACCAACCTTTTATACCTTACATCTGATGGATTGAAGTTTGCAACTCCTTTCGACTCTTGCACTCTAACCTATCGCCAATAGATACTCTAACCTAAACCTGATGTGTTTACCTACAGATTTCAAGAGAGCAAGTAGTATCAATCTCATAAACGTTGTCGTCTCTACCATAAGCTCACATTCAAAGAAACGATGTTCGCTATGTTAAGGTAATTTAAGTCATGGACCAGCCAACAATCTCCTGAAATTGTTACCCAAGTCAGGGACCATGATTCGAATGCAAGGTTTAGTGTTGTCATAGTTTTTACTACAAAGATTTAACTAAGAGCATACCTATTTAAAGATTATAGTTAGTTCTTAGTTGCAGTTAAACGGAAAGGAGACCAAGTTAAATAAAAATCAATTTTCTCAGGCCAATGGAAAACCTTGGCAAACATATACAAACAAGAAAATCCACATCGTAGCAGCAACAACAGATAAGGTTTTACTCATGCATCCGTACAGGATGAACTGACAGACAATTATAAGTTTGCAAGGTTAACTATTTCTTGCCGAAGTCATATGGTGATACAATATAGAAACAATTGTCCACATCACATGCGAATCCAAGCTACTAAAAGCATAAGATAGCCGAGCAGCAATTCTTACCTTTTGGAAGATCGGGTATTCAGCTTTGTATCTTGTACATGCAAATTCTTGTGCCTCCTGACTAGTTCCGGGCTCTTGTTTCAAAAATTGGTTGCATGGAAAAGCCAAGATCTCAAGACCTGAGGCACCCAACAATACCCAAGTCCTCTTAACTTTAAGGAATTCTATGATAACCAAAGCATATGACAAGAGCTCAACTTTTCATTTGCAGCAAATTCACAATGCAACAACTTTGACCCCTAAAAGAAAAAACACGTGATGACTCCCTCGACATTCATTAAGGAACTCAAGAAATCAAAGCATTCTATCGAGCCATTAGGTTACAAAAAAAATTAGATAAAATCCTCAGCATTAACAAACAAAAAGCATAGAATTAACCAATTCATGCCAGTTTCTAATATTCCTCCATCTGATACACCTCTCTATTCATCAGCAAAGTAATTGTTTGCAAGCAAAATCCCACACATCAGCACATCACCTAAAGTATTCTCATCAAACAGCATAAATTTTGCGAAACAGAGTAAACCCAAAAGCTTAAAAGGGAAAGAACAGGAAATAAAGGGGAAAAAAAAAAAAAACCAACCTTGGTCTTTGTATTTGTTGTGAAGTTCGGTGAGCTGGGTATAGTTGGTGTCCGTGAACCCACTGTATCCAAACCCATCAACAACAACAACAACAAAAACAAATTGATTCCACGAGAACAAACTAAAAATTCTGAAGGAAACCCCATGATTAAGGCTTGAAACAGGGGATTGGCAAGAGACATACCATTTGGAGGCAACGTTAACAACGAGAAGGACCTTCCCTTTGTACACGCTCAAGTCAACGTCCTTCCCTCTACTGTCCTGCTCCACCACAACCCCATAAACCTCTTTAGTTTCTCATCTCTGTCATCATCGCAAGTGCAGGGAGAAAGGTTCTTGTAAAATGGGTTTCTGGTATTACCTTGACGGTGAACTCGTGGACTGACTTTTCAGGGACCGACTGCGAAGCGCCCATCTTTACTTTCTGACGAAGCTCGAAAATGGGTCTCTGCCCCTTTTCTTTTCGTAAAGGAGGTTTTGTTCAAGTTGCGTGTGCGATGGTTTTCTGCTTCTGGGGTTTCAAAGGGAGGAGAAAGAGGAAGAGGAAGAGGAAGACAAACGGATTCAGACAAAACGTCTAGAAGACTCTGAGTTGGCCTATTGCCTTATCATACTGGCAAGCTCCTAATTAGAGGAAACTACTCCCCGGTTAGACCAATAAATAAAATAAAATTACAGGAACACGTGTGGGGCCCACTGTGTTTTCTATTTTCTTCTCTGCGGATATGTTCTTGTCATGTTGCTATTTTCATCAAGTCAACGCAAAATTTAGAAGTTTTGATGCGTGATTTGGCTTTCCATCGATTCCCTTTTCTTATGTTGCACGGTCTTGTTTATTTCATTCGTCGTCACGGTTCCATGTGTTCCTAGGAGGACATTCTTGCTTCTTGAAGGCGATTATTGTTGGGACCATATGACGAAATTTGCTGCTTTAAAAGAAATTAAATTTCTTGAAGGTCTTCATGAAAACGAATATTCGAACCTTCGAATGAGGATGGATTTTACGTACTTTTTGACCCATCTGAAAGTACGTAAAAGAGTACCACTAGTTGGTTCAGATGCATCTTGGCCCGGACTTCATATATGCGCTCAAGAATTTCACTCGTGGGAGAAAAGAGTGATTTTCACGGATACCCTATTGCGATTACGTCGTCGAACCCAAGACCACCACTAGTTCAAACCCGTTTCACTTTTCTAAATATTATGCAAAGCCGGATCCGATGCCACGATCTTGTCTCCATGTTCTTAGGTCCCTTTTTGGCTTCAGTAACATCAGAGGATGAGGGCAGTTCGTCTCTCGGCTTTCGCTGTCATCTCAGCTGTGTCTCATTGGACGACATTGAGGGCACGTCTAGCATTAAATGACTGCTTCAGTAGTCTTTTAGTCGGCGGAACGGCGGACTTAGTTGATTGCGTTAGGATTTACGTCAACCACCAATTGAATTACGCACCATTCATTATCCTGCCGCATGTCACGGATCCTTAGGGAAACATAAAAAAAAGAAAAAAAAAAGGAAAGGAAAAGGAAAATCTCCAGCACACGACGACGACTATTATAATGTGAGATCTCTGTCTGGTCCTTTCTACACTTGCAATTGCCCATGTAGGGAGAGCACCTGGACAGAGATTTAGGACGGCTGATGTTATCTCAAACCCGTCCCCCTAACATTAGTGTATTTCGCAGCCCGCCCCGAACTCTATTTTTTTTTTTTTGTGTACCTAATTGACAGAATGCCTGATATTAAAAAAAATGGTGACTACACATTCTGTGATTCGGAAATCCAGATCATGCTTTTCCTGTCCTACGTGTTTGGTATACCTACTACTTGTTTGTATTGTTTCTACATGGTCCATGAACCCCAAGTAGGGAAGACCGTGCAACCAGCTGCTAACAGAGAGACAATAGGGAGAAACAGTTGTACGTACCGCCTCAGCAGCAAATAGAAGCCCTCTCTCGCTTCACCTGACCCATAGCAGAATGAGGAACCAGTGAAGAGGGCAGACACCAGCAAAAGCATGATAGCCATGAATCAGCAAATTTCTTGGATGCGCCCAAGGATTCCATCCTTTGATTCACGCCGGATACATATTTGCACATAAATATGACAAGCTCACTCCTTTTGATAAACTAACTACAGACCAAGACGGAGACCGTCTCAATTGCATCTTAATGTGGAATGATGGAGAGTTTATGGAATGATGCCCTGGGCCACAGGCGCTCCAGGAAACAATTGATTTGTCATCCTGCAATTAAAGTTGGAAGGGTACAAAATTTTTGTACATTTCAACCTAAGAAGAGTTAGTTACAGCCCTCCCCTCTCTCTCACCCTCCACCCCCAACCTCACATGTGACACTGTGTCGTCGATCGCTGCCTTCTTCCAAAGGACATGACAACAATTATAGCTATATACAGTTTGGCACGAAAGGCATGCCGTTCTATACCCAACCCTTTGCAGCCTCTTGTCAGGAAATACCTGCTTTGGGCGGTCTTCGACAACAACCGATATCAGACCCTTTAAACCATGAACAAAAGGGGGGTTGTACCTGTATCAATGATAGCGAATAATTATTATAAACTATACTGATAGAAAGAAGAACTGTCCCCCAAAACCAGGGTTAGTATGAGAAATACCTGCAACTTCGTATTCATAACCACCATCTATTCATCTAGGCCGCCAAAAGCTGGGAGCTGGAAAATCCGATCACAATGTCACAAATAGTCCTCATAACAACCAGAGAAATGTTTGCACATACTCCAAGATACAGAGTTAAAATGAAAGGAAATCTGAAACTAAGTCACCTTCATGAGGTGGTGGTCTAAATGGCACGTGATTTCTGTGATTCGTAGGCCGAGGAGGACAATCCCATCCATGGTTTGGGAACCTTGTCGGCTCACATGGCGGGTAGTCATACTGATCAGGTCCATAGCTTTTTCCTTTATCATGATGTCGTGGCCCTAGAGCAAATAAAAAATGTATTAAGACAGAATGAAACAAGAAGGATTACATAGTTCTAATAAGAAACTGATTTCAATGCTGGGAGAAACCTAACCAGAAAAGGGTGCTGAAAATCTCCAGTTCTCTCTGGTCTCATGTGGGGGTGGTTTCATTCTCTCATGATTATTGTAGTGATTCCCACTACCCCTGTTATGCGAAAAGTGGAACCTGTTGTGAGAAGGCGGAGGAGCCTCCCTACGAGACCTAGCCCGCTGGTCAGAATGGACATAAGAGAACTGATTTGGTGGGACAGCATGAGGTGGCCTCATAGGATAAGGTTTATGGTTCCACGCAACATCATCAGCATCGTGACTATTGTTACTCACAGATCTCCTGCCATAACAGCTTGTAGAATCAGATATATGCATATGCTTCTGTCTGTCTCTGCACTCAGGAGCATGAAGATGGACTCCGCCAGACACTCTAGGGTCAACTCTCGGTGGGACAGGCTGGTGACAAACTGGTGGTCCCATATTATCCTGAAGATTCTGCCAAGATGCCAAAAAACCAACAAGAAGAATACTTTTAAAGCATTACCTTTCATCGAAAGATATATAAGCATAAGCAGATAAACAAAACACCCTATCAGTTCCCTAAGTAACCACATTAGCAAGATGAAGTGTATAGTGGTATAGACTCACATGTGCATTTGCATTAACATGATGATTGGCCCCACTGGCGAGACGATCTGAAATTGTGGAGCCGGAGTGGAATGGCGGATGAGACGGCGGTGGCGGCGGTGGCGGTGGTGGAAGTTGAAGTGGAGGTGGTGGTGGTGGTGGAAGCTGAATAGGGGATGAAGGCAGAGGTGGAGATGCTGGGAGCACGTCTCTAGGAGCAAAGGCAGGTGGAAGATGTTGCTCAATATTCTGTGGATTCTGTGTTAAACCCACGATACCATTTGTTGAGTTCATCTCAACTTCAGAAGGGGCCACATCTTCCATCTCGAGTTCAACATCAACATCCTGCAGAATATGTCTATGCTTTGCTATAGCAGAGGTCATTTCCTGCTCAGGAGCTTCAGAAGTGTGCTCAGGGGTGACAGCTTCAAAACTCTCATCAGAATCACTTCCTTCATCTTCATCTTTCCGCATTCGAGGCATGCAAAATCCAGGAAGCTGAAAACTTGAATTGCTGAGACAGTGAAGTGATATTGTTAAGCAATTTTTTCAACCAAAGACCATAGAAAAACCAGAATGCACCCAAGTAAAATGGTACGAACCTGCCATATTCATCCACAAGCATACCCTCCATTTCTCTAATAGGATCGTCAAAAGATCTTTCTGTTCTTGAAGAGCGACGAGAATAGGCACCAGCTGAAGATGAACCACTCATCATATCAAGCTCTCTCATGTGATGACGTATGATAGATTCTGGCAAGATCTTTCTTTCTAGCCAAAGTCTCAAAACCTAGAATGCACAAAAACCATTGGTAGAACATAATAAAGAAAACGGCTAGACAAACAAACCAGCCACTAAATTCCATCTTCAGCCGGGGTTGCCAGGGTGAAGGACGAAGAGAGAGACCCTCTGCCATCTGCCCCAGGCCCGCAGATGACCATAAAAGAAGGAAAACTCACAAGCATTGCTCAGATATATCATAAGGGGAAAGAAGACAAGGAAAGAAAGAATCCTGTACCTTAAGACACTGCCTTCGATTTTCGTGCGAAGTATTTCCAGGTGGAGCAGCAGCTGAAAGTAATCGTGGCAACACTGCCTGGATAGCTGATGGATATGCACCACCAGCCTCACCTAGGAAATTTATATCAACCCAATTTTCACCACGTTCATTTCACAAAGAGACAGAGTTGACTTTTCAAGCATGAACTGTGGCAGTTCAATTGTGACAAAAATAAAGGCAGCAGAGAAGGTTATACCTTTCAAACCACGAGTGCACTGCATTATAGAATCAACCAGAAAAAACAAGTCCACTCTTCGGTGTAAGCTCAATTCACTCTCTAAGTTACGAGCTAGCACTTCGACCACCTAACAAGAAGTCAAGTAAGATATTCATAAGACAAAAAATTTAAAAATAACTAAAATTCATCATTTCATCATACTTTTACTCTAAGACAAAACTCTACATATTTATCACGACAAACAGAAGTTTTGTCAAATCTTATCATAGCTTCAAAACCATTCACTGCCATAATGAAAATGCCCCAACTAGTCAATTCACCATACATTATATGCTACACAAAACGAAGGGAGTAATTTCCTTATAATCATAATGTCAATTTATATCGTAACACTCTAAATGACGGCACTGTGTGAAATTTCTTGAAATGATTCCCAAACCAAAACTTCCGCAACAAAGAAAGGCCAGTAGATATTGTGTAAATCTTTCACCAAAGTGGACTCTAGAGATAATATTTAAGGGGAGACACAGACAAAAAGGTCTGTTCATTTTCTTTCTAACTCTCTCGAATAAGATCATTCAAGTTTGACACTCATTTTTATTCTTGTCTCCACAAAATGAGCTCAGAACGATAAAGAGTTCAAACTCATAAAAACAAAAGCTCCACCCTGAATATTGTTACATTATACTAGTGTGATTGTGATCAAGGTCGACAAACGTAATATATTAGGACGAGAAGTTTCGCAACACTTGCAGGAAGGAAAAATCCTTAAAACAAAAAGCTAACACAAAGAACCAAGAAATTTTGACCAATATCAGAACTCACCTTAGCAGTGGCACCGTACTTCGCACAGTCAATAGCTACACGTGTTGCTCGGCCGATGCTCTCCTTTGTTCTTGTTAAGATCCGCAACACAGCCTCAAAAGATGACAGCAGAGCGTGGGCATCTGAAGAGCTCCCCTTACCCGCAGATCTTGGTTGTTGAGTCATGGACTCAAGTTTTCCTTCACAATCAGCTAAACCATGCAAAGCTTTTTTGGGAGGCAAACTGACCACAGGGCTTACACTTCCATTACTTTGGGTAAATTTACTGCTATCTGAGGTGGACATATTGCACAATGCGAAACTTGGTGGAGATGCTCGCTGAGGAGTATGAGGTCTATCAGTTGAAGAAGCACTTGAAAAGGCAATTGAGTTTTCTTTGTCAGATAAGTGACCATTAGGAAAAGAGACGTTTTTGTCCTTGAGAGCTTGTTTATGTCGGCCTTCAGATGCAATATACCTAATAGATCAAGCAACAACAGACATTCAAATATATCAAAAGGGAAATCGAGTCCAGCAGATTATAGAAGACAGTAATAAGGAAGTAAACACATGCATTTGCATGAACAAAATGCATGCAGGTGAGCATTGCACCCAAGCACACCATACAAATTAGCAGATGAAATACTAGTGTTAAAGTTGCAGAAGAGACGAGGACATGCACGATCAGATAAGAGGGCAAGACTTACAGATTGAACAAAAGAAACATGCATGCACTAAAACATGCACGCGCAGAAGAACCCCTGGGGATAGTTCCGCTGCACTAACAATCTGTAACAAGGTTACCTCTCTAAAAGACTTCATAACCATGACAAAAAAATACCGGTGACAGACAAGCATGAGCACCCTGTGATGAGCACTGCTTACTCAAATCATCCAAGTTCATACACTAAATTCAATAAGTTAATATGCCTTTTTCACTTCATCTTTGAGAAACCACATCTTAAGCTTTTCAAGGACTCCAGTAAGGTTTGTCTCAACATGTAAAAAATCACCATTATATGATATAAGAGGAAAAAGCTTCCTTCCCTTATCTACCTTTCAGAAAAAGACAGAAAACAAAGATACAGAACTTACATGCCATTAACTTCATATGCTCCATCTTCAAACTTCATATGCTCCATATTCTTGCAACCAAAATCTTCTGAGCTCTGCTGCAGCTCTTCAGCCCGATGACTAGACAAGACTGCAGCAGTTTTTTCAATCTCTATGACCTGATCTAGACTACCAGAACTACCTGAAATGCTGAACAGCTTGTCACAACTGTCCGCCCTGGCGTTCAGTGAAACCTTGGCAACATTCTCTTCATCTTCTCTATGCAATGGTTGTTCTGATGAGATGTCATCCGATCTCAGTGTAACTGCACTCACTTCAGCTCGAGGGGGTAAGTGCCCCACAGATTGAATTTGCTTTGCAGAAGCAGCAACCAGATTAGCTGAAGGTGAAACGCAAGCATCACTTCCATCAAGACAGTTTCCATCACTAGCAACAACTTCCTCCTGCTTTTGGATTTCCATATGTTGCCGGAAACTGTCCAATTCTTGACTAAGCTTTGAAGTTTCTTCTGAACCTTTGGGGCTTAAGTTAATAGAAAATGAAGGAACGTCATCCTTAGGAGCATGGTTGCCAAAAGAGTCTGAACCAACGCTAACTTTGCTTTCAATCGCTAAATTAGGAGAACTCCGAACAGATGAACAACTTTGTGTGGCTAACAACACACCATCAGAAGATGGACATGCTTGAGCAACATTGGCTGACATAGCTTCAAGTGCTCGGTGAAGGCGCTTAGAGGGAGGTAAAGCAGCTTCAACGTCCGTCGAACCAACATTTGACTGATTCGTCTTATCTTTCCATGGTCGATGTCTCAATTCCGGAGATTGCATACAATTGTCTGATGGTGAAACGTCGTCTGAATCTTCTTTTGTCACTGGTTGATTAATGTCATCACAATCTAAAGACGAGCTACTCTGCACTGGAGGATTCACAGTACCTACTGCTGAGACTTTCTCCTCTGTAGGAGAAGAGGTATTAAGGACAGCTTCTGCAGTTGATAATTTGCCCATGCGCACCCTAGCTCGTTTCAATAAGGGCAAGTGCTCATCTCCATCTTCCCTCGGACAATCACAATCAGGAGTACTTTCTGAATTGTGACCAGTGCCCTTACTTGCAACATGTGAAGGTTCCGTGTCATTTAAAGTGGGTTCAGTACCATCGTTGATTGCTCGCTTCCTGTTTGGTTTTCTTTTTTTCCTGAGCACGACAGCCTTTATCTTGAGGTCAAGCCCTTTATTCAATTCAACATCTCCCTCCACAGATTCAACCAGAGTCTCGGAGTGCAAAGGTCTACAACTAGAATCAACAGCACTGCCTTCATTACTATTAGAATCCGAGTCCATACTCAGTATTTCAGAGCTGTTGTCATCTATGCTTCCATTTGGAGCACAAGTAGGAGAATCCATATCAGTCCCCTTAGTAACATCTGGAGCTCTCCTTGTTCGTCTACTCTTTCTCGCTGAACCTTCCTGGACCGTAGTTGTTGACAGAACCCCAGCAATCTTTTCTCCTTCTTCAGATGGCACAGAATTGTCATTCTTAGAGGATTCCAACCTTGCGGAACTTCTCGACCTTCTAGCTGAAGGTGCTCTTCCTTGTGCAATAGAACTCTCCAAGTGTGACCTCCCAGATTTCCTTCTCAAAGTATAAGTTGATAGAGGACGGGTTTCAATGACTGCCCCATCATCAGTCTGATCCTCTGATGCTCGTGTATCATTCAAATTATCTACTTCTGCACCTATGTCATCCTTACCAGACGGATTGTGCTTATTTTCTTCTTTCACTTTTTCATTTGCACATTTTGATTGAAAATTGGAAGTTCCTGCAGCAGCTCCCGTCAGATCCTTCAATTGCAAGTCTGGTGATGACGTCCCTCCATTTGTCACATCAAACTCATTTTTAGTTTTTAAATCATTGTCTTGTTCCTGCTGCTTTAGCTTCTCATAACTATCTATAATCTCCTGAACTGCTCGTACAAAATCAGCACCCTTGCCCGGAAGTTTGACAAGAAGAGATTGCTTTTTCTCTTCTGTAAACGCTTCCACATCAGCAGGATTACAGAATGCTCTACAGGGAAAAAGTCAAATTTAAAGCCCAATAAACTATTACAAATGTATGATGATAAACAAATACAACGCTATTTTCTTAAAACACGCACACACGTATATTTGACAGAACAGCAACCAAACCACCCAACTAAAACCTTAAGGGCATAGAAAGCATAAAAGAGAAGAACAGTAGTCACACTCTATTCTGTACCATATCCCTCCACAAAAGCCACGCTAAATCTTCTTTAGCGCTTCTAGTTTTAATAACAACAATGGCCCCTTAGGCGACATGATCACTCACACAAAGTCATAATCTAGCATGAGCTTTCAAAGTAGCCTAAAAACATGCTTAAAACCCCGCCATGTCAATCTTTCACTCTATCCAAGAACAATGCACTAAAACCTATATCCTCAATCAACTTATTTCTAATGCTGTTTCTTCATGCAGAACCCTGAATCGTCTTCTTCTTGCCAATTGTAAGCTTCCAACAGTTTGTTCATAAAGCATATCCAAACTTAAGACAACTAGAAAACTTTTCCCTAAGTTCAGGTGATGTTCTTTCGAGGCAGAAGACATGAAATTCGTGTCCCACCAACCCTCATGCACAAGTCAGAAGAAATAATATAAGTAATGCGGAAGTGGAACCACGAGTCTTCCAAAACAAAAAAGTACCGCTGGAGTAGCAGGGCATCATAATAAAAATGTCCTATGTGACACAAAGAATCAGACAACCCATAGCCTAGATCATTTTTATCGCAATTTGCTAAAAGGACATCCCAAAACATGGATTTAAAATGCTGCATTGGAGAAAAGAGAATTTGATCACAGGTACCACTCAAAGTAACCCAAGCGGTTGCTTCAGCATATAAAGCATATCTGTAGATAATGAGCCAATCATTAAAGTAAAAGGCAGTGTTCTCGTTAATCTCATAAAATGTAATCATCACTCGGGGTATTTATCCACTCTTTTGCCTAAAGAGAAACTTGAGGTAATTGTCATATCTTGCAAAACAATATGAACTGAACCCAAAAAATGCTTTTGGATTAATCGTTTACGGAACCAAGACCAAAACATAACATCCTTCGCAAAAAGGGAACAAAGGGCTCAATACATGATAGCTTGCTGATGCTTAGCTCCCCGTTAGACAAAACCCCATTGCCAATAGCCTCAGGCCTCCCAACTTCTCATCTAAATCAAATGACTCCATACCCTCTTGTCTGCCATGTCTGTATAAGTCCACATCTATACATAGTTCTTTGGGTCCACCCATGCATGAGCATTTTCCCACAACACAGATTTTGTACCAAAATAACTTTTCATTCCCAGTTCACCATTTAAAAACAGTCTCTGAACAAAGAGAAGAGCACAGTACAAATTAGCTTCAATGTGTCTAGTATAATTCCAACAGGCATTCAATTTGCTTGGGTCATCTTCCTCTAATTCCTCCCCTCCCTGTTATTATAACCGCAAACTAATTTCTGACATGATATCCTTTTCCTGGGTTCTTCTAATTAGCTAACTGTAAATAACAGTTGCAGTTGTCAAAAAAGTTTTTTTACACTAGACTGTACCTTAGCTGAGTCAGATGAATCAATCAGCATATAAGAGTGAGAAACATTGCCAATTTCATATCAATACTGCTCCACTGAAAGGTTGCCTATGGCAAACTATAAATAAGTTCTAACTGCCCACAAAACTTCCGTACTAGGAGAAGGTTTTCTGACTAAGAAACCTGATCCATTCATATAACTTGCTCTCTAAGTACAAGCAATTGAGACCCCATAGGGTCCACGAAAAAAATTTCAGTGCAGTAGTATGCATGCATAAAGTTAGGAAGGAGCAGACTGAGGTAGAATTATGGAAAACACTAGAGGCATGTCCTCCAATACTATCTTCCAAATCTATACAGACTACTCATCCTTCTCCAGTAGTTTTCACCCACAAAAAGAACATACTTGTCAAATTGAGATATGAATAGTGGAATCAAAATGCTAGATTCACCAAAATAGAATAGGAATGTTCAATGAAGTACCTAGATTTTTTCATGACACAAGGTGAAAACAGTTCGGTTTTATGCCTAGAAACAGAAGCTATGCTCATTGTTTTATATCAAGTGACTGAGACTTGAGGGGCTGAAGATATATCGGAAAAAAGTCAGATTTTGCCTTCACTTGTCTTTGCAAAAAAGCTATGACAGGATCTTATGTTACATACCATTTCTGAATAAGTAGTTCAGGATACCATTTGTACACTTATAGAATTAGGAAAGACGAAAGAAACAAGGAATTTATCCTTCTCTCTTCAACTTAAGAAATGGAAGCTTTAGATCCTCCCAAAATGGAAGATATAGCAGGATCGTATGATATGTTTTGTTGAACATGCCATTTTTTAATTAAGTAGTTTAGGAACCATTTTCCAGTTATATAATAAGAAGACAAAAGAAATAAGGAATTTTCCCTTGTCTCTTTAACTTATGGATGGAAGCTTTAGATCCTACCAAAAATAGATATGACAAGAAACAGAATTTTCTGACTGAAAAAGTCCAATGCCCACAATTGAATCGATTTTTCTTCTTCGTTAAATACAAACAGAGTACCAAATTTTTTATCTTTCAGAATTTTACCAAAATTGAGACAAACTTGCGATAAAAAGATCTTGAAAAGCATAATACATACTTTTTTTTTTGGGTCTAAATACTACATACTTCACCACAAGCATTATTGTAAAGTACTTTTGTGGAGGGATTGGGAAATATAGAACAAATTGCATAAACTATAGCAATATAGGAGAGGAATACATACAAATAATACACATCCAAACATCATTTAATGACTAAGCAAATCCACTCTGAAACAAAGATGTGAAGGGGCTACCCCCCAAGAAAGTGGGCCTCATCTCAACCTTTTTTCGTCGCATCTCTAATTACCAACTCCAATCTGTACTCGTATGATTTCTAACCCAGAAAAAAAATGGCACAGAGCAAGGCACATAAAAGGACACTGTACGATGTCGACGTCAGCAGAAGCTCTACCAAATCTACCAACAATTTAAAAAAAAAAAAAAAACAGCTGAGTAGTAGGAAGAAACGGGAAAGAAAAACCAAAACGAAAGTTCAACCTCAAATGTATCTTCCACTCTGCATAACAAGACCAATAATCTATGTGATCAATCCTAAATAGAAACAGATCAGCTATCCCCAGTCTCTAACAAATCAAAATGCTACAGATGATTCCTTTCTTCTCCAAATTTCAGCTTGATCAGCCAGCCTAAATGATTGCTTAAGGCCCACCAGTCACAACCATCCAACAACAAATTTGAAACCTCCAAATCTGCATCTACAACTCTCAAGAGTCATAACTAATTTAATTTTGACCCAGTTGATTTGAGGAACGTAAGAGGTTTTTCATTTGTTGGATAAATGTTCGGAAAGGAGCATTCATAGCATCTTAACTTTTCTTTTCACATCTTACAGCTAAATGAAAAGGAAGTATGAGAAGAATATGCAAGTTTCCATAGAATGGACATTAATTAAAATATCTGAAATCTCACCCACATTCCTCCTAGGAAGCGACAGTAACAATCCAGTACATAAGACACAGAACCATTGGAACCGCACAACAACCCCCCCCCCAAACAGTCCCATAAAAAAAACCAAAAAAAAAAAACACAAACAAACATCCAACTGCACACGCAGCCATGCGCTATTGTCATAGCATGCATAGAGACTCATCCGCCTCCAAAACATGCCTGATTTATTTAAGCAACTCAAAACCATTAACCAAATATGGCTCCTTCAAAAAGTTAACATATCAATCCAATTCCCCTATCCGCCAACAGCCGATGGCACTCATTAACAAGAGCTCTAAGCCTCTCTCTCTCTCTCTCTCGCACGCACGCACGCACATGCGTGCATGCACGTAGGGGGTTTTGTTTTTATCGAAGATGATAGATTTCTGAATAGAAGGGACATCAGTGACAACGCGTGGCTCTTAATGGCAATTCACCTTCTGAAGTACATTGTGAAACGAAGATAAGGGATACCTCGGGAACCATAATTTCTATTATATAAACTCTCCCTTTTGTTAACTTCTAGCCAAAACAACACCACAACATAGCAAATCAAGTGAAACAAGATAATCTTCCAACAATAAAAAATAGCGTAACTTTTACTCTAAAGACTCTCAATCTCCCACTCAGTCTAGTTAATGATTTCAGTGAAATACATGACCTATTTCACAGGGTAAAGGTTGCATCATGCAGCAAACTAGAACAAATGTTCGCCCATATGCCAGAAATATCGGAACAAATAAAACATGGTGAACCAATTTACAGAGATCACTGATATGTTCCATTCAAACTTACATTTGTTGGGTCCCAAAAAAATATACAAGCACTTTCTTCCAGTCTGCTGAATAACCCCATTTCTCTGGCTCACTTACCTGCGCAATGAAAGTAAAATTTAGTTAACCGGAGTCCAGACAAGAACTACATATACATGTACCGTACAAGATAGTTATAAGAGATAAGACAGAAGAGCAGGGGCAAGATCTATTATGGTAAAAAAAATGTTTTGCGCGAGCAGGAGAATCCTGTGTGCGGATAATATCAATAGGGGCGTCTAGCCTATAACACAAGGTAGTTTAGAGACATAGCACAGACATTCTCAACTTCTAAACAAACAAGTTACTGATACTCCTCCAAGACTTTCAGGCTACGAACAGGAACCACATGCATCATCGGATGTAAACATGAAAATGGAATTACAACATCAAATAAACTGAGAAGAATTACTAGGCTAACAATTGACCTTACTATTACAATATACAGTTGGCCCAGAAATGAGAATTTCTTATTCCAGATTCCTACAATTTGAACTGAACATCTCATAGGAGCTGAGAGGAAATCGTCCACAATTGTGAGATAAAAAAAAAAAAGATCACCACCTGGAGCCTGTGACATTAATCAAGCACGATTCTGACCTATCCCATCGATCGAACTCAATTTCTCAAACTATTGAGGCACCTAAACAAACTTAGCAAGGTATGAAGTACCTAATACAAGAGAAAAAAGGCTCCCTGCCACTTATGCATGCCAAAGTTCACCTAAAAACCCTAGAGATAGCAACTTTTCTCAGCTCCGCAATCATCAAAGAACACAAATTCTCAGATAAATATCCACAAAACATGCAAAAAAGTGGAGCATACATACCGTCGCAGGCCAAGCAGGAAAACCTTTTACTTTTGCAAGCACAAGATCGCCGACCTTCCATTGCCGCCGAGCGGCGGCGGCGGCGGCGGCCTTGCTTGGTCCCCTTTTACGATTCGGAGGCATCGGAAGAATCTTGCGGCGGCGCCAAACCAAATTAAACCACGCAATTGCGATTTACATGAAATCCTAAACGCGAATCCACCGACACCACCAAGCCGCTCCCGAGACGAAGTCTTACTTCCCCGGGCAACGATGCGGCAGCGCCGATTGAAGGCATTGAAGGACGCAGAGACCACGGCGAGAGGCTGTCTAATTACGGAGAGAGAGAGAGAGAGAGAGAGAGAGTGAGTGACTCAGTACGTTTGGAACCCTAGAGAGAGCGCGAGGGGAGAGAGAGAGAGGGAGAGAGGGAGAGAAATGAGAGAAAATGGATTAGGGGAAGAGCAGATATGAGTTCGGTTTGCCCAGGGTTGCTAAAGTACGCTGGTGATCGTAGGTTAAGATGTAAGGGTGATGGCTAAAGTGCGCTCGAGTGCCCGTGGAACGGTCCAAAGAAGGTCATAGATACTGCGCTCGCAGCGATGGCACGTGACCTACCGACTAATGATTACGTATCTAAAGATCTCTTCAACCTTTTTTTTTTTTTGTCGAAAAAGATCTCTTCAACTTCAAATGCTTAATTCGACCAAAAATAAAAAAAATTTCAATTGCAGTGCCAAAATAGCTTTTTCTTCTATTTTCCCCTCGCAATTCAATATAATATAAATTCATATTATATGTCCATTTACATCAAAGTTATAATCACTCCAAAGCCGAACACTCTTAAAATTACTCATTACGAATTCTGATTTTAAATTTGAAACCCGAAAATAATTATGAATTGGTGGGGTCGTGCTAGGCCTAGGAAGCATCTTATTTTTCTAATTATGCATTATGGAGGAATCGAAGAGTACGAGAAACTTGTAAGATTTTTTCTATTGAAATTTAAAAGGTTTTCCATAATTACTTTTGGGGTTCAAATTCGAAACCGTAATTCATAATGAGTAATTTTAAGAATGTTTGACCTTGATGTGATTATAACTCACATTTTTAAAATAAATTCATCAATGTACCATCTATGAGTTTATCACATATAAATCAAATCTCGATGAGAAATGATTTATTATGATATTATTGCCGGACGGTACGACCGACTCTAACTTTGATGACATGTGATTAACTTTTAACAAAAGTATTCCTCTTTCAAAAATTTGATAATCATGTGGGAATAATATTGCATTGAAGGCTTCGTTTGTTTTCACGGAAAATGAATAATTTGAAAACTACTTTTCTTTAAAAATCTATCGCTTGTGTCGCTTACAAAAACGAAAGAACGAGAAGTATTTTCATTGCTCACGAAAACGTTTAACATAAATTATGATTACTAATGAAAGCGTTTTTCATCTACTAACTTTTTAAAGCGAATACACCAATCATTTTTAGAATAATATTTCTTACATTATTTATTTTCCGCAAGAGCCGAAAATTGAGGGGTTTTTTTTTTTTACCGACGCCCCATTGAAATTAGGGAAAATTATAAATAAGGGCCTGAAGTGGACCTTGTTTCAAAAAAGCGCATGAAATGCCCTCTTTGTTTCAAAGACGAGCCTGACCAAGGACATATTCGTGATTCTATTTTATTTATTTATTCTCCTTTTTTCCTTTTTTTTCTTTTCTTTCTTCCTTGTATTTTTTTCCCTAGCTTCTAGCCGGCCACCGGCGAGGGCCTTGTGGCCTCGAGGGTGGCCTCGCTTGGGCGAGGTGAGGGCTACCCTAGGCCTCGCTTGGGCAAGGGTAGTTCTCTGCTCACCTGAGAGAGTCCGATGAGGGCAGCCCTCGTCGATGGCTGGCTTGGCCAGCCACCAGCGAGAAGCTAGGGGGAAAGAAGGAAAAAAGAGAAAAAGAAAGGGAAAAAGAAAAGAAAAAATCAAAAAAATGGGAAATTACGAAAATATCCTTGGTCAGTCCTTTTTTTGAAACAAAGAAAGCACTTCATGCTCTTTTTTGAAACAAGATTTATTTCAGGCCCTTATTTGATAAAATGATGGCACTTCATACGCTTATTTGAAATTTTTCTTTGAAATTATAATGGGTTAAAACTCAAGAGTGACACGTGTTCTACCGTTAGAATGGTAGGTGAAATCGGGCCCAAAAAAAAAATTTGAGCCAATTGTAAAAAGACTCTTAAAAACTCTTGACTATGAAGGGGTCGCAATTATGCTGATTTTACTTCCAATCTTTAGCCACCTTCAGCAACAATTGGAGTTAACCTTACACTGTGCTTTAGCGTGTTCGTGTCAAACAAATGGCTTAATGATGGAAATTGAAGCATGCTTAGCAACTCTTACTACATGCCGAAAGCATCGGCTTATGTATTTGTTTTCGTTTTGTTTGATACGAGCACACTATCCAATTTGCTGATTCTTCTTTATGAAACGGCACAAGAGCTTAGAAACCTGGCTATAAGAAAGCTCGTGGAACACCTTGCAAACATCACGAGTCGATTAAATTCGGGCCTCTGGCGTTTGTGGTTTTTTTCACTGACGGGACGAGATTAATTTTATTGTGATAGTCGACATATTGTAAGAACTTGCCAAACCTCAACTCATATAAAATATATGACAAATTATCCGGTGATTTTTCTCATCACTCTCTTCGAATTCTATGTACATAAGCTTTCGACCAAAAAAAAAAAAAGTACATAAGCGAGAAGGGAGTTTTTCTTTGATATGCCCCATTGAAGTACCTTAACCACTCCATACAAAAGGGAAACAATGAGATTTGTTACCATATCACCGGTCTTCTCATGCATTTTTTCAATGGCCGTTTTGTATTTTTTGCATTCTGGTTAAAGTTTTTTTCATTTTAGAGACCCTTGTCAAAATCCATGGAAAGACTAGTGTCATGTGTTGCTTGACATGCCAGTATCTTTTGAGTGTAAGGATGTCGGTTACCGATGACGACGACCATCAAATTAATGGTCTATTTACATACTTTCCCTATGTTTGTTTGACATATTAGGTATCTTTCGAGTGTAAGGATTGTCGGTTCCCGGCGATTAAAACTATCAAATTGCTGGTCTCTTCACATACTTTTCGTGTGTCTGCTTGTTCGTTATAGGTAATAAATTGAACTTTCGGCACGATAGAGTCCAAGTCCCGAGCCATGCAAATGCATCTGTATCAATTTACTCGTACTTTGTGAATTCAAAATTGCAACTTTGAATTTGATCCTACAAATTGAGATAAGGATTTACCAGCACACAAGGCTACTACGGCCTGTTTGGCAACGATTTGACTCTTAAACTGGTAAAAAGCTGAATTGGGTGACCGTCCGATGGGCTGGCCATTACCCTTTTTCTTTTCGTGGTTCCTTTTTCATTTGGAGTCCATACATCAAAACAAGTGGAATAGGATTCTATAACCTACGACGGTTCTTGATTACTGAAACGACTGGTCATCGGGTTAACGGCCGCCTCGCTCATTTTTCTCGCTTGTGCTTGTTTTGTTGATTACGAAAAGTTTGGGGGAAATTATATTGCATTTGTGTCGACTTAGTCCTAAACCTTTCGATTTGGCCAATTTAATCTTAAACCTTTCGATGAGTTGCCAATGTAATCATTTAAACCAATTTTAGCCAGAAATTACTGACGTGGACGCCTGCCACTTAGGACGGTCGGCACTGACGTAGATAATTTTATTATGATTTTTTTCTTTTCTTTTTTTCCTACCAAGTCCGACGAGGGTGGCCGGCTGACTGTACAACAATAATGTGGTTGAAGTTTGGCCACCATAATGTCAGGCGTCAATCCACGCAGACGGACCCTACAACAACCCATTCATGTTTTCCGAACCAACATCCCAAAATTGTGATTTAGAAGTCTTGTCTATTTGTCCGTTCTGGCTATTCATTTGAACTTTTGACGGTGTCGAGTTCTGTCTGTTTGTCCGTCTTGAACGCGTGATTGAACCTGTGGAGTCAAGAGATAAGCATGACAATTTGCATAAATACAAAAATCTTAATAAACTACTATTCTCATAGGTAGTAAACTTGATTGGAGTAAAGAGATATAGTTGGAAATTGTAGAAATTGTCGCAATTCACAATGGTAAAGTTAACTTGGCTATAGTATCGGTTCAGAATTGTTGGTAAACGGGTTTTGATACCAGTGTTTGGTGGTACTGGGCTTCTCTCGCCCAAAACTTCACTCAAATGATGAGTCTTTCTTTCACATTTACAAACTGACCACAAACTTCTTTCATAACCGATGTGGGGATAATTCCAACAAAATTATCATAAATTCTACTTTAACAATCAATCAATGTGACGTCTCAGAGCGCCACTTACTACCGTGCTCTTCATTAATATGATATTATAGATGTTATCCGGCGTATGCGGAAACCTATATATAAACTAACAAGTCATCATACAAGTGCATTCGAATAGATAGGCACGCCTAAAGGGTATGGCCTTTTAGGTTCACTAACTGACACAAACATGAGTGAGATCATTCAATAACTTTTACAAAATACTGATTTTATAGATAGATAATCATTTTGTACATCCTCGTTTAAACAACAAAAGGGTACGATAGGAGGAATCAAAAGGAAATAGCTCTGCTCCCGAATACTATCTATGGTCTCCATCGGCGTGCTCCAACGCTACCACTATCATCCGAGGCCACAGGAACTTGGGTATCTGAAAAATGGTTCAACAACGAGAGTGAGCTAAAAGCTCAGCAAGTGGAAAGCCAACACGCCGACTATTGGAATTGTCAATCATCCAGCGAGCAACATATATCAACAACCACAGGGCAAGTAAAACTAACAAATCAATATAGCCAGACCATTCAAGCGACAACTATAACTCGCGGATCATTTAAGACATCTATGCGTCCACTTAAAGTCACCACCGGTACTCTCTCATGAACCCATCCACGATCCATGAACCGTCTTGCCCAATTCACTTCGAATTCCATCCACCCAACGCCAATGGTACCTCGTCCAACACAAATTAGTGACATGCAAGCCAAGTCGAGGCGTTTTGTGTCCGTAAATACCCGATTCCAAACCTTCCGTCGACGATCCATCATCATCAGTTGCCCATTGACGATCCATCCTTCAAATTCACAAACCCGACACCAAGAGAGCCTTATCTAACTGAAATCCATCACATGCAAACAGATTTAGAGTCGTTCACGCCCACACTTCTATCTCGAGTTCTATGCGCACAAACCCTCAATCCGTAGATTCCCACGACGATCCAACCTTCGATTCACTTCACCCAAGCCTCGAGGATAGCTATTGCACTAAAATTCACAACATGCAAACAGAATCGACATTCTAATAGTCAATGGGTTAGAATTCTACTCTCCTTAATTCCTACGCAAACACCACCATGGAATTGTCGCCGGTCACTCGAGCTCGCCGTCTTCGTTTCGCCTTCACACGGCTACAGCGGCGACAAGAGAGAGAGAGAGAGAGAGAGAGAGAGAGAGAGAGAGCATCACGGCGAGAGGGAGAGAGCACCATTGGGAGTAGGCACCGCCGAAGAAGAAATGAGAAGAAGAAGAAGAAGAAAGCTTGAGGCTTCATAAAAAATTGAGAGGGAGAGAGTTTTGCTTTCATAGTGGGAAGTGGGCTGCCACCTGGGTGCCACGTGGCATTCCATGCGCGCCACTTGTCATACACGGCCACTAAGTGGCACACTCCTCCCAATTTGTCACAATTCTTCACATATTTAGCTCAATGGGACCCAAATCCAACACAAGGCATCCCCGATGACCTTCCATGTTGTCAAAGTAGGTCCCCAAAAATATAAGTTCACTCAATTCATAGCCAAAATAATACATAGACGAAAATTCGGATCGTTACAATCAAGATTCACAAGTTTAATACCGCATATGAATTACTAGATACGTAACCTTTTATATCGAGTAATTTGTTTATGATTAAAATTTTGAAAAAATAAAGTACATATCATGTCGCTATATTTGAGTAGACATTATATTGCGATAATTAACATTTATTAGCCGATCATATGTGTAACGGTCCATATATATCATCAAGATATTTCAATTTGAAATACAAGTCTTTGTTCATCATTTGATAACTAATTTTATTAAGGTTTATAGCTAATCATATAATAGGTTAGTAACATTACCTATTACACTATTAATACCACGATTTAAATTTGAATTATACCACACTTTGAGCATTCACTAATATAATCATCAATTAGTACAGTAGCTATATTATGAATAAATTCTTTAAAATACGAATGATCAAGATAAGAGAATCCCTTTTACATCGATTATTCACCCATTACATAATATTTTATTCATTAATCATACAATATGTGATTAAAGTCAAGATAAGTATACCCATCCATGGGTGGCTCAGTTGATTAGGGCGCACTTGGGATTGTGTGGTTAGACACACTGGTCCCAGATTCGATTCCCCAGCTGAGCACCTGTGATTTAAGTGGGGGGCCATGGCGGTGGGATGCTGTGTTAGTCTCCCCCGAGGAATAGTCGAGGTGCGCGCAAGCTGGCCCAGACACCTCGGTTACCAAAAAAAAAAAGATAAGTATAATTAGTGTTATCATTATATAAACACTATAACTAAAATTGAGTTAGTATTAATATATATTTTAACTATAAATAATAATGTAACATTGCGGGGAAAAAGATAAAAGATAAGGTTATTTTGAAATAGCTATAACAGGAGGATACATATAATAGTTATTAGTTGTAATAGGAACTTGTCGTAATAATTATTATTACAAGCAAACATCGTAATAGACAATAAAAAACTTCGTAAATGGATCATGATTTCGCGCGAGGCATGCCTCAATCGGTGTTAGCCCAAGGTTTTTCACTAATATCGAAACTTGGACAGAGTATTTAGGACGAAAACCGCTCCGCTCTATTCTCACGTGAAAGTCTGGTCGGCTGATTGTTAATTCCAATGAACTATGGAGCTTCGAAGTTGGCTTATTTTAATTGGGTTAATATCATGAAAAATCTTTAACTGATACATATGTAACAAATTTACCCAAACTATTTTGTTTAACCATAAAAAACTTCAAACTTGTACACCTGTGACAAATTTACTTCGAACTATTTTTTTGACCACAAAAAATCCCAAACTGGTACACATGTGCCAAATTTACTCCGAACTATTTTTTTAACCATAAAAAACCCCAAACTAGTACACATGTGACAAATTTACCCTCCGCTAGTTTCCGTTAAATTTTACCGTCAAATTGCTGAATTAGATGACATATGGAGGTGTACCAGTTTGGGGGTTTTACCCTCTGTTTGTAACAAGTGCACCGATTTGGAGTTTTTTGTTGTATTAACCCAATTTGACGGAAATTAACGGAGGGTAAATTTATCACATGTGTACTAGTTTGGGATTTTTTATGGTAAAAAAAAATAGTTTGGGGCAAATTTGTCACAAGTGTATCAGCTTTGGGTTTTTGGTGGTCAAAAAAAATATTTCGGGATAAATTAGTCATATGTGTACTAGTTTGTGGTTTATCATAGTCAAAAAATAATTTGAGGTAAATTTATCATAGATGTACCAGTGTGGGGTTTTTATGGTCAAAAAAATAGTTTGGGGTAAATTTATCAAATGTGTACCAGTTTGAGATTTTTCGTGGTATTAATCCATTTTAATTTTCATTTGATAAAAGACACACATTCCATGGGAGAGAATTACCAAAAAAGTCCCCAACCTATTGCAATTGTGCCAATTCAATCCTAAACCTTTTATATTTGGGCCAATTCAGTCCATTTGGCCGATCGAGGCTGACGTGGCATTGCCGACGTCGACGTGCACCTTTTTAAATAATATTTGATTTTTTTCTTTTCTTTTCTTTAATTCTTGTTTTTCCAAACCCTAAGGCCACAGGCGAGGATCATCGATAGACCCTCGCCCACTGCCGACGAGAGCGTCACAGTGTTTATTGTCAAAATATTTTAATAAGATTTAGGACTGAATTGACACAATTACAATAGGTTTATAACTTTTTTGGTAGTTCTCCCCACCTTTTAGATACACCACTATTACCCTTATTTTCAAATAATATAAAGATCATAATTAGTCACCACTCTCTCTTAATCAGGTAACCGCAGAATTCTTAACTCCCCATTTCATCCACTTAACCGAATAATCACTCAACTAGATAAGATTTCTTTCTCTTCTTTGTAATAAAGTATGAAGGGAAGTCGAACAATACCAACATTTTCAGATGCGTTTATCATAATATTTAATTTTAAAGGAGGTTTCTTTTCAATACTTTGACTATTTCAAGTCCCCGTTGAATTCTGGCAAGGAAAGGAGGTCGCGGTTTGACGACGAAAGGAAGCAAGTATTGAGAACAAACAGCTAAGCCGGCTTTCAAATTCACAGATCACACTAACCTTCGTGCGGCTAGGAAAGATCCCATAATTTAATTTTTACCTGGATTATTCTGTTATTACTTCAATAATTTTCTTGATGCCACAAAATGATCATTTTCCGAATAAGTAGACTGGTTCCTCGGACAGGCCTGGTATGCGACACTCTTAACAAAGTACATATATGCATAGAAAACTAGGAATTGTTCGATGTGCTGATAAAATGAAGTTTCAAATACTCGACAAACGGATCTTCCCGAAGTCGCGGCAACGGTCCATTCCAAGTAGCAAATAAATTAAGAACAACTCCAATGTACCCTCGTTCGTTTATTTTGTGAGCGATATAAGCGTGGATTTATGTATTTCCCTATGACTATTGACTTGGAACTTGTTAGTAAGTTTGGGAGGTCGTGGAACTCTCTCACCCCCGAAAGCTAACTCAAAGGGTAAGACTTTCCCTCACACTTATAATTTAACCATCGGCCACTTCCACAATTGATGTGGGTGAAACAAACCCCAACACTGAATAACAAGGAAATTTGCAGCTTTCGATCGCATTGACTTTTCTTACGACACGTGCCTAGGGAATCATACATTTTCGTATCAAGTATAGTTAGTATTTGAGCTCTATTTGATCAACGAGATTCTTTTACAAATTTAATTCACTACTTTTCTCGTGAGAGATAGTTTGAGGAATCGGAACATTCTCCGTTATGTACTCTCTCGGGGCATTCAATGGGACTAGTTTCTTTGGGCGCGCGCGGCAATACTTCTATTTCAAAAATCAACTTCTGATCAGAAGTTGATTTTTCTACTTCTACTCAGAAGCAAAAGTTGATTTCTGATCAGATAAATTCGTTTGGTAGCGGTTGAAAATTTCTACTTCTGAAATATTATTAACACAAAATCTTCTATGAAAAAATTGTCGACGGCCGAAAAATTTCTACTTCATTTTTAAACATTTTAATTTTTTTAAAAAATAATTTTTATTATTAAAAATTATTATTTACTTTTTAAAAAGAAAAAATTATTATTTATTGTTTATTCCGGCGGCGGGCGGTGTGGTAGTCGACGGTTGCTAGCGGGGGGCGGCGGTTGGCGGAGGTCGATGGTGGGCAGTGGTCGGCGGCGACGAGGGTCAGCAATTGGTGGTGGTCGGCTGGTGGCGATGGTCGCAAGTGGCGATGGGCGAAGGTTGGCGACGGCGGGCGATGGTTGGGGGAGATCGGCGATGGGCGGTAGCCGGTGGTGGTAGGCGGCGGCGGCGGTCTGCGGTTGGTGGCGGGGGGCAGTGGTCAGCGGTAGGCGATGACGAAGATTGGCGGAGGCGGGCGTGGTTGAAAAGAGGGTGAAGCGAGAGGTACTTTTTGAGGTTTTTTTTTTTTGTCCAAGAAGTACTTTTTGAGTTGAGAAGCAATTTTTATTTAACTTCTCAAATTGGGGGAAAAACAACTTCAGGAGTGAAAATTCACTTTAAAAGTAGAAATTCCTTTTAGAAGCAAAAAATTTTACCAAACGGATTTTTGCTTCAGAAGTCATGTTACTAAACGGATTTCTATTCTAAAAGCACTTCTGAAACAGAAATTCACTTCCAGAAGTGTTACCATGCGCATCCTTAGTTATCATCGTCGAAGTGTAAGAGGCAAAGAAAGGAATCGCACAAGGGCAATTTCGTAAAAACGAAGCGTTCAAAACATAGACACCGTGCACCACCACCCCGACCCCCACCCCCCGAGAACGTCGAGAGAGATATATAAAAAAGCGCAACGAGCATGGATCACCGGCCACCTTTCGACAAAACGGCTTTTGATTCTGCAAGTTGCCGCCTTCCCACATTCTCTCTCCCTCGATCCCACACATTCCCTCGCCTCCATCACATGAAGCTAAACACCTCTCTCTCTCGCTCCCTCTTGCTTGCAGGCAGATAGATACCTCCATTGATCGATTGTTCGATTCTCTATTCGCTTTGCCGCCGCTTGGCTCTCCTTCCTCATCGCGTCCGATCCTGACGAGCGCGCGACTCGGAGTCCGGAAACGAGGTACGCCATCTCTCTCTCTCTCTCTCTCTATGAGGCTTGGCTTCGTAATCTCTTGGACCTCTTCTCTTCTGTTTGGATGCCGAGAAGACGCGGCGGAGATAGATAGGAACCGTGTTACGTCGGAGCTGATGAGCTCGTCGACGTAGTGAAGAAATCGTTCGCCTGTTACGCGTGGTTTCGTGGATTGTTTTGTCCTCGTTGGAGGATTCCTCTGTTTTCCTCGCGGAACAGACATGAAGACCCACCATATGCCGAAGCCTAATGTCGCTTTCTTTGCTCTCTGGCTTTCTTTGATTATTTAAATAAAGGGGTTTATTTACATCCTGTACGAAGTAAACGAGAAGATTTTGGAAGGCACATTCGACTATCGATATGCTATGCTGGCTATTTTGTTGTTCCTTGCGAGTAGAAGATTGAGTATTGATGATGCTGGCATATTCGTGTCCATTGTCAGCTCTCTTCTTCTTTTTCTTCTTCTTCTTCATTGAGTTTTTAGTCAATGTGGGTATTAGCAAATCGTGCAGGTGCGTTCCAGATAACGATCTGGTGTTGATCTGCTCTGTAGCTTGAAAATGTGGTGCGGATTGTGCTAATAAATGCGTGTCCTTTTTGTACTCCACTTAGAAAGACAGAGTAGCTGTATGAAGATTAAAATAAATTATTCGTTTTTGAGACGTTGTTACCATATGCAGATTCTCATATTCTGATTTCTTTCCGCTGACATGCTAATTTGTTTCGCGAAGGTTCACTAATAGCTAGGTTCTGTCTTCTTACTGGTTTAGCATAGTTTGATACGATTCTCATTTTACTTTTCTTATGCACTTCGTTAATGCTCCCTGCATAGAAGTATTGGATTTCTTCCATTTACTACACGTGGTGTACCGCTTATATGAGTGTTCATCTTCATTGCAGAATAGGATGTAACCACTGATCAGGTGGCTCATGCTTCTTATGCTTTTCCCAGTGTCGATTCCATTTGATCTCAGTCTCTCATCTTGATCGCCTTCTACTTGTTGCATCTGATAGCATGTATATTTGGTAGTCTCAAATTCTAATTTGAAATGATTACTCCTGTTTCTTCTAGCTAAATATAAGCCTTCCTTGCTTTTGATCGGCCGAAACACTAGTCATGGGAGCCATATTCTGGAAATCACGGTTCAATTTTCTACTTTTTATTCGAGCTTAATCCCATTTCAGGATTTAGAGAACTTGTAAACTACCATCGCGAACTCTATGGGACAAATCTTCCCATCTTTTCTTAGATTTATATCATCTTGTGAAAATTTCTAGCGTGTCATGGAACTTTTCCCATTAAGCATCATGAAAGCAAAAGTTAATGATATCATACAGCTAGAGCCATGGTTTTGCTCACTGTTATCTGTTTCAAATGTAGGCGACTTATAAGTTTCGTAACGGATGGCCAGCCTCCAAGATATCAGTGTTTCGGCAGTTATCAATATTATATCCGCAATTGCATTCCTTGTTGCGTTTGCAATATTGCGACTACAACCCATAAATGATAGAGTTTATTTCCCAAAATGGTATCTCAAGGGCATAAGAGGCAGTCCAACCCGCTCTGGAGGCTTTGTGAGCTCTTTTGTCAACTTAGACTTCAGAACATACATAAGGTTCTTGAATTGGATGCCTGCAGCTCTTAGGATGCCAGAACCAGAGCTCATTAATCATGCGGGACTTGATTCTGCTGCATACATAAGGATTTACCTTCTTGGGTGAGCTGTTAAGATGCTTTTGCTTTATTGATTTAATGTTTGAAGTCTTCTAAAGTTACTCACATAGCGACTTTGAGTGGTTCATCCAAGTCAATTGATTTTTCTTGATTTATATTATCAAAGTACGGGTCAACTATGAGCATATGGTTTCAACGAAGACTTTGATTGCTTAATGTTTTTCTTGTGCTCACTCTTAAGGGAATTGTCTTATTTGGAGACCTTCATGTGCAGATTGAAAATATTTGTCCCCATAACTTTTCTAGCTTTCGCGGTTTTGGTACCTGTTAATTGGACGGGAGAAACTTTGGAGACAATAAAGGATGTGACCTTCAGCAATATTGACAAACTCTCAATATCCAACGTTCCATCTGGATCACAAAGGTGAAACGGAACGTGTCCTTATAATAGTTATCCTCCTTACATTACTCTGCAGCTGAGAATGTTTGTGCGAAGCAAGTCCATCAGTGAAAACTCTATTGGATACACATACTTCTGCAGCCGTGACAAGTTTTGTTCCTAAATTCCATGTAAGGAAGATGGAAAATGTAACTCTAAAAGTATTCTTTCACTTCTTTCCAGGTTCTGGGCGCACCTGGTGATGGCCTATGTCTTTACATTTTGGACATTCTACATTCTGTATAGGGAATACAAGTTAATGACTAATATGAGGTTGCAATTCTTGGCATCAGAAGATCGTCGTCCAGACCAATTCACGGTTGGTACTACACTTTGGCCAGCCAATAGTTGATTACACTTATTTTTGTAGTGTAGATAAGTAGAAGTCATTAACGTGTTATGTATTTGGATTATAGAATAATTAAATTTGTCAAAATGATTGGCCATGACAGCAAACCATTCTAAATTGGAGGGAAGCATGTATTCCTCTGACAGTCAGCTTAGCAAAAAAAACTATTAATTATATGGTCATTAGAACTGGACAATCATTCGCATCTGTATAATATCACTTTAAGAACTACATAATCTGTTGTAATTTCAGCTCAAGGCAAAACTGAAGCACAATTTTCTTCCATTTTGTTTTTCCTTCAAGAAAAGAGCTGAAGACAAACAGATATAAGAAATACAGAAGAACATCCGTTTGCCTATTGGAGAAGGCCCAGGCCCTCCACGTTCTTCTTAGTAGCCATCTTTGATAATTAGGCATCCATATGTTTCCTACTGCACCAGCGCGTAATGATGTCCGATCAGTTCATGCTGGAAGTTTTGTTTAATTTTCATATTGCTGCTGAAAAAAGGCAGTTTAGAGGTACATGCAGTGATCAAATTTGTAAAAGTTTCTGCATCCAGCTTTTTCAAGTATTTTTCTCTGAGGCCTAGATCTATCCTTGTAGGGTGGGACCATGTCAGTATTTATTTGACCCTTGCTAGTTATAGGCTTACCATTTCCATGTTTGCTCTAGACAACAAGTTGAATGGGTTTCATTGCATGAAGCACCGGCATGTTAAAAACAAGAAGGAAACCAATGCAGCATTGTTGCTGAACATTCTATTTGTTAAGTCTATTATCTTTATCTGGTCAGAATAGATGTAAGAAGCCATAGGTTGTTCATTCACTTCATCTAATACTTTCCTGGTGCTTTTCTCTTTATCATTTCTATTTCCCAATTTTCTTTTCCTTTAAAGACGATAAAGTGTAAGGCTAAGCTCTTCAGTGAGTATATGCTTACCGCGATGCCGCTAGAATCTCTGATGCTATTGCTATAATAGATTCACGTCAAGAGCATCTCTAACACCTATTAGGAAGTTCTTATCAACTTGGCTTTAGACATCTTATTCATTTGTAAGATGTGTATATGCAGGTTCTGGTGCGGAATGTTCCTCCAGATTCCGACGAATCAGTCAGCGAGCATGTTGAACATTTCTTCTGTGTGAATCATCCTGATTACTACCTTACACATCAGGTTTATCTTTGTCGAAATTCCTACATATTTCTGTGGACAGAGAGTTTATTATGATTCAAAGAGGAGGAGCCAAAAAGGAAGAACGGACGTTTTTGGCATATATTAGGAAAGATAAACAGAAGGAGAATGTGTCTGACTAGAGGGACTCTTCTAGTTTTTAGCTTGTGTTGGTCTCACAGCTTCATCATCTTTTTTAACTTACAGGTTGTGTACAATGCAAACAAACTGGCAAAGTTGGTTGAGAAGAAGAAGAGTCTGCAAAATTGGTATATTTACTACCAAAATAAGTACGAACGAAATCCTTCAAAGAAGCCAACTATGAAGGTGCTCATTATTTTGCATGTCAAATTTTAGTGGAGTTCGTGCTTGTATTTTACCTTTTCAGCTGTGACAGAACATTTGAAGGACTTTATTCTCAACTTTAGTGACAACCTTTTACCTTTTTATCTTATATGCGCTATTTGTAGACCGGATTTTGGGGTCTTTGGGGGACTAGAGTGGATGCTATAGACTATTATGCTGCTGAGATCGAGAAGTTGACTGATGAAGTAAGTTCTCATCCCCAAGAGGCAGAAATGCACATACTGTTTTGACTTTGTATGTGATTGCCACTGATTCTCTGCACCATGTTCTTTAGCTTATTCATCACGTTAAGTGCCATGATGCATGATAATCGTAGGACAGCAGATAGTCTGAAATTTGAAATTGCTTGTCCAAATATAGCGGTGGGAAATGTTAGTTATGTCATTCTTTCTAGAGAGTTAAGTTTTTCCATAGTAAAAGCTTGAGAATATGGTAAGACCCTCGTTTTTATGCTGGGAAGTGATGTTCCTGCAGGAACAAGCTGAAAGAGAAAGAGTGATAAGTGATCCCAAGGCTATTATACCTGCAGCATTTGTTTCATTCAAGAGTCGCTGGGGAGCAGCTGTGTGTGCTCAGACTCAGCAAACAAGTAACCCCACAATATGGCTGACAGAATGGGCACCAGAGCCACGTGATGTTTATTGGGACAATCTGGCAATTCCTTATGTTGAGCTTACTATACGAAGACTACTTATGGCTGTTTCTTTGTTTTTCCTTACATTTTTCTTTATGATTCCCATAGCATTTGTCCAATCTCTTGCAAACATTGAGGGGATTGAAAAGGTTCTACCCTTTTTAAAGCCATTAATTGAAAGGTAAGGGCTGCATCATTTGTTCAAGAGTGCTTTCATATATGTACCAACTGCTTACTGTTGGGGTCTTGCATTTTCAATTATTTACAAGAAGTGATTATAAGCTGAATTTCTAGAAAAGAAATAATGATTGTATTAGACGATATGCAAACTCTTTTAGAAGGAAGATTGACAATGCATCATACTTTAAGCTTGAGAGAGACATAAAGCATTTCTCAGTCTTACCTGATTAGGCTTTCACTGAAGATGCAACAAAATTAGTGATCAATCTGTTGGGAATGCCTGTGCTGATGCTGATTCCTTGATGTACTTAAAATTCTTTATGGTATATTTGTTGCAGGAAGGGCGCGAAGTCTTTAATTCAAGGATTTCTCCCAGGAATTGCCTTGAAGATCTTTCTTATTTTACTTCCAACAATTCTTATGACAATGTCAAAAATAGAGGGTTTTACCTCTCTCTCTTCTTTGGAGAGGAGATCAGCTGGAAAGTACCATTTGTTTGTACTGGTCAATGTGTTTCTTGGAAGCATCATTACAGGAACCGCGTTTCAACAACTCAAATCTTTTCTCCATCAGGCTCCGACAGAGTATGTTAATTAAACAATGTGTTTAAGAGAAAAAAAATTACCTCTCACATTAATATTTATTTTATGCATCTTAGTATCCTGAATTAAATGCTGTTGTGATGAGCGATGAAGGTGTGCAAACTCAAATGTGTTCCATTGTTTTTTTGGAAGTACTTTTATGTCTCCAACAGTGAAGGCTTTTTCTTTGGAATTGTTGCTGCTTCAATTTTTCCTTTAAGCTGATTTGTGTCTATTTCCAGCTCTTAACTTCAGAGGTTCAATCTTTCTAATTGGTATCACATAACTAATTGTGCTGCTGTTTCAGGATACCGATTACTGTCGGTGTGTCTATTCCAATGAAAGCGACATTTTTTATTACTTACATAATGGTGGATGGCTGGGCTGGAATAGCTGCAGAGATTCTCAGATTGGTTCCCCTAGTTATGTTCCATTTGAAGAATACTTTCTTGGTAAAGACAGAGAAGGACAGAGAGCAGGCAATGGATCCGGGTTGCCTGGGCTTTGCGACATATGAACCTCGGATTCAACTCTACTTCTTGTTGGGATTCGTCTATTCAGTTATCACGCCTGTGCTTCTCCCTTTCATTATCGTCTTCTTTGCTTTCGCCTATATGGTTTTTCGTCACCAGGTTTGTGGCCATCTGAACTAGTACTTGAACTTCCAAATTTTTAACATTATGTGCATGTCTCTTTGAATGCATCGGTGAAGAAAGCATGTATTAGCAATCAGGATTGCACGTAGAGTACTAGTGAAGCTAAGGAAGAAAAACACTATATGAAATCTATTTGTAAGGTCATTATAAAGCCTGATGTCCCGCAACTTCTCGCATTCAATACCAGGAACAGGATATAGAACTAGCCTTAACTGTAGAAACATTAGGTACGAAGCACTATATCTGGTTTGGTTTGTTTGTCAAAATGATTCACATGATATAGCACTATTTCTGCATTCACACTCAGGATGATGGCAATTACGGCCATTGGTGAGGTGTCCGCGATATGAGTTATTTTCCGACCCTGTATCTCGTAACTCCGATTTAGATACTAATTATTGTTAAAAGGATATGTAGGTCTGTCAGCTTTGATGTCAAGGGGAAAGTATCATTCTTTTTGTTAATCTCAGAAATTTTTTGTATGCAACATTAAAAGGTTGTTCAGTTTATCCCTTTGCTGGATTGATGGCAAGTAATCAGCTGATAAATTATCAAAACTATCACTGCATTTACTGTCATGACAGAGGATGCTAGGCGTTTGAGCTATGCAATCTGTCTAGGTTTTTGACTTGCGTATCTCTCAGATATTGTCAGAATTGGGTATTGAAATTCTGCACCCAAATTGATTAATCCCCTGCAATATGCTCACGGAAGTTTTTTACACCTATGACTATAGGCTTTGGAAAGTTTTCCGCTATACGAGCAATGGTCTCAACATTGTAGTTGCTAATTGAGGAAGAGAAAACTAAACTGGTCAATTATGCTCAATCTATTTGAATTTTTTGTTGGTCGGATATTTGGAAGTTTTCCTGCTTCACCAAAATAACTCCAAGCTTTTAAAGTGCAGTAAATTATCCTCATAAAAGATGTGGAGTTAATACTGTGATGCCTAGGGATGATGCTGAAAAGCCAATAACAGTTCAGAGATGCATCTAAGTTTGCAACCTGGACCGAAGTTTTGTTGCAAAGTCCTGTGATGCATGTTTTGCTAGTTCAATATAATCTCCTCGGCTGTTCTCCGAGAGACTTTTGTTACTAATAGATCCTTGTTTGTTCACCTAGGTTATAAATGTGTACAATCAAAAATATGAGAGTGCGGCAGCCTTCTGGCCAGATGTGCACAGGCGCTTGATTATCGGGATGGTAATATCTCAGCTTCTACTGATGGGACTAATGAGCACAAAAGATGCAGCTAATTCTACGCCGTTCCTCATTGTGCTACCCGTTTTAACCATCTGGTTTCATATATTCTGCAAGGGACGTTTTGAATCAGCATTTGTCAAGTTCCCATTACAGGTTCGGTCAGAAACATATACAAATAGAAGTCCTTTTATGCATTTATCAAGCTATGACGAGTTGTTTGCATTCTCCTAAGTAGATCACTAATGCTTAATCAGTGCACGGAGCACACACCACCATGACTTGCTTGCTTGCTGAGTCTTGCAGCCTTCCCCAGAATCCGTCCTCAAGAAATTTATGCGCACAGCTTTTACGTTGATGCAGTAGTCTAAGTCACTTAAGCTGCTAAAAAGACACCTATTTGATCCCCTATTATGCACCCTTCGAGGTTGATCGACGATTTGATACTCGTGGCTAAAAATTGTAGCGACATTATGGGCGCAATGATTTTGCTATTCTGGCATGACCGACGTTCATATTTGACGAATGACAGGATGCCATGGTAAGAGACACACTCGAGAGGGCCACGGAACCGAACCTGAACTTGAAGGCTTATCTTCAAGATGCTTATGTACACCCTGTTTTCAGGGGAGGTGAGTTGGAAAAACCCGCAGTGCTTGACGAGGAAGAGAACAACCCTCTTGTGCCGACGAAAAGGACATCTCGTCGTAGTAGCAAGTACGGTTCTGACTGCAGTTCAGATGCCGGAATCTGATTAGTAGGACAGCAATTCCCTTCATTCTTTGCACAGTTATTGTACAAGCATGAGGATTTTGACCCTTCATTTGTCAATTGAAGGAAACGAGATTCTTAGATGTACATCCCATAGTCGCCCGAGGTTGTAGGAACTTCAGAAATTGATGGTCCGGGTGCAGAATCACCTCTCCTCTCCTAGTTGTACAGCTACAACCCAATTTTATCTGGGTTGTATGGGGGCACTTTGTTCTAAGCAGAAATTGAGATTTTCATGAGTTGGAGATCCCAGCATTAATTTGTGAATTCTGAGGCACGTAATCTAATTGTTCCAATTTCTTTTCGGTGCCGGTAAATTTCAACGAGTGTTAACAAACACTAGTAAGTGTCTAATAATTGTGGGTATTGGAAAATCAAACCATTTTTCTTGAAAATATTTTTTTCGAAATTATTTTCCAGTAACATTATTTTTCATGAAACAAACGAAGCTTGATTTTTTTTTTTTTGGCGGACAAACGAAGCTTGATTTTATTAAAAGGGGAAAAAAAAGCATGCAAAATTGAAAGTATAAAATATCTTTTACAAAAAGCATCCTTATCTTCAAAAAGTAAAAGAAGAAATCTTATTTTCCAAAAAAAAAAAAAATGTTAAAAGGGTGAACATGCAATTATGTGTAGAGATTTGTTTTTGTTTCTTTTCGTTAGCCTTTCTCTTTCCACTCTGTTCACTCCCATACGTTTCCTTCATCTTCATTTTCTAAACTCGGCTTAAGATCCTTTCAAACAAAGGTGAAAGAAAAACAAAGATTAGCGACCCAAGCTGATTAGGTATCCAAACATTTATTAACAGCACTAAGAACATTGGATATGATCGAAATATTGTCGGGATACACATCATCGGCTTATGAGTAACTGATGTTGGTTCAGCGGTATGAATAGCTTAACGAATGAATTCTGAAAAAGAACATTCATATTTGATTATGGGTTAATACCACGAAAAATCCCAAACTGATACACTTATGACAAATTTACCTCGAAATATTTTTTTACCATTAAAATCCCCAAACTGGTATATCTGTGATAAATTTACATCAAACTATTTTTTTTACCATAAAAAACTCTAAACCGGTATACATGTGACAAATTTACCCCAAACTGATACACTTGTGACAAATTTACCATTCGTTAGTTTTCATTAAATTTTACTGTCAAATTGCTGAGTTAAATGACACGTGACAGTTGACGAGTGTACCCATTTGGGATTTTTACCCTTTGTTTGTCACATGTGTATCAATTTGGGGTTTTTCGTGGTATTAACTCAATTTAACGAAAACTAACATGGGGTAAATTTGTCACAAATGTATAAGTTTGGGGTAAATTTGTCACAGGTGTAACAATTTTAGAGTTTTTAGTTGTCAAAAAAATAGTTTATAGTAAAATTGTCACATGTGTACTAGTTTGGGGTTTTACGTGGTCAAAAAAATAGTTTGAGGTAAATTTGTCACAACTGTACCAGTTTGGGGTTTTTCGTAGTGAAAAAATATTTTGAGGTAAATTTGTCACAAGTGTACCACTTTGGGTTTTTTCGTGGTATTAATTCTTTGATTAAATACAGAAGAAAAGTAACAATATCGAGACCGTTGTAGCTCTGGTTTTATTAAAAAAAGTGAAAAAAATTTCAAATAATGACCTAAAGTGCTCTTATTTTCTCATATAAGGGTATGAAGTGGATATTATTTCAAATAAGGGCTTGAAGTGGCTATGACAGTTTCAAAGAAAGGTCGACCTTCCAGTTGATCAAGGGCATTTTCATCTTTTATTTTTAATTATTTTTAATTTTTTTCCTTTTTTTGTTCTTTTCTTTTCGTCGGTGGTCGAGGGGCTAGCGAGGGTTGCCCTCACCCGATCTTGCAAGGGCCACCGTTGCCCTAGGCGAGACCGCCCTCTAAAGCCACGGGCGAGGGTTGGCCTTGCCCAATTTGGCGAGGGCTTGCAGGCCCTCGCCTAGTTGCCCTTGTGGGCCGCAAAAAAAAAAAAAAAGATTTAGAATTAAAAATTATCTTTGGATGAAAATACACTTGACCGACTGGATATTTAGCTGGCTAGCGTTAAGACCCTTATTTGAGACAGATATGACTATTTTGAAACCTTATTTGTAACAAGGTCCACTTCATGTCATTATTGAGAAAATGAGGGCACCACATGCCCTTATTTCAAATTTTGCCAAAAGAATATGTGGGAAGGCCAATTTTCGCACCTTACTTGGTTTTTTATACATCTTTTTATATGAAAATACAAAATTAGCCTTTATTATTATTTTTCCTCTTATATTAACAATAGTTATAGCATGTATTTTTTCTCAAAAAAAAGGAAAAAAAAAAAGAACACTAGGGTGGATCCACGTCATCTCTCCACGGTACGGATAATTACACAAATAATTTATGTACTTTGACCCAATGGATTATGTGGTTCATGAAATTTTAATTTGTTCAATGTGACCTATGAACTATAGCCCAATATGCATTATTGTCGTTGAACTTTTAATTTGTTTAATATTTTTTTATCGAAATTTTAATTTGTTTAATATGATCACTGGACTTTTGGCATATGTTCAATTTAGTCCATTAACTATATAAAAATATTCAATGCTGCCAAATCCTGATAAGGGTGACCTTGCCCGAGGCCGATGAGGTTGCCCCTCTCCAGATCCCAATGAGGGTGGTGAGGGCGACCCTCGACAGTCATCACCTTTGGCCGGTCACCGGCCATCGCCAAAGCCCGGCGACCATCTAGAAAGAATAAAAAAAAAAGAGGAAAAAAATAAAAAATAAAATAAAAAAAATAAGAAATTGTACAAATTGTCCTAGTCAGCCACTTCCAGCTAAACAATCAAACCCTAAAATATCTAATACAGTGTCGCACGCGTGCGCTACCACACTAAATCACTAATACATCTGGGCGACGTCGTTTCCATGGTGGGATTAGCAATCGACTCATCATAGGTTTGCGTTGTGCGGTTGTGACAGAGAGGGGGAGATCCAAAATCTTGAAAACAGACACTCCCCGTTGTCGTTTCATCTCCTCATCCTGCCACTCCCACTCTCCTCTTCACTGCCAAGTGACCTCTTCCCAAACTCTCTCTGTAATCATCCGAAGGGAATGGCCGCTGGTTTCAGTTCTTCTTGCTGCCGAAACCGTGCGATGTGAGTTCGATTCTTGCACCCCTTTTGATCCCGCTACGTATCTAGTCTGCGTTACGCCTTCTTCTCCTCCTCTCTTTTTGCTGTTTTGAGGCGTTCCAGATCATGTTGCCACATCCGTTTCGTGTGATTTCGTTGCGTCACTAGTCAAGAACCATTAATGTCTTTTCCCTTTTCAAGATATCAACTTACTGTTTATTTCTCCTTACCAAAAAAAAAAAAAAAAAAAACTTACTGTTTATTTCTTTTGTGGATTGTGCTTGCAATGTGATTAGCTGAAAGTTGTTCGTTGCGTTTCTTCGAAACGAATTGGGAAACTGGAGTTTGGGATCTGCCCACTTGGAACTGCAATACGTATGTACAAATGGGGTCGTAATCTTTCAAGTGTGTTAGCGATCTCTAGTTAGCAAACTCATAGTCCATTTTTTGTCGGCGACTTACTGTATGATTGAGTAGATTACCGGCTTGCAGAATCGTCTGTCCACGTTGGCAGCTCTTGCTTTGCATGCAATCGTAGTTGTTTCTTTTGGGCCCGTAGATGGAGTGGTGGTTCACTGTGAAGTGGGTATTAGTTCGAGTGACATCTGATGTATATCTCCAGCGTAATTGTTCTTAGTGGGATTTTTCTTCCACTAAGTCGAGGCCTCTGTGTCTATGCTCAATTCTTAGCACCACTTATCTGGAATAGGGGTGATCTATTGCTTTGGGATCACTCTCTTCAATGGCTTAGTTTTATCGTCAGATTCGTATAAGGAAGTTTTATTCTTGTAAAAATTGGACGTGATTCGTGTGGTTTTCAAATGGCAGTTTAGTGCAGTGTTGTCGGATATTGTACCTTAAATCAAGTTAATTAAAGTTCCGTTTTCGAACAGGAAATAGCTTTAATTTGGAGGAGAAATTTCCTTATTGTGAGAACAACCTGGACATATCTGCATATAGATGGCTACTCCTCATCCATCACTTGTGACTTGGCTATGCTGTCTAAACTGTGGAGCAACCGAAGTATCCAAGTTAGCTTCATCATCCAGTTCTCTCACAAGAAGCACGATGTCCCGTATCTTTGATAGAATGGCTATTGGCAAGAAGCAGTTATGCCAAGGATTCATACCTGATGTCACGAGGACTCCTCATAATGTTAGCTTGAAAGTATGTGCTGCACGTGTTTCAATCGAACCGACTGAGCAGACATTCACTCTTACCACAGAGGTTGGCAAACTAGAGAAGGAGTCCACTTATCTATTCAGGACAGAAACTGGTGATCAAGTGAAGGTTTCTGTTTGTAAGAAAAACTTGAAATATGCCGTGTATATTCAGGTTTCATCGCCGCAATCACATAGCAGTAGCGATAGATTACTACTGTCTTGGGGTGTCTACAGATCAGATTCTAGATGCTACATGACACAGGACTTTCAGGACTCATCTCCTGATGGGAGGGCATTCGAGACGCTATTCAATCAAATTTCTCTTGGCACGTACACACTCGAACTGGAATTTGAAGCAAAGCAAATCCCCTGCTTTCTTTCATTTCTTTTGAAGCCTGCATTGGAGGTTAACTCAAGTGGTTCGGAAATTAGAAGTCACAGGGGAACAAAATTTTGTGTTCCAGTTGGTTTAGGTCGCGGTAACCCATTTCCATTGGGTCTCTCCTTTGCAACAGATGGTTCGCTGAATATTTCTGTCTTTTCGAGAAATGCAGAAGGTCTGGTTCTGTGCTTATATGATGACGCGTCAGCAGAATTGCCTGCTTTAGAGCTTGATCTGGATCCGTATGTTCATCGATCAGGTGATATTTGGCACGTGTCACTGGAAAGTGCCCAGACTTACGAGAGCTATTCTTTCCGATGCAGGGGAAAAACTATATATCGGTTTGATTCAGCACGTACGTTACTGGATCCATATTCCAAGGTTGTTATGAAGACAATAATTAAGGATCAGGGATCCACTACTTTAAATTACCGTGGACTGTTGACCAAGGAACCCACTTTTGATTGGTCTGGTGATGTCCATCTCAATGTACCACTAGAAAAGTTGACAATTTATTGCTTGAATGTGAAGCGCTTCACGGAGCACAAGTCTAGTCAACTATCTGCTGATGTAGCTGGGACATTTTCTGGTTTAGCTCAGAAGCTGGATCATCTTAAAGATCTCGGGGTGAATGTAGTTCTTTTGGAGCCAACTTTCTCATATGACGAGCAAAAGGGACCATATTTTCCACGCCACTTCTTCTCCCCGGCCAGTCTGTTTGGGCCTTCCAATAACCCCATATCCACAATTCAATCAATGAAGGACATGGTGAAGAGATTGCATTTGAATGGAATCGAGGTTTTTCTTGAAGTTGTCTTCACCCATACTGCTGATGCTGGAGCATTGCAAGGTATTGATGATGCGTCTTATTATGTGAATGGACCAGGAGAACTGAAACAAGGGAATGCTCTGAATTGTAACTATCCGATTGTTCTGCAGATGATCCTCGATAGTCTTCGACACTGGGTGACTGAATTTCATGTTGATGGCTTCTGTTTCATCAACGCTTCATCTTTATTGAGAGGATTCCATGGAGAATCCTTAACTCGGCCTCCTTTGATTGAGGCAATTGCTTTCGATCCAGTACTCTCAAGGACAAAAGTCATCGCAGATTGCTCGGACACCATCGACAAAGCGACAAAGCATGTCCATTTTCCTCATTGGAAGAGATGGGCAGAAGTGAACACAAAATTCTGTGCTGATATAAGAAAATTTTTGAGAGGTGAGGGGCTATTGAGTGACCTTGCAACGAGATTGTGCGGGAGTGGGGACATATATTCTGATGGTCGAGGCCCCTCATTTTCATTCAATTACGTCTCTCGCAATTTCGGACTTCCACTCGTCGATTTAGTCAGCTTCAGCAGTGGTCATATCGCAGCAGAGTTGAGTTGGAACTGCGGTGCGGAAGGTCCAACTAATAAAACTGCTGTCCTTGAAAGAAGGCTCAAACAAATCCGTAACTTCCTCTTCATCCTGTACATTTCCTTGGGTGTCCCAATTCTTAACATGGGCGATGAGTGCGGCCAGTCTACCGGAGGTTCCCCTGCTTATGTTGACAGAAAGTCTTTTGACTGGAACGCCCTTAAAACGGGCTTTGCCATCCAGACAACACAGTTCATTTCCTTCTTGAATGCATTTAGAAAGAGACGAGCTGACCTGCTTCAGAGTCGTAATTTTTTGAAAGAAGAGAACATCGATTGGCATGGAAGTAACCAGTCTCCCCCAAAGTGGGAGGATCCGTCATGTAAGTTCCTCTCCATGACCTTGAAGACAGAAAAAGCAGAAAGCCATTCAAGCTCTGAAAATTCTCATGGTTTCGGTGATTTGTTTATCGCGTTTAACGCGGGTCGAAATTCAGAGAGTGTCATTCTACCGGTTCCTCTGGAGGGCACAACCTGGCATCGCATGATCGACACGGCTTTACCCTATCCGGGGTTCTTCTCAGCTGATGGAGAGCCTGTGCTCGAGCAGATGGGAGGACTGTTTGCTTACGAAATCAAGTCTCACAGTTGCGCTCTATTCGAATCACGCAGCCAAGATGGTTAAACATCTTCCTCTGGCCTGTCTTTTTTGTACTTAAGATAGATAAGTCCTTTCTTTGTACAACGTTTAGACAATAAATGACCAAAATACAAAGTACATTGTACCATAGCGGAACCCTTCGAGGGCCGGTTGTTCCCACAATAATGTATAAGATAAACTCAATAATGACTCTAATTACCGGTAAAGATGGCTCTTATTAAGACGTCATGTCTTGGTGTATTCCTTATTTGAGACGCAGATTGTTTGAAATTCCAAGGATGTACTTGCTCTTCTTCCACCGGGCCGTATCACGGACGTCATAGGTTGTCGAAACATAAAGATGACTTTGGAGGCATGTTTCTTGCCATAGAGAGAGGCCGTGTAAACTTTCTCCACGATGAAACATAACACGTTGAGAGTGATAAAACGTAATAGGTTCATTTTTTTCGCAGTAGAGACAGCCAAATCTATAAGAATATTAAAAATAACTAATTGCTCGGGTCATCAAAGGGAACAAAATCTCCGGGAAAATTCCCCCATTGAGTTCTTTCAGGTGTCATGATTCTTCTGACACTAATTCAAGGTCAAGGTTCGTTTTGCTCTTCGATTGTCAGACACAGTGAAAAGTAGCCTATTACAAGGAATTCCATACACAGCGTGATGAAAGGAAATTATGAGAAAGTCACTTATGGATAGAGTCATAATCATCCTAACCAATATAAGAACCCTAAAACACAACTCATACTGAGATCTTATATGAGTACAGTTAATGGCTGATTGACTCAACAGACATTACTGGTGCGGCAGCACAAGCCGAGCCAATTTCGCAGCATCAATATTGAGTTCCTCAATTTACTTATGGTCAGCGCTGCATCGTCTAGTACCGGGGGAAGTGGGTTATTCATACAAATCTTGTTACCATTTCAAATTGATAGCCAAATCGAGCAGAGCTTCTACTTGGTGTATTGTTTGTTGCTTCTCCTGCTGCTTCAACCTACTTGCAACAGATTCAGGGTCCAACCCTGGAGCATCTTGCCATTCACTTTGTTCAGCACGAACCTCTTGTAGCAGTTCATCGACCTCTCTTACAAAATCTACCCTCAAAAGAGCATTATCTTCAAATGAGGGTCGGAGTGGCCCTTGATGCTGCACAAGACAATTACTACAACCTTTCAAAAGAGTATCATAGACGCAAGCAGGGGGGGGGGGGGGGGGGGTGGGTTCTAATTCGATGAATCGCCACACAGTCCATAACAAAAGCATACCTTATCGATGTCAAGTCCAGCAGGAACCAAAATGCTAAATGGATCTTCCCGTGGAAAGGTATCCACCATCAACTTTCTACATTCCTTCAGCCATCCTTCATTATCAAAACCATCATGCATATTCAAAAGCTCGTTGAGCAGTCTCATGGCAGGAGAGGCCTCCCGTTTCAAAATTTCAGTCTAAAATATAAGAGAATTTAGACATTGTAAGTTTCTTAGGTCAAAGTGTCAGTGTACATAGGATCATTTTTTGGATTATAGAGAGACTTGGAAAACATGAACAACTCATTCAAAGAAAAGGGATCTCGGAATAAGAAATTTAACTTGAAAGACTTCTAAATTGCAATTATTCGGGAGATTACAGCCAAAATCAAGAGTATTTTTACTTTTCAAAGCTACATGGCTCGACTGTCTCAGAAGTGATTTTGGGTCTCCCAAAGTATCTTCAAGAACACTCCAGTAGGATGTTTCGGTTACACTTAAACCATATCAACATGGATGAGATGTCTATATGATAATGCCAACTGGAATAAGAGGGGTTGGAGAAGCAGAGCTGTTGTCATATAGGAAGATGATACTGATATAAGACTGTTAGTATGAGCAATTCTGAGACAATACATCAAAGACAGCAATAGCTTTGAATGATTATTTATCATTCCGTCGGAAGCACAAGTTGCCAATTCAAATAATTTGTGATGGTGTACCCCTTTCTCCTAATTACTCAGCCAAATATGGAACTGGAAGTACAGTAAAAATGGAGCATACCTCAACCCTCCTGTATAAGAGGTCAAGACTTCTAACTGCATCCCTTTCATCCTAAAAGAAGAAAATTATCATTGAGACATTAATAAGGAGAAAGAGACCACACTGAAAAGACTAATCTATACCAGCTAACAACTTCCCAACCTGTTCCCCAATCCCCACCTGACTTTCCCACCCACCCGCTTCAGTATCCCTTAATAAACGTCATTAAGATATTGGGAAGATGCAAACTTACGTCACGTCTAGCAAGATCAAGCCGATTCCAGATAACCATTAAGACAAGTTCTGTCAGTTCTCCTCTCTCGGCAGCTTCCTCGATTTTCTGAAGATGGGGGAGAAGATGAGTCAGTATTCAGGCATGCTATAATCACAGATCTACAATTCCAACTAACATTACCATTTAGTAGCAGCAACAATGAAAGATGCAAAATAATGGAGGAAATGAGTTCCGGAGAAGAAATTGAAGAGAAGGCCAATTCATGGAATTACTCAGGCTAAATGACTATATCAAGAATTGAAGAACTCAGCAAAACGTTTGTAATGGTTGATAAGACAACTTTCCATGCATCATCAAAAAGGCTACCAGGAACTAGCATGGCCGTAGTTGGTTGCTTGGCCATCACTATTTAACTCTATTCCACAATACAATGATTTTTCCCCAATGAACAGAACAAAAGCAATCCAATAAATCTTCTAACTTGGTTATGATGCGGCCTTGCCCGTACATCTGCTCAAAACAGTCTGTTATAGTTCTGAGGAATGTTCTACACAAACTAGCAAGTAGGCAAGAATGGTTAGATAAAAAACAACCATCCATGTGATTCATGCTTATGATCGTCCAGAGTCTCCACACAATAAATGAGCCAAAATAACAAACGCTAACAGAATACCAAAGCACCTCTTCAACTTCTTCCTCCGATCTGATAAAGCTTGATACTAATCTCCTTGCCTTCCGAACATCTTCTTCAGGATAACCTTTCAACCTCATTCCAATTTCACGATACTCCTCAACCTTTCTTTCTTCTTCTTCGTCTTCCTCCTGTCGCCTACGATGCAGCTCCTTCGTCTTCTCTCTTTGGCGAGCTTGCCATTCCTGGCACAGAGACAACCTTTACAGACTGAACAAAGAGAGTAAAAGATGGTCGATAGCAACATGTTTCCAGTTTCTACGAGATAACTAACCTGTTATCCATTTAAAATAGCAATATAAAGATATCAGAAAATAAGACGAATCACCTTTCCCTTGAAGAGATTTCATCAGCACGTCTATTTTGCAAGCACATGAATGTGCAAAAGAAAATTTTGATCGTTAGAAGAGTTCACTGAATCTGGATGACAGTCTAAGCTTATCCTGTACCATTAGAGAAAGCTTTTGGTCTGGCCAATGACTGTAATGACTCCAGCATGCCTAACAAAGCAATTCTAGACCTAGAACATCAGAAAACTTGCAGTTGTGATTCTGAGCTTTGCAGTGCCTGTCATTATGACATGATATTATTCCCCTCCTATAATTTATATTATGTTTCAAGAACTCTTACCTCCAAGCTCATGCTATATAAAAAGTACTCTCGGTTCAGCGCACATTGGTACCCTCCAACTACAAGGTCCTTGACCCTAAATAACTTCCTTTCACAAGTTCCATGTTTTATGGTTTTCAAGACTATGCATTGTCATTTTAGAGAGAAAAATCACACCTTTCTATGAATTCCAGAAAGGAAGAAAAGAGAGTTAAATTCCGAGTATCAGTCCTACACTTACGCCAACTATTTCGTGTCAAAATGATTTCGAGGCCACGGTTCCAAATGTCAAGTACAATACAAGTTAGCCAGCCTTGTATAGAAAATCCTCAATTATCTTTGCAACAAGATTTTAGATTAGCTCAAACAGTTCCCCAAAATCGTCACTTTGGACACATAACTTACTCATGCCAGACTTGAAGTAAGACGACAGACACACAACAATCAAAGCTCCATTACAATGACGAAGGAGGAATTCAGAGAAAAGATGGCAACACTCACGTCGTCATAGTACTCCTTGGGAAGCCCATCAATCAGAGCCTCGTCTTTGGTCGTCGAGCACTTCCTCAAAACTGCCCATCAAAAGATACAGAAGGAAAAAAAAAAACTTGAGAAATGAGTGAAGGATTTATGAGCACCGAAGCCTGGAGCTGGAGATTCGAGCGAAGGGAAGCGAGAGAACAGACCTACGGAGGAGGTGTGCTTGGGGATGAATCGCGGGATGGGGAAGCTCGAGACCGAGGGAAGAGACGGTAGACGAGGCGCACATGCAAGCAGAACCGCATTTGCCTCCATCGACCTTCGATCGATTCCTCAACGAAGAGAGAGAGAGAGAGAGAGAGATGGGTCTGAATTGGAGATGGGTTGTCCCTTCTTTTAATCAAATGGCAAGCTTTTAGACAAAGACAAGGCTAATTGTGAAATTTAATTTCTGATCTTTTAATTTATTTAATACGATTTTGAGCATTTTCGGAATGCTAAATCACTTTGTTTTGTCTGATCATGTGAAGTAACTACATTAAACTTTTTAAGAACAGTTTAAACATCAATTTAAGAATGATATCATAGGATAGGCCGTGAGAGAATTGTACGACTAGCCAGGCATAAAAATCTTCCTTAGACAGTGGACAGCAGCAGAATAACAACGGGACAAGAAATGATAGCCCATGTTCATTGCCCTGCTCAAATTTCCAATTTCACATCTTCGATCCACGGGGTTTGCCACGCATGAGAGTAACCAGAAATCTGTTTCTCCCTTGACATAGCAACCAATCTTGTGTGTTTCTTATCCTAATATAGTGTGCAATTGCCTGCCTGGCATGGACGATGCTCGAGAACTCTACGTTCGCGTCCTGGGTCGTCGTCGTCATCCATTTAAAAGGGTGAAATCGTGCAAATTAATCATCTTTCTTTTCTGGTTGAAGTGAGAGAGAAGTTAATCATGGAAATGTCAACAAATCTGGCATTTCCTGCTTCCAAAGAAAACAAAAGATTCTTTCGTCTGGTTTAGGAAAGAGTAGCTTTGAGTTTTCGGCATTTTCAGCATGCAATGGCGTCTGACTTAGTCCTGTTTTCATAAACCCGTTATTACTTTCCCACGGGCTTATCTTATTAGTAGAATAGTTCCGATTGATCTCTGGATTTCAGCCCCTATAGTCAGCCGCTCGTAGTTCCATACTCTGTTTGCAACTTTGCAAGGAGCGTCTGACAAGTCAACGAGCTTCTAATTGAGTTATGATTTATCTAAAAGAAGAAACTTTGAATTGGATCGAACGAGCTTCCTGTGTTAGTTCCCAGTAAGGTGAAGACTAAACAGAGGGATTACTAGACTGCTTATGCAAATGTAATTAATGTCTTTACCCAGGTGAGGTTCCCCTGTCAATCCAGAGTATGCCCCCCCTGGAAAGTTAGAGAAGAAAGAAGAGCACAACCTGGGAAACAAAAGGAAATACAAAGTACAAGCAAATCTCTCTGACAAAGCAAGATATTCTAGGGGAAACTATATGCAAACAGGACAAGGCAGAGTGTTCTCTATTCTCCAACTCATAGGCGCGACTGCCTTTTGTACTTGTGAAGCCGAAAAGGGCCGTTGTGGTTGGCTAGCTTATCGCACCCGTCAACTACTCGATGACAATCTTCAAAAGCTACCGGAGATAGAGAGGGCAAACTTTCTAATGATCTGCAGAATCTGATTTCCATGGCCCTCAACTTCTTCAACTTCAAGAGATTAGGCAACCTTACCAGGGAACAGCACTTCTCAATCCTTATAGCTTCCAGCGATTCCAGTTCGACGAGATCTTGGATCTCAACTAGCTTCGGGCAGCTCAACAAGCGCAACACTCTGAGTTTCTTCAAGCCTGACAGACAGGATAACCGCCCAAGAAATGCGCAGTTCGACACGGTCAGTTCCCTCAGATTCTCCAATTGTCCAAACCAACTGAGTGGAATGTCTATCAGCCACGATTTACATAGCTCCAAACTTGACAAATATTTCAAGTCAGAACGGGGAGACAATTCTGCCAATGAGTTGAAGTTTATAAGCTTCAACACGGACAGCGTGGGAGGAAGCGGCTGAGTGAGTGATTGTAGGTCAAGACAAGACAGAACCAATTGCTCCAGGCCAGGAAGGGAAGCTAACTCCACCGGTGGTGCAGTGATGCTTTTATGAACCAGTTTCAGCGTCTCCAGTCTAGACAAACTCCCAACCCACTCCAGGTTTGGAGTTTGGACAGAATCGGCATCCCATGGGTTAGGAAGAGATTCATCAGAGTAGTCAGATACAATTAGATTGACTAAATCGGTCAGGTTTGAGAGGTTTGGGACTGTCTTTAGTGAGCAAGACTCGACATACAGGTTAATCAAACTGGGGGGAAGCTTTGGGATTCGTTTAAGCTCATGGCAACCTTTCAAATTGAGTTCCTGGAGATGAGAAAGCTGGTTGATTGTTGTGGGCACAGATCGAACACGAGTGTCGGATAAGTTCAGGATTTTCAGAAAGGAGAGACTCCCCATTCCACTAGGAATATCTCCCTCCAACTTCGAGCATTTTTCGGCATGAAATTCTTCGAGCTTCTCCACCATGCCTATAGTCGCTGGGATCTTGCTTATCCCACTATGAACTATCCTTATCACCTTCAACTTCCTCAGGAATCCAATCGACTCAGGTAATTCTGTTACTTTGGTATAAGACAGATCCAACTCAACTAGTGATTCCAATCCCCCAATTGAGTCTGGAAGCTTTCTTAGCTCATAACATCTGGACAAACACAAGCTTTTAAGATCCTTTAGCCCTCCAATTGTGGGTGGAAGTTCGCTAATGCCGACACTTTCCATCTCTAGCCTTGTCAAAGACTGCAGATTACAGATCGAGGGGGGAAGATACGAACCAACAGGACCAAGTACTGTCCCTCTCATAATCAGCTCCTTCAAAGCCTTCAGACAACTGACTTCTTCGGGCAACTCTCTCAGAGATTTGCACCCATCGATTTCCAAGTACTTTAATTGCACTAGCTTACCAATCGATTCATCAAGTTCAACCAAGCTTTGGCAATTTCGTACAATCAATCTTTCCAAGCTCGAGAGGGCAGATAGGAAGGGCAATCTAGTTAAGCGGCTGCATTCTTCAAGTTCCAGTACTTTCAACTTTGATGATTTCTGTTGGTCACCAGAATATCAGAAGGGGAATGAGCAATTGCGGGCATTTTCGATAAAACAGCAAGAATAGACATAGATGCGTGTGTAACTGTTAATACCGTGATTTGGTGCCAGCCGGGCCAGTCATCTCTAAGTTCACTGCGAGAAAGCTTGAGAACGACTAGATTGCTCGGAGAGAAATTGGTCGCATCAAAGTCTGCAGGACAATGATCCGAAGATAACCATCTCAATTCTCTGAAAACATTCTTATAATCTCCAGTGAACTTTACCCCGTCGACATGAAGCGACCTTAGCTTTGGCAGAGCAGCAAAAGCTTGACTTGAAAGCGTCTGTACCTCGGGGAATTGTAACCTAAGTGATTCAACAGTGCTCTTTCGCTTGTAATCAATCTACAAAAAGATAGCAACCATCAGTGAACTTAAACATCAGACGCAGAAATTCCTGTCAACTTTTTACCAAGGAATTTGCAGTTTTACTCGTATCAGTAACTTTACCGTACCGGTTCACGAAGTACGCGAAGGCATTCCTCAGAATCCCACAACCTGCTCCGACTTGCAGCATAAAGATAACACTCCTCTTGAACAATTTCCCTTCCGAAATCTCTGATCAGATCATGCATCCGAAGAATATCGTGATGGTCTCTCTTCAACAGAGACGTATCCGTGAGAACAGCAAGTCCACTTTCAGGGAAAACACCACAACTTTTCCAAAAATATTTTGCAGATTTGCTATCTACGCCGTTGAAAAAGCATGCCACTTCTAAGAAAATTTGCTTCTGCTCATAACTTAAGGCATCATAACTCATCCTTAAATTCTCTTGGACTCTCCCATAAGGTACTGTCCTTACTCGCTCCAGTGTTTCTACCCATATCTCGGGGCTTTTGTTGCGGAGGAAAGAACCTAAAACTTCAAGAGCCAAAGGAAGACCTCCCGTATTGGCCACTATTTCACTGGAAAGAGTTGCGAGATCATCTGGAGGTAGGTTTTCTCCGAAGGCATGCTTACTGAAAAGTTGAAGAGCATGCCAAGGATTCATCTCCGTCATCTCATAAGCATAACACTCTTTAGGAAGAAATGGGACATCATCTTGTTGTCCCATTTCTTCTGTCCACAGAAGACCCGGATTCCTAGTTGTGACAATAATCCTGCTTCCTGGGCCAAGACAGTCACCGTTCCCTATCAGTTCCATGAGCTGCTCTTTCTTGTCCACATTGTCGAGAACAATTAGGACATTCTTGTTGCGAAGTCTTTCTCGTATCATGTGGACACCGTCGTCGACATCATGGACATCTAGGGACCTCTTAGTCTTCAGGATATCGGATAACAGCTGTTTCTGCAACCTCACGGTATCACCAATTCGTGAACTTTCTTTGCCGTTTGAAATGAAGCTGCAACTGTCGAACAGATGAGATGTCTGATTGAAAACCGCCTTGGCAAGAGTTGTCTTGCCGATTCCTCCCATCCCGTGCACAACAACAAATCGTACGCCCTGGGAGCCACAGTCCAACATCTGCATCACGTCTCTGACTCGATCATCAATTCCGACTAAGTGATCTGGAAGAACCTTTCGTCTCTTCTTCAGCTTAATAGAAAGCTCTCCAACAAGATCTTTAATAAGTTTACCAAGCCTGCCATGCATAATAAATCATCATCTCAGAAGAAAAGAGGAGCAACTATAACGATAACATACAAGCATATCAATCTAGGAATCCTCTACAACACACTTTTAATCCTTGGGCTGGAAACACTTCCTAACAGCATCTCCTCTCTCTCTCACACACACACACACACACGCGGGAGGTGATCCCTCAAAGGATTTCTTGTAGCCTCCACATAATCTTAAGGGAAAAGAATTTAACCAAGTGAATTCGTGTTGTTGATTATCAGCAAAATAGATTGTGTTGTCTCGATAATTACTTTTAGTGTTTGAATCTCAGAAATAGCACAAAACAGCAACCCAGACTGAGACTACCTCAAAGTTCATTTCTAATCAAGCACATTGGTCCAAAAACACAGAAGAAGCTTTAACGTGTCTCTACCAAACATTTCGGTATCATTAGCATCGACCATGACGTGGAACCTTTAAAAAAAAAAAGGGTGTAATGGCCATTACAGTTCCTTCTTTTACTTACCCTACATTTCGTGCGTCCCATCCTTTGAGATCTGCGACCTCCCTTAGAGCCTCCTTCCACTCTCGCACCGTCTCCTCACCGTAACGCCCCTCGTGCCAAAGCAGGTCTTCGCCGTACGAACCTCTCTTGAGCCTGACGTCTGACGGACTCACGCCGTAGAATACGGGCACGATTTCGTGTCCCGCGGATTCTCTCCGGCACTTGACCATGCGCGCGAGCTCCTGGAGGCACCACGCGCTGGATGCGTAGCCTTCCGAGAAGATCGGCACGTGGATCCTCGAGTCGTCGATCGCGCGCTCGAGCTCTGGTCCAATACTCTCGCCTACGGGAAGCTCTTCGTTGTCTCTGAACACGCTAATTCCGGCGTCGACTAAGCTTTCGTAGAGGACATCCGCCACCGTGCGGCGAGTGTCGGGCCCTCGGAAGCTCAAGAACACCTCGTACTTGTAGCCCAACGTGGGCGCGACGTGCGCAGAAATCTTCGCCATTCGCGTCTGCGATCGGCTTCGGTCGGACGGCATTGTGAACGAGGAAGAAGAAGAAGAAGAGCAGATGAAACAGGAAAGGAAAGAAGAAGAACAAGTTTCTCTTGTAATAGTTCGGGGGAAAAAACAAAGAACAAAGGAGAAATTGTTTGAAATCGAAGAGAAGTGAGTTCACCTTTTCATAAGCCGAGTGAGGGAGGAGCCACTTTCGCTGCATTGTCTCCGAAGTTTCGTTCCATCTAGAAGGTGAGGAGTGATTACCTCGAAATCACCACGTAAGTGTCAGTAAAGGAACGCGTTCTCCAACGGATGGAGTGAGAAGGTGAGGAGTGATTCCCTCGAAATCACCACGTAAGTGTCAATTAATCAGGGGTACTAAGCCAATAAGTTGGTTAACTGACATTGTTCGAAGTACAGATCACCTTAGCAGAGTTGAAACTCCGATAACTCACCCCAGACGCAAATCTCTACTAGACGAGCTTACCCGACAGTAGCCAATCGAAATTGACGTGGAGTCTACATTCCCTACCGTCACCTCTCCTAAGTTGAGAGAAAATATTTTTTTTTCCTTCATCCTAGGGAATACCTTCGAATTTTAAGTCCCAGAGTTCAAACGAGATAGTTTTAGGACTTGCGGTCAAAAAAGTTCAAACTTTCCGAAAGAAACAACAACAAAATCTCTCTTCTTGTGTAGTTAGAGGGAGTCAAAAAGAGAAAAAAGGGTAACGGCTTCAGAATGAGTGACAAGGTAATTACATAGAAGTCCCCTAATTAAGGTGACAAGTAATCGTGAGGTGCATAGAACGAGTGGTGTGAGATCATTAGTAATTTCTTACCGTTAATTTTATGAATTTTACGTCAGATTTACTCGATCAACTTAATTCACATGGTTTAGAAATCATGTCATAGTTATTCAAGTAATGCAGCAAAAAAGTAACATTTCATTTGTAGTGAGCTTTGAGTCTCACTTGAAGGGATGTGCTCCTAGCTCAATTTAGGTTTTCGGAACAACGGGGGAGCTTAGCTTGACTGACGTCCATTTCCAGATTTGAGGTATATTTTGGTTTTGGAGACTTGTGTCGAATTCAGACTTGGCCCGAACGGGCCGGGGCTGCACACAAAACCAATCGGTCTGGGGCAAAACATTTGTCTATTTGGTTTGGGCTTGGGTCTATGAAACCCACTCTCATTCACACCCTCGGCGTCGCCCTCTTGCTGGACGCCTCCCTTTCGCACGAGTCCTCTCGCTTGAGTCGCGTCCTTCTCACTTGACGCCTCCCTCTCGCATGAGTCCTCTCGCTTGAGTCATGTCCCTCCTGCGATCTCATCTCGAGTCTCATCTCTTGTCTCCCTCTCTTGCTCTGCTTTTGGCCGATCGTGATCACAATCGCATGTCATCAAGCTGAATATCCAATGCTCTGTTTTTTTTGTCGTTCTTCGTACAAATTTAGAACTGATCACTGTGTGCTCCTTAAAATACCCGAATGAAATGCGTGAAGCTGTTGTTCTTGGACCTTATGTCAAATTCAGACTTGATGAATTGCAATAAACTACCACCTCAGCCCGACAAAGTAAATATGAGTCGCAAGAATCTTCAAATAAATGTGGTCATATGCTTTGAAAACTCTGATGACGATATTATGATATGCAATGGCCAGTTCCATAGACCCACCCGGGAATAGGACCAGACTGGTTCCACAAACTAGGAACCCAAACCCGCCCACTGGTTCCATGGATCCACCTAGACACCGGACCAACGATCTGGTCTGATCTGGTTTCCGGAGTGGTTCACAGTCCCCAGATTTTGAAACCTGTCATTCGTGGGCAGTTCCCGGTTTCAAGGGTAGGAACCGATCACCCCTACTTTTTATGTCCAATTTTTTTTTAACAATATTGGGAATTCAAATCTTGCTATTGTTCTTTTTAAATTCAAAAATATGATTCAAAGTTTGATTCTAATGAAAATTCTTCAGGGCTAATTTATCCTTGAATGTTGCACCCAAATGATGAAACAAATTATATGATTTTTTTTTTCAAATGAATGTAGAAATGATTGGGAAAAGTGTCAAAACAAGTAATAAACCTATTAAATTGATGCCAATTCAGTCATAAACCTTTTATTGGTGCCAATTCAATCCTAAACCTTTTGTATTTGTCACGCCCCGACTTTCAGGCCCGCGACATCCCTACCAAATTGCCACGAGGTCACGAATGATAACGTCCCAGGCTCGTTATCGACCTAAACATAAAACGCATGCGGAACGTGCCATCTCCTAAACAACAAGATCATCGGGATAGTAAAGCAAGATAACACGACTGACAATTCAGCAAAATACAATTATGTTCACAAATCAAAAGCAGAGGAGTTTTAACCTTACTGAGCTACAGTAAACACATACAACCCCATACTTCGGGGCGGCTCACTAGGACCTCAAAAGATTACGCGGTCGGGTAGGGTTAAGATCTAATCTGCTCCCAAAAATCTCATAACACCCTCGTCTAAGCATCCACGAGCTCCGTCACTTCGGACCTGAAAATGGTTCCCACAACGGGGTGAGAATAAATCTCAGTGAATCAAGCCTAATCTCGATTAGGACAGTGATTCGCCCCAAACAACAAGCATATAAAACATCCAAACAACCACATATAACCACGGTATAATAACCAGTCAAATGCAGGCTTATCAGCCATCAATCACACATGATGCAATACTCGACTCAACAGCTACGTCTGACAACCACAGACAATGCAGCACATCCACCGATATGCACAGGACACCACACAAGTCCATTTATTAATGATGATCCCACGCATTAAGCGTCAAAGTGACGAGGATCCACGCGATTAGCATGATCGACTCTCACAAACAATGCGATCCCGCACTCTTCCGGCAGAACCAGGCTACGTTCCTTTTCCCTTCGGCAACGGCTACTACGAGAGGTGTCTCCAGTGCATCCAGCACGGCACCCACAAGTAGGCATCCCTGAACGGGGCGTCGGTCCCTCACAAGCTGCGACCGGCATCCGATAATCCCTTAAAACCGTACACACCATACGGGGCATGAATTATCGTGCTTCTGGCAAGTCGTATAATTCCATAAAAATGGTGTGGTGTGTACCTTGGGTACAAGACGAACTTGCCAGGAAAAACCCATCATCATTCCGTTATATGACCATACGATTCACACCCGACAATCAAACCATTTTATTCTCTTTGAATTAGGCCAGATGCTCACACAACATGCTCAAAGACTCGGCTCACGGCCAATTTCATGATGAAATATGTCTTTAATATCGCACTCGGTCATATGCAAATGCAGGCTACTCACTATGCACTGCAATCATAAATGACAATCAACTCACAACAGAGCAGTCAATCAGTCAACTAGACATTTCAACGAGACGATCGGCTGAATAAAGGCCATTAATTAAACACGAGTAAATTACTCCAATTAGGCCGCATAAAGGTTCAATTTCGTGCAATGGTCTTATATTAGCCAAATTAATTTAATAAATATCAATTGCCCGCTCGTCTCTATTTTGTCTCTCACTCGCGAATAAAATCTATCAATCAATCAACCAGACTACCAATCAATTTTATCAACTAAAATTAATCACAGAGAATCTAAATTTATCGACTAATTTAATCGATCGCGACCATTTAACCTAAACCCAGTTTCTAACTATACCGGCCCCGATCGTGCTACCTAAACACCCTATCAGACTAATTAAATAACACTAGACGTAATTAAAGCCCTAATCAAGGTTTAGGGTCAACTCACTGTGAGTTAGCTCGGGCGGTCTCAACGGCGGCGCGGCGACGGCGGCGGTTTCCGGCAAAGCTCTCGGTTCGCGGCTTCAGAGGCCAAGGCAAGGCCGAGGAAGGGTCAAGGGTTCATCAGGGGTCTGAGGGGGTCCGTCGGGACCGGCTGAGGGCGGCGGAACGGCGCGCCAACAGAACTGGCCGAAACAGGGGCAGCCGCGCGGCAGAACAGGGGAGGCGATCCGAGGTCTAATCCGAGCTCCACAGGCCGCGATTGCTTCCGACAAGCTTCAGGGGTCAAGAGGGGAGTCCAAGGAGGTCGTCGGCGGCGGTGGTGAGCGGCGAAATCGCCGGATTTGGCTGGGCTTTTAGCAAACCCGAGCCGGACCTGAAAACAGGGCATCGGCGGCTTCGGGGCGGCTCGCGGCGGCTCCGGTGGCTTTCCGGCGGTGCAGCTGGGTCCGAGGGATGCACAAGAGGCTGGTGGACGCTGATGAAGTGGCGGGGGGTGGCGGTGGCGCCTCGGGCGGCCGAGGGACGGCGCGACAGCCTCGGGTGCAGGGGAGGCCGAAACAGAGCAGGGGGTCGCCGGGCTTCCTGTGGCCTTTCCGGCGGCTGTCGACGGCGCCGGAGGGGTCGGTGGTGGCGGTAGGAGATGGCTGGTCGACTGGGTGGTGGTGGCGGCGCACAAAATCGGAGGAGGAAGGAGGATGGTGGCTGGAGGGGGACTCGGCCGGATGGGGGTGGTCTGCTGGGGGGGTCCTGCGCGCGCGTGAGGAAGAGAGAGAGAAAGACACGTGAGAGAGAGAGAGAGAGAGAGAGAGAGAGAGAGAGAGAGAGAGAGAGAGAGAGAGAGAGAGAGAGAGAGAGAAGGTGATGAGAGATGGAGGGGACGTGAGGTGAGTGGAGGGGGCAGGTGGGGCACGACAGGGGGGAAAGGCAGAGGAGAGAGAGTGAGTGGATGGGTGAGTGGGGGTAGTGGGCGTGGCATCCAAGGGGGGAAAGAGAGAGAGAGAGGGTGTCACAGTATTTGTGTAAATTCAGTTCTAAACCTCTTGCATTTATATTAATTGAGTCAATCCGATCAATTTTAGCAGAAAATTTGCTGACATGGACGTCGGTTATTCTACGTGGCACGACTGGTGCTGACATGGATATTTTTGGATATTATTGTAATAATTTTAATAATTTAATAATTGAGAAAAGAAAAAGAAGAAAAAAGCAAAAAAAAATTATTAAAAAAATTATATATATATATAAATAAATAATATCCATTTTAACATAAAAAATGTTTGAGGTAATCGTATCACAATTGACAAGTTTAGGATATTTCATGGGGTATTTATGCCAAAGTGGTCATAGTTTTTCCATAATTTTTGTAATTTACTTTCTTCTTATATTAAAGCTATTATTTCTTCCATAAGAAATCTAACCTGAATCAACAAAATAGAACACGATATAGAAAAACCAATTCACATATAAATGAGCTTTTGATGATTTTTTTTTTAGTGTGAGATTTGAACTTGGTACTTTCTGCTATAATAGCGTATGAGATTTTATGTATCAACTGTTTTAAGATGAATGCATGATTTAATATACAATGATTATGTCATCTAGAATCTCTTTTAACTTCTAACAGTAATTTCATGAAAAATCCTCGTAGAGTATTGATAAATAAAGGGCAACAAAATCATAGTTCAAAAGTACATTAAATCTCCTTACTTACGCAAAAACTTAAATTTAGAATTTCCTAACAAGTAACGCTTTCTTACGAACACTTCGCTCGATTGCTTTCTTGATCACCTCCGGGTCTACGTCTCCCCTGACCTCCACCAGTTGCTCCTCTGTGTTCATGTCCACGTACTCCACTCCTGCTCTTTCCATTAAATTTCTCCAATCAATACTAAGAAAACACACCCAAAACGAAAGCAACCATGAAGTAACTACTCAATTCTTGAGAGGCATAACTAAATTAGGGCACAAGTTCAGAATTAACCCAATAAGAGAGTCACTCTCTCTCTCTCTCTCTCTCTCTATATATATATAAACACACACGAATGTACTGTATTGTGGTTGTCGGTTCCACTCTGCGGTGGAGGGCGAAACTTCGACCCAGGGCCGGTCCTATTCGAGCGGTGCGTCGCGCGGATTTGGTTCAAGTACGATAGAGATAGTAGTGAGATCCGTTACCTCGTATCTTGTCCAGTGTCTTCCAAATCTTGTCCCGGCATCCGAGACAGCAGTTGATACTCATGAGGAAAACGTGAGACTGCATTGATGTGGTTCGAACACAATAAGATGATTTCACTCACGTAAAAGTTTTACATTGGAAGTAGCGATTGAAAGCATTACCGAAGACATTGGAACTGGGTGAAGAGCCTTGTAGACCTTAGGCAAGAAGGTGAAGCTCGAACGCAGATGGCTTCGAAGAGGGACAAGTCGGAATTGCAATTGATCTAGAATGAAGCAACATATATATTCAATTTAGTAATGGAAATAAGTCTTGACGAGGAAAGGAAATTTTGCAGATATAAAAGTTGTTCATTGGTTTCTTGATTTATCCTTGAAATTCCATTTCAATTGAAATTACCGTAGAATGTTTGGTTTTTCATGGGAAGTTAAATAGGATTTCATCAATCCAACAAGTCAACAGTTTGGATTTGAGTTTCCATAAAAAGCTTCCTCCGATCATCAGAAGTTATTTCCCTTTCTTTTTTCTATTATTCCTGCCCAAGTTGTATTCTCGTGCACGGCCCTGATGGGTTTCGATTGGGAATAGTACCAAAAAAAAACTCTTAAACCTATTGTATTGATATCAATTCATTCATAAACATTGGATCAATTTAGTTCTATTGCTTTTTGTATTGGTACCAATTCAGTCCATCTAGTTAATTTAAGGTCAGAAATCGATGACGTGGACACCGGCCATCCTACGTGGCACCGCCGGCTTTTTTTTTTTTTTTTTTTGTTGTCGCCGTGACCCAAACTTGTATCGATATGATAAAAACTCGTATCCATTGCCAATCGGCAATTTTATTACATGAAATCACGCTTTGCGGGACGAAAACATGTACACATAAAAATACCAACTTTTACTGGGAACTAATCTTGTATCACTCAACAAGAACCGCCTTTTTCCGAAGATGCTTATGAATTGCTGCCTTGATTACCTCCGGATCCACTTCTCCTCTGACCTCAATCAGCTGCTCGTCTATGTTCATGCCCACATGACTCACTCCTGCTCATTCAAACAAAGCTTCTTCATCATTGCAAATCCAGGAGTTACCAAGAAAACACACCCCCCCCCCCCCCAAAAAAAAAAGAAAGGAATTATCAAAAGTAATTGAGAGTCAAGAGTGTATACACGTGACTAGCCAGGCGAGTCTATTCGAACGACCCGTGACACGGGTTCGGTTTGAATACGATGAACATGTAAGAAGTATGCTTACCTTCTATCTTGTAGAGTATCTTCACGAGCTTCCGCCGACATCCGTCGCAGCAACCGATACTCACTTGGAAAACGCGCTGCATGCAACGACATTGTTTGGTTACAATAAAGTTTAAATTAGAATTGGGGAATGAAAAAGCATTACCGCAGACATGGGAATTGGGTGCAGAGAGCCTTGTAAAATCCTAGGTAAGGAAGTGAAGCTCCAAGAGAGATGGCTTTGGAGATGGACAAGTCTAAATCTCTCTCTCTCTCTCTCTCTCTCCCTATATATATAAAATTATTCTATTTATTAATGGAAATGAGTCTTGAGAAGGAAAGGAAATATATATATATATATATATTGATCTGTTTATATATATATATATATTGATCTGTTTATATGTATAGATATACTATACATAATATATATAGTTATTCCATTTAGTAATGGAAATAAGTCTTGAGAAGGAAAAGAAATATTGCGGATTTAATATTTTTCGTTGATTCCTCTTGATTTATCTAAAACATTCCCATTTTCAATTGGAATTACGGTGGGATATTTAGTTTTACATGGTTAATTAAGTAAGGACTTCATCAATTCAACGAGTCAACGAATTTGGATTTGACTTTGCATTGTTGTTAGCAAGGATCTCGATGTAATGCCTAATTTTTTTATTATCTACGAAAATATTTAGATATGGTTTCGCCGATAATTTGAGACATAAATCAACTAAAATCGTTCTCGATATTGAATGGAAGTTTCCACCGATCATGGCAATTTCCTTCTTTTCTTTTCTTTTTGTTGCCCAAGTTGCATATTCTCTCCTCTTTTTGCACTTGCGCTAGCATTAACCTTGACAGGAAAAATACCATTAAAAAAAAGCACTAAGTTATGCTGGTTGTAATACCAATATCTCGATTTTTGTTGTCGTCAAAATCCCAAACTTGTGTCAGCGTGACGAAATCATTTAGCTACCACAAAATATCCTAATCTTCAAACTATTCTTTTTGGTGTCGTCAATACCCCCAAACTTAACACTGCCACAGGGTATTCATGACACGAAAAATAATTGGAATATTAGTGTCACGGTGGGTATGATTTAAGATTTTTCATGACAAGATAAAAAAATTTGACATATTGGTGTCACAGTGGTCATAGATTAGTGTTTTCATTGGTATTCATCATTCTCGATAACATGGCTCAAACACATGAATTGTCGCATAATTTAAGAAGGATCTCTGAATGAATTCTTAATACGAGTAGCATTACTTACAGCATCATCAGATCCATTTTGTAAGCTCCATTCGACTTTCACTAATTAAACTATATTCTCGTAGGTCAATTGTAAGTGGTTAGTGAATATTTTGATTTACAGTTCGGGCAATAAATGAAATCCTTGTAGGAATTATAATTAGAGAAATACAAATATTATCTATTTTTGGGCTCACTTATTCCGCAAAGAAAAATATTATGTTAAGAATAATCGATTGTATGGCCTATAAAAATGAACGAACGAAAAATGAATTTTCTTATTTACGAAAATATTTAAATATTAAAAAATATTTTTTAAATTATTTATTTTTTATAACACATGGTAAATTTTAATAATCTCCTCTCATTCATAAACTCTCCGCTGTGTTTGACCACTTGTTGCCCGGAAAACTTCTCGTGCACGTTGTCAGCCGTCAAATTATCGCGATTTGATCTCAGCTGTTGATTGGAATGGTAATGTCAGCCGTCGGATCAAAAACTCTTACGTGTCCGTCGTGTACAAGCCCAGGACCCCTCTAGATTAGACCGACGCTGTTCTTTATTTCTGTGTGTCAGCAAGAAGAGAAGCAACAGAGTTTCCATTGCCAACAGTTCCAACTTCCGTGGAAGCTTCTCACTATCTCTCCATTGCAGAAGAAGAAGAAGAAGAAGAAGAAGAAGAAGAAGAAAGCCATGTCAGAGACTCAGTGCTGTGAGAACCCTCCGACACTGAGCTCCACGACTGTCGGAATCGGATGTGTCGCAGAGATCGGAGGCTTGAAAGCTTACATCACCGGCCCCCCTGATTCCAAGCTCGCCGTCCTCCTCGTCTCCGACGTTTTCGGTACAATTTCCTTTCATGGTTTCTCTCTCTTTGCAAAATTTTCTGTCCATTTCCGAATCAGCCTCTGTCTTTGTGGTTGTTCCAGCTCTATCTTTGGATAAGAATCTGTTTTTTTTTTTTGGGCCGGGGGGAGCATCCTTTCCGGACTCGGTTGCTTCAAGCAGAATCTAGGACTTCTTTTGGGTCTCAGTACTGTCATGGCTGTGCATAAAGTTTGTCAATTTGTTGCGAGAAAACTTGAGCTAAGCAAGTGTTGCAGAAACCCACATTTCTTGTGTCGTTGAGCAATGGGTGGGTGAGGGGAGAAGAAATCACTCACCCTGTGAATGTTCGCTGATGGCCAGTCAAGCTCATGCGTGTTCCACTTTTAGTGGAGTTTGAGGTTATATTTCTCTGGTTTGATTCTGATATAACTCAATCTATGTTTACTTTTATGCAGGTTATGAAGCACCAAAGCTGAGGTAAACTGTCATCCACTGGCTGAATTGGAGAAGAATCCCTCTCCATAACTCCAATTGATCAGCTTAGTCTTGAGTCATGAATAGCATGTTTGTTCTTGTCCATGTTTGCACTTATCCAGCTACATTAACGGAAAGCAACTTTGCTCATGTTAGATTTCATTTCCGTAGTCTTGGATTCTCAGGCAACGTTATTATATCGATTTATTGTAATATTCTTGGACGAGGAAGGAGTGCATGTATGCATTCGTGGATCATGTCGACTGATATGGCACAAATTGACAGAGTGGTCGGACTGGGGCTGACTTTATTGATGACTGATTTATTGAAATATTTGTGAACCTAAAATGGATATTGTGCGAATGAACTACATGTTGTAATTTAAGACTCAAAATCTGCTTTTACCTTTATTTCAGTGATGAGTTCCTTAGAGAAAAGGTTTACATGTAACATTTTCATCGGTACGAGGTTTTGTGCTAGAAACTGCCCCCATTTATTAACACTAACAGATTCTTAGTGTACAAGCTTGAGCAAAGCAAACAGAATTAATCACACCATTCCTTATAAGTTTTATCATGAGCAACTCAATCAACTTCATGAAGAAGCTATTTGTTTTATTGTTCATGACTTCATTGAATGGAATGTGGTTAATTCTCCTTGACTCTGATCAGTTGGCATCTCGACTCCTCTTGTATTTGTTATCTGCTGGTATCTAAAGGGGGTGCCACTATTTCATGAAATTGCTTCTTCTGAGATGCTTTTACTTGAGATGTTATGATTCTTTTCTGAGTTCAGAGTTTGTCCTGACAATATCATTTTGTTATGTGCAGTTTTCTGGATTTTCTCATTGATAGATCTGTGTCATAACTGAATTCTGTGCTGTGGTGGCATCTTCTCTATCAAGAAAAGCATTTTAATCTACATTTATTAGCTTTTCAAATTTTGCAAGTAACAACATATTAAATGTTATTTTGCAGCATATAGCTGTGCTCAAAATGCCTATGATTCTTTACAAACTATAAAGACTTATCCTTGTTCACTTGTGATTTCAAGGAAGCTTGCAGACAAGGTGGCCTCTCATGGATTCTATGTGGTGGTTCCAGACTTCTTCTACGGAGATCCGTATGTAGCTGACAATCCTGAGAAACCTATTGCAGTCTGGAGACAATCTCATGGAACTGTATGCTCTAATTTTCTGTTCAAGTCTCTGTTTAAGGGATTTCCTATACCTTATAAGACATTTATGTTTTCCATAGAGTGTTTTTCCGACTTATAAATCAGTGGCTTTCTTGCGTTTCACTTTCTCGATAAACATATGGATTCTACTTATATTCTTTCTTCTGTAGGAGAGCTGACCCTGAGAGTTCTGCTATGGAAGTGTTTTTGTCATATCACTTGCTGTTCTTGTATAGGATAAAGGATTTGAAGATGCCATGAGAGTTGTTTCTGCACTGAGAAGTGAAGGTGTGTCTGCCATTGGAGCTGCAGGATTTTGCTGGGGTGGTGAGTCTTCTTGTTGCCTTTTTTCCATGAGTTTTATCGTGATATCATCCTCAAAGTATTCTGGATAAAATTCTTAATTTTGATTTCTGATTATCAGCAAAGGTGGTTGTGGAACTAGGGAAGTCTGATCACATTCAAGCTGCGGTGCTGCTACACCCTTCACGAGTCACTGTGGATGATATTAAGGGTAGGTAAAGCTGAGCAAAGAAGCAGAATCCACATTTTTCGGCGAATTTAGCCTAAAGTAGTCCATGCATTTCTGCTCTTGGGCGCTCTCTTGGATGAAACAAAGATGTCTCTGGCGTGAATCAAACTAGATTGGCCTGACATGTGTGATCTTGTCCTATTGATTTACATATGGCAATCATGGACCTAATTGTTCTGGTGACTAGTTGAGAGAGCACTCATTTTGTAGCTGAAGAGCTGAAGCTTATGGTGAAGTAGATAGTAAGGTTTACCAAAAGGCCGGAGAATCTCGAGATGGCGAAACAACTTTCTGCCTTCGTTTTTATCATAACTAATTTTCAGCAGTTATCTCGTAAAAGGTCTTGATTTTATTACGTAAGTGCATGTAGTTGTATGGACTTTGGTCTCAAAAGTTCGGCAGTGAAATTGACATCATGTTTTGCTTTACATTTGACCAAGAGCACCACAGCTAATACTTCATTGCTTGTATAGTAAGCATCCGCTTTCTTCATTCAATGATAGAATGTACTGCTAGAGTCTCCATGTTATTGCCATGGACAAGCTCATGTGACAGATTTAGAATAATGATGCATATGGATATCAGTTAATATAAGCAATTTCACATGCCCACTTAGAAGCTATGTAGATGGTGATCTAACACGGTATCGTTTTCAGAGGTCAAGGCTCCCATAGCCGTATTGGGCGCTGAGCACGACAAAATGTCTCCACCAGAGCTTCTCAAGCAGTTTGAGGAGATCTTATCCGCTAAACCCGAGGTAAATATCTCCATCCCTGCTGTTAATGCATGTGTTTGTAGTCCAAGTACTACTATCTTTTTTACTTTGACCTTTGAGATCACTTCCTCGATCTCATGTTCTTTTAGCGCCCTTCACGAAATTGAGTTTAGCAGTAAGAGTACACTCACATGAACTGGGGAAATTGCTCTCTATGGATCGTGAATGGACATGACTCCTGAGGCTGCGAGGTCTGTTACCTTCTGCAGGTTGATGGGTATGTCAAGATTTTTGCTGGGGTGGAGCATGGTTGGACTGTGAGGTATAAAGACGAAGATGAAGCGGTGGTGAAGTCCGCTGGAGAAGCCCACAAGGACATGCTGGACTGGCTCACTAAGCACTTGAAGTGAAGATGAAATTGGTCACCTCCTACTGCGTCTACACATCCAAGGAAGAGAATGGCAAAGCACGATCGTTCCTAGCAGTAGCGGGCTATCATCTGATGGAAGTCGACGTTGATTAAGAAGTGTATTCCTTATGCAGATGTAATTTAGCTTAGAATAAACAGAGCCTGGCCTTTCGTGTCTTGAGATAAATGGAAGGGCTGGTTCTTTGAGTTTGCGTGGGGGCGTTGCCCGCTCTCTTGTACATGGCATGTAGTGCCGGGGTTGACTAAAACCTGAATATTTTCCTAGCATGGAGTAACTGTGAGCATATTAATTTACAGGTTCCTGCAATATTTGCTCAATGTCGATAAGCACCGTAAGAGTACCAACGTGCACGAAACTGCGCTGTTGGTCCAACGACGCAGCAGGTTTAAAAGATCTAGGTTGTCTAACCATTAAGGTAATTCACTGCAGATGTTCTATTTGCCTGTAAGACTTCCCGTACGTTAGGAACATAAGAAATTGCATGTGTCTGATTCACTTGGACCATATAAAGAACGGAGTTTGACCAACCATTGCACCTGTGATTACACCATAATAGGCAAGAAGAGCCTAGAGAAACTTCCCCAGCAAAGTGGGAAATGGGGATCATGAAAACAGAATTTGACTAGTGATTTATTAGTTTTAACTCGTCCAACTACAGCTATGCAGCGAGCTGTTAAGTAAAAAATGATTAGAAAGCTCTTTCCCTCTCACCATTTTGCTGCCTCTGAAGTCTAGATGAATGTGACCAGCCAATTTCTGACTAATATTGGTCCGTGTCATAAGCTGTGAATCCGTATCATTATCCATCACGATTTGCGAGATGTAAATGGCTAAACGGGCACAAGGCCATATAGGCAGGTCCTGTAGCATCCAAACTGTATACTTCAACAAAATAAAAACCACTGAACAGTGAAATCAAATTGAGCATACAGCAACCATTGTCATGGCCTTGGCAGCACACTTAATGCATTTACGACATAGACAAGTTCCTTTTGCTCTTTTCTGGACACAGGACATAAGAATAGTTCAAATTTTCAAGTTAGTGATCACCTCAGGCAAAAAACAGTTCCCCAGGTGACAAGAAGAGCCAAATTTTCAGGAGTCATAGCACAAATGCCAATGAGACCACTATGTCAAGGTTCCAATATCAGCCAATATAAATTGGTCCCTCAACCATACAAATACAGTTCATGCATCTCATCAGAAACTTCAACCACCCCTAGCTTCTCTTCTTGTGGCATCATGAAGCAATTCAATATCAACTCCATCAGGAGGTAGCTGAACATACCTCACCACTGATCCTCTGATAAAGCAGTTCCGGACCGACAGCTACAAAAGGCAGAAAAAACCATATTAATCCTTCACATGCGAGAACCGTTAATGCATAGAACCACCAGCCTCCAAAATCCCCTGAAACAAACTTAATCTCAAGATTCTAAAGCATCCGAATTAATTGACTCGACCAAAACTCCAATGAACAAATTAGCTCGCAGTCAAACTAAGACAAAAGGCACCACATTTCTTGTCCGGTAAAAACTGACCCAACATTTGCTAATAGAATTAAGGGGACAATCATAAACTTGATTACCATGGTGAGAGTAGCTTTTAGCTTTGCATCCATCAACCAGATGTATAATATCTCAAAAAGGCAATACATATATCCACCCAACATCCAACTTATAATCTATCAGCGCGTTATGTGTCAAAGAGCTATCTAGGGTTCCAGATTGAAGTGACAATATTTCGCATTACTAGGGGAGCAACACATTGCATATGATACCATAAACGCCGCAGATATCTATCTTCCACAAGCACGCAACTGACTAAAACACGACCACATTCTCCTTTTCGTCCAAAATCGCACATTCTACTCGCTCCAAAAACAAGTGGAGAATTATACGCAACACAGACATAAGCGATCCAGCGAAATCAACACGCATTCCCTCTCACAACCAAAGTTCCCCTATACATAATCTCGAGGTCCTACTTTCTTAAGCGAGACTAAGAGACATAATCTGCGCAGCACTAGCCACATAATTCCTGAAAAGCCTAACCTATGACAGATCGAACAACCGCAATCATCACCACAGACGAAACGAATCAAGAACCTCATGAGACAGAATACACTAAAAGCACCAAAACTCAGCTAGAAAGAAAAAAAAGATCAAGGGAGGAGGGGGGAGGCGCACCATGTGAGGGTACTTGTCCTGATCGACAACCCTAGTGTTCTCGAGCTTGATGTTGAGATACTGATCGACGGAGTGGAGCGTGCCTCTGATGGCCAGGTCATTCTTCAGCTCCACGGTGACTTCTCTGCCCACCAAGTCCTTGAAGTACGAGAAGAACAACTGAAACACACAACACACAGCGCATCATCGAAAACCTCTCACGGAAACACTAAGTTAAAAATGAAAGACCGCTTCGATTCGGAGCAAGCAACAGAGAATCGCCGAGCAGCGAAAACCCTAGGCAACCGCGCATCTGAACAACGTAATCGTGTCGAGTCACAGAAGAAGAGGGTTGAGAGAGAAGTACCATTGATGCGACTGTAAACTCGCCGAACGTCTCCGAGAGAGAGAGAGAGAGAGAGGGGGAGGGAGGGGTCGTTTGTGTGAAGTGCGGGCGCGGGGGCGGAATGTCAATTTTATTATAGGAAAAATTACGTTTTTATCCCTTGAAAGCCATCTGTAGTTAATTTAATCGTTCGTGGTTAATCTATTGTATTCATAACCAGCTTCCTGGGTTTCTATTATTTAGGGGTGAGCATGATTTCAAGGTACCGGAAATTGAAAAATCGAACCTGTGAAAATAGGGTAGGTTTCAAATTTTAGGTATGCAAAGTAAGTTTCAGGTTCTAAAAGTTGGGGAACCAGTTTCGATGGGCCATGAAACCTGGAACGAGTCTATTTGTTTTTTTTTTTCTACGCATTCGCACGATCTTGCGGTATGCTATGGTGTTCGATGATAAGTGGGTAATCTGCAACCGTTAGTCTGAGTTTCCATTTCCGACGATATCTAAGTCATGGACTTTTACTTTTTAATGTTTAAATATTCCTCGTGTATCTAAATATAAGTTATGGTTCGTAGATTGTAGCAGCAAATGGTGCTCATTAGAAGTGATAATTCACTGCAATCATTCAATTAAAAACACATATATAAACCTAGGTAGGCTGTGACAAAAAAAAACCTGGGTAGACCCTGAAACCGACCCACAAACCTATGACAGGATATGCAAGGTAAGTTCCTAGTTTCAAAAAATGAAAACCGATTTCAACGGGCAGGTGGAAGGAACCTGGGACCGTTCGCAACTGCTATTATCTTACTGAAGTGCATGGTAGGTGGTTTTGCTTTGGGCACATTCACAAATGTGCCTCTTGTATCGAGCGGATGCACCTATGCGACCGAAACGAGTTGTGTATCTTCCCTTCTTCCCGATAGAGGAGGTAATGATCCAGACTAAACTAATCGGATCCTCAACCGAATTTAACTCGACCCACCCATTTGCAGACCACATGCATCAGGTCTCGATGCCGCAATCAATGACCCATGTCTTTGCATCGCAAGCATCTACTTATGAGATGAGCTCGTCACATCGCGCTTCCTTCTCATTGCGCTCGTTTATGTTCCTTCAACAATGAGGGTCTATCCTTGTGTTGGATCGACCGAATCGACATTTCTGGCACTTCCTAAACCATCCAGATATCCTTCAAAAACAACTGGCTGTAACTGCAAGCACGGTGGATTTTCAGACAAGCAGGGGAGTAACATGAACTGTTCCTGGCCGTGAGATTCACACAGCGCAAAGCTCTCGAGCCACCCCCCTCATCTCTTAATATAGGCACACCCTGAACATTATAGCAAGTTATTAAATCCACAAACAACCTTTACGTGCAAAGGCCTGAGAGAGAGAGAGAGAGAGAGAGAGAGCATCACTTAATTTCGGATGTTGATGTCGAGTAACCGAGTTTGAAGCATCTTGAAGAGCTCTAAATTTGGCCGACAAGAACATAAGATTAGAATGACAAATCAAGAAGCAGCTACAAAAGGTTTGCTTCACATTACAACCCAATCAGGACAAAAGAAGAACAAGATTTACATCTCATGCAAGTCAAATGCCAGAAGCTAAGGACTGGACAATAGTTTTTCGCTCCTACATTATGCTTTTTCAATTCTCTTATCGTTCCCTCTTCTGGGCTACAATTGACGGTTTCGCAGAAAAATACTTTTTCACAATGTCATATCCTTTGCTTCACCCTTCTCCCATTGGCATCGCTGCCGTCGAGAATGCCTTCATTTCCGTGACTGGAAACAATCATTGATTGCTCACTCGCTCTTGCTACATACTCCAAGAGTTCGGTCAAGACTGAGGGACAGCTCTCCTTCAAGTACTCAAAACCGTCCGTTTGCATCACAGCTGAGAAACAGATTGGACAAGCTCCCGTCAAATCTCGTCAATCACATAGCTATTCAAATCAACCAATCAACTAAAAGTGGAAAAAAGCTACAAGATAATCAGAGATTAAAATAGTGCGAAAAACAAATCAAACCTAAAAACTAGATCAATTTTCCTTTTTATCAGCCTTTCCAAAGGGCTTGCGGTTCATTCTTACACCAACGGAAGGCTTTTTAGTGAACTATTGAAGCTATTGAGAGATTACCAACTACTGACGGTAATTAAGGTTACAAGCTTCTGGTGGACACGAAGCCAACAAGTACAGTTAAATAGTGTACCTAGTCTAAGGTTAATGAGGCGTTCCCCAACTTTGATAGGTAAAGCATTGCAAGCAAATAGAACAAAGAGCTCGCCTTTTGTTTCTATTAGAGTCGCGAGATTGTTAAGTAGTGATAATATAGTACCCAACCCAATGGCCAGTTTCTTTCAGCAAAATCAGTGAGAAAAAAAAGACGGCCTAAATCCTAAATCTTGCTTGACCTTAAAAGACGAGCAAATCAGGGTCCGCTTTAAATAGTGCTTACTACACAGAGGATCGTACCAATTATTTTTAATCCGCACCTGAAAAGTCAAATAGAAACCTAATCAATCCTTACAGGAAAGAGTATTAGGTGCTCCAGGGGTTACTTTTTCCCTCACAGGTGGTGTGTACCCTACTAAAAAGAAACACACATTTACGTGATTGTAAGATCATTTCTCATCCTCCACGCGAACTTTTAAAGCAACCATTTCAGGAAGTTTATGACCAAGTTTTATACCACAGTATATCCTAACAACAATCCACTATTCCCCGTTTGTCTATCCAACTTTTGCCAGCCAACTTTAAGTCATCTAGAAGAATGAAGGTGCTGTAAAGATCATCATCCAATGAACCAATGTTCCCGCATGAAACAGTAAATTACAAAAAGGATGTCTACAGCGAACTTCCACAGAACACATGCAAGGAACTATCAACAATCAATTCTTTTCCAAAAGAAGAGAAAGAATATCCAAATTATGCTGCATACTTGGTCACAAGAGAAACTAACATCAGCATCAAGTTACAATAGAAAGTCATAGGGGGCTATGGAAATAGTAAAAGAAAAAAACTTACCCCTCAAATTTTCAGGCATTGCCACAAATCTGAGACACACGGCTTTCAACTGAAAACAGTGGTGCTGCTCTGCCAATGCCAAGGTAGTTGCTACGGTATTTATGGCAACATCCTGACAAAGATTGGCCTCACATAGCAGCCTCAGTCTATCAAGGCCGTACCTATCTGCTGCTGCAAGTAAATGCTGAGACATCAAAGTTGAAGCCCACTTTGAATCCAGACCAGTAAGCTCTTGAAGATCAGGCAGAGAATCAAAGTACATAAAATGAAGCAATGCCTGCAAATTATACAGTTTAGTTATCAAGACTTCTGCCAAGGGGGAACCAGTTCATGTAAACAATTGATAAACTTTAGTGATACAGTCAATCACTTCAAAGAGATAATGACTAAGCAACACAATCATTCTCCAGCTCCAGGTTAGTCCGGCAAACCATGCTAATGCTACCACTATGAAGTTCAGACTTTTAACACCACCAGTTCTAACTTGTTTTAGCCTGAAATTTTCTAAATAAAAGGAACTCTTGTTTTCTGTAAACGATGGCCCATATCCAAAGGGATGACATCTTCACAAGAATTTTTTTTCGGAAATTGGTGGATAAGCATTTTTCCCCCTCATTTTCATAGTTGTACTTGGCTAAACTCACAGGAAATTGAACGGCGATGATGATGATCACGGAGCTGAGGCAGCTGCTACTTGCCAATTGATAATGATAGTGGAAGTATGTATGATGATATGGTGGCAATAACCACTTACAAGTGCCAAGCTAGCAGCTGACTGACGACCAATGGCGACTGTCCATGTAATATTAATGGTTGGTTCCACAGCACATCAGAACATGTACAAGGACAAAAAGAAAGAAAAACAAACAAACAAAAAGAAAGAGAGAAAAATCTAGTACATCAGAATTGGACGAGGACAAAATCAAAGAAAAACAAACAAACAAACAAAAAAGATAAAAAAAAATTACATGACTACATGGAATCAGAACAAGGTTACCAAAGCCGGATAGGAGGAGTACATTGCAGAAGTAAAAAAAAAATCTGAACCCTCAAACAATCTTAGTATCAGTATGGAGGATCAATTAGAAGAGGTTCAGATAGCGCTGAAACCAGTGCTGTCAACCTAAGAAAATTCCTACAAATATCCATCCCGAAAGAAAGGCTTTCAGTTTTCAGATTATTCTATCTTCATATTCAAATGGCAGAACTTGCATTTTCCTTTATTAATTCCCGACTTTGCCATATATCATTCCTCTTCATAGAGTCTAAAAAAAGATGATCAACATGAGATCTCCAAAATGTGCTACGGTGCAACTTATATGAAGCCAAAGAACATTAGTTGTATATACAGTGGAAAAAATTAAGGAGAACTGAAAAAACCCAAGATCAGTTATAAAAGAAAAGATCAATTCTTAAGTAATTCTCATGGAGCATAAAAGACTTACAACAGCAATTGGGTTGAGACATGGGAGTGAAATAAGCCCTTGCTATCACCACAGCAAAATTAGATTTTTTTTCCTACTAGCATGATTAAGGAATGAGTTTAGACCATAAAAGAAACTTTCCTTTAAAGGTCAAAGACAAACTTAATTGCATCTGATCAAATCATGAGACATGTAGACAATGGCCGAAACTTTTACCACATAAAATGACTTCCCTCAAGTGTACTTTATTCGGCCTTTTATCAATTTACAATCACTTAAAGCAAGACTACCCAGGTTCTCCAAGTGATTTTTTCCATTATATCCATCTGAAGAGAAAAGGGAAGTCATAAGATACACAATTTTCGCATGATGCAGTATTTGGTAATCAAAACGTAGAGAATAAATGGCCTGAGTAGCGTCCAGACATGGAAGAAGTAAGTTAAGAGACCACAAAGACCACACAACAGGAAAGGGAAAGAGAGAGAAAGGGAGGGGGTTGCTCGTGCTGCCCATCAATGAGAAAGCAAAACCTTCGAGGACACTGTATACCTCAGCATATTTCCTTGACTTAATCTATCTGAAATAGACCACACAGTACATTTCACTGTACACTCAGTATAAATAAGCACCATATTCATTATTTAACTTTTGTAAAACCTTTACTGAAAAATAAATTGCTGCTTTTCATTGCTATATCTTTACCCAATAGCACTCAAAGACTTTAGCCACCTAAATTAATAACAATAAGCTCAATCAACAAAGACAACACGAAAATGATTCCTACGCTTGAAAAAAATCAGTCCAAATCATTGCACAGATGTGATGATGCTACATGTGAGCGGAAAACTGGAGCAGACTCAACCTAGGACATAATCAAATTAAACATGAATAAGCAGAATCTAGATGCGCAAAGCAGATAAACCAACTCAAACAAATTCCATGACAAAGAAGACAGATGAAGGAGGCAACGTTAGACCTTGAAAACTGATGGCTCCATGTCTTCAACTCTTATATGCTTTGTATTCTGATCTTTCATCGGACCATAAAGTTGGGCTCTGAATACAGGGGATCGAGCAGCAAGTACCAGCTTGTGAGCAGGAAAAACTTCACCATCTACTTCAAAACTTACATCAGCTCCTTTCCCACTGTCCAAAAGCTTGCCAAAATCTTGGCCTATACTAGAAGGTGGTACAGGTATGGAGAAAATCTTTGGTCCTTCTGTATGTGATCTAACAACACCAACAATACAACGTACTGAAAGAGTATCGTCTTTCAGGTAGTCTGACGTCTCAAGAAGACTTCGCTTGAAAAATCGTTTGTAGCCCCTACAGCAATTCGTGAAGATAGGTCATTAAATACTAGAGACTTAGACTTACCAAATTTTAGATGAAATATAACACAAATGAAATCTGAGAAACGAAAGAAATGCATCCATTGAAAAACAAATATTTTTTTGAAGTGTTATATCAGACCTAACAAGACTGGCAACTGAGTGATCTGTCATTAAAAGAATCACAATCGATGACCTTGATTTCCAATTGGATAGCCTCATGGAAAAACCCATTCAACAATCAGATATAATTGGTCGAAGTATTAGACAAACCGCAACAAATTCAGTAATCAGGTCTTCACTTGCATCTCTCTATTAATCCAGTTGCCCCCCAAAAGCACCAAATTAACACCATGAACTTGTAGTGTTATGCGGCGGGAAAGAGACACAACAGTTTACTACCTTAAATTTACTAGAGAAACGAAAAATGCGAGACTACACACCCAGCAAAATGGAATGCCTATGCCACATGTTTAAGGGATACATGCTTCATAAGGGCCTTGGAGCTATCAAAAGGGACATGTAGAATAGACTATCAGAAAACTTTAATAGACTATTGAACAATTTCAACGGATTTCAGCAACTAGTCGGATCAATGAGCACACCCAAAAATTCATAATTGACCTCAGCCATGCATCTAATCGTCCCACCGAGTAAACTTCTTCCCAAGAGCAAGCCTACCTCAATAGAGTGATGGTAAATAAATGTCCAACAGTCTTGCGGAAAAAAATAACATCTTATCCTAATACATACAGCAAGCTGTAGGCAGTTCAATAGGTACTACGTTGTACTAGCACCAACTTCAACCTTTCAAGCTCTCTAGGTGATCTATCATCAAAAGAATCACAATCAATGACCTTGAGATATATTTGGTCAAAGTATTAAATAAATCGCAACAAATTTAGGAATCAGGTCTTTACTTGCATCTCTCTATCAATCTAGTTGCCCCAAGAAGCATCAAATTAACACCATGAACTTGTAGTGTTATGTGGTGGGAAAGAGACAAAAGTTTACTACCTTAAATTTACTAGGGAGATGAAAAATGAGAGGCCACACACCCAGTAATATGAAACGCCTATTAGGGTAGGGGTGTCAGAATTGAACCACGAACCGAACCAAAAACTGAACCGAACTGAAATTTCGTAAAATTTCAGTTCAGTTCGGTTAGTAAAAAGAACTACAATTTTTTTATTGGTTCAGTTTTTTTTTGGTTCAGTTCAATTAACCGAACTGAACCGCGCTTGGGCCTAGGCTTCTCAAACTCAAAATACACAAAACCCACATCCTCGTTACATTATCTACCCACTTCCTCCTCCTTCCTGCGACTCCACTTCGGTTGTCTCTCTCGTTCGGCGCCTCTCGTTTCTCGGCGATTTTCTAGGGTATTAGCTAGTTGCCTTCCAGCGCATCTCGTGGGGGATCACCATCAGGTAAGCTTTGGGGTTTCCTCTTTGTGGGTGTGCATTCGCTCTCCTTGGTTTGATTTACTCTTTGATTCGGCTCGTATTGAGTAGGCACGTCATCCCCATCGATTTCTTGACCAAACCCGACTTCCAAAGCCTGCTCCAGCAAGTCGAGGAACAATTCGGGTTCCACCACGAGACGGGGTTGACGATACCTTGCGGAGAGGGGGAGTTCGTGTCCCTCTGCTTTGGCCACAGAGAAGAGTTCCAGTCTCCGAAACAAAGTCTCAGATAGGGAAAAAGGTGGGCATGGGTTTGGCCTTTTGGGTTTCTTTTCTTTTTCAAATTTTTTTAGGGGTTGGGCAGATATGAGAATCTACTCTCTGGTTTTGAGAGTTTCCTCACGTTGATGTGGAGTGGAATCTACTCTGAAAGAGTTTAGTGCTGAACACTCTCTCTTGCTCAAATAAAATTCGCCAGTTGCTGGAATGATTTAGTCATAATCTAAGATGGTATGGCTGGCTAGAGTGTGCTCAAAAGACAACCTACGAGTGGGACACAAATGGAAAGATTAGAACATGTTAAAGTGAAAGAATATGTCAAGGTCTCTTGCCTTGATTTGAAGCGTTTTTCTCCGTGACCATTGAATATGCTTGGTGCACATTGGTGCATAGCATGCTTACTGGAGATGACTGTATTGTGATTTACTATAGTGCAGAAGTTGCAAGCTTGTTTTATTTGTAATATCTACCAAAAGGAAGCTTAGTAAGCTCCAATTGAAGTTGGTACAGGAAGGGGTGGTGTCCCATTAAGCATGTAAACATTTTGGTACTTAAGTTGTTGGGGTTGTGCTGAATTGTTAATAGATTGGAATGCTGCTCCTTTGGTCGATTCATCTTTAGTTGCATGAAGTTAGCTAGGATGCTTGTCGGGAACGGGCACATTTTGAGTTTTTCTCGCCTCATTCTTATCTTGTCTGAGTGCTCAATCTCGTTTGATCTAGTGGGACTTATGCGATTCTTGTTAGCATTTGTTTTGTCATTTACAAGATTTTTATGTGATTTTTTACTTGTTTTATAGATAGATGGATTCAATGAGTCAAAATATTGGCACAGATAAAAGGAGGGCGACGAGATCCGATGTGTGGGATCACTTTAAAGAGAGAGACGATAGCCAAGGTAAAGCCCAATGTGTATATTGTGAGACTCTTATTGCTTTTAAGCATGGGACAACTACAATGCATACCCATTTAAGCAGATGTAAGCAATATCCTTATGGGAACGTGGAGAAAAGGTAAAAAGATGCATCAGGTCAACTTGTCAGAGTAGGTAGTTCATCTGGTCCATGGAAATTCGACCAAGATGCTAGTCGAAAAGACCTAGCGGCCATGCTCATTATTGCTGAATTGCCTATCAAGTTTGTGGAAAATGAGGCATTTCGAAAATTCGTGAGGGGAATCCAACCGAAGTTTTTAATCCCCTCAAGAAACACCTTGAGGCAAGCTTGTTATGACTTATTCTTGGAGCAAAGAAACAAATTGAAAACATATTTTTTTGATACATCTCCAAGAGTGTCTTACAACTGACACATGGACCTCGTGTCAAAACTTGAGTTATATGTGTCTCACCGCACAGGAAGTTGCAAAAAAGAATTTTGAATTTTTATCAAATTCCGGGGCATTCAGGTGAGATTATAGGAAAAGTGGTGGAGAAATGTTTGAATGGTTGGGAATCAAAAATATTTTTTCTATCACCGTGGATAATGCTCGCTCTAATGACTTGGGAGTTCAATACTTGAAAAAGAGACTCATCCATTGGAACTCTCTCCTATTGGATGGTGAGTTACTCCACATGAGATGTTGTGCACATATATTGAGCTTGATTGTGAGAGGGGTTGAAAGAAATGGATGATTCAATTGTTAGAATACGCTCAGCTATGCTTTATGTGAGGTCCTCTCCATTGAGGTTGCAACGATTTAAGAAGTGCGTTGAGTTAGAAAATATCGAGTCTAAAAGTCTTGTATGTTTAGATGTGGAGACTCGTTGGAACTCAACATACTTGATGTTGGAAGCGGCTTTGAAGTTTGAAAAGGGTTTTATCTCGTTAGAGATTGAGGATTGCAAATTTTTTGAAGAGCTTTCCAAGGTGAGAGGAGGTACCGTGTTGCCTACTATTGGCGATTGGGAATATGCTCTAGGAATTCTTCCTTTCTTGAAGATGTTCTATGACATGGCTTTAAAAGTATCGGGTACTTCTTATGTCACTAGTAATTGTTTGGCGAAAGATGTCTATGGGATTCTTATGATGATTAACAGATATTGTGAGAATGAGGACAAGAGTTTGCGGGAATTGGCCAAGAAAATGAAGATCAAATTCAATAAGTATTTTGGCAATGTGAACAACATCAATCTATCTTTGTTCATTGCTTGCATACTTGACCCTCGACATAAGTGGGAGTATGTGAAATGGTTGATTAATCATTTTTATGAAAGCAAGCGGGCGGAAACTTTAAGAGATAAGTAACATCTCTAAAGTTCTTGTTTGAGCAATATCGCACCGGTGTATGCCCCCATAGCAACTTGAGGTTGAAGGGTACAAGAACAATGAGCGTGGCAAAGTCTCCAGTGGTTGGTGCGGACATTGTGACTGAAGTGTATCTTAGCGAAACAGGACAACAATATTTCAAAGAAAAATCTGAATTAGATAAGTATTTGGAAGAAGATCGTGAACGTTATAGTTCTGACTTTGATATCTTAACTTGGTGGAAAGTCGATTCTTCGAGATATCCCATCCTCTCTTCCATTGCTCGGGACATTTTGGCCATGCCCGTCTCAACTGTAGCATCAGAGTCTGCATTTAGCACAGGAGGTCGTGTACTTGACGTGTTCCGTAGCTCCTTGACCCCAAGCATGGTGGAGGCTCTTGTATGTACTCAAGATTGGTTACGATCCACACCACTTTCAGTTTCAATCGAGGACTTAGCAGAACTCGAAAATTTTGAGTCGTGAGAAATTACTATGGAATTTTCATACCCTTCAATATTTCAATAGATACTATAATTCTCATTTTCATTGTGAATTAATGCAGATTTGTCAACTACGACCATGGAGCTTAACTCGATATTGATTTCTCTTGATGATTGACGAACTTTGAGGTTGGTACTTGTTTAACCATTTTCTCATTAAGCTGGTATTAACTATTAAGGACCAAACAAGCCTTTATCACAGCCTAGCTGATACATGTCTTTAGGTAGGTAGTTTGCATGTCCTATTTGCGTCGTGAAACTCGGCCTTGCTTTGTCGTTGTCGAGACAAGGACTCACAATGAATGCCCTGCACGTCCCCCTTCTTTTTTTTGAAAACTCACAGGGCTTTGTCATTGTTGGTTGAATCTTAGTGTCCCCTTTTTAAGTGTTTGAATTTTACTTGGTCTGCTTGCTAGTTATCACTGGTAGAATTTAGCACCTTGATGCCTCAGAAATGCTGGTTCCTCCTCCTGAAAAACATAAGAAACCATGCCCTGTTGCTATAGCAGACAGCTACCAGCTGCGTGCAGGAATTTGAGAAAATCAGTCTCTTGCAGTATCGATTCCTCATTGAATTCCAACTCTAAACTGCATATTCATATGGGAATGTCCTGTCTTGGGAATGTTGCCTCAGGTTTTTAGCTAGTTAACCTTACAGGTTACATGTTGGAAGTGCAAAGCCTCGTCAGTTTAGCAATTTCTTGATCTTTCTGCAACATGATTTAACTTCACAAATTTTCCTGCGGGTTCAAATGCAATTCATCCTTCTTGAGATGGGTGTCCTCCCATGGGCACTCAAGGGAAGGCATCGAGAGGGCTCAAAAGTAGATATTCATCGCCGCTCATTCCAAACTCGAGAGGAGGGATTTCTCAAGCGACGAAGATAAGGAGGCGGAGCTATTGCATTGGCAAATGGTGAGGATGATGTGCTAAATGAGGTTCTTGTTGATGCATCATCTGTGTAACATTTTTTTTTTCTTTCCTTCCTTTTCTTTTTAGTTACACCTCCTTAGGATCTTGAAATTGTAGGATTTATTGAATTCGTTCCACTACCTCTTTTTTCTTCTGTGTAATTGTTCACCTAGAGAAGTTCTGGCAGTTGAGTGGGAGGAGAAAATGACATTGAATAGGGTATTGAGTTGAGCCTCTATATTTCTCATATTGCATCAAAGAAAAAATTATGGAAAGTGGTTGCTCAGTCTTCTCCCTAACTTCTTGATTTTGAAGTTTCTATGTGCTTGCACTTGCGGAATCAAAAAATTTCTCAGCTCTGTAAAAAGAGAGAATGCTGCTCTGAGGGTTTGATCTGACATGGGGATTCTTGTGAATTTGTGGTTCCTTGAGTAATTCAGTCCTTCAACTCTCCTTTGGAATGAAAGTAATGTTTTCCCTACTATCTCAAGGCTACATTTACCAGAATGGATGGTTTGTTTAGAAAGATAACTTACAATCTCCAACCTTAGAGGGATCATCATACTTTGCACCCCTCCCATGGCGATCCCTTAGACATTGAACCGATTCATGCGATCATGCGAATTCGCAAACTGGAACGAATTCAATAAGAACCAGCCAATTCGGGTGAACACAGACTAGTCATTGCTTTGGACTCGCCAACAGATTATGATGGTAGTTTGTTTGAGATATGGAGGAAAAAAAAAAAAAACGAAAACCGAACCAAACAGAACTGAACTTTTTAGTTCAGTTCGGTTCGGTTCAAGACGAGTTTTGGTTCAGTTCAAGCATATTCCCAAATGGTTCAGTTCAGTTCAGTTTTTTAAAAAACTGAACTAAACTGAACCATTGACACCCCTAACGCCTATGCCACATGTTTAGGGGACACATGCTTCATAAGGACCTAGGAGATATCAAAAGCGACAGGTAGAATAGACTATTAGAAAACTTTAATAGACTATTGAACAATTTAAACGGATTTCAGCAACTATTCGGATAAATGAGCCCACAAAAAAGTTCATAATTCACCTCGGCCATGCATCTAATCGTCCCGCCAAGTAAACTACTTCCCAAGTGCAAGCCTACCTCATAGGGTGATGGTCAATAAATGTCCAACACTCTTGCAACAAAAGATAACATCTTATACTAACACATACAGCAAACAGTAGGCAGTCCAATAGGTACTACGTTGTACAAGCACCAACTTCAACCTTTCAAGCTCTCTAGGTGATCTATCTCAAAAGAATCACAATCAATGACCTTGATTTCCCATTTGATAGCCTCATTGGCAAAGCCCATTCAACAATCAGATATATTTGGTCGAATACCAACTAAATCGCAACAAATTTAGGGTGTGTTTGTTTCACGGAAAATCAAAGATTTGGAAAACATTTTCAAAAAAATAAACGCTTGTATCTTTTAGAAAAATTAATCAACAGAAAATATTTTCATTATCGATAACACTTTATGCCTAACTATTTTCACGGTAATGAAAATATTTTGCATTCATTCATTTTTATGAGTGATATAAGCGTTTATTTTTTGGAAAATATTTTCCAAATCTTTGATTTTCCGTGAAGCAAACACACCCTTAGGAATCAGGTCTTTACTTGCATCTCTATATCAACCCATTTGCCCCCCAAAAGCACCAAATTAACACAATGAGCTTGTAGTGTTATGTGGCGGGAAAGAGACAAAAGTTTACTACCTTAAATTTACTAGGGAGATGAAAAATGAGAGACCACACACCCAGCAAAATGAAATGCCTATGCCACATGTTTAGGGGATACATGCTTCATAACAAAAGGGACAGGTAGAATAGGCTATTAGAAAACTTTAATAGACTAGTGAACAACTTAAATGGATTTCAGCAACTATTCGGATAAATGAGCCCACCAAAAAATTCATAATTCACCTCGGCCATGCATCTAATCATCCCGCCAAGTAAACTTCTTCCCAAGCGCAAGCCTCCCTCAATAGAGTGATGGTCAATAAATGTCCAAAACTCTTGCAACAAAAGATAACATCTTATCCTAACACATACAGCAAGCTGTAGGCAGTCCAATAGGTAATACGGTGTACTAGCACCACCTTTGACCTTTCAAGCTATCTAGAAGCTCCGAATCCAGTAAACCAATAGCTTCATCTTTCTATTCGACCATGAAAGTTTTTTTACATCAAAATACCAGCTTCCATCATATGTACTCCTAAAAGCTTCTTTTGTAACACAAATGTGGAATGTTATTAGAAATCGCCAATCTGCCAGTCCAACAATTATTTTCTGAAGGGGGAAGCAAGAGATGATGTTCCGGCAGAAGGTCCCCAATCATGGAAAAAAGCTCAATAAGCAGCCCAAAAGATCAAGCTCACAAAGACCTCGGACTCTAAATGAAGTTCATTTGTCAGTACACTACTATTCCAAAAGTACACTAAACACCTGCTCTTCCAACAGTACACTACACAAGATTATCTTACCTTATGCCATACATAAATTGCTAACATTCCTAAGAAAAACTCTAATTGTTGTAAAGCAGAGTAAATCAACTACAAATAAGAATTCCAAACGCATCTATAAATAAATGCAATGTGTAACAAACGCCACTGAATAATTTAGCAATTGACCAAACATAAAGGGAAGCTGCTGAAAAACTCATATATAGGAGACGAGCCTATATAAAACCCTCAATCATGCAGCCAAAAACAACCGAAACACCGGATTCTCACACGATATACAAAACTCCAAATCCAGGTAAAAGGGTTTCGAAAGAAAATAAAGAGACCAAAATCTAAAAAGCACGTACCACATGCTACCGCGATATTTAAGAGTGTAAGGCCCACTCTCGAGCGTCCGCCCAAAATGGCTATGCACTTTGTGCCTCTCCTTCCCGCTCTGATCCAACAGCGTCAACTCGAAAAGCGCCCTCACGTCAGATCCCTCGCTCGCCAGCGCAATGAACAAGGACACATACGCCGCATTGTCCTCGACGCTTTTCCCGTCCGGATAGAAATAGATCGCCCACTGATAACCCCCTACGGTGAAAGTGTCGGACGCCTTGTACTTGCCGATCCCGATCCCCTTCGACAGCGAGTACCCGTTGATCTGGAAGTGGTGGGAGCCATTGATGGTGTCGGTGATCGACGTCGACGAGGAGGAGGGGGAGGGGGAGGGGGAAGACGAAGAAGCCTTCGAGCTTTCGTCCAGGACCTTTCCCATGCAAGGAGTTCCACAAATCGAGGCACGGACGCTGCGAACCCCCCCACGAATCCTCTCGGGAGAAATGGGGGATCTGGGGATCGGTCGCGAACCCAATTCCGGCTCAATCCGAAGGGGGAGATGGGATCGGGGGAGAGAATTTTCCGGGGGGAGGGTGGATTAGACCGGCGAGGAAATCTAGGGTTTGGGAATTTGCGATTTCGGGGAGGGGATTTGGGTTAGGGTTTCGTCTGATTGCGATAGAGTGAGGAAAGGTAATGACAGGACTCTGCATTTGATGACATGAACATTTATTTATATTGTAATCTTTTGGGGCATGTGGTGGGAAGAGAAGGAGCCCTCCTGGTACGACTTAGAGGAAAAAACAAAAATGTTCACTCCATAAGAAAATCATATCGCCTCTGACCAAAAAAACAAAAAAAGAAAATCATATCGCCAGAGAAAATTTACTGTACCACGTGGCATTAAAAAAAAAACATGTCATGAATTTCTTTTCTTTTTTTTTATATAGAGTAATTTTTTTTTGCAATTTTCAAAACATCAGGCAAAATGATTTTACACGCAGTACTATTCTACATATTCTTGAGTGTTTTCATCTTTACCTTTTTAAAATATTTCTTAAATTATCAAATTATCGGGAAAATTACAACAACAACAAAAAAACCCTAAGCCTATTGCAAGTATGTCAATTAAGTCATAATTTTTTTTTCCAATTGATTCAAAACCTTTTACAATTGTGCTAATTTACTCTATTTGGCATGTCGCCGCTGACGTGAATAATTTTTAGTAATATTTTAATATTTTCTAAATTTTTAATTATTTTTTCTATTTTTTTAGGGCTTGCAGGAGGTCGCAGGGCATTAGGTGAGGGTTTACGACCCTCGCCAGGGACCGAGGAGGCTCGTAGGCCCTCGTTCAATGGCTGCCCACCATAACAAAAAGAAATGAAAAAAAAAAAAGAAAGAGAGAAAATTTATCCACGTCAGCGTCGCCTAGCCAAATTGACAAATTGGCACAATTACAAAAAAAAAATTAGGACTCGATTGGTAAATAAAAAATTTAAGATTGAATTGGCACAATTGCAATGGGATTAAGACATTTTTTGTAATTACCTCTCAAATTGTCCGGTTAGGCCAATCAAAATTCACCTCCACATTAGGATGTTTCATCGCAAAAGATTGATTAGCTACCTTTATTTAATTTAGGTATCGTCATCACGAGAAACGGACAACATACGAAAGTCGTGGAATATTATTTTTGGAAATTTCGAGGGGCATTTTGAGATGAATTAATTTAAATGGAGGATCTTTAGATTCTGCGTCAGCATGAATGTGCATTTTCTTTTCTTTTTTTGCATTTTTTTTCTGGAATTTTATGCAGCTGTCATTTCGTTATATGGCGGAGGGTATGTATGACGTATGAATTTATTTTGGATTCAGTTGACGCACTGATTAGCTAAGCAAGTGACGGCACTTCCTCTCTCGTCGGGCCCCGCGGAGGAAAGATCACGTCCGCAGATCAGCCTCGCCCCCCGAAGTTAATCAACGGTGGAAACCGGATCATCCACGAACCGGGAACTGCCGGCGGAGAGACACCGGATCGGGCCCCTCTTCCAGAAGATTCCAAAAGGGGATCAACACTCCAACCTCTTTGTCGTATCCGGACGCCAACCTGGAATTTCAATGCTCCAACGCAATAAAAATCGTGCAATTTCCGAATTTCTTTTTGTGTTTTTTTCCCCAATTTCGAGGATTTTGGTTTAGGGGAGGAGCGAAGATGGATAAGCCTGTGGTGATTTGACGAAAGGAGACGAGCGGAGGGAGAGATTTGGCGTCGGAAACTTCGAATTTCTGAGCTGAATTTCTATCTTCTTCGTCTTCACTCTCTCTCTCTAGTCTCTGCTACGAGGGCAGAGCTCTGCTTGATGGCTTCGCATGGTCATCCTCCGGGGCTCGTTCTTAGTCAGGAACAAGGCGCGAGCAGAGTCATCAAGGTGAGTCTCGACTTTCTTGGTGTCTCGATTCCGTCGTTGCGGGTTGAAATTGAATGAATTGGGGGGTTTTGTGCCTAGGGATTGCTGAGGCGCTATTCATGTCGACTGTGTTCTCGATTTTGTTCATTTGTCGTAGCAGCTCCATGTTTGCTGCTTGGCGTTCGATCTTAATTGGGTTAATGGGTGTTTTACCTTTGTAACTTTGTGGTTAGTTGCGGTTTTTGGGAGTTTTGATGCTGCACTGCCACTGTGCACATTGTTGACTGGGCCTGATATGTTGCAGAGATCCGGTTTTCTAGTAGATTCGTCTATTTAAGATCTCATGGTCACGATTTTTCTTTCACAATTTTGACCTCGATGGCTGGATGCTTAAAGCTTGGTGATTTCAGGTTTAAAGAGAGTTGCGAAGTTGCAATTAAACCGTGCTTTTCATTGGTGTTTGCACGTTGCAAAGCTGTGTCTTTGCTGGTTCTGACCTCCTCAATTGTTAGGTGGTTTCGATCTACAAGCAGTGATGTTTGCTCAGGATTTTCTTTTGTTCTGGGTTTGATGATCGAAATGGCCAATGTTGGTCAGGTTTCAGTTCCTTGTTATTTGCATCGTGCATTCAGGAAATCTAATTATCGAAAGTGCAGGATCTTCTGCCATTTTTGCCTGGTGCTGGGACAAGACAAGACATTATAAGATTGGGATCCATGACCATCAGTCCCAATCAATTGAAGGAGGCAGTGGAACCCCTAAATGGACGGTTTGCAGTGAAGCAGTGTGTGCAGATTGAATCTGCGGAGAAGGATCCTGTGATTCTAGATTTGCAAGGTATGCACTTAATGCTTAGTTGAAGATCATGACTTTTTTAAGTAATTCATGTCAGCTTGTCCAAAACGAGACAACTTGAAATAAAGTGCTCGCGTTCTTTCTAAGTATAATTTATTTCTTCATCTAAACTTGTTGATTTCAAACTTTAACTCATTGATTTCATTTGATGGAAATCTCATCCTTCATGCTACAGAGATTCTGAAAATTTTCTGGTCACATTTTTAAAACATCTTACCACAAAGCAACTTAAGAATCTGAATTTGTATTCATTGGCAAGTGCCTGACTGTATAAGCAATTATATTATGCCACTTGAATTTGTAGAATCATAAGATTAATTGAAACTGTACTAGCAATTTAGTCATGGCACTTGCATTTGTATGGTCAGAAAATTAATGGAAAATGAGTCTCAGCAGAAAATGGGGGATTATTGTTGGGGCCTGTTGGGGTGTGGTTCATATTCCCCATCGACAGAAAAGCACGGAGGACACCATAGGGCTTTTATAGTTTGAGCCAATATTTTTCCATTGATAGTTTGGGCTTGAGCTCATGAATAGCTATTGCTATATATACTCTTTTTTGCTTGTAATTGAGTAATATAACGAGAGATGCGAGATGCTAGTTATAGTGGAATCCTTTGCTGGACGTAGCTCTAGTTTAAGGGTGAATCGGGATAAACCTTGTGTTCATTTATTTTTCTCGTTTTACGCTTTACTTCGTTGTGGTTGTGCGTCGAATCCTAATAGGGACGGTAGAACTCGTTATAGTGCTGAACCATCTATATAGGTTTAGGAGATTACTCAAATCAAAATATGCTGCTAAAGAGGACGATATAGCTTTTGTAGGTTGCAGTTTAAATAGGACACTTGTCGTGACAGGTGATGGTCAAGTAATGTAATTTTTATTTGTTATGATTGCAGATGTTCACTCAGCTACTGTGCCCCTAGGCACTGGAATTGCCAAACAACCCACCATGCAGAGAGAAGTATTTGACTTTAGCATGTCTGGGTTGAGTTGTGCAGAAAAGGCTGGACTGGATATGTCTCCACTATCTCATTTAACAGGTCTTCAATCAGTGGAAACTGACATGCATCGCCTGCCCATCATTCCTTCTCTCGTCTACCCTAACTTTCAATTTTCCACTCAGAACACTCTCTCAGACTTCATGGGAGATTTGGTTCGAAATTCAAAAATAACCATCGACTCGGATGGTAGAGTCTTGATCGCAGATAGTGGGGCTGAGATGAAGGATCTCCTCTCAATTGTAGCGGAGTTTTACCTATCAAGGAACTTAACTCAAGGAAGAAAGCTTTCGATGCCAGTTCCTTACTTCAGTAGGTATGACAACAACCACCTCACATGCTTAACAATGCTTTAACCAGAGTTTTCTGAATATTGATATTTGTTCCTCTTTCTTTTTTGTCCTTATAATTACTTTTGCATGCCATATGTGATGACTAGAGCTTGAACTAACTGAGAGTGCTTTGTGTGTGTGTGTGTGGATCTTCTTTTTCACTTGAATTCACATTTACCCTCTATCATACAGTACATTTTCTTTATTCTGTTGCTTGGAGTTGGAAGTTTATAGGATAAGTACATATGCATTTATTTGCAGTCAGAGTTGGGGGTCCTTTCCTTTATTATTGAGGCTATACTAGTGGGCTAATTGATGTTATAACTGGTAAAATTTTCAGGGAAATCTTTGACAAACCAAGGACTCGCATCCATGGGTCTTCCTTGAAGCTTGAAGCTAGTGCAGTTGCTCCTGTAAAAAGGTAATTTTGTGCTGAACTTGTAAGATTTGTAGTTTCTTTCACTTTATGATCAAGTCAGACTTAGCAGTGTCATAGATATTTCTTCCGCATCACAGAGTGCGATGTTTATATGTGTTAGTATACTCTTTGAATAGCTTATATTGATCCTCATACATTTTCTGAGCATAGTTGTGTTGGTCAGATGACCAATGGAAACAATATTTAGTACCCGAAATAGTTTATTTTCCCTTTGTGTTCCTCATTCCTTGTGTTGTAATTTGAATTGGTGCAGATAGCATGATAATAAGATGCTCACTTTTCCTTGCTCTCTTGCCCACCATGATGGATAGAGTTTAAATGGGGATTGCTCATGGATATCGAACTATATTTGTGGAAATCATGTGATTTAGCAAGAGTTGTTGATTTGAGGAATTAATTGGATGGTTAGCCAAATTTGCTCAGCATCAATGAGTATAAAATATAAGGTTCTGCCCGTTTCCTAGCGCAGATCACCATGGGAAAAATCAATATACTTTTAACGTCGAATCAGGATCAACATGGACTACCTATTACGGATCATAATGGACTCAATTCCACTTGTATTTGCTAAATGGAAAAAAAGGAAGATACTGACACTTGCTCCGGATATTTACTTTTAGAAGGAGTAGAAGCGAGATTTGCTGCTGAGTGCATAGCAGGATGAATTAATGTGAATGAGTGTAAGCTTTGTTGCCCGAACACGATTGGTACTGACCAGACTAGGTGCTACTGCGGGGTAGCAAGAGAGGTCAGGTGGTGACGACTCAAGGTTTTCACACCGGGCATTTCTAAATGAAATGATACCGAAAGGGCGTTAGAAAATCTAGCGTAACGAAGTCTCCGAATTCAGTCTCTGGTTCGTGGAAGTAATTTAGTTCTCCTTGGGATTTAAAATTGCGGTGTACTTAATTTAATTGCTTTGCTTATTTTTGCTGATTCAATTGCAATTGTCATGTTTTCGAATATTTGATTGCATGATATTTAAAATGCTAAAAGATTTCTGCATATGGATAACTGCTGCATTATTTCAAGTACGAAAGAGCATGATCCTTACTGCTTGTTTGAATGTGTTGTGATCTCTCAGTCCTGAAAAGAACAAGCCCAAGCAATTATCAAGGAAAAAGAACAGCAGAAAAGTGAGTAAAGAGAGAGATCTGTTCAAAAGAAATTACTTCCACGCTTGTGAAAGCCTTCTCTCCATCCTGGTGGACAAGAAACGGCAGGGGAAAACTGCAGTTCTTTCACTCAAGAAAGCTGGACCGGAACTTCCTGAGCTCCTGAACCAGTTCTCTGCAGGCATTGCTGGTATGGGCATTGCCGTTCTCTTTTCTGTTATCTATAAGGTGGCCTGTGGACGTGTTCCTTTTTGTGCATCCAAACTCCTAAGCATTGGGTTTGGGTTTGGACTGGTTTGGTTGTCCTGGGCGGTGAATAGACTGAGGGACACGGTTATTTACATCGGCAAGAATGCTGGAAAATTGAGCTTGAATGAAGATGAGATGGTGAAGAAAGTGGATAAAAGCGTGAGGGAGATATACTTTAGAGCTGCCACTCTAATGGCTGTGGCTGTGCTGAGGTTTGTGTGAGCATTGGGCTTATCAATTCCATGGAGGGAGGATGGTTTGAGAGCTTCTGGAATGCAGTCAAAAGTTGTGATTAGTGATTGAACCTGTAAATGGTGTAATTAGTTTGGGTAACTAATACATTAGGTCTGTCTGGAGGGAAAGGAATTTTGCTGAAGTCTTTAAGTGATTGGGCTCAAGTGATGATCCGGTAGAAAGTCCAAAGCAGTCAATTCCGACACGATCTTGAGCTCGCCTTAAAATGGTGTTGTACCTAAGATGCCATAAATTAGCTTGTGCATTAACCAAGCTGAGTTTTGCGTGGCTAGATACTGTCTTTAATGTAGTTCTCTGTATGATAATCTTTTCATTCGATACTAGAGTATACTGGATTTTGTGATTTTCTAATCTAATTCCATCTTGATCTACTGGGCCACTGTAATAATGGTGTTGGTAAATTAGTGATCCTGTTGGCTTGGTAAGCCAACCTGATTCTTTCCCTGCGAATACCTTAGTTTTATTCTGTTACGTTACTTTCTTTCCCTTTATAAGTTCTCACTCGATCTCCTTTTCTCCTTTGGAGTCCTCTGCACTCCACAACTTGTTCTTGATTTTGGTAACCTGTCCACTCCACTTGCTTGTAGAAGATTCAAGTCTAGTTTATTTTTCTGTATCATTTTCCTCTGTTTTGTTCATTTTCTTCCCACAAAATCCTAGATTGGGTGACATTAAAGAGATTTCTCCCGAAAACGGGAACAAAATAAAGAGATTTCTCCCGAAAACGGGAACAAAAGTATCAGACCAAAAGATTTCATCGAGGGAAGGGTGGACGGTAGTTTCTTTATAAAGAAAATAAACAAAGATCGGTACACACACCATATCAGAGTTTACTTTCAACTCTCTGATTGTTTATGGCAACATATTGACAAAGATTGGCCTCACATAGCAGCCTCAGTCTAGAGATCGGTACACACACCATATCAGAGTTTACTTTCAACTCTCTGATTATTTATGGCAACATCCTGACAAAGATTGGCCTCACATAGCAGCCTCAGTCTATCAAGGCCGTACCTATCTGCTGCTGCAAGTAAATGCTGAGACATCAAAGTTGAAGCCCACTTTGAATCCAGACCAGTAAGCTCTTGAAGATCAGGCAGAGAATCAAAGTACATAAAATGAAGCAATGCCTGCAAATTATACAGTTTAGTTATCGAGACTTTCTGCCAAAGGGGAACCAGTTCATGTAAACAATTGATAAACTTTAGTGATACAGTCAATCGACTAAGCGACACAATCATCCTGCAGCTCCAGGTTAGTCCGGCAAACCATGCTAATGCTACGATTATGACATTCAGACTTTTAGCACCACCAGTTCTAACTTGTTTTAGCCTGAAATTTTCTAATTAAAACAATAAAAGGAACTGCTGTTTTCTGTAAACGATGGCCCATATCCAAAGGACATTTACAGGGTCATGACATCTTCACAAGAAAGCATTTACAGAGTCATGACATCTTCACAAGAATTTTTTTTTCGGAAATTGGTGTATATGCATTTCCCCCCCTCATTTTCATAGTTGTACTTGGCTAAACTCATAGTAAATTGAACGGCGATGATGATGATCACGGAGCTGAGGCAGCTGCTACTTGCCAATTGATAATGATAGTGGAAGTATGTATGATGATATGGTGGCAATAACCACTTACAAGTGCCAAGCTAGCAGCTGACTGACGACCAATGGCGACTGTCCATGTAATAGTAATGGTTGGTTCCATAGCACATCAGAACATGTACCAGGACAAAAAGAAAGAAAAACAAACAAACAAAAAGAAAGAGAAAATTCTAGTACATCAGAATTGTACAAGGACAAAATGAAAGAAAGAAAAAAGATTAAAAAAATCACATGACTACATGGAATCAGAAAAAGGTTACCAAAGCCGGATAGGAGTACATTGCAGAAGTAAAAAAAAAAATTCTGAACCCTCAAACAATCTTAGTACCAGTATGGAGGATCAATTAGAAGAGGTTCAGATCAAGCTGAAACCAGTGCTGTCAACCTAAGAAAATTCCTAAAAATATCCATCCTGAAAGAAAGGCTTTCAGTTTTCAGATTATTCAATCTTCATATTCGGATGGCAGAACTTGCATTTTCCTTTAATAATTCTTGACTTTGCCAAATATCATTCTTCTTCATAGAGTCTAAAAAAAGATGATCGACATGAGATCTCCAAAATGTGCTACGTTGCAACTTATATGAAGCCAAAGAACATTAGTTGTATATACAGTGAAAAAAATTAAGGAGAACTGAAAAAAGCCCAAGATCATTTATAAAAGAAAAGATCAATTCTTACGTAATTCTCATGGAGCGTAATAGACTTACAACAGCAATTGGGTTGAGACATGGGGGTGAGATAAGCCCTTGCTATCACCACAGCAAAATTAGATTTTTTTTCCCTACTAGCATGATTAAGGAATGAGTTTAGACCATAAAAGAAACTTTCCTTTAAAGGACATAGACAAACTTAATTGCATCTGATCAAATCACGAGACAATGTAGACAATGGCCGAAACTTTTACCACATAAAATGACTTCCCTCAAGTGTACTTTATTCGGCCTTTTATCAATTAACAATCGCTTAAAGCAAGACTACCCAGGTTCTCCAAGTAATTTTTTAATTATATCCATCTGATGAGAAAAGGGAAGTCCTAATATACACAATTTTCGCATGATGCAGTATTGCTACATCTAAACGTAGAGAATAAATGGACTGACTAGCGTCCAGACATGGAAGAAGTAAGTTAAGAGACCAGAAAGACCACACAACAGGAAAGGGGAAGAGAGAGAAAGGGAGGGGGGGTTGCTCGTGCTGCCCATCAATGAGAAAGCAAAACCTTTGAGGACACTGTATACCTCAGTATATTTCCTTGACTTAATCTATCTGAAATAGACCACACAGTACATTTCACTGTACACTCAGTAAAAATAAGCACCATATTCATTATTTAACTTTTGTAAAACCTTTCCTGAAAAAGAAATTGCTGCTTTTGATTGCTATATCTTTACCCAATAGCACTCAAAGACTTTAGCCACCTAAATTAATAACACTAAGCTCAATCAACAAAGACAACACGAAAATGATTCCTACGCTTGAAAAAAAATCAATCGACATCACTGAACAGATGTGATGATGCTACATGTGAGCAGAAAACTGGAGTAGACTCAACCTAGGACATTATCAAATTAAACATGAATAAGCAGAATCTAGATGCGCAAAGCAGATAAACCAACTCAAACAAATTCCATGACAAAGAAGACAGATGAAGGAGGCAACGTTAAACCTTGAAAACTGCTGGCTCCATGTCTTCAACTCTTACATGCTTTGTATTCTGATCTTTCATCGGACCATAAAGTTGGGCTCTGAATACAGGGGATCGAGCAGCAAGTACCAGCTTGTGAGCAGGAAAAGCTTCACCATCTACTTCAAAGCTTACATCAGCTCCTTTCCCACTGTCCAAAAGCTTGCCAAAATCTTGACCTATACTAGAAGGTGGTACAGGTATGGAGAAAATCTTTGGTCCTTCTGTATGTGATCTAACAACACCAACAACACAATGTACTGAAAAAGTATCGTCTTTGAGGTAGTCTGATGTCTCAAGAAGACTTCGCTTGAAAAATTGTTTGTAGCCCCTACAGCAATTCGTGAAGATAGGTCATTAAATACTAGATACTTAGACTTATCAAATTTTAGATGAAATATAACACAAATGAAATTTGAGAAACAAAAGTGAAAAACCAATATTTTTTTGAAGTGCTATATCAAACCTAACAAGAATGGCAACTGAGTGATCTATCATTCAAAGAATCACAATCAATGACCTTGATTTCCAATTGGATAGCCTCATGGAAAAACCCATTCAACAATCAGATATAATTCGTTGAAGTATTAAACAAATCGCAACAAATTTAGTAAGCAGGTCTTCACTTGCATCTCTCTATCAATCCAGTTGCCCCCAAAAAGCACCAAATTAACACCATGAACTTGTACTGTTATGCGACGGGAACGAGACACAAAAGTTTACTACCAAAATTTACTAGAGAAATGAAAAATGAGAGACTACACACCCAGCAAAATGGAATGCGTATGCCACATGTTTAGGGGATAACATGCTTCATAAGGACCTAGGAGATATCAAAAGGGACATGCAGAATAGACTATTGAACAATTTCAACGGATTTCAGCAACCATTTGGATAAATGAGCCCACTAAAAAATTCCTAATTCACCTCGGCCATGCATCTAATCGTCCCGCCAAGTAAACTTCTTCCCAAGCGCAAGCCTACCTCACTAGAGTGATGGTAAATAAACGTCCAACGCTCTTGCGAAAAAAAAAATAACATCTTATCCTAACACATACAGCAAGCTCTAAGCAGTCCAATAGGTACTACGTTGTACTAGCACCAACTTCAACCTTTCAAGCTCTCTAGGTGATCTATCACCAAAAGAATCACAATCAAAGACCTCGATTCCCATTTGATAGCCTCATTGGCAAAGCCCATTCAACAATCAGATATATTTGGTCAAATACCAACTAAATCGCAACAAATTTAGGAATCAGGTCTTTACTTGCATCTCTATATCAACCCAGTTGCCCCCAAAAAGCACCATATTAACACCATGAACTTGTAGTGTTATGGGGCGGGAAAGAGACAAAAGTTTACTACCTTAAATTTTCTAGGGAGATGAAAAATGAGAGACCACACACCCAGCAAATTGAAATGCCTATGCCACATGTTTAGGGGATACATGCTTCATAAGGGCCTAGGAGATGTCAAAAGGGACAGGTAGATTAGACTATTAGAAAACTTTAATAGACTATTGAACAATTTAAATGAATTTCAGCAACTATTCGGATAAATGAGCCCACCAAAAAATTCATAATTCACCTCGGCCATGCATCTAATCATCCCGCCAAGTAAACTTCTTCCCAAGCGCAGGCCTACCTCAATAGAGTGATGGTCAATAAATGTCTTGCAACAAAAGATAACATCTTATCCTAACACATACAGCAAGCTGTAGGCAGTCCAATAGGTAATACGGTGTACTAGCACCACCTTCAACCTTTCAAGCTCTCTAGAAGCTCCGAATCCAGTAAACCAATAGCTTCATCTTTCTATTCGACCATGAAAGTTTTTTTACATCAAAATACCAGCTTGCATCATATGTACTCCTAAAAGCTTCTTGTGTAACACAAATGTGGAATGTTATTAGAAATCGCCAATCTGCCAGTCCAACAATTATTTTCTGAATGGACAAGCAAGAGATGATGTTCCGGCAGAAGGTCCCACTCATGGAAAAAAGCTCAATAAGCAGCCTAAAAGATCAAGCTCACAAAGACCTCGGACTCTAAATGAAGTTCATTTGTCAGTACACTACTATTCCAAAAGTACACTAAATACCGACTCTTCCAACAGTAAACTACACAAGATTATCTTACCTTATGCCATACATAAATTGCTAACATTCCTAAGAAAAACTCTAATTGTTGTAAGGCAGAGTAAATCAACTACAAATAAGAATTCCAAACGCATCTATAAATAAATGCAATGTGTAACAAGCGCCACTGAATAATTTAGCAATTGACCAAACATAAAGCGAAGCTGCTGAAAAACTCATATATAGGAGACGAGCCTATATAAAACCCTCAATCATGCAGCCAAAAACAACCGAAACACCGGATTCTCACACGATATACAAAACTCCAAATCCAGGTAAAAGGGTTTCGAAAGAAAATAAAGAGACCAAAATCTAAAAAGCACGTACCACATGCTACCGCGACATTTAAGAGTGTAAGGCCCACTCTCGAGCGTTCGCCTAAAATGGCTATGCACTTTGTGCCTCTCCTTCCCGCTCTGATCCAACAGCGTCAACTCGAAAAGCGCCCTCACGTCAGATCCCTCGCTCGCCAGCACAATGAACAAGGACACATACGCCGCATTGTCCTCGACGCTCTTCCCGTCCGGATAGAAATAGATCGCCCACTGATAACCCCCTACGGTGAAAGTGTCGGACGCCTTGTACTTGCCGATCCCGATCCCTTTTGACAGCGAGTACCCGTTGATCTGGAAGTGGTGGGAGCCATTGATGGTGTCGGTGATCGACCTCGTCGAGGAGGAGGGGGAAGACGAAGAAGCCTTCGAGCTTTCGTCCAGGACCTTTCCCATGCAAGGAGTTCCACAAATCGAGGCTCGGACGCTGCGAACCCCCCCACGAATCCTGTCGGGAGAAAAGGGGAAACGGGAGGTGGGGGGATCTGGGGATCGGTCGCGAACCCAATTCCGGCTCAATCCGAAGGTGGAGATGGTATCGGGGGAGATAATTTTCCGGGAAGAGGAGGGATTTGACCGGCGAGGAAATCTAGGGTTTGGGACTGAGGAGGGAATTTGCGATTTCGGGGAGGGGATTTGGGTAGGGCTAGGTTTGGAACACGATTGAATTCAAGTAGTCTGTCCTGTCTACCTCAAGTATATCTTTATCAGTTTGCAATTCGTGAAATACTTTGGTTCGAATGCACTTTGTACCTATTTTTTTTTTTAAAAAAAAAAATCAACGCCTTTTGAAGGTGAAGTTAGTAAAATAAAAAAAACAATTCCTTCTATCGTGTATCCCGATTAATGCAGCCTCGGATGCTTCAATTGTCGATTCTAGTATTGAGCGGAAGGTTACACATACGGGTTATGTATTGTGGGGTCAACTCTAATTCATTAGTACCAATAGGCGGCATAGGAGAAGAAGCATTACGCCTAAAAATCAACAACACGAAAACTTTGTTATGTTATAAATTATACTGCTCTCTTATCGAGACTGGAACTAAGAAGAATGGTTGGGCCAACAAATATCCATCTCGTTTGTATTTTGGATACCTGTATAACCATCGAAAATTGTTGAAGTGACGAATTCATGAAATTCAAGGGGCGTGGGGGACAAAGAAATTGCTGAAGTTACCATTTTTTTTTTATCTAGTATCAACCCATTTGATATTAAAAAAGATCTTTTGCAGAAAGGTTGGCTAGAGATTTCTTGTAAAAACACTAGCCCCGCTCAATCAATAATGAGAATATTTCAATTTTTTTAATTCCATGGATTATTCTCATTATGCACGTAAGGGAGGAGCCGTATGATGTGAAAATCTCACTTGCGGTTCTGGAATGGAGATTCTTTGAATCGTACAACTACCGCAACGGATGTCGGCTCAATCCGAAGGAAATTATGCGGAAGCTTTACAGAATTATTATGAAGCTATGCGACTAGAAATTGATCCCTATGATCAAAGCTATATACTCTATAACATAGGCCTTATCCACACAAGTAACAGAGAACATACGAAAGCTTTGGCATATTATTTTCGGGCACTCGAACGAAACCCATTTTTACCACAAGCTTTTAATAACATGGCTGTGATCTGTCATTACGTGTGACTATCTCCACTATAAAAAGAAAAAAGGAAAGAGAAAAGAGCGAATCCGCTAGTAAATACAAGGAAAAATAGGCTTTCTACAAAAAGTAGAAGTTGCCAAAAGGAAAACAGAGAGAACCGATAGGAAAAGAACTGGTTCCAAACTTCTTCCTACTTTAGTCAGCTCAGTTTCTAGGCTAGTTCCTATTTCTGATCTCTCCAACTACAGCCATTTGAAAGAGACTGAATTGAGTTCACATCGTTGCACTCACCAGAACTTGCTCACACAGAATCTTTCAGGCCCTTAAAAAAGCATGAACATGCACAAGATGCCAAAACAAATGTCCTGTTCGTGCCTTTTCTCCTCTCCCAAGAAGCACCCAACAGAACAATTCCCATCCAAAACGAGGAAATGATGATTCTTGAGTGGAGGGTTCCCAGAAATCCCAGCTCTCATCAATCAATAGAGGGAAAAAAATGGCTAATTTGTCCAAATTTCAGTGACTTATGCAGAATCCAATTCTCACCCCTCCTTTTCAATATGCTGCTCAAGAGTTTGCCTTTGTTGAAACTGCTGTCGCATTGTGTCTCGCAGCTCTAAAGCTACTCTAATCCTTCATAATCCCATTTGGAGTATTCTCCATCACGACACTTACCAAATTTTCTTCGTTTCAGATAATCCACGGACAGGGAAATCTCGGTTTCAATCACGAACCGTTGAATCGCTTGGAAAAGATTGATAAAGTCGAACTCTTTAAGAGAACTATCTGGGAATCTCACCTCGTGTTCCCCCATGACTTATGCTCGACTTTAAAAAAAAATGACTTTGTTCTTCACATAAGGATCATGAGAACTAGTCTTTCAAGTAATCCTTATTCCATCCTTCCTTCCAACCCGTCTCCTATTCCACTCCGTTTGTATAAAAACTCGACGGAGTTCGGAGCTTTATGAGCTGCACTTGCTCTTCATCTCGTGATCATTTTCTTCAGAACACAAAACTACTCTCTCTTTCTTCCCTTCTGTCTCTGACCGAATATGAACAATAACGAGAAGTGCGAAAAATCTTCTTCTGAAGTATGTGAGAAGATATCCCGTGCTATCCGTCGAATAGCTCGAGGTGGGCAAGCACCCAATCCTGCACAGACAGAGGCTGATCCATCCGTTAAGGCCCTTGACATCCAGCCAAAACCAGAAGGCGGTCGTCGAATTACCTTGGTTCTTGGAAATGGCGAAGGTAAGTCCTCGACCTCGGATTCGGGAGCTAATAAACCCAAGTTGGAGAGCACTTGGAGTGTTCATCAAGAAAGCAAGAGGAGCGGAGACGATATCGACCACAGGTTCTCCGACTACATCAACAGAACGTGGCTCAAGATTAGGTCTATGTCAAATGTTGGCCGAGGGAAGAACCATTCGCCTGCGAAGGATACGAGGCATGATCATTTTGCGGATTACATTACCCGAGCCAAGAAGAAGCTCAGAACAACTTCAAGCATTGGCGGCGGCGGTAGGAGTTTTTCCTCGAAGTGAAGAGTTAAGACCCACCTAAAGTTTGAAAGTGAATAACTCATCTCAAGTCTCAACTTTTGGTGAGAAAAGGTATGATCAGGAATAAAAGTTTCAGCTGACAAGTTCTGATTCTTGAGTTTGCAAATGGTGGTCCTTGTCTGAATGCCATCTTTGGGGGTTATTGAATACATGAAATGGCTCAAGCTGAGCCTCTTGAATAATTTACTTTTGGGATGAAAACAACGGGTTTTGTTTGCATCTTGTCTGGGGTTTGGTTGAAATCTTGTAATTTCAATTAGTTCATATGTCTTGGCGTGCGCCAAGAGTTGTTAAATCATTCTCTATATTTAGTATGAAAAATCAATGAAGCAAGATTTTACATCTCTAGCTAATTGCCTTTATTATAGTGTCCGCGGTGTTATCAAAAGATTTCTTGCAATTATTTCTAGTATGGAATGAGCCAATCGTCACATAAAACCGTCCATTCTGGTTCTATATTTGTTCGAAGAAAATGCTTAGCCAATTCCACGCGAGCGGGCACCAATAATCAATGATCTAAGACTTGATCTAAACTTTCGCGCCGCGCATTAGAGATCTAGCGTACTACTGCATGCTTCGCGTCGCTCTTATATATGAATTACTCGAGCTCGAGAGGGTTTGCAACCCATTGGTGCCGGTCCTGAACTTCATTTATTTCTTCAGTTCTAAACTTGAAAATTAAGCGCTCGCATTCTTTCTGGGTATAAGCTTGAAGATCACAAACTTCAGCTCATTGATTTTAATCGATGGAAATCTCGCTTGTCACACTACAGAGGTTATGAAATCTTTTCGGGCCGCTATTGTTTGTCAACCTCACAGTTTCTTGAAACATCCTATGATCAATGGAAACTGTACTAGCAATTTAATCATCGCACTTGAAATGGAAACTGAGTCTCAGCAGCAAATGTGGGAATACTGTCAGGGCCGGTAGAACTGGGTAAAGTGCTGAACCGTCTCTATAGGTTGAGGAGATCACTTAAAATGAAGATATGCTGCCAAAGAGGACGATATAGCTTTTGCAGGATACGTATTGAAGTGCTCTTTGCGGTTTAAATAGCATCATACTCGTCCTAAAAGGTGAGGATCGAGTAATGTGATGTTCATTACTATGATTGCAGATGTTCGCTCAGCTACCATGCCCCTAGAGGCTCTGGAATTGCCGAAAAATTTGCCGTGCAGAAACAAGCAATTGAGTTTAGCATGTCCGGATTGGGTTTTGCAGAAACGGAGGGACTAGATATGTCCAGTCGGTCGAATTTGGTTCGAAATTCAAAAATAACCATCGACTCCAATGGTAGAGTCTCGATCACAGATGGTGGGGCTGAGATGAAGGATCTCCTCTCAAGTGTAGCGGAGTTTTACCTATCAAGGAATTTAACTCGAGGGAGAAAGCTTTCGATGCCAGTTCCTTACTTCGGTAGGTATGACAACAACAACAACCTCATATGCTTAACAATGCTTTAAGAGGAGTTTTCTGAATATTGATCTTCTTTCCTCTTTCTTTTTGGTCCTTATGAATAGGCTTGCATGCCATATGTGATGACTAGAGCTCGAACTGACAGAGTGCTCTCTCTCTATGTGGATCTTCTTTTCACTTGGATTCACATTTACCGTCTATCCTACAGTTCATTTTCTTTATTCTGTTGCTTGGATCATGGCAATGCATTGGAGTTGGAAGTTTATAGGGTAAGTATATATGTGTTAGTGTAGTCTTTGAATAACTTATATTGATCCACATTTTCTGAGCACTGTTGTGTTGGTCCGATGACCAATGCAAACAATATTTAGCACCAGAAAAAGTTTATTTGCCCCTTGTGTTTCTCATTCCTTGTGTTGTAATTTGAATTGGTGCAGATAGTATGATAATAAGATGCCCACTTTCCTTGCTCTCTTGTCCACCATGATGGATAGAGTTCTCATGGGGATCGCTCATAGATGTCAAACTATATTTGTGGAAAATCATGTGATTTAGCAAGAGTTGTTGATTTAAGGGATTAATTGGATGGTTAGCCAAATTGCTCAGCCTCAATGAGTATAAAATATAACATTCTGCCTGTTTCCTAGCGCAGATCACCATTGAACTACCTAGTTTCACAATTCCACTTGTATTTGCCAAATGAAAAACGGAAAAATGCAGACAGAGCAAGTTTTACTTTCAGGAGTAGAAGCGAGATTCGTAACCGTGTGCATAGCAGGATGAGCCAATGTGAAAGTGCAAGCTTCGTTGCCCGAACGCGATTGGTGCTGGACAGACTAGGTGCTTCTGCGGTAGCAAGAGAGGTCAGGTGGTGACAACTTAGAGGTGTTACACCGAGCATTTCTAGTCACAATGGAAGAGAGGTCTAATAGTCTATCCAAGAAAGAGGAATATGTTTGCCTCTGATTCCTGATAACTGATTAGCATGTCGATCATCATCGGTTAAGCAGTCTGACACAATTATTGTTTTGAACTCTTTTTGTTGAATATTGGCTCTCTAATTTGAAAGTTGTGCTGCTTTAGTTAAAGAAAAAGTCCTTACTAGTACTTTTATTTATTGTTGCATATGTGAAAGAGCATGATCCTTACTGCTTGTTTGAATGTGTTGTAATCTCTCGGCCCTGAAAAGAACAAGCTCCAGCAATTATCAAGGAAAAAGAACAGCAGAAAAGTGAGTAGAGAGAGAGATCTGTTCAAAAGAAATAACTTCCACTCGTGCGAAAGCCTTCTATCCATCCTGGCGGACAAGAGACAGCAGGGGAAAACTGCAGTTCTTTCACTCAAGAAAGCTGTACCGGAACTTCCTGAGCTCCTGAACCAGTTCTGTGTGGGCATTGCTAGTACGGGCATTGCCGTTCTCTTTTCTGTTGTCTGTAAGGTGGCCTGTGGACGTTCCAAACTCCTAAGCACCGGGTTTGGGTTTGGGTTTGGACTGGTTTGGTTGTCCTGGGCGGTGAATAGACCGAGGGACACAGTTACTTACATCGGCAAGAATGCTGGAAAATTGAGCTTGAATGAAGATGAGATGGTGAAGAAAGTGGATAAAAAAAGTGTCAGGGAGATTTCCTTCAGAGCTGTGCAACTATTTTGGGTAACTAATACCTTAAGAGTCTGTCTGGAGGGGATGGAATTTTGCTCAAGTCTCTAAGTTATTGGGCTCAAGTGATGATCTGGTAGAAAGTCCAAAGCAGTCTGTGCCAACATGATCTTGAGCTCGCCGTAAAATGGCGTCATTTTAGTATAGTTCTCTTTATGGTAATCTTTTCATTCGATACTAGAGTATACTGGATTTTGTGGTTTCCTAATCTAATTCATCTTGATCTGCTTGGCCACGGTAATAATGGTAATGGTCAATTGGTGATTCTGCTGGCTTGGCAAGCCAACCTGAGTTCTATTCTGTTTATGCTACTGACTTTCTTTCCCTTTTCGAGCTCTCGATCGATCTCTTTTTCTCCTTTCGAGTCGTCCACACTCCGCAACTTGTTCTTGCTTTTCGGGACCTTTCCTCTCCACTTGCTTGTGGAAGGCTCAGGTCTAGTCTATTTTTCTCACTGTCTTTCCTCTCTTTTTATTCATCTACTTTCCCTGAAATCAAGAACATGATCCAAACGATTACCACGAACGACGGGTGGTCGATAGTTGTCAAACAAAACATCAACATATGATGAGAAAATAACCAGAAATCTGTACACACACCATGTCTGAGTTCCTAGTTCAACTTCTGGTTAAATTCTCAACTTTCTGACAATTGAATCAGTAAGAAGTCAATTATATCTAACAGACAGAGGGCAGGGGATTTTTTTGATTGTCTCTGTTGAAGTATCAATTGGTTAGTTTTGAAAGAAGATGAAATTCGAGTAGTTGCCAAAAAGAGAGAAACAGAGAGAACAGATGCAGGAAAGAACTGGTTCCAAACTTCTTCCTTCTTCCCTAGGCCTCAGTTTCCAGGCTAGTAGTTCCTATTTCTTGCCTCTCCAGCAATAGCCATTGACAGAAACTGAATTGAGGTCACGTTCACACTGTTGGAAAAGCAATGCTCTCTGCCAGCCACAGAGAATCTCTCTGGGCCCTCAAGAAAGCATGAACACAAATTACAAGATGCCAAACCCAAACGTCCTGTTCATGCTTTTTCTCCTCTCCCCAAAAGGCACCCAACAGAAGAAATTACCATGCAAAAGAGAGAATGATGATGATTCTTGAGTGGACTGTCTCCAAAACATCCAGCTCTAATTAATTCATAGAAAGCAAAAATGGCTCATTTTGTCAAAAATATGCAGAATCCAATTCTCACACCCCACCTTTTCAATATGCTTTTCAGATGTGCTGCTCATGGATGGTTTTTGGCCTTTGTTGAAACTGCTGTCACATTGTGTCTCACAGCTCTAAAGCTTCTCTAATCCGTAATGGTCCCATTGGATTATTCTCCATCGTGACGCTTCTCGGGTTTCGTCGTTCCGGATAATCCATGGACAGTGAAAGCGTGGATTCAATCACGAACCGTCGAATCGCTAGGAAAAGTTGACGAAGCCGAACTCTTCACGAAAACTATCTGGGTATCTCACCTCGTATTCTCTTGTGACTTATGCACGACTTGAAAAGGAAAATTACTTGGTTTTTCGCACACGGGTCAGGAGAACTAGTCTATTAAGTAATCCTTATTCCACTCCAATGGTATAGAAACTCAGACGGAGTTCGGAGCTTTAGGAGCCTTACTTGCTCTGCACCTCGCGATCATTTTCTGCAAAACTCAACCCTACCCTATCTTCTTTTTCCTTCTGTTCCCGACTGAACATGAACCAGAACAAGAACTGGGATAAACGTTGTTCTGAAATATGTCAGAAGATATTCCGTGCTATTCGTCGAATAGTTTGGGGTGGGCAAGCCGCCGATTCTGCACAGTCAGAGGCCGATCCTTCCGTCGACATCCAGTCAAAACCAGAGGGTGGCCGTCGAATTACCTTGGTTCTTGAAAACGGTGAAGGGAACTCCTCGATCTCTGGTTTTCCTGACAATCGAACGGCAATAGTTGACGCACGAACCGAACCGGTGAAGACCCCAGGCCACCAGGGACCAGGACAATCCGCGAAAATAGTAGCCGTTACCGAACCCGGAATCCCGGTTCGGGGTTCAGGGTCGGGGAAGACCGGGCCAGGTTCGAATACAGGCGGGAGCGACGGTGAAGTTACGATAACGCACGGGGAGAGAGCTAAGAAGCCCAAGTCGGAGAGCACTTTGAGTGTCGATCAAGAAAGCAAGAGAAGCGGACATGATACGGACCACAGGTTCTCCGACTTCATCAACAGAACGTGGCTCAAGATCAGGTCTATGTCGAATGTCGGCGAAGGGAAGAATCGTTCGCCCACAAAGGATACCGGGCACGGTCAACGCGATCATTTCGCGGATTACATTACAACTTCAAACATCGGCGGAGGCGGCGGCGGGGGGAGGGGTTTGAGTTTCTCCTCTAAGTGAAGAGTGAAGAGAGAGACCCACCTGAAGTCTGAAAGCGAATGCTCATCTCAAGCCTCTCAACTGTCGATGAGGAAAAGCCAAAGGCATGATCAAGGAATAAAAAGTTTTCAGCTCACAAAGGTCTCCGGTTCTTGATTTTGCAAAATGGCGGTCCTCGTCATAATTTGTAAATTTTCCAAACATTGTGAAGTTGGAAAAGAACAGTGTTATGTGTCTGGTTGAACTCTTGTATGATTTTTAAAGGGTTGACCTTTTCGTTTTTCTATCGAGTGTGGTTGACCACCTATGGATTAAGCATATGGTGTGGAAATAACATTGGATTTTATTTTTCTCATATACAACTTAGTTGTATATTTTTTTATATTAAAACATTCTATGTACCAAATATTCCATTTCAAATTTGTCATGGAACTGCATTTTAAGATGAATCCTTCCTTCTTGTTCGCGAGATCACTTTTTTTTCTTTCTTTCTTTCGAGAAACTTTAATTTCCTAAACCTAATGATGGAATAATTGACAAGATCAAACTCCCCTTGCATTGGAAATTGTGCTCGTAGGAAAAAAAAAATCATTTTCATGGGCGCTTCCCGTTTGGTTGGGGAGCACGGTGACGTGAGTAAAACAACCACCGGAGATTGTCTCAGTGGCCGGCCACTTCTCATTTGGGAAGGGAGAGATGAGGAGTTCGATTCTCCACCTTCTTAGAGGTTAGAGGTGGGAACGAGTGAGTAAGGGAGTAGGGTTTCGCAATCTGGACACAGCATATTAACAAAAAAAAATTATGCATGGCACTATTCATTATTCATTTAGCCACGTCTCTTCCCATCTTTGGAAACTCCGATAATTCACACCCCTTCTCTCGCTCTAACATTACCCACCGATATAGAAGTTCAATGATTGTAATGCTTCTCGATTTACTAAACTGTCGCAAATTCCACTACTAGTTGGCATGAATGAATCATCCCCAAAAAAAAGAAAAGAATCATATCACCGGAAAATTTATCAAATTTTTTTAAAAATTATTGTAAATGTGTCAATTCAATGACAATTATTTTTGCCGATTGAGTTATAAACCTTTTGCCTACTAATTCAGTCATTCCCATCAATTTTAGCCAAAATGACATGGATGCCAACTGTCTTACGTGACACTACCGGCGTTGATGTGGATTTTAAAATTTAAACTTTTTTGTTTTTGTTTTTTTCTTTTGTTTTCTTTTTTTATTGTTAATGGCGATGCCGTTGACCACAAGCCAAGGCCCGACGACCTTCGCCAGCCACTGGGTGAGGGCATTCGAGCCCTTGCACTTGATTGGCACTTCACGCCCCTCACAATCGAATCAACCTCGCAGATCTCTCTCTCTGTGCGCAGGGGGGGGGGGGGGGGTGGTGTGTGTGAAAGTGAAGCAGACATGGCGGATGATAAGCAATCGAAGTCGATTCCGTTGATCGATTACTCGAGCCATAGCAAGAGCAGCGGTGGAGGGAGTAATTCCTCTCTGTAAGACCCTGAGTACATCGACAAGTCTCCTCCGAGTAGTGGCATTGCCAGCACTCATGTGTAATTTTTTTGAATTTTTTTTGTCTTTTTGTCTTTTCTTTTTTTTATTGTTAATGGCCGGCATAGGCCTCCGACCACTGGGTGGGGGGCTGCGAGCTCTCGACGCAAGGCACGAAGTCCATGTAATCAATTTCTGGCCAAAACTAGCCGGAAAGACTGAATTGGCACAAGTACAAAAATTTTAAAACTCAATTGGCCAAAAAAAAATTTAGAACTGAATTGACACAATTGCAATATGTTTAAGACTATATATATATGGGTTATGCTTTTTCCACTCCCTTTTGGGCTACCACACTCCCTGAATTAATGTTTTGACAATAATATCCCTTGTGTGTCCCACCTTTTAGCATGTCATTCATATTAAGAGATTATTAAATTCAAACGTGAGCCCCATTTTGTGTTTACTTTTTTCTTTTTCTTTTTTCTTTTTCTTCCTTATCTCTCTTCTCTCTCTTTTGGTGTTTGTCGCATACGTCCTCTAACGCGCCTCCAACCCAAAGGCTCCATTGGCCGCGCCATTCGCTCACTTCTCCATCTAGCTGCCTTGACTAGCCGTCATCGAGACCTTCTCGACTATCGTTCATTCTGCTATGAAAGGGCGGCATTTTCACCTTGAGAGCATTGTCAGATTGGCCGCTTCTTTCTCATCTCTCTCTCTCTCTCTCAAGTTCCTTAAGTTCATCATGTGGTTGGATCTTCATCTTCAAAACCGTTCAGACACATGGAGCGGTCAAGCTACGCCTCGCCGATCTTGTGCCGCTGATCTTGTGCCCCTTCACGGCTGAGTAAACGATGGTCAAGAGGTCTCGATGACGGCATGTTGAGGCCGCGAAGAGCGGCGAGATGGAGAAGCGAGCAAATAGCGCGGCCAATGGAGCCTTGGGGTCGGAGGCGTAGTGGACGTACGTGAAGAAGGCAACGAGAAAGAAAACGAGGAACTCGCAAAAAGAGAGAAGAGAGAGATACGGAAGAAAAAGAAAAAAAAAGAAAAAAGTAAACACAAAATGGGGTCCACATTTGAATTTAATAATCTGTTAATGGAAATGATATGCTAAAAGGTGGGATCACAAGGGATATTGTTGTCAAAACACTAATTCAAAGAGTGTGGTAGCCAAAAAGGGAGTGGAAAAAGCGCGACCTCTGTATATAACATGTAATGGCTGAGAGAGAGAGAGAGAGATCAATGAGCAAGATTTCTGCATCTCTAGTTAATTGCCTTTTTGAAAGTTCAATGATTTTTTTTTCTATTTAATTCTCTCCAAAAAGAGTAAGCTCAGTTTCGGTGAATAATCTCGAACCTAAAAATATTGTATTCTAGAATAATCGGAGACATGGTGTTAGTGTCCCGAGTGTTTGATTCACGAGTCGCTTTGTTTGTTACATGTGGATTAAGCACCGGAAGATCCAATTTTCAGCTCTAGTAAGATATGTCGGGAAATTAGGTTTTTCCGAAGGCATCGCGGATTTGCCGCCTTGGCTTTGTCTTAATTGACATCATATTATAAAACCGTAAATAAGACGACCTATTTGAGAAATATCATTTTTTGCGCTAGGGTGCGCGCGCGTGTATATATATATATATATCTGCATGGCTCGAGTAAGATGTTCGCGTGCAGTTGTGCACTAATAACAATCCCTAGACAGTTGTTTGAGATTTTATATTTTTATGCTAAAGAGACACCACATTGCGCATGACAAATCTCTGATTTATCGTGGGTTGACTTATGCTTTGATGCTCTTGTCCTTTCCTAACGGAGGCTTCTTATGACTCCGGCCTACAAAAATATAAGCATCTTTCAATCCATGCACAATACATAAACATAATAAAAAAGAGCAAAATTTTTCGATCAGTCATGAATCTATTGTATGGATGTCAATTCAGTCTTAAACTTTCTAAATTTGTCAATTTAGTCCTAAACCTTTACATGAAATTTCAATGTAGTCTTCCCGGTCAATTTTGGCAGACGCGGCGATCTGTCACGTGGGACGATCGGCAATGATTGACTGTCGCGTCAGTGATTTTCCGGAGAAAATCGTTTGGTTATTATTTTTTAATCTTATTTTGAGGTTGTTTCATTATATCATAAGAATAACGGGAAAAAAAAAAAAAAGAGTCTTTGGATTGAAACTAGACACGACCCATACATTCGCACCAACCTAACTGTTGTTGCACGCTCAGTAAATAATTTAAAATACAGAAATTTAATGGCGAGAACATTAATTGCGAATGCACATATGATCCCTCATGTCTATAAATACAAACCGCTATAGATTTTTTTTTTTTTTCATAATTAGTGCATTTTATTCATATTGGCATGTGCATCCACATTAATAAAAAAAAAATCTAGGATTCCCATAATAGAGGGTAATTTTTAAATAATCATCTAATTAATTAATAGGCGTCAGCTCTATTTCCAAATAGTTATGAATTAATTGGACTGAGTCCCATTTCGACATCCTCTGCGATCAGCTTCAAAACACATTCTCTTTTGGTTTATTGCAAGGAAAATCGTCATCGAGAAAATGTTTTCCGTATTTCCGGCATTTGGATGATGAAAAATTAATGGCCTAATATACCCTATAATGCCTCTAACTTGAGCCTCGGTATTAATTCTGCCCTAATTTATTTTGTCTCCTACAAAACCTCAACGTCAAGTCTCAATTTTACCCTAAACATTTATTTCCTAGAAAAAACCCCAACTATAGGTTTAATTCCAATTTTATAATAATTTTTTCTCCTAAAAATCATCAAGTTGCCTCAATTAACCATTTGTCCATAATTGCCTTTAGTGATCTTACGTGGCATTTCCATGCCATTGCTCTAGTTTTTTTCCCATATTTTAGATTCAAGAAGATGGTTTTTGGAGATGAATTTCCATATCATCCCAAATAACGTCTTCTTGGATTTGAAAATTTTGGGTAAAAACTAGAGCAATTAGGGTAAGCTTTCTTCAATTGCTCTTACTCTTAATGGAGTCTTCTTTCCATCTTGCTCGGGGATCTTCGATTTTGCTATTGGTCTTCAATCTCTCATGCTCGGGAGTGTTCTATCTCTTGTGGTCGAAAAGCTTGCGCTTGAGACGCTCGAACAACTCGTGCTATAAAGTTTTCCATCTCTCGGTTGTCAATGAAAATTTTTGGATGGAGAGTCAACGGACGTAGATTTTTATCTTAAGAAAAAGTTGGTGTTTTTTTTTTTTGTAAAAATGAAAAAAAAAATTAGGGTAAAATTGCGACTGCGCGGTAGAATTTGGACACAACCTAAAGTTTAGGGTTTTTCATGGTAAATATTTCTTAGAACATGGAGTGTGAATCAAACCCATGTTTGAATTGAAATTAAGATATTGATACAAGTTTTTCCCTTCTGAATTAGATAGATTCATATCTGAAAGAGGTTGACAATAAGTTCTTTCAAAATTGACTATTTGCCCCTATGTTAGAGGTGTTCCAAAAATGGGGTAAAAAAAAAAGGGTAGAATAAGATTGGACCTAAAATTTGAGTTTTTTATGGGACAAAAAAAGTTTAAGGTAGATTTTAGATCGGATCTAGAGTTGAGGGTTTTTTAGAGTATTAAGCCGAATATTAACCCATCTACGCAAAACGTTTTCCATGGACTGAAAACAATAAGCTTAAATTGAGGGAAAATGACTTCTCATTCTGGCAAATAGGAAATCACTTTCTCTAAACAAACAAATAAATAAAAATTATCTATTTTTCTCGAAAATGACTTATACGAAAAATATTTTTTCTAGCAAACGCATGCTTAAAACAAGTCAACTCTCTCCCAAGTGGCATGCAACGGCGTGCCTATTCTTAAGAATTTCGCACCTATGCACGATCAATGTCACATAACACGCGTGGAACTTGCCAAATTGCACTAGACTAGGATAGCTCACACCTTCTTTCTCTTGTAAAATGATTGGAAAGTTCATGTTTCAAATACCAAAATTAAGTCCATAATATCTTTTGTGCACTCTAATTTTTTTAGTAATGCATTTAATAAGAGTATATAATATATATATTCAAGCCTATTTTGGAATTATAATAATGTCCTATATAATATATATATGTCTCCCCCATCAACCACCATTTCCCTTGTTTCAATCTCTCGCTCTCTCGTTTCGAAGCCGAGACTAGCAAATCTGATACTTTAACGGACTTCTGCCGTGACGCCAATGGCGGCAGGACCCGCGTCTCCGGCCAACAAAGCGCCTCGCCCTCCGGCGACGCAGATGCGGCGACCACACCCGGTCCTCGCCGCCGACGCATTCGCCAGGGACGCCATGGTCGCTTGGTTCCGCGGAGAGTTCGCGGCAGCGAACGCCATCATCGACGCCCTCTGCGGCCACCTGGCGGAGCTCAGCGGCGGGGCAGGACAGTCGGAGTACGGGCCGGTGTTCGCCGCAATCCACCGGCGGAGGATGAACTGGATCCCCGTGCTGCAGATGCAGGAGTTCTGCTCGATAGCCGACGTGGCGGCGGAGCTGAAGAGAGCGGCTGCCAGGAGAGCAGCGGCGGCCGAGGAGGGATCAGTTGAAGGCGAGGGCGAGGAGAGGAGCGAGAGCGTCGGCGTCGAGGAGGTGGAACTGGAAGGAGAGAAAGAGGGAATTTCCGAGAAAGCGAGGGAAAGCGACGGAAACGGCGGTGACGGTGATTTCGAGATTGCGGACGTAGAGGACGATTCACCGGCGACTGCGAGCAATGCTACCGATTCAGGTTGGTTCGTGGTTCATGCGCTTTCCTGTGTTTCGTTCGTGGACTATAATATCAAACCGCATGCTGTAGACAAAAAATATTCAACAATTAAAAGCTTTACCAATCTTTTCATTACACTAAAAAGTTAATACTATTTTTTTCCTTAAAAAGATTTTCCTTATATTTTACTGAATTACCAATTTTGTAGTTTTTCATAAAACCATCTTTTCAGCCCGTTTCTTTTTTTCCTTTTTTTTTTGCTATAATATAGGGGTACGGGTGTGAAGACCCGACAATTTAGAGGCTCACGAAACACCCCGTGAATCCCATGAACTGGTTAACTCTAGGTCTTTCGGCCTATGCAGGTTGCTTTGACTAGAGCAATTTCAACGCTGTCGGGTGGGATTTTTTATTTGTTTCTTTAATGTGTACAGCCGAACATACATACGACCGTATTCGACTAAGTATAAACATATTTAACGCTTAACTATTTTCTTAGGTTTAAATTTGCCGTCAAAATAAAACACAATTTTCAAAAGTTAGTATTCACATGACTGATATTAACTTGCAAGCGTTCAAATTTTTTTTTTCCCCGCCATTTCTCCGATCTTCTCTCGATCTGAACGGGAAAAACGACACGGGTCCGTCCTAGGATCTCGAATTCTGTTTCGGGATCGAATTCAACGTCCGAATTCTTTCCTCTTGAATCCTTGATCTGTCTTGCGGAGATTCACGTCGCGAGAATTTGAATCAAGAACTGGGTCGTCGTCGTCGTCGTTCAAATGACCTCCCCCCGGTTCTGTTCAACGTCAGACTTCGATGGTTCTTCGAGTGCGGGCAGCGAGCTTGTGATTGGTTTGGAATTTGGAGCCACGCTTTTCTTGGAAGGCCTTATTTTGAACGCTGAGCAAAAAACCAAGAGTGACCAACATCTTAAGATCCGCCACGCCCAACAGTTTTTTGTCTGCTGTCTGAAAATCCGATGTTGATCAAGCTCACGGTGAATTGTACTGCGACGGTCTGGTTCCGATTCCAACTGTGACCAGCTTCTTTCTTTTAGTAATTTGACGTTACTCGGGCTTTGTCTGTGTTGATTTCTCTCGGTCGTACCCGTTTTGGTCGTCCGGTTTTCGACGATTTGGTGGTTCATCCCAGAGGATGTCTCCGGGCGAGTGAATTCAGTTGGACCTTAACGGTGTCGGTCTCCGACCGGTATTGTCATACCCAGAATGACAAGTCAAGCATGATTGTCTTCCTCATTCCAAGGACGTTATCGCTCAAATTGTATGAACTAATGATTGTTTGTTCAACAGGGAACAATCCTAAAATCTGCATTGAAATTTTGGGTGGAGCTTTTGATGGTTGGTAGAATAAGCAATCGAGAGCGATTGGTATATTTGCAGCTGCCTTTTGATCTAAGATCGATATGGATCGGAATGACGATTCGACTTCGATGTGTCGTCCTTGATTTCTCCTTTCCTGCAAAGAAAGCAAAGACAGATGGGAATTTAAACTAGTCCTCTTTAGCTGATTATGGAGCCTCTTTTCCACCTGCAGTAGATATCTATTGATTCTCATGTATGTTCCTCTTGATTAACAGGAGGTTCACAAGAGTTGCAGCCCACACCAGAAAAACTCGAGATATGCTTCGACCACCAGGACTGTGGAGGGCGTTTGACCCGGATCAAATTGACAAAGGGTTTCAAAGCAAAGGAAGCAGTTAAAGGGCATATGGCAAGTGTTTTCCATCCAAACTAGAAATCTTCTTTTCTTTTAGCGGGAATGAGATTTTGAATCTTTTCATCTAGTCTTCCAATGCATGAAGAAGACGGTAATCGGCCGTCACTGATGGCCGAAAATTGCCACTGGCAGGTGAACGTAGTGAAAGGTTTGAAACTGTATGAGGACATATTCACTGCTTCGGAGCTTTGTAGATTGAACGACTTCGTTGACGAACTCCGTGCTGCTGGCCGAAATGGAGAACTCCCAGGTAAGCTTCCCTAGATGGTCACTGTGTCTGAACAAAAGGGCATCTTTACATTTACTATGTGAGCTCTTTCATAGAACTAATATACGCAATTACGTATTGGCCGATTGCTTATATGCTTTTTGTTTCCTAAATCATAGTGCGGAATTTGACTTTACAGGGGAGACCTTTATATTATTCAATGAGCAGATGAAGGAAAACAGGACAGAGTTGATCCAGTTTGGGCTTCCAACTTTCAAGCATATAGAAGAAGATACAACAGACAGTGCAAGAAGTAAGTCCACTAGGATCCTTAATGGGACCATTGTGTAAGGAGTAAGCTTTTCGTTAAGCTTCATCAAACGAGTGTCCATTTTGTATTTACAGGTAAGATTATGCCCATTCCGGTTCTTCTCCAAGATGTCATAGATCACCTGGTTCAGTGGCAGTTACTGCCGGTTTATAAAAAGCCAAATGGTTGCATCATTAATTTCTTCGACAAGGTACGTTCTTCGATTAACTGCATCAACACGGGTTTTCAGTACTTCAGGACAGAGTTGGCAGGATATAATGCTCTGCATAGCATTCCTAACAGTTTGGTTTTCGAGATGTTAGACTTCGATTCAATTTCAAATGGATGAGATGTCAAATATATGACACATTTTCCATGCAGGGGGAACGTTCAAGGCCTTTTCTAAAACCACCCCATTTGGATCAGCCGGTCTCGACTCTTTTCCTTTCCGAATCAAGAGTAGCATTTGGCCGTTCTCTTATGAGTGATCACGAGGGGAGCTACAAAGGCCGGCTCATGCTCTCGTTGAAAGAAGGGTGAGTTATTAGGGACTGTATTGAATCTGGAGTAGCAGATATCTAATTACTCCCTCCCCCCACCTTCCTTTGATCTATAGCTTCTTGTTTCAATTCTGCGTAGAAAAGTTAAATAGACGATGCTCTCATGACAGAAGACTTAATGATGATGTGTAGAGCTTGTTGCAGACAAGTTATTCAGGACATGTGCACTGCAAATAGCTTTGTTTATATTAGATGCTGCACTTTCGTTTAAATTTCCCATTGTTTCAAATTTGCTGCTGAAGAACCTTCTTTAGTTTCCCGTCAGTTGAACATATATAAGTTTCTCAGTCAATTCTCCAGGGATCATCTGAAAATTCTTCTTTTGTATCATGGAAAGTGGTTGGCCACATGAATTGTCTTGGGTTCGTTGTTCTTCAACGTGAAGCTTCTGTAAGTTTATCATGGACATAAGTTACCGCTGCTGTTGATGGATTTTGTAGGTCTCTTTTGGTGATGAGGGGACACAGCGCCGGCGTGGCAAGACATGCCACGTGCCCTTCTCCAAACAGGAGGGTTGCGATTACTTTCTTCAGGCTACATCCCGACTCCAACCAAGACCAAATCAAGTCATCAACCAGTGACATGGGCCTCTGGCAACCGGGCACCAGGAGCCCATTTGCCGCATCAAATGCAGGTCTCTATGGCTATGAAGCAGCAGACATGATTCCACCATTGGGAATCCTCCGTGCTCCGGCGGTCATGTTGGCCCCGATACACCCTATGTTGTTAAGCTCCAAGAAGATCCAACCTGGAGGCACAGGGGTATTCCTGCCTTGGCCCGTAAAATCAAGGAAACCAGCACGATACCTTCCACCTCGCGTCCGGAAAGGAAGGCTTCTCGATCTTCCATCGCCAGTTGAGACGCATGAAGCGGACTGCACTGCTTCATTAGGAGATACCGCGACACAAACTGGAGTCTCTCTTGGAAATGGCCATCTTTAGGTGCAACCGTGAAGGACTTTTCAAGTACAGTCAGCATTAACTCGACACTTGAGAAAAGCAAAGGCCCCGAAGTTGGCAGATTCCGTGTCGGCCGTGTGCCCAACGTTACATACCGAACATATTGTTCGGTCTGTTAGTATTATTCCGGAAGAAAGTCTGACTTGAACTTATATCTAATGGGGGCACTGGATAGAGAAACAGAACCCTTTTTTGGAAGCTGTGAGCCTGTGTGTGACCATGTTCTCGTTTGGCCTTTTAGCAGCTTTGTTTGTTGTAAAAACAAGGTGTCTGTGCTGTTTCATGATTTCAAATTCCCTTTTTCCTTGTCGTATCTTATGAGATCAGGTTCTCATGTTGGGACCAGTTAGTGAGGTCGATGTAATTTCTTGTAGATGCTAATCAGACCGAAGGACTATGATGTTGTGATGACAAATGTCTTGCCGCTTGCCCGGTTCTTGCTGGCATTTCGGCAGCTCATGCATCATTTTGAGCAAGAGAATGCTGCGGATCCATTAATTCTCGAGCCGGATCAATTTGGAATGTCAATCAAGCACGATCAATTTTCCGACAAGTTTGTAAAAAGCGCACATCTTACCTACCTCTAAAAGATCTGCAATGCTCAGATTACATTCCCTATGGTAGGGTGCTGTTGAGCACGGCAAGCTAGTCGCACGAAGCGTGTCAACCGTCGGGTCGAATTAGAAAAATGCCGACCGGTGGATGATGAGCAGTGGTGTAAGACTAAGAATAAATTCAAAAAAACTCACCCTTCTCTATTTGCAACATTGCACTAGGCATGAAACTGCCAACAGATAAATCTCAGTTGAGGAACATAAACTAAAACTCAAGACGGTTTAAGACATCTTGAAAACTAGAGCATTCTTTCGCCGAGAACTGACAAAACAAATAATTAGGAAGCTTCACATTAGCTCCTAGAATGAGGGCGAGTAAGTTTTTTTCCAGACAAGAAAACGGAAGCAGAAAAGCGGACGATGCTCATATTCACCTTCATTGTTGGTCCGATGAATCAAACCTCGAACGGTTTAACCCCTATAGACATGAAAGATGAACATACAAGAATTATTTGTCGTAAAAAACAGAAAGATCGAGTAAGAACCAAAAGCTATAAACTTATTCTGAATTATCTGATGATACTCACCATTTGAACTCTTCTCCAAACAAGCACCATCAAGATAAAAATGAATATCTAGTGGATACATAAGGGCTTATACTTCAAGCAATGTTAGCTTCAAATGTTCTTCAAGGTGTTAATGAGAAAGAATAATCTTTGGTAATGTTAATTTTTTGTTCTTTTTGGTCAACTACCCACAATTTTTTTTTCTACATCCCATTTTCTTGGTCCTCTCATAGAGATCAAGAATTTCAACCTTCTCTTTTTCTTTTTCTTTTTGGTTCTCAGCACACAATATCTTCCATATTATTCCTCTAATGAAGGTTTTGATGAACGGTAGAGATCATAAGGTGCCCACAAATGGTCGACCGTGCATGGCTTTCTTGAGTCCAACCTTAGCCAAGGCTTGCCTTTGCCACTCCAATGGAGGAGGCTTATGGGGCCAGGATGAAGAGCCCTGCATTTGCCTTCAAGATTGTCACCGCCCAAGCCATGTTGATTCCATCTGTGGTCAACCGCTTTTATGTTCCCAGCCAAAACAAGCAAGAATGGAGGCAATGAGCCCAAGTGGTATATCCTCTTTTGCTTTTGCACGGCCATCCATTCCTCCACCTTTTGGCTGTACCCTCCTTGCCTCCACTTCTTGACGTCGACCACCATCACGCCGGTGTTGAAATAGCACGGCCTCCTCCCTTCGAACGTCCTCGCAAGGGCAGGGTCCGACCAGAAGAGCTCCGTGAAGTACTTGGTGAAGTTGGCATGGCAGTACTCGGGGGCGGCCAGGACCTTACCCTCCAGGTCCACCTGCCACAGGTCCGCGATGTCGTCGACCACCACGAGGTCCGAGTCGAGGTAGACTATACGCTTGACATCGGCGGGTATTAGGTCTGCGAGGTAGATCCGTGCATAGTTGAGGGGCTGGTCGAGCGCTTGCCGGATTGACTTGGATATCTTGCCGCGCACCCGGTTGGGGTCGAAGCGGTAGACCCGGAAGCGGAGATAGGGGAAGGTGGAGTTGATGCTGGACAAGACCTGGGGCTCGAGCCGCATGAAGATGAAGTGGAACTCGAAGTTCTCGGGGCAAGTCGAGTGCTGCAGGATCGATAGGACGGCAGCCATGGTGCCCCTAAGATAATTGGCGTCAAGGGTCATAGCGACGTGGATGGTGGCATTGCCCGGCGGGGAGCTGCAGGCCTCGCCATTGCGGAACGCAGGGGCCTCGAGGAAGACGGGGATCTCCGGAGACAACGGCTTCCGGATGAAGCCATGATGGATGCCACCGGAGGGGGTCACGGAGGCGGCCGAGGGGCGGCATAGGAGGAGGAAAGACAGGAGGCCGGCGAGGAGTGGGAAAGGAGAAGGGCTCCAAGAGGCCATCCTGCCCTATTTTGAGGGTTTGTTAACGGGGAAATTTAGAGAGAAAGAAATCCAGGAGATGATCAGCCATTGTCAGGCTGGCTAGGAGATTCTAGGAAACCAAATGGTAAAATCAATGGAGAGAGAGAGAGAGAGAGAGAGAGAGAGAGGTTGGTGAGATTGCAGGGATGAGAAAACTTCTCGGACGAGGAAGCTGTTTTTCAATTTGTTGCAAGAAGAGACTCATGTCATGTTTATGGCAAGAAATTTGGGCAAATGGGTATGGATTCAGACAAACTTTCCTTTGCCTGCTCTCTCTACAGAAATAGTCATTGGGGTTTGTTGTTAAGCTTTTGTTTGCCCCCCCTCCATTGTCTCCGCAAATGGAGACGAGAGGATTTTTAGGGAAGCTTTTTTCAGGTTATGTTGTTAGATTCTCTGCCTTGTATGGAGAATTCTAGTGCATGATAGTTAAAGGTTCCAATACCAACTGATACATCAAATAACTACCACTTTCCTGGAGCTATATTAGGGTGGATATGGGTTTGACTAATTGGGAAAAAGAGTCATAGCCCTACCATTTATGGTCATTGCAGTTTGCATGTGACCTTAAATATAAGGCAAATAAACAGAATTCAGGATTAAACACAACAAGCTCACAAACTCAATTTACCTCGGAAATCTCTTACATGTGCCTAAATCTTAATTTAACCTCAATTTTCCAGTAATGGCTTCGTTTGAACTATGATTGCGGAGCTCGGACACGAAGTATGTTCATCTTGCTTCAAGTTCTAACATGTTATTTTCCTCAACTTCTTTTTTGTCCTAGCGAAGGAACCTCGATGAGAGCCTTTTGAGAGGATATTCCATCTCAGAAGTGATAATGATCAAAGGTGAAATCCTAGTCATGATCTCTTAAAGCATAACATAAGTACACCTTCATAGCTGTTCTCTACTGAAATACACAGTTGTTCTAAATCTTAATGATGAAGCTCACCTAAGTCTGCAAATCTTTGGAGAAGTATGGATGCATGACATTGATTGAAGAAACACAACAACATCTTTGTATCTTGAAATTACTCTACAACAGTTTTGTTCCTCTTCCCCAAATTGTATATATGCAAATTCTTGATCGCTGCTCTGGAATCCCTTACACAAAGCCTAGAAAACAAAGATACCAAATAGAAATTCGCTAAGGCAAGAAAATGAGCAGTAACCAGATTTTGACTTCATTGAGGGATCGATTCTCGTGATTATACAATAAATTATGCTCCCTTCTTTCTAATTGAGGCAATTGCTCAAACGCTGCCAACTTACGGAGAAACCAGCTTCTGATGGTATGTTGCTCAGGGTAGGCCATCTATCCATCATGAGGTGAAGGCAGAAAAACTTGCACAGTCAGACGCTGGCCTCCGAGCTCATAGATACAGTTAAAGAGATGTCCTTTTTAGGCATTTACTCTGTTTCTTGGAGCCACCCCATCTGTTTCAAAGAAGGAAAATAACATCCATCAATGGACCATGTATCCTTGAATTCAGAAAGGGACGTCAAGAATGCAAGGCCTTACCTTCCACGCATACATCGCAAAGAAGGCCACGGTATCTGCAGACCAGACAACCGCAAAAGACTTCCAAAAGAAGGGGATTATCACATTGAGTAATGGGATGAGAAGGAACAGATAGTTAAGGGCTTCTTTCTCATTCTTTGAGCAGTCCCGGGCCCGAAGAGAAGGAATTGCTGCAAAAATTAAGCAAGATGTTTATGATGCTGCCTTTACATAAACAAGGTTGGAGTACATCTAGGTGGTAGAGAAAGCTCAGATAAATACACTTCACAAGTATTATTTAAGTTCAGCATTAAGGCAGAGCCCCTTCAGCTAATGTATAAAGAAAAGAGAGGTGTAATCGGTAAACACAAACAAGTTCTTTCGGGTAATTTCGAAAGCCAACTCGTTCAAAATGCACCTGATTATGGTCTAAACGAGCAAGATGAAACATCAATACTCCCACCAACTCTCAAAATTTACCACAGGCAGAAACAGCTTCAACCTAAGGGCGCCATACCCTTACCGTGACCCAATAAGTTTTCAGTTCAGTTCCCATCTTTCCATCCCGTGAAATTACCAAACATCCATATGTATATTAAATGGTATGAGAAGGGTGGCGCTAGCAACTCCATATCTGTTGGATGGTAATCTTAACTTCGAGACATAATGTTGGAGGATGACTTACTGAACATCCAAATGGACCACATTCCCATCAACCTCCATATATCGGGCTCGTTCGATGGAAACAAAAGATTGAAAGACAGAGCTCCTCCGAGAAGCAATGATGCATAGCCTTGAACCTCAAAAACTGTATACAAGGCAGTTCCGGGAACAGCAGGGTTTTTCGTGGCTGTCGAAGCTCTTGGAGCGAAGGTTGAAGCAGTCTTCTGAACCACCTGTTTTTCAGATGCAACGAAACAAGAACATCAAGAACAAATAATCGTATTTATCATTCAGAGCACCAGGCATAAGTTATGAATTCTTCGAAATTATATCCTCAGTTCCTCCCCGTGCAAACATCAAACGCAGGGTCGTCTGGATTAGTTCAGCGAGAATTAGAGCTCCAAAATATTTGAGGGGAATTCCATTAACGACGAATGAGATGCAAGATCAAGCTCCAATGAACTTTGAATCGTAAAATCATCCCATCTGATCTCCAACCCAAGTCAAGAACCCAAAAGAAAATTCGCCCAAGAATCCAAACAACAAAAGAAGACAAACGGAGCGCACATACCTCAAAAAAGCAAGGTCAAAAACGTACCTTCTTGAGGTCCTTTTCGAGCGCAGCACTCGAAGCTGACGTCGAAGTGGAGGGTCGGTCGGGTTCGTCCGGTTCTGCGGCTTCTTGCTTTTCTTCTCCTCCTTGCTCCGCGACAGCCCGAGTGTCTAACTCATTCGCGGAACTCGCGACGATCTTGAAGCTCCGGTTGCGAACTCGAGGAGGATTAGGGAATCCATTTCTGAGGAGGAAGCGGGAAGGAGCGACCTTTGGTGACGGATGGCATGCGCAGATGGACGTCGACGCCAGCATGTTCATCGGCGAATTCTCACTGCATGTTCGTTCGAGAATAGGGAATGGGTCACTCCCTCTCGGGCAGAGAGATGGAGATAAGAAACGTAAGGCAGGCTGAGACGGGTCGGATCTAGAGCTGATTTTTATTAACGAACGAATTTAACCAAAAAGTAAAGGATGATGCCACGAAAAACTCAAAATCGGTACATTTATAATAAATTTATTTCAAATTATTTTTTTTATTACAAAAAACACTAAATTGGTACACTTATAATAAATTTACTCCAAACTATTTTTTTACCACCAAAAACTCCAAACTGATACACCTATGACGAATTTACCCTCCGTTAGTTTCTGTTAAATTGAGTTAACACCATAAAAAATCTCAAATTGAAACACATGCGATAAAAAGAAGGTAAAAATCCCAAGCTGGTATACCCGTCAACTTCCACGTGTTATCCAGCTCAGTAATTTGTCGGTAAAATTTAATGGAGAGTAAATTTGTCACAGGTGTACCAGTCTGGGGTAAATTTATCACAGGTATACCAGTTTGGAGTTTTTGATGATCAAAAAAATAATTTGGAGTAAATTTGTCATATGTATATCAGTTTGTGATTTTTCGTAGCATTAACCCAAAAGTAAAACTGACTTTTTTTTGCAAGTACTAAAAATAATAAATGAATACAATGCATACAACATCTTTCTATTCAGCTAGAGCCCCAAAATTTTGCACGCGTCATTTGCAAGGTTATTGAAAAACAAAAACTAGCTCTTTATAACTCACATGAAGTCGATTTGGTCAAATATAGAGCTTCGTAATGAGACCGATAAGATTTTCGGCAACCTTATTTGACAGCCACCGACAGCTACAGAACGTAGTTATCGACGATGGTAGAACTTATCGATAACTACGAACAATGATTTTCGATAATCATGAAGTACAGCTATGACGAATATCTTGTTTCGATGACTAAACCGATACATAGCCGGTTATTGTAAATTTGGCTAAGTGTTGGACATAGAGAGAAGAAGAAAGGAGACAGAGCGAAGATGCCTATTAAAAGGCATGGATATCGACCTATGGTAGCGCATTTGGCAACCCAGTCGGCTACCCTTTTGCAGTGGACCAGCGAAATGTTTTGGTGTTGGCCCAAGAAGAGGCCACCAATTTTATCGAGACATATTCTACCAATTCTGCGGACTTCCGGTTGGACCGGTTACCAATTCTGCGGTTGGACCGGGTCCGGTTTGACAAGACCGCCATTTTCTCTAACCGACCCTAGTTCAAGATTTCAAGCCTCGAGCTTCAACGGTCAAACTTCAGAGTCAACTTCTAACTTTCGGACCAAACTCACCAGTAAACTCCAAACTCGAAGGTCTTCAGGCGTCCTTTTGCGGCTTGGTAAGTTGCGGCAGCCCCCCTTCCCAAAACCCACGCCACCGTCGCACCGGACAAGATGACGACCGACGGCGAGATCCTGGAGAAGCTCGAAGGTCTCACCCGGGACGCCGTCCGCCACCAGCTGGAGGCTCTCCGGTCGATCCTCCAGCGCAACGGCGGCGCACGTTACCTCGGCCCCTTCCTCGGCGGCCATCCTGCCCCGGTCGACGTGGCGACTTTCCAGCGCGAAGTCCCTCTGTCTAGCTACGACGACTACGCCGACCACATCAGTCAGATGGCCGACGGGTTCGTCGACGGCGGCGACCCGATCCTGTGTGTTGATCCCCTCGTCTGTTTCTTCTACAGGTATGATTGCTTTGTCCACACAACAATTCGAAAAATTTCTGAAATGTTACCGTAAAAGTTCGGAATTTGATTTTGTTCTAATGAATGCTTGTTGAATTGGGTGTTCCATGATGAATCTAATTATAGAGTTTATTTTGTTAAGGGAGTTCACCTTCACTGGATGCTTCAGCAGTTTTGGTCCAGTTAATCGTAGTTCGAGTATTTGTTGTTGAACGTGCCAAAAGATTAATTTACTTCAAATTCGCTTCTTTTTCGGGCTAATCGAACATCTGCTTCCATGGAAGAGTCAGAACGGTGTTGAAAACTGAAGCAAGCTAAATAGAAGGAGATTGATGAGTTGATTGACTCTGGTTATCCGTTAATGCGCTATATAGCTGTTCGGTTGTTGAGGACTATATTCATTGTGTTCGATTGGCAGCTCCGGAACAAGTTCCATGAGGCCAAAGATGATACCTTACTTCGATACGCCTCTGTCGAGAGCAGCTTCATTCATAGCTCACCAGGGCGGCGCTGCAGTACTTCGGAGGTAAATTTTCTGTTCCGAATCAAGCAATCTCTTGTTGTGCCATTCTCGCAATTGTCTTGCCATCTCCTGTCACTTTTGTCAATGGTCGGAGTTCTTCCGAAATGTGCCAGAGTAAGAGGAAGTTTGAATCTTTCTTAGGTTGTTCCCCCCGAGGCCATCGGCAAACAAGAGTCTCTGGTTTGTTTATGCTGGTAATGTCACTCATACAAAGGGCGGGATCAAGGTTATGGCAGCCACAGCGTACCCGCTGCACAATAACAAAACGAGCTCGTCGCAGTTTCTGTCTGCTTCCATTAGTCCGCGAGAGGTCATTCTGGGATCGGATGTCGACTGCCAGATGTACTGCCACCTTTTGTGTGGCCTTAGACACTTCAATGTGATTGACAGTATCCGAGCACCGTATGCCGTTGGATTAGTTAGAGCATTTTGCCTTCTGGAGGAGAAATGGGAGGTGCTCTGTCAGGACATAGAAAAAGGGTTCCTGAGTTGGGATACCTCCGACACGGCGATGAAGGATTCCGTCAACGAGGCTCTTGGAGGGCCTCACAGCGATCTGTCTGAAAGAATTAGGTCGATCTGCAAAGAGAACTCTTGGGATGGGATTCTGATTAAGCTATGGCCAAATCTGAGGTACGTCAAGTGTGTAACGACAGGGAGTATGATGCATTATTACCCGAAACTCAAGCGCTACGCGGGAAAAGTTCCGATATTAGGTGGAGACTACTTCGCGTCTGAATGCACCGTGGGCATTAACTTGGAGCCGACACAACCTCCAGAAAAGACCCGGTTTGTAGTGCTTCCGACAGGGGCCTATTTCGAGTTTCTCACCTGTGATTCCAATGAAAACAGTGTCGCTGACAGGGAAATAGTGGATGTCTCGGGCGTTGAGGTCGGGAAGGTTTATGAAGTAGTTGTGACCACTTACAGGGGATTTTATCGGTACCGGCTGGGCGACATAGTCAGAGTGACTGGGTTCTACAACTCATCTCCTGAGCTGGAGTTCGTGATGAGAGCTCCTAGATCTTCTTCCGAGATAGTAACCGAGAGGGACTTGATATCCGCGATCGAAAAGTCGCGAGTCCTGCTTGAAGATGTCTTGGAGGGCGAAATCACAGAGTACGCTTGCTCCTTGGACTTAAACTTGAGCCCCAAGCAATTGAAGATCTATCTAGAAGTCAAAGGCGTCTCATTCAAGGATAAATTGAAGGACAGTATGATCGATCTTACAAGGTGCTGCGCGTCGCTGGAGGATGACTTCGGAGGCATCTACAAAGTGCAAAGAGAGAGAGGCGGACTCCGGCCTTTGTTGGTGTATATTGTAACTCCTGGAAGCTTTGATAGGTTATTGCATATGGCGACCGAGAAGGGAGCGCCCGCTAGTCAGTATAAGCATCCCAAGATTATCCGGAATCGCGAAATTTCTGATTTCCTGGAAGGAGTTGCTCTTGCTACTGTATGTTCGGATTCAAAGGATGCCTGAAGATCATCCTAAATTTGTGTCGAGTCGCAACTTTCCTCTCTGCATCATTGTACTTCTCCGGGGAAATTGCATGCTTTGTGATGGTGATCTCGCCGGCCCCTCTGTGATGGATTAGGGTCGATTACAGCCATTGATCATGTGCATATCGCATTACTCTTGCAAAATCAAAAGTTCGTGATGGTATATGACCAGGGATCGCGGTCGAGCCAAGTCTTTCCCCATTTCTTGGGGCTCCATGTCAGGGATGGTTCTAGACGTATTTCAGGTGAATGTGTACTTCAATTTGGAGATATGATACAGATTGTATTTCATGTTTCCTGTCCTAAATGCGCGACCTTACAGTAATTACCAATAAAATTGTTGTATAGAATATGCATAACATTCTATGATCAAAATCTCTATCTTCTCCGAAAACGAACCTTGTAAAATCTAGTATTGTTTTAATGGCCCTACTTCCTAACTTTGCTTAGAGAGAAATTCGAGTTAGCTTTATCCATTTCAACTTAGCTCTTAATCTTACTCCTGTTTTGAGTCCATTCATAAAGATTGGTCGAGTTTAAGTTTGGATATTTCATGTCAACCGAAGAAAACTTTGATGATTTCCTTGCCAACGAACAATTTAATTAGCAAGCATATTATCAGCATTCGACTCGCTATGAACTGCATTAGTTTTCATATTCAAATCCAAATACCGAGGAGAAACCTCAAGTTTCATTCAAAGATCAAACTTTTTTTGTGTTTGAGATAGTTTTTAAAGGTCAAAAGGACACAAGAAGTGTTAAGTCTTGTGTACAACGCTCACTTTAGTGCCATTTTTTTTTTCTGATCACTTAAATGTCAATTTTTTTGAAAAACTGACATTTAAGTGCCAACTCCAATCTGCTTGGCTAGAAATCCCACATAGCCTTTTTTTTTTATTAATATCTACAATCGACTTGGCTCAATGGAGGTTCAGTCAACAATAATAAAAAAAAAAAACTAATTTTTTTAAAATGATATTAAAAAAAACATACAAATTTAATTAGATTACAAAAATTAAAAAATAAGCTAAAAATAAGCTAAAAAATAAAAAATAAAAAGAGCCACCCCTGTCCAAGCCCTTTCTCTTTTTTTTATTTGTTTTAATTTTGTAGCTTATTTTTTAATTTAATCTAATTTATTTTTAACTTTTTGGCGTATTTTTAAGTTTAGAAATCCACGTGGACTGAATTTTTTAAAAATTTGACACGTCATATTAAAAATTTGATTATAAATGTAACGTAATCAATTTTGCCGAAATTTCTCTAATTTGACACTTAAGTACTCGTTTTTCTCCAATTTTGACACTTAAGTGATCCGAAAAAAAGTTTTGATACTAAAATGTGCGCCCTATATAAGTTTTGACACTTCTATTGTTAGTTTTTAAAAACGCGAGCTTTTCAAGGTACCTGGATTAGAACTTCATCACCGTTCCCCTTGGTAATTTTGGCAAAGTCAAAGAATCAAAAGTGGTTTGGTGATCCAGATGTGACATACCCAGAAAAATTATCCACATTGAGCCAGTTTAGGATAAAAGTGGGTGCCTCAGATCTCATATGTTTACACGTGTCATGCAACAGATGAATTTTTCAATTTTCAATCATTGAAGTAGGCCTCGGTACAGACCCAGTACCTAGGGGTGTGCATGGTCCGGGCCGATCCGGTCCCGGTATGGAACCGGGGACCGGACCGGTAGTCCTGGTCCCCAAATTTTCGGGACCAGGGACCGGACTAGCCCAGGACCAACGGTCCGGTCCAGTCCCAATGGGACCGCTAATACCAAAAAAATTTAATTTTTTTTTACCTCGAACTTGACTCGAGGTTGCTGGTAATTGTGCAGTTTAGTTGAGGGAGGAAACCGCCCAACTGGTGTAAATTCCTCTTGTATGAGAGTGCGATCTATCGTATTTTTTTCGACTCTTTTTTGATCTATTAGACGGGTTCAGATTAGGCTAAAGAGATCGTATTGCTGTAATATACCTTGAAATAACAAAAATGTCCGATCGAACACTTATTGCCAAACCCCTTAGCTACCAAAACTTCATCCACATAACTTGGATGCCGCTCGGTTCTGATTTATTGTGTGAAAAATTTCAAATTCTGCAATTTATTTTAGAAGCAAGGAAGTTTGCTCATAAAAGTTGGATATCCCAGCAAGATGGTGTTGGCTTCATATTATTATTTTTTTTCTAGGTGGTCCGGTCCCGGCGGTCCGGTCCGGTCCCACCCACCATGGGACCGGGGACCGGACCGCCCGGCCACCGGTCCCATTCATTGGGACCAAGGACCGGACCGCTCCCCTCAAGGATCGGACCAACCCGGCCGGGTTGGTCCGGTCCAATTTGCACACCCCTACCAGTACCTTCATTTGGCTCCCAACCTAATTGTCTGAAGACAGAGAAAGATACCCACTTGGAATGGTCGACATAATCCCCATTTGGTAATGAGAATCATGATTTCGCTATAGTTTTCAATTTAGTCAATCATCCCCTAATAGCTAACAATCTCAATTGGTAAGGTGATTTGACTGAACTACCGGACAGATGTACCCCATGAACCATGAGATGTCAAGCTTGGGTTTTATAGAGTGCAACCTCCTAAAGATTGTGCCACAAGGAAATCATACTATGTAAATACCCCTAGTTTGAGGGAGGATGACTTGTCTTTAACTGGATTTGAAAGTGTCTATGCATGAAAAAACACAAATTGATGATTATCCCTCTGAGAACTCTGTTGTTCAGTTTTGATTCCAAAAGGGAAGTCACTCACCTAACTTGTCCATCCATCCACAGATTATACATCAAAACACTCTGACGAATCAAATAACTTCAGAATTGCAAGCTATAATAGAAAAGAACCGAGCGAATATAAGCATGTGAAAACAGAGGTGGCCTTAGCAAGCACTAGGTGCAAAAAAACACTGCACAGTCCGACGTGAGTAATGCAGCCAATCCTTAAACGATCCTGAGAATGTCATTCCCGTTGATAATATAAACTGGAACAACTTGAATGATTCACATCAAGCGCCTATTGCTCCGACAAGAATACCTGTAATTCTTGTGAGTAGCGCTTGCGACGTTCAATTTTTGGGATTTGAAGAAAGTTTGAGGCTGAATCTTGGTTCGGGTCCAACTCTCTCCTCCCTACTCCACAGATGAAGATGATGTTCATTATGGATTTCGATGATGCACCCAAGGCTGTCCATTGCCTCCAATGCTAGTAACCGCTTGAGTAGCTGGTGATTAACTTAAATGAAAAAACCAATTTGCTTGCACGGTCCAGGACATGGACACTTCCCATATCAATGCCTGCTCTGACAGATAGGAGTGAATTCAACAAAGAAAACTCGAGAAAAATGCCATCGCCCAATCGACAAATGACTGAATAATCCCAATTAGCTTGTTGACTTGAGGACTTGCAACCAAATCCAGATGAGTGTAAAACCTCTCTCGATTCCACAATATAGCTGTCTACCTAATGAATCAACATAAATTATCAACCGATTATGCTGAATGAAAAACCTCAATCATCTGCATCCATATGAAAAGGCATTTTCTACCATTATTTCCAAACCTTCGTTAGGAAAATTTGCACGAAACTTCGGTCACGCACATTTTGCTTGTTTCATCCAGTAGCTTAGAAGTCTCATCGTTCATGGATACACCATCTTTCTTCATCCGCTCAGCAATAACTAGTGGCATCACACCAGCTTTGGAGTAAGTTCGTAGCAGTGAATTGTAGACCTCAGTACTCACATGGCCAGCATTTCTAAGAATAACTAGCAGTTCCTGTGCTCCTTCAACATTTCCACACTCTTGTAGGTTCTCAAATAATTCCGCAATCAACTTTCTGTCAAACTTCCATTTTTCAACACTACCAATAGCCTTATTTAGATAATAAAGAGCTTTATCCATCTGCTTCTCTTTCAGATAACCCCATGTCAGAAGCTCCCAAGTAGTGTAACAAGGAGCGACCCCCTTTATTGCAACCCGTTCATAGAATTTCTCTGCCATTTCCATCTGGCCATTGTTCACGTGAGCAGCAAGAAGTATGTTTGCGACCCTAGGATCACCAGTTTTAGAAACCAACTCCCATTCAGTATAGAGCTTCTCCGCTTCTTTGAGGTCCCCAAGTTTTACAACTGATGAAATCATGCAAGTGTATTCAGCATCATTCATTTTCGGAAATAATGAATTCATCTTTTTCCATATCCGATGAACCCCGTCCTTGTCTCCCATATTCGTGTATAAACTCAGGAGAGATGAGTATGCGACCCGAGTTTTACGTGAAGTCCTTTTCTCCATCTCCTTTATAGCGGATAATGCTTTTTCCAGAGAGGCATTTTTTATGTAGAGATTGGTCAGAATACTGTAGCTAAACCAGTCAGGAGGTACTTTTGCCTTCTTTAGCTCAAGGAAAACCCTTTCAGCCGTTGCAACATCATTTTGCTCCTTGCAGGTCGTTAACCACAGATTATAGGTGATTATGTCTGGTGAAGTGCTCCTCTTCAACTTTTCAATCACTCCAGGAACCTTCTCCAGCTGTGCACTGGACACATACATCGATAGCATGTGGTTATAGGGAAGAGGGCTCTTCAAGAAACCGCAATCAGACATTTTCTCAATTAAGGCCTCAGCTTTGCTGGACAGCTGCTTCTTGGCATAGTTGTGGAGGAGAGCATTGCAGGTATGCTCCCCTCTCATCTGAGATGGAAGATCTTCGAAGAACTTCTCTGCACTGTTAAGCCCACGAACTTTAGCAATCAGGTCTAGGTGAACAGCATAGTCACCGGCTAACAGCTTGATATCTTGCTGTAACCTCATCCATTCACATATCTACGAAGGAAAATACGTAACAGAACATTATGCATTCACATTATAAACATTCTGTCACAAGTTCGAGACTAGACTAGTTTTTAAATTACAAGAATATGAAGCCATGCAAGGATCGAGACATGTTGGCCTTCTATAAGCAACTTGTTGAGTCTAAGGACATCGAGCTCCTGCTATCAACCGAAAAATTCCTTAGGTACATTGTGTAGGTTCCCTGGAAGCTCTGTTCAATGAAGGAAAAAAAGCCTTATAGATGTGCCAATAAATGTTATTCCAGCATTAACATCTTCGAGCAACTTTTCCCAAAAACCTCAATGACTTGATAAAGATTTATCTGCACAGGTAACAAGGATTTTCTAAAAGAGTTTTCATTATTTAGTACCTTAGAAAGCACTACAATTGTTTGAGTGCGCAACTGACCATAAGTAGTACTTGCCATCCCATTTTGCCAAAAGGCTAAGTATTTATTTATAATAATTGATACTTTTATGAACTTGTCCACGTGGATATTAAAAGAAGACCATTCCCTCCCTTTACTTTTTTTTTTCAGGTACACCTCTCTCCTATAACTTAATAATCAAGATCAAAAAGTTTTTAGTGCTTGCTCCAGTTCAGATCACAAAAAACAAAAACAAAAATTTAACGTGCCTATGGTATTACAGTACAATTTCAATAGTAATACCAAGGCTAATTGGATATGAGATGCGATAAGTTAACTCATCTTATCTTGTAGTCAGGTCAACTACGTAAATTCACTATTAGGGGACAATAGACTAATACTGAATAAATATATTTTAAAAAAAAGGAAGTAGGAAAGGAAAGGGAATAACAGGATGGGGATATAAAGAAGGACAACAAGGCTACCCAGTCATTTCTGTAATGTCACCAGCACCAACATCAGCACAATCACAATTAGCCCCTATTCACCATTTCCTACCACCATTGCTGGGCAACCATGCCTCATTGCCACGACAAGAACAAAGCACTGCCGCAAACATGGTAACATCTGCACATCTCCCTACCACTAGGCCAATTCTCATGATTACCCTCCAGTACACACACATCCATTCGCCCTTCTTCCTCCACCAACACTATTCTCGATCATGGCCCCGAGAGATAGAGAAAGTGCGGGTGTTATACATTGACTAGCATTAACACTCTCCATTACTGCCAGCAGTAACTGGTATCTCCAATTATGAAGTGCTTATCGGCACATTTGCAATTAGCGACAAAGATTCTTAATCACCCATTAAATTTTAGTGAAATCAAATTAAAATAAGATCAAGTTATATTCATCATATGCCAGATTTTCCGGACAATAGACAAGATGCCACAAGTTCCCTGTCTATTAGTTTTCATTGTCAACTCCTCCCCAACCCATTCAACATCATGTCCCAATCGCCAAAGGAAAGAAAAACAACACCAATCTAATTTATCTCATTGTTTTACGAATTACCACCATGTTGAGAAACGTACTGAAAATCAGTCACTTGCTTAGCTCCTATCTACCTATAATTTCGAACTATGGAGCTCCTGTATATATATGTAATCTCGAACTATATAGCTCTATTTCAGAGCTTTTCATTTGTCCATTTCTCCGAAGAAAAGAATCGATTCTTCACTTTGAGCTTCTACACGTCTGACCTTGCAAAAGTAAATAGGCTCGACACAGAGAGAAGAGAACCTCGAGGGCGTGCTTGTAGCGCTTGAGCTTGCGAAGCTCTCTGACGATGCGATTGAGGTCGTACTTGCGCACCGCGCCTCCTTCCTCTTTCCACTTGCGAATGGTCACCACCGCACTGCGCTTCGCGTACACCAGGCTCAGCAGCCTCTTCCCCAGCGTGTCTCCGCCTTTTCTCTTCGAAGCCGTCCCCGGGGCGGAGGCCGCCGACGGGCTCTCCGCCGCCACAGCCTCCGCCGAGAAGTGGCGGCTGACGGTGGCAAGCGATGCGCGGATGGAGCGAAGCAGCATAGCGGATGCGCGCCCTGAATTGCTTAAGCAACTTATATATGGACCCTCACAGTGGACCCCATTTCAAAGGCCCAAGTTCTGTTTTTTTGAACTCATCTAAACAGAAATGGGTTGCATTTCCAAAGTCTTCTAAAAGCCCTTTAACCCAGGACAGGCCCATTTTTTCTTCCAACTTTGCCCTCGCGAAACTTTAGAAATCCGAAAATGCCCTCACCACAAGACATCACAGACGAGGCTGACTCTAACTACCGGCGAGGCTCGATTTTGGCGGTTGGCGACCCCGACCTCGAGCAAGGCTGGCCAATGCCGGATCTGGCTCGCCAGGGAAAGTTTGAGGTTTTTTGCTTATTTTTAGAAAAAAAGAATAGCAAAAGACGTAGTTTTTTTCCAAACAATGTTAAAACCAAAATGGCTTCCCAATGCACTTTAAATTAGACTTTACCAAAAACTATTTGCATTTACTCCTTCCACCTAAAAGTCCTTTGCATTTCCCCCCAGAGACTTAGGGTGCACATGACAACAGTTCTATTTTCATGTTTTTCTATTTTTCTGTTTCGGGGATCATGCTTTGGAACAGAAATCTATTTGGTAAAACAATTTTATTTGTCCATTTTCGGGACAAATTTTTGGCCCAGAAATAGATTTCGAACAAAAATGAGAAATAGAAATTTTCTACTTTTCTATTCTGGAACAGAAATAGAAATAACAATTTTTCTCATTGCTTACTCCCTCTCGTCTCGAGTGCAGTCTCCCTCTCTCTCGCGTCCTTGCCGCCGGTCTCCTGTGTCCCCCCGTCGATCGCCAGTCTCCAGCCACCGTTCACCTGTCTCTAGTCCCTGGCTTCTGTTCGCCGGCCTCCAGTCGTCGATCGTCCAATTGTAGAAATTTTTTTATGTTGTTAACAAACGAGTTTTTGTTTCGGGAACAAACATTTTATGTCGCTATCAAACGCGTGTCTCTGCTTAGAAACTCGTCCAAAGAATAAAAATAAAAGAATATAATTCTGGCCAGAAATAGAGCCCGGAAAGAGAATGGTTGTCATTTGCGCCGTTATTAGCAAACACCGAGTACGAGTCTTAAAGGCCATAGATGGTAAGTAAGGAAAATGCCACATAGGGCAAGAGATAAAGAAAAGGTTAGGAGTGAGCGGCCTATGTCACAAGAACATGGATTGGCACCAAGCCCAATAGAAAATGTTAGGCATGGACTAGGTCGGTCAAAGTTTTTCCCAATGAGTCACAGTGCCACTCTCAAATGGAACAATTAAGGCACGAAGGCTCTTTGTTGAATAACAACCTAAATACTCTGTTCAAGGTAAGTGACGAGACTTTGTTTCTTTATGATATATTAATTATCATATACTCTTCCAAATAGAATAAAAATCAAATTTAAGAGCTCTTATGTCTTAGTAAGGGTCAACCACACCACCGGACGAAGTCGCTCGGTCATCACTGTTCGGACATTGATTTCATTCTCCTTAACTCGAATTAAACAGATTTCACCCAAACATAGATATGGAAATCGATAAGATATGTATAGGAAAGATTCAAGATCTCTCATATTCTTGCACTAGTAAATGTGGTCTCTTTTGAAGTGTTTTAGCACATTTGTTCTTGCTTCATGCCATGTGCTTGTTCTTCCTTTTTGGGCAATTATCTCCAATTTTTTCGTAAATGCCATCTTACAAGGGCATGTACAATCCATACACCTGTTGATTCCTGAACCAGTCGTTTTGCTATCCCATTATATGGAATTTAATGACAATTATTGGTCCATGTACACCATAGTATCTAGGGCTTTGAATATTCAAAGCCTAAAAAAAATTCCAAGTATGTATATAGGTCCCCAAGCTATATCATATGGTACACATCCATGCATGCCCATGTCTAGTCTAGGTGAACCCACCTTTGTTTTTTTCTTAGGATGAATAGAGTCCATCATGAACTAACTCTTTAAATTATTTTCCTAGGTGAACCCGTTGTTTAGGATGAATAAAGTGGATTATTGACCAAATCTTTGACTATTTTCCATTGTTTAGGATGAATAAAGTGGATTATTTTCCTCAATGTGATTTGAGGTGATGTAACCCATCAGGATTAGGTGAACCCACAATTTTCTAGGACGAGGAAGTGTGTTATTGACCGACTTGTTTCGAACGAAAAAAATAAAATAAAATCTATGCATAGGGTTCGAGTTGATGTAATCTATTAAAGTGTGGGATAATGGGTCATATTCATATGGTCTCCCTCCATCAATCAGTGTAAGTTTTTGGATTGGACTTGCTAACACGATAAACGAGTCGGTGTTAACCCTTCCGCGCATGTGCGTCCACTCTCATCGTCAGTCAAATTTCACTTGCCGTCTCTAATCTCGAGTTCAAGACACGGGCATGGCCCAGAAATTATTGAACGGGGCAAAATAGAAACAAAAATAAAAGGCAGACGTGTGTGTAGTGAAGACACATTGAATTTGGGTGCATGCCCGAACCATCATCCTCTGCATTCATTCTATATGTCAAAGGTGATTCAAACCAGGAAAAGGACTCTTGAATGTTTCATTATTTCGATCTAAATTGCTACCAAAATATTCTGGTCCCCCGCTATTTCAATTTTTTTGGGGACCCACAATATGGAATATCTAGATGAATATCTTTTTCTTCCACATTTTTTTTTCTTATTCTAATTTCCTTTATTTTAACTAATTAGAGTGGCCTAGGCCCTAGGCCTAGAAGAACGTAATCTCTTCGATGCTTGGTTCTTACTCTTCCTATGTTGTCGTGCAAGAGAAGGCAAATTACATGGTGATGATATCAGTCAACGTTCCGCAAGAATTTTGGACATCCTTTTTATTTTGAAAGAATGTCGGACTATCTTAGAGTAAGCTAAAATTAATTATTAAACTAAATTAATCATTTTCACAAAAAAGGAAAAAAAAAAAACAACAGGATTAATGTTGGCTCGAGGACAGTTTTGGTTCTATAATAAATTTCACGGTTTGCACAATTGGGTCGTTTAAGCCTTTAATTAGATAATCAAGTCCTGTGGCTATCTCTCTCAATTCGTGCAAACGCAATTCTTCTGTCAATCGCCTTTATAGTAGCCTAGTCAAATTGTCGACATGGGATTGTTAAAGGAGCCCGGAATGAATAAGTGGTGCCGATATGATGCCAAAAATAAAGCGTCGCATCAATAAACGAGAAACATAAGGGTTCGAAATGTCTTCATTTTCTCAAATAAGGGCCTGGCGCGGATCTTATTTCAAATAAGGGCCTGCAGTGCCCTCATTATTTTAAAGAATGGCATGACCAACGGTATTTTCATCATTTTACATTTTCTGAATTTTCTTTTCTTTTTTTCCTTTTTTTGTCCTTCCTTCTCACCAGTGGCCTGTCTCAGGCGATGGCCAGCCACCGTCGAGGGATGGGTGAGGCCATCGCGAGCCTCACCCGAGCGAGACCGTCGCAAGCCTCGCCCAGGCGAGGAACGACCACACCCGAGCAATGGTCACCTCGCCCGCGGCTTACCAGGGCCTGGGCAAGGTCGCCCTCGCCGGCCCCAACATAGAAAAAAGGAAAAGGAAAAGGAAAAAAGATTAAATGACGAAAATACCCTTAGTCAGACCCTTCTTTGAAATAATGAAGGCACTTTAGGCTCTTATTTGAGAAAATAATGCACTTTAAGCTCTTATTTGAAATTTTCTTTTGATAAACACTACCAGAAAAAATAAAAATAAAATATAAATAGAAGAGAGAGAGAGAGAGAGCGGATGGTCGCCGAGCCATCTTCGAGGGTCCGGTGCGGCGTCTCTCGCTAGGCATAGGTGGGGGTGCAGCGACTTCGGTCGTGTTCAAACGATGGTTAACGAAACCCAAACAGGAGAGAGATATCCATTCATTTGCCAACTCTAATCAAAGTGGGAGCACTTGAAGCTCCGCAAAGGATCTGCCGTGACCGGAAAGGATCGAGGTTAGCTTTCAAGTGTTAAGCCAGCTATGTGGCTTGTAAAAGGTAATTCCTCACAATTCTTTAATCCCAACATTCACGCCCTTTGATAACATTTTTAGATGGGTTTTGCTAACATAATAGTCTTTGGGCGACCGTGAGAGTAACAGCACGTTACAGACCATAAATTCTCGAAGGAGTAAACCCTACAATAATTTTTATTTTTTTTTTATTATCTCAAAGAGGCTGTTAATCTCATAGTAGATTAAGGATAATTACATCAAATCATTTTTTTTCTTTGGTCAGCGAAGAGACGGTGAAAATCATGCAAACCCCAACACGTAATTACGTGTAGATCAAAGGCAATTCAATAGGAATTGGGGGATAGCTGGACGAAAGAGACGTCACACCCAAAGTGCATAAATGAGCCACAACCTACCCCATCACCAGCAAACAAATTCAGCTAGCTATTATTTACCTGAATAGCAGCAAGCTTGCTTTCATCCTGGCAAAAGCCCATGCAGGCACCCCGCTCGAGTCTGGGCAATCTGGTGGTTGATTTTGGAGCAATTCTTTCGTGGGTCCGGCCGACCCGAGCACGAGTCCGGCGGATTTCAATCGCCGTATCGCACGGATCGTAAGTGGTCCGACAGCCGAGATTAGTCGGGTTCGCGTGCACTCCTGGGGGCATGTGAGAGCAGTTGACGATATCTTTAGGAGTTGTTGGAGACTTGGAGTTGGTGCAGAGATTGAACGCTCGTCTCTGGTGTGTAGATGAGCCGGTGGGTCCATTTCGTTGGCAACTGTTGTCTGCTCGGGTCATATTCACAGGCATGGCCTCTGCGGCTTGTGTAGCACTTGCCCTTTGGTGGTTTGGCCGTTCATGGGAACATGTTCATTTAGAGAAAGAGTGAATGCTAGGGTCTGGACAAGAAAATTGGCAACCAGATAGCTAGAAAGTCCATTCCAAAAAGCTTGAGCCGACAGGTGGATGAAGATCTCGTGTGTATGTATAGGTGGATTAGTAGTGGCACATGCCACATGGAATTTGACTAACAGGAGTGGGTGCGAACGCTAAAGGGGCAGATCCTGGCTTTGATGCCGTATTAAAAAATCCAACACAAAAACTTAAGATGATCAATTTAGAGAGACCACACATATATAAATAGCTAATAAACCTCCGCCGTCAAGATATGTGGGATATTTTAACACAAAATTCTATATTGCTTGCAAATTTACGTGGTTAAGAAGTATCGAGTGCTTGGAAATGAGCGATTTGTTTAAAGGAGAATGTCGAGGAAGCGTTATTATCGAGTCCTTTGTTACGAATTTCTTTTAAAGTGCGAAAAAAGTCAGAGGTAATTGTAAACGGATTTAAATGTACTGACACGTATGCTGGGGAAATAATCAGTCCTAAATCTATCGTACGGATGATAATTTAGTCTTAAGCTTTATAATTTTTCCATTGTAGTCCTACTTTTTCATGTCAAATTTCAATTTAGTCATTCCGATCAATTTTCGCCGGAAATCACTCACGTGGTGGTGTGCCACGTAGGACAGTATGTGATGACTAGACCGCTACATCAGCAATTTACTGCGAAAATTGAAAAGTTTAGAACTAAATTGGCATCAGTAAAATAAATTTAGGACTGATTGTGTCATTTTTTTGGGAAAAATTACCAAAAACGTCATAAACCTATTGCAATTGCAATTGTGCCAATTCAGTTCTAAAAATTTTTTTGCCAGTTCAGTCCCAAATCTTTTGCATTCGTAACAATTTAGTCCTTTTGGTTGGTCGGCGCGCTAACGTGGCGTTTTTAATAATATTTTTTTAAAATTCCAATTTTTTTATTCTTAAATAATTTTTTAACACTTGTTCTCAATGTTATCTGGTCCTACTTTAATTTACGGTTGCAAAATTGATAAAGCATGACATGTATAAAGAGAGAAATCTACGTAGAAAAGAGCAAAAGACATTCCCATTCGAGTATGCAGTGCAAATAATAATTTGATAAGAATTCTATATAGAGAGTGGTTCAACTGAAATCTAAGTTAATGCTATGATTGGGCCAAACAAGAACAACTTACATGCGACATAAAGACAACTAACCACGAACAGGTTCTTAATTGGCGGTTCTGGATTGACAGACAATCCTTCAATTATTTTAATTTTGTGTTTTGGCCAAATGCTTTAGTGACCTCCATAACCAAAATTATCAAAATTTCAAACATTCAAAAAGCATATTAAAGGATAAAAAAATATATCTTTTTCAAATTCGAACATTCATATATCCTTGCGCGTACGATCTTAATAAAAAAAAAAAACATCGTTCGAAATTCAAAAGCTTTCGGAATATATAACATCGATTGACCTTCCTTGTGTCGTATCTATTTTAATAGCACTCACCCATGTATCCCTTTCATGAAATTTCGAGAATGAAGCTGTCATTTTCTGAATTTTAATATAATTGATACAAAGTCCAATTTAAAACAAAGAGGCAGGTTAAAAAAAATAGAATTTGCCGCAAGTGTTAGTTTTTCCATGGGGGTGTCGCTTTCAAATGTTCCAAGATCTTAATGGTTGATTAACTCCCTAATCAATTATTAAATTGCTGATTGAGAAGTTGGGGCGAGTTTGGTTATCAAACCCTTTTTGACTTGTAGGAGATTGATAGATGGCTTTGCCCTTTTGACCGATTCTGCATGATATTGCGTTGATTAATTTATATTGTTTATCGTCTTTTTTCGGGTCAAACTATAAAGTTTGTTTGCACGTACTGAATAGATTGCGACAAGGAATATTAGGTTTGACCGTCGTTGATATATGGCATTTTCCTTTTTGTTTCGCGTCAAATCTGTGTCGTTTCATTCCACTATGGCCAAACTAAGATTAGCTTAGAGACAATTGATTTATCGAGAGAGTAAAAATGTGGAATAGAGAATTTGTTTGATGTCGAAAATAATAATGGCCTAAGTCTCGAGATATTCGGTTCCAAATTAGCGGTTCAATTCATGAAATACCAATTGGTTGCGAATCTTCTATTTTCCAAATTGGACCGTTTAGTTTTATCGAACCGAGTAAGTAAATATTCATTTGAAGCGCAAGCCTGCATATGACCTAATTGAGCGACTCCAACATCGAATCCATCAAAAGGCCATTTAATTTTTGGATTTTGTTAGTATAACAGTTTTTGGATTACTGTGAAAGTAATGTTGTGAACCATAAATTCTTCAAAGAGTGGATCTCACAATAATTTATAATTTTTTTCGTGTGATTCAGAACACACTGTTATTCTCACAATTAATTAAAAACCGTTGCTTAATTATTTCTCTTAATATTTCCACACCACCAAAGATGAAAAAGAAAAAGAGAAAGAAAAAACCCGCGGATCTCTAGGAAAGACAAGCGAAGGCAAACGAAAGAGCATATTGGCATGAAGAATGTGAGCGTCCCAGACAGGACAGCAAGCATTCGATGACGAGCATGATGCGGATGACGAACAGCTGGCTTCCACCAAGTCAACAGTTGACCAATGACGTGTCGTCGCAACACCCTCCCAAGCTCACGCTTTCGCCGTGCACCCTCGCCGCACCCGAACCCACGATCAGTTCCCCTCCACCTGCCTCCCCTCCCTTCCTTCCTTCCTTCCTTCTCCAGGGATCAAAACCAAACACGAGATCGATCACGTGATCCCAGCCCGAGCCTAGCCCCACCCGTGCCAACCTGTCACCTACCCGAGCCTCGCGTACGGGCTCCCACGTAGGCTCGGACAACCGTTTGGTCCCCGTTCCGCATTCCCAATAAAGAAAACCCCAGCGAGTAACGCCACCCCAGTAAAAAAGGACTCGCAACAAAACCGCTACTATTGATAAATAAAGAAAAAGAAAAAAAGGGAAAAAAAAAAAGGGAAAATGCGTAACCAAAGCAGCCCTTGTAGTTGTAGTGTAGCCAACAGACCAGACCAGACCAGACCAGACCAGACCAGTGTGTAGTGATTTCCTTCTTCGTCTTCGCCGAGAAGCCAACGCAAATATCGCTCTTGAAAGAGACGAAGATCCATCATCATCATCATCATCGCCAAGCACAAGATCGTCAACATTCGCTTCCCGTCTGGTCCTCTTCCTTCTCTTTCAAGCCACCTCTTCTCTCTGTGTATAAAATCTTGTTGATAGCGAGTCGCCTCCATTATAGCTCTCACGCTCTGAACCGCCCGAAAAGTACTCGCCCTTCACGGAAAAGCACCTCTTCTTCTTCTCCCTAAATAGCCAGACCCCCAGAAGCAGCTGTAGCCCAACTTCGTTCCCAAGCCTTGCTTGTGTCTCTGCCATGGCGAAGCAGAGGGTCGTGGTGAGGTCTTGCTTTCAGAGTGTGTTCTCGCGCCTGATATGTGCAATGTGCTTGATGATGGGCGACCGTCTGGGTGTTGTCGCGATTCTTGATCCCAACGACTTCTTGGCCCTCCAGTCGATCCGGAAGTCGCTCGACGACATGCCCGGGTCCAGCTTCTTTGCCTCCTGGGACTTCACCGCCGACCCATGCAACTTCGCCGGCGTCCTCTGCGACGCCGACCGGGTGATCGCCCTCAACCTCGGCGACCCCAGAGCCGGCTCTCCGGGCCTGACTGGCCGCATCGACCCGGCGATCGGCCGGCTCTCTTCCCTCGCCGAACTCACCATCGTCCCAGGCCGGGTCTTCGGGTCGCTGCCGCAGACGCTGTACCAGCTCAAAAACCTCCGGTTCCTCGCCGTCAGCCGCACCTTCCTCTCCGGCGAGATTCCGGCCAATCTCGGCCTGCTCCGGAGCCTCCGGACGCTCGACCTCAGCTACAACCAGCTCACGGGAGCGATCCCCCGCCCCATCGGGACGCTGCCGGAGCTCTCCAACCTCATCCTCGGCCACAACAGGCTGTCCGGCTCGGTCCCCCCGTTCGTCTCCGAGTCGCTGACCCGGCTCGACCTCAAGCACAACGACCTCTCCGGTACACTCGGGCCGCTCGCCCTCCCGGCCTCGCTGCAGTACCTCTCCCTCTCCTGGAACCGACTCGGCGGACCGGTCGACCAGGTTCTGAACCGGATGGACCGGCTCAACTACCTCGACCTCAGCATGAACCGGTTCTCGGGCCCGATCCCGGGCCGGCTATTCGCCTTCCCGATCACAAACCTCCAACTGCAGCGCAACTTGTTCGAAGGGGCAGTCGAGCCGGCGAACCAGGTGGGGATCCCGACCGTGGATCTCAGCTACAACAGGCTGTCGGGCCAGATATCCCCGATGTTCTCGACGGTGCAGAATCTGTACCTGAACAACAACCGGTTCACGGGGCAAGTGCCCGGGTCGTTCGTGGACCGGTTGCTGGCCGCGAGCATCCAGACACTGTATCTGCAGCACAATTTCCTGACGGGGATAGAGATCAATCCGACGGCGGACATTCCGTTGAGCACGTCGTTGTGCCTACAGTATAATTGCATGGTCCTGCCCGTACAGACGCCTTGCCCGCTGAAGGCCGGGAAGCAGAAGACAAGGCCTACTTCGCAGTGCAACCAGTGGAGAGGGTAAAATGGGGAATTCGGGTAAGTTTCTTGTTTTTTGTTTTTTGGGTCTTTTTTCTCTTTTGGATGGAGGGCAAAATTGGAAGAAAAAATACGTATACGATTGAGATTTGGGGAAATTTCATTAAAAATTGGTGGGGGGGTGGGGGTGGTTTTTGATTCATTTATTTATTTGTCAGTGATAGGTTTTTGGGTAATTAGAGAATAATAAGAGGGCTGGCTGGAAATTTTTTATTATAGATGTTTAGAGGGGTTAATATGTGCTGCTTGTTAATTACTCCTAGTAATATGAATATAAGTTTCTGCAATTAATATTTCTTTTTCTGCTTTGGGATTATGGTTATTTTTCAGTTCTCCATAAAAGTACTTAATTGGGGGTGTTGGAATCTTCTAAGGTTTCAATTGCAAAATAAGTAAGATTTTCATTTGCAATTGACAAGTCTCATGACCCTTTTGCCCTTGAAGAGAAGTGGGATGGTCGAGTGATTTATAAATCTAGTTTCGCGGTCTTAAGGGGTTTCGAGGGTTTCCCCCTTCCCTCAATTGGGTTTATCAGTGGCATTCAGGGATTTCTCCCTGACCGCCATCTGACTGCGCGCTCCTTTTTTTAACGTGATGGGGCCTCCACTCCAAATTTCCCTAATTGAGGACTTAACTTTTTCTTCCTAGCTCCTTAGGAATACTCATTTTAACCTCTTAGTTTGAGTAAGCCTTTTGAGGTCATGCTTAGGACCAAAGGTCGGGAGTTCCATTTTGCCCTGTCTACCTTTTCGACAATTAGACTTCTCCTTCTAGCGAATTCATTTTGACCCATGTCCTTCTTATTCTAACTAATCATTTATCAGAGAAAAGAAAAAAAAGAAGACACACTCCGCGAACCTCTGGACAATAAATAACATGGAATTTCACGATAAGTTTTCATACAACTTTTACCCATTTTAGGTGTCTCGAATTAAATAAAAGTCAAAATTAAAAATTAGAGGTAATTCAAAGGGGTAATTTTTTTTTTTTTTTTTTGGGGGTACTTTTTGGGCAAACGGGTTAAAAAATAGAATGGAGTGTAAATGGGTAGACAGAGAATGGTTACAACCATCTAAGACAGGATTCATACTGTTCAGCACAAAAATAGTAAAAAAGTGTCATATAAATATTCTTTTGTTCAAGATATACGAGACACTTAGAGTTGGTTGCCAAATCAACAACTCCTGAGACCCTGTTCAATCGTTGTAAATTTTGTAAGAGAGGAGTGCATTCTCTTATTCAGACCAGACCAGACCTCTATGGTTAGTAGTAGTACACACACTACACTCCACAGGTGTTGGTCAATTTGCTTTTAACTCAAAATGCAAGCAAGCAAAGGCATTTCCTTCTTCTGTCTTTCCTGAGAAGCCAACGCAAGTATCGCTCTTGAAAGAGACGAAGATCCATCGTCGTCGTCATCATCGCCAAGCACCAGATCGTTAACATTCGTTTGAGAATTATTTAGGATAGTTTCTTATGTTAGAGTTACTTTGATTATTCTGTTGATTCTATGTATCTCTCAAGATTACGTGTATATATATCCTTTGATTGTGTGCATCTCGATTAATATTATATCATAAAGCCTATAAGTAGGCTTGATGTAATCTTGGTTATGGTACATCGAAATATACTCTCTTCTTTCGGACCACCTCTTCTCTGTGTGTGTAAAATCTTGTTCCATTGTAACTCTCACGTTCATGGAAAAGAACGTCTTCTTCTTCTCCCTTTATAAAGCCAGACCCCAGAAGCAGCTGTACTGTGGCCCAACTTCGTTCCCCAAGTCTCTCTCGCGTCTCTGCCATGGCGAAGCAGAGGTCATGGTGAGGTCTCGCTTTCAGAGTGTGTTATCGCGCCTGATATGTGCAATGTGCTTCATGGTGGGTGACAGTCGTCTGGGTGTTGTCGCGATTCTTGATCCCAACGACTTCTTGGCCCTCCAATCGATCCGGAAGTCGCTCGACGACATGCCCGGGTCCAGCTTCTTCGCCTCCTGGGACTTCACCGCTGACCCATGCAACTTCGCCGGCGTCCTCTGCGATGCTGACCGGGTGGTCGCCCTCAACCTCGGCGACCCCAGAGCCAGCTCACAGGGCCTGACTGGCCGCATCGACCCGGCGATCGGCCGGCTCTCCTCCCTTGCCGAGCTCACCATCGTTCCGGGCCGGGTCTTCAGGTCGCTGCCGCAGACGCTATACCAGCTCAAGAACCTTCGGTTCCTCGCCATCAGCCGGAACTTCCTCTCCAGCAAGATTCCGTCGAATCTTGGCCTGCTCCAGAGCCTCCGGACGCTCGATCTCAGCTACAACCAGGTCACCGGAGCGATCCTCCGCCCCATCAGGACACTGCGGGAACTCTCCAACCTCATCCTCGGCCACAACAGGCTGTCCGGTTCTCCCCCTCCCCCCCTTCGTCTCCGAGTGGCTGACCCGGCTCGACCTCAATGCTCAAGCACAACGACCTCTCAGGTTCACTCGGGCCGCTCGCCCTCCTGGCCTCGCTGCAGTACCTCTCCCTCTCCTGGAACCTGCTCGGCGGGCCGGTCGATCGGGTCCTGAACCAGATGGACCGGCTCAACTACCTCGACCTCAGCATGAACAGGTTCTCGGGCCCGATCCCGGGCCGGGTATTCGCTTCCCGATCACAAACCTCCAACTGCAGCGTAACTGGTTCGAAGGGCCAGTGGAGGCGGCGAACCAAGTGGCCATCCCGACTGTCGACCTCAGCTACAACAGGCTGTTGGGGGTTCCATTTTGCCTGGCAACTCGGATCTAAATCAGTTCAAGACAACCTTTTCAACAATTAGACTTCTCCCTCTGATGAACTCATTTTGACCCGTGTCCTTCTCGCTGTAAATAATCATAAATAATCATTCATCAGAAGAAAAAACAAAGGAAAGAAAGAGGAAGACAAACTCCACGAACCTTCAGACAATAAATAACCCGGAATCTCAGAAGAAATTTTCATGCGATTTTTACCCATTTGGGGTGTTTGGAATTAAATAAAAGTCAAAATAAAAAGGGAAATTTTTATGGCAGTTCCAAGTTTTTGGTACTTTTTTGGGCAAACGAGTTCAAATATGGAATGGAGTATTAAATGGGTAGACAGAGAATGGCTACAAGACAAGCATCTAAGCCAGACAGGATCCATAATGTTGACCACAAGACATACGAATCCATAATTTTAGAGTAGGTTGCCAAATCAACAACTCCTGAAACCCTATCCCAATCATTGTGAATTTGTAATAGAGTCAGTGGAATGCATCATTATTATTCAGACCAGACCTAGGGTTAACACACACTCCACTCTCCACAGGTGTTGGTCAAAATTATTGCAACGATGTGGGCCCCACTTTCGACTCGTGCAAGCAAGGCATTGATTCATTGCCAAACACTAAAAAAAAGCTATCTAACTAAAGTTTCTCAGTTTGTTTAATTTTAATGACCAACTTTGGCACGCTATTGTAGTTCGAGCTCCAAAGTGATGATGCCCTCGAGAGGAGAGGGGCTGCATAGTAAAAAAATAATTATATGTTAAGCGACGAATTGCAACTTCATACTTTCCTATGTAGTAATCACTGCGCTCCATAGAAGGTTAAAAAAGAAGAAGAAAGAATTGAGGAGGGTTTAAAATGAGCAAAAAGAGCTCATTCTTCATGGAGAAGTGGTTTTTTTTTTTCCCCTAACAAGTAAACCTTTCTATAAATATTAACCAAAGGCATGTGTTTGTCTCGCCTTTTTTCATGTCCTTTGTTAACAGGACAATCGTCCAAAAAGTCCTAAATATATTATACGCCTTAATTTTTTTTTATTTAGCCAATTCAACCCTAAACCTTTCGACGATTTGCCAATATAGTCATTCCTTCCAGAAATCGATGGCGTGAACGCCGTTACTGGATAATTTTTGCACTTTCATAAAAATTCTCCGAACTTTTGTATTGTTACGTTTATTATACTTTTTTTTTCTTTTCTTTCTTTTCCTTTTATTTTTTTCACTCTTCATCTTCTCGAAAGAGTCGTCAGGAGTGGCCGCAAAGCCCTCGGCGAGGGGCGTGACGCCCTCGCTTCGCCAGATTTGTTCAAGGGCCATGGCCCTCGCCAATGGCTGACGGTCGTCGGGCATGTGTGTACCGTATTTTGTTTTTATGAAAACCAATAGCAAAGAAAATAAAAAGGAAAAAAGAAGAAGAAAAGAAGTGAAAAAAATCTAGGAAAATTTAAAAGAAATATAAAGATTGCCGGCGCCAGCAATTTTCGGCTAAAATTGACCCTAAATTGGTCAAATCGTACGAAATTTTAAGACTAAATTAGATAAATTGAAAACAAAAATAGACAAATTGAAAAGGTCGATATTGTCCGTCCTATAATAAATTTGAGACATTTTTAGACAATTTTCTCCATTACTATCCTTGCATCAAGGTATATAAAAATCAAAACTATCAATAACTCTCTCTCCATAAAGTAACAAAGAAATTCACGTGGGTTTTTTTTCATTACGGACTTTGACTAATGTTCGGTTAAAGGCCCGGAGCGGATTGGTCGGTCGCCCGGATCGCAATTTCGCCTCGCCATTTATTTGGGAATGAGGCTCTCAAGACAGATTTTTTTCTTACACCGAACTAGACACTGAGCTTGTAACAACCAACAGTGGATCACAATTTTACTTGAAAGGTCGATTATGTACAAGGAAATTCACGAATAACGGGTGTCATTGTGACATAGCTTATTTGATGCACCTTATCTGTACATGAGAAGGAAATTATTAGGATTCTATAAGTGATTATTTTACCTGGCTAGTCGTCTCGACGACGCTGCAGGCGGTCTTTTAATAGACATGCCGCTTCCGGATCCTCTTCTTCATCACCGGGATCTCAATTTCTCCGTTCCCCAGGAATTCCCATTTCACAATATCCCCGTCCCAAGAAGAGCTCACAATCATCGGGTAGTCCGGGTGCCAACTGCAGTCTCTGACCGGCGATTTATGGTGCTTGAGGGCGGCAACTTGAGCTCCAGTTACCTAGTCAAAGAAAATTCGACGGAAAAACACCGAAAAATTCTTACGTAGTCGACACCTACATGCATGCAAATGCACGGGGGTTTCGTGTACATGCATCTTGAATGCATTTGACAATGGATGCTACAGAACAATTCGATTGTGATGAGAATGTATCTCATTGGATCTCTTGTTCCTCATGCTGAATGTTGAAGGAGAAGCGCGTTTTTAGTCTTCTGACTAGCGAACAAGAAAGAGAAATACCCACTCTTGTTGTGCAGAAGAGCATAAAAAGCTTTTCCAGCAAGGTTTCAAGTGACTGATATTAGGTCAATAGGATTTAGATTTCAAGCCATCCTATATTTAGCATCTCCATGTTGATGTCAAAACAGAACAACAACAAACATCATTCTGAAGTAGAACAACATAGATCGAAAAGAATTACGTACCACATCGTAGATATAAACGCAAGAATCGTATGATCCAGTGTAGATATACTTTTGGCCGGTGCTGCACACACAAAAAAAATCATGGAATTAACTGGTTATTCTTAGAAAAAGGAATAATCGCCCCCATCAAACTGGAAACTAAGTCGGCATTCAAGCTTATTAGGAGCTTGGTGTTAATCAAACTTGGCCGCTACATACTCATGTACAAGATTTAATTTGTTTCTCACTCCATCAATCAGGCGGCGAAAAGACTCACCAATCAAATATTACCGCTTTATTTGAATTTTCAATTAATGCATGTTTCTTCTTACCTATGTTCTGGGGAGAAGTAGCACCGAATAAGAGTACGCAACACCGAATGGCCTTTATATGTTGCCACTGACCGATCAAATGGGTGTTTCAAATCCCTAGCCTGAGGTGGGTAGTCCATCCATCTGTAATCCCACTCATAATTCCTAAAACCTGGACGGCTGCACCAAATCAACCAAAGAAAAAGAGTTAAAACTCGCGCTCTTGTCCATCTCTGGCAGAAAAGAGATGTGAGCAAGCCAAATAACAGAGAGGATTGATGCGAAAGAGTCGACAAAGAACTCGTGCGGTCATCTATCTGCAAGTCATACATCAATAGGCATCTCCAACTTCTTAAGTTCTGATACTTCCATCTGCTCATCCTTTTCATGCTCATATATGGATTGCAACAATTCGCATGAACATAGTTGTTCACTCAGCTTCGATTTTTAAGTACTCAAATAAGGTAAAATTATGATTTTCAATGTACTGATTATTGAGGATGAATGTAATCAATGTTTTGGAAGTAGAGCATTTCCTTAACATAACCCTTCATAACAAACTGAAAGAAGGCACTGATGCTTAGGTAAACTGATGTCGAAACCAAATTCTAGGCAGCAAGTGGAACTTTGAGCACACTAACCAAGTGATATTAGAGCCCATTTTCCGGATATCCCAAAGTTTGATCGTCTGATCTTTGCCATTTGATATGAAATAACGACCATCACCACGGCTGTCAATGAACGTAATGCCTTCAAGGTGTCCCATTAGAACTCCTGCTGGTTTATTTCTGGCACTCAGGCAACGTCTATCCCACACCTACAAAAATAGTTAGTCATTTCCCGACAGACCAACATTCCAGCTTGCTCCAGTTTTCCTCTGCACTCATAAATCACTATTCTCTATTTCATTAATATTGAACCATGAAAAATAGGGTCACAACATGATCGCACATTAAGACTATTAATTGAGCCATGACAAATAGGGTCGCAACATGATTGCGCATTAAGACTATTGGGCCGTGCTCACGGGCACCGCCCTAGATGAACTAGCAGAATAACAAGGTTTTTTGTGTGCAGATACTTTCTCAGATGAGACAACACGGTACTTGTATGAATATATCGTTTGAAGGAGCAGCTTGGGAAGGTACAAAAAAGTGAAACAGCTCTTATAACAAAAGAATAGCTTCCACTTACTTCCGTTTGAAAATGCTAAAAAATCTAGGCCAAGAATACAACATCTAGTCGATGGGAAAAATGGTGTCTCAATTTTAGTCACAATTAGACCGAGTTACGTTGCACTGAAGAAAAGAACAAACCTTCTGAGAGTGGAAAACTTAGTTTAAAATGATACCTATTAGTAATTACTAACCCAAAGTTTAATTGAACTGCATGTTGGGAGAAACCGACGTTAACCACGATCGAAATCAACAGAAAAAGAAGTGTGATATTGAAAATCAATTGATCTAAGTACTTTTGATGGTGTCTCTTAATCTAATTGCCAAAGGAATGCTATTTAATTGTTTGACTGATGAACTTCATCTTGGTTGAGGATGGAGATAAAATAGGTCAACATCAAATTGTCAGAAGCAAGTGAACAATTACCATAATCACATGTTTCATCATTTCTTACCAGTCCATCAATAGTCAAAATAAGACTTACCTAGTTGTAACATCAATCAAAAAAAAAAAAAAAAGAGCGCTGAAAACTGGACATGCCTCCTACACACAGTCTTATGACAGGGTGAGCCAGCTTTTACTTTTTTTTCTCAGCTAATAGTCATGATACTTATGATATTACCATTTGCAGTTCCGAGTTCTTGCTATGCACGTGTTCATAAATTTGCACAATATGCTCGGTTATTTGCATGACCATAACATATCATAAATAGAATGATACAAACAATAACAATGAACAAGCCTTTTCCACCACTGCCTTATGAGTGATATCAATTGTACACGAACACATGGTGCAAATCGGCTAAGAAAGTGGATGCAAACACCAATTACATGGGAAGTGTCCATGAATCAGAATTCAGAGAACTGATGAAAAAATTAAAAAGATCTCATGACTGCTACTATAATGACTGGATTATCACCCTTACAATAACGTGTTGAACATGCATCATGTCCGAATAGTTTACACAAGTTAATAACCAAAAGCTAAGCAAAAAAGCAGTAACCAAAAGGGCTCTAGGGATACTGAGCTTAAGTACCTTGCAGTATGTATCATCACTCCCAGAATAAATTATATGACCACTTCCATCAGCAAAGCAAACTGTGTTCACATCAGACTGCAATTTAAAAAACGAAATCAGATTCTAAAAACTTGTTGAGTTCTACTTCTCCAGCAGAATTTGACAAAGTAGAACTGTTCTCATTCAGCAATGGAGATGAGAATAGATGCATGAAGTAAGCAAATATAATCGCATAAAATGATGATTAGGTGCAACCAGAGGAACAGACCTGAAGGTAAAGACTCACTGACTCCGCAAATACTCAGGTTCTAATCAACCAATGCACTCATCTCATTTGAACTCATGACGATACCAGAGTATAACGTTTTCTGAGGAAACTATGTGCAAAGATTGTTGTAAAAAACATATTAACTGCATTAAATTAGGTACTCCATGCACACTAAATCCACAATACAAAGTGCACAAGCAATTTACTTTTTTTCCCCATATAATCTTCAAACCTTTGCACTTGCATTTCGATGTGCATACTTCCTCAGATAAAGATGCAAAAGGAGCAAAAATTCTGACAGAGAAGGCCTCATTCCTTTTCCAACCTTAAAAGGATACTTGCAAGAGAGATGACAACAGTTTAAGTCCACTTTGACCACTCTATAACTGTTTCAACATCAAGAGTTGGCTCATCTCAACTTTTCTTCCCACAACAATAACAGGAAAGGGAAAGAATAACAAAACCCGGAAATTTCGTCAAGCAGCCTTTTCATTTGAAGAATCGTTCTTTGTCTAACAACCTGAGGAAAGAAAGTAGAATCTCCAATTTTGGCATAATGAACTCGCAGGAGCATGGGTGGAAAATCAAGATGAGTAATCTAGGCAACAAATCCTTTCTCGCAATTCACTCATTTTTACCAATACCAGGTGTTTGCAACGTGCAAAACCACTATACTCAAAGACTGACAATTATATAACTGCCTTGAATCAATAATAGACGTCTGGGGTTTCCAAGATAAAGGAAAAAGAAAAAGAGACAACCGCAGGGAAAGTGGAAACTTAATTAATGGTAGTGGTCAACCAACAACATTGTCAGGTGGCAATTTTCAATAAAACCAGCTGTACACAACTCTAAAATGGAGTGGGAAAAAAATTCTTGGCCTATATGTTCACCTTTTCTGAGATCAAGAATTTGACATATCAGCTGCCCAGAGAGGGTTCGGAATCGCAGCTCACGTCATATTGCAGGGACATTAATCAATTACTTTTAACGGTTCTTATATTTCCAAGGACATGTATCAACTTTTGCATGAAGAGATCTGCCATATCAGCTGCCAAGAGAGGTTTGGAATCATAATTCAAGGCCAGTTACCAAGAATCCAAATCATGGCATATTGCTCAGGAAATATTGAGGGATAAATATCTCCGAAAGGAAAGAATTTACTCTGGCAGATAAATCCATACAAAACCAAACTTAAGTAGAACTACATTTGCAGAAGAATAAAAGCAACTCTATTGGAACACTGTACACCAATCTTTTTAAGCTCCGAGTAGTTGGCAAGAGGCGTATCAGAAACAAATCCAAAAAAGTACAAGAACTACCAAAGTTTACCTCATGTGCAGGAATTCTGAGGGAAAGCTTATTAGCCACAAGATCATAGACATATAGAGAATCATCACTGCTTCCAGCGACGAGTTCTCGTCCATCAGTAGAAAATTTGACAGAGAAGATTCCAAAAGAATATGGTCCATTGTCAGCGGAAAAATTCAAATCCTCATGGATCTCCTGCGGATAGTAGAAGAGGAATGGAGTTGTATAACCTCAACTCAAGAATGCCAAGCAAACATATTCTGAAAGAAAATCAACATGGGAGGCAAGATGGCGAATTCCAAAAACGTCACAATATCTCCAAGCAAGAAACCTATCAATCTGGCATTTTGCTTAAAATGAAATTCTTGAGGAGATTGTTTATTTCATCAGTTTCAGACAAGATAAAAGGAACTCCTGCATAATTTTGTCAATTTTTTCTTGAATGTTTCTTTCAAGGGTTTTGATCCATAATTGTAAGGATAGTCAGAAAAGACAGAACTCCATAGGAATTCATTGACCGGCATCACCATAAGATTCACAGAAGCTCAATGTCAAGACTTCCATATGCACAAAAAGCATGTTCATGCCATCAAACTATTGCAATTGTAGTAGCTCATAATATTGCATTAAGTAGTTCTTGTCCAGCTTAGTGAAGGGAAGAAAAGGGTAAAAACCATCAAAAGGATGCAGATGTGATCATAAACCTGACAAATATGTCGTTTTAACTGCTTCAAAAAGTGTGCAAAGGACACAGGTGCCATGAGGAATTCAAGGTACTAACAATTCAGTTTCCTCTGCCAAATTTACCAGAAGAATGTTCTGTTAGAAATTGCTGCAGGAACTAACCAAAATCAGGTGAGAATTTGAAGATCTTTTTATTGATTGCTTGATGATTGAATGGGAGGAATAGGAACTGTTTTTCAGGCGAAAGCTTTGATAAGCACGGCAGACCCATTTTAAAGCATATAAAGAATAAACTACAGAAGTACAAGATATTTCCGATATTTCGAGCCAACCAAAGCCTGGTGGAGTCAGGTTCTAGGAAAAAAATCCAAATGCTAAGAGCAGGGGTACTTGGATCTATTCACTGGAGACCCTCAAATCCACTCGTAACATTCTTATTTACTCCAACCGGCTGACTTACAGACAACCACCTGATGCAGCCAAAAGATGATTGACACATCATGAATCTGGCCATATTTCCTCAGGCAGAAACTGTAGATGAGAACGAACCGAGAACTACACAAGATTAAATACTGTGCATCCACAAGGGGGAGGCACAGAGACCCTGCAATGCTGCTTGGATGGAGTTATGAGGGTTTTTAAACTCCCGAGTCAAAACATGCTGAACAAAAGTCTCACAAAAATGGAGCTCAGAAGGGGACTAGATAAGAAAAAACCAAATTCTTGCTTCAGGCTATTTCAGTTATCCAGAATTTTAGGGCGCTGTTTTGCCCACTAAGAGGAGAAACCCAACTCAACCATGTTGGATTCCAATGAGAGCAAACCATCCTTGTAAGATTGCACATGAATATAAACAATATGAACATATATGCTTAAGAATGATCAGAAAATTGTCATGGTAGGCCAATGAGTCAAAGATAACATATCGCTTCTACAAAAAGATATTAATCTCTGAATTTAGTTATCTTTATACCGTTACGTTTGCAAGAGAATCCATAGCAGCCGAGCCGACATGAACGATATGGACGATGGGTGACATACTGGCATACACCTGCAAATTAGAGAGAGACATGGCATATGTTTTGTTTTTTTGCTAAGTAAGCAAGCGTTATTCAAGAGATATGATATAGCTATATTCCACTGATGATAGAATTAGCAAATGAAGAAACAAGAAAGCTGCAACCTGCAGAAAGACAATGCTAAAAAATGTGAGTAATAAAATAGAAAACCATAACAAAATGCATGAGTTAACCCACGAAAATCAATTCTCTTGATGCTCATAGAAATTTTTTCTGGCATGTGATCACTGAAGAAATCCTCACGTACACCAAGCACTGAATTCCATTCCCCTGTATGCATCTAATCTTTTTCTCCTCTTCCCTAGTGACCTCACAAATACTCTAAAGAAGCCATATTCATGGTAAAAACAGAACAAAAGTCCAATCTAGTATAGTAACGCAAATGAGCAACTGGAATTTGAGAATCTGCAACTCATCAATCAAGTGAAAGAGGCCTTTGTTTTACTATGAAATAACACCTGGTATTTATAATTATCCGAGCTCCTAGCTGACAATTTCTAGACCATTATCAAGAGCCAACAGCCAATTACATGAAACTATCTGTATAGCACTAGTAATTTCCTGAAGGATGGAAACGCAAAAAGGACAAGTATGAGACGCAACTCTAGCTCTTAATGTACATTCCTATAAGAATGCCTGATGATAAATTGAAGCTAAAGACAGTCGTATCCACATGAAAGAGAAATGCACAGTCCAGAAGCAGAACAAAAACGAGAATAAGACTTGAAATATCTCTCAAAATACAGAAGAGTATGTTGGTTTTTCAGCATTCATGACCTCATTAGAAACTCTAAGAACTTGAATTGATATCTAATTAGTTCCCATACATACTAAATAATAAAAGAAGTGTCATCTTGAATAGTTTCTCTGGCCCACTAACACCAGGGGCCAGAGTCGGCCGCCATGCCCCAAAAGTCAAATTTTACCACGAGTCACATGCATAACACTTTTCAGGGAAAAAAAAAAACATTTACAATGTGTGTCAATCAAATTTTACTACATACAAGTACAATATTTTGGCATAACAAAACTTGTGATGCACGCTGCAAGTAAAGTGAGCAACAGATGCTAGCAACGTCCATATGCCGTACCAGTTTCTTGAGACCGAGTTCAGCGAGATGTTCTATGACTTGAAAATACAAAAGCATCAGGTGATAAACATTTAATTCCTTGCGAGAGATACATGAACTCACAAGGTAACGCTGGTCAGGAGAAAGAGATGTATCAGTGATCGTCCACCGTAAACTCTTGGCAAGAATATTCTTCTGACATTTCCATCCTTTATCAACATTATAAATCCTAATGTGGCTATCCTGCAGAGGTTGTTGGAAAAGTAGAGTTAGAAATCACATTTACCACATTGATTCATCTTATGTTTGACATGGGAAATGTCTCTTAGGCTCAGTTTCTGTGACCACAGAAAGTGGTAAAATGTTGAAGCATAAACACTCTAGTACATTACAATTCCCATGAAACATATTAAAGTTCCAGAAACACATGTTGTACCTGAAAACCAGCAACGAATAGAGAACCATCGGCTGAAAACTGTGAAACATAAGCTCGACTAGTCATCTGATCCATGAGCAAAGGACCATTACCAGGCACACATCTGCTTAGCATGTGACAGCAATCAGCAGAAGAGAACCTCCCCCTTCCTGAATAATTACACTCTCGACCTGCCAGCATCTTAACAGTGGAAACAGGCAGAGCCCGCCTCCCCGGGAAATCTCGGATCAAATGTTCATGGGGCCTCGACTTCAGATTCGTCAAATGCGCTATCTCATGATCCAAACATCTTGGCAACTCCTTTGGTCCTAGGCTGTTACCAACCTCATCCAAGCTCTTCTCTTCCTCACACGACTCAGGTTCAATCTCTAGTCTGCTCATTGCATACCCCATCTCAGCAATTGATTGCCAACCAGCAGCCAAATGCATTGCTGTATTTATACCGCTAGTGGCGGTAGAACGAACAGCGACATTGCTTGATCCATGTCCCAGTTAACAGTAATCCCACCACCAGTCCTGCAGAACCAGTTCTTTTCTTTTTAAAAACTAGTAGAAAGTACACAAAAGATGGGGGGAAACATATAATTCCGCTTTCACTGAGTGTAAACACGTAGAATACCAACCAAAGTCAAACAATTAAACAACAGTCATATTACCACCCAAGAAGATGATTTTCCCCAATAAATTCCACCCTACTGTCCTTGAAAAGGCCCCTCAAATTCCATCGAACTACATGCCCACGATGACAGTCAAAAGCGTCTCGAGTTCAACAACGCATCGCACCCGTACCAGACACATACACGAGCCCCGACTCTCGTCCGACAAAGATGAACTAGAACTGGAAGTAAGGGAGATTCATCAGTGCAACCAAGAATCTGTAGAGAAACTCTGACCTGATTCACGGGCTTGTCTTCTTCTCTGCCTTCTTGCTGAATGGATAATGCCTGAGCTCTTTCTCTTTCTTTGTCCCCCCAAAATCATGCGACTCGGATTCTTCCGCGTGCTTATCATGTGTCCGCTGCCCCCTCGTTCGGTCAACGTCGCAGCGGTTGGTGCTCACTCGCGTCGCGCGCGCGTGCAGTGGGCTAGCTATGGGCCGGCAATTCCACGTCAGCAATCCCATACGGTAATAGAACGTTGGAGGCTATAATCTTTGCGTGTTTTGCGACATTAATTGCATTATTTCTAAGGTTTTGCTTCCTCTTTTGGTTCGTAATAAGTTCTTGTACTCGGTCATGTCATGTTAAATCTTTTTGCCAATCCTGCATTGATACTGATAGTCTGTTCATGCCTCGTAAAATTTCTTCACAAGGCTTGCAGTCAATTCTTTGATCTCCTTCCGTCTAGACGTTATAATACTGAGCAGACGGGATCTTTCTGTTCTTTTATGATGAGAAAATCCGCTCTAGGTCGATAAACTCCATGCCCATTGAATACCCTACTAATTTTTTAAAGACTGAACAGAACATGAGTCCAAAGCTGGGAAAATTACTAAAAAAGTCTTAAACCTGCTGTAATTGTGTGTCGGTCGGCCAAATGGACTAAATTGACATAAATGCAAAAATTTTATGACTCAATTGGCCAAAGAAATATTTAAGACTGAATTGACACAATTGCAATAGGTTTAAGACTTTTTTTGATAATTTTCCCACCAAAAGCTAAGCAGATACAAACTGTTTGATGTATAGAAAATCTGCAACATGATTCTAATTCAAAAAAGGTAAAATCATATAACTGTTTACAAAAGGTATTTTACAAAATTAGTTGTATCAGAGCCAGATATCTGTTTAAGACTATAGAATAGAGCCATCACCGTGACTAGACCTGTTAAACGGGTAGGTTGGGTTGGGTCAGGTTTGGGTCGAGTTATAAATGGTCAAACTCAAATTGACCCATTAACCTATTTATGACCCATTTATTGTAATGCAAATTTTTCAACCCATACCCGACCTAACCCATATTACTAAAACACCTTTATATTTAATCCAATTTAGCAAAATTTATCAATTATTAAAAAAATTATATTGCTAAAAATTGTGGACAGTTTTTATAATTTTTTTATTTTATTTTATTTTATTTTTTCCTTTTCCTTTTCCTTTTCCTTTTCCTTTTCCTTTTTTTATTTTCTTCTTTTCTTTTCCTTTTTTTTTTCTCAAAGTCCGGCGAGGGCTGGCTCGCCTAGTGTCGGTGAGGGTCGGTTGGCCCTCGCTTGTGACCAACGAGGGTCCGCGAGGGCCAACCAAAGATCGTCGAACTTGTTGGGAAAAAAAAAGAAAAACGAAAATAAAAAATCAGAAAACCTTTTTATTATTCACTTAAGATAGTAAGGTAACCCATTTAGTACCCATTTTAAAATACATTTAAGACCCATTAAGTTATTAAGTGATCTATTTATGACACATTTAAGTTTGTTACGCAACTCATTTATGACTTACACTCTTAAATGTGTGTTAAGATATGGGTTCTTGACCCATTTTGCCACCTCTAACCATGATAAAGTGGGCCATTCGTGTGTACAAGGAAGCAATGTTGGGCTGTGTCAAATTAAGGTTGGAACCATGCCACCTTTTAATAGAAGATCAATGGGGAATTAACATAAATAGTCTTTGAACTTTGGTCTAATATGCAATATTGTCCCTAGACTTTTAATTTGTACGATGTGGTCCCTGAACTTTAGCACAATATGCAATGTTGTCCCTAAACTTTTAATTTGTTTAATGTGATCCTGACCTATTGATAAATGTTTTATGTAGTCCTTCTATTTGCGTCTTTTTTCAAAGAATCTAGGGACTAAATTGAATATTTACCAATAATTTAGTGACCACCTTAGTCAAATTACAAGTTTAGGGACAACATTACACATTGCGCTAAAGTTCATGGATCACATTACATTGGATCAAAGTTCAGGGATCATTGGTGTCATTTTTCCAAGATCAAACACAACCTCATTTTCTTTTCTTTACTTTTCCCCCCGAAAGCGAAGACAAGCTAATGTCTATTGTATATATTAGCACAAATGGCACACATATACGTGTATAACTACAAGGGGTGTGAGAGAGAGAGAGAGAGAGAGAGGGGGGGGGGGGGAGTAAACCCATCAAACGGATGGGTTGGGTTGGGTTGAGAAATAATCTGACCCAAATTAATCAATTTAACCCGTTTTGATCAATTTTCATGCAATATAAATCTAGTAATCCATACACATACCCAACTTAAACCCGACCCAACTCATATTGCTAAAACACTTATATATTTAACCCAATTTAAGAAAACATACTCAAACTAAGGTGAGCATGTAGTGAACGAGTGCGAGGGCAAGAAATAGTCATAGAGATGGATTGAGTTTAAGTAAATTGTGAACTCATTTAACACCGTAAATATTTTGGGCTTTACTGTCCTAAACCCATTTATTTTTCATTTACTGATTATAACTAACCCTTATAGTAACCTAGCCCATCAAATATAGTTTAAGAAATTGGTTTATGACTCATTTTGACAAATTTAGTCATGAGTAAATAGTTGAGAGAGGCGTCGATCGTGAATTAGAGATGGAGACAACGAAAGGGGGAAAGACAGCCATCGTTTATGTGAAAATTACGTTAATAGTCTCAAAATCGAGGTTATCAAGTCAATCAAACATACTTTTAAAAGTTCAGCACTTGAAATTTCATCGAAAGTTATTAAAAACAACAAATCGCAACTAATTGATACGTAGAAAAATTTCGTTACATAATCGAGTGGAGTTCAGTTAAGTGGATTTGGTGTAATTACTACTTTAATTTTTGACCATTTTTTTCCACATCCTAGGTTGAATTTGAGCTATTGTTTCCTTTGAACACCTCAATTTAAATAGAAGTGTACCGACCGAAATGAATTTGCAAAATTCACATATGAAGTTTAATTTAAGGGATAATTTAAACGTGGCTTGCAACCCACCCCAAAGCCTTCATGTAGGCTCCATTTTTTTTTCGAAAAATATAACATTTTTGAAAAATATTTTTCAGGAAGTCATTTTTAGAAAAATGACAATATTTTTCGGTATTTAGACGTCGTTTGGTATTGAAAATCTAATTTGACTTTCCTAAATAGACATACACTTTTTTTTTTTGGTCGAAGACATACACTATTCAAACGCTAGCAACTTGCACATGGACAAAAACCTGGTACGAGCACTAGAGTCCCGAGTTTGGGCCCAAAACGGACTCGACCTAGGTGTTGGGCATCAGAGCATAAGCACCTAGATCCTGAGCCAGGCCTCGATTGACTCAAACGCGGACACCGGGGGTCCTGGGCCCGGCCTTGATTGACCTAGGCATGGCCTTTATGGACCTGGGCTGGGTGTTGGGGATTTTGAGCTCGAGAATCGAGATCCCGCGCTCGGCCTTTGTGTACCCGAGCCCTGGTGTTGGGGATTTCGAGCTCGAGTATCTGGATCCCGTGCTTGGCCTTTGTGGACCCGAGCCCGGGTGTTGGGGATTTCGAGCTTGAGTATCGGGATCTTGCGCTAGGGCATTGTGGACTCGAGCCTGGGTGCTGGGGCATTGGGCACAGGCATGGGCACAAGCGCGAGGGATCCAGGCATGGTCAAAGGGGTCACGGGCCCGGCCTCGATGGACCCAGGCCCAGGCACTAGAGACCTGATCTTGGACGCCAGGGATCCAGGAACTAGCGTTGGGGTACCAAGCCTAGAATTTAGAGTCCAAGCGGAGATATCTATTTAGATTTTCAATTTTTTAAAGAGGAAATTATTTTCTTGAATTTAAGTTTTCCGTTAACTAAGAAAAAAATACCATTGACTCGTTTTTCTAAGCGAACCAAATGTGGGGAAATAAGGAAATATTTTCCGAAAAATATTTTTCGCGAAGCCATGGTATTCTAACTTTTGGATTAGCAGATCTTGAACTTGGAGGCGCTTGGACAGCAAAATCTCATATAAGATAACCGTCAGCTTATAGTAAAATAATCGAGAACAAATATGGCAAGGTAATAATGAAAATAAACAAATCCCGAATTTATGTAGTGGGCCGAGGCGTTGAGGGATTTCCAGTTCAATATTCGGAGGTCACGTATTCGAGTCCCATCAACTACGTTCGAATTGCTCATAGTCAGGGCTACATGCACGAGTATGGGTTATTTCCATAAAATTATTGAAAAATCATGGCATGAATAAATAGGATGTCATGAAGTGTGAGAATAAAATTGCAATCCCCATTTATGAGCATGGAATACAATTTCATAATTTGTTCTTGTCATCATAATTGCAACATTATGTGCACCATCCAATGGATGGCAAATTGCAATGTCTCGTATCAAATGTGGATGGAGCTAAGACTGAACACAAGACATGTGACCGCAACATGAATTCATTCAATGCATTAGAATGGCCAACCACACATTCTCAAAACATTGATCACTTGAGAGATTAGGGATAAGTGCATTAGAAGTCTTAAAGCTTATCATGAAAGTGCAATTGAGTCCCAAAATTTTCAAAATATGCAATAAGTCCTAAAACTTGTCACAAAAGTGTTATTGAGTCCCAAAACTTTCAAAAAGTGCAATCAAGTTCTAAACTTGTCACGAGAGTACAATTGAGCCTTAAAATTTTCAAATGGCGCAATCTATGGAATGACTTGATTAGACCAATTTGACAAGTTTTAAGATTTAATTGCACTTTTTGAAACTTTTAGGACTCAATTGTACTTTTGTGACACATTTTAAGACTAAATTGCACTTTCGTGATAAGTTTTAAGACTTTCAATGCACTTATCCCCGAGAGATTATATCTAGGGCCTGTTTAGCAACGATTCTGATTTTCTGATTCTGTTCCTCGGAACAAAAAAAGATGAGAAACCTGTTTGGTAACGTAAATGATTTTGATCCTAAAATTTGATTCTGTTCCCGGAAACACTTTTAGAGTAGAAATAAGAATAAAAAAAGTTGATTCTTTATTCCAGAATCACTTTTGAGAAACAAAACCAACAAAGTGAGAAGCTCTCACTTTGTTCCGTTGTTTGTCGCCGACCGCCTCCGGTAGCCGGAGAAAAAGGAAAATAAAAATAAAATAAAAAATTAGAAATGAAAACAATAATTTTTTTGATAAAATAAAATAATTTAATTTAAAATTAATTGTTTAAATATATATTAGAAAACAACAACAAACAATTTAAAAAAAATTAAAAAAATTCTCTAGATTTGTATTGCATTCTTAACAAATTAAAAGAAACAAATATGCCATGATTTGATTAAATATAAAAGTGTTCAAGTAATACGGGTCGGGTCGAGTATGGGTTTGGTTAAATATAGAAGTGTTTAAGTGTAAATTCATGGTAAAAATTCAAGTGCAAATTGCCTATTGAGCTTATATTCTTTCTTAAGGATCTTGCATATGTCTTTATGTTCCACGAAATAAATAGACTAATTATGGATTATGCATGATCTGTATTTATTTTATTAGTGATGCTATATAGGTTGATTTTACAGTGACAAGACGTAATTATTTTACTTAAATGAAAAAAAAATTAAGAAAAGAAATTGTTGATGAGAACAGAAATTATGTACAGTTACCAAACGCATTTCTGTTTCAGGAACAGAAAATCTTGCGCAGTTACCAAACACGTTCTGATTCTCTAAAACTCGTCCAGAGAACAGAATCAGAAAAAATTGATTTTGAGAATCAGAATCGTTACCAAACAGACCCCTAAACTCATTATATTAGATTACATCGATTCCACATAAAAGAACTTCACGACTTTCTTCGAGAAGAGCGAATACATATTCTGCCATATCTTTTATGCATTGTGAACGGTTACGCGATAAGTCTAGACGATGCTTCTTCCGTATGGAAATCCAATTGCGAATAAAGTAAGGTTCTTTCCAACCAATCAAATGGTGGTCTTTATCCCTAATGACTATTAAACAAAAGCCATTTTGTCAAACAGTGACTCCATCTTGTCCTAATAGAAAATGCATTCACGCAAGATGTTTAGGGGACAGTTTGACAACAAAGACATTAGCACTTAGCAATTAGAGAACACCAAGATAATCTGGACAAAGTTAGGGAAATTACTTATTAAATTGAACCGGTTTAAAGACCCCTAGTGGCTTTAAATAATCGCTAGGAGTGAACCGAGTGCAAGCCAAAAGAGCATATTCTAAGCTAAGAAACAAAGAAATCTTTAAAGAGGGCCTAGAAAGTCAAATTGAGACAAGGTTCCATGTCCTTGTCCTGCTTAGCTGTTCCTACCACTTAGTGCCCATTAATTTAATCCCTGTAAAAAGCAACCCCACCATATTTAAAAAAAGAAAAAAAGAAAGAAAATAAGTGAAATAACAATAAATTAAATGAAGTGCCCCCCAAAAAAATCATAATAGATCCAAGAAATCCCAACCATCGATAGATGGGTTTCCCCTCCACCAAACAAAGACAAATTCAACACAAGCTCTTGCTGTTTTCCCAAAGCTCCAAACGCATTCCCCCATCATCTTAAGAATGGGGCAATCACAAGCTGCCAAGAATTAATCAAACCGATGTGGAAAGATGGCGAGACCCCATGATTTTGACCCCGCCCCCAATGATTTTCTTCACTCTTTCTCTCTCTCTCTTGGCTGTAATTTTCCTGGGAAAATTCTTGTTGGATGGGGTTTGGCTTTGGGGACATTTTCTGGGATGGTCTGCCATGCCACATGCTTGTTTTGTACATCGATCTTCGTGTTAAAACTTTCTGATTGGACATAAAATTCCCGGTGGGATACAAATCACTAAGTGGAAGATCAAGATGAGAATCTCGTTCCTTAGCAGAATTTCGATGTCCTGCACTACGTGCACTGAAGTTTCTTTTGGTCGACTGATGTTTTATTATGTTTCTGCAGTGATTTCGCTCGCTTCGCCATCAGAAGAGACGGAGAAAGGACAAGAGCATCTGAGAAGGGAAAACATAGAGAGGCAAAAGCCTCTTCTTGTATTGCTCTAGGCCACAAGTATCACATACATATTTCCATACCAAGGATTGTATAATCAAAAGTTCAGAAATTAGTGCTCCTAAGAATGATCATCACCTGCCAATTTGTGTTCAGAGGTTATATTAGATGTAAGACGATCCGTCCAATTTGTATAGCACAGTCTGATCCGCCACGAAGGCCGCTATCTCAAGAGACCCGACCGACCGATACAACTCTCATTCTGCCGCCATGAATGCTAGAACAGCAAGGAGAGGGGAGAAAAAACCGAAGAAAATACTTCACAACCACCACCGCAATGGATGGAAAACAGAATACAGACCCCGAAAACAGTCAAGCTTGTGTTATGTATGGACTGCTTCTGCCTGTAAGTAAGTAAGTAAGTAAGGTTAAGTGGATCTTATATTTAACAGTCAATCTTGACAAAGTTCTTGATCTCCTCCATGAGGCAGTAGAAATGCTCGTTGTTCGGGAGGAAGTAAAACCCAATCGTGGCCTCCTTCAGATATAGCAACTTCACTTCTTGACAGTTCCTTTCTAACCCTTCCACATAAGCTAATTGCCAATCCTGGAGAAGATCCAGACCCGCCACGACGACGAGGCTCTTTGGAAACTTAAGCCCCTCAAGGCTTTTGCCGCGGGGACCGAAGGGATTGCAGGCAGGGTGGTTGCGGTCTTCCCCTTCGGGGAGATAAGCCCGCCAGTACCAATCGCGGTCCTCTAGTCTAACGAAGTATTTCCCATCTAATCTCTTCTCGGATTCGGTTCTTTCTTGCCCGCCAAACAAAGGATGAAGAAGGATGTTACCTAGTATTTCCACCTCGGCCTCGGCAGCCCTGACCGCCACGTGATGAGCCATGTTACCGCCCGAGCTATCGCCAGCTAAATACACGTGGACTTTAGAGTCTTTCCCGCTCATTAGCCACGGTCTCGACTTCACCCACTTCAGGGCTGCCCAACCATCGTCGTAGGCACAGGGGTATCTGTGTTCGGGCGAGCGGCGGTAATTCACCGACACGACCGCCCCCTTGCAGAGGCCAACGAGGCGGCGGCAGAAGGTGTCATAAATCGCACTGTTGGCGGAGGAGTGGCTGAAGCTCCCGCCGTGGAAGAATAAAATGACAGGGACAACCTCGGTGGTGCTCAGAGGCTTATCGAGCTCTTCAAATCCCCATTGAGACACATCATCGGGCGCCGGTAAGTACACCCGGTTCAGAAGGCCGGTGGCGCGATCGACGTGATCGAACGACAAGACGCCATTGACCGGGACGGTGTTGGCAGGCACTTTCCGGTCGAGGAACTCAGCCAAGTCTCTATTGAAGGTCCCATCGGGCCGGCGGAGGAGATTGTATGCTAGCTTGAAGTTAGAGATGAGGACCCATGTGTTTAAGGGAACAACTCTCTACAAGAGAAAGAGGGGAAAGACGAAATTAGCGCTTGGAGTGTTACCAATTGCGACATGTTAAACGACAGATTGATGTTGAGCATCTTGTAGCAAGAAACCAAGAAATTCACACAGCAAAATGAAAAGATCGTCATTGACAGGGAAGTTGGAAATTTACTGCAAAAGGAAACAGAAAAAGGTAGGAGCGAGCGAGGATGACCCGTCGTCCTCCAAAATGTGAAACGGCCAAACTCTTCGTCCGATCAAGCCAGAACTTTTCTCCATTTGCTTTAATTAACATTCAAATTTCAACCACTAAACTTAAAACAAAAAGGAATCTAAGATAAAACGAGCAAAAATCAAGCAGATCGTAAATCAGAACTGCGATTGAACAGCACAGGTAGCCACAATCGCCCAAATTTTTTGAACTCGCAGTGAGGGAAGAAAAAATCACGGCCTTTTTTTTTTTTTTCCCACAAATCAAGCAAAATCACCTCAGGCATCACCTTTCCAAACAAACAAGTTCAAGTCCATTTCAGGTGAAAGCCTCCAAAAAACCGAAGCATCCAGAAAAGCCCCATGAACCAGATCGCCAAATCAGCTACAATTACCAGCACAAACCCCCCGAACGCGCAACCACAACTGGGGTTGTTCAAGAAAAGAGAACACCAAGAAGCTGAAGGATCACAGAGGGATTCGAGGAAGCACCTTAGATTCATTGGCGTTGACTTCATTACTAGCAGCCATGACACAGCGAGAGATCCGAAACCCAGAAGCCGAAGAAGACGACGAACAGCAGAAAGAAGAAGAAGCCTAGACCCAAAACACGTGCTTCGCTACGACAGCCTTTCTGAGAATCATAATAGCGGCCCGAGAGTTTTGGAGAGCGATAAAGAAGAAGCTGGCCTGTTCTCTCTCTCTCTCTCTCTCTCTGTGTCTGCGCGGGTGATTTGGTGCGTCGTGGGCGTGGGGTGCTAATTTGCGCCGGAGATTCCTCGTTGAAGAAGAGAGGAGCGGGGGGAATCTGAACAGGGGAAGGGACAGTTCTTCTTCTGATGTAACGAGAGAACAGAGATGGCTCAGACTCAATATGAGTGAGATCGAAGATCCTACTCAGATACGTGTGTGCGAGAGAGAGAGAGATGGAGAGAGACCAGAGCTTAAAGTACAGACTACAGAGAGAGAGAGAGAGAGAGAGAGAGTCTAAAGTTAAACGCAGAGGAACGACGGAGCTGAGCGAGTGGTGAACGGAGACGAGGAAGACGACAAACTGGGGCGGCCGAACTATACAGTGCAGGTGGGTCCCATTACCTCAAAATAACTGATTAACGAAAAATGTTTAACAGTATCGATATTTTCATGAATAATTAAAATATATTTAATTTATTTAATTTCATATGTGAGGTAAGTGATCATTTTTTAGATTTTTTTTTTTCAAAATTATTCATTCTACGTAAAACAAACATACTCCCTTAACTTTTGAGTAATTCTACTTTTTCCCCGCTTTGAAATTTCTAAATGCCCTTTGGAGTTGATTTATTTTTCACTTAACTCCCTCAACTTTTGGTCATTTCTACTTTTTCCTCACTTTGAAATTTTTGGATGCCCTTAGGAGTCAATTTACTTTTCACTTAAAACTTCATGACCTAATTTCAAAGTTATACACCAAATGTGAAATATTTTGGGTGTGCAAAGCCACGAAAGCTAGAAATAATAATAAAAATTAAACGTGTAAATCATCGTAAATGAACTGTGAATCGAGAATTTCTCTCTCGATCCCGATAATCTTGAAATTGCTCTTATTATATACCACTCGACGCATTACGTATAGGCGAATATGAATCTCAAAATTGATTTGTTCATTTCACGTACATCGTACCTCGAAAGATATTCGATGCTATAGTTGTTTCTATTTAAGAAAAAACAAAGAAATATCGCGAGGCAATCGATCAAATTGCAAAAGGTTTGCGAGTATTAATTCTGTTAAAATATCAAATACAAGACATGGTAAGCAACACACAATAGGTCATGGTACTCAAACATGCTTTGATGATCAAATTTACTCGTGTCTAATTTTCATAATCTAACAAGTCTTGCATTTACAGAATAGACAAATTGAACCAGTGACACGATGAAATTTCACTTTAGTGAACGAGCTTTCATCAGATAAAAATATGCTTTTCATATCATTCACAGAGAATAAAAAAAAAAAATATTCAGCCGACGATCTACTAAAGTCGGTTTCTTACACTATTTCATGAAAGAATAATAATGAAATGTGCATTTATTTTATGGACCATTTCATTTCATGTCAACATGTCGCGGTTCTAATGTCAACTTCGAGGAATTTTTTTTTGCCTTTTTTTGGCCTTTTTTCTCTAAATCCTACGATTGACTCCTTCCTTTTAAGATCGTCGGGGGCAATGGAGTCCCTCCGACCAATAATAGCCGAGTAGATGCTAATGGATTATAAGTTTTGGTTTCGAGTTTCCATTAATCACGTGATTAATCATATCAAATATGAAAAGTTTTCAAAGTCTTGACCGGTAATCCTTGACAGGAGAACAATTACTAAATTGGAAATTTCGTTTAAATTAACTATTTTAGTGAGTGGACCATACTAACAGCGTACCAATATATACGGCCATGCACTCTAATGAGTAAACTATTTCAATCAATATGTATTATCGTTCCACGCTCGTTAACGCATTTCGAGCGTCCTAGGTCTTTCGCGAAATTGCTCAATTTGAAGATGTTGTGTGGGTTACGTTTATCTTAACACGAGAGACGCCAAAAGAGCAAGGGAGGCCAAAACCACCCAATCCTTATTGTCCCCGAAGCCCGTCCTATCCTATGGGCTCACGCCAGACCCCCGCCCGGGGGGATTTCCCCAATCTACCCTCGCTGCCTCCCCCAAATCACGATAAAGCTGGGCGAGGAGGGAGACACGTGTTTTGTCCGGTAGCGTGACGGCATGTCGCTTTTTCATTTTCCATTTCTTTGTGCATATTTAGTTTATTTATTTTAGAAATATTTTTGCCCGTCTCTTTCGTTTTTCTTACTTTCTTTTGTTCGGCCGCTTGTCGCTGTGGGGGTGGGGCAGCTTGGGGTCTTTGTCGTATCCGGTGGAAAGCGTGTCGCATCCTTATCGTCGCGGGCGATCGACACGTGGCGCGTTGCTCTGGGTGGGGCCCAGCCAAAACCTGACGAGACGGGACCAGACCAGACCAGACCAGACCAGACCTTCCTCTTCATCGTCCCGATGGACGGAGAAAAAAAAACAGAGAGATGATTTTGTTGCAGAACGGGGGTCGGGGGAGTGTTGAGTCCGACACGACGTCCCGAAACCTCTCTACCGTGGGCCCCACCTGTAGCGGGACCCCCCGATCTGCCACGCGTCCGCCTGGGGCTTCATCTCGCGGTCGTGATATCCCCCAAAAAAAAAAAAAAACCAATCACAGTTTCTCTCTTTTCCATCTTTTTTTTCTCCTTTGGGCCAGAACGGGGAAATGTGGGAGCAGCAAAATATAATAAGCGAGTTCGCTCCGAAAAAATCGAATTCTTCCGCGCCAGCGCATGGCAACACTTTTGCTTTAGAAATTAAATTCTGGTTAGAAGTTGATTTTTCTACTTCCGCTTCAGAAGTTGGTTTCTGATCAGAGAAAATTATTTGAAAAAAGCATAAATTTCTGTTTCTTGAACAGAAATTCGTTTGGTAACTGTGGGCGGCAGCGATCAGCAACAATGGAGGAGTGGTTGGGAGAAAGAAGCGCAGAAAATGAAAAAAGGCATAAGTAAGAGAAATATCGATGTTAAGAGATTTCTACTTCTGAAAGAGAAGTAACAGTAAAAATGTAATGTTGTGTAACAACTTCTAGAGTGTTACCATGCGCGCCCTAATTTTGGTAACCTGGGCTCTGATACAAGTGTTGGGTGGTCATGGGTTTCTCTCATCCCAAAAGCAAAGGTTGAGACTTTCCATCGCATTTATAAATCGATCACCAATCCCTTCTACAATCGATGTCGGATAACTCCAACAGTCCCGATGGAATCCAATCCAGTAAAAAATACATCAATCCATCTCTTCAATTTTTTTTTACGCCGAGATTTAGATACACTGATCAAGCATACTTAATATGAGATAATTCGGATTTGAAAGTAAAAATCGTACATAACACAGAAAACAATTGATATGCTTTCTCGACGCTTACTTTTTATACCACGAAACAAAGAAATTATAAAAAGGAGGAGTAAAAAATAATATTGTATTAACATGTTGGGTCCTTGTGAGTTTGGCTGCATCCCTTGTCTTGTAAGAAGGTGGCTAAGCATGTGCCACACACTCAGCATACCAAACAAGTAGATTTGATGCTTCCACGCCCGTCTTTTCCCCTTCATTTCCATTTTTACTTTTCTTTTGACCTTTTATTGCCTTTCCAATTTTGTACTGTATCTATTTTCCCAACAAGCTGCTTTGCTTTCTTCTGCTTGAGCTTTTTAACTTTTCATTTAATTTAAATATTGTTACCGTCGTGTTTTAGCTATTTTTAACTTCTTACCGCCTGAAATTTTCGCGATTCATAACTTTTGATGAAAAAAATAGAATTTACATATAATTTTCGCGATTCTAGAGATTTTGTTATATACTATCGGTTTAGTGAATCGCAGTACAAAAAGTCGAATATTTTCATATCGTATCGTGTCTATTATTTGGTATAAATGTCATATCAGTGTAAATGAACTCAAAAATTTCACAAACGAGGAAGGTAAGAGTCTCACGACACTCTTACCTAATTCATTTTTATTTGCTAATTTTAACGAGGAAGGTAAGAGTCTCACGACGCTCTTGCCTAATTCTTTTTTTTTTTTGCTTATTTTTTTTACTATTTTTTTTTATCTTTCGTTTATTTATTTATTTTTTCCCCTTCCATCATTCTCAAATACAAATTTATTAAATAGTAAACTATACTAACATATCCGACCAAAAAAAACTATACTAACATACATAAAATACCTACAATACGTAATAAATACAAATGATAAATATATTTATATTTATTTTATATTATAAGATTGCAAGAAATTTGTATAAATAAATAAAAATAGGAATAATTTAAAATGATTTGTTTGGTTATTTTTTTATATTTTGAATTTTTTATATTAAAATGGAAATATTATTTGTAATTTTATTAATTTAAGAAGTTTGTTATTCCAGAAAAATAACTTTTACATTATGGCTTTCAGAAATCATATCCACCTTTATCTCACCTCTCCCGTGAGATAATTTTATCTGGGCTCAATCTCTCTTATATCTGACTTTATCTTGTCTTGAGCAGGCACCACACACGAGATAAGATAAATTTTATTCTACCATGAATTATATCGTAATTACCAAGCATAAGTGATTTTACTTTGGATATTATTAACGGGGTCACTTATACCTCCATTGAGTAAGGAAATGAAAATTTTCCAATAACTAATTACAAAAAAGAAAAAGAAAAAAAAAGAACGATGATTCGACCATGACAAGTTTTCTTTATCGAAATGTTAAATAAAATACCTTCTTAATACTTTTACTTTTTATCAGAACACGTGCTAACTAATCCTCGCTTGTAAATGGAAAATCTCTCGTCACAAGCATTGATCGAAAGCTTTATTCAAATAGAAATATTGCAGCCCTCAGAGAGATATGGAGATATTATTATCTTTTACTTTTTCAACCCGTTGACTTTTGAGATTGTAACCATATTAAACTTCGACGATGAAGATGATATGTAAAATTTGTAAATAGAGTTAAAATAAGTGCGCCCGCTTAATGCATTAGAAATTACAATATCCATTAATCCCCCGTTAAGCAAAATTTTAAAAAAATTAGACAGGTTTCTAATAAATTCCTACTCTTTTTCGTAAACCAACGTGAGGCCGACGTTGGTTTTTGGCTTGTAGTGCGTTTAGGTCAACAAACTAGGGACAGCTTTTGGCTTCTTGTGCCGCTCGGGTCAATCCCACAAAGCGCAAAAAGGTCTTTGCCTCCTGTTTTATTACACGATTTCTCATCAGACAATAAATGCGTGCACAAGAAGATTTTCTTGTTATTTTTGCACAGCATGCTTCTCTAGATCTCTCTGCTCGCACGAGTGTCGTTTCTTCCTTTTTTTTGGACAAGACGCTTGCTCTCTTCCTTTTCGTGCCCTCTTTTGGATTGAGATGTTTGTGACTTGACGTTAGAAATGTATAATGTTTGCATCGAAAATCAGCTCAAATTTTCAAAGGTGTTATGAATACCCTTTTTACGATTTGATTTGAATCGAAAGAAAAACGCTCATTTTACACTTTGTCAATGTACCAAAAAGTAAATTGAAGATCCGATCCAAATTTCGATACTTGACACGCACCCGTGAGCATGATGCGTGAAATAAATAATCTCAATTTGCCACAATAGAAGACCAAGTGAAGTTACCTCCAAATATTTGATTTTTCTATTGGTGGTTGGAGACAAGGCGAACCATGTACAGTGGATGCATAAATCAAATCTGGAAAGCTCAAATGCATAGATTCTCCATATAAAGTATAAGTTAAAGCAAACCCCACTCGGTACAATGAATGTGAGGCTTCTCAGATTAAAAGAGGACAAGAAAAGAAACGGCCACCAATCACTAATCTCCTTGTTTACCGTGAATTAAGCATACACAATTAAAATAATCGATAAAGGGTACAATCATAATCACATGTGTCCATTGCATAGATGACAATGGTTCACGAGTTAGGTAGGACGAATTTTTGTATAAAGTATGATCATTCTTGTTCCGAGTGATGTGTGAAGAAACGTATGTGATGTGCCAATTATGGTACTAGTCAATCAACCATGAGATAATATATATTAGCGGATTTTTTATCGTAACAATTTGAGTTAGCAATTTAGACCTAATACAATGTCGTTTCGTCCAAATAATTTCTCGACATGTTTTTCCTTAAATTTCTCGAGTGACACGCGAGTCAATAAATGCAAATGAATTATAAGGGGAAAAATTAATAAGTAAAGCAAAGTTGGGTACGTTGTTTTCTAGGTCGACAATTGATTTTTCTTCTCGATAAAGTATACTGTGAATACACACCTTTGAGTGGACCATGCCATAATGTTGACTAGACCGACAAATTTTCCTAGGTGAATTATAAATAAATATATGCCCAGGCAATCAAGCCCGACAAATTTTCCTTAGACCAGACTTTAAGCAGGGATCTACTTGTCTAGAAGAACCTCTCTCGTGAATGATTAGATTTATAGGGCAGAATAAATTAGTTTAGCAAGATACGAAGAAGAAGGAGAAGAAGAAGGAGGGTGGGACTTGGGAGTATAGAGAAGACATATAGCTCTCGATTGCATCATATTGGAGTTTGCTGGATGCATGCACCCTAGGCTCAATATGTAAATTAACACTTTAGGCCTCAAAGTACAGCCTAAGGTTTCCTTCTTGAATTGACTTAATCGGTGCCAGGTGTGGAGCAACTTGAGAAGAGAAGAGAAATGGAGAAAAGCGCTAATTTCCTTCTTGAATTTACTTAATTTATTACATATTTGTGATTTGACAACGTAAGGGTGTTGAATGACTTGATTGATCCCATGAGACATGGTATATGTAATAGATTATTCGCGGAAGGACATATCAAATGACAATATCTGTGTACGGCGCTCATTTTAGTGCCAAAATTTTTCGCCGGCTTACTTAAGTACCAAATCGGAGAAAAAACGATTACTTAAGTGCCAACGGGGAGAGATTCCGGCCAAAATAAATACGTGACATTTTTATGTAAAACAATTTAGGGATATGGCATTTTTAATTCAAACAATTTAGTGACATGGCTTTTTTAAATAAAAAATCAATTTCACGTGTGCAAAGAGAATGACGTCGCTCGGTCGACATGGCTGGGATGCCTTAAACTTATAGCACTTAAGTGATCACATTTTACAACTGATGGCACTTATGTGGTCACTTTCAGAAAAACTTGGTACTCAAACGATCATAATTTACAACTTATGGCACTGAAAGTCACTCCGCGAAATTGGCTAAACGACGTCGTTTGTGCTTTGGAAGCTAACTAGGATCTCTGGTGAGTCACGTAGGATTAGTTAATTAATAAAAAATTACCACGTATGATTTTCGGCCAGGCTCACCAGAGTTGGCACTGAATGACTGTTTTTCAAAAAAATTGGCACTTAAGTGATCCGATTTTTTTTTTTTTTTTGTATCAAAATGAGCGCCGTACACAAATATTGTCACTTGAGGCGTCCTTCTGCTATAGATTCATAAATAAACCTATTTAAATGCACGGACAAAGTTAAGAAAAGTTCCGACGTCGGGGTTTAACTTGTCAGCTAGGCACACTCGTGATAAATTGATAATGAGGCCCGATTGAAGATGCTTTTTCGAACAGCCCTTTATGTCCGTGATCAAGTGTGATACTAGATAGTTCTTGACTATGATAATTATGCCTTCAAATTCCTAAGGAAGGCAAAAGAAAAAATCTCGAACATCTTTCTTGTTTCGTTTTCTCAGATTGTAGTTTTGATTTTTCTCGTAACTAACGTGAATCGTGAATGTCATAGTGTAGAAGGTACGTACCCAAAGTGCCACATAAGGGCGCGTTTTCTTCTTTTCATTCTTTTTTGGTTGTTTCTCAAGGTCGAACCAACGATCTTAGATAGTACTCTAAACCGCACCTCCATGATCTCAAGGTCGAACACTAGAGCAAATTCATTTCTCTAGACATAAACCTAAAAAAAATAGTAATTGTTGGGGAAAAAAGACGTGAAAGTGTTTATTTCTAAAAACCGGGTTCTTTTTTCTATCGTTGTTTATTGTGGAAGCGTTCCTTAATAGCTCAAGCTTTCCACGTATATATGGCTTTTATGTTCATGATATATCCATACTCAAAGGAAAATGTTTTGAAACTATAGCACCGTTTGTTTCGTGGAAAATGAGACAATTCTGAAAAATATTTTTCATAAAGTTATTTTTCAGAAAAATGATAATATTTTTCGGTATTTACCTAAAATATAAAAATGAATAGGAAAATATTTTCCGCTGTTTGGTATGGAAAATCCGCCTGAAGAAAATTACCAAAAAATTTGAATTTTTAGCTTTTTTTTTTAATTTTTTTTAATTTTCTTTCTTTCTCTACCTGCCATCGGCCACTGCGACAGCCGGCGACCAATCACAGCCGAGGGATGCGCCCGTTGGCCTTGAACGAGCTCCACCTTATCGATTCTGGCAAGGTTGAGCCTCGCCGGCCTTGGACGAGCTCGTCCCTCAGCTATGACTTGTCGCAGGCGATAGGCCGAGGAATAAGGAAAAAAGAAAAAGAAAGAAAAGATAAAATAAAATAAGAATATAATATAAGTAAAAAGAAAAGGAAGGTGAAGGAGTGCAAGAAGGAAAGAGTAGGGAAAATGATTTCATCTTTTCCTCACTTTTGAAGGTGTTTTTTCCATTGATGGAAAATATTTTCCTTCACTAGTTTATTTTATGTGAACCAAATGTCGAAAAATTGGAAAACAAAATTTCTAAAAGTTATTTTTCATGAAATAAACAGAGCCTATGTCTCTCTCTTGCCCATGACCTTCTTCACCATTACAACAATATAACCCACAAAAAGTTACGGAGAAAGAGGAGCTAATGGGAAGTCAATATAGAACGAAAAAGGGCATAAGGACGCCTCAAGTGACAATATTTGTGTATGGCGCTCACTTTGGTGCCAATTTTTTTTTTTCGGATCACTTAAGTGCTAATTTTTTTGAAAAATGGTTATTTCAGTGCCAACTCCGGTGAGCCTGGCCAGAAATCATACGTGGTAATTTTTTATTAATTAACTAATCCTACGTGGCTCGCTGGAGATCCTAGTTAGCTTCTAAAGCACAAACGACGTCGTTTAGCTAATTTTGCGGAGTGACTTTCAGTGCCATAAGTTGTAAATTATGATCGTTTGAGTACCAAGTTTTTCTGAAAGTGATCACATAAGTGTCATAAGTTGTAAAATGCGATCACTTAAGTGCCATAAGTTTAAGACATCATAGTCACGTCGACTGAGCGATATCGTTCTCTTTGCACACGTGGAATTGATTTTTTATTTAAAAAAGCCATGTCATTAAATTTTTTGAAATAAAAATGTTACGCCAGTAAATTGTTTTAAATAAAGGGAATCTCTTGCTGTTGGCACTTAAAAATTTTGACACCAAAGTGAGCGGTGTACACAAATATTGTCACTTAAGGTGTCCTTCTACCAACAAAAAAGTTCGTGCAATGGGTGATGATTGGAGCATGTCATATTGGATCTAACTCCTTAATTTGGAGATTTCAAGTCTCTACTTGGGATATTCACTTAAGTCATGATAAAATGTCGGTCTCTACAAATTATAATTAAACTAAACGGGAGCTCCAATGCATTTGATCATTTTCAAACGCAAGTTTGATTGAGCACGATGTCATGTCCAGGGGAAAAAGACGGATGGACATTGAGATGGTGATTGATGGAGATGGTGAGAGTGAAAAAGAAGATGACGCTTTGCGATTCCATGGTGTTTGTTTCTTTTGTGCTTGATTAGTGTCGCGACCCGAGGGCTGTTTGTCGATCGGGCTAATGGATTGCCAAGGCCCATTTGGTGGATGGCGTAGGGGCTTCGGCTCGGGCCCTCCCAGGCCCATACTAAATCGTGACGGGAGATTTTTATCGTTGATTATCGATCTTAGTGTGGTCAGGTGACATGTGCAATGTATACATGCAAATGGAGTCGCCACCGGTTATTTTTGGAAAGTTGACCGGATACCTCACCGAACGGTTGGGAGAATCCGTTCTGTCCCGCGGAACCAGAGAAATTGGGTTCGGGGACTTGGTTACGCCAGTATTTTTACCGACGCCCTTTCGGTACCTAACGTCGTGTGATTTCCTAACTATGATTTCCTGCAGGTGCAATGTTTTCTTGTTGCCTTTGCCAAAGATAATAGTTAGTGTTACCCCTTTTGCATTGCAACCTTCTTAAGCTAAGTGATGTGCAAATTACGTGGCTTCCTCCTGATGTGGAAAGCTAGTCCAAAGCAAGAGGGTTTGAAGGTGTACTTACAGATTCTAAATACAAACCAGAAAGATACCTTTTTAGACATAGTATGGTAGCCATTATGATTTAACGGACAACAATCTTTCCAACTAAAATGAGATAAGCGCTTGAGTAACACGAGATGGCATCGCTTGAAGAACAAATCCAAGTATCGTCAGAAATGTTGGATTTCACTCGTCTTAGCGGATACGGTTCGATTCTCATTATGTAAAAGACGACAAAAATTCTCTTTTCAATAGCATTATTTCAAGCTAGCTAATCATGCAAGTCACGACAACGACACGAATCTACAATAATTTTTTTTTTGTTCAGACGTGAAAATTTAATTATATCAAGATGGGTAATGATGCTCATGTCTATTAATAATTGACGGGTGTACATGACGACTACTAGGCCGAGCATCATGCAAGGCAAGATGGCAGCAAATTGAGAATAAGTTGGACATAAATTAAATCAAGATGATGGGCGGTGTTTATGTACTTCTATTACCAGACATGCACAAGGTTTGAGGGTTTTGCAATTGACTCATGACCTATTTCATGTATATCCATTGCTCACCACTCTTGATTTTTGTCTGTCTTTCTATTCATACACATGTCTTAATTCCTCATAATTAAGGACATAATCTTACCTTATTTAATGAAGGAAAAAGTCGGGACAAAAGTTAATATGGTCAACTAAGTTAAACCCAGGTTGTTAACCGTCACATTGCCTTTTTTGACATTTAACCCTGAATCTAGGGCTTGTGCATTGTTTCCAAATGTACACACATGTAGAGCGCAACGTAAGCGACCACCAACGACATTTGGAAGGGATTGGCGTCAAGGAATCATGTCTTCTTTCCACCATAAAAAGGAAGCCCTACAGAACACACCCACCCACTGAAATTTAGGTTACAAATCAGATATATATAGCTAGAGAAGAGAAAAACCTAGACTTAATATGGAGGAGGTGGTGGTGCTGATAGTAGGAGCTGGCCCTTCCGGCCTAGTGGTCTCCAATTGTTTATCTCACCTATCGATTCAAAACATAGTTCTAGAGAGAGAAGACTGCTGTGCCTCACTGTGGAGAAAGAGATCATATGATCGCTTGAACCTCCATCTTGCTAAGGAATTCTGTTCACTGCCTACATGCCCCATACATCGTCGTCCTCCACCTTTATGTCAAGAAATTCCTTCCTCAAGTACTGTGACAGCCTGATTTTTTGATAAATGGATTATTAGAGATGGTGATTTTAATTATTTTGTGCGGTGGATATATTGAGATTATGGTTTAGTCGGGCGTGATATTATTAGACGAACCGTTAATGTTCGGTTGCCGAATTTGTGTAAAATCAGTTCGACGCGAAACTTGTTCATGATTTGAGAGCGAAGCCGTGGACAGCCCCTAGTTACCACCACCTTTGACCCTCTATATAAAACCCCCCCACTCTCTCTCCTCTCATTTGAAGCCCTCAAAAATCTCACGACCTCCCTCTTCTTCCTCTTCTTCTTCTTCTTCTTCGTTCTTTTCGCCCGAGCTCCTGATCCCCCGTTCAAGCTTGGCCGGCGACTTCCTTGGCTTGTCGGCGGCTGTCCACAAGGTTCCCTAGCCGTGCTCAGCTCCTCAAAGTTTCTTGTTCATCCCCTCCGCCGGACCCTTCTCGCGCGCAACCCACCTAGGCGAAGGAAGTCGGTTTGAGCTCGTTCGGATGGCAAATCGACCTCTGTTTCTTCGTACACCTTCCTAAGGAAAATAAATATCTATCCCTACCACTAGATTATCCATTTGTCTCTTGTTCTAGCGCGGATCATTGAATTTTGAAAATGGGTAAGACGATTAGTAATCGGGAGTGCACGGTGAGGAAAATGGTGATGCGTGTGCGATCCGTTGCTTGAGTTGACATCTGTGGGTCTTGGGTAAGCGGAATATAAGGGCTGATCGTCTTGATTGTCGTCAGTTTGTGATGAATCGGAATTGGATCGTAGAGGGTAATTCGGCCTTGTATATTTGGGTATGGGTTCGTGAGACTTGTGAATTGCGTATTGACTCTGCTAGTTAGGGTGTTGCTATGCAGTCTTGATTAGACGGAATCCATAGCTAGAACTCCTGGTAAGTTCGCTAATTTGACGTGGACTAGAATCGAGTCTCATGAGTATTTCGTCGTGAAATGAAGAGGAGGTTAACTGGAGTCTTGTGGATTTTCGTGAGTAATCTATTGGTTGATTTCTTGTTAATGACGGCTTGAATGAATGGTGAATGCATAGTTTAGTCGTTCGGCTAGATGTCATACTTGCTGAGCTTCGGCTCACTCCGTCGTTGTGAAACCTTTTTCAGATACCCATGTTCCAGTGGCTCAGGATAACAGCAATGGTGTCGGAGTATCGAAGCATGCTGAAGGGGTTATTTGATAGTATTCAGGATTAGATGTTTCCCCTTTTTTATTCCTCCCAGTGTACTCTTGTTGTTGTGAAAGGGATGTATATAAATGGTTAGACATATGTATAAATAAAATTAGTCCTTTGTGGTATCACGTTTTTCTTGATATGTGTGATGTCTGGTGTCGTAGTCAACCCTAATGAGGCCATACCTTTAGGCATGCCTACCCTTTGCATGCACTTGTATGTCGGCCTCGCCTGTTTTATGATAGGCTTTCGCACGCGGCCTTTGTATTATATACGTAATAACAGATTAAAACAGAGATCGTAAGCAAGGTGACGCCCTGGGACATCACATCCTCTTTGTGTGGTATCAGAGTGGGTCAGTGGAGTGATAAGGTGCGCTAGTGGATGAAGTGTTTGGTAGGCACGTACACGTTGAAAACTTACAAGTGCACATGATCTGTGATTAGTAGGGGATTGGTAGTAGCTTAGGCTACTTGTTAGATAAGAAGTTTGCCTATCCCTACTTATGACTGATGATTTTTGTGCTTTGAGGATGTAGTATAGTGATCGACAAGTGGATTTGACGGTAAGTTGAAACGGTAATGACTTATCAATAGGCTTGAATCATTGGATTTTGATGGTTAGTCTTGTCTGACTGATTGTAGATATGGAATTGTGATGGATTGGTATTTGTGGATCTTAGGCTTGAATCTGAGTGATATTTTGGTGGTTTTAGATACCGAATTGTAACGAAAGGCCCTGAATGATGATATGAGGTTCGCAAGGAAGCGAACGGTGATTATGAAGCGCTAGGCATGGATTGAAATTGTGCTTGAGGTTTAGTTATTGACTTTGGACGATGGGCCAATTGATTATATGCGATTGATGTTTGTATGACTAGCGACCAAGAAAGAGTGCTATAGATTGATTCTAGGCATTTGATCCTTACGTTTGATGGTCGCTTATAACAAGTATGTGATGCAAGTTGTAAGAGTTATTCATGCATTGCACTGATTGTTGCATTAAAATAGAAGTTTGAGAAATGTGCATGCATGAGCATATTATATTTTGTCGGACTTGATAAATCGTTAGCTTGGTATGGGACGAGTGATACGGAATACCTAACAACCGTAAACTTGGTATGGGACTTGTCGTATGGGACTCCCTTCGTAGATGTGTGGCTTGGGGACGAACCAGGAGAAGGCTGGTGGACCTGTACCGATCCAGTTTGATGAGGGCGGGAAGTGACGCCGGGGCAGAGAAGCCAGGAAAAGGAGAGGCTCCTGGTAGGCTTCTAAGATGACGATGGCGACAGGAATGAATCAAGTCATACGTCGAAAATAGTGGGTATAGGTGTTATGCTAAGTCTGACCTGTTTTTGAAATCTAAACATGTTTTCAGAGTTTTCTGGTTTTTCAAGCGAAATGATTTTTAAAGTCGGAATGCTTTGTATTCCGAACTGAAAGTGTTTATGACATCCGAAATGTTTTTTCGAGCTCGAACAGAATCAATTTTGTTGTGACTTATCATTGCATTGCATTTCGAATGATGAAAGTGAATGGATGATGCCGTGGATGAGGAATGCCTGAGATGCCTTGTGGGAAGTTGGTGAAAGTCAGTTGTTGTACTTTCGTTGTGTGATCGGAGAGAGCCCCTATTGTGTGATCAGGGTAGCCTTGGAATGAGATGAGACCCACACGAGCTAGCTGGCCAGCGACCCGACAGTGTCGTGGTGGGGTGTGATTTGTTTAAAGACCGTAACCAACGGAGCCACAGGCATGGCATGTGGAATTGGCATCGTGAACGACGGAAGTTGAGTACGTCCTGAGTGGTGACGGACAATCTGTCTAGTAATATATGATGGACATTGTGGTCTTGGATGACGCCATTTGAATTGGCGAGTGTGAGGAACGAACCAGAGATGTTTGTAGTGCAATTGTGAGCAAATGGCCTAGTGATGTTGTTAGATGGATTTGTGAGCATTAAGGTCGGTGATGACCCATGACAACGGTTAAGATTGCGAGATGTGATTATCGGAGAATAAGTGATTAGAGCGGCGTAGTGAAAGCGTAGTACGGTCATGTATTTTAGTTGAGAATGTAAGGTTTGCTAAGGAGGGGACAAGGACTGAAAGTTCGGGGACGAAATTTCTTAAGGAGGGGAGAATTGTGACGGCCTGATTTTTCGACAAATAGATTATTAGAGATGGTGATTTGGGGTTTAATTATTTTGTGTGGTAAATATATTGAGATTATGGCTTAGTCGGGCGCGCTATTATTAGATGAACCATTAATGTTCGGTTGCCAAATTTGTGTTAAAACGGTCCGACGCGAAACTTGTTCGCGATTTGAGAGCTAAGCCGTGGACAGCCCCTAGTTGCCACCGCCTTGGATCCTCTATATAAACCCCTCCCCACTCTCTCTCCTCTCATTTGAAGCCCTAAAAAATCTCATGACCTCTCTCTCTATCCTCTTCTTCTTCTTCTTCTTCGTTCTTTTCGCCCGAGCTCTAGATCCCCCATTCAAGCTTCGCCGGCGACTTCCTTGGCTTGACGGCGGCTGTCCATGAGGTTCCCTAGCCGTGTTTAGCCCTCGAAGTTGCTCGTTCATCCCCTCCATCAGACCCTTCTTGCGCACGACCCATCTAGGCGAAGGAAGTCAGTTTGAGCTCTTTCGGATGGCAAATCGAGCTTCGTTTCTTCGTACGCGTTCCTAAGTTAAGTGAATAGCTATCCCTATCACTAGATTGTCCATTTGTCGCTCGTTCTGGCACGGATCATTGAATTTTGGAAATGGGTAGGACGATGAGTAATCGGTCGTGCATGGTGAGGAAAATGGTGATGCGTGTGCTATTCGTTGCTTGAGTTGACATCTGTGGGTCTTGGGTAAGCGGAATATAAGGGCTGATCATCTTGATTGTCGTCGGTTTGTGATGAATCGGAATTGGACCGTAGGGGTAATTCGGCCGTGTATATTTGGGGATGGGTTCATGAGACTTGTGAATTGCATATTGACTATGCTAGTTAGGGTGTAGCTATCCAGTCTTGATTAGTCGAAATCCATAGCTAGATCTCCTGGTAAGTTCGCTAATTTGACATGGACTAGAATCGAGTCTCATGAGTGTTTCGTCGTGAAATGAAGAGGAGGTTAAATGGAGTCTTGTGGATTTCCGTGAGTAATCTATTGGTTGATTTCTTGTTAAGGACGGCTTGAATGAATGGTGAATGCATAGTTTAGTCGTTCGGCTAGATGTCGTACTTGCTGAGCTTCGGCTCACTCCTTCGTTATGAAACTTTTTTTAGATACCCAGGTTCCAGTGGTTCGGGATAACAGCAATGGTGTCGGAGTATCGGAGCATGCTGAAGGGGTTATTTGATAATATTCGGGATTAGATGTTTCCCCTTTTTTATTCCTCCCAGTGTACTCTTGTTGTTCTGAAAGAGATGTATATAAACGGTTAGACATACGTATAAATAAAATCAGTCCTTTGTGGTATCAAGTTGTTCTTGATATGTGTGATATCGGATGCCGTAGTCAACCCTAATGAGGCCATACCATTAGGCATGCCAACCCTTTGCATTCACTTGTATGTCGGCCTCGCCTGTTTTATGATAGGATTCCATATGCGCCCTCTGTATTATATACGTAATAACAGATTAAAACAGAGATTGTAAGCAGGGTGACGCCCTGGGACGTCACATCCTCTTTTTGACATCGACTCTTACATCTCTAGGTTCGGCATCGAGCCTGATATTGTCGTTCCGTCGTAGAGGGCTCGTACATCGAGAACGAGAGGAAGTGGAGGGTCGAAGCTAGGAACACGTCAACCCAAGAGAAGGAGGTCTATATGGCCCAGTTCTTGGTCGTGGCAACGTGCCAAAACGGCAAGGGTTTTATCCCCGAGTTGCCCGGGTTGGACGGTTTTGAAGGAAAGATCATCCATTCGAGCGAGTATAAATCCGAAAAAGATTATGAGAATAAAGAAGTTTTAGTAGTTGGGTGTGGAAATTCGGGGATGGAGATTAGCTATGATCTATCAAACTTTGGTGCTCATACTCCAATTGTGATTAGGAACCCAGTATGTCCTCTTTTCTATTTACCTATTTTTCTGCCTTCAGTCATTTTTGCTTCAAAATTTGGGCATGCATGGCATGGACTTGACCTAATTCGAAGTCTTTTTTTCCTTTTAACATGTAAGGTCTTAATATCGTTTCCACTTGCATTTATTTAGGACAATTAATGCACAATACCATTACGATCTTTTCGTCTAAACCTTCGTGATGAGATTTTGAGTCTCAATCTGGCAGAGGATTGCAAGATCTCGGTGAATATCTAGCATTTATAGTAAAAGAAAATGAATAATCTCAATCACATAATAATCTGGTCTATCCTACAAAAAAAAAAAAAAAATTATTGAGATAGAGAGAAAAGTAAAAGGACAATGATCTACCGATGTAATTGTGCAACTTGTTGCAGCTTCATGTGCTCAACAAGGAAATGGTTTACATCGGAATGCTATTATCCAAGTACGTCCCGATGACAGTCGCCGATGCCGTGGTGACATTTCTTGGGAAGCTCTGGTATGGCGATTTGACTAGGTATGGGATCCGTCGACCGGCTAAAGGCCCGTTTCACCTGAAAGTGGCCAGTGGAAAAACTCTAGTAATTGACGTTGGCACGGTTAAGAAAATCCAATCTGGAGATATTATGGTAAAAGCTACATAAACTATTGACATTTTGTCCATGTTTATTTTTGTCAATCATGCAAAGGTCAAGTGTTTACTGATCATTTGTGTTTCGACAATTTATAACCACGGTGGCTTTGATCATTCCGATCTTTCTGCAAGTTCTCCTCGGAATAGTGAGGATTAATGGTAATAATGTTGTATTTGAGAACCGCGTCGTTAAGCGATTCGATGGGATTATCTTCGCAACAACAAGAGTACTGCAAATTGTTGGCTCAAGGTTGGTCCAAGCAACTAACTTAGCAGCACAATACTAAGTTTATTGCATTGAATTTCATGTATAGACACGTAGTTTTTCATGAAACACAAGATGAATGTCAATGAACTAGAGAATATAAGCATCACTACACAAAATAAGAAAAGTCCGTTCCCACAAAATATTATAATTTTGCATATTTTTTTAGGCTACTCTACTTTTCATTGAAGGAAAGCATCTGTAATTGCATTTTCAGCCTTTTGAAAAGGATATAGGATTTGCTTTGTAGATCCAAATACAAGTAGTTTAAGGTTGATTAACTGCAAATGATTTATGCTATAGTGTTTGAATGTATTAAACATGTGTGATTGGTCGGTTTGTAGTTTATATGATAGTGTGTTTGAATATTGTGAGTGTCAATGCGAAAATAAACTTAGGTAGTTAAGTATTAATTATGATATTTTTCTTGTACTGAATCAGGATGCTGAAGTTATCACGTTATTCACTCTCTCATACTTTCTAACTGAAGGAATGCATTTTGTCGAACACGTGCAGGATTACGAGTACATACTGAACAAAGACGGGATGCCGAAACACCCGTGCCCGCATCACTAGAAGGGAGAGAACAACATTTATTGCGCCGGTTTCTCTAAGCAAGGATTGGCAGGGATCGCGAGAGACTCGGTGGCCATCGCCAATGATATCGATGAAGTTCTGAACGGAATAAAAGAGAAGATTAAAGTCAACTAATCAACATAGCTCTCACTCTATCTCTATCTATCTGTGTCGATTGATTTTGAAGTTTGGAATGTATGAGAGAACGCTTCTGAACGTATGCAAGCTCCTAAACTCCCTGTCTAGGGTTTCTAATATGAGTAGGGATGAGAGGTCTCTGCATACGCTTTGTTACTGGTGTGTAATGGTGGTCCATGTTTTATGTTTTATTCAGCAATTTCCAATTGAGTCCAATGCTAGTCAAAGCTAATCTTTTGAGCTTCTTGTTGTGAAAATTGATCTCCCTCATATTCTTGTTGTGTTTTGCTCCTGTTTGTGAGAGGGCACCACTGCAACACATAGGGAATTAGAGTTGGTATGTGTAGTGGCAAAAAAATAAAAATTGCTTTGAAAACCCACTTATAGGAGGAATCCTGTTATAAACTTCTATTATAGAATCCATTTGCCTCTCAAAATTGAGAAATTTCTATTGGGAAATATATGATCTCAAATACTAGTTTTAGTGACTATTCGTATGTTACCATTGTCAAAGTCACAAAATAATTTTGAACATCATCTTGGCAATGATTTATTTGGCCTCGAAAAGATCTTTTACTATAACTGATATTTTAGATTAATCAAAACTTTTATTTTTGTTTTCATAGCGGGTTTCTTTAGTTGGTGAAACTTCATATGTTCACTGAACAAATTACCTGAATGAAATTAAAAAAACCTAATAAATTATATCTCATCTTTCCGACCCCAAAAAAAAAAAAATCATATCTCATCTTTTTTTAGTTAAAAATAATTTAACTGGATTGTCCCTATTAGTTTATTCTTTCATTATTTGAATGTCATTATATTTGTTAGAATAAAAGACTATTATTTGCATATTTGATAAAATTCAACATTGGAAAATAAAATACATAAATTATGAAGAAGTTATTCTTTAAACAGGCCACGTTCTTTCCGTTATTCAAGTTCTTTTTCAAACTTATTTCAATAGCATTAAATAAATAGGAACTAAGACTACTCCAAATTTTAGATGACTTATTTTTAGGAATCTATTTTCTTATATATTTTTTCATATGTGTACTTTTACCTCCAATTTTTTTGTTTTGTTTTGTTTTTTGGCCGTAGCGCCTTGGTTGTCAAAACAAAGACATTGGGAAACTACAATAAGTCATTGTGCCAGCAATTGCAAAAATCAGGGTAATGACGTCGTAAGAGTGTAACTAACCATTCAATATGTTGAGTTAGACGCTTATGTGAAAAACAACAATTTGTCTGGATTGGCGAAAAATTAAGGGAATTGATTATATAATAATTTTTGAGTGACTGATATGCTAACAGCCTATTTTGGGCCACAAAAATAATTAATAATTATTGCGGGGTCCACACTTTTAAGAATTTATGGCTCACAATGTACTGTTATTCTCACGGTCACCCAAAAACTGTCGTGGTAGCAAAGCCCAAAAATTAACCATTGTGGGTACCTAAGTAGCACCGACACCGACACGTGACGCGCGACACGACACGACACGATACGCCGACACGTCATTTCTAAAAAAATAGAGGATTCCGACACGTTGGGACACGTTGTATATTAAATGTATATTTTTGTATATACATGATTATATAAAAATATCAATGAGTTTTTTCTTATTTTTCTTTTGTTAGGGATTCATGATTAAGTTTTTTTTTACTGATTGGGTATATTAATTTTGGGGTGACTGGATATATGACTTAAGTATATGTATCTTTGATAAATCTACATTTTGACCCATAATATATTGAAAATGCTTAAAATTGACCTCGTACGTGTCGAAATGGTGTGTTGAAATGCTGGAATCGCATGTTGCTGGCGTGTCTAGAGTGCTGATTATATGTGGATCGCATGTCGGAGAATGTCGGGAGAGTGTCAGAGAGTATCGGAGTGTCGGAGAGTGTCGGACACGACACGAAGGCCACTAGAGAGTGTCGGTGCTTCCTAGGTGGGTACCCCTCTATGCAGCCATGCCACTACCTTCATTTGCCCTGCCACCTCCAACAGACTTGGGCCGCGCCACTACCACCATCACCACTCGTTTGAAATTGCTCCGGGCTCGACACCGTAGCAACCTCAGAGTCGAGCACGAGGCCTCATATCAGAGGTCGTAAGTTCATATATGAGGTTGTGCGACCTCAAAGAGGGTGTGGGTAACCTTCGTTGGAGGTCGGCTAGAGTGAGCGATAACCGAAGGTGGCGGTGGAGAGCCGAAAGTGGTGTTAGAGTCGAGTCTAGGGTAGCGATGAAGCAATAGTGGTGGGTTTTGGAAGCAACAACAGTCGACCTCTAATGGAGGTTGGAGATAAAACCAGGCACCGACGTGGCATCGAGCATAGGTACGTGGACGATGCCATCAGGTGTGGCCAACGGGGACATCAAGCTCGAGCAACTGGGGAGATATGACGAGCTGGCAAGCTGCAAGCACGAAAAAGATGAGGAAAGAAGAAGATGAAGAAAAGGAAAAGGAAAGAGAAAAAAAATATATTAATTAACTAATTTAATTTGAATTGGCAATTGTAATCAACATTTTCTCGTTACTTTTATTGTGAAAGCAAGTCACAGCCGTAAAAGATACATGGTGATCTGGCGCTTCATTTAGAAACCTCACATTCAGTGACATTAGAAGTTGAGGTTCTCAATTGAATTAAAAAAAGAAAGAAAGTTGGAACACTTGATTGTAAAATGGCCAAACGTTCATACCTGTGAGATCATTATCTCTATAATTAACTCTAAATTTTATTAATGAAAATAGATAAGCGTTAATGATCTTTGGTAAGAATTCAAATTAACAAACCCAACAAAAATACCAAGTCAGGGCTGGAGTCTTACAAAAATTATTTCCTCGTAACATCGCCTAAAAGATCGTATGGAGTAAGAATCGAATGAAAAACTTATGTTTCTTCGAGTGCAAAGTCCAAATGCTCTTGTCTAATAAGCTAATCCCTTAGAATTTTTTGTTATATATGTCTCATGACAAAATAAGAGCAAAAATATTATCATGAAAAGGTTGTCCGAGCTTTGCTGTTTTCAGATTTTAAGGTGATTTCAAGAGTTTATAAGGAAAGTTTCCAGTAGCTACAAGGTAGGTTGCAAAGCAAGGCACGTACCTTGTCTATCCTGGAAAGTACACACCTCTACCTTTGAAGACATAATAGGGTGGATTTAATGAATAGAATACTTACACATAAAGATCCTTGATTCACAATACTTTAATTTGAAGTGATATTAGTTTTTCATGTAACCACTTTTATGAGCTATAAAAGTACACAAACAAAAAAGAGCGTCACACACGGAAAAATGTTGCCAATACATAGAAAATAATGTCAACGACGGAATGTTGCCAATAGATAGAAAATATCGTCAGACACGATGCAATGTCGCCAATAGATGGAAAATGACGTCAGACACGACGCAATGTTGCCAATAGAAGAAAAATTACGTTGGATAAAAAAATTATGTCGTCCAAATAATAATTTTAAATACTGTGAAAGAAGGTTGGATTTTCTTACGCTCTTAAAGGAGAGAGTTAGATTTTCATTACCATAAAATACATATAAAATAATTCCTTTTGATAGACTTTTCAAGTGTTTTTATGTTGTATCGGGAAACAGTTTTTCGAGGTCGGCTACTTTTTTTCCGTGTTAAAAAACTATATATCCATCTTAAGATACCAAGATGATTTATCATTTTTATGTCCCTAAAAGATATGGGAAATTCTGCTAGCACGTGATTGGAGGATACGATTCTATGTTCTAATTTGTCAAGATACTTCATTTTGTCCAATCCAATATTTTCTTGCTGCCCTTGCCAAAGATAATACTTAGTGTTACCTCCTTAAGCTAAGTGATGTGCAAATTACGTAGCTTCCTCCTGATGTGGAAAGCTAGTCCAAAGCAAGAGGGCTTGAAGGTGTACTTACAGATTCTAAATACAAACCAGAAAGATACCTTTTTAGACATAGTATGGTAGCCATTATGATTTAACGGACAACAATCTTTCCAACTAAAATGAGATAAGCGCTTGAGTAACACGAGATGGCATCGCTTGAAGAACAAATCCAAGTACCGTCAGAAATGTTGGATTTCACTCGTCTTAGCGGATACGGTTCGATTCTCATTATGTAAAAGACGACAAAAATTCTCTTTTCAATAGCATTATTTCAAGCTAGCTAATCATGCAAGTCACGACAGCGACGCGAAACTACGATAAAATTCTTTTTGTTCAGATGTGAAAATTTAATTATATCAAGATGGATAATGATGCTCATGTCTTTTAATAATTGACTGGTGTACATGACGACTACTAGGCAGAGCATCATGCAAGGCAAGATGGCAGCAAATTGAGAATAAGTTGGACATAAATTAAATCAAGATGATGGGCGGTGTTTATGTACTTCTATTGCCAGACATGCACAAGGTTTGAGGGTTTTGCAATTGACTCATGACCTATTTCATGTATATCCATTGCTCACCACTCTTGATTTTTGTCTGTCTTTTCATTCATACACATGTCTTAAATCCTCATAATTAAGGACATAATCTTGCATTATTTAATGAAGGAAAAAGTCGAGACAAAAGTTAATAAGGTCAACTAAGTTAAACCCAGGTCGTTAACCGTCACATTGCCATTCCTGAATCTAGGGCTTGTGCATTGTTTCCAAATGTACACACATGTAGAGCGCAACGTAAGCGATCGCCAACGACATTTGGAAGGGATTGGCGTCAAGGAACGATGTCTTCTTTCCACCATAAAAAGGAAGCCCCACAGAACACACCCACCCACTGAAATCTAGGTTACAAATCAGATAGAAATAGCTAGAGAAGAGAAAAACCTAGACTTAATATGGAGGAGGTGGTGGTGCTGATAGTAGGAGCTGGCCCTTCGGGCCTAGCGGTCTCCAATTGTTTATCTCACCTATCGATTCAAAACATAGTTCTAGAGAGAGAAGACTGCTGTGCCTCACTGTGGAGAAAGAGATCATATGATCGCTTGAACCTCCATCTCGCTAAGGAATTCTGTTCACTGCCCTACATGCCCCACGCATCGTCATCCTCCACCTTCATGTCCAGAAATTCCTTCCTCGAGTACATCGACTCTTACATCTCCAGGTTCGGCATCGAACCCCGGTATTGTCATTCCGTCGAAGAGGGCTTGTACATCGAGAACGAGAGGAAGTGGAGGGTCGAAGCTAGGAACACGTCAACCCAAGAGAAGGAGGTCTATATGGCCCAGTTCTTGGTCGTGGCAACGGGCGAAAACAGCAAGGGTTTTATCCCCGAGTTGCCCGGGTTGGATGGTTTTGAAGGAAAGATCATCCATTCGAGCGAGTATAAATCCGGAAAAGATTATGAGAATAAAGAAGTTTTAGTAGTTGGGTGTGGAAATTCGGGGATGGAGATTAGCTATGATCTATCAAACTTTGGTGCTCATACTTCAATTGTGATTAGGAACCCAGTATGGCCCCTTTTCTATTTACCTATTTTTCTGTCTTCAGTCATTTTTGCTTCAAAATTTGGGCATGCATGGCACGGACTTCACCTAATTCGAAGTCTTTTTTTTTCCTTTTAACATGTAAGGTCTTCATATCGTTTTCACTTGCATTTATTTAGGACAATTAATGCACAATACCATTACGATCTTTTCGTCTAAACCTTCTTAATGAGATTTTGGGTCTCAATCTGGCAGAGGATTGCAAGATCTCGGTGAATATCTAGCATTTATAGTAAAAGAAAATGAATAATCTCAATCACATAATAATCTGGTCTATCCTTTTAAAAAAAACTTTTTTTATTGAGATAGAGAGAAAAGTAAAAAGACAATGATCTACCGTTGTAATTGTGCAACTTGTTGCAGCTTCATGTGCTCAACAAGGAAATGGTTTACATCGGAATGCTATTATCCAAGTACGTCCCGATGACAGTCGCCGATGCCGTGGTGACATTTCTTGGGAAGCTTTGGTATGGCGATTTGACTAGGCACGGGATCCGTCGACCGGCTAAAGGCCCGTTTCACTTGAAAGTGGCCAGCGGAAAAACTCCAGTAATTGACGTTGGCACGGTTAAGAAAATCCAATCTGGAGATATTATGGTAAAAGCTACATAAACTATTGACATTTTGTCCATGTTTATTTTTGTCAATCATGCAAAGCTCAAGTGTTTACTGATCATTTGTGTTTCGACAATTTATAACCACGGTGGCTTTGATCATTCCGATCTTTCTGCAGGTTCTTCCTGGAATAGTGAGGATTAATGGTAATAATGTTGTGTTTGAGAACAGCGTCGTTAAGCGATTCGATAGGATTATCTTCGCAACAGGCTACAAGAGTACTGCGAATTATTGGCTCAAGGTTGGTCCAAGCAACTAACATAGCACCACAATACTAAGTTTATAGCATTGAATTTCATGTATAGACACGTAGTTTTTCATGAAACCCAAGATGAATGTCAATGAACTAGAGAATATAAGCATCACTACACAAAATAAGGAAAGTCCCTTCCCACAAAATATTATAATTTGGCATATTTTTTTAGGCTACTCTACTTTTCATTGAAGGAAAGCATCTGTAATTGCATCTTCAGCCTTTTGAAAAGGATATAGGATTTGTTTTGTAGATCCAAATACAAGTAGTTCAAGGTTGATTAACAGCTAATGATTTATGCTATACTATATAAGGTGTTAGAATGTATTAAACATGTGTGATTGGTCGGTTTGTAGTTTATATGATAGTTTGTTTGAATATTGTGAGTGTCAATGCGATAATAAACTTAGGTTATTTTTCTTGTACTGAATCAGGATATTGAAGTTATCACGTTATTCACTCTCTCACACTTTTTAACTGAAGGAATGCGTTTTGTCGAACACGTGCAGGATTTCAACTACATACTGAACAAAGACGGGATGCCGAAACGCCCATGCCCGCATCACTGGAAGGGAGAGAACAACATTTATTGCGCCGGTTTCTCTAAGCAAGGATTGGCGGGGATCGCGAGAGACTCGGTGGCCATCGCCAATGATATCAATGAAGTTCTAAAGGGAATAAAAGGGAAGATTAAAGTCAACTAATCAACATCGCTCTCACTCTATCTCTATCTATCTGTGTCGACCGATTTTGAAGTTTGGAATGTATGAGAGAACGCTTCTGAACGTGGATGCAAGCTACTAAACTCCCTGTCTAGGGTTTCTATTATGAGTAGGGATGAGAGGTCTCTGCATGCTTTGTTACTGGTGTGTAATGGTGGCCCATGTTTTATGTTTTATTCAGCAATTTCCAATTGAGTCCAATGCTAGTCAAAGCTAATCTTTTGAGCTTCTTGTTGTGAAAATTGATCTCCCTCATATTCTTGTTGTGTTTTGCTCCTGTTTGTGAGAGGGCACCACTGCAACACATAGGGAATTAGAGTTGGTATGTGTAGTGGCAAAAAAATAAAAATTGCTTTGAAAACCCACTTATAGGAGGAATCCTGTTATAAACTTCTATTATAGAATCCATTTGCCTCTCAAAATTGAGAAATTTCTATTGGGAAATATATGATCTCAAATACAAGTTTTAGTGACAATTTGTATATTACCATTGTCAAAGTCACAAAATAATTTTGAACATCATCTTGGCAATGATTTATTTGGCCTCGAAAAGATCTTTTACTATAACTGATATTTTAGATTAATCAAAACTTTTATTTTTGTTTTCATAGCGGGTTTCTTTAGTTGGTGAAACTTCATATGTTCACTGAACAAATTACCTGAATGAAATTAACAAAACCTAATAAATTATATCTCATCTTTCCGACCCCAAAAAAAAAAAAATCATATCTCATCTTTTTTTAGTTAAAAATAATTTAACTGGATTGTCCCTATTAGTTTATTCTTTCATTATTTGAATGTCATTATATTTGTTAGAATAAAAGACTATTATTTACATATTTGATAAAATTCAACATTGGCAAATAAAATATATAAATTATGAAGAAGTTATTCTTTAAACAGGCCACGTTCTTTCCGTTATTCAAGTTCTTTTTCAAACTTATTTCAATAGCATTAAATAAATAGGAACTAAGACTACTCCAAATTTTAGATGACTTATTTTTAGGAATCTATTTTCTTATATATTTTTTCATATGTGTACTTTTACCTCCAATTTTTTGTTTTTTTGTTTTTTGGCCGTAGCGCCTTGGTTGTCAAAACAAAGACATTGGGAAACTACAATAAGTCATTGTGCCAGCAATTGCAAAAATCAGGGTAATGACGTCGTAAGAGTGTAACTAACCATTCAATATGTTGAGTTAGACGCTTATGTGAAAAACAACAAATTGTCTGGATTGGCGAAAAATTAAGGGAATTGATTATATAACAATTTTTGGGTGACTGATATGCTAACAGCCTATTTTGGGCCACAAAAAATAATTAATAATTATTGCGGGGTCCACACTTTTAAGAATTTATGGCTCACAATGTACTGTTATTCTCACGGTCACCCAAAAACTGTCGTGGTAGCAAAGCCCAAAAATTAATCATTGTGGGTACCCCTCTATGCAGCCATGCCACTACCTTCATTTGCCCTGCCACCTCCAACAGACTTGGGCCGCGCCACTACCACCATCGCCACTCGTTTGAAATTGCTCCGGGCTCGACACCGTAGCAGCCTCAGAGTCGAGCACAAGGCCTCATATCAGAGGTCGTAAGTTCATATATGAGGTTGTGCGACCTCAAAGAGGGTGTGGGTAGACCTTCATTGGAGGTCGGCTAGAGTGAGCGATAACCGAAGGTGGCGGTGGAGAGCCGAAAGTGGTGTTAGAGTCGAGTCTAGGGTAGCGATGAAGCAATAGTGGTGGGTTTTGGAAGCAACAACAGTCGACCTCTAATGGAGGTTGGAGATAAAACCAGGCACCGACGTGGCATCGAGCATAGGTACGTGGACGATGCCATCAGGTGTGGCCAACGGGGACATCAAGCTCGAGCAACTGGGGAGATATGACGAGCTGGCAAGCTGCAAGCACGAAAAAGATGAGGAAAGAAGAAGATGAAGAAAAGGAAAAGGAAAGAGAAAAAAAATATATTAATTAACTAATTTAATTTGAATTGGCAATTGTAATCAACATTTTCTCGTTACTTTTATTGTGAAAGCAAGTCACAGCCGTAAAAGATACATGGTGATCTGGCGCTTCATTTAGAAACCTCACATTCAGTGACATTAGAAGTTGAGGTTCTCAATTGAATTAAAAAAAGAAAGAAAGTTGGAACACTTGATTGTAAAATGGCCAAACGTTCATACCTGTGAGATCATTATCTCTATAATTAACTCTAAATTTTATTAATGAAAATAGATAAGCGTTAATGATCTTTGGTAAGAATTCAAATTAACAAACCCAACAAAAATACCAAGTCAGGGCTGGAGTCTTACAAAAATTATTTCCTCGTAACATCGCCTAAAAGATCGTATGGAGTAAGAATCGAATGAAAAACTTATGTTTCTTCGAGTGCAAAGTCCAAATGCTCTTGTCTAATAAGCTAATCCCTTAGAATTTTTTGTTATATATGTCTCATGACAAAATAAGAGCAAAAATATTATCATGAAAAGGTTGTCCGAGCTTTGCTGTTTTCAGATTTTAAGGTGATTTCAAGAGTTTATAAGGAAAGTTTCCAGTAGCTACAAGGTAGGTTGCAAAGCAAGGCACGTACCTTGTCTATCCTGGAAAGTACACACCTCTACCTTTGAAGACATAATAGGGTGGATTTAATGAATAGAATACTTACACATAAAGATCCTTGATTCACAATACTTTAATTTGAAGTGATATTAGTTTTTCATGTAACCACTTTTATGAGCTATAAAAGTACACAAACAAAAAAGAGCGTCACACACGGAAAAATGTTGCCAATACATAGAAAATAATGTCAACGACGGAATGTTGCCAATAGATAGAAAATATCGTCAGACACGATGCAATGTCGCCAATAGATGGAAAATGACGTCAGACACGACGCAATGTTGCCAATAGAAGAAAAATTACGTTGGATAAAAAAATTATGTCGTCCAAATAATAATTTTAAATACTGTGAAAGAAGGTTGGATTTTCTTACGCTCTTAAAGGAGAGAGTTAGATTTTCATTACCATAAAATACATATAAAATAATTCCTTTTGATAGACTTTTCAAGTGTTTTTATGTTGTATCGGGAAACAGTTTTTCGAGGTCGGCTACTTTTTTTCCGTGTTAAAAAACTATATATCCATCTTAAGATACCAAGATGATTTATCATTTTTATGTCCCTAAAAGATATGGGAAATTCTGCTAGCACGTGATTGGAGGATACGATTCTATGTTCTAATTTGTCAAGATACTTCATTTTGTCCAATCCAATATTTTCTTGCTGCCCTTGCCAAAGATAATACTTAGTGTTACCTCCTTAAGCTAAGTGATGTGCAAATTACGTAGCTTCCTCCTGATGTGGAAAGCTAGTCCAAAGCAAGAGGGCTTGAAGGTGTACTTACAGATTCTAAATACAAACCAGAAAGATACCTTTTTAGACATAGTATGGTAGTCATTATGATTTAACGGACAACAATCTTTCCAACTAAAATGAGATAAGCGCTTGAGTAACACGAGATGGCATCGCTTGAAGAACAAATCCAAGTACCGTCAGAAATGTTGGATTTCACTCGTCTTAGCGGATACGGTTCGATTCTCATTATGTAAAAGACGACAAAAATTCTCTTTTCAATAGCATTATTTCAAGCTAGCTAATCATGCAAGTCACGACAGCGACGCGAAACTACGATAAAATTCTTTTTGTTCAGATGTGAAAATTTAATTATATCAAGATGGATAATGATGCTCATGTCTTTTAATAATTGACTGGTGTACATGACGACTACTAGGCAGAGCATCATGCAAGGCAAGATGGCAGCAAATTGAGAATAAGTTGGACATAAATTAAATCAAGATGATGGGCGGTGTTTATGTACTTCTATTGCCAGACATGCACAAGGTTTGAGGGTTTTGCAATTGACTCATGACCTATTTCATGTATATCCATTGCTCACCACTCTTGATTTTTGTCTGTCTTTTCATTCATACACATGTCTTAAATCCTCATAATTAAGGACATAATCTTGCATTATTTAATGAAGGAAAAAGTCGAGACAAAAGTTAATAAGGTCAACTAAGTTAAACCCAGGTCGTTAACCGTCACATTGCCATTCCTGAATCTAGGGCTTGTGCATTGTTTCCAAATGTACACACATGTAGAGCGCAACGTAAGCGATCGCCAACGACATTTGGAAGGGATTGGCGTCAAGGAACGATGTCTTCTTTCCACCATAAAAAGGAAGCCCCACAGAACACACCCACCCACTGAAATCTAGGTTACAAATCAGATAGAAATAGCTAGAGAAGAGAAAAACCTAGACTTAATATGGAGGAGGTGGTGGTGCTGATAGTAGGAGCTGGCCCTTCGGGCCTAGCGGTCTCCAATTGTTTATCTCACCTATCGATTCAAAACATAGTTCTAGAGAGAGAAGACTGCTGTGCCTCACTGTGGAGAAAGAGATCATATGATCGCTTGAACCTCCATCTCGCTAAGGAATTCTGTTCACTGCCCTACATGCCCCACGCATCGTCATCCTCCACCTTCATGTCCAGAAATTCCTTCCTCGAGTACATCGACTCTTACATCTCCAGGTTCGGCATCGAACCCCGGTATTGTCATTCCGTCGAAGAGGGCTTGTACATCGAGAACGAGAGGAAGTGGAGGGTCGAAGCTAGGAACACGTCAACCCAAGAGAAGGAGGTCTATATGGCCCAGTTCTTGGTCGTGGCAACGGGCGAAAACAGCAAGGGTTTTATCCCCGAGTTGCCCGGGTTGGATGGTTTTGAAGGAAAGATCATCCATTCGAGCGAGTATAAATCCGGAAAAGATTATGAGAATAAAGAAGTTTTAGTAGTTGGGTGTGGAAATTCGGGGATGGAGATTAGCTATGATCTATCAAACTTTGGTGCTCATACTTCAATTGTGATTAGGAACCCAGTATGGCCCCTTTTCTATTTACCTATTTTTCTGTCTTCAGTCATTTTTGCTTCAAAATTTGGGCATGCATGGCACGGACTTCACCTAATTCGAAGTCTTTTTTTTTCCTTTTAACATGTAAGGTCTTCATATCGTTTTCACTTGCATTTATTTAGGACAATTAATGCACAATACCATTACGATCTTTTCGTCTAAACCTTCTTAATGAGATTTTGGGTCTCAATCTGGCAGAGGATTGCAAGATCTCGGTGAATATCTAGCATTTATAGTAAAAGAAAATGAATAATCTCAATCACATAATAATCTGGTCTATCCTTTTAAAAAAAACTTTTTTATTGAGATAGAGAGAAAAGTAAAAAGACAATGATCTACCGTTGTAATTGTGCAACTTGTTGCAGCTTCATGTGCTCAACAAGGAAATGGTTTACATCGGAATGCTATTATCCAAGTACGTCCCGATGACAGTCGCCGATGCCGTGGTGACATTTCTTGGGAAGCTTTGGTATGGCGATTTGACTAGGCACGGGATCCGTCGACCGGCTAAAGGCCCGTTTCACTTGAAAGTGGCCAGCGGAAAAACTCCAGTAATTGACGTTGGCACGGTTAAGAAAATCCAATCTGGAGATATTATGGTAAAAGCTACATAAACTATTGACATTTTGTCCATGTTTATTTTTGTCAATCATGCAAAGCTCAAGTGTTTACTGATCATTTGTGTTTCGACAATTTATAACCACGGTGGCTTTGATCATTCCGATCTTTCTGCAGGTTCTTCCTGGAATAGTGAGGATTAATGGTAATAATGTTGTGTTTGAGAACAGCGTCGTTAAGCGATTCGATAGGATTATCTTCGCAACAGGCTACAAGAGTACTGCGAATTATTGGCTCAAGGTTGGTCCAAGCAACTAACATAGCACCACAATACTAAGTTTATAGCATTGAATTTCATGTATAGACACGTAGTTTTTCATGAAACCCAAGATGAATGTCAATGAACTAGAGAATATAAGCATCACTACACAAAATAAGGAAAGTCCCTTCCCACAAAATATTATAATTTGGCATATTTTTTTAGGCTACTCTACTTTTCATTGAAGGAAAGCATCTGTAATTGCATCTTCAGCCTTTTGAAAAGGATATAGGATTTGTTTTGTAGATCCAAATACAAGTAGTTCAAGGTTGATTAACAGCTAATGATTTATGCTATACTATATAAGGTGTTAGAATGTATTAAACATGTGTGATTGGTCGGTTTGTAGTTTATATGATAGTTTGTTTGAATATTGTGAGTGTCAATGCGATAATAAACTTAGGTTATTTTTCTTGTACTGAATCAGGATATTGAAGTTATCACGTTATTCACTCTCTCACACTTTTTAACTGAAGGAATGCGTTTTGTCGAACACGTGCAGGATTTCAACTACATACTGAACAAAGACGGGATGCCGAAACGCCCATGCCCGCATCACTGGAAGGGAGAGAACAACATTTATTGCGCCGGTTTCTCTAAGCAAGGATTGGCGGGGATCGCGAGAGACTCGGTGGCCATCGCCAATGATATCAATGAAGTTCTAAAGGGAATAAAAGGGAAGATTAAAGTCAACTAATCAACATCGCTCTCACTCTATCTCTATCTATCTGTGTCGACCGATTTTGAAGTTTGGAATGTATGAGAGAACGCTTCTGAACGTGGATGCAAGCTACTAAACTCCCTGTCTAGGGTTTCTATTATGAGTAGGGATGAGAGGTCTCTGCATGCTTTGTTACTGGTGTGTAATGGTGGCCCATGTTTTATGTTTTATTCAGCAATTTCCAATTGAGTCCAATGCTAGTCAAAGCTAATCTTTTGAGCTTCTTGTTGTGAAAATTGATCTCCCTCATATTCTTGTTGTGTTTTGCTCCTGTTTGTGAGAGGGCACCACTGCAACACATAGGGAATTAGAGTTGGTATGTGTAGTGGCAAAAAAATAAAAATTGCTTTGAAAACCCACTTATAGGAGGAATCCTGTTATAAACTTCTATTATAGAATCCATTTGCCTCTCAAAATTGAGAAATTTCTATTGGGAAATATATGATCTCAAATACAAGTTTTAGTGACAATTTGTATATTACCATTGTCAAAGTCACAAAATAATTTTGAACATCATCTTGGCAATGATTTATTTGGCCTCGAAAAGATCTTTTACTATAACTGATATTTTAGATTAATCAAAACTTTTATTTTTGTTTTCATAGCGGGTTTCTTTAGTTGGTGAAACTTCATATGTTCACTGAACAAATTACCTGAATGAAATTAACAAAACCTAATAAATTATATCTCATCTTTCCGACCCCAAAAAAAAAAAAATCATATCTCATCTTTTTTTAGTTAAAAATAATTTAACTGGATTGTCCCTATTAGTTTATTCTTTCATTATTTGAATGTCATTATATTTGTTAGAATAAAAGACTATTATTTACATATTTGATAAAATTCAACATTGGCAAATAAAATATATAAATTATGAAGAAGTTATTCTTTAAACAGGCCACGTTCTTTCCGTTATTCAAGTTCTTTTTCAAACTTATTTCAATAGCATTAAATAAATAGGAACTAAGACTACTCCAAATTTTAGATGACTTATTTTTAGGAATCTATTTTCTTATATATTTTTTCATATGTGTACTTTTACCTCCAATTTTTTGTTTTTTTGTTTTTTGGCCGTAGCGCCTTGGTTGTCAAAACAAAGACATTGGGAAACTACAATAAGTCATTGTGCCAGCAATTGCAAAAATCAGGGTAATGACGTCGTAAGAGTGTAACTAACCATTCAATATGTTGAGTTAGACGCTTATGTGAAAAACAACAAATTGTCTGGATTGGCGAAAAATCAAGGGAATTGATTATATAACAATTTTTGGGTGACTGATATGCTAACAGCCTATTTTGGGCCACAAAAAATAATTAATAATTATTGCGGGGTCCACACTTTTAAGAATTTATGGCTCACAATGTACTGTTATTCTCACGGTCACCCAAAAACTGTCGTGGTAGCAAAGCCCAAAAATTAATCATTGTGGGTACCCCTCTATGCAGCCATGCCACTACCTTCATTTGCCCTGCCACCTCCAACAGACTTGGGCCGCGCCACTACCACCATCGCCACTCGTTTGAAATTGCTCCGGGCTCGACACCGTAGCAGCCTCAGAGTCGAGCACAAGGCCTCATATCAGAGGTCGTAAGTTCATATATGAGGTTGTGCGACCTCAAAGAGGGTGTGGGTAGACCTTCATTGGAGGTCGGCTAGAGTGAGCGATAACCGAAGGTGGCGGTGGAGAGCCGAAAGTGGTGTTAGAGTCGAGTCTAGGGTAGCGATGAAGCAATAGTGGTGGGTTTTGGAAGCAACAACAGTCGACCTCTAATGGAGGTTGGAGATAAAACCAGGCACCGACGTGGCATCGAGCATAGGTACGTGGACGATGCCATCAGGTGTGGCCAACGGGGACATCAAGCTCGAGCAACTGGGGAGATATGACGAGCTGGCAAGCTGCAAGCACGAAAAAGATGAGGAAAGAAGAAGATGAAGAAAAGGAAAAGGAAAGAGAAAAAAAATATATTAATTAACTAATTTAATTTGAATTGGCAATTGTAATCAACATTTTCTCGTTACTTTTATTGTGAAAGCAAGTCACAGCCGTAAAAGATACATGGTGATCTGGCGCTTCATTTAGAAACCTCACATTCAGTGACATTAGAAGTTGAGGTTCTCAATTGAATTAAAAAAAGAAAGAAAGTTGGAACACTTGATTGTAAAATGGCCAAACGTTCATACCTGTGAGATCATTATCTCTATAATTAACTCTAAATTTTATTAATGAAAATAGATAAGCGTTAATGATCTTTGGTAAGAATTCAAATTAACAAACCCAACAAAAATACCAAGTCAGGGCTGGAGTCTTACAAAAATTATTTCCTCGTAACATCGCCTAAAAGATCGTATGGAGTAAGAATCGAATGAAAAACTTATGTTTCTTCGAGTGCAAAGTCCAAATGCTCTTGTCTAATAAGCTAATCCCTTAGAATTTTTTGTTATATATGTCTCATGACAAAATAAGAGCAAAAATATTATCATGAAAAGGTTGTCCGAGCTTTGCTGTTTTCAGATTTTAAGGTGATTTCAAGAGTTTATAAGGAAAGTTTCCAGTAGCTACAAGGTAGGTTGCAAAGCAAGGCACGTACCTTGTCTATCCTGGAAAGTACACACCTCTACCTTTGAAGACATAATAGGGTGGATTTAATGAATAGAATACTTACACATAAAGATCCTTGATTCACAATACTTTAATTTGAAGTGATATTAGTTTTTCATGTAACCACTTTTATGAGCTATAAAAGTACACAAACAAAAAAGAGCGTCACACACGGAAAAATGTTGCCAATACATAGAAAATAATGTCAACGACGGAATGTTGCCAATAGATAGAAAATATCGTCAGACACGATGCAATGTCGCCAATAGATGGAAAATGACGTCAGACACGACGCAATGTTGCCAATAGAAGAAAAATTACGTTGGATAAAAAAATTATGTCGTCCAAATAATAATTTTAAATACTGTGAAAGAAGGTTGGATTTTCTTACGCTCTTAAAGGAGAGAGTTAGATTTTCATTACCATAAAATACATATAAAATAATTCCTTTTGATAGACTTTTCAAGTGTTTTTATGTTGTATCGGGAAACAGTTTTTCGAGGTCGGCTACTTTTTTTCCGTGTTAAAAAACTATATATCCATCTTAAGATACCAAGATGATTTATCATTTTTATGTCCCTAAAAGATATGGGAAATTCTGCTAGCACGTGATTGGAGGATACGATTCTATGTTCTAATTTGTCAAGATACTTCATTTTGTCCAATCCAATATTTTCTTGCTGCCCTTGCCAAAGATAATACTTAGTGTTACCTCCTTAAGCTAAGTGATGTGCAAATTACGTAGCTTCCTCCTGATGTGGAAAGCTAGTCCAAAGCAAGAGGGCTTGAAGGTGTACTTACAGATTCTAAATACAAACCAGAAAGATACCTTTTTAGACATAGTATGGTAGTCATTATGATTTAACGGACAACAATCTTTCCAACTAAAATGAGATAAGCGCTTGAGTAACACGAGATGGCATCGCTTGAAGAACAAATCCAAGTACCGTCAGAAATGTTGGATTTCACTCGTCTTAGCGGATACGGTTCGATTCTCATTATGTAAAAGACGACAAAAATTCTCTTTTCAATAGCATTATTTCAAGCTAGCTAATCATGCAAGTCACGACAGCGACGCGAAACTACGATAAAATTCTTTATGTTCAGATGTGAAAATTTAATTATATCAAGATGGATAATGATGCTCATGTCTTTTAATAATTGACTGGTGTACATGACGACTACTAGGCAGAGCATCATGCAAGGCAAGATGGCAGCAAATTGAGAATAAGTTGGACATAAATTAAATCAAGATGGTGGGCGGTGTTTATGTACTTCTATTGCCAGACATGCACAAGGTTTGAGGGTTTTGCAATTGACTCATGACCTATTTCATGTATATCCATTGCTCACCACTCTTGATTTTTGTCTGTCTTTTCATTCATACACATGTCTTAAATCCTCATAATTAAGGACATAATCTTGCATTATTTAATGAAGGAAAAAGTCGAGACAAAAGTTAATAAGGTCAACTAAGTTAAACCCAGGTCGTTAACCGTCACATTGCCATTCCTGAATCTAGGGCTTGTGCATTGTTTCCAAATGTACACACATGTAGAGCGCAACGTAAGCGATCGCCAACGACATTTGGAAGGGATTGGCGTCAAGGAACGATGTCTTCTTTCCACCATAAAAAGGAAGCCCCACAGAACACACCCACCCACTGAAATCTAGGTTACAAATCAGATAGAAATAGCTAGAGAAGAGAAAAACCTAGACTTAATATGGAGGAGGTGGTGGTGCTGATAGTAGGAGCTGGCCCTTCGGGCCTAGCGGTCTCCAATTGTTTATCTCACCTATCGATTCAAAACATAGTTCTAGAGAGAGAAGACTGCTGTGCCTCACTGTGGAGAACGAGATCATATGATCGCTTGAACCTCCATCTCGCTAAGGAATTCTGTTCACTGCCCTACATGCCCCACGCATCGTCATCCTCCACCTTCATGTCTAGAAATTCCTTCCTCGAGTACATCGACTCTTACATCTCCAGGTTCGGCATCGAACCCCGGTATTGTCATTCCGTCGAAGAGGGCTTGTACATCGAGAACGAGAGGAAGTGGAGGGTCGAAGCTAGGAACACGTCAACCCAAGAGAAGGAGGTCTATATGGCCCAGTTCTTGGTCGTGGCAACGGGCGAAAACAGCAAGGGTTTTATCCCCGAGTTGCCCGGGTTGGATGGTTTTGAAGGAAAGATCATCCATTCGAGCGAGTATAAATCCGGAAAAGATTATGAGAATAAAGAATTTTTAGTAGTTGGGTGTGGAAATTCGGGGATGGAGATTAGCTATGATCTATCAAACTTTGGTGCTCATACTTCAATTGTGATTAGGAACCCAGTATGGCCCCTTTTCTATTTACCTATTTTTCTGTCTTCAGTCATTTTTGCTTCAAAATTTGGGCATGCATGGCACGGACTTCACCTAATTCGAAGTTTTTTTTTTCCTTTTAACATGTAAGGTCTTCATATCGTTTTCACTTGCATTTATTTAGGACAATTAATGCACAATACCATTACGATCTTTTCGTCTAAACCTTCTTAATGAGATTTTGGGTCTCAATCTGGCAGAGGATTGCAAGATCTCGGTGAATATCTAGCATTTATAGTAAAAGAAAATGAATAATCTCAATCACATAATAATCTGGTCTATCCTTTTAAAAAAACTTTTTTATTGAGATAGAGAGAAAAGTAAAAAGACAATGATCTACCGTTGTAATTGTGCAACTTGTTGCAGCTTCATGTGCTCAACAAGGAAATGGTTTACATCGGAATGCTATTATCTAAGTACGTCCCGATGACAGTCGCCGATGCCGTGGTGACATTTCTTGGGAAGCTTTGGTATGGCGATTTGACTAGGCACGGGATCCGTGGACCGGCTAAAGGCCCGTTTCACTTGAAAGTGGCCAGTGGAAAAACTCCAGTAATTGACGTTGGCACGGTTAAGAAAATCCAATCTGGAGATATTATGGTAAAAGCTACATAAACTATTGACATTTTGTCCATGTTTATTTTTGTCAATCATGCAAAGCTCAAGTGTTTACTGATCATTTGTGTTTCGACAATTTATAACCACGGTGGCTTTGATCATTCCGATCTTTCTGCAGGTTCTTCCTGGAATAGTGAGGATTAATGGTAATAATGTTGTGTTTGAGAACAGCGTCGTTAAGCGATTCGATAGGATTATCTTCGCAACAGGCTACAAGAGTACTGCGAATTATTGGCTCAAGGTTGGTCCAAGCAACTAACATAGCACCACAATACTAAGTTTATAGCATTGAATTTCATGTATAGACACGTAGTTTTTCATGAAACCCAAGATGAATGTCAATGAACTAGAGAATATAAGCATCACTACACAAAATAAGAAAAGTCCCTTCCCACAAAATATTATAATTTGGCATATTTTTTTAGGCTACTCTACTTTTCATTGAAGGAAAGCATCTGTAATTGCATCTTCAGCCTTTTGAAAAGGATATAGGATTTGTTTTGTAGATCCAAATACAAGTAGTTCAAGGTTGATTAACAGCTAATGATTTATGCTATACTATATAAGGTGTTAGAATGTATTAAACATGTGTGATTGGTCGGTTTGTAGTTTATATGATAGTTTGTTTGAATATTGTGAGTGTCAATGCGATAATAAACTTAGGTTATTTTTCTTGTACCGAATCAGGATATTGAAGTTATCACGTTATTCACTCTCTCACACTTTTTAACTGAAGGAATGCGTTTTGTCGAACACGTGCAGGATTTCAACTACATACTGAACAAAGACGGGATGCCGAAACGCCCATGCCCGCATCACTGGAAGGGAGAGAACAACATTTATTGCGCCGGTTTCTCTAAGCAAGGATTGGCGGGGATCGCGAGAGACTCGGTGGCCATCGCCAATGATATCAATGAAGTTCTAAAGGGAATAAAAGGGAAGATTAAAGTCGACTAATCAACATCGCTCTCACTCTATCTCTATCTATCTGTGTCGACCGATTTTGAAGTTTGGAATGTATGAGAGAACGCTTCTGAACGTGGATGCAAGCAACTAAACTCCCTGTCTAGGGTTTCTATTATGAGTAGGGATGAGAGGTCTCTGCATATGCTTTGTTACTGGTGTGTAAGGTGGTCCATGTTTTATGTTTTATTCCGCAATTTCCATCTGAGTCCAATGCTTGTCAAAGCTAATCTTTTGAGCTTCTTGTTGTGAAAATTGATCTCCCTCATATTCTTGTTGTGTTCTGCTCCTGTTTGTGAGAGGGCACCACTGCAACACGTAGGGAATTAGAGTTGGTATGTGTAGTGGCAAAAAAAATAAAAATTGGTTTGAAAACCCACTTATAGGAGGAATCCTGTTATAAACTTCTATTATAGAATCCATTTGCCTCTCAACATTGAGAAATTTTATTAGGAAATATATGATCTCAAATACAAGTTTTAGTGACAATTTGTATATTACCATTGTCAAAGTCACAAAATAATTTTGAACATCATCTTGGTAATGATTTATTTGGCCTCGAAAAGATCTTTTACTATAACTGATATTTTAGATTAATCAAAACTTTTATTTTTGTTTTCATAGCGGGTTTCTTTAGTTGGTGAAACTTCATATGTTCACTGAACAAATTACCTGAATGAAATTAAAAAAACCTAACAAATTATATCTCATCTTTCCGACCCAAAAAAAAAATCATATCTCATCTTTTTGTAGTTAAAAATAATTTAACTGGAATGTCCTATTAGTTTATTTCTTTCATTATTTGAATGTCATCATATTTGTTAGAATAAAAGACTATTATTTACATATTTGATAAATTTAACATTGGAAAATAAAATACATAAATTATGAAGAAGTTATTCTTAAAACAGGCCACGTTCTTTCCGTTATTCAAGTTCTTTTTCAAACTTATTTCAATAGCATCTCCAAATTTTAGATGACTTATTTTTAGGAATCTATTTTCTTATATATTTTTTCATATGTGTACTTTTACCTCCAAGTTTTTTTTTTGTTTTTGGCCGTAGCGCCTTGGTTGTCAAAACAAAGACATTTTGACCCAAAAAAAAAAAAAAACAAAGACATTGGGAAACTACAATAAGTCGTTGTGCCAGCAATTGCAAAAATGAGGGTAATGACGTCGTAACTCGTAAGAGGGGAAAAGGACACTTTTAGTGCCAAAAGTTGTGTACGGAGATCACTTTGGTGCCAAGTCCGATTTGGTCCGTCGAAATTCTGACGTGGCCTTATTTTATTAATAAGTGAAGTCCACATGGCCGTCGGAGAGTCCAGTCAGCAGCAGCAAGCCTTCACGACGTCGTTTCGCACATGGTTCTTCAAATAAGAATCCTAAATCAGCCGATTGAAGGAAAAATCCCCAATTTCAAACCCTAGATCCAATTTCGGTTTACCCCAAAGAAATCACAGCTCATACTTGCAAATGGAGGGCTTTACGAGCGGCTTCAGCAGTGCCTCAAACCCTAAATCAGCCAATTCAAGAAAATCCCCAATTTCGGTTTGCCAAAAAAAATGACAGCTCAAACTTGGAAATGGGGGGTTTCATGAGCGGCACCAGCGGCTTCAGTAGCGCTTCAAACCGTAACCCCAATTCTTCTCGAATCGAAGAAGGTGAGTGTTATTGTTATTGTGGGTTACCGAGTCTAATAAGAACATCTTGGACTCGGTTGAATCCGGAAAGACGATTCAATGGATGCGCCAGGTATAGAGAAAGCTTGAAGTGCAAATATTTCAAATGGGTCATTGCGAAATTCTCCGGACGAGTGACTGATGTGGTATTGGAGCTTCTTGAAGGACGACATCAACCATTATCTACATTAGTGGACGAGTTAGAGGATGTTGATGTTCAGTCAATGCAAGCTGAAAATAAGGCTTTAGCATCTTTGACTAATCATTTGAAGAAAGAAGTTGCAAGCATGAAAATTGAAAGAATTTGTTCTCGAGCGTTGATTGTCTTATTGTTCTGTTGTGCAGCCTATTTCATGGGCAAATGTAAAGGGACCGATGAGAATAGGTTTCTCAGTCTACCATAGTTGAAGATGAATGAAACATGTAGTTGTGAAGGGTAATTTGTAGTGTGTTATTGGTTTGCTGTTTTTCCCTAATAGTTGTATGGAAGGGAAAATGACCCTTTTGGTGCCAAAAGTTGTGTACGGAGATCACTTTGGTACCAAAAGTTTCAATCGGATCACTTTAGTGCCAAGTTTTTGAAAAAATGATCGTTTTAGTGCTAAGTCCAATTTGGTCCACCGGAAATCCGACGTGGCCTTATTTTATTAATATATGACGCTGACGTGGCTCGCGCGGAGGTCCACCGTGGCATTTTTTTTAATTTTTTATTTAAAATAATTTGAAAATTGAGCTGAAATTTTTTTAAAAAAGCTAAAAATTTAAATAAAAAAAAAAAAAGGGAAAGCATCAGGCGGCGAGGGTTGCTATTACCCTCGCCGCCTGGTTTTGATTTCCACCTTTTTTTTTAATTTTAAGGATTTTTGTTACATTTTTAAGCTTATTTTAATTTTAATTTTAATAAAAAAATTATTTTAAAAGAATTTAAATTTATTTCAAAGTGCAGAAGTCCACGTGGCAGCCCACGTGGACTTTTTTTTTTAAATGCCATTTTACATTAAAAAATTATTTATTAATTACACGTGGTACTTTTGGCCGGAATAGGCACCAAAGTGATCATTTTGTCTCCAACTTGGCACTAAAGTGATCCGGCAGAAACTTTTGGCACCAAAGTGATCTCCGTACACAACTTTTAGCACTAAAAGTGTCCTTTTCCCTTTATGGAACAAGAGTTTGCTATTTACTTTTGGTGGAAGTCGAGGTTGGAATTCATTTCTTATGCACATTTACAAGTTTTGTTGAGATTAGTTGTTGTGCATTGTTAACTTCCTTTGCTTTGTTTGTGAATGAGATATTAGTTGTTGGTGATTTGCTGGTTTGCTGCAATTTTTGCTGCAAACGCTGGTCAAATGAAAGAGTAGTGGTTTGCTGAACGTGATCACTTTAGTGCCAATCGTGGTTACAAAATTAATACTTCAATGCTATTTTTTTTTAATTGAAGTGATCGCTTAAGTGCCAAGTTTTTATCAAAATGATCACTTCAGTGTCAAGTTTTAGTGAAAATGGCCAGTTTAGTGCTAGAAGTGGTTACATAATGACCACTTCAGTGCTAGTCGAACCTGGTACAATATCAACAAATTGGAGCTCCAATCTAGCTTGCAGCAGCAGCTGCACCAGCAGCAGCTGTTGCAGCTCATGCTTCTGCTTGCACCAGCAGTTGCTGGTGCGTAGTTCGAAGCTGCAGATGCACCAGCAGCTGCTTAGAGCAAGCAGAACCCAACCTGCACAGACAAAAACTCCAGCACTCCAGCAACATCATACCAGTGACATAACACCAGCAACCTCACATCAGCCAAGAACAACACAACAACAAAAAAGTAAGCTACTGGTAAAAATTTCATTGCTAATGACATTCAACTGATCCTTCACAGACAAAAACATCAATCAGTCATGCTTTCCACCATCATTCAAGGTTCACCTCCCAGCAAAAATGTGAAAAAGCAACAAAAAAGACATGTTGGCGCTCTTTGCTATTTGCCAAAATGTAAAAAAGCAACAAAAAAAGACATAACAACATCAAACTCAGTCAACATCCACCACCACCCCAGATTTTTTTCCTTTCGATGGCTTTTTGACTTGATTCATGATCCTTGCACTCTTTCTAACCCATCGTTCAGGTTCTTGAGCTGGGCTTATGGGTGGTTCATCATCATCACGTGCAGGTTCTTCAACTGGTGCAGGTGCTTCAACTGCCCTTGTTGTTCCATGCACCTTCTTCGCACGAGCTCTAGTAGTTGGTGGCTGTTTTGGAGCTGCAACAGCTTTAAATAATGGAACTTTTCCCGGTAGTCGCTGTGACTTACATGTCCCTGACAGTTTGATCAAAGACCCTTCATTGCGGTGGATGTTTAGATCAAAAGACTTCTTCGAGTCTTGGGCAGATAACACCTTCCTGAAAACTTAGACCTTATGCACTCCTAGCCGAAGGAACGCTTCAAAAAGATTAGGGTAATTCTCCGAAACCTGATGATAGTGAAAATGAAAATCAACGAGCACGGCCTAGAAATTCAAATAGGCTAGAAACTTCACCACTTTCAATATAGGCAACTGAAAATACACAAGTAGAAAAGGGTTTGTGTCTTGATGCCAAATTGAAATATTCTCTCCAATGCAGCACAAATCAATTGAATCAACCAAAAAGATTTCCCAATTCCCAATTGCCGTAAACTTAACGAAAATCAGATTGGCAATTACCGAGTAGTGTGTTGTCACTCCACAAATTACAACTCATGAAAATTTAGAGCAAGTGAAGATAAGCATGAACATTGACTCCCTCAACACTAGTCCTCAAAGGTAAGAAAAGCTCAACTGCACCCCCATTTTCCTTGCAAACAACATTAAGATCAGATCCATTAAAACATTAAATTCCGACATAAACCCGACATCTCAATCTCCTCCACAATTCTAACAGATCCATGACAACCTAAAAGCGCAAAAGTTTCCAATGATTGCCTGTTCACAAAACTGCAATAGATCACTTACAATCCAAAAGCGCAAAAGTTTTCAATCATTGCCCGTTTACAAGAAACACCCGGGCAAGATGCCCAAATTTAGAATCAACAAAATAGAGAATTCGCCATTACGAGAGAGATCGAAACCATCAGATCAAGAACCAAGATAAATGAAATGAATTCCGAAGCACGAAAGACCTAACCCAGCATTTATAGCAATGCACAAGAGCAACATACATGAAAAGAAGAAACAGAACCGAGCTGAACCATAGAGAAATAGCCGAATCGAAGAGGAAAGAGATGGATCAAAGGACGACCCACGACGGAAAAGATTACCAGAAACCTAGATCCCTTAGAGAGGAAAGACATGATCGTTTCATTACCTGGTAATCGGATTTGTGATGGCGAGCGACGGAGCAAGCGATGGCCAATGAGCGACGGCAAAGGTGTGAAAGGGGAAGTCCACGTGCGAACGAGCGATGGCGAAGGTCTGAAAGGGGAAGTCCACGAGCGATGCAGGTTCTTCACCTTTACTCCTGTGAACGACGGCGTCGTTTTGTTTTTTGAGCAGTGGAAGCAAAACGACGCCTTTTGGGACATGGTGCCACGTCGAAGTCCATGTGACTGGGTCTTTAAAATAAAAAGCCAGCTCAGCCAAAAAAATTAATTGAAAATGCCAGGTATTATTTTTTGCCGGAAATTCTCGCCGAAGGCACCAAAGTGATCCTTTTTTCTCCGACTTGGCACTAAAGTGATCCGATTAAAACTTTTGGCACCAAAGTGATCTCCGTACATAACTTTTGGCATCAAAAGTGTCATTTTCCCCTTGTAAGAGTGTAACTAACCATTTCATACGCTGAGTCAGACGCTTATGTGAAAAAAAAATTGTCTTGGTTGGCGAAAAATTAAGGGAATTGATTATATAACAGTTTTTGAGTGACTAATATCCTAACAGTCTATTTTGGGCCACAAAAAATATATATTAATTAATTAAAAATTATTGTGGGGTCCACACTTTTAAGAATTTGTGACTCACTATTGCGGAAAAATGCCAAGAGATGCGAATTCAAGCGCGAAATAGCAAAGGATGAAAGTAAAATAAAAACGCACGAAACACGATATATGTGGAAAACCCAAAACGGGAAAAACCACGGGGAGAGACAGGGGTTTCACTATCTTCAATAACAAGTACAAGCGTGCAATCAAAAACCTAAAGATCTAACAAGAAGAAGTGAAAAACAAAAGGGTTTCGGGGCAAAAGCGAAAAGCTCGGGGTAGAAGCGAAAACAAGCGTTGCAATGTAATATGGAACATATCCCTTTTATAGCCCCCTCTAAAAAAACCCTAAAACAAAAGTGCATGGTCCAAACTACCCTTATCTTTAATTTGAAAGTCAAAATATAACAAATCTCCACATTGACTTCAAATCTCTAGAAGAGCGTTTTACCAAACGCTAGAAGACCTCTCTCCCTCGCCACCAAGAGTGACCACACAAAACCACCCGCCAAATGGCGAAATCGACTACGCACACCCCTAAGCCTACGTGAGTGTACTCGATGTAGAAAACAAGGTATGAAACGTCACCAGCTCCGCATAAGTAACTCAAATTGCGAAAATGCCAACCAAGTCCAAACAATACTTAAACTTGGTCAAAGGAATTGGTTTAGTCAACATATCTGTTGGATTATCCGCTGTGGGTATTTTCTTCACTGTTACTGTACCCTTAGCAACCTCATCACGCACAAAGTGATAACGAATATCGATATGTTTTGTTCTCTCGTGATACATCGCGTTCTTGGTCAACTGGATCGCACTTTGGTTATCGCAAAAGATAACGGAGGCTCCTTCCTGCTTTACCCCAAGTTCTGTAACCAAACGCTTCAACCAAAGAGCTTCCTTTGCTGCCATGTACTCTACTTCGATGGTAGATACAACAACCGTGTCCTGCAAAGTTGCTCTCCAACTAACCGCGGAACCACCAAGCGTAAAAACATAACCTGTCAAAGATCTCCTTGTATCGAGATCACCTACATAGTCAGAATCAACGAAGCTAACGACTGAATGCCCTGTATCACAACCTCTATCAAAGACCAAACCAACATTTGAGGTACCCCGGATATACCGAAGAATCCACTTTACTGTTTGCCAGTGAGTTTTACCCGGATTTGCCATATACCTGCTCACAACACTAACTGCCTGGGAAATGTCTGGACGAGTGCATATCATAACATACATAAGACTACTCACAGCACTAGAATAAGGAACTCGAGACATCTCATCTTCCTCTTCTTTGGTTTTAGGCGACAAAGAAGCAGAAAGTCTAAAATGAGACGCCAAAGGAGTACTTACCGGTTTAGCATTCTTCATGCCGTAACGTTCAAGCACTTTCTCAATATACCCCTTTAGCGAAAGGTATAACTTCCCAACCTGTCTATCTTTACGAATCTCCATACTAGAATTTTCTTGGCAGCTCCAAGATCCTTCATCTCGAATTCCCTACTAAGTTGCCTCTTTAACAATTGTATCTCTGACATGTCTTTCGCTGTAATAAGCATGTCATCCACATACAATAGCAAATAAACAAAAGAACAATCACGCAATCTCTTATAGTACACACAATTGTTATGCGCACTTCGCGAAAAGCCATGACTTTACATAAAGCTATCAAACCTCTTGTACCATTGATGTGGAGATTGCTTGAGACCATACAAGGAGCGTTTCAACCTGCAAACGTGATCTTCTTTACCCTCAACAATGAATCCCTCGGGTTGAGACATATAGATTGTCTCCTCAAACTCGCCATGCAGAAAACCGATCTTAACATCAAGTTGCTCAAGTTCTAGATCATAAAGGGCCACTAACGCGAGCAACACACGAATGGAACTAGGTTTCACAACTGGATAGAACACTTCATTGAAGCCGATCCCTTCCTTCTGACTAAAGCCCTTCGCTACCAAACGTGCCTTGAATCTTTCATCTTCAACCCCTGGAATTCCCTCCTTTCTTTTGAAGATCCACTTGCATCCAACAGCTCTTTTACCCTTAGGCAATTTCACAAGATCCCAAGTTTGGTTCTTATGAAGAGACTCTATCTCTTCATTCATCGCAACAAGCCACTTCTCAGATTTAGAACCAATAGTAGCTTCACGGAATGTAGAAGGTTCTTCAATTCCAAGCTCTTCAGCAAATGAAAGAGCATATGCTACCAAATCAGCGAAATCATACCTCTAGGGAGGCTTAATTTGCCTTTTAGCTCTCCCTACAGCCAAAGTCTGAGGTTGTTCAACTTTTTCTACTTCATCTTTAATCGAATCTGAGTCTTGTTGCTCACTGTCACTTTCTGACTGAATAGGAACATCTTCAGAGGTTCTCCGTGAATGCTCTACACTAAACTCCACCTTTTTCGCTACATTCTCTGCCTGAATATCTGTAGACTCAACAACTTTTCTCTGATCAAGCATAGAATTTTCATCAAAAGTAACATCCCTACTGATTATAAACTTTAGTGACTGAGGGTCAGAACATCACAATCTATATCCCTTAACACCATCTGCATAATCAACGAAAATACCTTTCTTAGCTCTAGGTTCAAGTTTACCATCTTTTACATGATAATAAGCAGGACATCCAAATACTTTCAAAATAGAATAATCAGAAGGTTTACCAGACCATACCTCGTTTGGAGTCTTACATTCAATTGCGGTAGAAGGAGAACGATTCACCAAATAACATGCCGTGTTCACGACTTCGACCCAAAAAACTTTATCAAGTCTAGCATTAGAAAGCATACATCTAGCTCTCTCTAAAAGAGTTCGGTTCATGCCCTCCACCACCCCATTTTGTTTAGGTGTATACCTGACTGTTCGATGTCGAACAATCCATGTATCTTCACAGTACTTGTTAAAATCATCTCCACAAAACTCAAGACCATTGTCTGTTCTGAGACGCTTTATCTTCTTGCCAGTATGATTTTCAATCAACATCTTCCACTTCTTGAACATTTCAAAAACGTCACTTTTACGCTTCAAGAAATAAACCCAGACTTTCCTAGAAAAGTCATTAATAACTGTCAGAAGATAAACTGCACCACCTTTAGATGTAACATGTGCAGGTCCCCACAAATCAGAGTGAATATAGTCAATTGTGCCCTTCGTCGAGTGCACCCCAGTACTAAAACTAATTCTACGATATTTTCCGTAAACACGATGCTCACAAAAGTCAAGTGGGACTGTATGCTCCCCACAGAGTAAATCACGCTTACTCAAGATAGTCATTCCTCTTTCGCTCATGTGGCCCAACCGCATATGCCACAACCTTGATTTATTAGAATCTGAAGATGATGATATCTTTAAAGAAACCCACAACGGTACTTCCCTACAGAACATAGAGACCATTCTTCTTGTTACCTCTCATCGCAATCAAGGAGCCCTTTGAAATTTTCAAAACTCCACCTCCACCGGTATACATGCATCTAGTGGAATCCAAGCTACTCAAAGAAATAAGGTTCTTCTTCAAATCTGGGATGTGCCTAACATCTGTCAAAGTTCTTACTATATTGTCATGACATTTGATCCACACAATACCAATACCCACAATCCTGCAAACTGCATTGTTGCCCATCAAAACTGAACCACCACTGACTTTCTCATATGTGTGGAACCGATCTCTATTTGGGCACATATGGTATGAACATGCCAAATCCAAAATCCATTCATCTTCTACACGACAATCTGAAGACAAAATAGTAAGAACATTGTCTGCATTAGCAGACTCATTATCCTTCACCAAACTAGCCGAATCAGAACTCTCCATCGACTTTTTCCCCCTTAGCCTTGAGCAAAGGACACTCATTTTTATAGTGTCCGAACTTGTGACAATAGTAGCACTCAACTTTTCTCTTGTCCTAGCCTGACCTAGACTTCGAACACCCTTTACTATTACTGCGTCTATCCCGATGATTCGACCTTCCCCTAACAACTAAGCCATCGACTTTATCTGCACTACTACTCGCATTCAACTTTGTACGCATCTCCGCAGAATTCAGCGATGCCTTCACATCCTCAAGAGTTATGGATTCTCTTCCATACAACATAGAATTCACAAAATTCTCATACGAGCTGGGTAGCGAGCATAACACAATTATGGCTCGATCTTCATCATCTAACTTCAAATCTAGATTTTTCACATCCATTACGATTTTATTAAATTTATCTAGATGTTCTTGGATAATAGTACATTCTTGCATCTTTAGCGTGTAAAGACGCTGCTTCAAAAATAATCCCGTCGTAAGAGATTTCTTCATGTAGAGACTTTCTAGCTTTTGCCACAATCCCAAAGCCGTTTCTTCATCAGCGACCTAACGAAGCACCTTGTCGGACAATGATAATTGGATGGTGCTGTGCACCTTCTCTTCCATCTCCTCTATCTCTGCCGTAGTCATATCGTCGGGGTAATTCCCATCCAAGGCTCTAACCGAACCTTCCCGACGCAACAAAGCCTTCATCTTGATCCTCCATAGCCCAAAATTGTTTTGGCCATCGAAGGGTGCCACTTCGAACTTGATAGATGTCATCTCAAACAAAAAGACCAAAATTTCTTCGCTCTGATACCAATTTGTTGCGGAAAACACTAAGAGATGTGTGAATTCAAGCGCGAAATAGCGAAGGATGAAAGTAAAATAAAAACGCATGAGACACCATATACGTGGAAAACCCAAAACGGAAAAAATCACGGGGAGAGATAGGGGTTTCACTATCTTCAATAACGAATACAAGCGTACAATCAAAGATTTAAAGATCTAACAAGAAGAAGTGAAAAACAAAAGGGTTTCGGGGCAGAAATGAAAAACTCAGGGTAGAAGCAAAAACAATCGTTGCAATGTAATATGAAACATATCCCTTTTATAGCCCCCTCTAAAAACCCTAAAATAAAAGTGCATGGTCCAAACTACCATAATCTTTAATTTGAAAGTCAAAATATAACACTCACAATGAACTGTTATTTTTACAATCACCCAAAGACTATCGTGCTAGCAAAGCCCAAAAATTAATCATTGCCCCCCCCCCCTCTCTCTGCAGCCATGCCACTACCGTCATTTGCCCTCCCACCTCCACCGGACTTGGGCCGCGCCACTAGCACCATCACCACCCGTTTGAAATTGCTCCGGACTCGACACCGTAGCAACCTCAGAGGTTGTGCGACCTCAAATAGGGTGTGGGTAACCTTCATTGGAGGTCAGCTAGAGTGAGCGATAACCGAAGGTGGTGGTGGAGAGCCGAAAGTGGTGTTAGAGTCAAGTCTAGGTTAGCAATGAAGCAATAGTGGTGGGTTTTGGCAGCAGCAACAGTCGACCTCTAATGGAGGTTGGAGATAAAACCAGGCGCCGACTTGGCATCGAGCACAGGTACGTGGATGACGCCAGCAGGTGTGGTTAATGGGGATATCAAGCTTGAGCAACCGGGGAGATATGACGAACTGGCAAGCTGCAAGCACGAAGAAGAGGAGGAAAGAAGAAGATGAAGAAAAGGAAAAGGAAAGAGAAAAAAAAAATATTAATTAACTAATTTAATTTGAATTGGCAATTGTAATCAACATTTTCTCGTAACTTTTATTGTGTAACCAAGTCACAACGGTAAAAGACATGTGGTGATCTGACACTTCATTTAATAGAAACCTCACATTCGGTGACATTAGAAGTTGAGGTTCTCGATTGAATTAAAATAAGAAAGAAAGTTGGGACACTTTGATTGTAAAATGGCCAAACGTTCATATCTGTGAGATCATTATCTCTATAATTAACCCTAAGTTTTATTAATGAAAATAGATAAGGTTAATGAGCTTCGGTAAGAATTCTAATTAACAAATCCAACAAAAATACCAAGTCACGACCGGAGTCTTACAAAAATTATTTCCTAGTAACATCGCCTGAAAGATCGTATTGAGTAAGAATCTAATGAAAGACTTATGTTTCTTTGAGTGCAAAGTCCAAATGCTCTTGTCTAATAAGCTAATCGCTTAGAATTTTTTGTTATATATATCTCATGACAAAATAAGAGCAAGAATATTATCATGAAAAAGGTTGTCCGAGCTTTTCTGTTTTCAAATTTTAAGGTGATTTCAAGAGTTTATAAGGAAAGTTCCCAGTAGCTGCATGGTAGGTTGCAAAGTAAGGCACGTACCTTGTCTATCCTGGAAAGTACACACCCCTACCTTTGAGGACATAATAGGGTGGATTTAATGAACATTGTTGGGGTGTGGTTCATACTCCCATACGACATGAAAGCACGTGGGTCCCGGAGGGCTTTTACAATTTAAGCTCGTAAATTTTCATTAGTGATGTAACGAGAGGTACGAGGTGCTAATTATAGTGGAATCCTCTGCTGGACGTAGCCCTAGTTTAAGGGTGAACCAGGATAAAATCTCGTGTCTCGATTTTTATTTCTCGCTGCTTTTACGCTTTACTTCGTGTTATTGTGCGTCGATCCTAACAAACATAATACTTACACATAAAGATCCTTGATTCACAATACTTTAATTTGAAGTGATATTAGTTTTGCATGTAACAACTTTTATGAGCTAAAAAAGTACACAAATAGAAAAGAGCATCGGACACGGAAAAATGTTGCCAATACATGAAAAATAATGTCAACGACGGAATGTTGCCAATAGATAGAAAATATCGTCAGACACGATGCAATGTCTTCAATAGATGGAAAATAACGTCAAACACGACGCAATGTTGCCAATAGATGAAAAATTACATTAGATAAAAAAAATTATGTCGTCCAAATAATAATTTTAAATACTGTTAAAAAAGGTTGGATTTTCTTACGCTCTTAAAGGATAGAGTTAGATTTTTCATTGCCATAACATACATATAAAATAATTCCTTTTGATAGACTTTTCAAGTGTTTTTATGTTGTATCGGGAAACAGTTTTTCGAGATCGGCTACTTTTTTTCCGTGTTAAAAAACTATATATCCATCTTTAGATACCAAGATGATTTATCATTTTTATGTCCTTAAAAGATATGCGAAATTCTGCTAGCAAGTGATTGGAGGATATGATTCTATGCCCTAATTTGCCAAGATACTTCATTTTGTCCAATCCAATATTTTCTTGTTGCCTTTGCCAAAGATAATAGTTAGTGTTACCCCTTTTGCATTGCAGCCTTCTTAAGCTAAGTGATGTGCAAATTACGTAGCTTCCTCATGATGTGGAAAGCTAGTCCAAAGCAAGAGGGCTTGAAGGTGTACTTACAGATTCCAAATACAAACCAGAAACATACCTTTTTAGACATAGTATGGTAGCCATTATGATTTAACGGACAACAATCTTTTCAACTATAATGAGATGAGCACTTGAGTAACACGAGATGGCATCGCTTGAAGAACAAATCCTAGTACCGTCAGAAATGTTGGATTTCACTTGCCTTAGCGGATACGGTTCGATTCTCATTATGTAAAAGACGCCAAAAATTCTCTTTTCAATGGCATTATTTCAAGCTAGCTAATCATGCAAGTCACGACAGCGACGCAAATCTACAATACAATTCTTTTTATTCAGATGTGGAAATTTAATTATATCAAGATGGGGTATGATGCTCATGTCTTTTAATAATTGACTGGAGTACATGATGACTACTAGAAGAGCATAATGCAAGGCAAGGCAAGGTGGCAGCAAATTAAGAATAAGTTGGACATAAATTAAATCAAGATGATGGATGGTGTTTATGTCCTTTTATTAACAGACATGCACAAGGATTGAGGGTTTTGCAATTGACTCATGACCTATTGCATGTTTACCACTCTTGATTTTTGTCTGTCTTTTTATTCATACACGTCTCAATTCCTCATAATTAAGGACATAATCTTACATTATTTAATGAAGGAAAAAGTTCGGACAAAAGTTAATAAGGTCAACTAAGTTAAACCCAGCTCGTTAACAGATCTGCTACGAATATCCCATTTGTTTCTTTGACTTCCCCTGTGAAGTCTGTGAATTGAATATTTGAAGGAATTATCTCTGTATCTTTCCTTCCCAACTTCTTGAAATACTTATAGGGAACGAGATTCAAAGTTGAACCCCTGTCAACTAACACCTTAGATACAGGTCGACCATTGATTCTTGCATTGATGTTAAGGGCTCGGAGGTGTAATCCTAGATAGATAACTTTTCGAATTCCACCATTTCTTCCTCACCAAACTGGAACTCTGCCCCATTCCTCTCGTCGACGCTTATATCTGCCTCTAATTCAACTCTCATCGATGACACTTTAAAGTTTGAGGGCAGCTTAACTTGAACCATGCATGACACTGTGGGAGATTGTGATCGAGACAAAAGTGCTGGTCTAAACTTAGACCTATCATTAGCAGAAGATTTTGGTTTCTCTTGTTCTCCTTCGACCTGGGCACCATCTTCTGATTTCTTCTTCCAAACCAAATTCCTAGACCTGATCCTCTTGGGTTTATGAGACGCAATCAATGCTGGCTGGACCTGTGTGATCTAAACCTGATCAACCAACTACTGAAGCTCTAGCATTTTCTTTTCCTCAAGATCCTCCTCTTCTGGGTCCTTGATGAGGTGCCCCCTGGTTTTGAAGCTTCTCCCATTTCGAACCATTGATTTTTTGGCAGGACGTGAGGCACCTTCAAGGTTTTCCTTTGATTGAAGGTCTTCGGGGAATTGGCTCTTCCATGAGGTGAATTAATCATCTTCCTGCCTCGGCTGTGAAACCCAAGTGCTTGGTCATTTACCCTGTACCTTTGGAGCTGCCCCCTAGAATAAACTATCCTATTGAACACACTCGATTGGTTTCTAGATTTGGCAACGTCGTAGTTTCATTTTCATGGAAGCTGCTATCTCGGATGTTACGCATCCTGAGTCTTCCTCTTGACATATTCCTTTGGGATGAAGACTAACGAATCATGCTAATCTCCTGCCTACAACAGAGGCAAAGATTTTGACCTGATTCCCATAGTTCTTCCTGATTGAACCCTGCCACTAGTTCATTAAGCACCACATTCTGGCCCCTATACCATCCATTTGATAGGGTCTTTTTTTGCCACCTCGTTGCTTTGGCCCACTGTTACAATTTCCGAAGTTTAATCGAAAATTATTCCCTTGTTCTCTAGCAAGTGCTGGTTGATAATTTCGAACAATATCTTGTTTGCAGCAGGAACAGAAGTCCGGTTGGTAGAATTGTTTCCTCCGAGGCCTAATCGACACAATTCCTATCATTACCTGAAACGGATCAACATCGATTTCCATAGGTGCCTTCTCCTTCTCATCTACAAACTTGTTCTTGTTCTGCTTGATTGCATCTTATATATTTTTCCTAAACACGATGCAATCAACTGTATTGTGGCTCCATGAATTTTGCCATTTGCAGTATTTCTTTCCAACTAACTCCTCTTTGTTAGGAATAACTTGGTTTTCTGTCAGTTTTATTATTCCATCAGCCAGAAGCAGATCGAATACCTCATCCACCTTACTTATGTGGAAAGAGTAAAACTGAGCGTCTTTGGCTTTAGACATTATGTTCTCTTTAAAATTCTATCTACCTTTCGTAGGCTTTAAAGCTTTCCACATGTAAGGCCTGTCAATCACCATTTTGGCCATAGCTACCTCAGCATAATCTGACTGATCAAGTTCATCCCGAAACTCATACCCGTCAAAGAAATTCACATCATGTTTGATGTGTGTTTCTTGTCTTTCTCCTTCAGGATAGCTTCGTGCTTGGTAGCAGTCGACACAAGTTGAAAGAGGACATTACAATTCTGGCCAACCATTCTTTCTCGTATGTTAAATTTCAGGCCGCCAAAGGCAAGCTCCGCAATTGTCTATTCTGGCAACGATACTAGACATTTGTTCTTGGTCTGTTTGAACCAAGCAACAAAGTGGTCCACTGACTCATTGTTCTGTTGTTTCATAGTAGCCAAGTCTGCCACTGTAACCTCAGGCAAAACCCTTTGGAATTGACTATGAAACATCATTTCCATTTGCAACCAAGTGTTTATTGAGTTAGGTGCTAGTGCAGTATACCAGGTAAAGACAATTCTTGACAATAATAAGGGGAACAACCTTAACTTCCAATGATCAGCGTCAATATCATCTCCACACATAGAAGCGAACATGTTCACGTGCTCTTGTGTCGATTGATCATCTTCACCAGTCAATAGAGTAAATTCTAGGATCTTAAACCCTCTTGGGTAAGGAATTTCTTCCATCCATGTTGGATACGGCTTACTATACTCCCTAATTGCATCAACTTCGATCCATACTACCTCGGTGCTTGGGCATACATCACCTGATTCGGTCTAGGGGCTTGCATGATAGGTAATGGCCCCACTAGTTGAACCCCATAGAATGGCTGAGGCATTGCTTGCTGAACATATGGTCCTGGAGGTTGTGGTTGTTGCATGAAATTTTGCTGTAAATTCTGTGGATATAGCTGGGGAACCTGCTGGAATGCGTTCTGAGGAATGTTCTGCAGAATGTTTTGTGGGATGTTTTGCGGGATAGGCTCGGCAATCGGCAGTATCACGTTTTGGTAAACATTTTGGCCTACTTGATTGTTATCATCGCTTCCACTTGCACCACCTTGGACTCCACCGGTTGGTATCGCTCCTTCTGTGTGTGTTGTTCCCATGGCTTCACCGCTTTGGAGAATTCTCACCGGGGGGGCCGGAGGTACCACCTATGCAGCATTTTCGAAAGTGACTTGGGCATTCGAAAACTGGGGAACATACCCGAAAGACGTTGGTACGTTGGTATGTTGGCCATATGTTGGGCCAGGACTGCATGATGACTCCTGCCTTTGATCGTACTTCTTAATCGTGTTGATTATCAAAGGCTTGATCGTATCTACTATATGCCTAGTTACAAAGTTGGCCATCTCGTTCTGATTTTCTTCGAGCATTCTTCTTATCATGGCTGATGTTGCCGGATTTATCTCCATTTGCACCCTCTGCTCACCAGTAAGCTGTCTCGATACATTAACTTCACTTGTTTGCACTTGACCTGCAACTGGTTGAATATTTGACGACTCTGACCTGCCTACTACTCCATCACCAGGGGGTGGTGGAGAATTATCGCGACCAAGGTCGTCTGGATTGCCAAAAATATGTTGCATCGGAATTTCTCCGCGACAAAATATTTTTCCCCGAAATTCATTCTTCGGCTTTTAAATGTGAAAAGGGGTCCTGTGGCGATTCAGGACAAGAGAGATCTAGATAATCAGAAAATCAACACGTGAATTTGGTATGGATTCCAATAAAATTACACAAACATTACCCCAACCGGAGTTTAACTCAACAGGGAGATCCAATATGTATAATTCCAAAGGAAATTGATACACGTGGATTTGGAATAAACTATACAAACTAAGATCAAACCGGAGTTTGACTCAACGGAATGATTTAACAAGCATAATTTCTACCCAAAAATAGCGAACCAAACGCACCCAAAACTATGCCGGAGTTTGACTCGATGACAGAGCTTGAATACGCCTCGATACTACACCAGAGTTTGACTCAATGGTACAGAATCTAATATAAAGACAAACGCCGGAGTTTGACTCGATGATGAGAATCTGAAAGTTACAACGAAGGAAAGTAAAGTGCAGTGCGATAAGTAAAGATAAGATAAATTTTGTTGATTTGTTCGGAAGGGCTCTTCTATAGATGCATGGTGGTATTTATAATGGTTGAGTATGTAACTGCCCTTCGGCGGTTGTAGCTTTTAACACATCGATAGCTGCCACGTCTATGATTTCCCACGAACTATTTTGACTAAGTCTTCAAGCAGTTATTTTGTTTTATGCGTGGCTTTATATAACTGCCAATAACATCGCTTTAGCTTAGCCCTTTTGCTCGGACCGGTCGTGCCCACATTCGCTACTCATCATGTATGTATTGGGTATCAAAGCGGCAGATCTTGAGTTTAAAACTTTTTAAGCCCCTCCTATTTAACTTGTGATTTTTTTCATTGGTGTATGGTGGAAATGAAATGTGGCGCGGACACGTTGGGGTCTTCCCAAAAGTTGTTTTTCCCTCCGCTTAATCATGGGCAATTCTTTGGGAATGTAGATCAGTCTTCCTGGAAGTATTACAACCTTGCAATGGGAGAACAGTTGTGCTTGTCTATAGCAAAGACAATCCCAACTTGCTACTCACCAGTCACCACGTACGTATTTCTGAAACTTATCTTAAAGTGTTATTGTGCTCTTTAATGAGACCGCTCTTGTGTCTTCTAATACCTTAGTCAAATTGCCCTTTCTACTGTTTTCCATCTCATATAAATAACAAATAATGCGATGCAATTTTATATTTTTAGCCGCGAGTATTTGCTCTCTTTTCTACCAGAAACATGGATGGATTCCAACAATTATGTCGAGTAATTCGCGCATGGTTGCGGAAGCGGAACTGGATCGGATCGAAGTTGCAAATTAAGTCGAGGAAGAACGAGAAGAAATTACCGGAGAACTAATTAATGAGGAACGGTAAAAGGAGACGGGGAGATTCACGCGGTTCGATCCGAATGTCGAAACCTACATCCCACGGGGAGAGCCGACAAATAATCCACTATAAGATGGTGTTGGTCGGCTAAGTTCGTACAGAGAGACATGTGAATAAATGACTAACCTGCAGCCAACGCGAAGTAGAAATCAGAATATTAATCCGAGCCCAACGAATGTCGTTGTGTCCTTAAGACGAATTTGCCCCCTCAATCTGTACCCGAGGACGTCGGACAATTGTCTCCCAGGATAGAACGGATCGCGTTCCTTTGAAGCGGTATGTCTTCAAAGGACTCTTTCGAATGCAAATTTGTAGAATAATCGCACAAATGAAGATGAGTAATGACTAGTGAAAAAATATCAGTTCTATAAAATGTGACGGTCGCTTTTTGTATTTATAGACAATGATGTGAAGAGTCGCGAAACAGAACATGTCTATTGATGAAGGGATGCGAACCAAAAACTGTTCTTGTTCTGTTCGAACCAACATGTTCGTTCGCTTTATTCCGAACGACCATGTATGTTTGTCTCAAACGAACATGTTTGTTCGTCGGTCTAACATGTCTTTTCGCTCAACACCGAACAAACATATCTGTTCGGATGAAAAAGAATGTCCAAAAATTTCTGGACATGTCTATTCAAATCGTGTCCCTTCAATTTAAAAAGAATAGAATAAAAAATAAAATTGATAGAGTAAAATTAAATAAACGCGCGAACCCGGACCCGGGCCCGGCCCGAACCGAGCCGGGCGACGGAGCGCGCGTGTGGACCGACCCACCTTTGCGTAGGTCCTCCCCCGTCCACAAAAGTGCAGTGCCCTTGGGGCCCAAACCCATTTGTGAAGTTCCAATATTTAAACTCATCCACCATCTACTCTTTTTTCTATGTGGGACTCTCCATCCTTCATTTCTCATTCACTTCCCATGGGATTATACATCAAAATCCCAACAGACGGAGGATTACAAAATCCCAACAGACGGAGGATTACAAGGTTACAATATTGCACCTCCCGCTCAAATATTTCCCAAACCTATAATTGAATGCCAAACCCAAGTGTTTGAAGCTCTCTCTTCTCTTGCCCGTCTCTTATCTCGTCCAAACAAGTGATGGGATCCTTTATTGGCTCCTTTGATAGCCGGCCACATCGTTTCGTGTAAGATTGTCCCCCACCACATACGGGATTATTCTTCTTTATTGTCGTGTTTGTAATCACCTGAAGAGGAATCTATCCCCCTTGTCCAAACATGGAATTCATTTAACTAATTCATACAGACTCTTTAATTTGACTTTTATTTTTTGCTTAATCTAAATTATGCGACTCACGCGATTTGAATTTTTTTAAAATATGAAACTTTCGGGATTTGCACAGCACTAAAATGTGGATGGTTAGCTACGTAAATCCACATGTATATTTTGGAAATGTTAAGTAATATTCAGGTTTTAGCGGGAAAGTAAAATGTTACATCAAACGATTAAGATTGAGTGTCACTAAGCCAACTTTACACATGTTGGTCAATTCCACAAACAAGGATAACTCACAATTCATAAAAATTTCCAAGTACTGGGATGATATTCATTATAATATATAAATTATCAGTTAGAAAGCAAAAGGGGATGTAGCTCAAATGGTAGAGCGCTCGCTTTGCATGCGAGAGGTACAGGGTTCGATCCCCTGCATCTCCATCATCATCAATATTTATTTTTTTTCCTGGCGTTTTTTGCTTTTTTGAGTTTCCTCTTCCTTCTTCCCTCCATATCTTCTTCATCTTATCTCGCTGCTCCTCCATTTTCTCTCGCGAGGCAGATTGGCTTACTCTGGGGCGTCAATGGCCGTGCCTCTCTTCAACCTCGCTCCTGATCTCTCCGTCTCCAGGCTCTGCTTAGGTTTTCTCTCTCAAAGCGCCTTTTCCTACTCTCTTATCCATCTCTTCCACTCGCTAACATCGCTTGCTTTGTCCTCAGGAACTATGACTTTCGGCGAGCAGAATTCGATGTCGGAATCGTTCCGCCTTCTCGACCACGCCTTTGACGCCGGGATCAACTTCTTCGACTCTGCCGAAATGTATGTCTCGACGGATTCGTAACACTTAAAATTGAATGTTTGTTTGGCTTGAAAGTTGAATCTCTGTCGGTTTTTTCGTTTTTTTCTCTTCTGGATTTTCGGATGGCACGTGCAGGTATCCAGTGCCTCAGCGTGCTGATACTCAGGGCCGGAGCGAGGAGTATCTCGGCCGTTGGGTTAGAGACCGGAAAATTCCTCGCGATCGAGTTGTATTGGCCACAAAGGTTTACTGATGTTCTGATTCTTTGTTTTCCCTTTTACGTTGTCTCTCGTTTGATGAGCATAAACTGATCCTGGTTCCTGCCTAATGATATTAGCTTTGTTTTGCAAATGCTTGACGTAGTAGCATTGCATTTGCTTAAGAGAAAGCATGCTTAGTCGTGAGTACTCTGGGCTAAGGGAAATGTATAGAACCTAGGATTGATTTAATGTCCTTGACGTCCATTGCATCAGGGTTCCGATTTCTGTTGTAAATGAGCTTAGAGTGCATTTAGAGGAAGTTGCCTTCGTTATCCTTGTGCTAGGAAGGAAATCATATGTTTCTCTGGATTGTACATGTTAGTAAGGGGATAAGAGGTGTGGGTGTCGTGCTTTTCTGGTCCTAAGCTGAATCAATGCAGCCATTTTCTTCCTTTCCTTTTTTGCATGGGGTGAATATCTTCCGAAGAGTGTCTTTCTTATTTTATTTGGCCAATCTTAAATTAACAGAAGGAGTCTTTGATAAAAAATTTCATGAAGGTGAGTGGACCATCTGGGCAAATGACTTGGATTAGGGATGGGCCAAAGTGTTTGGATGCTTGGAACATATCCGAAGCCATTGACAATAGGTAAGTTTGCATGTTGTTCCATCAGACAGGACTTGATATTTCTTCCATCGAAATAATTCAACTCAGCGGTAGATCCAAGATGGAACAAATCATTTGGCTTCCCTCATTCTTCCATAAGTCCTGTTTCGCGCACTCATCCTGCAACAAATGCTATCAAATCAGGGTTTGTCTTTGGATACTTCAGTGAATATACCAGTATTAGGCTAGAAGCAACTGAGTTCCTTACCTCACCTGCATCTCGAAATAAATAAAACCATATTTGCCCACATGTTTTCCCTTATTAAGAAAACTAGTTTTTTGTCATTTTGCCAATTGTTTTTAGTTGGCCAGAAAGCTTTTTTCCGTTCGGGCACTAGTTTCATTTAAGGAAATAAATCACCAAAACTGATTCTTTCTCCAACATGATATTCAGGAAAACTCTTCAGAAATACTTGAGTTCTACCACTATTATGGGGTTGTATCAAGTTTAAACATGAAACACTAGTCATCCTTTTCTATAACTAAAAGAATTGTGCGCTTTCAAAGTTTGTTAAATGAAGAGCATCGATACATTATTCTGAAGAATTGTTTGTCAAGTATGATGTTCATACTTGCATTATCTAGCATATAATATCTTGTGACAGCTCATTCATCAATCTTGCAGTTTATTGAGATTGAGGACAGACTACATCGATCTTTTTCAAATACATTGGCCTGATCGGTTTGTATGTCAATACAACCCTCTGTTTCTTGATTTTGTTGGAAAGGAGGTATAGGTGTAATTACATTTGGAAGACTGATGATGTCTGATATACTTGCTGAACATTGTGAGATTTTTTCTTTTTTCTTTTTGAGTGGATTTTGAACAGATATGTGCCAATGTTTGGAGAGTTTGAGTATGATCCAACCCATCAGTACAGTGCAATTACCGTAGAGGAACAACTTGAGGCACTTGGCAGAGCCGTTGCCTCTGGTAAGGTCAGTAAACATATTTGAGACTTGGCTTTGTGGATCTGTTCTTGTAATATTTTCTGACATCTTTGATTGCAAATGTGGTTTGTAGATTCGATATGTTGGACTCAGTAATGAAACACCTTATGGTGTCATGAAATTCCTCCATGTTGCCGAGAGAGTTCCTTCCTATCCTAAGGTTGTGTCGGTGCAGGTAGTATTCCTCATTCTTGTTAGGAAATCTCTCTCTTCTTTTCACCGCTACTTATTGAGGCTAAATTTGCCTTACAACCTTTGTATTAGAATTGCTACAGTTTGCTCTGTCGAACTTTCAATTCAGGGATGGCAGAATGCTGCCATCATGAGAGGTATTTGTTTACAACTGAATACATCACAAACTTTTATCTGAGTGCTAGTAATATTCTCTCTATTTACAGATGTTTGTTTTGGATCTTCTTGGGTATTCTTTCCTTGATTATTTTTTTTCCTTTTTGAATTTATCTCTGCAGGATCAGCTTATTGGCCTACAGCCCTCTAGTGATGGGTATACTTTCTGGTAAATACTTTTTACCTGATGGCGGACCGCCAGATGCTCGGTTGAATCTTTTCAAAGGTGAAGCCCTGCATTTTACATTTATCTCTTTATTTCAGAAGTGTTCCCTTGGGATACATGGGCTTCATCTCACATAAATTGGCATTACCTTCTTGTCCAGGGAGGTATTCAGAAGGAGAATCAAGGTACAACTTGTCCAATAGTATCGTGACGGCAGCAGTCATGGTTGGTGTATTCTGTCTGGAGATAAATTTTGAATATTAATCATGCAAACAGTTTGAGAAAAGAAGGAAAGAAAACAAATTTTTTATTTAGTTCATATCTGATGAACAAACAATTTTTGCTTCAGTTTTTTATATAACTTCACCGATTACGTTATGTCGCTTGGCAATGTTTTTAAAGTTTTTCCATGTTAATGGTTGAGACTCTAGGGTCCATCCCCCTATGCGTGTTAGAAGATGATGTAACCGTTTGAGGACTTCTCTCTCTCTCTCTCTCTCTCTTTCCCAAACCATCTCCTCCCCTCCCCCCCCCCCCCCCCCCAAAGCCCCACCACATTTCTCTAATTCTTTTCTTAAGCTTTTAATGATGCAGCTGCTTTTCATGAGTATGTACTTCCGCCCTTGGAAACCCCCAGCCCCTTCCCAACCTTCGTTTATTGAAATGAACAGGCTCCCTCTCATGTCAATGTCTTTTCCATAATTGGAATCATGTACCAACTCTTTTAACCCTGTTTCTATTTCAGGGGTACCTTAAAATTGCAGACAAGTATGGGCTACGTCCTGTAGCACTGGCAATTGGTATTGAACTGATCTCTGCATGCCTCATATGCGCTTCGTGTTCTATTGTTTGGTGTAGATATGTAAATTCTCCTATTTGGATATCCCTATGGATCAATGTTTGCAACTTATCAAGTTTGAGTAATATAGATCATACTAAAACCATATCACTTAAGATGTGTCGTGTTTGGTGCGATGATGTAGAGTGAAATGGAATGCAACAAAAGCTCCAACTGTTTATCTTGTCTTGTAACAACAAATTGTGGGAGATCATTCAATTATTCTTTTGTTTGGTTGTGAAAGAAGTATTGTGGGAATCGAATGGCTCAAAGGTTTTAATAAAATAACTTAGTATATCGAGTAGCTTGTTGAGATAATTTGCCTTTAACCCAGCTGCTGATTTAAGCTTTCTTGGAATGCTTTTTTGTGTTGTATATGAAACACCAGGAGTCGTAAGCTGCATAATCTTTCTTTTGTTGATGATGTTGATGCTGTTCTTGTAAGAATCAAAGGGGCTGCATCTGGTATAATATTTAGCCGTGATGATGTTAGGGAGAAAATTTATTTTGGAGGCACAAAGACTCTTTTGTAATTGGGGCTTCTGAGTTGGCTTTCTTGCCAATGTTGAGCACGTAGCTGAAGTTGCTTCTCTGCTTTTCTTTTGTTATGAATAAATTATAAACTGAATCACTGAAAAAAAATCACCACACACTTTTCTAAAACCATAATTGGCGACTAAAAGATAATGATATGAGACATATTAACTATTATATTAAATGTCATGATAATTGTGTGGAGAGACTTTTTGGCAACTAGCATCTTGGTTGTGGTAATGAGGTCGCCAACCTCAGCCTTTTGGTCGCATGTGGTTCGGAATAGCTATGCCTCTAACTGAAATTATAGACCTTGCTGGACTGGGCAAAAATTTCAGCTTTAGATACATTAGGGGTGAAAAATTATGTGCCCCCACATCAGTAACTTATTGATGCAGACAGAAGTTAAAATTTAGCTTTTCACAAGTGGGAGTGAGTTACTGGAGTTCACAATACTGTGCTTCTACTTATAGTATTTTATTGTTGTGACGTCATGTTGAAGCAAAGCAGAGATACTGCATCTGTTCCTTCTAGCTGCATAGACCATGTTTCAGGTGTCTTTTGAAGTGCTATTGTTCTGCATGCCCTCAATTTTTCAAGCTCCTCTTTTGGTATGGCACATTTTTCCTCTTACTGCATTTTGCTTAATGCAGCCTTTGTTTTGAGACATCCTCTGGTAGCAAGTGCTATATTTGGCGCAACCAAGCGGCGGCAGCTCCAGGAGGTTCTTGATGCATGTAATGTGGAGCTCAGTCCTGAAATAGTTGCAGAAATCAATCAAATTCATGCGAATTATCCAAATCCTTGTCCCTGATCAGTGTTTTCTTGGTTTTATTATATTCGTCCCGTGCATTATCAGAATTTCGAAAATTCAGCTAGGCTTGGAGGACTGGAGAATGCACGGCCCATCCGGCTTTGCCCCTTGACATTACTTATAGTACTTGGTATTGCTTGTATCGCGGCAAATAAGTGAGAAAGGGTGGAGCAAGTAGATGTTAGAACGAACAGAGCTTTATATTTCTTCGCCTTGTTTGAACAGCGTATAACAGAGAAACCAAAATGGGCCGAACATCTGTGGATGGAGACGAAGATTGAGAAATTTTATTGTGCCAATTTGCCCTCGGAAATTTACTTGTAAGAATCTCGAGTTAATAGATACGAGGAAACCCTCATTTTCCATCTCATCCTCCCATTAGGAATGCGAGTTGGTCTCTTTCTTTCCTCTGCTCATGTAGAATCGGCTAGGCACATGATCGCGAGCCTGACATATATTGAGAAAATTATCAAAAATGCTGTAAATCTAATGCAATTTTGATAGTTTAGTTTTATATTTTTATTTTTTTTTGCCAATTGAGTCCTAGACCTTTTGTTTTTGTGCCAATTCAATTCATCCGGCCAATTCAATTTACCTTGATGAGATGCAATTGCGATCTTGATCGGCCAAAAACAAAGCAAGAGTCGAGACTCGAGATGAGACTGCGAGAGGGACGCGTCGAGTGAGAGGGACGCGACTCAGGCGAGAGGGAGCCTTCGACCAATAGGGATGCGACTCAAGCGAGAGGGAGGCGTCGAGCAAGAGGGTGGTGTGGAGGCGAGAGGGCGTGACTCAGAGTGAGCGTCAAGCAATTCTGCGAGAGGCGTGAGAGTGAGCAACTGTGCATCGTAACTAAAATGAAAAAGAAAAAAAAATTGGTCATGTCCGATCTGGAAGGGTGGGTCCACACTAGAAAATTGGAATCGGGCCGATATTAACCGGTTCCACTTTTATGAAACCAGGAACTAGACTCGCTCCCGCGGAAACTGCTCAGAATCAACCAGTTCAATTCGTTTCGGGCGGTTCTCGTTCGGCCCATTTCTTTCGCTCACCCCTAAACATCATCGCGTTATTCCTGAATAATAAATGTCTGTTTGATGTAATTTTTGTTGAACAATGTTTGTCATATCTATACTAGTCATACTTTATTTTATTGATCCCTAATATCTCTGACCCGTATGTTATACAGTTGAATATATATCGACTTGTTAGGACTAACAGAAATAGCCCATTTACTTCTTGGTAATATAATATATGTCTTAATTCATAACTATTCCAATCTACTATTTTTAGTAGGGGTGAGCAAAAAAATCGAGATCCACCCAAACCGGACCGGACCGTACCCAACCGGCTGGTTTTGGGTGGTTCACACCGGGTATAGGTTGGGTTCTCGGTTCCAATTTGCTGGAACCAGCGGGTACCGGTTCGGTTCCCGGTTCCAAATGGGAATCATCCATCCGGACCAACCGAACCGGACCTATTTATGCTAACAAGCCTAAAATTTCACGACACCAACTTCCTTTGTGTGAGTAAGGCTTTTTGAGCATGTCGAAGCCACCTAAATGTGATGTGAGCTTGCATCTTGAATTGTGTATCATTGGTTGGTGAGTCTTTCATGAGCCATCATAAATTTAATGGCCGCTTGCACACTGATATACTCTGGCTAAAGAAGGTTCTCTATATGCAATTTATGGTTTGTGAAGTTCATTTTCTTAGCAGCATAGGGTGTTACATTCTTGCCCTCTAAATGTATCTTGCTTTCGGTCTGGCTGCTCATGCCTTCTCTTTATCCCATGGGAATGGCTTCAGTTCAACGTCAATTAAAAAATTTAATTGATGTTGGTGCTCGGTACTCGGTAGGACCGGTTTCATGGACCCATCAGAAAACCGAACTGAACCGGTGATTTGGTTTTCGGGTGGGTCCATGGAACGGACGGGTAGTTTACGGTTCTCATTTTGCGGAACCGGACCCTAGCGGGCGGTTCGCGGTTCAATGGTGTGAACCACCCATCCTGAAACCGATCACCCCTAATTTTTAGGACGCGAACAAATTCAAATTAATCAAAGGTGCTAATATATTTTATCACGTGATACGAGAAGGGTGATGGTAATGATATGTGGCTGCCATTGATTAGCAATTTCATCCCTTACAAAAATTTCAAAAGCGCTAATAGCTCTTATTCCGATTTGATCTCCTTCTTCATCAAACTCCCTTTGATAAGTAAAAAACAAACAGTGGCGCGAAACTCACGAGACGAGAATAAAAGGGTACAACTAAAAATGGATAGACATGACTTTTATCGGAAAACAGATCCAACAATTTGCGATTAATGTAAGGATCACACACGTCCAAGAGGAACTCATCCGATCTAATCCCCTGTAATGTCGAGAGGAGGCACCACTGGTGCGACTACAATCTCCACGGTGAGGGTTATTGTTGACCATTCTAAAGAGATCGTTTATGCATATGAGACGGACTGGATGTTCCGTGTCTCCATCCATACGCTTGTATGATGCATTGGATCGAAAGTCCCGCGTCTCAATTCCTACCACTCTCATATACCCTGGGGAGCGAAGCTTGACGATGTCATTATGGTGAGTGAGCGATGTAGCGGGAAAAAAGCAACTGGTCCGTGTGAGTGACGTTAGGGCGGTTTGTACTAGGAGTTCTAGGATAAAAAGATTATATCTCTATGAAGCTCTGAATGTGGGGTTGGCATCCCGTGCACAAACTGGTTGGGAGCTGATGCCGCTCTCCTGATGAGACCATGGCAGGCGAAAATCAATTGTTCTGCTTAAAATGACCTACTCGTCTCGCTTGATGGACTGGACGCCCGAGCTAAGTTGAGCATGGTACGACCCGATACGAGGAAAGTATTCGCCGTACTATTCTAAGGGGCAACATGAGCAAGAAGGCTAGCCTAGCGCGTTCTCGACCCGCTAGGCACCGCGCGAGCTAATTCAGCGGCTAAAATCTGCCGGCCCGTGACACATACATATTTGGCTCTCATACCAAAATTAGAATATGAAATCAACTATTCTGCGGAGGCTCAAAATGGATAAAAACTCTCATATTTTATGATAAATATTTTATTAAGCCAAATCTATCTAGCAATTAAGTGTTAAAAATTTCAAGCAAAAGTTAAATTATAAGCTCCGCAAATTTCGCAGAAGGTAGGAACGCTGCAAGGGCATTTGAAACTCTGCAGATGTCGATCGAGGACTTCGCATTCATATGAGGCGTTGCGTCTTTCTCTGCAAGCGCTTCTCCGTTTCCTGCCCGACTCTATTCCCTCCTTTCGAGCTGTGTGCCGCTCCTCAGTCTCGACCTTTCTCTTCGAGTTGTGCCCAGCGAACGAAATGGAACTCCACGATCAGCGTGATCATCACAAACCCAGTCCTGTTGCTCCTGGAATCTTGCACCTCCATGCGCCAACTCAAGCAACTCCAAGCTCACATGACCAGGAATGGTCTCATGGCCCACACGTTCCCTGCGAGCAGGGTCTTGGCCTTTTGCTCTTTATCAGACGCTGGAGATGTAAACTACGCGCGCAGCCTCTTCACCCAGATCGACAATCCCAATACTTACATGTGGAATACGATGATCCGAGGGTACTCCAAAGCGAGAATGCCGAGTTCAGGGTTGATCTTCTTTTGCCGGATGATAAGTGGACGCGTGGAAGTCGATGGCCGCAGCTTCGTGTTTGCCCTGAAGGCGTGTGAGAAATTTGAGGGAGTTGTTGTTGGGAAGTTCGTTCACTGCAGGATTTGGAAGATGGGTTTTGATGGCGACTTGCTGGTTCGAAATGGGTTGATTCATTTCTACACAATATTTCGTTGTTTGGACCTTGCGCGCCGCGTGTTCGATGAAAGTCCTGTTAGGGACGTTTTTACCTGGACCTCGATGATCGATGGTTATGCCACGCATGGTTGCCCCATCGAGGCCCTGCAACTGTTTGACTTGATGTTGTCAGGTGATGTTAAGCCTAATGAGGTTACTATGATTGCGGCACTTTCTGGATGCTCCCAGAAGAAGGACTTGAATGTGGGGAGAAAACTTCATGAACTGATAAGAAAGGAGAATGTGGCTTGTAGCTTGAATTTGCGTAATGCATTAATCGATATGTATATAAAATGCGATTGCTTGATTAGTGCTAGGGAGGTATTTGACAACATGGAGAGCAGGGATGTCTTCTCAATGACGAGTATGGTCAACGGTTATGCAAAATTTGGTGAGTTAGAGAATGCGAGGATGTTGTTCGACAAAATGCCTGAGAAAAATGTGGTCTCCTGGTCTGCAATGATTGCAGGCTATTCCCAAAATGGTCAACCGAAGGAAGCATTGGAAGTTTTTGCTAATATGAGAGAGGCAGGCTTAGTTCCCGTAGAGAACACTTTGGTATGCGTTCTCTCTGCTTGTGGTCAATTGGGTCGCTTGGAAGTGGGCTGCTGGATTCACAATGAATACATCCTTTCTAAGAAGGTCCGGTTTAGTGTCATCCTGGGAAATGCTCTAATAGACATGTATGCAAAATGCGGGTGTATTGATGCAGCTGCGGCAGTATTTGACAAAATGACTGAAAAAGACTTGGTAACTTGGAATTCCATGATCACTGGATTCGCTGCTCATGGGCACGCCGAGGAAGCCCTAGAGCTCTTCCATCACCTGGAAAGCACTGGATTTAGGCCAGATAAGGTCACTTTCTTGGGTGTCTTATCAGCTTGTAGTCATGCTGGTTTATTAAGCGAGGGCCAAGAATACTTCAAGGACATGGAGAGAGAATTTGGGATAGCTCCCCAAATCGAGCATTATGCTTGCATGGTCGATTTATATGGTCGTAACGGCCTACTCAAAGAAGCATATGAATTAATAACTACAATGCCGTTGGTTCCCAATGAAGCTACATGGGGTGCGCTTCTTAGCGCTTGTAGAACGTATGGTAATGTCAAGTTGGGTAGGGCTGTAGCAGATAAGCTATTGGAATTGAATCCTGAAGATAGCGGTATATACAGTCTTATGGCTAACATCTTTGCCAGGGGAAAAGAATGGAGCAATATGAGGATGGTTAAAAGCATGATGAGGGAAAGGAGTGTGAGAAAGACTCCTGGCCATAGCTTGATAGAGGTGGAAGGTAAGTTTCATGAATTTCTAGCTGCTGATGGATCGTATCTTCAGTCTGAAGAAATCTGTTTGGTACTAAATCATATAAGCTTGCTATCTAGTTGGGAAGATTCGGCATCATGCGCTACCTTAGGTTGATGCAACTTCATGTACATTCAATTGCTTATTGTACATCGAGAGCAACGGTCCCGGATAAAAAATGGATAAGATTGATGAGCAAGATTTGCATTCCGACTACCGGGGAACACAAAGAGTAACCCTACCTAAAAGCCACGCAGATTTGCATTCCAATTATAGGTCAAGTGAAGTCGAACTGAATCAACTTAAATTGATCATTTCTATGACTACTATCGTGTCAAATCTGTCTGACTCATTGGGTTGTGTGGAGAAAATCTGAACTCTTAACATAAGTAAGGATTGAGTTTCAATACAAATCAGTCTTTGAGCTAGCTAATGGTCAGTGGTCACAGCCTCCATTTGCCATGCCACGAGGTTGAACAAGTAAAGGGGAAAGAGTAATGTTAAGTGCGATGTAATATCAGGAACATTTGTTTACAGAGAGGAGTGGTAAGGTCAACTGAAGTGATCTGGATTAGAAATAGCCGCAAAGTAAGTTCAAGTGTATACTTCATTTCGACCGGATTTTCTATACTCTACTTTCGGGGGGGGGGGGGGGGGGGGGGGGGGGGGGGGGGGGGGGGGGGGAATTGTAAAAAAAAAAATTCTGAACTTATTGGACTTTTGCAAATTCAGTCCTAAACCTTTTGATTTTGCCAATTGAGTTCTAAACCTTTACACGTTTTGCCAATTGAGTCCATCCAATTAATTTTAGGACTTTTTGGACAATTTTCTCCTATTTCGGAGTTGTCATCCTAAGTAATTCGCCTAATGTAACGAAAGTGGGAAGATAATAAATCAATATGAAACTTTGCAAATATTTATATACGCGGGAAGCTTATTATTATGTTTTTTGATTGATTTATTAAGACAAAGCTGTCAAGTTTAGCGACGGAAGCGGGTCGGATATGACTGATCCGCCCAAACCCTAAATTGCCCTTACGCTGTTAAACCCATTTAAGATTACTTCTATGATATTGTGAACCCGAAATAAAAACTTCAAGCTTTGGCTCTTCATTCTAAGACTGTTATATTTAAACTCACTTCAAAAGGCGACCAAAAAAAAACTCATTTCAAAATATTATCTTCTCAAATTCTATAGGTTTCAAAGTTGGAGATCTACCTTCAAAAAGTTTTGAATTAAGGCTCCGTTTGTTTCTTGAAAAATGAATAATTCGAAAAATATTTTTCTAAAAATAATCGCTTGTATCGCTTGCATAAATGAAAAATATTTTTATCATTCACGAAAATGTTCAGACATATATTATTGCCGATAATTAATATATTTTCATTGACTAATTATTTCAAACGATACATGCGATCGATTTTAGGAAAAAAAATTCCAAATTATTCACGGAGTCTAAATGAGTTTGTTTGCAAATTGATCATGGGTTCAGTAATTTACGTGTCCACCAAGCTCGGTGTGGACACAATCAAATTTTATGACCATGCTAGGCAGCGGTGTTCAAGCTCGGGCCAGCCCCTCCTGTCCGCCATATTTATAATAAATATATTGTGAGTTTTCCTCTTACTTAATAAAAAAAATATAAGATGATCACATAAACAGTTTTTGAATTTTAGCTAAATATATAATGTCATCTCTGAACTTTTAATTTATTCAATGCAACTCCTGAACTTTAACCCAATTTAAACAATTAAACAAATCAAATAGCATGGATAATTATTTTTAAATTGATCAAATTTAAAAAAATTAAGAGGATTGTCATATTCTAATTCGAATTGAATATCTTATATGAATAATCCACATGTAACGGTTTTTTTTGTCCATCATTGAACGTAGCGGATTGAAAGCCACATCAGCAAATTTCGTTAACTTGAATTAATGAAATGGCAATATTCAGAGACTAAATTGAATATGTACCAAAAATTTTATGGAATCACATTGAACAAATTAAAAATTCATAGGCGACATTGCACATTTGGCTGAAGTTCAGAGACCACACTGAACAGATTAAAAACTTAGGGACTACATTACATATGGTACCAAAGTTCGGGATTATTTGCGTTATTTTCTCAATGAATATTTTAAATTTTTTTTTTTTTTTTGTGATTCTAACAAAGAAATATAAAAGACTAAAAAGAAAGAATATCCAAATTTTTTTGTTTTGCCTTAGAAATGTGGAGAGAGAGAGAGTACTGGCAACTGGCAAGCAAGTGGCAACCTAAAACCCTAGAAAGCAGAGCCTGCGAAACCATAAAACCTCCAAAGCAGCAAGAAACCATTAGTCACCGAAGATCGAAGAAGAACCCCAAAAGAGCTTCACCCATCAATGGAGGAACCCTTCGTCTCCAAGACCTTCCCAGTGAAGCCGAAGCTCAAGCCCAAGCCAAGAACCCCCACGAAGACGCCAGAGTCCAAGTACTGGTCCTCCTTCGAGACCCACCCCATCGACAACCTCGCCTTCTCCGTCCCTTCCCTCGCCTTCTCTCCCTCCCCTCCCCACCCCTTCGCCGCCGCCCACTCCGCCTCCCTCTCCCTCTTCTCCCCCAACACCCTCTCCCGGACCCACACCATCTCCTCCTTCAGCGACGTCGTCTCCTCCGTCTCCTTCCGCTCCGATGGCTCCCTCCTTGCCGCCTCCGACCTCTCCGGCCTGATCCAGGTCTTCGACGTCCGGACGAGGACCCCGCTCCGCCGCCTCAAGTCGCACGTGCGGCCCGTCAGGTTTGTCCAGTACCCAGTTCTTGATAAGCTCCATTTGGTGTCTGGGGGTGATGATGGCCTCGTTAAGTACTGGGATGTCGCTGGCGAGAGCGTGGTTTCGGAGCTTAGAGGGCATAAGGACTACGTTAGGTGCGGGGATTGTTCACCTGCCGATGCGAATTGTTTCGTCACTGGGTCTTATGATCATGTGGTGAAGCTCTGGGATGTGAGGGTGGGCGATGGCAATAGGGCGGTGACGGAGGTGAATCATGGGAAGCCCGTCCAGGATGTGATCTTCTTGCCGTCCGGTAGTTTGGTGGCGACCGCCGGAGGGAATAGTGTGAAGATTTGGGATTTAATAGCGGGAGGGAAGATGGTTTATTCGATGGAGAGTCACAACAAGACCGTGACCTCCATTTGTGTAGGTAGAATGGGGGCGCAGAGCGGGGAAGAAGCTATGCAGCTGAGGATCTTGAGCGTTGGTCTCGATGGGTATATGAAGGTGTTTGATTATTCTAGAATGAAGGTTACACATTCGATGAGGTTCCCGGCACCTCTGCTGTCGATCGGGTTTTCGCCGGATTGCAACGTGAGAGCGATTGGGACTTCGAATGGTATTATGTATGTGGGAAAGAGAAAGGAGAAGGAGAACAGGGAGGGTGGTGCCAGTGGAATGTTAGGGTTGGGCAATGTGGAGGAGCCACAGAGGCGGGTCTTGAAGCCCTCATTCCATAGGTACTTCCACAGAGGCCAGACTGAGAAACCATCCGAGGGAGATTATTTGGTTATGAGGCCGAAGAAGGTGAAGTTGGCTGAGCATGATAAACTCTTAAAGAAGTTCCGGCATAAGAATGCTCTCATTTCGGTTTTAGGTGGAAATGATCCTGAAAAGGTGGTGGCTGTGATGGAGGAATTGGTGGCTCGGAGGGCACTGCTAAAATGCGTCCTGAACTTGGATAGGGATGAATTGGGTCTGCTTTTGATGTTCTTGCTTAAGAACTCAACGATGCCTAGATATTCAAGTTTGTTGATGGGTCTGGCGAAGAAGGTTATTGACTTGAGGCTCGAAGATATAAGAGCATCCGATGCCTTGAAGGGTCATATTAGGAACCTCAAGCGCTCCGTCGATGAGGAGATTCGGATACAAGAGGGGTTGCAAGAGATTCAGGGTATGGTATCTCCTTTACTGAGGATTGCAGGCAGAAGATAGCAATAGAGTAGTTATACTGCATGTAATGAGGTAAAATGTTTTTTATTACGCCACCCGATCGTGTTTGGTTCTCTACTTTTTTCCCCCTCGAGGGATGAATTTTTGCTGCAATGGGTATTAGTTTCACCAAATTTATGGAAAACTTATGCTTTCACATGGAGATTGGTTGGAGTTGAAGGTACATCGGCCAGGTTTTCTTTGTAATTGGAGGTTCAAGCAAAACAAAATCTTTCCCTTTAGAATTTAATTGCAATTCCACGAGTTTTGTACCTCAAACATGAAAATTAAGAGTCTTAAGACAGTTGCTCTAACTCGTACATAAACGTGTAAAGAGAGATTCTATGACCCTGCTCAAGCTGATATATGAGGTTACCTTTTCCTATGACTCACCGCATTACTGATGAAAAATAGGGCCAATAACTAGTTAGTTAGCATATCCTGAACAAATAGAGCATTACATGGACGAACTGCTAATCCTTTGATGCCAGTGGTGATTGGATGGGTATCAAGGATGCTCGAGTTGAGATATTCTTCTATAATATTATTGCATGAACGAACCAGCTAAGTTCTTGCAAAGCAGTTCGGATTCTGCGCGGAGGACATGAACGCGGAATATGGCAAAATCTATAAGAAAATGCGAAGCGCGCAGTCACGTTGATCGATTATGGGAGTACTTCAGATGAGTTCACGTGTTGATTTGTTTACCATGTCCCACCATATGCATGTTCTCGGGTCATCGTTTGCATGCCCCAGAACTTAGTAAAGATAGTGAGAAATGTCTCGTATAGAGACAATTGCTCTTGCAAAGCCAACCTCCGTGAACCATCAGGCGAACATCAGAAAATTGTCTCTGGGGACATCTGATGAAATTGGAACGGCGGAAGAGGCAAAATTCAGAAAATTAAGAGTTACCTGATTTCAGAGAACTCTGGAGGAGGATAAACGAGTTGCAGTATCTAAAAATGCAGATTGATGTGATTTGGCTAAAGATGACTGAGGTTTCAGTATAAACATCGTACTGTAAACTTGGCTAAAGCTCACCGGCTTGCACGTCAACACAATCACAACACATGAACTTTTGCACTATCTGAGAGATTTACAAGATTTTTCCCTAGCCACTACTTACCCCATTCACTTTCTGCTTCCTACGCAACTACAACCACCATGCTCATCCCCAAGGGAAAAAAGAGAATGAACCCCAGAGGAAAGATCTCGCGCCCCAAGCCTATTACTTCGCCACAAGAAAGCTGGCTTTGAATAACAAAATGAGAAAAGATCTACAAGGTTGGAGAGGCCAGCATCCAACCCCAAAAGTGAGTACATCCATCTGGACCATCGGATGTACACTTGTGGCAACTGTTAATTTAGTTGGAGGCTCCTGCACATACGAATAACCAGTTACGTGCACATTGGATGAAAATAACTGATGAACCAATATCTACTTATCACACCGAGTAGAGAATCATAGTTTGAGGGAACTTTTATAAGCACATATCTTGGTGTTCCTCACGTTAGTGCTCAATCCCAAGGCTTGAATGTGCATCAATACATTTACAACTAATGCAGTCTATCGAACAGTAAGAATACACACACAGCACACAGAGTACCTTATGCTCTAGATGCTGTTGAGTCGTCTGGAACCCTACTGGAATCTCCCAGCCTATTCTGGCTTTTACTATCGTCTCTTGAAACCCTTAATGACCTCAGCTTGGAGGATGACCTTATTGCATGTATCAGAGGAGCCTCGTCATCTTCATCTTCATCCTGCTTTTCGTCTTGACCGTCTTCATGATCAGACGAATCGATTGAATCCTCTTCCTCACCTGAACTGTGCCCATCAAACAGCCTCTTACCCTGTACATTACGCTGCTTACGAGGACGACCTCGGCGCCTCACAGAAACCCCTTCCTTCTCTTCTGCAATTACCCAGTAGGTGAAGAATTAGACTGGAGAAAAAGATTTTGCGATTGTTTCAAACCTAAGCCCCAAATATCATTTGCATGCAACCAAGCTATGCTGCCATTGTATGATCCAAGATGCTTCAAGAGTGCAGAGCAACTGACCAGACGTTTTAAAGCTATAACTACAAATAATCCAAGGAAATAGCATAACACCCATGCACGGAACTTCTCCTAAGCAAGGTTTAAGGCACCATAAGTAGCATGATATATCACATGTGCTCACGGGGGGTAGAAATGATGTCAGGGATACTGAAAAACAAGGAAGCACTGAGATGCCCCTGGCAATTCCTAACGTAGCTATAGCAAAAGATTGTAAAAGTAGTTTATACGCATTGAAAAGCAACTTGAACCATTAATGTTTGTGGCCCTTTATACCATAAGAAGAGTGCCAGCAGACGCCACAGTCTAATGCGTAAACCACCAAATTCTCTCTCTTCCGTATAACGCCTGAAGGTACTACATACAAACTACCTGAAATTTCACATATGGAACTGCATATGACATGTATCCATTTACCTGGAAGGCCTTCATTCTTTGCACACTTCTCATGTAGGATCTCAAGGAAAATGTGGTATGGCCGCCATCCACTGGGATTTTCTTCCGTGTTCACACCCTCAGTCCTATTCTGTACATCCTTAATACTACATCCAAAAGATGAGGTATTATCAGCATCAAAATATTCTCGTGAGAACTATGTTAGGAAAGGAAGTCTTACACATCCATGATATCAGGTGCAGGAAGTTTAGATACGAAGTGGAGCACAGAATACTCCAAGAAAGACAGATGCTTGGGAGCATCCAGAAATGCATGTCCGATACCATCCTTGGCAATCTTTAATAGTTCCTGTCTGTGCTTGTTCCTTGCTGCACCAACAAACATACTAGAAAGCCGAACAGCAAGATCCCTACATTCTCGCGACGACTTCCCCGTGGCTGATTCATCACTACCTCTAGAAAGTTCCAGCATATGCCGCTGAAAAGCCTGGAAATTTCAGACTAGAACATTACATTAGTGTCTATTGATGCTTGTCAAGATTAATCATGAAGACGCGTCCATTCTGTAAAGCAAGTTCCAGATTTCCTTTATGCAAATGGATAGGACCTGACCTTTTTCAGTGCCTCAAGGAATGTCGTAGAGAGATCATCGTCTTTTTTCCTCAAAACAGTTATCAGATGTTTGATAATTTCGGCTACACCCGTCCCGTGCATGACATAATGAGAAATTATATCTGAACCAAGATCGTCCTGCTTGAACCAGTAACACCATGTAAATCACAACAGCATAAAAGGAAAAAGTACATGAAGTAAGAAAGATGACCAAGACTTGAAGCCAGTACTGCGCATCATAAAAAAAAAAAATGAGCCTTTTACTTTCCACTCCAGGTAAAAGAGAGTGAGTTTCTCATAAACACAAAATTCACGCCCACCTTAGACACTGTATCACTTGCTACCAATTTTGCTGCAGCAATTATGACTGCATCTCTATTTGTCTCCTCCACATATTCCTTATCCACATCTTCATCTTCTGTCTCATCTGTGTGGCGCATCAGAAGAATATACACACGTGAATTGAAAATATTCAGTATGAGATTTGAACCTTGACAAACAGCTCATTTCATTCTCTTCAGAAGTAGCCAGGTGATGATAATTGCCAAATAAGTTGAGGGAAGATTATAAAGAACATGGAACCAGAGAGAAACTTCTATGTACAGGGGAAGACATCAAGCATACAAAACAATATCATCAAACAAAGAAAAAAGCCACGAAAGACATGAATATGGCATCCACAAGCAGCATATCCAATACGACTGCAGTCATAAAAAGTAGTCATCTTGCATTTGTCGCCATGCTACGTAAACCAGAACTGCTTGTGAATCTGTTGCTCACAAACAGCTTCCAGTATCAGAATGTACACGAGCAAAGTCATAGAAAGCAGTTATGCTGCATTCATTGCAAGTTGGGATACTGCATAACAGAGACTCACGTGATAAACAGGAACTACAGCATGGATTCTTTCAAGTAAAAGCAATCACGCCAATGTAATCCATAGGATATTGTATGCTATATCCCATGTAAATGATCCAACTAAACATATAATCTCTTTATGCCTCACAGACAACTGAACAATTTCCCACTGGGCTCGTCTTTGCGAAATACATAATTCTGTAGCTGCCAGTGCCAATTGCTCATATGGAATGGAGAGTGAAGGCGAACAGAAATATTTCCTCATATTATGTTTTGATGAAAGGGAAAGAGGAGAAAAGAAAGTGAATGTCATATATAGATTAAATGAGAGAAATTTATCCCTTGGGCAATGATGAAAATGCTGTAATGAAAGCTGAACAGTAGTTCTACTAATTCTCTCCTTTCTTCTCCCCATTGGAGAAATTATGTTATGTGGTCCCAAGAGAAGAACTTTTCCTCTTGCTTTCTAACCCTTCAAATTTTTTTTCTTTCATTTCCTAAATATTTATAAAGGCACTTTCCATCCAAATTTTCTTTCCCCTTTCCCCCCTTCCCTTTCCTCTCTCCCCAACAAGGCCTTAGTTCACTCTAGAACATCTGCCACGACTGCTGCTGCGGTTAGCAGCATTCTTCTTGTATCAAACTATAAAAATGCAGCAATATTGAGTGATACTGTCTTAACCATAATGAACTCGAATATCATTCGGGCAAGTTCTTCGACTTTGGGCATGCAATATGACTATATCTTGAGCCGACACATTTCAGTTAAGAATAAATGAGGCAGATCTCAACCATAAGCAGACAATTGCCCCTAAAAGATTATTCATATAATATTGACACTATACTGAAGCAACATAACAATATCACCATGCACATAATATCCACTAGTCAGCAACAGAAGAACAAAATACATCAGAAGATTGACATACAATCACTTAGCCCAAGAATGAAGGAATGCTCGAATATCATAACATATGGTACATGGATATTATGCTAACTAGTGATTAAATTGACAAAATGAGCTAGAGGCTTTATAGCTGTATAAGTCTCGACAAAAGGACTACCTGTAATGTCAAGCTGCTGTTCACAGAGTTTCCAGAACTTCTGACAAAGAGAAGAATCTGGAGAGTATCCTAAATTCTCCAAGTTTGTTGAAGAAAAATTGGTCATCCTGAAGAGAAACCATGATTCTGCAAGTATGGTGCATACCTAAAGGATAAAAACTTTGTCAGAGATAATGAGTTCAGCACATCGTTTAATAGCCGGATGCCAACAAAATCAGAGAACACATAAAGAGGGAGAACTTACACGGCAAGCCAGCTGATTTCCTAGTTTGCCCACTTCCCCATCTGACGATGGTGTGTTCAAGAAGTATTCCAGCTGCTCAAACAAGACATTACGTGTATGTAACAGAGAGGTCACCGAATCTCTAGACACAGTTTCACTACTCACGATCGAATGTAGAGACCATGCCACATGCAAATACATGTTCAGAAGCAAAAGACTGACAACCTGAAAGAAATGAGCAACAAGTTAATGGAGACATTATAGAGCAGTCAGATTGGGAATGAACAGAAAGAGAAATCTTTGGATGGACACGATAAAACCCACCCATCAATTAAACAACCTTGTATACCCTATAGCAACCGCAACTTTCACAATTAAGGATGGGGAAGTTGCTGCATAATTGTGAAAGTTGCTGCAAGGATCCAATGCACATGGACTAGCATAGCAAAGTAATACTAACCCGTTCACTTGTATACTACTTGAAGTCACGCCAAATTTGACAAATTTCACAAGAAAGGAGAAAAGAAACCACAACATTCCATGCAATATCAACTTACCTCAGCATTACTACTTCTGAGACTCCTAAGGATCCTCACAAAATCATCATATAGGCTTCCAACAGCTACAGCCCTCGATAGCTGAAGCTCATAAAGCCTTTTCAAGTTTACCAAAAGAGAGTACTCGTCGTCACCATCCTGCAGGCTCAAATACATAACCCATTTGACCACAGAGAGAGAAAGAAAGGAGACAGAGACAGAGACAGAGACAGAGACAGAGACAGAGACACAGGTGAAGAGTCCAATAAATATGTACCTCTACTTCTTTTATTGCAGATTTGACCTTTGCAATAAGTTCATCTTCTAGTTCTTTTAACTGATTACGTGCAAAATCTTGCAGCTCCCCTTGACTTTCAGTTGAGCAGTAGTTCATTGCCTTGACACAAGACCTCAATGCATCCTTCTCACCATGCTTGAAAAACGCCTCTTTAACAAGTTTAAGAATGGATTTGAAGCTCTGAAAAGTTGCAAAGAGATAAATGCCCATGCTTTTTAGTATTGGATACTCAGTATAAGATTTTGAAACACACCTGCTCCTGTCTCTTCAAAGAGTAGAGCTCCAGTTTCATGTGAACTATAATTTCAATAAGAGCTGGTATTTTTGCCTTGTCAGCCATAAACTTCCGCAGGAGCTGGGGATAGCTCTTCATCATAGCAACTGTTATGTCCCTTCGGTTGTTTTCAAATGATTCCTACAATTACATGGAAAACATTCATTTACAGCAAGCATCATACAATGAAGAGAAGCTCCATGACTTAAAGGCAAGAACAAGACAACCAGAGCTCAAACCAATATTCTACATAGCATTATTGACAGATTCAAAAGCCAGTCATCTCTAAAGAATATATATAAACAACAAAACAATATCTGATCATTTGATCAAAAATTTCAGTGGAAACTATCAAAATACGCCATATGCCAACTGCCGATCTTAATACTCAGCTTTCCCTCAGACACTATCAGACCTATAAAACAGAGGAGATCACTTGACTGACAAATAAAAAATCGTCCAAAGAAGTTTGAGCAGCATCATAATAACATAATCAGTACAGAGAGGATGCACCTTCTGTGCTTTATTGTGATGTTGCTTCCGATTGTCAGTAGCTGGAACAATCCTCTCCCCCACAGCTTTCTTAACAGAAGCAGAAAGAAGCCGCACTAGGTTGGTCCCATCCTCATCAGTTAGCTCAATCACTGGATTCTCATCCAGCAGCATGGAGTTGATACATTTCCAGTCCTGCGAAGGTAACAGGGTATTTTAATGAAGAAACAATTCCCACTAGATTAATTGCTCTAAGAAGCACATCTTAGTTTTCTATACTATACCTCTTCTTTTGAAAAGATTTGAGTTATAGAAGTTAATGCTTAAGTTCCAAGTTAGAACTTAGCCGGTAAAGCGAATCATGGGACAATACTAATCCAACAAAATAAGGACCAAAAAGAAGGATTAAAAGAAGCCAATAATCATGCATCCTTAAGGGGATGTAGGGATAAATCCTCAATAACTACTAATACGAATAGAATTGTGAAAAATTTGCTTACTATATCTTGATAGCCAAAGCCAATTCCACAGCTAAAGAATATAGATTTGTAGTAAACCCCTCAACCAACATACCATACACCAAAATTCCTTAACACAAGCTGCATCAATGATTTAGTTACCACAGTATCTAGTTTACTGTAATCTTCGTAAAAAGGACGTACAATTGACTACTTGACAGAAATATGTACGTAAGGCACATATGCAATTAATTCTTTTCCCAGCTGCAAAAAGATATACACTAGAAAATTGATGAGACTATTCAAGCAGAAAAGTGTAATATGCTTTTTGCTCTAACAAATTTCCTTCAATAATTACTGACGCCATAACTGACGAACTTTAAAGCAAAAATGTGAATGATGACCAGTTTATTGCTGGCGATGAAGGATCATTTTATAGAGATGGTCATCACATGTGCTGGCACATTGGTCTTAATGAAAAGGACATATACCATCAACTACTTGTAGCACCAACAAGGGCTCACAATCTTACATACAACCAGAGCAAGATGGAAGTTTCTATCTCTGTCATTCATCTAAATGTAGCATGTAAATATAAATCCTGTAACTTGTATGTGCAACAGCAGAAGTTGAACGACTTGCACCTTCATGGCTTTCATGTACTCCCAGACATCGTCGATGACATAGATAATTAGAATTGGATCAGTTGAAAACTCCCTCAGTATTTGTATCATTCTGCCAAGATGGACCTCAGATGTGTCGTCACTGCCTGGAGAAATGTTTAATATTATTCAAGCATCTTATTGTGGAATCTTTATGTGAACAAGCTAAGATGAAGCCCAGAAAGATGCACGACCTTTGGATCCTGATTGGGAATTAAATTTTTGAGCAATAAGGTGATCATAAACTAATGCTCCTATTGCATGTCTGATTTCTGGAGGTTCATCAATGAGTAGATCATACAAAGGACCCAAGTCATCGTCAGGCAACAACTGATGCCTGCAAGGATTCATGCATCCAAGTAAAAGGGCTTTGAGTAAACAATTAGTAGATGTAAGTACACACTGAGTGACTAAAACCTAAACCACACATATGCAACAAAACTCTCGGATGCAGATGATTTTTCAGAGAAAAGGCTTTAACTGAATTACCTTAACAACTGTTTCACAAGTCCTATGCCACATACAGCCACAGATACGTCAATGTCGTCAGCAAGCTCAATCATCCGGTTGGAAAATCTTTCAGTAAATAAGCCCAAAGTTGGCACGTTATCATCCACCTCATACAGATTTTGCAAAGCAATTACAGATGCTTTCCTGACGCCGGCATTCTTCAGGTGCAATAAGATACAATTACCGTGTTCAGTCTAGAAAACACCAAAAGAGAAAGCAGAGCCAACTTTGATCCATAAACAAGGTAACATTTCCATTTACCTTGTCATTCAGAGTCCATCCAAGATACTTCAAATACAAATCCTGTAAGAACAGTGATGGATATGACAAAATCCATACCCCAAGTGATTCTATGCATGACATCCGAATATTGGGATCAATGTCTCGATAACGGTGCACAAATAAGCTTCAAGATCAACACGCATACATGTTAGGATACTCAGGATAGTTTTGCAAGGAGAAATTCTTTTTAGCTAAACAAACGCACCCAGTGAAAATTTTGCGCATCATCTCCTCTATCATTGTTATCTGTTCATGAGTCGCTGATAATCTTTTGTTCAGTGACTCCAAACGAGGACCCTCGGTTCGTTTCTTCTTTTCAGCATTTAACTGCCTCTGAGTAGTTTCTCTTTGTGCACCAAGTGCTTTGGCAACAGTAATAAAGGATGTCACAAGTTGGAGGCCCATCAAGGAGGCAACTTGACGGTAAACTCGTGGAGGAGTGCTGCTCAGCATGAACACCAACTAATATAAATGCCTAGAAATTTTTGCAGTATAAACTTCCACAAGGATAGACCACTTACCATGACAAGGCAATGATATAGTCCATGCACTTGTCAAACAAGACTTGATCAAACAGAGGGCCATTTTGGCACTCGATAACCAGATTGTTCCAAAAGGTGAGCAAATTATCTTGGAAGTTCTTGAACTCCTTTCTTTTTGAATTCTGGTAATCTTCAACTTCCCCCTAAAAAATAAAAGCATAGAAATCACTAAGAGCACTCTCTAACATAGATTGTAACAGGGAAAGTGCTTAAGCAACAAGAAAAGCAGAGCATAGTTTAGCGCAGAGGGGTGGAAGAAAATAAACAGAGGATGTTAATATGCACTAAAGAAACATAAACGTCATACCTGCTTAGCCAGAGAGACGAGAGCAACCACCACGTCATCAACATCAGTCTCATCAAGAAATTCTTCCTTAAGATAGTATCTAGCACCACAAGCCTGAAGAATTGCCAGTTCAATGAGAATCACAGCTGATACAAGACTATTAGGTAAGACCATTTCAAAGGGATAGATTTACATAGACATATGGACTAAATTACCTCAAATAACATGGTTAGAATTTCGACCATTGCAGGTTTAGGATTCTTTTCGTATCTCTCAACCCAAAGCTTAACCACTTGAGGTATATGTCTGCCATTGCCTTTGATAACCTCTGCAAAGATTTTACAGTAGCATGAAGTCAACTGGTCAAGCGCATAACCCATTCCAACAGACGAATTCATTCTTAAAAATATTGACTGGATCAAAGCAAAATAAGCAAGAAAGCACCTTGTTGTGACAAACCATCTGAACCACATTCAACCATTTATTTTCACAATGAACACAACAAGCTAATTGCCGCCAATAAAAAAGAAAAACAACGAAGCAATAGATCTCTGTATTGGTACTCCATACTGTAGCAGATATGTGGCAGACAGATCAAAACAAACTGTGCTCAAACCACTCTATTATGCACTAATTACACGGAGAAGGACAGCTAGGTGCACCGATAAACCGTCGAATATCAGAAAGCACGAAGAGTTGTATAGTAAAATCACCAATGAAGCTCTGGTCAGCTTTTGGGTCAGCGGCTTCTGCGGTCCGGTTCCGCTTGGGTTGAGGACGGAGCTCTTGAAAGTCATCAGGAGATTCCTCCCCTTCAGGACTGCGACCGGCCTCGTCGACAGCTTTCTCACGATTCTCCGTGCCTGCGCCGGCTCTATTGCCACCGGGGGCCTGCGTCTGAGCCCTCGTCCGCTTCTGCGAAACTCAGACGCACCAATTTCACCGCGTCAGCGAACAAGAACCAGCACACTAAACACGGAAACGCGCACGCAGAGAAAAAAAAAAAAAGGGGGAAAGAGAAAGAGGGAGAATCTCACGGAGCGGCGAGTGGAGGTTTCAGCTTCCTCCATGGATTTGGTTGTGCAGAAGCTTGATGAGATGTGGTGCAGAGGAGGGAGGAGATCGGATTGCAGAAGTTGGAATTACAGTGCCCTAGTTAGACCAGAGAGAGAGATGTGCTCTGAAACTGAAAGTATCCCGCCAAATGATGGTTTTTACTTACATCGTCGGCCTTATGGCTTTCATTTATTCGCTAATGATTTTTACCCTCGACATATCACGGCAATAATGGAAGATAATCAGATTTACCATGACTTAGTTAATTAGATCTGACCAACCACCAGGTTGACTCGACATCTAGGGGCAAGCAGATCGACTCACTAGTTCTAGTTGAAATACAACTTGCAATTATCGAAGTTACCTCTTCTTTTTTCGAAATGAATAAATAGATAATACCTATGAAAATAAGGGCGTCCGTTTGTAAAATTCATAAAAAAAAATGTTCGCTAAACTGATATAGATGGATAAGTAATAATACCTATGAAGATAAGGACGTCCGTCTGTCTGTAAAATTCGTGAAAAATGTTCGCTCCGGAAAAGTCAAAATAGAAATTCACATATTAATTCGGCACAAGACCTTTGAAGTCTTTGAAATAGGCAATTTCTAAGACAGATTAACCATAATTTAAATCAATTTCTGAAATATATCAAATTCAAATTAATTTCTAAGACTTAATTGCAATTTTTGAAAATTTTAGAACTCAATTTCACATCTTGGAGCTGAGCTGAGCTGAGCTGAACGGACAGGAGCATGAAAACTTTCTTTGGTAGCACTGGTATTATTAACTAGGTGATGCTTCATACTCCATGACTGATCCATCTGGAATGATGTCTCACTTTTAATTCCTCTATTTTTCTAAAATTCGACGACACTGCGTTTTTAAGTTGCTACAGCAGAGCATGGTAGCAACTGATTGACTGAACGAGGCAAGCAGAACTCTGCAAAGACGATCAAATCTTGTCCAACTCCCTCGCTCCCATGTTATTGAGTTCTGGGAAAACCAGCGCCCGTTTGCCGGGTTCAAGCAAACCTCAGTTTGATCCACTGGGAAAAGACTGCCGAGGCAAACATTTTCATGTTTCGCGATACTTGTGATCCGAACAAACAAATCAAATCACTAAACCCCGCTTCCTTGCTCCCTTCAAATCGATGCACAAATCGAACCATTTATAGTTTGATGCAAGACTTGTACCGAGGATGCATATAAACAGCTGAGTGCATTTTACCTGTTCTTCGACCTAGAAAGAACTTTTCAAATTGGAGACATTTTATAGTTTCGGCCATGTATTACATCAGAAGATGACAGAGGAACTTTCAGATTAACTGCTGATGCCGCGATTGCTCCGTTGAAAATGCACACGATCACGGGCATCACGAACTGCTGGCCACGGACTCGATGAGTAGCTTATAGCCATCTGGCACGGTTTCCTGTTTGCTCACGCACTCCGCCAAAGCAGGGACATCGGCACTTATGTCCAGGAATCTGGCGAGTAGAAGCAGCAGATGGAAGTCTGATATCCGCTTCACAAATGGAAGAGATTTTGTGCGGTCCAGATGATTCTTCAGCGCCCTGGTTGTCACGGGAACATTACGGTTCTCAATAGGAAATGTTGATGAAAGTGGACCCTGCATAGTAAAACAAATTTCAGGATAAGGATTTAGCAGCTTGATTCACTCATGCTGTTGCAGGGGGAAAAAATCAGAAATTTATCCAGCACGATGTTAGGCCGGTCACTGGAACGACTCCACAATCTAGAGCAACCAATAATTAAAATTTTGAATGTAGCGTGGCTTGTTTGAAAGTTAAAAGTTGAGTCACCTCACAGTGTAATTTACCCACATGAAGTCTAACCTTCCAAATTCAACTATGATATGGTCCATTAATATAAGGACTTCCTACCATCTAAGAGACTCTTCAGATGAAAAAGAGGTAAAAAGCTAAGAAGGTCATTTTAACTTAACTCGAGCAAGAGTAGAAATATGGGATCCCCACTTCGAGTTTCTATATATGCATGTACACCTGTGCCAGCACTTTCTTGTACTTGCGCAAAAATGAGAACTCTCAAAGCGGGGGTAACCAGCAATGTCGTTAAAGTATACATATAAGGTTACTGTTGAAGAAGTACGTCAAATTGGTCCAAGTACCAACAATCATCGTATTAGAATCTTTAAATGAGATTTCTCATTTAAAGACCAAGGGGCATTCACCATGACTGAACGAAATGCACTGCATTTCAAATGTTCAACTCACACAAGATGGCATCAAAGAGATTTCTCATGCCAACAAAGTGCTGCTTATTACTCTCTCCAAAGGGGTTGGCCCAGGCAACTAGTATCGCAAGAGAATTCAAACACATGACCTCTCGGAAAGTGTTAGAAACCTTGACCACTAGCCTACCACACTTGGTGGTACCATGATACGCGCATCACTAACTGTCAAGTGGCTTAAGCATTGATAGGACAACGTCCCAAATTACAACCTTTAAAGGGTCAAAGGAACGCATACTCCTTTACTTTCTTTGTGAACTTCACAGTCCTACTTAATCATTTTAATCTAGCCTGTTGCTTTGACCAAAAAAAAAAAAAAAAAAATCTAGCCTGTTGCAGGACCAGCTTAACCAGATACCTAAGAAGGAAATGCCCACAAAACCCTTACCAGTACAACTGTGTGGAACCATATGTCCGTCCGGATCAAACTTATATGCATTAAGAATGCTCTATTCCGTTCACAAACAACATCGAATCTTTCTATTGTTTGACGATCTTAGAAACTAAAAATCAAGACAACTCGTCTAGGAGAAATTATGCCATTCTCATCTCATATCAACACAGGGCGCGCCAGCACAAAAGATTCAATCTTTTAAGTTATAAACATGCCAAGCAAGGCAACTGCAAGTTTTTTCCTGCAGTAAAGGTATCCAAGTTTGACAAGTATGACCAAAACAATTTCATGGCATGACACAGTAACTGGACCAAACATGATTCTCGAAAACTGCATCCAGCATTACCCTCCACTGGAAAATTTAGCAACCAAAGGTCAGTAGCCGGAAGCATGACACATCACGACTCACATCAGATATGACTCATTTGCATGTAACTTATCCAGCCACATGTACTCCATTTGGTGAAGTCTTGCATATGGACTTCTATCACCTACTCTACATTCAACTATCAATTACTAATTTCAATCATCTCATATGCTAGATGACGTCACAAAATCTTTCTGAGACAATTGACAACCCAATGTATTCCAAACAGATGATGATAGCCAGATGGCAATGTCTGTTACCAAGAGACTCCTTCATGCGGCTTCTTCAAAACTCGGGCCTCACATATTCTCAACCCGAACCCAATTTAAGGTGAGCACCTCCTCACTGCCAATTTAACTGTCTGGCACTTATTCATTCAATCTATTTTCCCAAAGGAAGTGGTCAGCTCGAGAGAAAAACAGTATTTGGACAACTAGGTGATATTGGAAAATCCTCTCACATTTGCTGTTTCTCAATCTTCTCGATGCTCTCTAGAACAGATCTTATCTATTCATTCTAGTGCCAGACCAGCTGCAGTCTTGTCACCACTGCCCCTGATCCCAGGAATATGATGTGATGAAGGTACAGACCTATTAAAAAAACATAACCGACCGTGGAAGCCAAAAGCAAATAATCTCTTCCTTTTCTTATTCAGCTTGTGCTTTTCACACAAAGGAACTATATCTTTCCTCCTTCAGCACAATATTCTTAACATTCCAAGTTCACTTTATTGTAATCAAAATCACCAAAGAAACTTGCACAAAAGTACATGCCTGGTGGCAGGATCACACGAACTTGGCAACAGTCCCTATCAAAACATGATTAGCACCATGTGCAACAGTACATACAACTACCGAGATCCACAAATTCTAATATCTTTTGGTGAATCTATACCCAAAAAAAAAAAAAAAAAATAGCTATGCTTGCACGCAGACCTCTGTAAACCGCCAAAAGCAACAACAGCAATAGTAACACGGCCTTTGTGGTAAGTTCTATCAAAATAAAAATAAACACATGGCAAGCAAACATACCTGATGATCGGAAATCTTGACCACCACCAAGAAGAAATCGTTGTCCACCTCCCCAGTATCCTTGACTCCCACCATCACATCCTTCTTCATCTTCGAGAGCTTCGGATCCGCGTCCTCACCAATCTCGGTTTCAAACCACCCTTCCTTCCACAGCCTAGTGCACATGTCACTCATCTGAAAAGCCTCAAAATGCACATCAGCCCCACCATCCTCATTCACCTCCAGCTTCACTACCGCGGTCACCCACTCCTGCAGCCCGCTCTCCGCATGATACTCCACCGCCTGCAAGACCTCTCGATTCGACAATGTGTAATCCTTCTTGTCCTGACTCACTGTCTGAGTGAAGATAAACCCGACCCTTCTCATCCCCAGCCCAACAGCGATCGCCTCCACCAGCCTTTCCTCATCCGGGTCCCTAAGAAACAGCAAGTTCTCCTCCGTCCCCTGCTGCGGCGGCTCGTAGATGAAGTCCACCTCAACCTTCCCCTCCTCCGACACCGTCCCGTACATGAACCCACCCCGCTTCACCGCAAAGGCGAGCGTCTCATTGACGTAGTGCTGGAACGCGTTGGCGCCGTCGCGGTCGAACGACACGATCTCGCAGTGCGGAGTCTCCTGGCGGGAGACCCGCATCTGCTTGGCGATCAGGTCGTCCATGGTCATCTTGCGGCCGAAGGAGCCCGCAGGGCAGAAAGCGGCGGGGCGGGAGACGTTGCGCTCGCCCTCGTAGTGGACGAAGATCATGGAGCCGTGGCCGACGCCGAGGGACGACAGGGGGGCGTTGGGGGTCGCCATGTCGGTAAATTGGGCGAGATCGTCGTGGGTTTTGGCCAAGAGGAGGTTTTGGTTGGTGGAGAGGGTTTGGCTCTGGAGTGGGATTTGGAGCTGGGACTGGATCAGGGCCTTGAGTTGGGCGACGGTGGCCTGCGGGTCGTCGACCTTGAGACGCTCGAGGCCGTCCCTGGAACGGATTCGAAGCAACATCACTCGGCCCCGTGCGTACGTGTATGGATTACAGAGATGGGGTTCTCGTGAATTCAAGTTTTTGGGGAAGATGATGATGATGGTGGTGTTGAGATTGGAGGATCTTATGAGGAATTTTGAAGTTTCGATGCAAAGGGAAGTGGCTGAATCGAAGAGTGGAGAGTGTTCTCGGGGATTTCTTGGGGAAGGGGAAGAAGAAAAGAACCGAAGACACTGTTACCGGTTGGCTTTCTTCTTCTTCTTTCTTTTTCGTTTTCGTTTTCTCCCCGAATTTTACTCTATTTTTTTGTCCAAAAGAGATAAGCTCATTGAAAATCCTAAAATTTGCCGCCGTGTAATTAAATTCTAAATTTTTTAAAAAATATAATCAAATCCCAAAATTTATCAAGAAGGTGCAATCAAATCCCAAAATTTTTAAAAAGTATAATCAAGTCCTAAAACTTGTCACTAAAATACAATGCAATCCTAAATTTTCAATGTGTGCAATCAACGGAAGAATTTGATTTGACCAATTTGATAAGTTTTAAGACTTTATTGCACTTTCTGAAAGTTTTAAGACTTAATTGCACTTTATGAAAAAAAAAATTAGAATTCAATTGTACTTTCCGAAAGTTGTAGAACTCAATAGCACTTTCGGGACAAATTTTAGGACTTTCAAGGCACTTATCCCCTAATCATATTATTTACTGGGATAATTGTCTCCAACCGCGTTAACTTTGACATTATTGCACAACAATCCCTCACATCGAAAAATTAGGAATTATCCCTTCAAATTTGATACTGTGGTGCAATAAGGGCGCGCATGATAACCATTCTATTTATCTATTTTTGTTCTAAACATGTTTCTAGAACAAATTTGGAACAAAAATTCGTTTGGTAATGCAATCCTATTTTTCCGTTTCTGGAACAAATTTTTGTCCCAGTAATAGATTTGAAAGAGAAATGAGAAGCTAAAAATTGTAGTTTCTCTGTTCCAGAAACAGAAATGAGAAATAACCTACCAAAACCCTTCATTTTTTCTCAAGTCCCCGTCGCACTCTCTCCGTCGCCCTTCCTTTGTCGGTTGTCGCCAACCGCCGCCCCCAGCCGACCTCCGTCGGCCGCCCCCGCCCACCGCCGGCCCTCGTCGACCCTCGCCGCCCCACGCCGGACGCAATCGCAACCACCGCCGTCGCCACCACCATCGGCCGCCGCCCCCCGCCGCAACCCACCATCGACCCCGCCACCGCCACCGCCAACCACCGGCTACCGACGCCCACCGCCGACCTCCGCCGCCACCCGCCGCCAACCGCCGACCACCAACCTTTGCCGCCCATCGCCACCCTCCGCCGACCGCCATCGCCGGAGTAAAAAATAAATAATTTTTTTTTATTTTTAAATAGTAAATAATATTTTCTAACAATAAAAATTATTTTTTAAAAGAAATTTAAAAAAAAATGAAGTAGAAATTTTTCGTAGAAGATTTTGTGTTAATAATATTTCGGAACTAGAAATTTTCAACCATTATCAAACGAATTTCTGTTCTAGGAACAGAAATTTTATGTCGTTATCAAACGCGTTGTTTTGCTCAAAAAATCATCTAGAAACTAGAAATAGAAAAATCTATGTCTAGCCAGAAATTGATTCCAAAAATAGCATAGTTATCATGCGCGCCGTAAGTCGTGGCTTTTTAAAGTTGCAGATTACCCTATCCAAACTTTATATATTTAACTTTAGGAAGCCCGACATTAAATTTCAAGGGTTAATGTTATTGAAAATCTCAAATTGCCTCCTATGCATTCCCATGTTTCAATTATCGTCTCACGAAAAGTCTTGTGATACTAATTTTGAATTTTTGGTGAAACGAAATTTATTTTAGAATAAATATATTATGAAGTGCAGTTTGGGACTTTTCATGATAGCCAACATTAGTCTAATAATGTCTCCAAATGTGATTACATATTGCCACAAGGGGCTTTGAACTAATGAAAGAAAAATTAGTATTCTTATCCAGCAAATTTTTTTATGTTCCAAAAGTGCTCCTGGAGCAACAATTCATTTGGTAACGCAACTTCTAGAGTAAAAATCTGTTTGGTTACGTAACTTAATTTTTCTACTTCTGAAGCATTTTTTTGCTCCAAAAGCAGTTTTGGAGCCACTTGAAAAAATAAACAAAAGTTACTTCTCTTCGGAAAATGAGAAAGAGACAATCAACGTCCAGTCTCTCGACGTCAATCTCTCTCTTTCTCTGATCAGAAATCTACTTCTGGAGCAGAAGTAGAAAAATCAACTTCTGCTCATAAGTTAATTTCTAAAGCAGAAGTGTTACCATGCGCGGCCTTAGCTTCCCAACAGAATCACAAGATCATGAAGGGTGAGGCCTTGGCCGGCAAATCTTCGCTTGAGGGTGGTGAAGTTGGAGAGAGGGTGTTAGAGTGTATAGACACTGCCTCAGTGGCCAAGGATACAATGCCATCTCTCCTTCCAATCATCGCCCTCATGGAGGGGTGTCCGTATTCTTCACCCGAATTACGGGGCTACTGGCAATAATTCGAGATTTCATCTCTTAGAGATGATGAATCGTATTCCTATAGTAATAGGAATATGAAAATTCGCATACCAACACAGTCCTCTTTTCTTGGAGCAGGAGCACCGCATTTGTTTCTTGAACTGCAAAAACAATCACAACCATGTATCATACAAGCAAATGAATAGAAGAACCCGACTACTGATTGCTCATACTGTGTTTGCCATTTTGTAGATTATTTGCAGGACTTACTTGGATGAATACCGAGTCTCTCCCGGCGAGAGCCAAGATATGTGCACACAACACGGTTCCGGGACAAATCCTCTCCAGCCCCGTCTCAATCTTCGTCATCGATCACGTTGAAGCCTCCCAAGGTTTGGTTTGGCTCCGCATCTTTCTCGGCCATGCTGCTGACGGTCGAGGAAATCAAGATCTAGCCATCCCAACCCTGATATTTTTCGCGTAGTCGTGAGCGGTGAAAGTCGGGGATGCATTGTTCGGTTCTTCTGTGCTTTTTGCATCAACAATTTATTTGGAACTTCGACACTTGGTCACCTATGTAGCACCGACACGGACACGAGACACGACACGACACGACACGCCGACATGTCGTTTCTCAAAAAATAGAGAATTCCGACACGTTGGGACACGTTATATATTAAATATATATTTTTATATATGATAAATTTTATGATTATTTCAATTAAATTAACATGATTTAAATTCATAAATAAATAATAAAAAGGCCTAAAATAAATTTACATTAAAAATATTAATTTGTTATTTGTTAATATCATTTTGAATTGACAATAATCAAAGAAATTTGGAGAGAGAAAAAAAATCTAAGAAAGATAGAAGCAAGCCCTTGAGTCCCTCCAACGTAGACACTCTCAATCAATCTCAATCAAAGGCTCTGGCTGGACTCCAACAACCCTCCACCTCCTCAACTCTCCCTCTTCACTCTCACTGTTTACTTCCTCTCATTCACTTCTCTCTCCCTTTTCTGCTTTGTTTCCTTCCTCTCTTCATTTTCCTCGCACTCTCTATCTTCATCCCCGCAACCCCGACTGCCTCCCTCAACATCGCCGTCCTCCTCCACCTGCCCGGAGCACACCACCTTCACCGCCCTCCTCTCCGCCACCATCGCCTCAGATCTGACCCAGAGCTCCGCCGCCACCATCCTCGCCGTCCCCAACACCTACCTCGCCTCCTCCGACCTCACGCACCGCATCTCCCCCACCTCCCTCGCCGACATCCTCCGCTGCTCCAGATCCTCTCCTCCTCGACCTCCAAATCTCCCTTCGGACTGGCGAGTCGCCAGCGTGTCCGGCACGTTGACTGCGTGTTGAACAGGCGAAACGTGTCCGACACCGACACGGTGGCTCTTGAGGGGTGTCCGTGCTACATAGTTGGTCACAAAAAAAAAAAAGAACGGTTTGTCGCTCGGAAATTGGACAAAGTATCACCATATCCCGGCATTTATTTTCTACTTGATACTATATGGTATTTTGTTGCAAAGGTTGTAGATGGATTTTTTTAAACACATTCTGTGATCTTCGAGAGTCACCGTATGTTCTTTTACCGATAGCTTGAAAACGTCATGGACGGTTGCGATTTTTCACTTTTCAATCGATCGGTGAAAAGCCCGGGAAACACGGTAGTGGGTCAATGAGTTTGGCAAGCGACCAACTTTTGGCATAATGGACGCTAGGTTATTTAGAGTTTCGGGCCGGGCTTGTGATTTTATTTACAAAACCCATTAATAGTCGGAATAAAATTTAGAATATGATAAAATTTATCATATATATTTGGTGCCTATTCATGAGGATAAAATGAATTACAAGGGGGATATAGCCCGGATAAAATTGTCCCATAGGGGAAGTGAGATAAAAGTGAATAGGATTCTAGCATCTATAATGTAAAAGTTATTTTTTTTTTTCGAATAACAAGTTTCTTAAATTAATAAAATTAAAATATTATTAGTAAACAAAGAATATCTGATTTATAGTATAAACAATTCAAAATAACAAAAAAAAAACAACAATTTCATTACTATTTATTCCTATTTTTATTTATATATTCGAATTTCTTCTATCTTGTAATATAAATTCAATACATATATGTATCGTATTTATATTTCTATTTATTACGCATTTTAGGTATTTTAGTATTTTAGGAGTATTAGTATAGTTATCTATTTAATAAAATTTTATTAGAGAATGATGGAAGGGGGAAAAAGAAATAGAAAATAAGGAAAAATACTAAAAAAACAATAAAAATGAAGTAGGCAAGAGTGTCACGAGAGATTCTTACCATCTTTATTTGTGTAACTTTTAGGTTCCTTTACACTAACGTGCCTTTCATACCAAACAATAAACAAAATAAGAGATGAAAATACCTGATTTTATTATTGCGATTCCCCAACATATGGATAAGATATAGCAAATTCCCAGATTTTATATCATATTCTACCCAATCCTATCATGGCTTGAAATCCATACAATCAAACGCAACCAATTCTATGATTCGTGGAATTTCGACAATGAATCTGAAATTGAAGTGATGGCATAATCTAAATTTTTCATGATTCCGCGTGTGTGAATATATATGTTGATGGTGAATTATCTGTATTGTGGTGGGCAATATCTAAATAAGTAATCTATATTGGAGAAAATAATAATCATAGTGATTTGGAAAATTTAAGTGGGATGGGTATGAGATTTAATTTAAAATACCTATTATGAGGTTTTGGGACGAGTTTGAGACAAGATCAGCCGTCTCAAACCCATCTCGCTGCCATTGCGGTTGGACATTGCGAGGCCCACCTAAGACACTGTCCAAATGCAATCATGTTTGCATTTTGCATGGACTTAACCATGACGATGCAATCGTGGAAGTGCAGTCAAAGGGGCTTCGCCGGCGAGTCGGGTTTGGCCGAGGCAAGCATCCCGGCGATGTTCAGGACCGTCGTGTCGGCTTCGGAACTAGTTATCTGGTAGAAGTTTTTCCCCATAGCTCAAGCTGGTGACGGATCTTCATTTTCGAAGCAAGGCAATGGGGACTAAACTTAAAATGTGCAGTTAGTTGTACAGGAGATACGGTCAGCTAATTTGTTAATAGGGGACTACTGCCATTGCAGAATCTGATTTCTAACATGCATTCATTGTGCATGTTTAACTCTCTGTTGACCTTATTATAAAATACATAGCATGTATATCTCCGGTTACATTAAGAAATCTTCATTGCATTCATAGACGACGTACATTTATTGTCTTGATTTAAAATCAATTAGGTTTATACCATGATTCATCGCCTTTCGAGTTTCAAATTTAATTGTCGCTATTTTTCTCGAGTTGGTTGGTCCAAGTTAATCGCACCTCGCATGTTTGAGTGGTCATTTGGCTCTATACAACGGTACGGTAGTCACATACTGTATACATACTTTGGCGAGATCTATCTATTGTGCTTGTTTGTATTCAATCTCAAACCTTTTAATTGTGTCAATTTAGTTCTAAGCTTTTTCGCGTTTTGCCAATTAAGACCATCCGGTCAATTTTGGCTGGAAATCGCTAACACGGATGTCGGTCGTCTTATGTGGCACGACCAATGCCGACGTGGACATTTTAAATTATATTTTGAATATTTTTTTTTGTTTTTTTCTTTCATTTTTTTCCTTCTCTTATTATAATTTTTTTTTTTGCGCACAGCTGACCCTCGCCATCCCACAGCGAAGGTGTCGCAGCCCTCGCCTAATTTGGGCATCATGGATTTACTTAGTGTCGGCGAGGGTCGCCGGCCCTCAGCCAAAAAAAAAAAAGAAAAGTAAAGAGATGAAAAGAAAAATGAAAGAAAGAAAAAATCGAAAAAAGTACTAGATTGTCATTTGAAAATATCAACGTCAGCGCTGGTCGCTCAATGTAGGACGGTCAGCATCTACGTCAGCGATTTCCAGCCAAAATTAATCGGATAAACTCAATTGGCAAAACATGAATATGTTTTAGGATTAAATTGGCACAATTAAAAAGTTTGTGATGAATTGACACATGTGCAATAAGTTTAATTTTTTTTTTGTAATCTCCCCGAAATATTTGGGCTTCAATACACAAATACCCGTTTGCTTTTGTCTTGATTCCTTAAATCAGATCTGGAGAAGGATTGAATTAAACATCGAACAAAATTTTCGTTGTACTTGCCACATGCACACATTCGAAAGATGGGCCATTAGGCAATGATGAGGATGTTAGGGGAGTGCGCTGATTAAGAGAAGGGCACATGATCACATCATTCATTCATTTTAAATCCATCGAACCAAAGTTAGTAAAGAGCCCCCTTTTGTTTTCACAGGTTTAAATGGAGGCCCAAAAAAAACAAAAAAAGGAATTGATCCTGGGGGTCGACTAAGCTTTGGGGGGTTAAATACGTTGACTTGGAAAATAGTCTTATTCCTAATTCAACTCGGCCGAGTCGAGCTAGGCCCAACTCGAAAATAAGTACGTGGGGTATTTCAGTACGAATCATGATTTCAAAGTCCGAGTTAACCGCAAACCCGGCTCGATCCAACCCGACTTGCCCATTTGAGGAAGATTAATTTGGTGGAGAGGATTGTAAGATAACTACACTCAATCCATATACCGTACCGATAGCCTACAAACTTTTGTTAAATACTTCATGATATATCCTTAAAAAATTTATTAATTTGGTTCGATCGAAAGTGCTTAAATTGCGAAAAACATTGTAGTGCTCGACTTTTCCAAAGCGAAATAATCGTCAAGAATAAACTAAAGTTCGGCGACTTATATTGAGAAGCAAGCCTTACGGATTATGATTAACACAAAATCTATGTCGAGTCTCACCGGTCAATCCAATATCAGTTTCGTTCGCATCGAAAAATACCCGAAATTTCAAAAACACCTCGAGGAAAAGAGGGATGGAGAGCGCAAAAGATGGTGCGAATGGAACGGTTGAATCATACGGGGGTGGGTATCAAAACGAGAATCGTCCAATAACGAAAGCTGAACATCGAAAGGTGGTCCGATTCAGTGAAAAGGTACTACAACGAAAGTGTATATAGATAGGAGCCCCCAACCCAAAAAAAAAAAAAAAAAACTGAGAAGACGCAACGATCGAATTCGCTTTTTGAAATTCAAATAGTGCAAAGTGGAGAGAGAGAGGGGATTAGGATCCCCTCGCTCGCGCGGGTCCCACCGTGTCCGCCCCTTGCTTTCCGGGCCCTCCCAGATCGAATCTGGGCCGCTCCCTCTCTCTGCCCCTCGGTCTCCTGGCCGTGCGATCGGGGGGAGATCTTCTCCTTGCTGTCTTCCGAGGTCCGCCGTTGAAGGTTTGTCTGGTTAAAAAGAAGACAGAAATGATTAACAATGGCGACACAAAATGACAAATTATGAAATTAAATGAATCCCAATTTTGCATCGGATGCTACTCCACCCCAACCAAACAAAACCCAAATCGATTTGCCTTGGATGCTTTGTGTTTAATTTTTGATTTCGTGTCATTCTGAGAGGAAGAAGTTGGTGTTTTTATATGTACTGATTTGGCTAAAATAAAGAATTACGAGTATGACCAATTCGGAAATAGGTGGAATTTTTCCAGATTTATTAATTTTGCGAGACAAAAAAAGGGTTGTTTTCACTCCGGAGAGTTTAATCTTTACGATGGAGGAGAAATACATATCCATCGCACTCTTTTAAAACCCTATAATCCGAGTGATCATGAGATTCTTCATAAGTTTCTAGCTTTGTAATCTTCATGAATGTGTAGCCTCTTTTGCTCGGTCTGCTCATTCTACATTTGTCACGAACATATAAAAGCGTACTATTTACTCCGTGTCACATGTGCGGCTTCACGGAATGATATTGTTTTATGATTAACAACGATGGATATTAAGCCCGTTGTAATATGAATATGCACGGGAATTTCTCCTCACTTCTTGGGATCCAACGACCAAGGACGGATCGTGGGAAGGTTGGCGGTGTTGCTCCCGCAAATGTTTGGATTTTTCAATTAGGCGCCGTTTGTTTCACAGAAAATGAATAATCTGGATAGCATCTTCCTAAAAATGATAATTTGTATTGTTTGAAATAATTAGTCGATAAAAAGTATTTTTATCATGGACAACAATTTATGTCTTAATATTTCGCGGACGATGAATTTTTTTTATTCATTCTTTTTGTGAGCGATATAAACAATCATATTTTTGAAAATATTTTTCAAATCATATATTTTTCGATAAACAAGCGAAACTTTAGTGATTCCTAAAATTTTCCAAATTTTCATAGGAAGATCTATGGATTTCATTCCCTAAGCATTATATTTTGTCGAAATTCCTCGTCTCGTCGTCTTCGAATTAAAACTCTATATCCACTGCTGCCAATGTAAGCCCTGCCATATGAATTGATAGAATATTAAACCGTGCATTCTTTCAATAGCTTAAGCTTTTAGAACAGAGTGACCCTACAAAATCTCATAGGGTATGCCTTAAGCTTTTAGAATATCCCACACCAATGTTATTTCAACAGAAAAGTTTAAAGTAACCTTGCGGGCTAGTTCGGACCGAGCCCAATAACTATAGGGTCCAGACCCGTTAGAAAATGCCTCTGGACACTCACGGCTCGGGGTAAGATCTGGATGGGCTCGTAACCTGCTAACTCCATGATCAAGTCTATTAGTCGGGATGCTTAACAAAAAGTAGCTATAGGGTCTTATAGTCATGAAATGTCCCGTCTTTTAAATGCTAGCCGGAGTGCCTTTATTAAACTCGAACTTAGCCATGTGTTCTTTTTTTTGGGCATCCCAAACACCAAACTAAGCCGAAGCGATGCGGCTCTTGCTACGCCAGTGATCATGCCATAGTGTTGAGGTGAGGACCCCGTACAACCCTTTACATCTATCTCCTCGGACAAAGCGAAAAACTCAAAAGAGTTGCATAAATCACGCCAAGATCGTCGGAAACATCAAAACCTGTCCTCGCATCAAGCACTCGTGTCCCTGTGGACTTACATAGTTTTTTTTGTGTGTGGTTATTTCCATCTTTTCAGGGAAAACGAAAAGCGATAAGATGATTAGATCATCCTTGTTATGATGCAGTTGGCCAACCCCCCAAACCCACCTCTTTCTTTTGTGGGGATCGATCCTTATTGCTGATCTTTTCACCTAAATTCTGTGCTCTAATGAATGGTTAGTTAACCGCTTCCTCTTTTGGCTCAGTTAATGACATTACTACGCACAAATTGGATGGTGTTCCAATGTATACAGATCCACTGAGTGTTACTGACGTGCGTTTCTTGGCGATGGATGGTCAAGTTTCTTCCCCGTCGTTCGTTTGATTCATTGAAAGCAATTTCATTTTCAGTGTGGGCTTGCTGTCTCTGATTCCTAGGGGGGGGGGGGGTAAGAAGAAAGAAGAAGAAGAAGAAGATGACAGATGGGCGTGTGGAGTTGGACCTCTGTTCCTGAAGTGGCACGACATGTAAATAAGAGTCTGAAGCGAGGTCAAAAGTCCCCACATCGCCCATAAAGCAAGCCTGAGGGGAAATTTTTTGAAAAACCCCAAGTGGCCGTTTGGGGACTCCCCAAAAGCGAACTCAAGAAACTCCACAACGCACAAGAACCAGCTTCAAAAGACCCGACTTCAATGCAACCTCACCCACCTTAACACTCTCTCACTCTCTCTCAAAACCGAGACAAGAGAGAAAATAAGAACTTGGTCCAGATCAAGACAAGAGAACAGGAACGAGAACGAGAACAAGAACAGGAACCTGCCATTCTTTCGTCCGACTCTTCCATTGAGACGCAGAGAGAGAGAGAGAGAGAGAGAGGGAGAGGGATGGCGGGCCCCGTGATGATGACGAAGGGCGGAGGGTGCAGCGGAGGGAGCGCCAAGAAGGCGAAGACGGGGCCGACCGCCGCGGAGGACGAGCAGAACCAGCTCTCGGTGCTGGCTCTCCTGGCGACGGCACTGAGGAAGTCCATGGCCTCTTGCAGAGTCGAACGGGGCGACGAGGTGATGGCGGCGGCGACGGCCACGGTTATGACCCACCACATGGAGATCGGGTTGCCGACTAACGTTCGCCACGTCACCCACGTCACCTTCGACCGGTTCCACGGGTTCCTGGGTCTCCCCGTGGAGTTCGAGGTCGAGATCCCTTGCCGGGTCCCCAGCGCGAGGTAACCCAAAATTTGAAACTTCGAGCTAATGAGCTTCGAAAAGCTTTGGTTTTTTGGCCTTTAAAAAAAAAAAAACTGTTTTTGGGTTTTCAAAAGTGTTAATCAGCATGAAATTGTGGACAAAAATGAGGTGGATTTTACCTTAGGTGCTCTAATGGTGTGGAGTTCAGATCTGAGAGACAGCAAGTTGTTTGGTCAGTTCCTTTTGCATTTCTGGTGTGATTTCTTTTCTTGTTTCTGTGCAAGAGCTGAAATTTTGCACTAATTTGATTCAACATACTAAAATTAGCTTCAAATATATGATTTTCACTTCAATTTTGGCACATTTTCTAATTTGGCAAGTTAAAGTTTTTTGCTTTGATTGGGAGAGTGAAGCTGAGAGTTATGAACAAATCCTGGTTACCAAATGCACCAGATGAGTCTAAACTGGCGTCGCTCATGTATCGATGAAGGCCAGAGCCTTTCTTTACTTTGCTGAAAGGTCTCTGTTTTAGAAAGTACCAACAAATTGGTTAAAACGAGAAAGTATGGACTTTATGCTCTATGCCGGTTTGGTTCGTTCTTATTTGGTAGCCTTTTTGATTTGGAAATTTGTGCTACTAACTTTTAGGCCATATTCTCTTACTTTAACACGAATTTGTTTTTCCCGCGGGCTCGAATCTGTAGTTAGTATGCGTTTGAACTCGATTTGCATGTCTTGGCCAAAAAGGAGAGAAGCTTAATTTTTGGGTTCTTCTCTTTGGCAGTGTCAGTGTGTTTGGAGTCTCAGCCGAGTCGATGCAGTGCTCATATGATTCACGGGGAAATAGCGTCCCTTCCATTCTTTTGCTCATGCAGGAGCGGCTATACTCACAAGGCGGTTTGAAGGTAGAATCACTCTCCACTGATATTGTCTTGCAGGCAAAGCATTTCCTAGTTCTAGTTTTAAGGCCTCGGTTTTCATGCGAACTTCATCGTTGGTTCTGCAGGCCGAAGGAATTTTCCGCATAAACCCGGAGAACAGCAAAGAGGAGCATGTGAGGGACCAGTTGAACAGGGGCATCGTGCCTGATGATATCGATGTTCACTGTTTGGCGGGTCTAATCAAAGCCTGGTTCCGAGAGCTCCCCTCTGGCGTGCTCGATGGGCTTTCCCCGGAACAAGTTCTCCAATGCAACACCGAAGAAGAATCCATCGAGCTAGTGAAGCAGCTAAAGCCAACCGAGTCGGCATTGCTCAATTGGGCCGTCGGTCTTATGGCTGATGTGGTCGAGGAAGAGGAATTCAACAAAATGAATGCACGAAACATCGCGATGGTTTTCGCGCCAAACATGACTCAGGTACGAGTACCATCCTAATGTTTTTGTGAAAATGAACATGTTGGTTATGTTGACTGTGGACCACATGGTGAGGGGAAGATGAGATGTTACTCAATATCCGTTCACAGGATGATTCTATTTTCACTTGGTGAGGAAAGAGAAAAGTGGTTAGAACTTAGAAGAGAGAACTCCGGCCGCAACTGTAATTATCAGAAGTTGACAAAAACTATTGCCTTTCGTCATTATGACACTAAAAGACTAGCTCAAATTTGCCGGATATCTGTAAGAAACTCCGACAATTGCTTGTGAAATTGTTATCGTTAAGTTGAATTTACTAAAACGAAGTTCAACTCCAAAGAGCGAGAACTTAAGCAATGCATTCTTCTTTTCTCTGTAGATGTCCGATCCGTTGACAGCTCTGATGCACGCTGTGCAAGTAATGAACTTGCTCAAGACTCTGATCATGAAGACTCTCAGAGAACGTGAAGAGGCTGCTGCCGGAGGATACTCACCCATGTCATCTCGTTCATCCGGGCGACAAACTGATTATGAATATGATAGTCAGCAAGAGATGGATACCAGCTGTGAGTTAAGAGGGCCAACGTCAGACTTTGATGACAACTATGATGCGAATTACAGCCGCAGCTGCGTGGACGAAGATGAAGGCAGATCATCGAGTGAAATAGAGGATTGCTTCTTGAGGCAATTGGAAGAATGTGATCATGCGGAAAATGCAGATGTTTCGTCTGAAAGGCCATCGAGTGAAGTGGAACAAAACTACGAAAGTCCTAGAAATTGCTCGCATGTCAATGATGAGTCGGGTATTTCGTTCACTGATAGCAAAAACAGGGCTTCCACTTTGACGACTAGCGATGGAGAAGATTCTGGGACAAGTTGGAGGATAGGAGAAGCACAAGTCATTGACATGAAGAGTCCACAGAAGGAACGCGAAAGAACGAACGACATGGAAATGGTAGAATCGTTCTCCTGTATGCCCTCGGATGTCTGACATAAAGAGTCCAACAGAAGGAACATGAAGGAACGAACGACATGGAAATGGTAGAACCGTTCTCCTGTATGCCCTCGGATGTCTGACCAAACTCTTATTCCCCTTTCTTTGGGATCATACTCTGCAGATTTTATGTGCTCTGTCTTAGAGTCATGGCTTCGTAATCTTATGTACATTATACTTCTAGGTGTGTTGGCTTCAAAAAGTGATTGGGAGTGCTTTTTGCTAGTGGTGGATTTTTAGGATCGTGGTTCAGCTCAGGGCTGAGCTGCTGAAAGTTCATGCTTGTTTTGTAGTTTTCTTAACCAAGGATCCTAACCTTGTGATGGAAATCTCGCCCGATTCAATCTGTACGTGAAACTGATATGTGGTCGGTCTTGATCTGTACTTTCTACCATATGCGATGTAGAAGGAGAGAATTGTGTGATCCTTCGGTGGAATACCACTGATTGTGTGCCTTTTGTGCAATTTACATTAGGCGTAATTCTTGTGCGATTGTGACCGTCTATCTTCATTTTCATTGTCATATTCCTGGGACACGGAGGAGCAAGAGCCTCGAAACGAGTACTTTCTTTCGCATTTATCGGTCGTGCAGTAAGGCAGGCCTGCAATAAATTGGGGTCATGGAAGAAGGTGTGTTCTTCTGGTTTTTTGGACTGTCTACTTGTGATGGTGGTTGCATTTGGTTACAAACTTTGGACCACCGAGGCTGTCTTTCTGAAACAGGAAGAAACAACCTGTCCTACAGAGTCATAATGGGAGAAAAACTGCAGAAAATTTGGCAGTTTACCCTTTCCTGATGCTCATGAAATTCTTCTGGTTTCAGTAATGTTGTCATAGGTTGTCCTTGTGCATGTATGAATCAGTATGATGAGAGCGTGGAGCATTTGACCTACTGGCAGAAGAAATCAAGGAAACTTCTAACCAACAATTTGAAGCAGCAGAGAGAGAAGGAAGGCCTAACAGATTCGAAGTATCAGATTGCTTCGGTTCTTTGAATGTTTTTCCAAGCTCTGCTGATGGAAGATGATTGGCAGGTCGATACGGGTGCGGACGAGCATGGTTGCTCGCGAGCTACTCGAGCTTTTCCTTGTCGTCGGCTATTTGAGCTTAACCCTCGCGACGTCGAGTTTGAGTAACGTTAGTATCCATGCAAGTCGAAGTTAAACGTTCGGCAGCAGTTGCTACCGAACACTCCCTCGAATGCCTGTGTGCGCTCGCGATCCCGTTCGACTTTTGAGTCGAGATTTTTTTGCGAGCGAGGAATACTTGGTACTCGATAATTCGCAGCATTTCACAAGAACTACACGCTACCGGAGTCTTTACTTGAGCTCAAACTCGAACTGAAAATAGCTTTTTCAAGAATCAAGCATTCTCCATTCCATTCATATGTTAACATGGAGGCATAGCTCGACAATAAGATAGGCATAATTTCCATTCCTATGTGCAATTATTGGCTGAACAAAAGGCGAAAGAATTCATAAACGCCAAGCGGATTGAATGCTCGACGGCGAACGCCGGAAAAAGAAGGAAGCACCGCCACCCCAGGATCAAGAGGCCAGGCAAGCCTCCCAAAACAGCTTGCTCCTCTCCATCTCGTTCATCAACTCGCTGGTCGACTCCACCGAGACACAGGACTTGTACTCCGCTCCCGGAAGCTGCTGCGCACGGCTGTACTGCTCATCCTCGAGCTCGTCGTCCTCATCCTCTTCGCGACCGTCTCCGAGCCACGCCTCCACATCGCAACCCCCGACCCCGCCCGCGTCCGTCCAGTCGGACGAGTCGTAGCTGCAGGACGCCGCGTCGTCCTCTTCCATCGGAACCTCCTCCTCGTGCCCGGGACCCTCCCTCCCGTCGACCTCGGAGTCCCCGGTGGCTTCGAACAGGAAGAAGGACGAAGCATCAGCGCCGACGCCACTCCTCTGCATCCTCCTGTCCTCCATCTTTTCCTCCCAACCGAGCGTGCCCTTGGTCTTCTGTCGTCAGGCAAGCTTCGACTTTTTGCACGAAAGGGTACAGGAATTTCTCATGGGCCTTGCCTTACGTATAGAGTTTTGCAGAGAATTCGAGGATTGGTTGGAGGCAGAGGGCACTGTTAATGGCTACTGCTACTGGCGTCAAGAGGGCATTACCATTACCATTACCATATGATGTGGCCTGTCTTGTTTGACACTTCAAGATCTTGTGGCGGGCAGTGTCTTAGGAAGAAGCTGTCAGAAATCTTTTATATCGCAGAAGAAAAAAGAGAGGGAGGAGATGGCGATGAACCAACCATGTGCGCCATCTTCTTCTAGAAATGATTGAAACCCAACCGAATTGAATTGCGCAAAAAAAAAAAAAAAAAAAAAAAAATTGTATTTAACAACTACTTTTTTGATTAATCAAGCAAGTCCCTTCTAGAAGTTTTGATGCAATGATTAATGCGTACATTTTTCTTTTTTTCTTTTTCCTTTTTTTTGTGTGTGCTGGATTTGTTTTCTTGGGGAGGGTAGCACGGATCTAGAAAAAGGGGTCAATTCGGGGTTACTACATTAGGGTTGTTACTGACTTGGTCTTCCTATTCTGTAATGAATTGCTGCCCTAAAGCCACGAAATGATATATGGCCTTGTGAAAGAACGATATTGAACTATGTTTCATAAGATTTCAATTTAAATCCACGTGGCACCGGGACTGTGGTTGCCTGTTCTCGATTTTTCATAAGATTTGTTTCTTTCCTACAATTCAAGGGTCGATTTCTTACTACGTGAATTTCAATCGAACCATGAGGGTCCGAAGCGAACACATTCATTACCATATCCGAGCTTGTCGAAATTATATGAAAAAGAAAGGACAAAAGAACAAAAGAGCCTCGAAATTATATTAGAAAGGAAAGAAAAAGAACAAAGAAAGAACCTCGTATTTCCAAAAAAAAATTAGACGTAAGTTTCACACAGCATTTTCCTAGTTCTTCCATGCCGACCAAAGAAAACAAACGAGAGAGTCAAGATTGTGTAGCCGTTGAACAGTCAAGAGAGCGGAAACGGAAGAGGCTTTGCCCAATATATATATATATATATATATATATATATATATATATATATATATATATATATATAAACACACGTTGATTGATCGGGGTGTCGATATAAAAAAATTGTCGTAGTAGCTGGTGACGCATCCAGCCCAATTTGGAAAAAGTTTCAAACTTAATGCACTTTTGCCAATTCAATTTTTAAACCTATTAATTTTACCAATTTAGTCCTAAACCTTTTCACCATTGGCCAATTGAGTCTATCTGGCCAATTTTGGCCTGAAATCGCTGACGTGGATAATTTCTTTACGGCATTTAAATATTTGTCTTATTTCCCGACCAATTTTTTTTTTTTTGTCTTATTTCTTTATGAAGTAGGAAACATCCTGGTTTGAATCTTGGAGGTCTGTTGACTCGATTTGATCTCCAAATTTAAATTTAGAGAAGAGAGCTAAGTTGAATGGAGCAGGAAAACGTCCCTCTTGATTCTCGGTTATGTGTCCCCATGAGACTCACGACGTGGTTTTGTTATATGCACAAATAGGAAGTCGCAGACATGGTAAACGAAAGAATAAAGAGATTTAATCAACGAAGAAAAAGTGTGATTCCGGTTATGTTCGGCCGATGAATTAGAATCGTGGCGAGATAAGAAAGTGTACTAAAATTAGATTATAAAAGGGACTTATGAGATTATACAAAAGTTACACCGACTGCTTCCAGATTATAGTATTATCGTTCCTTTAATAAGCTACCATATTATTTGATTTTAGCGCATGTCATTTTATTTCGTATAAGCAGCGTAGATACGTTCTATATCGAAATTTCGGGCAAAAATTCGGGATTTAAGATGCTTTTTTTTGTGTACTTTATTACAAAATGGAAAGATTGCGAGATCAAAAAAAGTGTAGATGCGCATGTAGCATATGTCTTGCTTTTATATGCTCATCACAAGATCATTTTCATGTATTCAGCTTCTTCTTTTTTCCTCAATTTGCTATTTCAAGTTGCTGAAGTAAAAAATTTGGTCTATGATTTAAACTATATATATATATATTGAAAATATAGACTATTATTCCTCTGATTTTGGAAAAGGGAATGTATAGGATGTTGTTGTCTTTGACTTTTGTGGCAGCACTCTATATTTGACTTGCAATTTTGCCATATTGTTTTCAGGGTCGTATTTGGGTCGATTGTTCAAGCAGCTAACACATTTCTCGTCATCTAAAATTCCTGAAATTCCTCGAAAAATTCAACGTTTTCCATAGATGGTCTTCCATATTACCGGTCAACTGGAGTAATGTCAGCCTCCGGCATTGCTCAAAAATCCAAAAAAGTCTAACCCAACTCTTGTTCCCATTTACACTTAAAAACAATTGTTATAAGGAATATTAAATGCGCACCATTTTCTTGAAAGACCTTATTATCATTATAGGACGACGAAGTCTTGCCGATTTGTGTGTATTTACGGGAATTAGTCAAGGCGAAAATTCCTGATACTCTTTTAAGTTTTCTGAGAATGCATATCTTTTCCGCGATGATCATAATGTACGTCCATATAGTATGGAAAACAGATAAAATTGTTGGTCAAATGGTACATGGTGCATTAAGGGCAAATTGGTACCTCAATCTCCCCCTCCGCCTCCACCTCCGTGCGCGACTCCCGTGCTCTTCGGCTCGCCGCAGCGCCGAGATGATTGGAGGTGAACAGCCTCTAGTGACGGCCATGACCTTAGATCGTGACACGTGTCCACTCGATGAGGGAGATGAATGTCATTTCATAAATCCGAGAGGATCCTCGTTCTTTCAATTCACGTACATTTTCAGATGGAAACTTCTAATTATAGGTTGACTCTGTACCTGCACCAGCAGAAAATATATTTGTTCTCCTATGCTGATTTCATTCCCATTATTCCAGTCATACCCTATTTTTTTCTTTTCGCGTTAAGTGCGGGACGAGGAACTTGGCAATGGAACAAGACCGGCTACGCGCAATACACTGGTCAATATTATGACAATTTCAAAGGGCTTGAAACCCTAAGATTTTCCAAGTCAATTTACGAGACTTTATTCACTCCTAAGTTTCGGTTTGCAAAAAGAAAGAAGAAAAAGTTTGATTAAAAGGAACATACACCTCGTGATATATCAGCGCGATGTCACGCTTCCGGTCAGTAGCATCATCTTTTTATATAATTTTTCTGGCCGTTCAAAACGAGGCCGATCAATTGCGCTCGTGACGCCATGTTACCATGTCGTACGGCGTATGCATTGGAAAGAAGGATGTTTGTAGTTCGAGGAGAGTATGAGATGCTAAAACATTTGAGTTCGGAATGTTAACCCCGAAACCATGCTTAGTCTTGAGAATCCAACGTGAAACTCATGCATGGAGATGCAGATGGTTCATGCGTGAAGAAACATGAAGGGGCACAAAGGGGATCCTCAGGGAGTTTGCTCAGTACTGCCAGCAGCTAATTTTTGAAATATTACTAAAGTTTAGAAGGTTAGTATTAAACTATAAACCAACCTGGCAGACGCGAGGGCATTTGGTCTAGTGGTATGATTCTCGCTTTGGGTGCGAGAGGTCCCGAGTTCGATTCTCGGAATGCCCCGTTTCGTTTTTTTCTCGATCTTTCTCCTTACGATTAGAAAAGTGATTTTCGAAAGAATATTTTACATTCTCATATTCTTCTCTTTCTTTGTTTTATTTATTTATTTTTTAAAAAAAAAAGAAGAAGAGGAGGAGAATGTGTTTGAAAAAAGGCAAACGACAGAGAAATGGAGGGGCATTCCGAGAATTGAACTCGGGACCTCTCGCACCCTAAGCGAGAATCATACCACTAGACCAAATGCCCTTATTTCGTTCACCGTTCTATATAATAATTTTAAAACTATCTTCTAGGATCCAACACCACTATTGGGAAATGGGAAAGTTATTCACATGCTAACCACACGGCAGACCTAGTGGGGCCATCGTCCTAAGTGACGGACCACTCATTTTTCATTTGCCTGTTATATGGCATGGTGTGAGGATCACATGAAAATATCTTTCACATTGAAGAAGACGACGTGATGGGTAATGGGGATTTTATGTGTTAGTCATATGGGATTACTTGACCGGGTAATTTCGTTATGGATCCCACTCTAACTTATCGTCTGCTCATACAACGACTCGTGACAATGACACGTGGCGTGGCGTGTGCCGTTGCCGTATAGCGAGGGACCGTCAAACCTGAGCTATAGTTGTATCTCTATTATTTATGTGGTCATTCGGTTTAAAAGAGATGATGTGATAATCAAAAAGGACTAGTTGTGTTTGGTTGAGTTTTGAGGAAATGCAACGTTATTTTCCCAAATATCTTTTGGCTCGAGATGTATTTGTTCAAAATAAATACCGTTTGATTAGTGAATTTTGGTGCAATTTCTTGCAAAGTAGCTTTAAAGTTAAAAAATAAAGAAAAAAAAAACCGAGGGCTCTGAGATCGCGCGACCCCGAGCACATCGACACTCGACAAAAGGTGACCATTGTGCGACCCCATGGGTCGCCTCGACACTCGACGATCGACCATCGGCAATGCTTGACCTGGACGACCACCAACGCTTGACCATCGGTGACGCTCGACCTCCGGATCCTTGCCTAACAGTAGCGGGTGAGGTCAACATCGAAGAAGATGAACAAAGTGGAGACCCAGCTCGGCAGTCCTCGGCGGAAACCCAACCGCAGTGACCTAGAACTTCAACAATCGGAGAAGACGAACAGTCGCAAGGGCAAGAATGGAATTTGAAAATATTAGTGCGACCAATTTTGGAACAAAGCCCAAGGCAGGTCGGCTTTCAACTTTATCAATGCTGGCATTTCCTCAAAGTGGTGTTTGCCAAATGCCCAAACTTTTTGCCAAGAGATTTTAAAAGCCCAAAGTCTCTTGAAAAGGCTAAATCGAATGCATTTTAAGAGCTATGTTTGTATCTCCATCATTTTCGGGGGGTTTATTTGATCTAAAGAGATTATGCGACAATCAAGAGGATGAGAGTCGCCCATGCGACGCATTAATTTAAAGGCGCATTTGTGAACTACCACATCACTAGTAAATCAATTTGTGCATCATTACTCATGTAACAAACGAAACTAGAAAATGGAAGTCAAAGCGTACCGAAGAAGGCAATGTCACGAGAAACACAAAGGTCATTCCTAACCCACCGTCCGTTTCGATTGGTTCCTTGGAGAAGCAACTAGAGGGACCGCACCCACATCCACGAATTACCCAAAATTCACGCACAAGATTCAAATTGTCCCGATTCATATATCAATTTCCGTGTTCTTGTGGTGGGTTCTGAGCAAAACTGCAGTTTCGACCTCTAATCAATAATGAAAACCCATCTTTCCTTTTTAGTCCAAAGAAAAAGAAAGTGTTCCCTAAAATGGATGCCAGTTCCTTCAAGTAGGAGTGAGCAAACCGGACCGGTCGGGTTGATCCGGTCCTTAAGGGGGCGGTCCGGTCGCTGGTTCCACGGTGGATGGGATCGGACCGAACCGCCCAATATATATGAGAGAGAGAGAGAGAGAGAGAAATTTTTGAAGAACTAATTAACCTAATTTTCCCATCTTCTGCTCGACACTCATTCCTCTCCTCTCGCTCGACGTTCATGTCTCGCCTTCGCAACTCAGTCTTCGATCGTGTTTTGTCTTAACTCAATCTGTGTTTTATCTTGATTATATTATGCAAACCCATTGTTTTGTTAGCACTTGAATTCAGTGAAGTACAAGTGTAATCCCACTTTGAGCTTGATTCTTTCCAACTCGAGGAGAACGATGCAGGAGCATAATCCTGTTTCAGTTGTTTTAAATGCTTTTCTTCCTAATTTAGTATTTTCTTATTATTTTAAGATTATAAGTATTCATGTGATGGTTGTACGATAGTCATGTGTATGTTTTATTAGGTTGGATGGTTGAGATTGAAAATTGTTACTTTAGATCCAAGTGTTAGATTTCTATAAGCAGCTGGTGTTAGCGGTCCCATTAGGACCGGACCGGATCACGCACACCCCTTCAAGCTTTGACAATTCAATGGGAACGAAATGTTCCGTGGCCCTTTTACTCCTTCAAGTCACAGCGAAATTGTCTACCTCGATACGATTGCGTCCAATCATAACGAAAGCAGCACACAACTTGCGAGTGCATCACATCTTCCGGTGACAATTACAGTCACTATGCTGTCTTCTTCTTCTGCTTTGGCCTGTTGTGTCTTGTGTCTACTAATGTCACATGAACACCACAGAACTTCTCACATGAACACAATAGACTCTCTCTCTCTCTCTCTCTCTCCCTCTCTCTGATTCATCTCATCTTTCTTTCTCCGAGATATCAGCTGAAACTATGCTCGGAAGGAGACTGAGAATTGCTCTAAGGTGTGCACCCTCCTCCTCTTTCTTCTTCTTCTTGTTCTTCATGATGTGAGTTCTGAAATGTGCAATGGCAGCAAAACCCTTTTCAGTAACAGCGGCTCAATCAATCAGAATGCAATTAGCAGATTCTCCACCGACACGGGAAGGTGCGATCAAGTTCTCACTTGATTATATTTAGCAAGATTTTGTGTGTCTGGGTTGGGTTGTATTTTCAGACTCAGATTCATCTGCATTTGTTCCCCTGCTGTGTTCACGCTCTAGTCTATAAGCTAAGAGACTCCGGTCATGTACTTATCCTGCAACGACTCAAATGAGGTCCTATTGAAGCTCTAGAGCTGGAACATAGAGGCTTATCTTATGTTAAATGCCATCTCCATGATCAACAATCGGACGCTACCAGAGCAGATTCACTTGAAGATCTTCCATATCTAGGAGTCCAAGATCAAGAGTTCTACTTACCATTGCAAGTCAAAGACAGTCAACTTTCATAGACAATTAAACATACAAAAGTAATATTCCTCTTCGCAAAGTATAAGCAAGCCGCCTCTTTAACTCTATGTTGTATTGATGCTTGTAAGTGTCAGCAGAACACAAGTATCTCACTTATATGAGTTGATTTTCATGAGCAGGGACGATTAATAGTTTACCCATCCCCTGTTTTATCCTACACTAAGGAAAACACGGTCATAACCCATTATTATGCTATACCATTCTCATATCATGCCACAGGAAGCTAGAAGGCAAGGTGGCACTGGTCACAGGAGCGGCCAGTGGCATAGGCAAGGCGACTGCAGCTAAGTTTGTCACTCATGGCGCCAAAGTTGTGATCGCGGATATCCAGCACCAGCTCGGCCAGGAAACCGCTGAAGAGCTTGGACCCGATGCCGTCTTCATCCCGTGTGATGTGACTAAAGAATCAGATATCTCAAATGCCGTCGACTTCGCTGTTTCCCAATTCAATCAACTCGACATCATGTACAACAATGCCGGGGTCGCCTGCGGCACTCCACCGAGCATCACTGACCTCGACCTTGATGTGTTCGATCGGGTCATGGGCATCAATGTACGAGGAGTTGTTGCCGGAATAAAGCATGGTGCACGGGTGATGATCCCTCGCAGGACTGGCTCGATCCTCTGCACTGCCAGCATCACAGGAGTGGTCGGAGGAACTGCACAGCATACATACTCTATCTCGAAGTCCACAGTTATAGGGACGGTGAGATCAGTTGCGGCAGAGTTATGCAGGTAAGGATAGTCATGGATGGGGTTGGTTTGGTTCCCAATAGACATCTAGTTACTGTTGGCTCTTGATCACACAGGTTTTCCGTAAAATGCTAATTTATTGTTTGGAATAAAACATAACTTCTGATATTTGTCTCTTGTGAAGAGTTTGAAAAATTCTTCACTTAATAGGTTCTGCTCTTAGTTTTTTGTTTTCAACTAGTCTCGTCAGCTTGCTCTCTCTGTTAAATTGGTCCTTTTCCACCTGTATTTCTAGGTATGGCATCAGAGTCAACAGCATATCGCCTTTCGCCATTCCAACCCCATTTGTAATGGATGAGATGAGGCAAATCTATCGTGGTGTTGAAGATTCACGAATTGAGAAGATTTTACATGATGCTGGTGTTTTGATGGGGGATAATTGTGAAACTAGCGACATTGCCAACGCTGCACTCTACCTCGCATCAGATGATGCAAAGTATGTTAATGGGCATAATCTGGTAGTGGATGGAGGCTTCACGGTGATGAAGAGTCTAGCGTTGCCTGCACCAGACCAGGTGCACTGAGAGTTTGTTTACATGCTTAAGCAACACCAAGTAAGAACCAAAGAATTCTCGACGAGAGTTGTATAGAATTCTCCTTGCTGGTTTTATCACAGATATTTACGGAGCATTTGAGTAGGGATTGCACATATAAATTCCTCAAAAGCTTGTTTTAATTAGATTCCTTCAAGAGTTATCCAAGTGATCCTAAATTCTAATCTTTAGTTGCAAGTTTCTCTCAGGAACTGATAGTGACCACATCTCGTACGGTACGGTAAGAATGCTCTCAAAATAGTCGATTTAGACAGATTCGCTAGGCCAACTAAACCAGACCAATGGAAAATTGACTATGTTAGAACCTGTTAGCCTCCCCTGTCTATGTAGATGTTTTAAGCAGGCCAGGAGACAGAATTTAAGTCCACATGGCAAAAATCTTGACAAGAGTCAGCTTACTTCAAGCAATGAGAATACGTACCGCTATGACTGCTCTATCCGCTGACAAATCAAATTGATCGCCGCGTTCGCCGACGAGAATGCCCCATGAAAGCTCTCCTGATAGGAGATCGACTCCAATTCTCTAGCCATGTTTAACAGGATCTCACCCAGGTCGGTTTGCTTCTCCAACAAGGAACTATAGTACGCGCTCGCAGCAACCTTGCTGATCTCGACATTAGTCTCCTCCGGGCAGTACTCGTCGTCCAACCATTTATGCAGAGAAACTCTGAGCCACTCAGATTCCTAGATAGAATTTTTCCCAGTCCGAGAGATGTGAGTACTGGAGTAAGGATGTAAATTCCACAAACGCGCAGAAACCCGCAAAAATAGCAATTTTCACTGGTTCCGCTCTCAGAGTTCACAAGGAAAAGTGGCTGAGCAGCAACGGGAAAACATTGAAGGCGCACATATTCAAAGTCTAAACTTGAGAGTCTCTACTTGACACTAAGACAAATCGTATTAGCATTGAAGAGAAATAATTTGATCGATCAATCAATCCGATCGCGCCTTTGATTTCATACTGTTCACAGAATGAAGCAACATCAAATCATTTCGAATTCCACGTTAAGGACGATCCAAGTTCAACACAGCAATGCGATAGCGAATACCTCCTGAGCCTTGGGAGGAAGCAGCCAATGGTTGGGAATTCTGAGCTCTTGGACGGAAGCTTCATCCTCTTCACTGCTTTTAGGATTACATGCACGAGATGCGGACCGGTTCGCAACGGAGGCGATGAGATTGACCGGATGATTTGAAATGAAGCGTGAGCGTGAGCTGGTGGGGAAGGCGATTGCGAGGAGAAGATTGCCGCTGTGAAGGCGATTGCAGTTTGGGAGGGTGGCGTTCGTGAGGCGGGAGACCAGAGACGCCATCGCGGCGATGCGGTTTTGCTCGGAGGGAGAGAGAGAGAGAGTATTAGCGGAGAGAAGAGGAGAGATGATGCAGAGACGCCATAGCCACCGAGAGCAGGGAGAGAGAGGCTTCGGATAAGGTGGAGGGCAGTGGCGCGGGGACGGCGTTGTCTTTTCCTTTGTGAAATCGTTGAAGCTCTTTGATTTCAAATGTTTTCCTTATTAATTTTTTAGGCTACGGTTGTATAGTAAATAATGAGTCATTGAGAAAATATTTTTCGAAAAACGATGGATTACATGACTTACAAAATTAAAAGAATGAAAAAATATTTTCATCGTCCGTGCATATATTTATACATAAATTACTGTCGATGATAGAAATATTTTTTATTGATTAATTATTTCAAGCGACACACGCGATCATTTGTAGGAAAATATTTTTCAAATCACTCATTAATCATAGCCTATAAGGTTATCGTATCTTATCACCAAGCGAAGTGCAATCGTAGGGTTCTTGATACGAGTGATTCGAATTTTGGTTATTACGTTGTGAAATGAGAATATTTAGAGTCGAGTGAAAATATTATATTTGTTAATTTATCTAGAATAATGTTAGAAACTTCATGCTTTCTCTTGTACGGTGAGCTTCATGCGAACTTCGGTATATCTCAATTGTGACTTTATCTACTCACGCATAGAGGTGGCAAAATGGGTATAGAACCCATATTTGGTCCATATTTCATGATGGTGGGTCATAAATGTGTTCCTTAAATTTTAAAAGTGGGTCATAAATGGGTTACTTAGAAACTTAATGTGTCCTGAATGGGTTTTAAATATGTCATAAATAGATTAGCTAAGAAAACTATAAAAAAATTATATATATAACCTTTAAAAATGTATAAGAAATGATTTTCTCTAAACTGGATTTAATATTGAAGCGTTTTAACAATATATGTCAGATCGAGTATGGGTCGAGTCGGGTCGAGTATGGGTTGCTAGATTTGTATAACACGAAAATGGATCAAAACGGGTTAAATGGGTCAATATGGTTCGGAACATAATTGATTCGACTCAAATCTGACCCGACCCACCCGTTTAACACCTTTACTCACGCATTGTCGTCAACCCTCAATTACCAAAATATTGATAAGATAAACTTTTCTCTTTGCCATGTCATAAAACTTCACCTTAGTTAGAACTATAATGGAGAGCACTTTGAGGGCGCGAATGATAACCATTCTATTTCTGGAATTAATTTTTTGCTAGAAATAAATTTTTCTATTTCTAGTTTGTGGACGAGTTCCTGAGCAGATAAACGCATTTGATAATGACACCGAATTTCTATTCCCCGTAATTGACATTCGTTTGATAACAGTATAAAAATTTTATGGTTACCAGCGCTCGACGGACGACGATCGGCACCGGCTAGCAGTGGACCTGCGAACGGCGAGTTGCCGACCGACGACTGTCGGACAGCGAATGGCAGATGATGTAGAATAGTTGGCAAATGTGTATATCGAAACGTTCCAGCGTTGCAAGAGTGGACAACATATCAAATCAAAGAAGATTGCGATATCGTCGTTTCCCTTGATTATTGCGAGATCAGAGATTTCGGATGCGTTTTGAAGACTTTCCTTGTTATCAATATTTCTTTCTTAATTATGTTATTTGATTTTAAGTCTTTGATTGTTTCCTAAAGGGCGACCTCCCTATAAATAGGCACCTAAGTCATTGTTAAGTTCATCATTATCATTCAGAATAAAAAAATTCTCTTGGAACGTTTTCCAATTATCTCTTCCTCTGCGTCATTTGGTATCAGAGCAGATTTCTCCTGCGACGATGGCTAATAACACCTATATCAATCTTCCCGTAGCTAAGGGCTATGAAAACGAGCCTATTACACGGGCTGAGTTCAACCAGTTTGTGGAGCAAAACGAATGAAGGTTTCAAGAATTACTTGTCGCCATCCAACATTTGTCCACCAACCCCATACTTGGTAATCTTTCGGCCGAATGTGCTCAGGCCGCTCGAGTTCCAGAAGTAGCTATGGAGCTTGGGGCAATTCCCCGACAAAGGCGACAAGCCTATGTCGAGGATTTTGAAGAAGAAGAAGAAGAAGAAGAGCACTTGAACATGCCTATTCGTGGAGGCCGCCGAAACAGCGGATACCGACGAGATCCGGAGCAATATCAATTGAAGGTTGACCTCCCAACCTTCAACGGAAACTTGAATATCGAAGACTTTCTAGATTGGCTCTGGGAAGTTGAGAAATTCTTCGAAGCCATGGAGATCGAAGAGGATCGCCAAGTAAAATTGGTGGCATACAAGTTGAAGGGCGGCGCCTCAGTCTGGTGGGAGCAGACACAGCTAACCCGACGCCGACAAGGAAAAGCTCCCATCCGAACGTGGAATCGGATGAAACAAATGTTGAAGGTTCGATTCCTCCCAACTGATTATGAACAATTATTGTTTCAACAATTCCAGAACTGTAAGCAGCTTAACCGATCAGTCCAAGCCTATACGGAAGAGTTTCTCCGACTCTCTGCCAGCAACAACTTGGTTGAGTCGGAGGCACAACAAACCGCCAGGTACATCAATGGCTTGCGACTCAACATTCAAGATCGTGTTTCACTACACCGTTTGTTTTCTGTTGAGGATGCCCAAGAAATGGCCCGAAAGATAGAGATGCAACTGGAGAGAACTAGCCCCACTACTCGTGCTAACAATTATTCTGCTCGTGGATCATTCAGAAGGGGGAGACAACCAGACGTTTCGGGATCCTCTAATCAGCAAACCAGCGATACGAACCGAATTTTGGGGAGTATTGCCGGGGTGCCCAAGGAACTAGTTATTGCAAACAATCGTAAGACCAATATGAATGCCCAGAATCCATATGCCAAGCCACAACCAATCAAATGTTATAAGTGTAACGAATTGGGCCATCGTTCAAGCGACTACCCACGGCGGAAGATGGCCAATTTAGTCTAGCACGATGACGACATATATGAAGACGACTGGGTGGATGAAGAAGAAGTGGAGGATGAAGAGGGCGAGCATGTTAACTGCATCATCAGGCAACTATTACTAGACACGCAACGGAATAGCGCAACGGAATAGTCTTTTCCGTAGCCGATGTACTATCAACGGCAAAGTCTACGATGTCATTATCGACAGTGGCAGCTGTGAGGATATAGTGTCCAAGGCCTTGGTGGATCATTTACAGTTGAAGATAGAGTCACATCTCTCCCCTTATACAATCGGGTGGATTCGTAAAGGAGCCGAACTCAAGGTAACGCAATTATGTCATTTACCTATTTCAATTGGGAAGTCCTATTAGGACACCATTACTTGTGATGTGGTGGAGATGGATGCATGCCATGTCTTGCTGGGACGACCATGGCAGTACGATATTGACATCACTCACCGGGCCTGGGAGAATACTTATTCCTTTGTGTGGAAAAAGACAAAGATTACGGTGAAGCCGAAGAGTAACACTCTCCAGGTCCTGAAGAAGCAAAGTGCGGGCATTATGCTAAATGTCTGTAAACGTGAAGGAGTGTACATGATTATGGAGAAAGATGATCAACAAGCTGTTATTCGCATTCCTGAGGCTCTTTAGCTCTTGTTGAAAGCATTCAGCGACATTATGCCGAAGGATTTACCTGTCGAATTACTTCCTTTGAGGGATATCCAACATGAGATTGACTTTCTTTTAGGTGTGAGCCTTCCTAATTTTCCGCACTACCGGATGAACCCTAAGGAGAATAAAATCTTACAAGACTAGGTGGGAGAGCTCCTTCGAAAAGGCTTCTTGTGCGAGAGCAAGAGCCCTTGTGCAGTCCCTGCACTCCTCACACCAAAGAAAGACGGGAGCATGTGTATGTGCGTCGATAGCCGGGTAATTAATCGGATTACTGTCAAGTACCGATTTCCAATCCCTCGCCTTGACGACATGCTCGACCAACTTGCTGGATCAAAGGTCTTTACAAAGATCGATCTACATAACGGATACCACCAAGTTCGCATCCACCCCGGTGATGAATGGAAGATGGCTTTTAAAACTAGTGAAGGGTTATACGAATGGCTTGTCATGCCGTTTGGCCTCACCAACGCACTTAGCACCTTCATGCGTTTAATGACTCAGGTCCTCAAACCTTTCATTGGCAAGTTTGTGGTGGTTTTCTTTGATGACATCCTCATATATAGTCCAGATGATCGGCAGCACATGGAGCATCTAAGGGATATCTTGTCGGCCTTGTAGACGAACCAATTGTACATTAATCTGAAGAAATGTAGCTTCATGATAGATCGACTCCTCTTCTTGGGGTATATTGTTGGAGCAGAAGGCTTTCAAGTTGATGCAGAGAAGGTAGCTGCCATTCGTAATTGAGTTCCCTAGACTATTGAGGAGGCGCGCAGCTTCCACGGGCTCGCGACATTCTACCGACGCTTCATCCGAAATTTCAGTACCACTATGGCCTTGATCACCGAATGCCTGAAGAAAGGAAAATTTCATTAGGATGACGAAGCAGAAGCTAGCTTTATTCTCATCAAAGAGAAACTTTCCACGGCACCGGTACTGATGCTCCCTGATTTTGAAAAGGTGTTCGAATTGGACTGTGATGCCTCTGGTGTAGGCATTGGCGCAGTCCTCTCCCAAGAAGATAAGCCTATTGCCTATTTTAGTGAGAAACTGAATGATGTTCGCAGGAGATGGTCTACTTATGAGCAGGAGTACTTTGCCGTAGTACGAGCTATTAAACATTGGCAGCCCTATCTTTATCAACATGAGTTTGTCCTGAACACTGACCATCAGGCACTCAAGTATACCAAGAGTCAGAAGCATCTAAATCGAATGCATGAACGTTGGGTCTCCTTTTTGGAGTAATTCAACTTCGTGCTTGGTCATAAGGTGAGCCACTTGAATAGAGTCGCTGATGCACTTAGTCGTCGTGTTGAAACACTCGTAACCATGCGCACAGACGTTGTGGGCTTTGACCACCTCTGTTCCCTTTATGCTGATGATGACGATTTTCAGGATATTTGGGAGAAGTGTTCTGCGTCAGGCTCTCATGGAGACGTGATCATTCAAGACAAATTCTTGTTCTTTGGCAATAGATTGTGCATTCCCCGCAGCTCTTTGCGAGAACAACTTATTCGAGAACTCCATGGTGGCACCCTCGGAGGACATTTTGGAAGAGACAAAACTATTTCCTTGGTTGAAGAGCAGTACTATTGGCCTCAACTAAAGCACGATGTTGGACGATTTGTGAAAAAGTGCTACATCTGTCAGACTGCCAAAGGCCACTCTCAGAACACTAGTCTTTACACCCCTCTACCTATTCCTTCTGGACCTTGGGTAGACATTTCGATGGACTTCGTGTTCGCCTTCCCCGAACCCAACGAGGTATGGATGCTATTTTTATGGTGGTAGACAGGTTCACAAAGATGGCACACTTCATTCCTTGCAAAAAGACTTCTGTTGCTTCTCATGTGGCGAGCCTATTCTTTCGGGAAGTAGTCCGCTTGCATGGTGTGCCCAAGACAATCACTTCCGACCTTGACACCAAGTTCCTTAGTCCTTTTTGGAGGACCCTGTAGCGCTTATTTGGGACGGATTTACAGTATAGCAGCTCCTTACATCCTCAGACTGACAGTCAAATTGAAGTCGTCAACCGTACTATGGCGGATATCATTCGATGCCTCTGTAGTGACATGCCAAAGCAATGGGATTGGTATCTTGCTCCTGCTGAGTTTGCCTTCAACAACACCGTCAATCGTTCCACGGGTAAATCTCCGTTTGAGGTCATCTATGGGCGAACTCCACAACATACACTGGACCTCGTGCTTTTGCCCAAAATCCCAGGATATAATGTTGCGACTGAGAACTTAGCAATAAAACTGCAGGAGATACAAGAGGGTGTGAAGCAACAGCTTGAAGCTTCTGCCAATGTCTACAAAGCTGCTACATATAAACATCGTCGCCTGAAAGTATTTGCTGAAGGTGATGAAGTAATGGTCTACCTCCGCAAGGAATGATTTCCTGTTGGTACATATAACAAGCTGAAGCACAAGAAAGTTGGTCCCTGCCGAATCGTAAAGAAGATCAATGACAATGCCTATGTTGTTGATCTTCCAGGTGATCTTAACATCTCTTCGACATTCAATGTGGCAGACTTGTTCGAGTATCATTCTCCAGATACTCCCCTTTATCATGATAATAACTCGAGGTCGAGTTCTTCTGAAGTGGAGGAGACTTATGTAGAACAATTGGCAAATGTGTATATCGAAATGTTCTAGCGTCGTAAGAGCGGACAACATATCAAATCAAAGAAGATTACGAGATTTTAGAAGATTGCGATACCGTCGTTTCCCTTAATTATTGCGAGATCAGAGATTTCTGATGCATTTTGAAGACTTTCCCTGTTATCAATATGTCTTTCTTAATTATGTTATTTGATTTTAAGTCTTTGACTGTTTCCTAAAGGGTGACCTCCTTATAAATAGGCGCCTAAGTCATTGTTAAGTTCATCATTATCATTCAGAATAAAAAAATTCTCTTGGAACATTTTCCAATTATCTCTTGCTCTGCGTCAGCGAACTGGTAGATGGAGGCTGGCGACCAATGACAGGGACGCGAGAGAGAGCGAGTGAAGAGAAGAATTCTTATTTCTCATTTTTCTTCCAAAAATAAAAATGCTGAAAATTTTAAGTTCTCATTTTTGTTCAAAATTTTGTTCCAGAAATAGAAAAATGAAATTGCTTTACCAAACGAATTTTTGTTCCAAACCTGTTCCAGATACAAGTTTGGAACAAAATCAGAGAAATAGAAAGTTTAGTATTCATGCCTTGAGTTGTAGACATATTCAATACAAAATCGAGCGCCATTCAAGCGAAAGGATCTGTATAGCTGATCCTAGAGCGCGTCTGTTCCGCGAAAGATGAAAGATCCAAAAAAAAAATATTTTTAATATGGATTGCTTGTATAGCCTACAAAAATGAATGAACGAAGAATTTTTTGCTGTACACGAAAGTGTTTATGACATAAAATTATTGTCAATAACAAATATATTATTTATTGACTAATTATTCCGAGTGTACTACTCTTGTACTACTCTTGTTCAGCTGCCCAAACAATCCACAACTAACAAGTTGGTTAGTTTCTCCCTAATGACAAGTGTCACAGCCAAATCTTAAATGTTGGTGTTTCCTTGGGAGAATTGTCAAAAAAGTCTCAAACCTTTTGCACTTTTGCCAATTCAGTTTTAAACCTTTTAAGTTTGTCGATTCAGTCTTAAATCTTTTCGTTCTTTTCGTCCAAGTTTCCTTGATGGCTACTGTGGAAAGTGCATGATTGAATGATAAATCACCTTCACCAAAAAGTATGACTCCTGTTTTATTTTTATTTTTTGATACTCCAATAGTACGAGCGCGGAAACCGGTTATCCGGAAATTCCTATTGTTCGTAAAAACCAACGTCCTAAAACATGAAATTTCCTCGTACCGTGTCCAAAGAGTTTCTACCCCACACTTCCCAATCTCTCCACCACGATTGTCCTCTCGAGCATTCGAACTGGTTCTAGGGAGGGTCACCTATAATCGATACGAGAAAGCAAATTTCCGTCATCCTAGAAAAGAATTACACCAAGAAAATCTAGCTGTTTCCTCCCTAGGCTGCACAGAGTGCACCAAGTACTTCAGCTACACATAGCAGACTAGGGGTGATCGGTTCCAGGATGGGTGGTTCCTACCCTAGAACCAAGAACCGCCCGCTAGGGACCGGTTCCGCAAAATGTGAACCGTGAACCACCCGCTCGTTCCATGGATCCACCCGAGAACCGAATCACCGGTCCGGTCCGGTTCTCGATTGGATCCCGGTTACGGTCCTACCGAGCACCAACATCAATTAAAAAAGAAAATGGAACCAATCCCTAGTGATTGAAGGAGGATGGCTCAACTTGGGACTTTGGCAATGCATTCCCCACGTTTGCGTTCAGTATTCTTATCACATGAAAAACTTAAGGACGATGTCTTTGCAGGTAACAGTATTATTGTCAGCAATGGAGTCGAGCATCGTGGGAAATGCAATAGCAGTTGATCAACTAATTAACGCAGATTTTCAAATGCATTCATAGTGTACAACACATATCACACATGAAAATAAGTTAGGTTTGGACTCTTTTTTTTTTTTTGACAGATGGGTTTGGACTCTAAGCCTTTGAGGGAGATGGCTTCAATTAAAAGAATATACATTTGTATTATATAAAGGGATCGGTTCAGTTGGGTCGGTTAGATGGTTCCCACCCGAAACCGCGAACCGAACCGGTACCCGCCGGTTCCAGAAAATTGGAACCGGGAACCGGACCAGTACCCGCCGGTTCCATCCAAAATCAACCAGTTGGGTACAGTCCGGTCCGGTTTTGGTGGATCATGTTTTTTGGCTCACCCCTATAGCAGACTGCAATGAAAACCAGAAGCCCCGGCCTCATTGGCAAGTCATTTATGGTCAGACTCTAGTTCTAAGCACCGATGGATGCCAAGAAGGAGAGACTCGAGGCTAGCTTTGGCATTCACTTGTTATGATATCCAGCGAATGAGTTACCGGGAGCAACCATAGATATCCAGCATAGTCTGATCGATACAAATTAAAGAAGTTCCAGAAGCAATCAAAAGCACAAACCGGCGGGCGACATTGTCAACGCGCGCCATATCATCGGCACGAGGCCTAACATAAGTCCCAATCATTGTAAAACTCAAGTAGACAAAGTGAGAAAGAAACCATGGCGAGTGATGTGACCGACAGGCTACAGCAGCATTAGGAAGAAGCTACATCCGATGAGCATGGTACCGGTTTGCCTTTTTCTCCTTCCTTTGGGCAAATGAGTATCTGATGTACCATAGAGACAAGTTCCCTGCATATACAATCCCTCGTCAGTGACAGAACAGCAAATGGTTAACTCGTGTTATTTCCAAATCACAAACGTAAAAGAGCAACCATTTTGTATTTCTGTAATCACAAAAGGGGTAGAGTCCTTAACTGCCAGGTATAATCCCATATTGGCACACGGTCTCCGTTGTCATCCATGCATTTCACGTGCCACCCGCTGCTTCCGTCGATCAAGTTTCCGCGGAAGTTGAACATCTGATCAAGCCCGTGAATGAGCTCATCATAGCCTTTCAACCGTCTGAGGTCGACCGGCCTTCCTGGAGCAGTTCCACTTATCATAACCTGCCATGTAAAGGAGAGATTATTTCCTGAAAGTGACTTTGCAGACTGAAATTTTCCATTAAAGAATCTACAAGGAATATAATTTAAAAGAAACATGAAACAAGCCTTCTAAGAAAAGAATGAATTGCAGGTAGGTGTCTAGCTTCGACAGCTTCAAATGGGAATTGTTTTCAATCTTTCAATCTCATGAGAGACTACATGTTTCAAATTTCTAAATGATGACAAACATCCACCAATGTCGGATATTGTTTGTGAATTCCAGGGAAATTTTTCTCGTAGCATTTCAAGCCTGAATTTTTCAAACCGCCCGGCTTTTATGTCAGCTTATCAATAGAGTTCCAACTTTTATCAGCGACTGAACAGCAGTTACTAATTCTTTCTGTCGTGAACAGAAGAGTTAGTTTGAGAAGTTCCTGGTACCTGCACAAAGTCGCGGGACTTTGATAATGGAGGAACTGAAGAAGGGCTAGACAGTTCACTGGAGTTGGCAACTTGTGGTGAAGGGAGCTCTGATACGTCATCTACTAAATTGACACCAAAAACCTTGCATTTCCTGAAGCGATTTGTCTTGGCAAGGGTTTTGTCATTATCATCCTTTGTTTGAGAAGTCATCCGTGCCTGGGAGGTGGAGTTAGCAGGGCTGATGTCTTGTGCTGACAAGCTTTTATCAGGACCACGTCCTGGAGCGATGCATGTTGGAGGCCAGTGACCGCTCGGACCCGAACTTTCTCTTTTACCACCATCACCTACCAAAAATGCACTCTCAGGATGCTGATGACACGCATTATGCACTGCTAAGTGAATTTGACCTTGTGATTCCAACTGGACATGTTGGATTGGAGTGGGCAAACATGGTACTAATGGTAATGGCCATGGCGCGTTGGATTCATAAATTGGCAAATTAGATTTTTCTTGACCTTGAAAGACCCCCAAATGTCTTCGAGACTTTGGTGCAACTGAAGTCCACTGGGATCCTGCAGAATCGAACTACAATGGATAAATAACAGAGGAGTTACATAGAGGGGAATCTCCCAGGTATCTTGCCTCCAGTGTTTGCCCACAGAAGACTCACTTCGGTGTGAGATTCATTGCAGGTTCTAAAGCGAAAAATGCAGGGATACTGACCATCCATTACGAATGTAGGAGGCCAATGCAACGGTAAGTTATGTGGACAAGTCCTCTTTAGCGAGGTTGGAAGAACGGTTTGCTTCTTCGTGTCTGGGTCTAGGGGCTCAATATCCCACGGAGAAACTCTTTCTGGGCGTATATATTTGGCAAGTGTGGAATCCCATTGCACCTAAATGGTTGAACAATTCAATAAGTAGATGAAGAAATAGAACTTTTGAGATGATGAACATCAGCAATTTTAGAGAATGCGTGTTCAAAATGCAAGATACATCTCAAAGAGAATGAAATGGACGATTACCTTGATACATCTCCAGTCAGAGCCAGGCCATCTCATCTGGTCAATATCTTCTATGCCAACTACAGTGCCTCCAAGCCTGTTCATGTCATTGATCAATTGAGAAATTTCAAACGGAATAAGAAAGAATAATAATAGCAGATTAGTTCTTGGGGAGGAAGAATCCAATCAGACCTAAAAAAAAACTGCGTACATTGTGGTTTACGACCTCATCTAATCCGGAGAGTTAGGACAGATTTTTTTGTATGAGAAAACAAACTCAAATAGCAAAGGTTTCCGGAAGTCACCTCTGTTCTCCACATCCTTCGTCTTCAAACTTCATCCTAAATCTTTCTCCGATAAAATAGCCATTTGCCATTGCTTTCATGTACTGGTCATAAGCAATGATGAAACCTGAAGTACATGCCCTGTGGAATGCAGAATGTAGTCCACACTTAGACAACTAGAGATACGTTCGCACAGTTTCTCAGATATCTTGCACACATGTCATGCATAAGATAGTTTACCAGGGACGACAGTACACTGTAAACATGGTTCCAGTAGAAACTGCATGCAAGGCACTGGCTAGTATGCCGTGGCGCATGCTGTGGGCAGATAGGACAGAGGATGATGTGGTCGTTTGAGATTTCATCAAACGGCGTACACCAATGCGCACATCTCCATCCCTTCCTCTGCAAGAGCAAAGAAAAGTTATTACCCTGGAACAAAACAACCAGAAGTGAAGACACAGAGACATCATTTTTATGTCTTTTGTTAGAAAAATTTCAAGCAGAATGGGGCAGCAAGGGTGCATCATCAGAGACAGGTATAAGAGTGAAAGAGAGAGAGAGAGAGAGAGAGAGAGAGAGAGAGAGAGAAACCTAAGGAATATGCATGCATCGCCAGTGACCAGCTTCTTTGAAGTTAAAAAATCACTCCAACCTCTTGTGAGCAAATGTCTTTTTGGTGTACCTACACACGTCATGGAAAAGAGCAAGCTATGAAAAGATGAAATCATGTGGGAAATTGCGGTTCATATCGTAAGAATTGGTTCATTACCATCCAATCCAGGAAATTTGATTTGATTTGACATGCACGGGAAGGGGGATTACATCTAACGTTCCATAAAAGAACTGAAAACAGCATATTGATTGTTGTCAAGTGCTTCCATGATGTACCAATGATGAACAAAAAAAGAATTGTTTGTACCTCTTCGTCTAGTACTTTGGTAAAGTAGTAGAGATGAACACTGAATTAAACTAAGAGTAGGAGTGCCAATTCAAATCTATGTATCAAGAAGAATTCTACATGATTCTTATCCGGGAAATGCACACAGAACGTTGAGGAATGCATTATTGTTCTGATGGCACCTCATTCAACAGGGACTTTTCAGATTAAATATGAGAAAATCCCAGCATATCATCATGGTATCCAAGCGAACTGTCATCTATTCTGTTTATGTGTTGAAAAACAAAGGACCACTACCACCCTATATTCAAAAAACTTAAGCTATAAAATGAAAGCATGATTTACTATCTAAAGATTCTAGCCCACCCCGTTAGGTCCATGGGGATTTGGCACAAGATTAAAGCATTAAAAAGGATTAGATGGATGCACAATGAGAGATTTGAATACAAGATCTCTTGCTCTAACGCCACATAGAACTTTTGAGTTAATGAAACTTATCTAAAAATTAAGCCAGCAGATGAAGCTATGGTTAATGTTTGAATGTTCCACTATATACAATCATAGAAATTAAGGATAGCTTATCAGTTATGACATACATCAGTAGCATCAGCAATAGAAAAGCAACAACCATAGGAGAGCACACAAAGCAAGTACTTCATAATTTTTTTCAGCACGAAGTTATTTGATTCAATATTATTACCACGGTAAATGTGGCGGAAATGCCATTCCTTTCCATGCAAGTCTTTTGTCACAAGATCTTGAACTGGATGGTGCTGTGACTTGTCCTGTAACAACAACCACAACATGAACATTTGCCCACCCCTCCTTCATTCGACACTAACAGCATAAGCTGGAGCACGCATAAGCCATAGCCGGGACATTATAATGTAGCTATTATTCCATGGTCAATAGACGCGTGACCCTACATGTTTTATCTAGTTGTATGTTGTAATTTTCAGATACAACCTGTAAACTGGGACCATTGTACCGTTATCACTCCAAGTTGTTATTTTTAGCACGTAAAAAGCCAAAAGAAGCCAAAACAGTTAACCTAGGTCTTACTGTATCTAGCTAATGTACTGAAGGAAAACATCATTGCAATGACAACAACTAACCAGGTAAGGAAGGCATTCGTCTGCCGGCCGCTTAGGAAGAGAGCATCCACCATGTGTGCTTATATCAGATTGAGTCAGAATTTTGACAAAGAAAGGTGAATTGTCCCTTGGAGGCGTTGGTGAAGATTTGCAGTTAGAATTGACCTCATCTTGCTGCAAAATATGCCAGTAGAATGTAAAGATTTGATTAATCACCAATCTTTCAAATGGAAAGAGCATGTGAATTGCACCCAAGATGAATTAATTTAGTTTGATGACAATAGCATCTGGATGCACGTCTTATCACTTACCCAAGATTCTGTAACTTTAAGGAAGTAAATTATAGGAATAGGAAAAATAATTTGAAGCAAGTTCCTGCATGAATCATTCGAAGTTCAAAGTGGAAAGATCGAGCAAAGATGTATCAAGTTTCACATTTGCTAACCTTTGCCTCTGGGAGCAATGTAACTTGTGCAAACACTTCATCTGTATGAATCTCAGCCTACAAGAAAGAGAGATGTCTCTTAATACCATAACAAATCAAATTTTAGAATAAATGAGTTGCAAAGTGCAAAAAAATCAGAAGATTAACCAATGGAAGTCTTCTACCATTGAAATATACCTTAAGCTGAACACAAACAACCTTGCAGAGGATTTTTGAGGGCAATTTGTAGATAGGCATTTCCACATCACCATCACGGTTTGTATATGCCTCAACCTAAGACCAAGTTTAGCCAACATGATCACTGACATTAGCAACAGAGGAGGATAGTTTGATACCCAAGTACAAAAGTATCCTAAGAAATGATAATACCAAACTACTATGTGCTAATTCCCAACAAATTCCACTGAAAATATGGTGGATAAAGAGGTTCAGATGTTTACGAGCAAAAAAAGTATATCAAGCCGAGAGAAAGAGTAACGCAGTGGGCACATGGTCCCATTTCTACAGTAGAACTGATTCCAGTCTGACAATCCCTACTTCCCGGGGTAATTGATCTATAAGAAAGCATTTAGGTAGTTTGCTGGAGAATTACATCGCTCTTGAACTAGGCTTTTATTTGAAAAGTAACACTGATGAAACTACAACAAAGGCTACAATCCCGAATGACCGAAAATCGCGTTGAGATGATCTGATGCAAATTGACGTCGTGCTGGATAATTACATTGTTTTTGAACTAGGCACTTTATTTGATTAGTAACACCGATTAAAATACTACAAAGTCTAGAATCTACAATGACCGAAAGTCACTGTGTGATGATCTGAGAATACGAATTCATGTGGTGCCCAACTGTTAATTTTGGCTAGGATCGTTGGTCAAAATATTCGATCGACTTTGTCGACATATTTGAGTTAACAGAGAATATCACTTTGAATGAATTCACAATCTGCACCAAGTGAGTAATGGTAAGTGACATAGTTAGTCTGAACATTGCTAACAAACGCTTCTGCCCATTTTACAAATCCCAAAAGCAAGGTGAAGTCCTCAGATTTTGAGTAACAAATCCGTCCTCACATTGTAAGATCATTCCAATTGGAAGAGAAGGTGAGAGATCTATTTTGCAAGCAATTTGACCGTCAAGCGAATCGTCTGTACCCTTCTCCCCACCAGTTATTCCCATAAGATTCAAAATTTTGACATCATCTGACAGAAGAATCAGGAAAAGATTCATAGAAGGGGAGGAAGTACCTGCTCAATGTGCCCTTGGGGGAAGTAGAACACCGTTTCCCCAGCTTTAGGAACATAAACCAAGGGGCCGGCGCAAGCTTGCCATAGTTCCTCGTCTAAATCATCTCCTCTCCCTGCGTCACAGCAGAGAAATTCCAGTGTTTGGAGATGAAACAGTGGCAAGGAAAAGCAGCAATCTACGAGCTCGATCCTTACTTACGAGAGCTTGATCGATCGACTTAAAACCAAAATTCAGAGCGAATTAACTGTTATGTTGTTCACTTATTTTTCTTCAACACAATAATCAAGCAACGCCTCATCTCCGAAAGCTAACGACGAAATTGTTTGTGAGCACTAGAAATTCTGTAGAGCCTCCATCCAAGAAGGGGGGTAAAAATGAAAGTCAGGCTAAAGTCAGCCTCAACCCGCCAGGTAGCAATAGTCCATCGTGAATCTGAATCATCAAGCTCTTTACATAGCATCTAACCTCTTGTTTCCCGAAGAACAATCAGACGCAGGGGAGCAATAAGGGAGCCAAGAAAATAACCAGTTCCGATGTTGTAGTAGGAAGACGAGCGGCCGTAGTTGCTGGATCGTCCGCTCTCGACACAAGAGCTCATCTCGCTGTATCTCCGCGTCAATGCGTGTCGGTCAGCTGCAAAAGCAGAGCGAGAGAGCGCAGAAATTAAAGAAGAGAGCTCGCGAGCACACGCGAACGGGACAGGGAAGGCGAGTATAACGGCTCAGCAAATTCAGGCCGACGATTGGGCCAAAACTCTCTCTCTCTCTCATCTCTCTGAGCGTACGTACCTGCTGCTGCTTGTGGTGTGACGAGCCGTCCTCTGAGCGCGTCTCTAGGCGTAAAAACGTCCCGGCTGCAATGTGTCGTACGGCGTACGAGGTGGCGGTGATGGTGCTCGTGAGCTCTCGTACCGCCTAGAGAGAGAAACAGGAGAAGGAAGGAGAGAGAAGGGGAGAGGGGCGTTGTGTTGCAGAAGAAATATAACACAAAGAGAGAGAGAGAGAGAAAGTGCCTTCTTCGTCTTGGCGTGGGGGGTTGGGCGATGTTTGCTACTCTGGCCGCGATACATTCGATGAGCAACGAAATGTCTGGTTTTTGAGACTGCACTTGTCTGCATGCATGCATGTCTGATCTCACCTATGTTCCCATTCCATTATTTTCTTCATTTTTCTTTTTCTTTTGAGCTCTCCGAATAATAAAAAAATTCGAGTAGATTAATTTGGTGAAAAGCGTGACAGGCATAAATTTTGCGATTCTATACATACCGATCCATACGAGATTCTTTTTTTGTTTTTACCACGGTATTAACATAATCTATTGTAATAAGTCCATCTCGACATCGTCTCGTGTAAATTACTCTAGAAGACGGCAATGTTAAAGATTTGGTCATTTTCTTCTTGGCCACATCTAAGAGTAATGCATTTGGAATGGCAACATGTTGACTTCAACTTAGATACCAATATTATATATATAATTCGTTCTGTATATAGATTGTATCTAGACATTTCTGAATTTCCTATGTGTGTCGCCCTCTAGACCAATGTGTCGTATATATTCTTGTTTAATACAAATTAATCTCTTCCTTTCTTTTTATACAATGGTTGAAATAACTCGTTTTTGGTGCCCGTTGACATATACATTTCTTTTGCATAGAAATGTCGTTCAATTAAGTCCAAATCATACTCGTTGGAAACCTCACTCACTTTAGGCTTCTTCGGCGTGTGAGAAAATATTAGGTCAGGCCGGCCCATTCAATGGACGACTCGTGGCACCATGTGTCGTTTTGAATCCCACCACACACGGTCTTTCTCTTCCTTCTCTCTCCTCTTGTGCTAACTTGCTTTTCTTTTTGAAAAATGATTTTCTGAGATCTCAATCGTAGATTCACACATCATCATCGCGTGTTTGCATAAAGCACTCATTGATTGGGAGATCGTACGGTAAAAAATAATTGACAATATTGTCAGACTGTCAAGCCAGCTGAATTGGCCAAGAGGGCCTAGCACTGGGGATAGCATACTTAGTTTCAGATTCAAGCTTGTCTCTGCTTCCTACCTGGTATCAGAGCCATCACCATCGAGACCGAGTTAAGATTAAGATTCGAAGTCAGGACCTGTATGGTGAGAAGAACGAGTCTGATCTCATGGAAACTCTTACAAATTCTTCACCTGTTCACATCGACTCTCATGTTTCTTTAGCCCATCCTCCCGAGCTTCGAACATCTTCGGCATCCAAGATGGACTATCTCTACGAGGTAGCCTATCTTAATGAAGAAAGCAAGATTTTAGAAACTCAACTTCCTTTGATGAATCTTTATTCTGCTTTTTCAAAACCCTCATCTTTCTCTCCTATCAAATCCATCAAACACCTCATCAAACATACCCCTCGAACTTTTAAGGAGTATGTCCAGTCTTCTAAATTTGACCAGCACCCTATATTGTCCACCCAGCAAGAGCAATTTATTACTCTCAGTATCCCTCAAGAATTCCCCCTTCAGTGGGCTCAACAGGGTTACACACACCTCCATTTTGGAGCAATCCGTCTTGCTCTCTCCTTCCATGGACGTAAAGGGTTACCTGTTGTTACACGAGTAGCTTTACTCGACACCCGCTTCATTGACTATCAACATGCCTGCATTGGGACGATTCAGACTACTCTGAATGCCGGCACTGTTTTTGTCACTCTTTCCCCAAACTTTAACATGGCCCTTGCTGATCCCAGTATTTTATTAGCCCTTAAAGTGCAGCTGCAAATCACTGGAGCTCCCCAGACTCCTGGATCTATAGCCGCTACTTTGCACTACCAGATTATCTACAGAGTCCAGAATCATGCTATTGATCTCAATCTATCCAGCTCGGAAGATGCCTTATTCATCTCTGTTGATCATGACCAGACCTCCTGTGTTCATGTGCCAAGACAAATCCCTAGAGATCAGCTTGTCAAACTCCTTCCAGATAGTTGGGTGACCAACTATGAAAAACTCCACCAGAACACCAGGCCAGTCCAATCCTCTGAATCCCAAGTTACCAAAAAGAAGGATGGTACTGTTACCATCAAGTTCACCAAGGAAAAGGAAGAACCCTCTTCTATTTTCCTTTCTCTTCCTACCATTATGTGTTTCACCCCAACTGATCCAGTCAGCATGGAATGTCTTGATCTTAAAGAGTTTGTCCAGTCTTTCGACTCAAATGGGCAACCCGTCCATTATTTTAAGGATCCTATAGGACACTATTTTTAGAACATTGACTGTGCTTGTCCGTCATGTTCCCGAACTGAAGAAGAAGATGACAGACCTTCCTTCAAGAAGAAAAAAGAAGAAGAAAGATTCTCTCTACCGGAGGTATCTTGACGGTGACCCCACGGTGGGACTGGAGAAGATAGTGGAAGATTCCAGTTCATGGTCTAGTATGGAACTCCCAAACCTTCTCAAATCACATTCCCACCACCTCATTGTTCACATGAACCAAGACTCTCACCACCATTACCTCCGTTACCGAAAAAATCTGTTACCTCTCCTTTCTATAAGCCTATCTAGAAATGGGTAAAGAAACATTCTTACCCATTGATCTTCCCGAACCATATACATGCACTCCTAAACCCGAACCACCTCCAGTTTTACCCAGCATATGTATGTTCCAACCTAAAGATTTCCCTCTACTCTAGACACCAATTGAGTCCAGCAGTGGCGTCAAATTCCCTCCATTGGAAAGTTTCTCTGATCCGCCGCAAAAGTATTACCATTCACCCAAAATACCTGCCCCTAATGATGTGGATGCTCATGGACGACGTAAAGGACCCACTCCAGCTAAGGCTATCTTGAACTAACAGACAGAAAATGCTCTCGCTCAAAATATGGTCCTAAACACAGTCTCTATCTACCCATCTTGAACGAGTAGATCAGACAACTGCTGTGTCTAAGAAGATGTTAGAAGACTTTCAGAAGAGGCTTCATCTACTAGAAACCAAGCAGATCCCCCCTAGTCATTACCTGGATCAGACCCGAAAATTGAAAAGCTCAGGCGTCAGATCCAAATTCTTCAGAACCAAAAGCCTTTTGCACCTTCTGAATCTTTTCTATTCCCTTCTATCACACCAACTCCAAGATCAGGATCCTCTCCCCCAGGATCTTCTTCATCATTTGTAGCTGTTCTTGATTCAGCTGCCCTCCACCAAAATCTAATTTCCTATCTCTCAAAGAACGCCTAAAAAAGTTAGACAAAGAGGCTCGAGAGAAAGAGAAAGGAAAAGCACCTGTACCTTCAGCGCCATCACCTCCATCTCCTCCACCCTCACCCAAAAATCCACCTTCGTCATGTATGGTGTCAAACCCCCTGGAAAATTTCCTCAGACACCAAGTCCAGATCCCTACTATTTCCACCATAAACTCACCACCAAACCCTCCTCAGAGTGAATCATCTGATTTAGAGTCTTCTGATGACTCATCCCAGTCTGATAAAATCATGATGGCAGACCTAGTATCAGAACCAGATATAGAAATGCCTTCAGAACCAAAAGTGGTTCATCCTTCTACTGGTACTTCGACTGCTTCATCATCTAAGGCATACTTCACCTTGGATGATATGCCATACCATAAATGGTATGATCGACTCCAAGAGTTCCATGCCTGGTTAACCACTAGGCACCTCACGGAGCACAGTACTTATGAAGTCCTCCTTGAATTCTCAAGTAGGTTCACGAGAGCCTTGAAAGACTGGTGGAAAGCAGCCGCCAAACAAGATCAGATGTATTTCTTGACTCAAAGCCTAGATAATGCCACCCAGCTTATTCACCTGTTCTTTGTTGGCAAGCCGGACAGTACCATTGAGCTCAAAAGAAAAGAGTTCTTTGAATGAAAATGTTGGTCCATGGCCAGAAGGGACCTTAATCGACATTTTAAAGAAATGGTAAAGCTCTTTTACCTATTAGGCGCATATTGGAATGTTAAACTAATCTTCTTGGCTTCCATTCCCAAAGAAGTCGGCCAAACTGCTGAAAAGAATTTGCAAGCCAAACAGAGGCCTATAGCAGAAGCCACACTTGGAGAAATCCAACAAGCAATCCACATAGCACTTGAAGAGCTATGTCATCGAAAGAAACTTTTCAGAAGTTACCTTCGAGAAAATGGAGAACTTGATAAAGCCTGCGTTAAGCCAGGTTGGAAGATTAAGTGTTCCAAAGACTACAGTGACCCTTCCTGTTCTGGTCACAAGAAAAAGAGACACTTCAAGAAGTTTTCCTTCAAGAAGAAACGAGGCAGAGGCAAGTGGAAGTTCCTTCGCAGAAGAAAGCATCATTCATCTTCTCATTCTTCCAAGAAGAAATCCAAATCTGACAGATGTTACATTTGTAATAAGAAAGGACACTTTGCTAAAGCATGCCCCAAGCAAAGCGTCAAGGAAGTCATATGATCCAGAAAATAGCACATACCACTAGTGTTCCGCTTGATGATGACGACCTTGAGTCAGTTTTCTCCATCGACGATGAACCCTCAGCTGAAACCCTCAATGCTATACGGACATATTCTTCAGACTCCAAACCATCTTCAGAAAATGATATTTTCACCTTTTTTCCCAATTCCTTCCATATTCGAGACCCAATTTTTCATCCCTATATTCCTATCCAGATCCTTCTTCCTAAATACCATAAATCCATCCAAGTGATTGCTCTTATTGACACTTGAGCCACTGCATCCCAAATGGACACAAAAGTTCTACCAGAAGAATTCTGGACACCTTACACAAGGTATTTCAACTCTGCTTTTGGTGACACTTTTGCTACCCGATTCCGTAGTAAGTCAATCACTCTTCAAATTTTCCCCCAGTGCTCAGTCACTACAAAAATTCTTGGGTGTAATTCCCTTGATAAAGATCTCATCATTGGTTGGGATATTTTGACCCAACTTCTGCAACTCAGAATTGTACCTACTGGTTTACAGTTCAAAGACCAGTTTCGAAAATTTATGGATATTCAAAGACTCTTCATCATTCGACCAGAAATCCTTAATCCCATCACCTAGAGTCTTTTGTCTTGTTGTTCTGAATCCCACTCACAGTTTTCCCAGATCTGTTCCCATCCTTTATAGAAGAATCCAGCTTTCTTTGTGAGACTTCCTTTCAAGAAAAATGAGGATATCAATTCTACCAAGGCCAGTCATTCTAGCATGAATCCAGAACACCTCTCCCTTGCTCAGCAAGAATGTGCTGAATTGCTCGCTCAAGGTCTCATTGAACCTTCTGATTCCCAATGGGCTTGTGAAGCCGTCTATGTCAACAAATGAGCAAAGCAAAATCGTGGTAAACTTCGGTTGGTAATTAATTATCAGCCTTTGAATCAGTTCCTCCAGGATGATAAATTCCCTTTGCCCCACAAAAATTTCCTTTTTCTCAGCCTTGCCGAGGCTAAGATCTATTCAAAGTTTGATTTTAAAGCTAGATTTTGGAAATTAGGTATACATCGTGGAGACAGATCCAAAACAGGGTTTTGTATTCCAAACCAGCATTTTCAATGAACAGTAGTCTCTTTTGGACTCAAAACTGCACCTTCTCTCTTCCAGAAAGCCATGTGCAAAATTTTCGAGTCAATCTTAGCAAAATCCCAGATCTACATTGATGACATCCTCCTTTACAGTGCTGATGAAGAATCTCACTGTAAACTTTTAACCCAATTTGCTGAAATTGTCCAGAAAAATGACATTATGCTTTCTCAGAAAAAGATGATCATTGCCCAAAAGGAGATAGAGTTCTTTGGTATGCATTTGAAAGAAGGAACCTATTGTCCAGGCCCCCATTTTGCTGAGGAATTGCAAAAGTGCCCCTCTAAGGACCTTACGGTAAAACAGGTGCAGACGTTTCTTGGCATTGTTAATTATCTCAAAGACTTTGTTCCTAAGATCTCCAAAGCACTTCATCCATTGCAACAGATACTAAAGAAGCATGCACCACCATGGGGACCAAAGCAAACTAAAGCGGTCACCTATTTGAAAGAAATGTTGCAACATCTCCCCCCGTTGCAAATCCCATCCTCAAGTAAAAGGATATTGCAGACAGATGCAAGTGACAAATATTGGGCAGCCATTCTCCTTGAAGAAATTGATGGTAAGCGCCAGATTTATGCGTACAAAAGTTGACGGTTTACTCCAGCAGAGATCCATTACCATTCCACTTTCAAGGAGATCCTAGCAGTCAAATATGAATTAAAAAGTTTGAATTTCATCTGATCGGACACCAATTCTTTATGGAAATGGAGATATCTTCTTTCCCCCAGATGTTAAAATTCAAGCAGAAGCAGATTCCTCACCCCCAACTGCTAAGGTGGGCAGAATGGTTTTCAAAATACTCTTTTGATACTAAGCATCTTGCAGGAAACAAGAATATCCTTGCAGATTTCTTGTCCAGGCCAAAGCAGCCAGTTGCCTCTATCAACATGTATGTACGCAGGGAGCCTCTCCTTGGTAGATATCATACAGTTGATATGAAAGGAAGATAGAATAGCCTCAAATATCCTCCTGATGTTCCAAACCTTATCCATAATAATCAACTTACTCCTAGTCTCCAAGAATTCCTTGACCGGTACCATTTAAGGGTCTTTAGAGACTATGGTGGTTTAATGTTGAAACCAAATGGACTCCATTCTGCATACCCATTCATTCAACCTTTACGATGGTCTCCTGATGAAGAATTTTCAGAAGAATTGAAATGGATATTCTGGTATATGTTCAACCTGTATACCGTAGCCATTGAATTTCCCACTGAGAAGATTGTTAAAATTATATCTAGAGCACTTAGAGGAGATTATTCCAACCAAAAAACTTGATAGATATGTTGTTATGGTTTCAAGCACTCCTTGCCTAGAAAGCGGTATTCACATTCCAAAATCATGTAGGAAGACCAAAGCCTGAAAGAAACACTGTCATGCTCTTTCACAGACCATGGACATTTGTTAGTCTGACTAGAGATGTAAAATCAGAACCGAGCATGATTGGAACAACCACATACAAGCCCCAATTCAATTTGGAAGTTGCTCGTGTTTATCAAACTTTTTGAGTTGCATGCGTCTATTCCTCGAGAGTACAGAGAGCTTCAAAGAATCCTTTGCCAGGAAAATTGCACTATTCCTCGAGAAGTGTGGCCTTCTGATGCAGATGATGTATCTTGGGATTATTCTGATTCATGGAGCTGCACAAGAGAAACCATCCAAGAAACCCAGGATTATTTCCATCAGCAGAATCAGCTATCAATGGATACATCCATGGACACGGATTCCCAGGATCAATGGGGAGGTCCTCTCTCCCAGGACCCCTATGCACTTGATGATATCCCCTCCAGCTCACAGAACAATAATTTCACCGAACCTGGGAAAATGAAGAATTCCTCTGGAAAGCTTTCAAAAGGCAAAAAGATGGATCAAACAGCTCGGACAGCTCAGAAGATAACATTGAAGAAGGATTTCGAAACAAAGTATAAAGTCTTTTGTCCTGTTGTGTCACATGTGTGTTTCCTCCAATAATTGGCCTTTAGAGGTCAAAAGTTGTATTGAAATATACTATTCACTGATCAACGCTATTCATTGTTCATTGTAACAGTAGATAGATTACTATTTATGAATAGTATCGAATCTGCGAATCCAATATTTTTGTCTTGTTCAATTGTGTTGCCTATATAAGGCCCTTTGTATGATAAAAAGAGATAGATCTTGCCTTCCACTAATATCAGAGTGAAGTTTTCTCAACATGAGTGTCTAAAATCTTCCCCCTTCTTCTCATCCAAACATGGTTCCTCGATTACTAGAACCCTCTTGTTAACCCGGTAGTATGGTGTGGTTCAGTATGCTCTCCACTTGCCACTGAGTGTGAAACTTGTGGATTAGAAATTTCTACCACCTTGAGGGTTGAGCTTCAAGAATGAGTCTAGAAACTAAAATGAAGTCCCCTGAATTGGCCAAGAGGGCTTGGCACTGGGGATAGCATACCTGGTTTCAGATTCAGGCTTGTCTCCGCTTCCTACCTGGTCTTTGTTCTCACGAAGCCTTGGCCCTGGTCCACAGAGCTCGACCATGTCTGTGTCCCCTCTCTCTCTCTCTCTCTCTCTCTCTCTCTCTCTCTCTCTCTCCACCATCTCTTCCTTTTTTCAACATCTGTGCCAGAGCCTTGGCCCTGGCCACGGAGCTCGACCTCGAGCCTAGAGCTTGCGGTAGCCATGGCAGCTTGAGTTTCGAGCACACAAACTTGGCCGTTCTCTTGTCGCTGAGCAACGGAGTGGTGAGGAAGATCATCCTGTCCTACACCTACGTTGCGTTTGGATCTTCCTCTCCTTCACAGTCATCGTCTACAGCAAGTACATCCTCGACCGCAAGCTCTACAACTGGCCCTTCCCCATCTTCCTCACCCTCCTCCACATGTTCTTCTGCTTCCCCCTCGCATTCCTCCTTGTCAATGTCTTCAAGGTCGTCGAGCTCGTCGCCATCTTCGGCGACCTCTACCTCACCTTCGTCGTCTCCATCAGATAAGAGGGAGTGGAGAATTCGCAACGACGAGAGAGGCGAGTGGAGGGGGTTTGGTGAAGAAGACAGCGTAAGAGAGAACGGAGGACTTTATGATGGTAGGACCTAGGAGTGGCGCCACATGTCAGTTCAATGAATAGGCCGGTCTTTCTTTATTTTTTTCGTTTTTCTCTTTTTTCTCTTTTTTTCTTTTTTCTGTTTTCCTATAGATTTGTTTTCTTTTTTTTTTTTTTTTTTTCTATCCCTCATTCCTCCATCGGCCTCAAGCGAGGGCCGCCCTCGCCATCCCAACCGAGGCCTGGCCTCGGGCGAGGGTTGCAAATTGCCTAGGCGGGCAATTTGCCGCCCTCTGCCTTTGCCAGATTGAGCGTGGTTTGCCCTTGCTAGCCCAGGCGAGAGCGTGCCAGGGGATGGAGAGAGCAGCCTTTCGCCAGATCGTGCGAGGGTTGCCCTTTCCTGCCCAGGCTCGAGAGTCCCTTGTGCAAGGCCAGTGGTCGTCGACCATTGCCGGGTTTGTCGATGAAGGGAAGAAGGGAAGAAAAAAAGTGTGAGAAAAGTAAGAGAGAACAGAAGAAAAGGACAAAAATGATAAAATGAAAAATATTAAATTGTTATTGAATTTTGTCTACGGCAGCGCCGGCCGGTATTCACGTCAGCAATTTCTAGCCAAAATTAGCTAAATGGACTCAATTGACAAAAGATAAAAAGGTTTAGGATTTAATCGACAAAATCAAAGATTTAAAACTGAATTGATAAAATTGTAATATGGTTAAAAAATTTTGAACAAATTTTCCGCCCACCTCGCGATACCGCAAAGGGGCCGGCCTACATAATATTCACTCGGCCGCGGTGTTCCCCATCTCTCCACCATTCCCGTCTCTCCTCTATTTTATGCCGTGTATGTTTCTTCCACGTGCGATGCTTTGATTTTGACGGCCATTCTTTATACGTGCTCTAGTTTCAAGGGAAAATTGGTGGCAAGCAATGATTGTCAGGACAAAAATAATCGCTAAAGAGGAATGTAAGTATCGTTCTTGCCCGAATGCAGCATGTTTTTTCGGAAAGCGATGCGTTTGGGCTCGACTTGGATCCCAATGTTTTCTCAATGTACATAATTCGCTGGAAGTGATAGAGTGAAGCGAGACTATAACAAATGCGTGCATGATAATCATTCTATTTCTCTATTTATGTTTCAGGAACAGGATTAGATCAGAAATTCATTTGGTAATGCAATTCTATTTTTTCGTTTCTAGAACAAATTTTTATTCCAGAAATAGATTTGAAAGAGAAATGAGAAGCTAAAAATTATAACTTCTCTGTTCTAGAAACAGAAATGAGAAATAACGTACCAAAGCCAGTCGTTTTTTCGCAAGTCCTCGTCGCGCTCTCTCTGTCACCCTTCCTTTGTCTGTCGCCCCGCCGATCTCTGCCAGCCGCCCCGGCCCATCGTCGGCCTTCGCCGACCCCCACCGCCAGCAACCACCGCCGTCGCCACCCCCGTTGGCTGTCGCCGCCAACCACTGCCCACCGCATGCGGCTAGCCACCGTAGCCCCCCGCCGCACCGCCGACCGCCACCACCCCTCGCCACCAACCTATGCCGCCCACTGCCACCCTTCGTCGGCCGCCGCAACCACCGCCGCCGCCGGAGTAAAAAATAAATAATAATTTTTTATTTTTAAATAGTAAATAATGTTTTCTAATAATAATAATTATTTTTTTAAGAAATTTAAAAAAATTTAAAATGAAGTTGAAATTTTTCGTAGAAGATTTTGTGTTAATAATATTCCAGAAGTAGAAATTTTCAACCGTTATCCAACGAACTTCTGTTCCAGAAACAGAAATTTTATGTCGTTATCAAACGCATTTTTTTGCTCAAAAGCTCATCCAGAAATTAGAAATAGAAATCCATTTCTAGCCAGAAATTGATTCCCGAAATAGAATGGTTATCATGCGCGCCCTAAGTCTCGTCCTCTCTTCGGGGCACACGTGTAGTCGCGCGCTCCTCGAACCAATCGAATACGTAAGTTAGTCGCATTCGCACCTGATTGATTGGACGGGAGTCGTTGTAGCTTTGGATCTTATGAAACCCTATAAAGGAATTTTACTTTTCTCCTAGATAAATTAAGAGATGTCTTAACTCCGATGAAATGAGAAATAATCACACGTGTTAAAGATTCTTCTACATGTAGTGTTTTTTCAAGTAGACTTTCGTCGTAAAAGGTAAAAGCCGAAGTCAGAATAATAGCTTCTCGGGACTCAACTGCGGACATTATGTATAGATAGATTGCTAATATTTTTAAAACCTAAGCTTTTCATACTCGCCATTTTATTCTAGGATGATCACCTTGCAATTACCATATTTCTCATTTTTTGTCTATTTCTCTGTAATTATACAATGATTGCCCCCAAAAAGAACGGTTCTTCAAACCTCTCCCGGTCCCGGGTCAAGTTGAATCATATAGGATCGGGTCAAGTTGAATCATATAGGATCGACCCAATCCAGCTCGAGAAATATAGGGCCTATGCTGGGTTGACCGGATTTTTTTTTTCCGGCGGAGTTGATGAAAAGTTCACCAACAAACCTATCTCCCAAATGGGCATGAGCAGATTCGCGGGTCGAAATTCACTTTTTCCTTGTCTATGATGGTCTAATACAAATGGAGTGGGTATGTTAGATAGTTGTGTCGATCCTTATTAAGGATAATTTGGTAATTGTAAGTGTCGAGGCCACGGGCTGGGCCAGGGGCAACCTTTTGGGGTGCCATGGGGCCATCCCTAGCCAAAAGCCGGCACCCCTTTCCCCACCAGGGCCGTGCCGCACCCGGTCGGGGTCGGCTTCTCTAGTCTTCGAAATAACTTAATAATTCTAAAAGGAGTCCCAAATTTAGGGTGGACCACTCCTCGACTCGCCCGCCAAAAAGTCATGCTCTCGTGGGCTTTTAGGGCTCCCATGGTAACACTTCTGCTTCAGAAATCAACTTCTGGCCAGAAGTTAATTTTTCTAGTTCTGCTTCAGAAGCAAAAGTTGATTTTTCTACTTATGCTTCAGAAGTTAATTTTTGATCAGAGAAAGGTGTTTGATAACAGGACAAAATTTCTACTTCTCGAACAGAAATTCGTTTGGTAACGGTTGAAAATTTCTACTTCTGGAACATTATTAATATAAAATATTCTACGAAAAATTGTTGATCCTAACCTAAAATGCATGTTATTCAAGAAAAGTTAAATGCAAATACTGATGGATTTACATATAATTCGTCAGTATTTGCATTTATGTAAATGCGGATCAAATTATGGGAAAATTGTATTAATGAATACGATGGCCGAGCTCAAATATCAACGCTAAAAGCACGGGTAGTTTCGGTGCTTCCTCCTGTGCCTCTGCCGTGGTTTATATTGCAACTGGCATAATATATGAACCTTTTTCGCGCCTAAACCGTCTCTAAAAGCACAAATCTACGGTAATTGTATGTGCCCTAAGATCACCTAGATATTAATGAGAACTTGGGACATAAAACTACAATAATGATGAGCTTGTTTTGGCATGAAGGCATCTCTAGGTAGAAAGACAAAAGGCAAAACCTGATGTGTCATCATCTTTATCTTTTCAACCCAGCTTTGGTTTTCCTGATTTTTTTTTTTTAAATGGAGGGCACGAGATCACAAGCTCCATTGGATCAGAGAAGGGCGTTTTAGAGCAGCCGCACCCATTGTTGGATTAAACCAGATAAGCGAAGAGAGAGACAGAAAATCTAAGAGTTCATGCAAATAGGAATATCTAACCTATCAATCACAATCAATAAAGATAGGTGCGCAAATCAAGGAACCAGGAACATGTGGATAAAATGCATCGAATCAAAATATGGCATCCCTAATGAAGCCCAAAAGGCTTAGAGAATGGGTGTTTGGAGGTTTGGAAGGAGTTAGGGACATTTGGACATAATTTGTCCAAAAGAGAAAAATTGTCATTTTGAAAAGATTTTGAATCAAAATCATCAGAAATATGGTTAGCCAGTTGAATGTACCCATTTCCCAATTTCTGAGATTTTCTAGAATTTTTCTGGATTTTTAGAAGAATTTGCCCATAAGAGGGCAAAATCATCGTTTTCAGAAAGATCATAAGTGAAAATCACAAAAGATGGGTTTGGCTAGTCAAATTTGACTATTTCTCATTTTTTGTGATTTTTTGAAATTTTTCAGAATTTTTTGAGACAATTTGCCCATAAGGGGCAAAATAGTCATTTTTGAATAAAAAGAGGGTAAAATCTCAAAAATAGAATTGGCCAGTTGAATGGACCCATTTCCTAATTTTTGAGATTTGTTTTTTTGGGGAATTTTTTTAGATTTTTTTTTATGAATTTTCCATTTTTTGGATTTTTTAATCATTTTCTGATTTTTTTTTTTTGAAATTTTTTTATTATTAAAAGAAATATCTGGACTAGGTCGGGTTGAGACAGACGAGCGAAGAGAGAGACAGAAAATATGAAAAGGGAGGGCTAAAAAGAAAAAAAATCACTTCTGATGATGAGAAGTAACTTTATTTTACTTCTCAAAAGTTCCCAAAAAAAAAAAGTAGCTTCTGAAGTAAAATGTTGTTTCAAAAGTAGAAATATATAATTGCTAACCAAACGGATTTCTGCTCCAGAATCACTTCTAAAACAGAAATTCTGCTTCAGAAATATTACTTTGCGCGCCCTTACTGAGCCCCATATGACGAATCCAAAGGCTCTCAATTCTTCGAAAGCGAAAGATCTGCACACACCATTTCATCAATTTTGCTTATTAGTACCTACATGTTGCATATCAGCCTCCGTTTGTTTCGTAAAAAATATGACGTTTTCGAAAAATATTTCCCGAAAAGTTATTTTCTAGAAAAATGACAATTATTTTCGGTGTTCGGCTGAAATATGAAAAGATCCGGAAAAGGAATGTAAAGGAGTAGGAGAGAGGACAGATGAGGGGAAGAGGAAAACAGTTTTCTCACTTTTGAAGGTGTTTTTTCCATGGGTAACAAATATTTTCTTTGACTAGTTTATTTTTCGTGAACCAAACGCCAAAGTCTGAAAAATATATTTTCCCGAAAGTTACTTTCCGCGAAACAAACGGAGCCTTATTATATTGGCGCTGATATAACTATAAGGTTCAACCAAACAACAGCAACAACAACAATTATAATATAAATGAGAGACTAAAGTTGGGCTTGGATGTCATTGGCAACGTTCTGGGCATCCGAAGCAGATCCATATAGTCCTGCCCTCGCCAGTCCGACGCAGTACAAACCCTTCTTGCCCTTCCAGTGATTCGGATAACTTGGTTTCGGAATCCCATCTTCGTTCAACAGGTAATCATCTCCCTGCCACCTCACCCAAAAAAAAAATAAATAAATAACCCACCAAAAAGGAATTAATAGAAAAATAAAAAATTAGGGAAATCTTATACAATAAAAGTCGAATCGGATAATAATAAATCGGATATAGAAATCGATCTTGCGTTTGACGGGGGTTACGTGCCTTAAGCCACTTGCTGGTGGATCGCTTGAACCCGGTGCAGAAGATGACGGCGTCAAAGGGGTGAGACTTGCCGTCTTCAAACTCCACCACGTTCCCTTCTACCCTTTCCAACGCCGGTAGGACCTGCCCAAGTTTTTATCATCAAAGTCCATGGTCCATATCCCGTACGCTGACCGCTTAACCGACAAATTACCCAATCAACTTTCCGTGAATGCAGTCCTAAACTTTTTAATTTTATCAATCGAGTCGTAAGCTTTGGTGTCCGGCCAATTTTGGGCTCGGGAATCGCTGACGTGACAGTGTGCTACATAGGATCGCCATCACGTGAGCGAATGTCAGCCATAACTGATCGAAAAGACGGCATCGTGAATAATTCTGCGAGAGGTTTATGATTGAATTGACATACGTACAATAAATTTTAGGACTGACTGATACATAACGCAAGCGGTCAGTGTAAAAGAAAGTGTGTATGCTAGAACTACACATTATATTAGTGTTATGAGAAACGCGTGAAAGTAGAAACTTTTGATTTCGTCAACCTGAAAAGCTCAATGGCTTGCAAATTAAGATAGCTTCGAAGACCACCACACCTTTGTTTTTTCTATTTTTTTAGCTACCGATCAGCTAAGTGGAATTTTCTTACCTTTACAGATAAACTGAGTCGGTTCGTACTAATCTTAATTTAACCATGTCTCAACCTACCAGAATAAAGGAAATGAGCTGTTTTTATGACCAGAACATCATTCGAAAATACTATGGTACAACTACATTCCGCGGCCGCTTTATCAAGTATATGCTAGCATCAAACCGATCGAAATCGGAACAAATTCGAACTTAACCATCGCGGGACTTCAATTTAATCGATGATGCGAGATCAAAAGTTGAAAGCTCGAAAAGTTGGAGATCGAATCGCGCACCTGAATCTCCCCGGACTTAATCTTCTGGCAAGCGCCGACGTCGATGTAGGGGTACTTGCCGTACTCGTTCTTCATGAAGAAAGGACCCTCGCTCGGCCTCCTCAGTCCGTACTTGGACATGTCCCCATAGACCAGCTTGCTCAGCAGCACCAGCAACGAGTCCACCATGTGAAGCGAGAAGTACTTCATCAACCGCAGGCCCAGATTCGCCATCTTCCTCGACAGCACATGTACCTGCGGTGTAGCAAGTGCATAGGGGCCGTGAATGATGTCGCCTTCTTAACTTCGCTATGCCGACACTCGTCGTAAGTGAACAGACGAGGAAGGTAAAGCCACGCCCGCTGGCGAGAGACGTAAAACGGTGTCATCGGCACGGGGTATCAGGACAAGTTTCGGCTCATTCCACGGGTCGCAACATACGTAAATGACTGTGACGAATTTGATTATATAGCCATTCAAATCATTGTAAGAACCTAAATGCCTAATCTTGAGTGGACTATAGAAAGCTAAATGTTTCGAGACGTGATTTTTCTTACCATTTGGAGGGATAAGCAGATTTCAATTTTCATTTTAAAGAGTAACGGGAAAGCAAGCGGAATTTTTTACCGGGCTCCGGACAATGATGGAGGTTCTTGCACCGTGGTTGGCCAAGTCCAGCGCGATATCCATGCCGGAATTCCCGGACCCGACCACCAAGACCCGGCCGCCCTCGAACTCCTTCCCGTTCTTGTACCCGGTCGAGTGAATCACCTTCCCGGCGAAACCCTCGATTCCCTCCACCTCCGGGACGAAGGGGTCGCTCGTCTCGCCCGTGGCCACCACCAGGAACCGGCACAGGTACTCCTCGACCTCGCCGGAGCCCGCCTCCCTCGTGCCGACCCTCCACTTCCCGTCCCCCTCATCGTAGGCCGCCGACTCCACGGACCTCCCGTAGGCCGGCTCGATGCCGAAGCGGGCCACGTAGTCGTCCAGGTAGCGGAGGAACTGGTCCTTGGGCACGTACTCGGGGTAGTCCGAGGGGAAGTGCATGTGGGGGAGCTCGCAGAACCGCTTGGCGAGGTGGAGGCGGAGGCGGTCGTAGGCATATTTCTTCCATATGGAAGCGAAGCAGTCCTCCCGCTCGAGAAGGATGTGGGAGATCGACAGGGTCTTGAGGCAGGCCGACGTGGCGAGCCCCGACGGCCCTGCTCCGACGACGACGACGGCGGCGGCGGATTCTTGTTCGATCTTCATTTCCTTTGTGGCTTTTTGCGACGTGATGCAGGGAGGAGGTGATATTTTGCGTTGGATGATGTATGAACGGGAAGGAAGAGTGAAGCTGGTGATGTTCATGAGGGCTTTTTATATAGAGCTTTGAAAGACCGTTCTCGGCAAAATGAGTATAGAATTTATATTTTTACTTATATTTAGTAGCGGTAAGTCATAAATGGATTGCCTTAAATTTTAAATTTTAAAAGGAAAAACTTCAAATAAGATCTGAATTTAGCTTTACTTTTAATTTTTTATTTTTTTCCAACTTCGGCCGGTGATTGTGCAGAAGTTCTTCAGAAACCATCCAGTTAGAGTGAAAGATGAAATGCACCAATTAGGACCTTCAATAAGCTTACAAAATCGGAATGCCAGCAAAAAGAGAAATTGATAATCCTTCTCTCAGACTTTGAGCTCCGTTTGGAGCCTCCGGACAACGAATCCAAGCTAGCCCCGTAACCGAACTCGCCGTTTCGAGTCTCTGCACAGCCCACCTCGACCTTCACCGATTGCCCTCGACTTAGGCAAGGGTCGCCCTCGCCTGGGCTAGCAAGGCCGGGGGAGGGGAGAGGAAAAACAAAAAGAAAAAGGAAAAGAAAAGAAAAGAAAAGAAAAATTCAAAAAGTAAAGAACGAAAATGCCTTCGGCCATGCCCTTCTTTGAAACAATGAAGGCACTTCAGATCCTTTTTTGAGAAAATAATAGAACTTCAATCCCTTATTTGAAAAAATTTTAATTTTAAAAACAAGCTTATGCGGGTCATAAATAGGTTACTTAGAAACTTGATGTGCTAAGTAAGTATCTTAAGTGAGTCATAAAAAAGTTTTCTGAATATTTTAAAAAATTTGCATTTTTAATAATTTATTATTCTATTATTTTAAATTTATATTTCTTTTTTTCTTCCCTTTTCTTTTTCGTCCTACATCCCCCGCCACTGGCCGGCGATGGCCACATGCGAGCCTCAAGCTCGCCGGGATCGGCCACGTCTATGGCTAGTTGCTAGGCTGCCAGCCGTCGCCAAGGCTCGGCGACCGGCGGAGGAAGATGAAAGAGAAAAGAAAAGAAAAATTAAAAATTAAAAATTTTAACCTCAGTGAATCTAGGGACCGGCGCTGAGGACTCGGGGCTCGGCCTCGATATTACCGGGCTTGGTGTCCTGGGCATGGGCATTGGCACTGGCCTCGATATTATCGCAAAGCCCTTGCCAATTTTAGAAGAAAAAAAAATAAAAAATAAAAAATTCAGATTTTTATAAAAGATAAAAATTGTCCACGATGTTTATATGTTTTTTTAACAAAAGTATAAGAAACAAATTCTCCTATATTGGATTAAACGTGGAAAGTGTTTTAACAATATGGGTCTGGTCGGACATTGATTGGGTCATGTATGATCGCTAATTTGTATTGGATGGAAATAGGTCAAAACGAGTTAAATTGATCAATTTGAGTCGGATCATTTTTTACCCGACCTACTCGTTTGATTCTCGTAGTGGAGCCTACGGCCGTGAAGTTGGTGCCGGACTCCCGCGATTGTAAGGACACTTGGGTCCCCAACGAGTCGCTCGATGGACGACAAACAAGAAGTGCAAGCCGACAGCAGGACGCAGCCCCATCACAGGCAGCGTGGCCATGGCGAGGTTGTTCGGTGACTGTCGGTTCGCGGTGACAATCGTAAACAACCGTGGTCCGGGGGTGTCGCGGGGAAAGATCTGCTAGACTTTACGCTGAATCGCGTGGTACAGATCCTTTTCGGTGGCGGTCGCTTTATAACATAGGTGTTGCCAACTCGTGCAATGACGATATGTACTATATGCTCTAATTGAAGCTCGACCCATCAACAAACTTGTAGATGTGACCTTTCGTCTTGACGGGATGATTTTTAGTATTTACTTTAAGCTCTATAAAACAGCATTTGAATATAAAGGGAAAATTCTCCGACCGACAAAAAAATTTCTAAATAAGGATATGAAATACTCCCATTTTTCTAAAAAATGGGTCCCAGCCAAATCTTTCGATGGTTCAAAAGCATTTTCGTCCCTTTACTTTTTATGAGTTTCTTTTTCCTCTTAGCCGGTGACTAGTCTCAGGCGATGACCAGCCATCAATGATACCAAGAGATGGCATGGCAAGGGTCAGTCACGCCCAATCTGGCAAGGGCCGCCCTCACCACCCTACCATGGCAAGGGCCGCCCCCGCCAACCGCAATAAAGGCAAAAGGAGAAATGAGAAAAAATAACACAAAAAATATATAAATAATTTAAAATTAAATAAAATTGTCTTTGGACAAAATGTCTGTGACCGACCAGAATATTTGGCTAGTCGGTGAGGTTAAACCCTCATTTAAAACTGACATAGCCACTTTAAACCTTTATTTGAAACCGTCATCATTCTGAGCCATCTTTTGATAAAATAAAGGTATTTCAGGACTTTATTTGAAATTTTCCTGGATAAAAATGAAGAAAAAAAATCAATGAAAAACAAATATAAAGCAACATTTCGAATAAGAAAAATTTAACGGGTATTTCAAGAACACTAATTACACGTATGTAATTTTAAATAATTTATTATTATTATTTTTTTTTTAGTAGTGAGAATAACACATGTTCTAAGAATATTCAGTGCCCTAAAAACTAATTTTTTTCTTCTTTTTTAGTTGCTTCGCCGATGCTCTCGAAACATTCGCCACCACAACTGCAAAAGCAATTAGTCGTGCGGGACAACGAGACGGACCGTCTCGTATGATGTCTCTTTCATCTTTTCATCTTTTTGTTTTGATTTGGTGATTTGTCTCTTTTTAATTATATATTTATTTTTGTTTGGGGGGGCCAGTTGTCTCTTTCATTTTGTTGACTTGGCCTCTTTATCATTGAATTCCCGAGGTTGACGCCGTTGGCCAACAAGAACGTCACCGATGAATGTGTTGCCAATGTGTCCTTTTGAGCCAACTTTGTACATGCCTTTAGGAGAAAGGGTGCGTGTGAACTTTAATGTGGTCTAAACTCTAAAGGAGCAACCTTGCTGAATAAGAATTGGGTACCATCATGTTTTTTGAGGATGAGACTTTAATATATGTGCGGCGGGTCCATATAATGATCTCCATGGTGGTCATTGTTGGCGTGAGCTGTAATCCCCTAATTTGTAGGGATTTTATTTTTCCTCCTGATTTGTAGAGGATTCTTTTTCCTAATTTGTATAGACTTGACTTGTAGGAGAAGTGTCGAATATCTAAATTCGATCCTATCAGCGATGCAAGAAAGTAATGGAAATTCGCACAACACAAGAATTTATGTGGTTCAGCAGGGGAGATGTTCCGCCTGCCTACGTCCACGGGGAGATCAGATCTGTTTCACTAATAACGTAGAAAAGTGTACAGCCGCTCTTCTCACTTTCTCTCTCTTATTTTAAAGACCTGTTTCGCCCTAAATATATATAGCGAAACCCTACATGGCACAAATTACAAAATTGCCCACATAGCCTAAAGTATTTAACTTTCCCATATAAATCCTGCTATGACTGAACATAAAATGCTTCTGGCGGCTCGGGGGCGCTGCCCCCGCGACCCCCCCGGACCCCCGCCCGCTCACCGGGGAGCGGGACCCCCGTGCTGTCCAGTCGTCAGGGGGCCTTTCGGAACCGCCTTATAATCTCTTGGATAACAGAATACAAGACATCAACCTCAACAATCTCCACCTTGGCTTGGATTCTGTAATGCCACCTGTGAAAGAATATGAAATATAGATATCTTCATCCCCGTACCTCCATAAGAGGTACACTCCCGCACTCATTGCGTGCGTCCCTCACCTTCAACAGCGAGTTATATTAATTGAGCCCAAACAGGACCCAAACTTCTCAATAGTGATTGGCTTGGTAAAACAATCTGCAGGATTGCTATTTGTGTGAATCTTCCTCAAGTGAATGCTGCCATCTGACACAAGCTCCCTGATTTTGTGAAACCTCACATCTATATGCTTTGTTCTTGCATGAAACACTTGATTCTTGGCGAGATGTATGGCACTCTGACTGTCACAATGTAACACCGCACCTCCTTGCTCTAAACCCAACTCACGAACCAACCCAGTCAACCAAAGCCCTTCCTTAGCAGCTTCTATAGCTGCCATGTACTCTGCCTCTGTAGTAGACAATGCAATTGTAGACTAGAGCATCGCCCTCCATGAGATAGGTCCACCAGCTAATGTAAAGACATATCTTGTAGTAGACCTCCTCCTGTCTAGGTCACCAGCAAAGTCTGAATCAACATATCCCGCTAGCTCCTTCGAACCTCCGTCGCAACTGAACATAATACCCAAATCTGCAGTCCCGCTCAAATATCTAAAGATCCACTTGACTGCATTCCAATGCTCCTTCCCTGGATTACTCATGCATCTGCTAACAACACCGACTGCATGAGATAAATCTGGTCTGCTACACACCATAGCATACATGAGACTCCCAACTGCGCTAGCATAGGGAACTCGAGACATCTCCTCAATCTCCTCATGTTTTGTGGGGCATTGCTGTTCAGATAACTTGAAGTGGCTAGCTAATGGTGTCCTCACTGGTTTAGCCTTATTCATGTTGAAACGCTCAAGCACCTTTTCAACATACCTCTTTTGAGATACCCAGAGTTTACCTGCACTTCTATCTCTATGAATTTCCATACCAAGGATCCTCTTAGCAGCACCAAGATCCTTCATCTCAAACTCATTATTCAACAAGGACTTTAAAGAGACGATATCATGCATATCCTTAGCAGCAATGAACATGTCATCAACATAAAGCATCAAAAGAATAATCGAATTATCATCTGACACTTTAAAATAAACACAGCAATCATACTCACTTCTCGAATAGCCAATTTGCACCATAAAAGAGTCAAAGCGCTTGTACCACTGTCTTGGAGATTGCTTAAGGCCATAAAGTGACTTCTTAAGCAGACAAACTTGATCTTCCTTTCCTGGCACTTTGAACCCGTCAGGTTGCTCCATGAAAATCTGTTCCTCCAAGTCTCCATGAAGAAACGCCGTCTTCACATCAAGTTGCTCCAGCTCAAAATCAAACATGGCTACCAAGGCAAGTAGAACTCGAATGGAAGTGTGCTTTACTACTGGAGAGAATATTTCATTATAATCTACCCCTTCCGTCTGTGCATACCCTTTAGCTACAAGTCTAGCCTTGTACCTTACCTGCTCATTCTCAGACACTGCCTCTTTCTTGCGAAAGATCCATTTACACCCAATGATCTTTTTCCCTTTAGGTTTCTCCACAATCGTCCAAGTCCTGTTTTTATGTAAGGATTCCATTTCTTCCATCATAGCTGACATCCATTTATCACTATCAGCATCAGATATCGCATCCTGATAGGAAGATGGATCGCATGTACCTGTTATGAGGGCATAAGCAACTATATCCTCAAACCCGTATCTCACAGGCGCTTTGTGAGTACGTTTTTCTCTACCTTCTGCGATGGTGTAGGTATCTTCTACTGTCTCCTGTGATTCTGGTGAGTTACTGGATGACTTCCTTCCTCCCGCTATTTCTGGTTTACCTTACTCCACCTGCACAGTAGATCCTTCTTCACTTCTGCCATCTGCATGTGAACTGTTATTTGCCTTCACCATGTCAGAATCATTAAAGACAACATCCCTGCTAACCACGGTCTTCCGTGCATTAGGATCCCATAGCTTGAATCCTTTCACACCTTTCTCATAGCCAAGAAAGATGCACTACTTAGACTTTGAGTCTAACTTGGAACGATGTCCACTTTGTACATGAACATAGGCTGGACAACCAAATACTCTCAAACCAGAATAGTCAATCGGATTACCTGTCCATACCTCCTCAGGAACTCTGCATTCAATGGCTGTAGATGGAGACCTGTTAATGAGATAGCATGCCATATTAATTGCTTCTGCCCAGAAACTTTTGCTCAGCCCTGCATTCAGCCTCATACTCCGAGCCCTTTCCAAAAGTGTCCTGTTCATCCTCTCAGCTACACCGTTTTGCTGTGGTGTATCTGGTGTTGTGAAGTGACGTGTGATCCCTTCAGCTCTACATAGTTCCAGGAATGGTGTGTACCTGTATTCCCCTCCATTGTCCGTTCTCAAGCACTTTAGCTTCTTTCCTGTCTGCCTTTCTACTTCAGCCTTCCACTCTTTGAATTTGGAGAAGACTTCGTTTTTCTACTTCATGAAGTAGACCCAGACTTTCCTTGAGTAATCATCAATGAACGTCACAAAATATTCGGCTCCACCTTTTGATTTGATCGGTGCAGGACCCCATACATCGCTGTGTACATAATCAAGTACATCCTTGCTCATATGCTTTGCAGTTCTGAAACTAACCCTGCTCTGTTTCCCGAAAACGCAGTATTTACAGAAGTTCAATTTGCAGCTTTTGACACCTTTTAACAGCTTCCTTTTATGAAGCTCCATCATACCCCTTTCAACCATATGCCCTAACCGCATATGCCACAGATGAGTGTCATCTGTATCGGACTCTGCAGCTATAGTCACAAATGCTCCACCTGTTACTGTACTCCCTATGAGCCTGTATAAACTTCCAATCAACTCTCCTTTCATGACAACCATAGCTCCCTTGATGACTTTGAGAACTCCACCTGCTGCTGTGTACTTGCAGCCATTCACATCAAGCGCACCCAAAGATATCAAATTTTTCTTTAGATCTGGAACGTGCCTTATATCCACCAAAGTTCTGACTATACCATCAAACATTCTGATTTTAATAGTCCCTATTCCAATGGTTTTGCAAACCGCATCATTCCCCATTAGAACAGATCCGCCACTATATGACCGGTATGAATCAAACCAATCCCTATTCGGGCACATGTGATAAGAGCATCCAGAGTCTAAAATCCATGAATCAGCGAACTGATTCTTACCTGATGATATAGAGAGAAGATCTCCATCATCACCGTCTGAGCTATCAGCCACACTTGCTTGATTAGAAGTTTTCTCGTGATTCTTCAAGTCTTCCTTTCTCTTATAACAGTTTCTTTTCAGATGGCCTTCCTTCTTGCAATAATAACAAGAGAGTTTCGTTTTACCCCCTCTTGATTTCGATCGACCCTTATTCTCGAATCCCCGCTGGATTGTTCTTCCCCGTTCCTACTCCTTGACTTTTCCGATGAGACCCTCACCCTATGTCGTAGCACTGTTAACCCTCTTTCTCGTATCATTAGATAATAGGGCAGCAGTGACCTCATCTGTATCAAGCGTCTCTTTTCCATACAAGAGTGTCGTCACCAGATGATCATAAGATGCTGGTAGCGACGATAGCAATAATAAGGCTTTGTCTTCATCTTCCATTGAAACCTCCAGACTTGCAAGTTTACTCAGAATCTGATTGAACGTGTTGATGTGTTCTAACAGATCTGAGCCTTCCTCCATCTGTAGAGAGTATAACTATTTTTTCAAGAACAGTTTGTTCGTTAGGGACTTGGTCATATAGATGCTCTCAAGTTTCGTCCACACCTGCGGAGCCGACTTAAGATCCACCACATACTGCAGAACCTCATCAGATAGGTTCAATCGAATGGCGCTTACTGCCCTTTCCTCCATCTCCCCCCAATCTTCATCACTCGTTTCTGGTTTCTTCCCTTTCCCCAGCAGCACTTTCGACAGGCCCTGCTGAATCAGAAGATCCATCATTCTTCGTCGCCAGAGAGTGAAGTTGTCCTTTCCATTAAACCTCTCGATGTCGTACTTGACACTCGAACCCTTTCCTGCCATCTTGATAGCTTGCCGAATCAGGCTCTGATACCAATTGTCGAATATCTAAATTCGATCCTATCAGCGATGCAAGAAAGTAATGGAAATTCGCACAACACAAGAATTTACGTGGTTCAGCAGAGGAGATGTTCCGCCTGCCTACATCCACGGGGAGATCAGATCTGTTTCACTAATAACGTAGAAAAGTGTACAGCCGCTCTTCTCACCTTCTCTCTCTTATTTTAGAGACCTGTTTCGCCCTAAATATATATAGCGAAACCCTACATGGCACAAATTACACAATTGCCCTCATAGCCTAAAGTATTTAACTTTCCCATATAAATCCTGCTATGACTGAACATAAAATGCTTCTGGCGGCTCGGGGGCGCTGCCCCCGCGACCCCCCCAGACCCCCGCCCGCTCACCGGGGAGCGGGACCCTCGTGCTGTCCAGTCGTCAGGGGGCCTTTCGGAACCGCCTCATAATCTCTTGGATAACAGAATACAAGACATCAACCTCAACAAGAAGTCCGTCAGATTGTATATCTATGGGTCTTTACATACTTCATGAAATAACGAAGAAAGAAAAAGAGAGAGAGAGAGAGAGAGGGTGAGGTGTTTGACCGAGGACGTAGGCCTATTACCCCGTTAAATCATATATTCTTTATGTTCTTTATTTGCTTTTAACATTGTATCAGAGCCTAGGGTTTGCTTCCTATGAGCTTAGTTTTTTCGCTCGTCTTCTTCATTGCGCCTTCGTCTCGCGCCAGCCGCCCAACGTTGTCTTCATCTTTCGCCTTGTTCTCGCGATCGACCACGGACCCATGGCGGATCAAAATCCTACAGGAGCAGTGATGCTCCACCAAAATCAAGGAGGGAAGTCAACCACAGAAGTACTTTTGGAGAATCTGACCACCAAATTAACTCAGAATCAGACTCCTCCTCCTGCGACACCAACACCGCAGAATTAGGCATGGCCACGGTTCGGAACCGCCAATTCCGGTTCATGAACCACCGATTTCGGTTCGTGACCATGGGGGAACCGGAACCGGCGGGGGCGGTTCCGATTTCAGTTTTGAATCAGCGGTTCCAGGCCGATTTCTGGCCCGGTTCCTGTTCAAAACCGAAAATGGAACCGCCGATTTCGGTTCCGATTCCGGTTCCGATTATGGTTTTTGAATTTAAAAATTAAATTGTAATGAATTTTTAATAAAATTGTAATCAAATTATCAAATAATGAATTATGAAATAAAAGAAAATCATGAATTATGAAATAATGAATTTGTAATAAAATTCCCCTTTTAAATTTTTTTTTTTTGCCCGGATTTTCCTGTCCAGTCGTGGGAGGAATCGTAACCAGGTCAATATGGCACGGGCTAGTTACGGGTTTGCAACTGCCGGCCCGGTTCCGGGCCCAAACCGGCCCATGGCCATGCTTACGCAAAATGATTCATCTTCATCACAGATTGCAGTTAAGTTGGATGGAACCAACTATGGCTTATGGTCTCAGGTTGTCAAGATATATATCACAAGCAAAGACAAGCTGGGATACATCAATGGAGACCTCCCTCAGCCTCTACCTACAGACCCTCAATTTCGAAAGTGGAAAACTGAAAACTCAACTGTAAAAGGATGGCTGATAAACTCCATGGATCCGGCTTTAATCGGTAACTTTATTGGCTTCCCAACTGCGAAAGCAGTTTGGGATGTAGTGGCTACTGCTTTTTTTTATGGGACTGTTGCTTCTCGGATTTATGATTTGAAGAGGCGTGTGACCCGGATGAGACAGTCTGGAGGACCTATTGAGGCCTACTATAACAGCCTTCAAGGGTTGTGGAGAGAGATCGATTTCCGTCGCCTGAATCCGATTGTATGCCCAGATGATGTTGTGAGATACAATTCAGCCATTCAGGAGGATCGTGTGTACATTTTCCTCGATGATTTAGATGATCGCCTAAATAAGATACGAGCTGATGTGCTACAGATGTAGCCATTCCCTACAATTGAGCAGGCCTATGCTCGGGTTCGTGGGGAGGATATGCGATAGACAATGACGTTGAGCAGTGGGAGTACTACCCATAGTTCTGTGGCGATGTTATCGCAAGGAGACAAGCCTAGCCTACGAAAAGTTTAGGAGCCGAATTTACAGATGGCTAAATCAGGAGGTGGACGAACAAGTACACCCCTGAAACAGAGAACTCCTCCAAGTGGTGGCTGCTCTCATTATGGGAATACCAAACACACTCGAGAGACGTGCTTTAAGCTGCACGGGTATCCTGATTGGTGGAAGGAGCTCAAAGCTCGAAAGCAAACAGAGGGAAAAGGGAACGATGGCAAAGGGAACGTGTCTCTAGTTATGAGAGAGCCTCAGTTGTCACCAGTGCCACAGCTCGAACCATAGAGTAAGATACCTACAGAAGGTGAAGGTAATTATGATTTTGCTTTAGTTGCTTCTCTACAGAATGATTGTAGTCAGTGGGTTATTGATTCTGGGGCTACTGACCACATGACTTTCACTATGGATGACTTTGTTAGTATTACAGAACCTCAACGCCGTAGTATCTCGAATGCTAACGGAGTGTCGTATTCAATGACTAAAGCTGGAGCTGTTGATATTTCCCCTTCCCTCTCATTGCCGAATACACTCCTTGTCCCATCACTATCTACAAAAATGATTTCAGTTGGGCAGGTTACAGAGAAATTAAATTGTGTTGTGCTAATGTATCCGCACTTCTGTCTGTTTCAGGATATCCTCACGAAGGAGATCATTGGGCGTGGTGCTAAGAGGGGGGCTGTATTACATGGACGACTTCAATTCTGGGAATGTCAATCAGGTCCGAGGGTCGTCTACAAGTCGGGAAACTCAGATATGGCTCTGGCATAAGCAATTGGGGCATCAATCGTTTGGTTACATGAAGAAGTTATTCCCTAAGTTATTTTTGGGTTTGAATGATTATCAATTTGATTGTCAGACTTGCATTTTGGCGAAAAGTCACCGGGTACCTTTTCCTATCAGTTTAAATAAAAGTGCAATTCCTTTCTCTTTGATTCATTCCGATGTGTGGGGGTGCTTCTCCTATTAACAGAGTGCCGTATCAGTATCCTCAACTAGTATTGCCTAGCGTCAGGACAAGCCATCAATCTCAACAAATCGAGTGTTTTTTTCAGCAAGGGATGCCTTGAGCAACTAAAGAGTAATCTGGCGGCTGAATTGAGAGTCCCGATCCTTGACAAGACTGGGAAATATTTGGGTATACCTTCGAATTGGGGTAATTCAAAGAAAGATATGTTTGCTTGGATCCTCGCGAGAGTGAACATGAAACTCGAGAGTTGAAAAGAGAATCTGTTGTCCAAAGCAGGTAAGGAGATTTTGATTAAAACGGTTGTTCAAGCCCTTCCTTGGTACGCTATGTCTATTTTCAAGATACCTATATCGATATGCAAGGCGATTGAGCAAAAAACAGCCAACTTCTGGTGGAAGCAAAACTCATCAAAAGCTGGAATTCATTGGAGGAAGTGGGATACCTTAAAAATGAGTAAACTGGAAGGTGGGCTGGTTTTCCGTGATCTTATAGCTATGAATAAGGCTATGTTGGGCAAGCAAGCTTGGAGGCTCGCACAAAACCCCTCAAATCTTTGGAGCAGGCTCTTTAAGGACTCTACTACCCAAACGGTGATATCTGGACAGCAAAGAAAAGGACCCGACCCTCATGGGGTTGGCAAATCTTATTAATGGGTAGAGACTCAATAGAGAAGGACATCAGATGGGCGGTGAGTGATGGGCAGCGGATTAAGTTAAGGGAGTATAAGTGGTTGCCCTCAGGAACGATTGGAAGTCCAGCTAACAGAGGCGATCCCTATATGGTGGCTGAAGTGATCAATCCTGATACTAGATCTTGGGATGTGCCTAGGCTGAAAGAAATATTTCCGGAAGAAAGAGTTAAGGAAATTATCGACACACCAATCAATTCGAGCACTTTAGGGGATAAACTCATATGGACAGGCAGCGCAAAAGGGAGATACTCTGTTAAGGAGGGATATCAAACTATAAAAAAGGCAAAGCAGGACTTCACAGAGATCGCAACCACTTCATATCAGCCACCCCAACAGTTATATAAATCAATCTGGCACATCCCTACCCAACCGAAGTTTAAATTTTTCCTATGGAGAGTGTGTCAGAATGCCTTACCATCGAAGGAGAATCTTTGCAAAAGGAAACTCGCCCCCGACCCGTGGTGCCCTGTGTGCCGCCGAGCCCCAGAGACACTGGAACACCTATTCTTGCTTTACGACTGGGTCAAGGAAATATGGACAGATCACCAGGTAGAATTAGACACTGACCCAAGTACAATTCAAAGGATAGACAAATGGCTCGCGGATTCTCTTACCTACAAACGAAGCTCCCCAACACCAGCACTCCTCGCAAACATCCTTTGGCGTCTGTGGAAAGAGCGCAATAGTGTGGTTTTCAGAGGGAAGCAACCCAAATCAATTCTAATAGTCGAAGAAGCCGAGGCGGAAACAGCAATTTTTAACAGAAGCAAGCTTAGTAAACGTGTCTCAAACCGGGAGAGAGCTGAGGTACCTGAGGAATGGGTTCCACCGAGACCTGGCATCTAGAGCTTCAACGTAGACGGCTCGTGGCTAGAAGGCGAGCACCTCGGTTATGTGGCCGGGATTTGTAGGGACAGTCGAGGAGCCATCGTCGCTGGATTCGCGATGGAGAAAAAAGGGGACTCAGCGCTGGAGATCGAGACCAGAGCTGTTCTGCAAGCCCTACGGACGCTGGAGACTGAAAAGGAAAAGCAAGAGGAGCAGAGGGAAGAGGCCTGTCCTGTGGGTGCGATCGTACAAAAGAAGATAAGGGTAGATATTCTCACTGACAACAAATTTATCCCTTATCTTCTCCTAAATCCGAAAGAAAGCCCTTGGGCCTTCAGAGCCTTATTTCAGGACTGCAATGAGATCTTGACCCGCCTAGGCACGGATTTAATTAAGGTAGTCCACGTTTCGTGCAAGGCAAATGGACCGGCTGACTGGGTTGCGAAAGCCCATCGGAAGAATTTACTCCCTGCTTGTTGGTTGGTCAGACCCCCCAACTAGGGGTGAGCATGGTTCCAGGGTAGAACCGGGAACCTGGAACCGGAACCTGTGGGAACTGGTCCGGTTCTAGGTTCCAAGGTATGTATGGTAGGTTTCAGGTTCCAAAAATTGAAGAACCTGTTCCAACGGGTAGGTTCCAGGTTCCTCTATATGGAACCTGGAACCTGGAACCTGGAACCTGGACCCTGGATTCTAAAATAATTTTTTGTGTTTTTTTGGTATATGTCTTCACACGATCCTACAATGTTCTATGGTGTTCGATGATGAGTGTATAATCTGGAGCCAAACAAATATTTAGGTTCCAGGTTTCAAAAAATAAGGAACCTGTTCCAACGGGTTGGTTTTAGGTTCTAAATGTAACCTGTACGGAACCTAAAACCGCTCACCTCTGCTTTCCCTTAGTGGTTGTAGTGTTTACTCTCATTTTGCTTAACTAAAAATGAAAAGATGAAAAGAAATTGGCAAGTTCTCGGGTACCTTGGAACCGACCCTAGAACCTGTGACAGGGTAGGTTCCAGGTTCCATGGTATGATGGGTAGGTTCCAGGTTCCAAAAACTAAGGAACCTGCTCTGATGGGTAGGTTCCAGGTTCCAGGTGGAACCTGTAAGGAACCTGGAACCGCTCACCCCTACCCCTAACCCCTTTGGGACCTTTTATGTTGCGATTTTATGAATGCTAGTAGTTGTAATTCTGTTTCCATTGAATGAATGTAGTACCTCTAGTTTCGACCAAAATAAATAAATTATATAGGCCTTGGCCCGGTCTCTAAGGGAAAAAAAAAAAAAAAGACGGCATGAGGACTCTATGTGACGTTTTGCGGTCTTCGTGACTAGGCCTGTTTGATAAATCAATTAAGTGCTGAAAACTTGAGATTGAGCTTGTGTTTGATAACCTTAGTTAAGGTTTGACTTAACGCACTCGATGAAGTTAAAATCTACTTAATGTGGTAAGTCGGGGTTACTCAATTCATTCGATAGCAAAATTAATTGGCGACAACTAAAAACTTTTCAAATACATTGGCGAAACCTAACAATAGCGATCATCATTCTATCTTTGGCAAGAAATTCAACAATGTTACTTGTAAATTTTAAATTATCATCTAATAACTGATTCATTTTTACTTCTGGTGCTTAAGAACATCATACCTCAAAATTCAGTATTTAAATTTTCAGCACTTATTTTTCAATTTTACTAGACGGGTTTCGATCCGAGTAAAAAAAAAAAACATCATTAAGCAATCTGAATACAAGGAGTTTAAGTATTATCTTTGCATGCAACAAAACAACAAATTTCGTTTCTACGCATGCATAAATCTAATAGACCGGGGAAAATTTGTCCAAAAAAGTCCTAAACCTATTGCAGTTTTGTCAATTCAGGCATAAACCTTTTAATTTTGTTAATTGAGTCCTAAACCTTTTAACGTTTTGACAATTGAGTCCACTTGGCCAATTTTGGCCGGAAATTGCTGATGTGGACATCTGAAGTTCTACATGGTACGGCCGGCACTGATGTAGATAATTTTTAAAATTTCATTCATTCTTCCTTTCGAGTTTCCAAAAATACATCGAAACGGATGGATGTGCCACGTTTCGGTTTTCGAGTGGCTGTTACTTAAAGTGTCTGTCGTTATTATGGTGTTCGTCACGTCTGCTTTCCTTTTCATCTTCGAATCAGTTAGTTATCTTTCATCATGTGAATGAGTACGATGATGCTGTATTGCATATTTTTTCAGATGCTTCCACATCTTCAAGAGATCATCTATCTAATCATCTAGGAAATGTCACGCGATAGCTCACTTAACAAGTTCATCTTTTTTGGAAGAAGAAAGAAGAAGAAGAATGATAAAACATAATTTTCCATTAATTAGGCGAACGATCACATGATGCTTTGATGCGTTTAAAACAAAACTTGTTCCGAGTTGATGACTTGTGAAGGAAAGTGAGAGATTTCGATCCATTTTCATTGAATCTTGATACACTTTTCAAAATAGCGAAAATACCCAACCGCACTTCACGTTAATGGACTCAAATACTCGATTTTTTTCTTTTGAGATAGTAACGCAAATGATCCCCGAACTTTGGTTCAACGTGCAATGTCGTCTTTGGACTATTAAATTGCGCAATATGGTCTCTGAACTTTGACTCGATGTACAATCTCGTCCTTGAACTTTTAATTTGTTCAACGTGATCCCTAAACTATGGGTAAATTGTCAATGTAGTCCTTATTGTTTACATCATTTTCACATAGTTTATGGACTAATTGAACATTTACCAATAGTTAAGGGACCACGTTGAGCAAATTAAAAATCTAGGAATGACATTACACGTTGCGGCCAAAACTCAAAAACTATTTGTATCATTTTCCCATTTCTTTTTTCCCCCCAATTTTAATTTTGGCTATAACGTGAGTACCCACGATTACAACTATCAATGAAATAAGAGAAAATACACATGGTTGCAACTCACAATGATCCAATGGAGAGTTAAATGGATATACCATCAGTGTACGCTACTGCTGCCACGTCATCATATATTGAATTAACTAAGTGATCATTCATGCGACATACGTTACAAAAAGAGGCGTCAGTCCGGGGACAAAGATGAAGTAACTTGCAAGAAAATATAGCATGATCACACCAAAAGTTGTCATCATATCTCAAAAAGGCCCTCTTTATATAGTAAGTTTCTATAACTTTGGAAGATTACCCGTGTCATGATTGTTGCGGAATCAACCTGTCAGATGAAGAAGAATAAAATCAGCGGGAATTAACCAACAAAAATTAAAGATTCAAGCCCTTAAGTCTACCCAAATCCAAATATCGAACCTCGGAGTTGTTCTGTTTTTTATGTCAATAATAATACCGAAGTGTCGTTTGCCAAGGAATTTGTAACGGCGGCATTTGTCATCTCGAAACACTAAACTAAGCTAGGCAAATGAAATCTGACTTGTGAAGGCATTTCTTCCTCTCGTTTTCGTGATTGTAATGTTTGGTTAGTGCGGTTGTGTTTAGGTGAACGACAGGACAAGAGCCGATTAAGATGCTTTTATTTGGGGTTACGCTTGTAAATGGCAACTAAACAAAGCCATGCTTGATTAATAATTGATCGATACAGCTTTATCATTCAAGCAAAATGCGAAATCAATGTCGTCCGACCACACATTGTTGCGCGAGTTGAAATTTGTGTGACTCGCGCAAATTGAATTTTAATACTCGGGTTCGGGCCGGTTTTGATTTCAAATTAAAAATCGGGTTTAGGCCGAGTCAAGATTTGTTGAGACTTGAGAGCCAGAAAAGAAGAAAGGGTGTGGCATGATCACCCCGAGTCTTCTCTTCATGTGTAAATTTCCCGTAAAAATTGATGGAACGAAGCTTTTGGACAATTTCGAGCTGATGGGCCGGTGGCTCACGTCCAGTTCTAGGCCCAATAGGAAGCAATGAAAGAGATCGACATGGCCCATAAGAAGAACACGATACAAAAACTAACATGCACTAACAACAGTAACCGCTATTAACATGGAGACAATCCCTCGACGGACCCGAACCAGGACTCCTCGGCCCGATATCCAACCCGACTCGAAACCAATGTCGCCCACCCAAGAATCGACTCTTGAAAATAGCAAAAGTTGATAAGTTGGCATCTCAATTTTTAAGTCAAAAGAACATTTTTTTTATTTTTTTAACGAAATCACGTTGAAGCGTTTTATTAATGGCATGAATAGACAATATGAATACCGTGATACGACATGAACCGACAACACCAGTTTAGAAAACCGCGCCGCGTTATGTCACATCGCTCAATAAGCTAATTTTATGAAGTTTCTCGAGGGAATGTTCAAAGAATTTCATCACAAAATCACGTAGATTATCAGTTTCCGCTTCAGTCAAACTACAAAGTCTCTCATCTGCCAAAAGGAACAAACAGCAACCAAAACCCCAAAAGGGAAAGAAAACCCCTGAAACTCACGTTCGTGATTCAGGCGGAGGTTGCCAGTTGTGGTCGCGTGTTCTTTGTACGTCTCAGGGCGTACTAAAATGAATCAGAAGCCATACGTACGTACAGCCTGGTTCGTTGTTCTTTTCCGGGCATAATGCAATTGGATGGAGCTGATGGGGATCAGCTGCATGTACTGTGTACGTTGCCTTTAATTAATGATTTTTTGTCATGTTTTAGAGGGGTAAAGCGATTCCAATCGAATTCCACAGAGGGAAGAAGACATTGGTCTTCATGTTGAATCATTCGGTATTTTATAACTCTGGAAGAAAAGGTTGAAAGACACCTCAGACGTCCATGTGCTTCCTGGAGAGAAAAAACCAGACACCCACTTTGTCATCTAGTGTGAAAGTGTCGCGTTGCAGAGCTGGGAATCATCTCAAACGGATCCCAATAACCTTCTGTCCTCTCCGTGATTCATCCATCTCTCTCTCTCTCTCTCTCTCTCTCTCTCTACCTATAATGATGATCAATCATAACCTCATCACTTTCTCCTTATAATTCACACATCATCTTTCTCATTCTCTCTCTGTCTCTCTCTGTTTTCTTTCTGGGACTCAAGACATTCACAAGAGTTTCCTAAGAAGAGACCTGCAATTAGTTCATCGTTCAATGGCTCCTCTTGGTGGGTCGCTCTTGGCAATGCTCATGCTCTCCCTGTCCTACGCTTCGCTGGCCACCTCCGCCTCGCCCCAGAAGCTGCTCTTCTCCACCATCTCCGCAGCACCGGCAACGCTGCCCAGTGTCGCCCCTCAGTCCTCCCCCTCCACCACCGTCTCGGCCGCCCCGTCACTCCTCCCATCCTCCCCTCTCGCTCCCTCCCCGGCATTGTCGCCCGACATCGCCCCGCTGCTTCCCTCCCCCGGCAGCGAGGCGGCCGCCCCCGCTGCGTCCACGCTGCCGCTAATCCCGTCCAGCCCGAGCCCGCCAAACCCGGACGACATGCTCGCCCCCGGGCCTAACACCGCGTTGCCTCCATCAGGGGCCTTGCCAGTCTCGGCCTCGCCAAGGATTGCAAATTCGTTTGTGGAAGTAGTCCTCTGTTTGTCAGTAGCATTGTGCTTGGTTTTGCTTCCTGGCATGTGAGGGCAAAAATTGCAGTCTGCCCAAGTGGGTTCTTTTGCTTTACTCTCGTCATTGTAGATTCAAGATTCCCTTTTTACAATTCATAGTACCTGTTTGTATCTCAGAATTCTTTTTTTCTTGGCGAATGAAGTGTATGGCACAAATGTAAGTTGTCATAGGACAGTAATTCTATCCCTGCTTATATAAAATAATTGCTATTCTTTAGTTAACTGTTCTTCTTGTGCTCTGTTCTAATTGGGAAGAGGGTGGAAAAAAAAAAGCAAAGAGCTAGTGAGCCCCATGCAGGCCCTTTTGGGAGTGGTTGGGGGTCTCTTGGCATGTGCTTCTTGTTCATCTTTCTTTGTTGGTATTGAAGTGTTTTGAGCATCGCCACCGCCACTTCACTGTAGCAAATTCACTTTGATTCCAATCCTGTGCTCTGGCAGACTCTGAATTCTGGTAAAGTGGGTGTGTATTCTGCCTAGCCACCTTCTAAAAAGATTGTAACTTTGCCTCGTCACTTCAACTGTTAGTATAATTAGTCCTCTCTCACACTTAAACATTACGAAATTCACATCACACGAAATCACAGGGGCTAATTTTTATCCAATTGTCTAGTCATTGGGAAAGATAAGTTATTAAAAAGGGACCTCTTTTCAAATTTCAGTGAGAGAAAAAGTAAAAGTGGGATTAGGTAGTTCAGAAGAGGAACTGCTGCTGGAAAGATGGAAAGGACAATGTTGCTTGGGATTGATTAATGATGTTAATCTGCAACAGCACATGCGCGCTTAATAGACTGGCCTAATCATGTCATATATCATTTAGGCTACAGCTGTAAAAGATTACATAACTATTACAACCTGATCATATGAAAGCAAACCTGATGATTGGAAAAAAGAAACACACTTTTTTAACTATGACCCTAACTATGCTTTTAAGTCTTGATTATAGAGCACTCTTAGTACATGTTCATCTACTAATTATGTTACAAGACATACCCATCTACAGAGCCACAACTGTTGGTGGGGGCTTTGAAGATCCATTGAACAGATTCCCCAGAAATCCACCCTTCAATTTGTCAAACTCAAAGAGGTTAAACTTCTTGGCTTCTCTAGCAACAATGTGCTTCTTAAGCCTCACATTCTCATCCTTCAACACTCCCAAAGTCAGACACAGCTGCCTTATCACCTCCCTCTTCTCTTCATCCTTCTGCACCAGCTTCTCCTTCTGCATATTGTTCTCTTCCTTGACCCTCTCTATTTCTTCCTTCAGCTTCTTCACTTCGTCCTCACTGAACCAGCTCGACCCTGACTCTTCTTTCACCTCTTCGTGGGCACGGCCGTCATCCTTTTCATGAGAAACCACGGTTTCATTCTTCTGGCAGGGCTTACGTTCAATCCTGTGTCCTGTGGATTCGGTGTCCTGGCGCCTGCGTCCGGTTACTTCCTCCTCCTCCTCGGGATCCTCGACCTCGGATTCGGTGTTCTCCTCGTGCTCAAAGGACTCGGAGTAGCTGTCGTAGTTTTGGTCCATCGCCGACATCGACTTCTCATGCCGATACTTGTTACAGGAAAATGGTGACCCGACAGTTGTCAGGAGGCGAGTCCCCGCTTCAGACTTGAGCTGGTCATACCGCTCGGCCAAAAGGCGGTGCGCGCGGTAGAAATCTTCCACCATGCTCATCAGCTCGGGCCTCTTCTTGTAGTACATCTCCGCTCGCTGGGCAAAAGAGTCCGCGTCTCCCTCAATCAGCTTCAGCATCGCTTCTGTCTTATCATCTAGCTCTGGATGAAGGCACAGAGAGCAATCTTTGTCAGCAGGTTCAGGACAGCAGCTTTGTCCAAGAATATTGCACAAAATTCTAGGACAAATGGACTATAAAGAGAAGACAAACCTGATAACCCATATTTACATGTTATGGATTTTATCTGGGATCCAAAAATTCCTAGAGCTGCCCAGTCTACAATACTAAGAATGGGTGATTCGATGAAAGTAAGGAAGCTCCATTGTGAAGGCTGAACATGATCACTACTTTACTAGAAACATTTTCATCCAGATTATTAACGACATCAATACTTTATCCACAAAAACGGACCCATCAACTCTCACAAACAATCCGACCAATAAAAAAAAACTCCCACAAACAAAAAGACAGTCTCTTTGTGGTTATGCTTCAAGTAAGATAGAAGAAGCACATAGAAAAACACGTAGGCCCCAAAAAGCAATTCAAATGGAAGATAAGAAATGTAATTCACCTTGAAGCATTCCATCAACAGATTCATCATCATATCTAGGAAAGCTTGCCTTTAACTAGATTGTCATGGGCCCAACAGATCATTAGACCATAAAGAGGGATCTTAGTGACAACTAATTGATGAGTGAAGTTTCAGAGACCGCTGCTAAAATTGAGGAGCTAATTTTAAGAGTGCCTTGTGGACCTCAGGTAACAGAACAGAACAGAACATCCAAAGAAATAAATCCAGCTTCAATATGAGATATGCTCAGTGTCCAGAACATAAATTAAATTAAAATTATCGCTAGAATGAAAAAGATATATATCGAACTGTGCAGTATCGTGGTTACTTTTACTTCTGCCTAGACGAAATGGGTCCAAAACTAGCATCATCCACAAGCTTTGGCAATAGCAAGCGGAATCAAGACGAGAAATGTCGACGGCCAAGTTTCATACACACCACGACATTAACAGCCACAAGAAGTTTCAAACAAGAATGAGTTGCCATAAATCCACAGAATCGAAATGAGAGTCATGAGTCAAGAGAATGAATCCTGGGCCTGGATTCAGAAAAATCTCCCCTTCTTTAAAACCCATTTAGTAACAAGATTGCAGCCACCATTGATTTTCTGTGGTGAGGACCCCCCTCCATCCCTGCAATCTCTCTCTCTCTCTCTCTCTCTCTCACAAACACACAAACACAAAACGGCACATGCTGTTGAGATGGATATGTCAAGACTAAAGATATCACATGGTAGATGGAGATCAACCAGTGGAAGTGGAAGGAAGGCTCTGTGACTCTCACATGGATCCAGCACTTCTGTCACTACTTCTATCTAATTAACAATCATAGAAAGTCACAGCGATCCCATTGTGGATTACAGCAGATTTCTTCCCTTCACAGATCATGGACTTTTGCGAGCACTAGATGCAAATGAATCTCACCAGCAAAAGTTACCCAACATCAAGTTAACCTTCATTGCCTGCAATCTCTCACTTACCAGTCAATATGCCCCACCAGAAAAGGTAGGCGCTGAAAGAAACAAACGACAATTCGAAATTTCAAATATGAAACTAAAGGGGACACGCTTCCCAACGGTCGAGAACAGTAAAATGTCAGCCATATCTTTATTTTTCTTCTCTCTCTCTCTCCCTCTCTCTCTCTCTCTGGTGTTAGGGGTAACTTCAAATTCTCATAGAGAGAATAGAACAGAAAATCAGTAACCAGAGGGTGAGATTCTTTTTTTTCCCCGTTTCGTACCTGATAGAGTGGACTGAAGCCATGGCGAACGCTTGGTGGTGCTGTGGTGGCTGTCGAGCCACCACCACTGCGAATGTGAGGGTTGCTTCTTCATCGTCATCACCATCCCCACCATTTTCTCTCCCTTTCTTGTACCTTACCTTCAAACGTCAGCGAAAAGGGATAAATACAGAATGGGAAGCCAGATGAATCGAGAAATACTCTGGATTTCAGTGCATGAGACAAGAGCTTAGATTGCATTGAACCTTCAAAGCAGTTGGGGCTTAAATACAGAATGGGGAGTGATCAAAAGGGAAAAGAATCAAGCCCAGTATGGAAGCTGATTCAATTAAATGTCAAAATCTGGTCTGTCAGGGGATAGGCTTGTCTTTTCACCTCCAAGCAAAAGAGGGAATTCTCCAATCTTCAAAAAACAAAGAACTGGCTAGTTGACCATGACCACCAACAAAAATGAAAAACTGGGAAGCAGAGGAAACGAAAAAGGCAAGAACTTTAAGCACCAAATCCATAGAAAAGAGAGCAGAGAAATCTGGGATTCAAGTCCCTTCTAAATTCAAAACAAAGAACGTATTAAATAGCCCCAAAAACATATCAAACTCACAAGTTGCTTGCTTATTTGACAGATCTCTGAGTTGCGTACAGTAGGAGAGTGAAGAGAAGTCGAAGAAGGGGAGAGAGAGAGTATACCTTGAGGAAGGAATGGAGTGGCTTCGGTTTCACCAACGCGAGACTCGCAGACGGTGGGAGCGTCTGTCTAAGTTTGGTGTTGGCTTGTTCGTTGACACGAAGCTCAATCTCTATATGTGATGTGACTTTTGGACTTACGGCTAAATTTGAGTTTCTCGAAGTTTGCGACTGTGCTTGTCTCTCTCTCTCTCTCTCTCCATATCCCTTTTTAACTTTCTTATTCTTCAATCTTTTCAAAAGAAGGATCCAAAAAGATCATGACCTCTTCAATTAGTATTTGACTAGCCCATCCAACCCGGTAGATCAATGCGATTAGCCTCGCCTACGAGTTCAAAACATTAGCAAGCGTATGTGCCGACCCTCTTGTAAAAAGGGGACGTTTGCACCTTGACAGCAATGGGGGCTGCAGCGACTTGCCCGTCCTTCCCGAAATTTCTACTTTGGTGACCTTTAAAGTCGAAGTTTAATGGATCGTAATCATGGGTCAATACGGGCAAAGTTGCCCCTCCATACTCTTTCGTCGAGGAAAAACGGTAACAATTAAACTTATTCACTTGCAAATTGCACAATGGTTTAGGAGTTTTAAGAGACAATGGTACTTCTAAAACTTCATTGAATACACTCGAGTAAGTATCTTGTCTAGAAAACACGACTCAATCCTTTCTGCCATGAGCACTCTGCTTCGTGGCATGGCACACCGTGATCCCAATGACTATGTTTAAAGTTTATAGGAACATAGATTTTAGGAAAGACAACTCCAATGCAAATGAAATTTTAAGAGGGAGACAGTGGAAAGGCTATCATTCTTGCCTAATAGGGTAGTGAATAGCGACTTTTCTTACCTTAATAATAGTAATAAAGAATGGCTACCACACTCTGAGATTTGGAACAAAATCATGAGATAGTGGCTGATGTCTTGCCTTGTAGAGCTAATCTAGGTAAATTAGCTCACATCCCAGACCCTTCCTGCGTGGTTGCGTGCAAATTTAGAATAAAACTCAATCAATCTATTCACATCTTGCCCCCCCTTGGCCCCAGATTTTATGGAGATAGAACCCATGGGGATGGGGTATCATATCAACCTGTCCGCTTGGAATTTCACATCACTGGAGAATAATATGGTAAACCCACTTCGTTTGACTCAAGGCCAATTGGAATGCAAACTCTTCACCCTTTATGCAGCAATTCTCTATACTAGATCTAGAGCGTGGTGTTATAGAAATGCCACATTACTTGCTCTAGCAGCTCTAAATATATCCGGGCAGTCAAATTAGTCTTACAAAAGTTCATGGAATTTTCAAACAAGTCTAGGGAAGAGACCATAGTCAAGATCAATTCGAAAGCCGATTCTATAGAGGAAAGGACAGACTCTTGGCTCCGCCGTCTGATCAAGGGTTGAAGTTGAATATAGATAGTGCGTGAAAAGATAATAAAGGAGCCACTTGCATTATTGTACGATCAGCTGGCGGCTCATTTGTCCAACCTTGGACAAGAAGAGGAAGAGAAGTCGAAGCCGCAACTCTTTTTCTCGCTTGCAATTATGCTCAATCCCTTGGCATCAGAACAATGGTTTCTAAAAAGCAATTGTAAAACCTTAATCGATGCCATCCATCAAAAATATCTTTGCCCTTGGAGTATTTGGCATTTCGTAGCAGATTACCGCTTCCCACTTCAACACAATCCAGGGTGGAGTTTGGAGTGGACTTGTAGACCCAACATAGAGCTACTCATGCTTTAGCAAATTGGGCTTTTACTTAAATAGGACAAGCATCTTCCTTTTCTTTTCACAGTCTCCTTTTAGGTTGCGTTAAGTCGTCAAGATATAAACCAAGATGTTTTATCATACCCTGTGTTTGGCAACTATCCAGGATAGGATAAACGGGGATATAGCCAAGATAAAAAAAATCCCAAGGGAGAGGTGAGATAGAGCAAGATAGAATTTCTCAAGAGAGCAGATACAAGGAGAATCGTGTTTTTTCCACAACCATCGCCTCTCCTCCGCGTCGGGCCACCTCTCTAGCAAGGGTACGCCTCTCCGGTGGTGGCGTTCGTCAAGTGTGGCTGCCTCTCCGGCAACACTAGGCTGAGGTCTCCGGCCGCAAAGTTTGGTATCTCAACGACCTTATTCTTTAATTGATTGTTTGACGTGATATGAGATCACGTTCCTCGTTCTTTAACTGCTTAAACCTTTCCAACATTCGAAAGGGGTCTCGACATGTTATGAAGAACTCAAGATTTATCATCAACTTTCAAAAGGGGTCTCAACATTTGAAAGAGCTCTCTTGGACATTCGAAAAGGCTCTATTGGACGACTTGCATAAGTGCATCTTCAACTGGCGAAAAGAGATCGAATAGTTGGATTATCCAGCATTTTTTTATTCACTCGACAAGGCAACGAGTAAAGCCAGCAGGTCATTCTTAAAGGATTCGACTCCAAATCAAGCACTTGTTTATTCACTCGACAAGGCAACGAGTAATTGGATTGTCGGAAAGAGACCGAATAATTGGATTGTCCAGCACTTGTTTATTCACTCGACAAGACAACGAGTAAGGCCAGCAAGTCATTCTCAAATGATTCGACTCCAAATTAAGACCCCAATTTTACGGGGTCTGCTCCATCAATGTTGTGCCCGAATTCAAATGGCACAAATCTCTACTCAAGAATAACTTACTCATCAAAACTCATCGTTGAATAATTTCTAAAGCATCTTTATGTTTATAGAGTCAATCTCAGCTGCGCATGGCCTTTGCTTATTCGATTTTAAATTCGTAGTTCACCAAATAGTAAATAAGATATGACAAAATCCTTAGATTTCTTATCATCGTCCAAGCGCAGATTTAGAGTAATATTTTTTTTTATCTAATAGAGCCTTATTTGATGTAGGTGCTAGATCCTATTTGTAAAGTTTTATTTGAAATGGATTATTCTAGCATATTAAAAAAAAAGATATATAACCGTTAAAACCACTACACTCCTTTTCATCCTCTCATCTCGCATAAATGTCATCTTCACTCATATCTCTCTCTCTCTCTCTCTGGTCGGACCCATATCTCTCTTTCAAAACGCCATCTAAGTATCTATGTCGTAATCCAACCTGCTCAATATTCATGTCGGAAATCTAAAGCTGAATGATCGATTTGCATCATCTCGACTCGGCTAATTGCATGTCCTGCTTGATTCAAGTTGGGAAATTTTCACCCGGTGCTCCTCCCTGCTAAGTGGAACCTACGGCCCGGGAGGCGAACCCTTTGCCATGGCACCATTTCGCCACAAAGATTCCCGAGAACTTGTATAAATCATTAGTGTGCTTAGACGCGAAAAGTAACTTTGAAAAAAATATTTTTCAATTTTTTCGGCATTCATCCACGAAAAATAAACTAATCAAGAGAAATAATTTTCGTAAATTTTTTTCAGATATTTTCCTTTCCTAATTCATTTTTCATAAATTGAATTTCGAAGAATTCAAAAAATATTATTTTGAAAGTTAATTTTCACCAAACGAACCTTATAGAGAACTATTTTCCTAAAAATATAAACTTGATTGGATTCACTCTCTCAAAGTTGCTAATAATTCGTCACATCTCAAAACCCGATTACAAAGTCTGTGCGGGCGTCGGGATCCGATTTGACCAACCCGGTCGCATCCTGAAATAATTCTCTCAAATCCAAGGGTTCCGACTGAAAATCTCCAGAACCGAACCGAGCCAACCCTTCGCAGTTTAGATGGAAGCATCGTCCACGGGACGAGAGCCATCGAATCGCAGACAACCAATTACAGCGATAAACAACGAGGCATACAAAGAGAAAGAAGAAAGAAGCAACTCTCAGATTAGCATTTTGGCACGTTCTTCACGGCGATCCACAACCCATGTCGGGATTCGACGATCGAATCCCGCACGGTGCGCATAATTTGTTGCGGACGCTCATGCCGAAATCTCTCTCGTCATCGAGTCCGGAATCACCAAAGCAAAATCGCAGGAGAAATGGAAAGAAAGATTCACAGAGCCTCCACAGAGTAAAATCCACTGGAAGATCCAATCAAATTTTGGGGAAGAAAGAAAAGGTAATTAACGATGAGAATGAACGAGAACCGCACCGATCAGGACAGGAAGCTTTGCGTCGACGACGCGTGCTGGAGAGAGTGAATCTAGGGTTTCGATTTATATAGGTGCCGTGACGAATCCTTAAAGGGCCGGGTCTTAGCTCAACTATCACGGGCCCAGCCCAAGTCTTGACATTAATCAAGCCCAGTTTCGGCATAGCCCAGAGAATTTATCCTTGCCCATTGGACCTCGAAGCAAACGTCGGTCTTGAATCCGATTCTCGACCCGACCAAACCGTAATTGAAAACAAATTAGATTCCATGTTTCGGTATCCATGCAGGGTTCAGATTTATCTAGAGAAATATATCGAAAATCGGATACCGAGCAAGTTTGGGTTGCTCCTTTCCATGAATAGGATATTATGACCTACCACTCTGAATGAGGATCGAGGCGGGATAAAACCCATCGAATCGAGTTTGTGTAACGTTATGTATATAATTTTTTGGGTCGAACGAGCCAACTTTCATTCAACTAGCCAAAAAGTAAGAACGGAGCTTATGAGTATTTGAATAGAGTAAATCCCGATAGGGTAGGGGGGCTTCGTAAGCCAATTAGGCGGGAGTGGGGAGAACGTCGTATCTCTTCTTTGGGGAGAACTGTCGTCATAATAATTATGGAAGACGACGTTTCATTTTATTAAAAGGGAACTCTCTTCTCCATGGGCTGCACAAAGGTTATGGGCTTGGCCCACATGGGCGGTTTGTAAACATTAAATAACCCAACATCTCTCATTCGCCCATGATGGGCTAAACCATAACTCTCTCCTCTTTGCAAAATTCATACTAACAAATAATCTGTGCGACCAGCATACTCTGAGAGCTTGTTACTATACATCTGTTAAGAGTATATAGCAGCTCAAATTAGGCATGACTATATAGCGTAGATCCAATATGCAGCACCCTAGATCGATCATTCACATTTACATCTCTCTTGATCTCTTTAAACATATGTTGTATTCACAATTACATCCTTTTCGTAGAGGGAAATGCAGAAGAGAGAAACGAGTGCCTTTTGCTATTTCCACGACTTTGGACCTAACTTGCTCATTTGCATGTGAAAGTTTATGCACGTTAAAAATATCATTTAATTCTTACTCCTTTGATACCTAAGAGAAGCATCATTAATGAGCTCAGTTACACCTTCAACACTCCTCTATTAAGAGAAGCATCGTTGACTCCGAACGACTCTTCGGGTTCATTTCTAGGAATTGGCTAAACATACGTGCTCTAGATTTATACCGATCTCATACTCGAATCAAAACATCTCCTACTCAAAGTAACTTAAATGCCATTGCCCGCAACGTTGTAAGTAGAGCATTACCCAATAAACGTGGAGGATGGACGGCAATTTGCGTGCATCCGAGGGGAATAAACGACGCGAAGATTCAGACATCCTAATTTAAAAATACTAACCTCGGATCCCGATTCCCAATGCAATTTGCCACACAACCTCCATGAAGGGTGTGATTTCGGTAGAAGCTTGAGTAGCCATTGCCATGCCATCATTGTCAACAGGGAGAAACAGTAGCAGGAAGCAGGAGAGGAGAATGATGGAAGTGGAAGATGATTGGTTTGATGGAAGCCATGGAGGAGAGATTTGTAAATAATTTTGTTTGCAAAGGCCCTTAAGATTTTGAGTGGGTCCTGGTCATCAAACAGCCACCAATTGAAGTCTTTGGGTCAACAACATTCATGGCGATTGGACCAATCCATGATTGCTGTCTGGGCCCATGAAAGCTTGGAAACGGGTAATAATAACATATTATTGAAATGCTGTGTTGGGCCTTGGGTTCTATCCTCGTCAACCTACTGGAGCTGATGGAAAAAGTTGCCTGTCTTTTCCATATTCCCCTCATTGCTCATGATTGTTTTGACCAAACCCTCTCTTTTTTTTAATAACGACATACAAAAATCCCAATTTTGAATCATGAATTTACAATTCTATTCTAATCGAAGTGCTTGTAATTACACAAAATGTCTAATGAGGTTCCTTCGGCACCAAATTAGGCCAAATCCAACCAATTAGGTCTATCGTTCGTAGCTACGCGCTGCGCTTCCTGTGGTCTGATCGGGTTTTGCCGTCATCATCCACCTCGGTCACTCCTCTAGGGTTTCTTGTTCCACAAAGAAGGCATCCCACAATGGGCATGTTCAGCATTCGCCTCTCCAGCCCAGCAGACCCAATTAAGATCTATTACATGTCGGGGTCCTTTGGGAGAGAGTTTACTATGTGACAGATACAGCACGTGATAGCGGTCACGCGATATTAACCATTTAATCATCATTATATGCAATGCCCCGAAACCCATCCGCTTGGCGCAATGGGTGTGCGCACCTCACTTTTCCATTTCGATCGAACAACCACACAGTACATCCGGTTAGGAATCGCACCCCAATTCCAGAAAAATAACCCAAGTAAACAATCCACAGTAGCAGAATATAATAATAAAAAGAAACATAATCAGAAGAACACACCAGAGAATTTGTTATCGAAGTTCACCCAAACCTAGGCTACATCTCCGCGCAGATGCACTCTGCGAATCCACTAGTTTTCAAGAAAAGTAGGAATACAATTGATGATCTTCTCATAAGATCGTGGCACAAAGAGATTGAGAATACTCATAAAGTCGCCACGGCTTCTCTTTTTCTTTTTCTCTCTATTCGCTACTTTGCGCTTATTTTGTTGCTCTTGTGACGGCTACTACCTTTTAATAGCTAATATAAGAGGTATAACTTTTAATCTAGAAGTTAAAAAAAAAAGAAGAAGAAGATAAAAGATAAAAAGGCCCTTAATGATAATTTTGGCTTCACATGCCAACACATCCGTCACATAAAATACCTTCGGGCCTTTCGACCAATCATTTCCCGGTCTAAATGTCAATAAGGCTTAAAGGAGGATGTGCCCTATTGGTTGGGTGGCTGTGGCCATGATTGTGAATGAAAAAACACTCATCTTGATTTGTGCATAATGCATCTGGTCATCTAATAATTTAATCTAGGCAGGTCACAACCATATGAGCCGCACACGTACCCCTGCGATGTCTCGTTTACTAAACTTTTGCGACATTAAATGTTTATAATCTACGTGCCACGATATGTCCGGAAGCGCCTCTACCATAAAATTAACCCACAAGTTATGCCCTACATGCATGTAGGCCTCCACATTGATTAGCATTAGGTCAAGCTCCCATTTAATATCCCATGTTTCCCCACGCTTCCTTTTTTAAACTCATGTTCTTTTCCAAGCGCACAAAAAAAAAAAGACATCGTGTGAGGGATTTTGTACTCAACGCATCCTCGCATCGTATACTATTATTAATAATAAAATTCGTAAATCCGTCGATGATTGAGTTTCATCGGTCTATTGATTAAGGTTACCGTATATGAGGTATCCAGATATTTCGCTTCGATTAATCTCTACAGGGTCTGGAGCCTTTCTTAAATATAATTAGCCAGGGCCTGCGAATCTTGGAAACATAAATCATCTAGTGATTAATATAATTCGTCCGTACAATCGTCGGAGCAATGGTGGTGAATCTAGAGAAGATAGTTGACCGGAAACGGGAGAGCTCGTCGCTCCGGTTTCCCACACCATAACCCACCCACGTGTTCTTGGGGTCCTATGGAGTACGAACTCCATCAGACCGGGTTTCGTGCTTCCCAAAGCGTTGCTTCTTTTCGAAATTAAGTCCATTCTTAAAGCATAATTAATATATGCCTCGTTATGTATTTTAATCAAGGGTAAATTACAAGAGTTGACAGCTAATTTAGCTCGTAATTCACGGTGCTACTGATGATTTTTGCTTTGGACAGTTCATGAGGATGGGAAGGAGGTGCCTTATTGTATATTATTCATCGAGTTTTTCGAAGAAATTAATGCTGTTGAAATCTTGATCTCATCGGTGGGGGCATCGGACTATGTCAAAGGCCAAAGGTTGCGAAGTATATTTCTTGAATATGTTTCGAAATTTAAGACAGATTTGTTTTGAATTTCGAATCTCTCATGGTATTGTGGCGGCGGCGGCGAGATTAAGGAAAGAGTTCAGAGGCATGTTTAGAAAAGATCGTTTTACCATTCTGTTTCTATTGAAATATCCGAGGTTAAATCGTAGTTACGTGGCTTTCCAGTGAAACGCACCCGCGTTGAATTTATCATTTGAGTTTATTTAACGAATGATATATATCTTCACTTCTTTTTGGCCAATATATGGACGGCCTTAATCATTCCAAGGAATTGAAAAGACCGCGGTAATATTTCATCACCTTAATGAATACTTTTTTTTTTCTCTCAAAATGGGAATAGAATTATAGTAACTTTTTCCATGTAAACTTACTCATTTTGAAATAAGAAAAATGGGCTCGAAACCCACAAAAAAAAAAAAAAAAAGTTGTAGTCCCACTAAAAATTAACACCAAGTTTCTTCATGTGGGTTTCAATGAACCCTTTGGATATGAATGTCAGCATCTTGAGAGCATACTTTTTTTTTTTGGTTGCCCAATTGGAAAGAAAAAAAAAAAACATGATAGGGACAACATAAAATCATAAGGTGAGTGGTCCATAAAGATAATGTGCAAAAAGTGGATAAGTAATATGTCACATGGATTGCAGCCACAGGTGAACCGGTTCAACAGGTGGTCCAACCGCGAGGAGGACCACAACGATCATTGGTTAAAATTGGAAATTTCGATTCAAAGGCCCCCATCATGTTTTCTTCTTCTTCTTCTTTTTGGGGGAAACTGATGATTCAAAGCTGTGCAAAAGCATTTTGGTGTGAGGGCACACCAACTGATGGTCCCCATTTGGAAAAAGGATGTATGATGTTAACTGGTTAACTATATGTATAGGTGCATTCGTACGTACGTACGTATGTCGACTACTATGTATTGGTTTCGGTAAATTTATATTTCTTTAGATTATTCAAACGGTAACGCTGAATATGCAAAACGTATATAAAAATCTTAGGCAATCTCTTTTTAAAATGATCGCTTACAAAAATTGTTGAGCGAAAAATATGTTCGTCATCCACGGAAGTAGTTAAATCGAAATTATTGTTTGTAATGGAAAAAAAAAATCAATTACTAATTATTTCGAACGATACAAGTTTCATTTTTAGAAAAAAAAAATGATTTACAAAATTTGGGATTTAGTGGCAAAATCATGTATTGCTTAATAATAATAATAATAAATAAAATTTTTGCCTTCATATGGCATTATGGTGCACTGAAATTGAATGTATCGTGATGGATAAGGTAAGACAAAAGTGTAGAGTCTATGCGAATAATTTCGTACTTGCATTAGCTGATTCAAAAATTCAATATCAAAATAAATGAAAGTCATCATAAAAGTCACAGAGACAAAAAAAAAAAAAATTAATTAATTAACTTCACATGGTTCTACTTTGGTTGGGATGGACATGCAAAGTGTACTGCAAACATCATTAAAAAATTTGCAGAAATTGTCCAGGTCTCGCACGTGATAGCAATGTCTGCTGGGATATAACCAGCGCATTCACCGTTTGAAATTGAAAAGAAAAAATTAGGTGAAAATGGATATTAACGGATAGGAGAGAAGTTGCAACTATCGATCTCCATTCGATCGGTGAAGCTTGGTGGGACTAGCTCCATGGACCCACCCGGGAATCGGATCGGACCGGTTCTCGGGTGGTTCCTAATTTCAATTTTTCGGAATCGCTTCTTAATGAGCAGTTCCCGATTTTAGGGTGGGAACCGCCCCCTCGGTCCATGCTCACCCCTAAACACGACAGCACTCTTGATCGACACGACAGTGTGCGTCTATTGACATATCAAATTCGTGTGTAGGCATGTGGAGGGAAGCTTAACGAAAAGTATTTTTGATCATCGGTACAAGTTTGGGGCATCGACGAGAAGGAAAATAGTTCGAGGAATCGATATCTCACGGGAAAAAATTGAGAATTCACGGGTCGACATTTCTTCTTGAAAAAACACGTTTTTCTTATGTAGAATGTCCTCCCAAATCTTGGATACCTTTTCAATCCTCTCTTTCCGACAGGTAAAGGCCACAAGAGTGTAGCCATCTTGCCACATCCAACGGATGATATTCATCGAGACTTGATAAGGACGGAGAAATTAAGGTGGAAATTAGTGAGGGTTTGTCGAGCACATTTGAATTACTAATTCATGTTTTAGAAGTAAACATTCAACGGGATTAGGACGTAGTCGCTGTCTTATTCTGTTCTATCTTCTTGCTAAATCAACACCTAAAGAGAAGCCGACAAGAGCACTCAAATCATTTCAGCACACCAACGTTTGAAATTTGCAAATCGGACAGCCAAATACGGTGATTGCCTGATTCATTTGGTTGGTGTTGCGAATGCGTAGCAAAAAGCCGATACCTTCATTTCGGAAGATCGCAAAGAGGGAGTCCAAGTCCCAGCACGTCAGGAAAAATCTGATACATTCGTCTCAGGAAATCACGGAAATGGAGCTCAAGTCGGAGTCCGTCACAAAATGTCAAAAACTACATTGCTCATGAGATTTCTTTCCTCGAGGTGTTTACCTATCAATCAACCATGAATTTTCAATACCATTTGTTGCGAGCTCGCCACAGAAATCCAATATCTTGACTCGAGAATATTGCCCAAAGGAGAGCCCAAGTCCGATGGCCCGGGATATATTAAACCACTCCACTTTTCACATCAATTTTTTTTAATGCGGGACTTTTCAAACATAATTTACACGCGAATCTCAACGGCAGATATAGATAGAGTGGCTATGGACAAAAAGCTCGGAGACTCGGCAACACTTTTCGTTCGATGATCGAATATAGTAGACACGCTAAAACGGTACATAACACCTTCCCGTTAGTAGACACCATAGAATGGTCATGTAATCCCCCCAAAACAACAACAACAACTACGACGCCGGAATACGGTGTCCCAAGAACCAAACCAAAAGCAGATCATCGTGCATTATTTCTGACGGCTCCTCCTACTTCAATCCATCGCAGAAATATCTCCAATCTTTTGGAAAAATTTGGAAGACAAAGGGCAAAAACCAAGAGCGGGCAAAACAGCACGCGACCGGCGGCCGCCGATTCGACGTCATTAAGTTGCCCGCAGCTACATGCAGCAGACCCTTCCGCCGCCTCCGGGTCGTCCCGAGCCCACCACCGCCTTCCTTCTGTCTTCCCTCGCTTGGAAACCCATGAAAGGGAGAACACCTCGAGCCTCCATAAATTCCCCATCTGTCCACATCCGACCAAGAACGACGTCGGATGACGAGATTCAACGTAAGCCGGTCTGGTGGGGAAGTCGCTCGGGAACGCAATACCTAAAGAGATCCGCGCACGCATTAATGACGGCGGAAGTGTTGTCCGTGACGTCAATATTGCAGTGAATCGAAGGTGGCTTGACGGGGGAGGAGTCGGAAGTCGAGAGCCATTGTCAGGGCCGTGTCGAGTGAATTCATCACGGTACTCCTACCGAGAGAAGAATTGAATTCCAATTAAGTGTGCTCGTCTCTCTTGTCTCGATTGCTGGTCCTTTGGCGGGCCTCGGATCATAAATTCATTCTGATTTTCGATTTCTAAAGTCGGGATGATGTAACTATTGGGGTTTGCCCCAGTGGTCACTCTTCTCATTTGAGAATGGGGAGGTGGGAGTTCGAATCCCTACATTCGAGGGAAGTTGGGGTGGGGACGTGTGAAGAGGGAGCAGGGTTTTGCTTGTAAAATAGAATAGAATAGGATCAGACAAAAAAAAAAAAGGCCGGGATGATGTCATACCTAAACTCGAAGAACGAAAAAATTACCAAAAAAGTTTTAAATTGATTACAATTGTGCAAATTCAGTCATAATTTTTTTTTTGCCAATTCAATTTTAAACCTTTTGCATTTGTGTCAATTCAGTCATTTCCGATCAATTTTGCTAGGAAATCTCTGACGTAGCATGACCAAGGCTGATGTGTACAATTTTTCATATTATTTTATTTTCTTTTGAATTTTTTTTTACTTCACTTTTTTCATCTTCCAGCCGGTCGCCGAGGTCCCGTGACTGGCCAGAGGGGAGAGCTGAGTGGGTCGATCTCCGGGCTACCTCAGGCGAAGCTCGCCCTCGCCGGCCACTAGTAAGGCGTGACCTCACCCAACGATGGTGAGGTCGAGCCTCGACAAGTGGGCGAGGCTTGCCCTCGCCAGTGGCTGGCGAGGGCGAGCTTCCCCAGAGGTCGGCGAGGTCGACGTCACAAGCCCTCGCCTTTGGCCAGTCGTCAGATCTCGGTGACCAGTTGGAGGAAGAAAAAATATTCGAAAAATATTAAAGTATTATTAAAAAAATATCCATGTCAACTGAGGCAGCACCACATCAGCGATTTCCTGCTAAAATTGGTCGGATAGACTGAATTGGCATAAATACAGAAAGTTTAGGACTGAATTAGTATTAAAAAAAAGTATGAGACTAAATTGGCACAGTTACAATAGGTTTATGACTTTATTTTGTTAATTCCCCTCGAAAAACTCACGGGGAACCCAAGAAAGCTATAGTTTGCTCGCCCCCTATTGGAGACAACTTCCTCAACCATGTCTTTCATTAGTTCGTCACATGTTAAGAGACATCACCGACATGCACACTCCGAAGGTGTAGATGATATGCACCTTCGTAACCCACCGATCCGGATGTTGGTTGTCCAAAGTTTCCCTACGACTAGGAATGGAGAAATTATGGCCTGGTTTGAAATTCAAACTCTTGGGGCGATTACTTCGGTTCGACTCCATGCCAAAGAAAAAAAGGGAAGGTCAGTAATTTTTTTTTTTTCTCGAAGAAATTCAACCGATGATTTATGAGTTAACTATGATGTTATTAACTATTTCACATCGCATCACATGAATTCTTCGATGTGAGACTTTCTAACACAACTTACACATGCAACTCAACAATTCACTAAAAGTTTAATTCGTTATCGTTTGCGCCCAAAACCATACTTGTCAAATAGGGATCGAATCTAAGTGCTTGAATTAGTCTTATTCGTGCAAATGTAAACGCAACGCTCGGAAAATTTCGAATTTTTTTGTTATCGATCCCGTTGGATTCCTCGAAAACAAAACAACGCGCTGTCCTTTTGCGAATTAAATCAAAAAATTTCGATTGATTTTCGTTCGCGGTCCTTCGGGCCGTGCTTCGTCCTCTCGCAACTGCAATACTGTTTGAGTTCGTCCTTGATTGAATTGGAATTGCTCGCCCCCGGTTCTGTTCACACGATTTGACTAACCCGTTGAAGGAACCCAAGAGAGAACAAAAACCGCGATTTCGGAAGAAAAGTGGCGGACAAATGAAAGGACCCGACCACTTTTCTCCGTTTCCTTATCCCCTTTGGAAAATTAGCCTCTCCCTTTCTTTTTTCTTTCTTTTTTGTTATTATTTTTATTACTATCTGAAAGGATTATACTCAGAGGACAATGATCGATTCGGATAAAGTTGTACCACGAGATACCTAAAAATCACTTCCTTAATCGGTGTTCGACACTTTCAGGATGCAACCCTCCAAAATAACAGGCCTCTTTCTTTTTTTTGGGAGGGGGGGGGGGGGGGGGTCAAGCGAATTGTTCGAATCGGTCCATATGAACATTTCAAAAGAATGGTGCATCAAGCGGAGCTCATCCTACGATCTCCTTATGTCGGGATCATGCAAATTTCACGCGATATTCCCCAAATCCGAGGATTCACGATGCCTCAGCCGGCCGTGCTACATCTGCGCACCTTAAGCTGGTCCCGCCGCTCAAAGCCATACACACTCCGCCCACCACGCCAGCGTCCATGTTCGCACTAGGGGTTGGACCACGAACATGATTGATGGAGGCCAAGTAGAGACAAGAATAAAGCGTCCATCTTTTGGATTCCCTTCCCCCTTTTTTTCCTAAAACACCGAAAGAAGATCCATGTCTAAGATCACGTCTTAGGTTTTTTTTTTTTTTTTTTTGGATCAGAGTCTTAGTTTGTTCGCAAGGCAAATTCAATGATTCAATCTCAAGAGTCTTAGCAACACGCGATCATCTACCAATCGTAGCCCTACATTTTTGACTGGGGGCCCCACGGCGTAGCCAATGATATCCAAGTCAAATAAAAATGGTCTCTCCTCTCGTAAATTCCTTCTTCTTTTTTGGGTGCATCTGCTTCTCGCCACTTCTTCTTAATGACGACAAAGGACAAGAAAATTTCAAATGATGACATGACATGCCCAAATTACCCCCGTGTTCAAATCAATCTCGCACCGCCCAAGAAGTCGCGAAATTACTCGATGCTTTGTCCATGATTTGATAGATCATGGGAATGGGATGGTTCATGAGTGATTTTCAATCGAGTGCTTTCGTTAAAAATAAAGTTGAGATCTGAAAGACAATACTTAGATTTTCCATCAAGTCGCGAAATTACACGTAATGATGCGCCTCGTATTTTAACTTTTAGATGTTGGATAATCCATGCAGTCTTCATTTCGATTTGGACTTGACATATTAGATCTGAAAACTTAATTGCAAGGATTAGAACATGAAAAGTCATGGTATGGACCTACCAACACCGTTCAACAAAATGAATGATGCGGGTGATGTTGATCCTATTACATAATTAACCAAACAAATCGATCGCCTCTTTAACGGAAAAATCATGAATTTTACTAAGCGCTTTTGCAAAGCGATGTCATTGATCAGACCGAGACGTTGATAAAAAAATAAAACACACAAAATGGAAATCTCACGAAATAATACATCGCTGTCCAAGACGAGGCATCGCGAAAACTATTCTTTTGTTTTTTTTTATCAACTCGCATCCTAACATCAGTCGGTTCCACCACAAAACACCGTAATCAAGTTTAATCCCCGCATTGACACTCAAAATTATGAACGGCGAAAAGAAAATGTCATGAAATCTTTTGATTTTTCATGCTAATGGGTCCTTAAAACTAGGTGTGTGCAGCCGGACCGGGTTTACCCGGAAACCGGGTCGGACCACTCGAAAAACAGGTCCGAGAATCGGTTCCTGTTCAAATTGGTCTCAGTACAGGTTCTAATTTTGGGGAACTTGTTAGAACTGGTTCGGTTCCCGGTTCCAAGTGAAGACCCACCGAAGAATTGGATCGATTTTGGAACCGATTTTTAGCTATAGTTAAAAAAAAAAATAATAATAATCTTGCTCGCCTCACCTCCTCTGTTTTTAGTGGGTTGTAATTTCAATTCCTCTTATTATGGATTGTTGCTTTTTGCGGACAATGAGTTTTATTATTCAATATTTTACTTTGAATTGTTTGATTGCTACTCATATTATTTTGCTGAAAAAAATGAAATTAGAAAAAGAAACAAACGAAAAATAAGTTCTCGGGTAGATCCTGAGACCGGACCGAAAAAACAGGGTAGGTTCCAAAAAGAGGTTCCAGGACAAAAAAGGTAGGTTTCAGATTCAAAAAACTGAAAACCGATTATAACAGGGTAGGTTTCAGGTTCTAGATCTGGAACCTACCCACCCCGACTTAAAACGGCATCTAATAACCATCTGCAACCCTTCTCTCGCTTTTCATCCTCATCATTGATTAAGAGAAATATTTAAGCTTGTGTAAAATCTAATTAATTTTACAAAACATTTCTGTCCTAAGTCCTAAGCAACACAATGCCACATCAGATGGGCATCATGTGATGCCCCGCACGCATTTCGCTCGGCCCCCCCATCACTCTCCAGCGTTGGCCCCCATATGTTTTTTTTTTTTTTTTCTTTTCTGATTCTAGTCTTTGAATATTCCCGCTTCACGTGCAGGGGATCAGTCGCGCTAATTTAATTTGATCGATTAATTAATTAACTCCTCCCTAAGTATCATTATATTAATGAACTAATCTAATCTGCCCAAAGGCGAATTCACCAAATCACCATTATTAATTTTTTTAACGTGTAACTTCTTCTTTTTTTTTAATTTAATTTCTCCGAAACTAAATTAGCGGGCGGCGGCGTGGCAACAAAATGTACAGCAAAGTCCAAGCTAATTCCACCCGAGGGGAAAAGAGAGATTCCCGGAGAACCGTTGCGTGGCACTTATTAATCAAATCTCAGCCGAGGAATTGTTTAATTGATTAGCATTAATTAAGGTTGATTAGCCAACTCAGCCCCATGAATTATTTATCCCAATAAAGTAATATATTTTCTCATATAAGCTTTTGCAGTTTCCTAAAGAAAAATAATAATCATGTCTTTTTTCGCCTCCGAAAAAGTTCTTTTTGTTTTTGTTTTGTGGGGGTGGGGGGGGAGTAGAGACAAGCTCTACGGTTGCCATCGATAAGGACGCCAAAGGCCCGAGAGGACCGAACCGACGGCGGAGATCGCTGCCTTTAGGGAAGCGAGACGTGGACCGCACGATCTTTTACCATCAGCTTTTCGACATAAAAAGGACGGGTCGATGGAATCCATACTCAGGACTGTGCCAGCCCATAATACCATGTCCTTTTCATCGGACGGTCGAGATTGCCCCTCCCACATGTGGAGCGAGGACGCCACTGTGCCCGTGGATAAGGGGCGGACCCGTCATTTCCGCGGACAGTCAATTATTTACGGTGTTGGCCAACGTACGTGGACCTGATGTAATGGCGGGGCCCGCACCCTTTTTTAATATCTCGCAAGCTTTTAATATATATATTTAATTTACTTACAGCGATGGAAAAAAATAATTATCTGTGCGAAAAGTTTTTTTTTTTTTGGTCGAAATCTGTGTGAAAAGTTTAGAAAAAGATAAATCAATATCTTTATTTTTCTTTACCTTTTTTTTTTTGGGTTTCTAGTATTTACGTTTTACCCATCTTCTATTTGTCCGTAAGCTGCGAAAGGGAAAGGGGAAGTCAGTAATCTGACGGTCTTGATTGAGATGCAACGTGCGCTCGTCTGCACACGTTTAATTAATCCCCCCCTCCCCCTCCCCCCCCCCCCCCCCCTTTTTTTTTTTTTTTAATTTAATCATTTCGCCACATTTAATTATTCAGCTTATCAAATTGTATCTACCTCATATTACAAAATCAATAATCGAGGTACCTTAATGTTACTCTTTCCTGAATTACCCACTTCTGGCTTATTTTATTTTATTTTATTTTTGTTTATTTCTCTCTTTTTTTGTCTGTCCTATCTGCGGGAATCGAATCCCGCACCTATGATACTAGCATCCCCAACCCCCACCCCTTTATCAGCATTGCCGCATGACTATTGGCATTCATTTCCACTCTTGAGCACCCCTTTTTTTTTTTTTTAAAGCATGGACAATTTTATTTTAGGAAAAATGACACAAATGGTCCCTGAACTTTGGTCCAATGTGTAATGTGATTCCTGAATTTTTAATTTGACCAATATGATCCATGAGCTTTAGCCCAATATGTAACGTGGTCTCTGAAATTGTAACATGTGCAACTTAGTCCCTAAATCATAAGAAAATGTTCAATGTCGTCCCTGAATCAATGAAATGACCACATTGAACATCTTCCTATAGTCCAGGGACTAAATTGAATATGTTCCAAAAGTTCAAAGATCATATTAATCAAATTAAAAGTGTATGGACCACATTGAACATTAGGTTAAAGTTCAGGAACCATATTGGTCAAATTAAAAGTTCAATGACTACATTGCAAATCGAATCAAAGTTCGAGAATTATTTGTGTCATTATTCCTTTGTTTTACCATTTTGTCCCTTCCCTTTGGGAGAGCGAGCTTGGTGAGCTTCACCGCCAGACCCACTTTAACCACTTCTCCGAGTCACACCACGCAACTGAAATGTTTACAGTCCTTTACTATTATTCGTTTAATAATTTAACAAATTATCGAAGACTTTGGAGTTTACCATGAAGGTGTTATCGACGCTCGTTAGATGCTCCGAATAAAAATATTCAAATCTCGAAATATTATTACATAAATCACGAGAATAATCGGCGCACCGTAAATAGTAAATAGTAACATTAGGCGTGTGATAAGTTCAACAAACAGATCAGGGCCGTTGATCTATCTCTCATCACGACCTGAAAAATGTTGTTTTTTATTTTCGTTTTTTTTTTGTGTGTGTGTGGACAAATCTGATATATGAAAATGGGTGGGTGGATTGTGTAAGCAAATGTGAAAAACACTTCAGGGGAGCCAGCGAGCAACGTCCCAGAAGCGCCCGTATGAAATCAGTGACCCATGATTGGACGGTCGTGATGTCATGATCCCTTAAAAACCTTCACATCAGATCATTCCCCGATTTCCGTTATTAATAAGTAGTATTTAATCTCCCCCTGTCCGATTTGCTTGTGGTCCCCACCGGCATCTCCCGCCCCACCCCCACTCACATCCAGCCGTGCGATACCTCCCCCCAATCATGAGATTCCTCGCTACGGTGAAGATTGCTACACTCGATCGCCTCCCCCTCTCTAGCCCGATTCACCCGCCAAGGGTAGAAATCGAACCGTATCACGATATCTTCGTTTTCTCGCGCGGTAAATCGATTTTGTCTGCTTTTTCCATTGAGGCCAGCTGGTAAAAAAGATTAATAGATTCTCATTTCATTTCTCCGAGGTTTCCAAACACGGGCGCAGCATTTATTTGAGATAATATAACCCATTCAAGACATCCTTGATTTTCTTGAAAGATAATTTGAGCTGAAATCGAAAGTTGACCTCCCCAAAGTGAAATCTGGTTCGAGCGCACGCCATATCTTGAAAATGATTGGCAGAAATTGACACGATTACACTTTTTCGAAACTTGCTTATTCTAAAAATGATTCATCTTGTATGGCATTTAACTTTCATGAAATCTTTCATTTGTGCCATGTTTAATCCAAATTAAGAACTTCGAAAACGAATAGGAAAAAAAAGCTATCGCCCTCCTTTTTCTCCTCTTGTCTCCCGTTCGATGCCCCCCACATTTTCACCAAGACTGTCTTCTCAGACCCTCCACCAACGCAATCACATTTCGAGTCTAACTTCGCCCCGACTCATCCATCGACGCACTCGGGAAAAAAAAATGAAAATGTTGAAATGGTAAATAATAATATGTTCGTCTTCCATGCTTTAATATCTGAGTTTGAATCGCTGTATTTGTGAGTTCTGGAACTTCTATTGGGATGTCCTCAATAATGATCAGGACTAGTGAAAATTTGTAAGAGTGTTGGATGAACCAAAACATTCACTGATAGAAAAGCACACCAAAAAAAGAAAAAGAAAAAGAGTTCACTATCCTATCTCTTTCTCTCAGAGTCGACACTCACATTCTCTTACATACTTGCTCTTTGTATGTTTTTTGCCATTTTATGCAGCTCAAAGACAACCAAAGACTCACACTGAGCTCCTCTATATGCCCATCCAGATCTAACCCCACTTCTCTCTTTCTCTCTCTCTCTCTCTGAGCCAATCAAGAAGCTAAAGCTCCGTTCTTGTTCGCGAGTTTCATGGCGTACTCGTTCCCGGAGGAGGTGCTGGAGCACGTGTTCTCCTTCATCGGCTCCGACAGGGACCGCAATGCCGTCTCCCTGGTGTGCAAGTCGTGGTACGAGATCGAGCGCTGGTGCCGGAGGCGCGTCTTCGTCGGCAACTGCTACGCCGTCAGCCCCGCGGCCGTCGTCCGGCGCTTCCCGAAGGTGAGATCCGTCGAGCTCAAGGGCAAGCCCCACTTCGCCGACTTCAACCTCGTCCCCGAGGGCTGGGGCGGCTACGTCTCCCCCTGGATCGATGCCATGGCCCGCGCCTACCCTTGGCTCGAGGAGATTCGGCTCAAGAGGATGGTGGTCACCGACGACAGCTTGGAGCTGATCGCCAGGTCGTTCAAGAACTTCAAGGTCTTGGTTTTGTCTTTTTGCGAGGGGTTCTCCACCGGCGGGCTCGCCGCCGTTGCCGCTAATTGCAGGTTCGTCTTCTTTTCTTCTGGGTTTCTTTCAGGGTTCATGGGTCTTGATTTCTGGGAATGAGGGTCTGTGTACTGCGAGGGGTTTTCTCGATTTGTGTTTCAAGATTCCTAAACGAAGTGAAAGTTCGTATCTTTCCGTGAAAATGCGATTCGTTAGTGTCCCTTTCTTTGTTCTTTGATGGGCAATCAGCGAGTTGAAACGCTTGTTTGACTCTTGGGGGTGTTGTTTGTTGTTCAGTTGGGATTGTCGTCAAATTTGATTGCTTTTGCTGGGTTTTGAGGATAAATGATGATGAATAAGGATTTCTTTTCCTCCCTTTTTGTCGATGTTCTGTTCAGTTCGCATTCCTGCTTAGGCCTCCTATGACTTTTTTTCCTCATTTTTCGCTGTTCGCCATTTGCATTCGGGCATTCGGCTGCCTGTTTACTGTTTGCCGACGCTAAATGTCTGTACTTTCCGGAAACTTTGGTCCGTTCTTGGTCCCTGGATTGACAAAAGTTGCTATCCCCAATGTGAAATTATTTGTTTTCTGCTTTCTTTTTCTGTTAGATCTGGAGGCCTTAGGTTAATGGGGGATGATACAATGGAGAACATAGCTACCTTTGCTTTCATTTTCTTTCCTCTTGCTGTTCTTATGTTACAGCTTTGTATCAAGTGGCTACATCTTGTACAGCGTGGGCTTTTTGGTTTTTAGATTCTTCTCGTGGACATTTTCTTTTGAATTAGTGAGTTGGAAAGGGATAACTTTTGTTTGCCCATGCGTCAGTCCTTTTATCTCCTTATAGTGATAACTCAGAAGGATCTTGGATTTATTTGATTTTGTCATTTTCAGATTCTTTCACTTCTTGAATGGTTGGCTCGGCATCTGTACTGGAGAGAAAAAAAATTCAAACTGTGAAATGGATGGACGATGTGTTTAATCTCTTTTTTCTGACGCCTGAGATTAATTAAAAAGGCTTGCAATTGTGTTTACCTGAACAACTGTAGATGCGACTTTGTCAACAAAATTTGGTTGACATCTAGTGTTCATTTTATAGCGAATTTCCTTCTAACTCCACAGTTTGCCACAATTTTTCAAAAACTCGAGGTTATGTCTTTTGTTTTGCAAAGATCCTTGTGAACACCGTTGGTTGACGCCCTAAACTAATTGCATGTCCAGGAACTTGAGGGAGCTTGACTTACGGGAGAGTGAAGTGGAAGATATGAGTGGACATTGGCTCAGTCATTTCCCCGATTCATATACATCGCTCGTATCCCTCAACATTTCCTGCTTAGGCTCCGAGGTGAGCTTCTCTGCCTTGGAGCGCCTGGTAGGTCGCTGCCCCAACCTGAGGTCTCTCCGACTCAACCGCACCGTGCCTCTTGATCGCCTTGCCAATTTACTTCGACGGGCCCCACAGTTGGCTGAATTAGGCACGGGCGTTTATTCTGCTGAACTGAGGTCAGATGATTTCTCGAATCTAGTTGGCGCTCTAGCTGGCTGCCGAGACCTGAGAAGTCTGTCTGGATTTTGGGACGTAGTACCTGCATATCTTCCAGCTGTATATCCCCTATGCTCAGGGCTTACATCGTTGAACTTGAGCCACGCTACCATCCAAAGCTATGAACTTACAGAACTTATCAGTCAATGTCACAGTCTGCAGCGCTTATTGGTATGACTGTTTGACGCATACTTGTGAAGATATTTTCTTTGCATTGGTAGTATTTTGTGTAAATTTCGACTTTCAGTGAAACGATTTTGCTTTTATGAAGTGATTAGTGCTTCCCGAGTATTTCTGTGGGACGAGATTTATGGTGCTTCCCTACTTCATTATCTATTACTTTATAATCAAAGATGGCTGATAAACTAATTCGTAATTGAAAATTCATGGATAAGACTCTGTTTCCCCTCTTTAATTTTCTTTTGGTACTGAATTATATGTTTGTTCACACAATAAACGAATTGGTAGGATATTTCAGGTACTTGATTATATTGAAGACAGCGGTTTGGAAGCCCTGGCTGCGTCTTGCAAAGATTTACGGGAATTGAGGGTGTTTCCTTCCGAGCCCTTCAACCGTGAACCAAATGTATCTTTAACCGAGCAGGGCCTCGTGTCAGTGTCTGAGGGTTGCCCCAAGCTTCAGTCAGTTTTGTACTTCTGCCGCCAGATGTCTAATGCGGCCTTAGTTACCATAGCTCGGAACCGTCCTAACATGACTCGATTCCGACTTTGTATCATTGAACCACGTTGTCCTGATTATTTAACTCTTGAGCCACTCGATACAGGCTTCGGTGCCATTGTCCAACAGTGCAAGGATCTCAAGCGTCTCTCTCTATCAGGTCTTCTAACCGACCGCGTGTTTGAGTACATAGGGACTTATGCGAAGAAGCTTGAGATGCTTTCTGTGGCATTCGCTGGAGACAGTGACTTGGGACTGCACCATGTGCTATCGGGGTGCGACAGTCTTAGAAAATTAGAGATTCGGGACTGCCCGTTTGGTGACAAGGCGCTTTTGGCCAATGCTGCAAAGCTGGAGACAATGCGATCCCTTTGGATGTCTTCTTGCTCAGTGAGCTTCGGAGCATGTAAGCTGCTTGGTCAGAAGATGCCCAGGCTTAATGTCGAAGTCATTGACGAGACAGGCCACCCGGATTCGAGGCCCGAAAGCTGCCCGGTTGAGAAGCTTTACATCTATAGAACGGTTGCAGGGCCGAGGTTCGACATGCCTGATTTTGTTTGGACAATGGATGAGGATTCTGCTCTGAGGCCTTCTTGACAGGTTTCGTTCAACCGCTTGCCTTTTTTCCTCGTGCCACCGTGGTGTGGTGACTGTGACGGTCAAAGCAGGTACATGCTCTTCGCCGCCCTCTTTCATGCAGGTCTAATTTCTTGTTAGCTTAGTATTAGCAGCTGTTATTGGTGTGACATTAGCTGTGGGAAGGGTATACGGAGGCTCAAGAGCTCTCTAGCCGAAGATTTTGCACTTGGCTGAGCTATGGATACCAATGCATTGTTAAATAAAAGAGGAACCTTTTTGTTGTTGTTGCTGTTGCTGTTGTTGCATCGTATGTGTATCAAGACACGGTAATTTAATTTGGGCTTAGCATTGTTGTATACTCCTTCCAGACTTCATAAAAGTTTAAGGCGATTGACATTGGGCTTGTCTTGTCCATGCGAGAGAAACCTTACCAGGAAATGAGATATTAGATTCGGCATCGGTTTGATTTCTCCTTTCTGTATTTCTGTAAATGCGCCCCTCTCTCCCGCCCAATTCTCTTTTCTCCCACGTCACAGCCTTCGCCCCCAACTCCTTTGTCTGCTCGTCAAGTGTGTGATGTCGTGACCGCTTCAGCGATGATGGCGGGTCTTCCTTTAATTGCGGCTAACGGGTTCTTTGGTGATCTGTTGGTCTCTAATAGAATCTTCTGTAAGATTGATGACGGATTCTTTGGTTTGCCTTCTCTCTAGATCATATTGTGCGGTTGTTCCTCTTTCCCTGTCGTAGCCATTGCCGTCATGATAAATAGTGTGCCGTGCCTTCATGATGGTGGTCCTTTGTTTGTCGTCCCCTCTGCATCCATGGCAGAAGTTTCTCTTGAGTCTTCCAGTATGATTGTCCGGGTTCGATTGGGACAACACCAATGATCTCAACTTTCTTAGACCTCCAAATTCGTAGTACATCATCATGCATGCCGACTTTTTGTTGCTAGAGTTGAAATGAGACAAATCGATACTTCCATTACAAAAACTGCTTCTGGTCACTTCTGAATATCCCACCTTGACCTCTGTTGAATGGGCAGGTTATGTCCAATGCAACAGTTTATGTACATAAAAGAGATGAGTGAGGCAAAAAAAATAAAATAAAAATCCATGTGAATTTTTATAAATTTGAATGCCAATTTAACCTTTCCTTTTCTGTAACAATTTAAGTTCATTTTCTCGGACGATTCTAGATCACCTTTACTCTCTCTCTCTCTCTCTCTCTCTCTTCTAAATTCCTTCCAGAAGACATCAATATCATATCGATATGAAATATTAGAAATACGTGAAGCGAAATTCCAAGATGTCAATATTTCTTGGTTACAGAAATTTCCTTCCCAACATCATCAAATGCGAGTTCTAGGGTAAAGTACGCTTCACCTAACAACACATTGGAAAACCCACGACTGGTCGAGCCAAAAGGGAGAAAAAGTAGGAAGAGACAAGACGATGTTCGTTGCTAGGAATTTTAATAAATTTTGACTTCAAAGTCAATGGTTTTAAGTATTTAAGGTTTTTTCTTCCCTCGTTTAGTTTGACCATGGGAATGAACGACGACGAGACGATCATGACCGTTTACATCCACTTTCGGACAACTACTATTGGCTTCAAGATGGGGACACAGTCCAATCTGCTCGTATTTTCCTCGACTCTACTCAAAAGGACGACATGACGGAAATTCCACAAGTTCAGACAGATTCAAACGACCATCTTTCTTTTCCATTCGATTGGTTTTCAAGAAACTACTTGGCAGGAACCTTCAGAGCTCGAGACATGGAGTCTATAAATGTCCTAGTCTAATTAACCTACCTCCATATGACTTCAACAACAATTGGGTCTTCCACAACCAGATTCTCCCCGTTTCAAAGGTTTCTGCAATTCTCCTTCTCACCCTCCCGGGGCTGCGAGCTTGGAGAAACGAGAGTTGTAAGAGCTCATCGTGATGGGAAAGGCCGTGTGTTATACTTGTGAAGAAAGCTCTGAGATTTCCGGGTTCTTAATAGCGCTTGTCGTTGCCGTCGCGCTCATGCTCACGTGCTACTCCACTCCGCGCCGGCGGCCGGTAGTTGCTGTTCGTTACGTCTACTGAGAGTTTCCTGCGTTGGGAGAGCTCCCGGTGCTTTTTTCGGGTTCGTTTACGCGGAGACTTTCTGTTATTTCATCATCTAGAGATGTGAGGATCATTTCTGATGATTCTGTCCAGTTTGCTATGTTGTGCTTGTGCTCGGTTTTGAACTGTCTGCTCTCGGATTGGTTTCGGACTCATGCTTCTAAGTTCGAGTAATCACTTAATGTTTGCAAATTTTGTTGTAAGCAGCTGCTTCTCTATGTTTTAAGTTTCCGGGGCTCATCCGGGAAGACTTCAATCGTTTCATACAAACTGCTATGATCTCGTTCGAAGACGAATATCATACCGATCATATTTTTGTTACTGTCGGAAAGGAACTCAAACCTAGTCACTCGCCTGGATCTTGCGCGGCGAGCCGACTTTGGCTCAAACATGAATTCTTTCTTGTGGCCAACTAACTGGCAGCGCGCGTTCCGGATTCCCGTCCTTTGCTCGCCCTTCCAAGTCCCCGAACCGGCGGTCCTCTCCACGTTGGACCAAACCTTCTTCCTCAACTTGGTGAACACTAGGGGTGTCAAAAAAGCCCGCGCCGACCCGGCCCGGCCCGGCTAAAAAATTAGTTGTATTTTTGGGCTGGGTCTTGGTACTGTTCTGAGTAAGGCTCGGTCCAAAAGAAAAGAATAGGCCCGAAATTAGAAACCCTCGCTCGCACAAAAACAGTGGTGAATCCTGTACACGGCATTGTCTCTGCTGGTGTTGGGATCTTCTTTGGGATCGTTGGCCGGAAGCCCCAAAGCATCTTTCGTGAAGAAGACCATCTCTTAGCACAAGATTGTCATCTTCTCCAAGTCCTATTACCCATACATCTCTCCTCACCCTCTTTCTCTCGCTTGATTTTTGTTGAGTTTCCTCGTTTGTAGTGTTTGGGTTTCGCGCATTGAGAGGGATAGTGACTTCGATTGTTTCGTGTGGTCGAGAGCTTCGCTCTTCATGTTTTTCACTTCGATTCCTCCGAATGCATGTTCTCCGTCCTGGAATCGATTGGTTTGCGTGCCTTAGTTTGGTCCCATGAGGTAGAGTTTTTAGTTCTAGGATCACAGACTGATTACACCACCTAGTGCGAAGTCAGATCATGCCCCGATCTTGTGAATCGAGCTCAAAGGCTTTTTCCGAATTCTTACTCAATTTTACTTGAATTAACTCAGTCAAATCGTTCTACTTTGAGGTTAGAGGGTTCATCTATTCATCGGTTGCTGAATTCTTTTCCCGTTTCATTATGGTTTAGCCGGAGGGTTTGAGGATGAAATTGCTTAACCTTTTCAAGACTAAGTCAAAGGGTAGCAGTGCCATTTAATTTCCTGAAAACCCTTTTAAGATTAGTCCTTTGTGCTTGCTATAACTCTTGGATACAAGAAAAGGGAAAGAGGGTTGTCAAATTTATTGCTATTCCACCTGGCATTTCATTTCCATTGTGACACAGATTGTCCTTATTATACACTTGTTGCATTGTTTGAAGCCTGTTTGCTGAAATTGTGTAACGGAGTTTCAGTATCTCTCTAGTCACTACCTTGTGATTGAAGCAAGATCAAATTGAAAGAAAGAACGAGGTAAGAGCTTGATCTGTTCTCTTTTCATGTCTAAGTCAAGAGTACCTCATCAATTTCCATTTTAGTTCTACTTTTCTTCTCATTGGTTGTATCTTTAAATTTGGTAATATAGTACTTGAGGTTTGAATGCCATCAAAACTTGTCATTTTGCATCAGTTCAGGGCTCGAAGTTGCTCTATATTTTGTTTCCTCAGTGTAAATATTTTCCCGTTGCCGAGTGTCCTTGGTTCTGCTCCTGATTAGTTTTAAAATTTCAAGAGCTATTCAATTAAAGAGGTGAAATGTAGCGTACGAAAGTTACTTGAGAAAGCTAGAGTGATGAGTATAGCAACTGTAGTTAACCTATATATGATATAAGCTCAGGCTGTATAAGAATCTTTTTGGCAGTTTTCACCTTTAACTAAATTTCTTTTGAAATTTGTTTGTGACTTGAGAGCTTTTAGTAATTACCGTTGAATGTTCAATTTGTTAAATGGCTGAAATGAGTGCTTCAAGTACCACAAAAAAAAAAAGATCTTTGGTGGTGTGGGAACACTTCAAACAGATTCATGGTAAAGAAAAGGCTGAATGTTTGTATTGTGGGGCTGAGATAGGTTGTGCTAGTAGTCAGGGCACCAATTCGATGCATCGTCATTTGTTGAGATGTAAGGAATACCCATATGCAAATGTCGATAAAAAGGCAAAGAAATGCCTTGGGTCAATTTGGTGGGGTTGGTAGTTCATCTGGACCTTGGAAATTTGACCAAGATGTTAGTCGAAGGGACCTAGCAACCATGTTTATTATTGGTGAGTGCCTTTTCAAGTTTGTAGAAAACGAGGGATTTCAGATATTTCTACATAGGCTCCAGCCGAAGTTTGTAATCCCAACGCGTAACACATTGAGGCATGACTGTTACAAGTTGTACTTGGAAGAAAAAAGTAAATTGAGGAAATATTTCTCCGAGACATCTCCAAGAGTCTGTCTTACAACCGACACATGGACGTCATGTCAGAATTTGAGTTATATGTGTCTCACTGCTCATTTCATTGATGCCGATTGGAAGTTGCAAAAGAAAATATTAAATTTCTGTCAAATCTCGGGTCATTCTGCCAAGATTATTGGAAAATCAATTGAGAAATGCTCGATTGAGTGGGGGATTCAAAATGTATTTTCTATCACCGTGGACAATGCGAGCTCAAATGACTTAGGGATTCAACATTTATGAAACAAGCTTAGCTCTTGGAACTCTCTGGTGTTGAGAGGTGAGTTACTTCACGTGAGGTGTTGTGCTCATATACTGCGTTTGATTGTGAGAGATGGGTTGAAAGACGTGAATGACTCCATCATTAGAATACGTTCAGCTGTGCGTTGTGTGATGTCTTCTCCTGGGAGATTGAGACGGTTTAAGGATTGTATTGAGTTTGAGAATATTAAGTCCAAGAGTCTTGTATGTTTGGATGTGGAGACTCGTTGGAACTCAACATACATGATGTTGGAAGCAGCTCTAAAGTTTCAAACAGCTTTTACCTCATTCACATGGAATGTTAATTATTCAATGTAAATGAATTGGCAACGATCTTACTTTTGCTGTTCTTTGAAGTTACTTGCATGCATAATGTCAACTATTGATCCCGATGCATGTAAATCATGTTACCTCTTTGTAATTATAGGCAATATTCATGGTCGATATTGTTGGTGTATGAGTCCTTTACACAAGTGATAATTCCCGTGAAGAAGATAGTCATCTTCGAGCTTCGGTTGGAGAAGTGTGTGTAAAAAATTACGATCTCTAATCCAATTTGAGGTGACAAGCCAACATGGGTGTTTTTCTTGGCAAGCAATTTGAAACGGAGCTCATTCATTGCGTTAATTACGACCTATGCGTGTGTGTGAACATAAGTGGATGTGCAATTTGCACAGCTTTTCTTTGGAATGATGAGCTCAAAATCTGCTGTTCAAGAGTTTTTTTTAACACTATGGGGATCTTGATTAAAAAAAAAAAAAAAACCCAAAGCCGACCCGACCCGACCCGGCCCGGAGAGTTGGGGCATATGTAATTCGGGCTCGGGCCGGGCCTAGCTAGGTACTGTTTAGTTTCGGGCCGGGCCGAGACCCGGCTCGTTGACACCCCTAGTGAACACATACACATTGCAGGCGAAGATCTTCCACGGCACGTCACCATACACGTCGTAGTCGTGGACGGCGTCGTCCCCGAGCAGTGGTTGTCCGTTCAGCTTCCGAATCAAGTAATGGAGGAAGAGATAGTCGGAAGAAAGCGAACTCTTAGACACTTAGGGCGCGTTTGGTAACGTTTCGATTTCCTATTTTTCTGTTCTTTTGTTCCCTGAAGCAGAAAAAGAACAGAAACCCTTTTGGAAATGTAAATTGATTTTTTGTTCCCGAGAAAAAAATTTATGTTCCTGAAAACAGAAAGGAGAAGTTAAAAAAATAACTTCTTTGTTTTCGAGAACAAAGAGAAATAATGTCATTTTAGAAAAACAAGTGTAACTTAATGCTCGTCTTCACAATCATGAGTCCACCGCCACTGGTTGTCAATCGCCGCCGCCTCCACTGACATTTATATATATATATATAAATTGGGAATAGTAATTTTGAGGTCGTACCAAATGCATTTATGTTCTTTTTCTATTTCGGAAATAAAAATTTTGTACTGTTACCAAATGCGTTCTTCTACTCAGAAACTGTTCCTGAAAACAGAATGAGAAAAAATCATTTGTGCTCAGAAATTATTCTCGGGAACAGAATCGTTGCCAAACGCACCCTTAATCTCCATTCTCTTGACTCGAAATTGACGTTCTCCGATTCTTGCTCTTTCTATATACGTGGACTGAAAAATTGAGCAACACGATTAAAGGTACACAAAAATTGGACGATTCGGGCTGGCGTCTCCTCAATTAATTAGGACATAAGGATTAAGGATGCGCAATAAACTCAAACGTTGATTATTTTTTCATATAAAACTTAGATTGAATCTATTTCTCGAATATAATATGTTTCGTTGCACGGCATGAGATTACTGGATTTGAGGTGACAAACTAAGTCGTTAACCATCGTCGCGAGTATTCCTAATCCTATCTAGTTTTGGTCTCATTGCTTTATTTTCAATGATTAGCCGGAGTTTAACACGACTATGAACAACACGAGTTATTGTATAACCTTTAAAAATGGCAATCGTGGGGGCCCCAGAATTAATTTCAATGACATGAGTTATTCATCTCCGCCTGTGATGGATAATACATCCAATTGCTAATCCAGATCTATAAACGCAGCGGAAAAATATAGATCTACATACCTGTGGCGTAACTTGCGGATTATAGCGGAACGGCAACCACAATTATCATATACGTACATATACGCAACGGATTACTCATAAATCAACATGCCATAGAATCAACTTGTATCACTGATCGTAAAGACATATCACGATTAACGAACATACCTCGATTTCCACAGATTAAGAGTCCCGATAGCAAGTGAGAAAGAAGCCGGATCCCCCGATCGCTCGTTTTTCGAGAGAGTTTTCACTAAGAGAGTTTTGGAGAGAGTTTTTGCGTCGATTGATTAAACGTACGTTCTGTCCAAGAGAGTATACAATCTGCTCTCTCTCTTGGAACAAAATAGGAAACTAAATATTCTATATTCTAACCAATAAAGACTTGCTTTATTTTTTTGCTTCTATATAGTAACTGATACCATAGAATAAAGATAATTTCCTTTATGGGCGCAATTTTCCAACATCTCCCACTCGCCCATAAAGGGCTCACTACAAAGTTCATATAGGCAAATAATCTATGCAGCCAGCATACTCTGAGAGCTCGTTGCCATACATATGTTAGGAATATATAGCAGCTCATATTGGGCAGTATTACTTAGAGTAGATCTAGTATGCGGTACCCTAGATCAATCAGTCACATTTATATCTCTCATAATCTCTTGAAGAGTTCGATATGTATTGTGCTCACAATTACGATTACACTCATATAATCATAATTGGTCGATCGGTGAATACAAAATCATAATGTGACATCAACTACGAATTGATCTTCCTCTTCCTTATAATCTCTACATTTCAATTCAATTCACTTTTCCAAAAATGTCCCACTAGATAGAATCATCCATGATCATTGGCAACACTCTAGGATAGCAAACACTGAATCAAAATTTCAAGAAAAGGTCAGAGTCGTGAGAGCACTAAGCTAAGGAACTCATATCCTCAAGAGTCTCACATGGCTGGAGAGTCGAGATCAATACTCTTGCCAACTCTTCTTGGTCGTCTCATGCATACGTAATATGAAATACGTATTACGGTATTCTCTCCTTTCCCATAGAGCGTATGTCTCTACATTTAATACCGTACAGATGATAGTTCAGACATTCCAAATGTCTATCTTGAGTTCACAAATCTACTCTCTTCAAAGAATTAATTAGAACTCACATCTGGCAACAAAGACAGATAAAGTGAAATATGTAGTTACTTCATTTTCGGGCATAACTTATTATGACCTCATCTTAACACTCATGTTAATGCGACATGAAAATTTTCAAGTTTGAGCTCTCAATTATCACCTAGATAATAAGCTTGAAACCGTCTCATCTCTATTTATCACACAATAAATAAAGGCGATTACCCGTGTGAGTAGGCTAATCTCTTATCTGTCCGACATACTTTCTCAATATAATGCACTAAGCATTAATATGCATAAATGTCAAATAAACTCATAGGCGTCAATAATGATAACAAATACCATCAACTGTGAACTTTGGGAAATACAAATATCCAGTACTCCAACTTCTACGCACTTCTAGAGATTTCAATGTAGGGAACTAATCCCTTTGTCAATATATGACCAAAGAAAAACATCTCTAGGAATTGACATAGTTATACGATCTGCTATTATTTTATGCATAGATATGTACTATACAGTCACATTTTTTCGTACAACCATGTCCTTCACAAAATTATACTTCATGTCTATATGTTTGGTCTTGCAATGGATCCTTAGTGTAAGCTATTGCTGCTTGGCTATCATAATTAACCAATAATTGAATCTGCAGCATCCTCAGCAACACCTCACTGCCCCAAACATCTCTTAAGCCAAACACCCTCTTGTACTGTTGTTGATAACACCACGAGATCAATTTCCATCGTGGATAAGGCTATACACATTTGCTTCTTACTACTCTAAGATATTGCGCCACTGCATAGTAAGAATACAAACTTAGAGGTAGATTTCCTCTCATCTAAACCTCTTCCTCAGTCAACATTAGTATAGCCTTCAAGGCGCAGATCTCTACCTTGATAACTCAGCAAAAAATCGACAATCCTCTTCAGATATCTGAGAATCCTTTTGACGGCAATCCAATATGCTTGACCTGGATTGGATTGGTATCTACTCACCATTCCAACAGTATGACAAATGTCAGGTCTTCCATCTTGTACACATCATAGCGTACATTAAGCTTCCAATAGCACTAGCATATGGAACACTTTCCATTTCTTCATTTGCTTATGGAGTCTCAGGACACATTTTGCAGTTCAGACCTTCACCTCTTGCAATAGGAGTATCTATAGGTGCACAGTTTTGCATACGAAATCATTCAAGAAATTTATCTACATATGTCTCTTGCGAGAGAGACAACAACCTTTTTGAACGATATCTTGAAATCTTAACTCCAAGAATATATGCAGATTCACCTATATCTTTTATCTCAAAATTGGAACATAACCAATTCTTGACTGTATTAACAAACTCCATATTGCTCCTAGCAATTAGTATATCATCTACATATAATGATAAGATCACAAAATGATCTTTGGATCTTTTGATATATACGCAATGATCTTCATCATTACAAAATCATACGCCACTATGGCATTACGAAAAAGTATATATCATTATCTCGAAGATTGCTTAAGGCCATATATCGATCTCGAAAGTCGACATACTTTTTGTTCTTGGCCTTCTGTAACAAACCCAAAGGGTTGTTTCATATAAATTTCTTCTTTTAATTCTCCATTGAGAACTGCAGTCTTTACATCCATTTGATGTAGTTCAAGATCTATACTTGCCACTATTGCCAGAATAAGGTGAATTGAGGTAAATCTCACCACAGGAGAAAAATTTCTTCATAATCAATTCCTTCTTGTTAATTATACCATTTCACCACAAGGCGAGCCTTATATCTCTCAATCGAGCCATCAGCTTTACGCTTTATTTTGAGAACCCACTTGTTCCCAATGGCTTTATGTCCGTTCGAAAGATCAACCAATTCCCAAACTTGGTTCAATCTCATTGACTCCATCTCTTCTTCCATTGCTTGTATCTACTTTTTCTTATCAGGGGAAATCAGAGCCTCATTTACATTTCTTCGGAGCGACCATGAAAGATTACCTTCAATGTCTAAACGTCGATGAATCAACGGAGAACGCTTTTGTGACTTGTTCGCCAAATTGGAGATTGCACACTTAGTACATCATGCTCCATTACGCTCCCACTTGGATTAGATAACGATGACATCTTCACATCAAGTGGTTGCAATTGAGACTAGTTCGAAAAAAATTTCCCTCTTCTCACATTGCTCCCACTTAGATGAGATGCCCCAGTAAAATCATTATCACTATCCAAGATTTCAAACAGAGAATAGTCTTATCCTATCTTGCCCGTTTTTGAAAATACCTTCACTAAGAATGTGACATCTTGTGATTCAAATTCAGTTACACTCCCACTTTCTTGCTCACCTATAACACATACCCTTTCGAGTGCTCTCAGTATCTAATGAAGATACTCTTCTTGCCTCTATGACCCAATTTCTCAGACTTGTGGGAAGACTCGTGTGTATAGGCAGCACATCCAAGGTATACGAAAATTCAAATCTTATTTTCGACATGTCCACAACTTATATGGAGTGGAAGTAACTGATTTAGAAGGTACACGATTAAGTATCTAGACAGCAATCAACAAAGCATCACCCCCAAAAGGTGATTGGTAAATTAGCCATTGCTATCATCGACCTAACCATTTTCATTAGGGTTCTGTTTATTCTCTTTGCAACTCCATTCTGTTGAGGAGTTGCTGGAATAGTCAACTTTCTTTCTATTCCTTTTTCATCACATAATCATCTGAACTGATCAGATAAATTTTCTCGACCTCGATCGGATCTTAATTTATTTATTTTTATTTTATTTTTTTAAAATTGATTTTCTACTAGTCTCATAAATTTCTTAAAGCAACTCATGCCTCAGATTTATGAGAAATCAAAACGACATGTCCGAATCGAGTGTAATGTGATGAAATAAATAGCCCTATGCCTTACTCTCATATTCATTGAACCATATATATCCGAATGGATCAACTGCAAAAGAAACTCAGCTCTTGTTCCTTTTCCAAATGGTTTCCTAGTTGTTTTTTCCGCTAGGCAATGCTTACAAATAGGTAAATTGACTTTTTCAATATTGCCTAATAAGCCCTCTTTAGCTTATTTAAACATTCGCTATTAGCCAATATGACCCAGCCTAGCATGCCATATATTCACATCATTACAGAGATGTAAATATGGAATAAAAAATACTCACATTATTGTACTCATCAATCAACACAATAAAACCATCTTGAAAATATTTAGAATCATAATAACTTGTTCCCAACGACAAGTCATCACCATCGTTATGAAATTTCAAACCGAAACCAAGTTTAACCAACCCTAACACGGAAACTAAATTCCGTCGAGTTTTTGAAGCATAGAGCACATCATGTAGGAACATGGTGCGATCACCGCGCATATTGAATTGGCACGTGCCAATCCCTTTAATTTCCACTCAGGAATTGTTTCCCACATTTATCCGCTTTACTCCATGTGGAACTCATTGAAATTCCACGAAGGCATTTTTGTCCTTTGCTACATAGTCTATGGCCCCTTAGTCTAGAATCCACAAAGTATGAGATTCAGTTACAAAAACTGAACTGGAGACAAACACTCTCTAGTGAACAAAGGGTTTCTAACTTCTTTGGCTCACCATAATCACGAGCAAAGTGACCCTCATCGTCACAGTTAAAACATTTCACCTTCGAGATGTTTTTCTTGAAATTACATTTTCCTTTCCCATGTCGATTAAACTTCGATTTTTATCTTGAAAAATCTGTTTCCTTGTCCATAACTTTTTGAACCCAACTTGACGCCTACGCTTGGAGCACGAAGCCCCATGTGAACTAGAACCAACATAATGTGGGTTTTTGGTTTAGCCGCCAGAAGGCGGTCCACCTCTAGTTCAAGACGGCGTATAGCATCTTCAAAAGTCTTTACTTTTTTGTGTGGATCAAGTGGATTTTCATATGCACACAGCTATGAGGTAAAGAACAGATTACTGCTTGCACTTGCTGCTCATCAGTCAAAATGTGGCAAGCATCTTACAGTTCACTTATCATGGTTGACACATGCCACAAAATTGTTTTATATTCTGCCCATGAGGCATCCTATAAGTGTCAAACCTTATAGTGATCTGTCTCAACTTAGTGATTGATGTCTAACCAAACTTAATTTTTAATGCTTCATACTTGACTTTAGCATTTTCATAAATGCTTGAACTCACGCATAAAACCATTTTCCATGCTACTCGGCAACATAATGCGAGCAATAGAGTTCATCTTTTTCCATGCAGCAAATGCCTCTTTATACTTTCTATGCTGTGCAGTATTTTCATCTTCAGGTTCTTCCATAACTAGATTAAGAGCTTTTAGTGCTTCTTGCTTTTCTAGCACATACTGGATTCTCATATTCCAGTTTTCATAATTTTTGCCATACAAATTCTCTTCTTTCTCAAGCTCAACTACGATATTCTAAAATACTGTAGCCATTGTATCTGAACATGAAGTTCTATGGACATGTATTCACGAACTATTAATGCCTAACATTTATGCATCTATTTTACACTAACTAATTACATTAATGAATAACTTCACATAAGGTCTCAGATTCGAAAGTTCACTATGTTCCTAATCATCGTCTAAGAATCATCGTTTGAAATTACCATTAATATAATCATTTATGTAAAATTGAGTTTACTAATGTTACTAAAACTTTCTAGAACTCTCCACTCGAATAAAGATCATAAATCAAACAACGATCTCATCTTGTAAATATAAAATTGCATGGAATAGCATGATTTGAACTAAGACTAAGATAATTCATACATCAAATCATAACTAACTTGCGGAATACAAGATACAAATAGCAAGTATGTCAAGCTATATACATGCTATCAACAAAACATGCTCTACACAATCTCTATGTAGTTATCCACATGTAAGATATATTCTATATTTTTCAAAAATAGAGAAAGACATATAAAAATACTCAGAAAACGCCTCAAAATAGGTGTATCATGGGTTTCATAAGTATTTTTATAACTTTAAATACATCAAACATGTACAATATCTATACCAAATTGAAGATAATTCCAAGACAAACACAACGGTATCTCGCACGCCCCCAACAGAGCTCATACGCGCCCGTACGAGTCGGTCAAACCTTCTGCGTTGACTAGTCAACGGTTGGTCAAAAAGGTCAACGTTGGTAAAAAAAATGCAATTTATCAAAAATTCGAGGACCAAATTGTAATTTTTAGAAAGTTCAAGGACCAAATTACAATTTTTAGAAAGTTCGGGGACCAAATTGTAATTTTCAGAAAGTTTGAGGGCCAAATTACAATTTTCAAAAAGTTCGAGGACCAAATTGATATTTTCAGAAAATTCGGGGATTAACCTGGTCGGAACATTACCGAACCAGGTCTGGAATACCCTGAACCGGGTTTGGGATAGGGCGAAACCGATTCTGGGATAGAGAAAAATCGGGTCTGGGTACGCTGCACGTGCCGCTCACGTGGACGCGTGAAGCCCACACGCACCAGACCCCTCCGGTGGGTGGTGGAGCGTGCGGCTCCGTTCGGCCACATCCTGCGACGAGCCACCCCTCAAAATGATTGTATCGACAATACGAACCCAATGGTATATTCAAAACTAATTTTCGTTGAACAAAATTTCACGAAAAGGTGACATTTCACCACTGCCTCAGGAACCCGATCCCGTCACGGCCCGTGGCCCGCGTGCGGCCTTTGCCGGCGTCACCTCGCGACGGGCGACCACTAAATTTTCTCGTCTTGCCGAGCCTGTTCGGACCTTGTGTTCAAAAATCGTTTTTGATGAACAGAACAGAATAAAAAAACAATGAACAGTGCGGTCGAAAATGATGTTTTTCGCGCTAATTCGACTATCAAACTCGAAACAATCAAGATACAAGAACAACTATGCTCCGATACCAATGATGGATAATATATCCAATTGCTAATCCAGATCTATAAATGCAGCGAAAAAATATAGATCTACATACCCGTGGCGTAACTTGCGGATTATAGCGGAACGACAACCACAATCGTCATATACGTACATATACGCAGCAGATTACTCATAGATCAACATGCCATAAAATCAACTTGTATCACTGATCGTAGAGGTATATCACAATTAATGAACATACCTTGATTTTCACATATTAAGAGCCCCGATCGCAAGTAAGAAAGAAGCCGGATCCCCCGATCGCTCGTTCTTCGAAAGAGTTTTCAATGAGAGAGTTTTGGAGAGAGTTTTTGCATCGATTGATTAAACGTACGTTTTGTCCAAGAGAGTATATAATCTGCTATCTCTCTTGGAATAGAATAAGAAACTAAATATTCTATATTCTAACCAATAAAGACTTGCTTTATTCTTTTGCTTCTATATGGTAACTGATACCATAAAATAAAGACAGTTTCCTTTACCTGTCATGAAATCGTGAGCGGAGATCAGCTTCTGGACCAAATCCGTCACGAAATGAAGTACCATGGCCTCGGAATTGGACATAGATAATAGTTAGAGACCATTTTTTTGCAAATTTTTCTTCTTCGTTTCTAAATAGCAAGTGGGGTTTGTGCCATCATCCTACTCAGAGGATATGGATTATAGGAGACGACAACGAGGCGGAAAGTATCTCCACACCGGATAAGGCAACTTAAAAATTACAAGGCTAAGTAAGTGGCAAGTACTAAGGTGAAAGAAGGAATCAGAAACTCCAAACTCCATGTATTTCTAGCTAAAAAGCTAAACTATATGCTACATAGAGACCTCAATCTCCCTAAACCCTAGCCACCAGTCCCATCTTAGAGCACCACCTTGATCAGCCCCATGTTCGGTTCCGAAGTACAAAATTCAGGATAGAGCGTGATCTGCATGATCCTGATAAGGCGCGAGGAGGGGGAGGAGCTCCCCGCCTAGGTGGAGGGACATGACCTCGTTGGTGGACCCGACGAGGTTCCCGCCGACGAAGACGGCCGGCACGGGCCCGCTGCACCCCAGCCGCGCCAGGTACCTCTCCATCTCCGGCCCCTCGGGGTCGAGGTCGATCTCGTGGACCTCGGGCTTCACACCGAGTTCCCGGAACAGGATGCTCACGGTGTAGCACAGGCAGCACGTGCTCTTGCTGAATATCACCACCCCTTTCTCCGAGACCAGCCTCACCACCTTCTCCATCTCGAATGAGGGAGGGGTACAAAAAAAGATTGCTTCTTTCCTATTTCTAGAGAGATTAGAGTAATTTGAAGAGGTAATAAAGATGTACAGTTTACGAGTGAGGACTGAAGAGTTGTAGTATTTATAAGGATATGGCTGGCTATGGTGGACTTTCATATCAGCCTTTTTGGGAAATTCTTCTCGTGTAGATTCCCCCCAAAAAAACAACTATTAAAGTTTGCTTTTCCGAGATAAAGACTACCGTACTCGGCATTGGACGGACGGATTTCACGTATAAAACTACATATCAATTGTTGGTCCAAGAACCCAGAAAAGGTTTTACGGGAAAGTTGGTGCAATCGATTTCACTTTCGGTGAACAGAAGCTTATCATCGAAAGGCATGGACTAATTACACTGCTTGCACCCGAAAATGAATTCGGACCACTTGATTAGGTAGGGGTCATTGTAACTTTGGAATGACACCCGCTAGATTAAATGTCAAAGTTTAGGGGGCGATCACTCAATCATAAGTTTGGTCCGGTTCGGTTTTGGGAAAATTGCCCAGAAAGTCCTAAACATATTACACTTTTACCAATTGAGTCGTAGGCCTTTTCACATATTGTCAATTGAGACCATCCGACTAATTTTGATCGGAAATCGTTGACGTGACAATTCTTAGTAAAATCTGATGTTTCTGTTATTTAAAATTTGGGTGAGGGCTGCCTCTCCCGCGGCCAACGGGGCTGCGAACGCCCTTGGCTCGATTGCCTCGCCTAGTTTTCATAATAACTGGATGAATTTTCCCTCCAGTTTTCATAATAACTCACGCAAATTCCTGGAATCGTAACTCTTTCTACTCTGTCTTCCCTCTACCACCAATCTCCTTGCCGTCGTGCCGCACAGCTAGCTCTTTCTTCGCCATCGGACATCCATTGCACCTTGCTGCCATCGAAGCTCGTCAATGACCAACCACCTCTCTCTCTCTCTCTCTCTCTCTCGACAAACAAAAGAGAGTTTCGCGGTGTTTTTTTTTTTTTGGTTGAAAGGAATTTCTTCATTTCAAGAGGTACATAACTTCAAGATAAACATGCAAATCAAGCAAAGCAAGTAAATCTGAAAGATAAATCAACTTGATACAACTTGCAAAGACTCGCTCATTCCATAATGACGGGTCTGTCATAGCATCAAAGCACATTTGGCGGCCGATCACCGAATGTCGCATCAATGATGAGCACTCGCCGAGATTTTCATTTCCCTCTCCAGTAGCTACGGCTTTGCCATAGGCGGTGTGCGCATAGGTTCGGTCTCCCCTGCACCATCACCGTATAGTGATAACAACAACCCTAATAGGTTGAAAGCGCACAGAAACCGACTTGTAAATCCAAAATCTATTTCTAAATCGGGATAGAAGAGCACCTAAATGTAAATCTATCTTTAGATCTAGATTGGGAGAGAAAACCTGCAAGAGAGATATCAGTTGATTACAAAATTACTTTCAGATAAGCCGACTGCTGAAGCAGTAGAGAAGCCACGCTCGACTAAATGGAGCAAGCACGGAGCCGGAGCGAGCAAGGAAATCGAGAATAGTAGATTCTTTCGTGGCGCTTGCGCTTCTAACTTCTGAGCTCGCCGGACAAACCTCTCCACGTGGAGAAAGTCAACGGGATGCGGTGGTTACAATGTAACGAAGGTAACTGGAAAACAAAATTTGTTCTTGGCTAAGGGGGGTGTGAAGTCGCTTTCTTAGGTGATAATTCTTTCACTACAAAGGGTAAACAAATCACCTCAGGTACAAATTTAGCTTCTCAATCTCTCTCACTGTAAGCACGAGGATGTAAATGGAACATTGAAGGACGGAAAATGGATCTATGTAAGTACCAAGGAATGTATCTCAATGTCCACTTTTTTTTTGGTCGAATATCTCAATGTCCACTTAAGAGCTCGTGTCTTTGAACAATATTTACTCTAGTGGCTGTTATATTTGAAACCAGTTAATTTGCTTCTGTTCTTCCTACGTGGGACTCTTTTTCACACATATTCATTACAAACTCTGGTGCATTGTCCAAAAAGTCCTGGACCTATTGCACCTCTCTCAATTCAATCATAAACCTTTCAATTTTGTTGATTGAGTCCTAAAATTTTTCACGTTTTGCCAATTAATGTCTATCCAGCCAATATAGGACCGTGAAAGATGATTTAGGACTGAAATGGCAAAAGTGCAATATATTTAGGACTTTTTGGGCAATTTTTCTTATTTGGGGGTGTGTAAGTGAGTGAGTGAGTGAGAGAGAGAGAGAGAGAAGGGGTGGGGGATGACGATGCCAATGGGAAATTATCATAGTTGTGGCGGAGGTCGGGGAAGGAGACGGAAGGGCGGACACGACGATGATGCGCGGTGGATGGTGGTGGGCGGTAGACTTAATCACGGGTCGTGGGCCGCCCAAGCGAGATTGGCCCGAAGAGCACTTTTGAACAGGTTTGGACAAGGCTTTTTAGATATAAAGCCCGGCCTGGATGGGCAATGACCCGGTCCGGCCCGTCCCGACCCGACCCGATATCGGCGGTTCCATTTCACTATCTAGGAGATTCATAAATCAACGAACTCACAATCTGTAGACGAATACAAGATTCTGAAGGACGTGTGCAGCCTGTGAACCGTTTGTTTTGGTACTTTTTGGGGAGATACAAACTCGCAAAGGAAGGAAAGGAAAAACAAAAGGCAAACCAAAAGTCAGCAAAGAGAAAGTAAAAAAACAAGTAGTGTCAATTCGTGGGAAGAGATTCTATTCCGACAATCAACTTCTCAGAATCCAATGTCCGGTAAAAAAGATAGTTCAGAGAGAATATGAGATGGGCTTTCGGTGCGCGAGCAGATTCTTGCTGCTGCCCCCACCTTTCAGGGAAAGATACTCGCCTCGGGTTCGGTTCACATGGACATGTTTCGTCACGATTATTCATCATATGTGGATCTCACGTGGATACAGTATGTGAATAAGCCCGCTTTCTCCATTTCGATACATACGAGAACAGCAAAGCCTCTCGGAAATGCTCATAACAAGTGTAGCACAAGCACTTAGGAGGAAGTTTATATCACGATGCACGCGTGAGTTATGTCAGAGAAGTTCTACACTGGAGAATCGATGTGGTGCAGAGTAGTTAATAACTTAATATATTCTAGTTGGCCCACAACTCATCAGCTTAAGTTTTCTAGTGAAGGTGAGTCCAATTGAATATGTTAACAGGTGGCTCCCTCTTTTTGATGTAGCATATGATCATTAGAGAGCGACATGAAAGAGTAATATTTGTTGCGGTTATGAAATTCTGCCGCATAATGAAGTTGATACAATGAACTATAATGTGTTGTTGAAGTACTTATAGATAAATTATTGCTTATCATTGTAAATTTAATTTAGTACTCTGTAGTTCAGATATTACTAAAAAGATGCAGTATTTATAACTACGTTAATATCTTAAAAAAAGTTTCCTAAATTATTTCCTCATTCTCGTAAAGTAAAGTTTCCTACTTATACTAGAATTTTCCCTCCAAACTTTTACTTTTTTTTGCGGAAACTGTTAGATTTTTATTTGACAAAAAGATATTTGTTTCATTGAAATTGAATGCAATTAAATTTTTTTTTGGTCGAATAATGCAATTAACTTGCAAAATTCGATTTTAGCATCTTATATTAGATTAAATTGGGAAAGTAACACAACAAGTGCCATAACTTTTATATGACGCTCAATTCAGCGCCATAACTTTTTCGCAACTTTTTGAGTGCCATATCGGTGAAAAATGATTATTGAAGTGCCTTGGGCGATATATTCCGGCAAAGATTCATAAGTGACTTCTTTTAGGGAAAAGTGTCAAAAAAGTCATACACCTGTTGCATTGGTGCCAATTCAGTCGTAAACCTTTTTTTTTTTTGTCCTAAACCTTTTGCATTAGTGCCAATTCAATCCTAAACCTTTTGCATTTATGCCAATTGAGTCAATCCTACCAATTTTGGCTTGAAATAGCTGACGTGGACATTTGTTAATATTATTGTAATATTTTAAATATTTTGAATTATATTTTTATTTTATTTTTTTAAAAAGCCAAAAAAATGTTTAAAAATATTAAAATAATATGTCTACGTCAGTGCCAACCGTGCCACGTAGGACAATCGACGTCCACGTCAGCGATTTCAAGCCAAAATTGGTCGGATTGACTCAATTGGCACAAATGTAAAAGGTTTAGGACTGAATTGGCACCAATAAAAGATCTAGAACTGAATCGACACCAATGCAACAGGTTTAGGACTAGTTTAGGACTGAATTGGCACCAATGCATTCGCGGTGTCTCTTTCAAAAAAAAAAATGAAGTCCAAAGTGGACAAAAGACAAGACCACGTGACACTTGTGACTAAATCAAACTTCATTTGAGCGAAAACTGCAAAGTCGACCAATGCAAGGGACAACGATCAGCTTCGCCACCCCGGGCCACCACCACAGCAGCCTGCGGCCCGCCTTGTGCTGCTCCCCTATTGTCGCAAGCTCGGCACCGAGCATTGAACCCCAAGCCACCGAGCTTTACCCTCCGACCTTGTGCATCATCGCACGTCGAATCTGGACTCAGAATGTTGGATCCGATGTCGCCAAGCCTAAATTCGGCCATAGGCAACCTTAGATTTGGACCACGACCAGCAATGCGATCTACAGTGGTCGCGAGCCTCGAGGAGAGTGACAAGGACATAAATCGTAGATTTGGCCTGGCCGGTAGGCAACACCTGGGGTTGACTGCCCAAGGACGAGAGTTGGTCCAGACGTATAAAGACAGACATACAAGATTAACAAGACTTGATCATTAGAGCGACAGCTTCATTTGAACTATCAAGAAAGTGTCATCCTTGAACATAGTAATGGTTGGAACTCACACGAAGTTACAACTCAGAAAATTAATAGCCGGGAGCACTACCACAATTCCTTTTCTTAAAATTTTCGGGCCAAAGCCAGATGGCACCGAAAGTGCTCGATTTTTTTACCAAACCGATACTCAAGTGATCGTTCGAAAGCACCGAAAGTTTTAGCCCTTGAAGAATGAACTATGACCCTCAATTTGTGCTCCAGATGTTTTAAAGTTGGTAATAGATTCAAAATGATCATAATTATACGTAAATGACATGATTTGAAAGCTCAAACTTTTTTACAGTTCAAGGAATGAATGTGTCCTTTTACCATATTAACTTTATCCCTCTAAATAGTTAACAATGACATATCCACACGAAATTTAATTGCCTCAATCAAATTAATCGGTATGGCGAAAAAAATCCCACTTTTGCTCGTGTCGCTCAGCCCAAGCCCGGCTCCTTGAGGGCGCACATGACAACACTTCTGGAGCAGAAATTCTTTTGGTTAAGCAATTTCATTTTTTCACTTGTGGAGCATTTTTTTGTTCCAGAAGTAGTTTTGAAACCACTTGAAGAAGTAAAAAATAAAATAAAATTACTTCTCTTCAAAAATCGAAAAATTAACTTTTGCTCAGAAACAGAAGTAGAACAATCAACTTTTGAAAAAATCAACTTCTGCTCAGAAGCAGAAGTAGAAAAATCAACTTCTAACCAGAAGTTGATTTCTAAAGCAGAAGTGTTGCCATGCACCGCCTTTGCTTACTACCTCCTCTCTCTCTCTCTCTCTCTCTCTCTCTCTCTCTCTCTCTCTCTCTCTCTCCAAGACTTGATCGAGGTTGGCGATTTAGGTTGTGACCATCGTTGAAAACCTTATATGACCGCCGCATACCTCACGCAACCATAAACCTAGGGTTGCGTGAGGTGGGTGACCTTCATAGCTGTGCGAATCGCGACCTCCACACAAATACACAGAGCAAGAGGGGGGCAACAAAGTGCCGAGTCAGCGAAAAATGGTGGCGATGGTAACGGCTGGCTCACTCAGGCCCAGCATTTACAATATTCGGCAAGAAGAGCCCCACACTCACACCTTAGTCTCTCTCTCAAATAAAAGGAAATGATGTTTGGGCCGGCTCCGAGACTCTACCCTGGCTTTTCATTTGTTCCTCTAATGCGCGGAGTCGCGTTAGTGAGGGATCGTAGCGGTAGCGGGTGGCGACGGTAGTGGGCGAGGGCTAGCATGGAGCTATTGTAATGGGTCCCGGCGAAGGAACGGAGGGAAAAGGAGGAAAACTAAAGACAAAGGAAAAAGGAAAGCAAAGGGGAGAAAAGAGAGAACCCATAGCTTAAATTTGGTTTATGATGTAAAATTTAATCTCCTCTCACAAATTTAGAAGATCCCTGTACAATCAAATAGCTAGATGTAAAAGGCAACAATAGCAAAGACAAGCAAAGACATTCCATTTTCGTTAAATAGATCTTCTTCCAACACACTTTAAAAAAATTATCTTTTACTTTCTTTTTATTTTTGGCAGGTCGCGGCCGCCCTCGTTAGATCTGGGTGAGGGCCGCCTCGTTCGCCGTGGGCGAGGCCGCGCGGGCCCTCGCTAGATCTGGGCTAGGGCCACCTCGCCCGCGGCCCCACCGGTTTTGGGCGAGGCGGCCCTCGCCGGCAAAAAAGAAGAAGAAAGTATAAAAAGAGAAAAATAATTAAGAATATATATATTTTTAGAAAAAAATATTAAAAAATATCTACGTCAGTGCCGGCCATGCCACATAGGACGGCTGGCGCCACGTCAGCTATTTTTATCCAAAATTGGCCGGATTGACATAATTGACACAAATGCAAAACGTTTAGGACTGAATTGGCACCAATGCAATATGCTTATGACTTTTTTGGTACTTTTCTCCTATAAAACCAAATAGAAAAAAAAGAGGTCGCTGGTAGCAACGCTAGGAAGGACATGATATTTAATAGAATCTTTATAGACAAGGAGATGATATTTTACAGATTGGTGATTTAACAATGGCGATCACTAATTATGTCATGAGATCAGAATGCTTCTATTTTTGTCTTAATTAGAAGAATGTATGATTTTTGTAGGTCTCTAAGTTATCAATTAATCATTTGTATAGGGAAGGCCACCTTCTAAGTCACAAAGAAATCCGTATGCATGTGATCTTGAGGCCCTCTTGGCAGCCCAATAATCCGTGCATGAAACACCTATTCCTAATTTTGCATCCAACCTCGTGCAAGGTCGATCGAATATAAGGGTTTGTAGGCATCGGTTGCTCAGGAACCAATGCACATTGCGTATATCCAAGTATATGATCGATTTGAAACTAGCTATTATTGGGAGCGTATAGCAGAAACTCGATATCTTCACTCGGGGAGATCGCCAAGAGAGAGCTCAAGTTCGAGTCCGTTAGCATATCCACTTAGACCCATCTTTAGTCAAAAGCTTAAGTCAATGAATTATGGGCTGATTAAGATATATTAACTACTCTACACCACACCAATTCTCCAATTGTGTGACTTCTCTAACAAAACTCGTACGTACATCTCAATGGCTATGACATGCCTTCACGTAGAGTCTGTCGACCACATGGCAGAGACCTTCACTGTTCGTGTCCCGGTAACGAGTTTGAACTCGCCCCCGACTCAGCTGTAGCTCTGCACGAATTTCCTCAGCTCACCTCCTCGATTTGGAACTCTGCGTTCGCCGCTAGGCACCCGGAGTCCATTTGTGGAAGTCATACATACGATTCTATGATAGAGTAAGTTTGTTTCACCCACGTGTCACGGGCCGGTTACAGAGGTCCGACTTGTGTGGCGACTTAGGCTTCCTTTGTATCGGTGGAGCGCCCAAGCTAAGCCTTCTTTGATATTTCACCCGAATCTTCGTAGAGAGAGAAAGTTCTAGAGAGAGAGACTCTGGGAGGAATGCTTTGTTATTTCTTTGAGTGGATGATCAAATGAGAAGGAGGACGCCTCTTTATATAGTAGAGGGCCCCGGATTACAACCGTTGATCTCTATTACATCCGATGGCTAAGATCGCATCTCCTATCTACCTAACCACCGACATTAAATAAGAAACTTCAAGAACCACGGAAAATTACAGTATCGCCCGCCCCTGGGAATATTCTAGAAGATAGTATTAGAAAATTCTAGGTAAACCCTAGAGGACCAAGACACAGCAAGTCTTGGGGTAGTTCTCGGCCAGATGCACGATCGGTCGGGACACGAAAACCTCACCCCGTGTCATTCTCCCCCACCCATTTGAGCATCGTCCTCGGTGCTCACAGCTCGGGGTGGATCTTTGCAGCAGTTGTTTTCTTTTGGCCGCCCGCTCCCTTCTCTTGGATCGTCGGCTTCTTTTGTTGATTCTTTCGTCCACGAGAGCGCTTCTTCTTCGGCTTCGGGACTTGATATTTCTTCGGTGCTTCGACCGCAGCAGGAGTCATCAGCGACTCTTTCTTTGTTTTGGCCGCTCCAATGTCTTCCATCTTTAGAAACAGCACATGGATTAGCATCATGTTTTGAGTTTGTGTGGGCAGCTCCCACTCTTCCTTTGGCTTCTCCAAAGGTCGGGACTTGTGCTTTGACTCGATCAGCATCGGAGCTCTTGGTTTGGGGTCCACGAGTCGGATCGTGGAGATGCTTTTGGTCTCACTTATCCCAGTGAGCATTGTCACAACAGATGGGCATTCAGGGTCGGCTATGATGATCGACTTACTCCTCAGGTCAACCATTGCTTTAACACTATCAAAGAAGTCCATGCCTAGAATGAGATCATAATCGTCAAGCGGAATTACCTCGAAATCGAGCAATCCAATCCATCCGCCTACTTGAATTTCGACGCCTCTAGCAACGCCAGTGGCTGGTTTGTCATTTGCATTGACTGTCTTGTACCAACGCTCAAATGGTTCTACTTCAAGTCCCAACCACTTCGCCGCTTCGCTCGAGATGAACTGGTTAGTTGCTCCCGTGTCAACCAAGGCATGGAGAGTTTCGCCATGTACCTTGACTTCCACGAAATATAGAGTCTTCACATTCGAGGATTTCTTCGGCGGTGATCGAGCCCTCACGGTGTTGATTCTTTGTATCGCTCCGAGTCGCACTTCCCTTTGTTCTCCTTTCGGCTCCTCATCACCTTCCTTGGAGACGACGGAGTATATGGTTTTCCCTTGATTTTTCTTTGGACACAACCGAGTCCAATGGCTGCCTTTGCAAATCCCGCATGGCTGCGACGGAGGGTGTTTGAACTTGTCCTCCTGGTTGGTGTAGTTATTTGGGCTTGGTTTCCTCGATGTTAGAAGGGAGGTTTAAACGATCCTTCCCCCCAATTCTTTTCATGTTCGCCATGGTGTTTTCTACCACGGCTAGAATCGCCTTCTTCATCCTTACGATCCATGTTTTGATCCGTCTTCCATTCGTTGCCCTTGGACTTGGACGAGTCGATTTTGCTGAAGTCGATCAGCGATTCGGCCACAGAGATCGCCTTTGTGATGCTCCGGACGTCTCTTCTCTTTAGTTCGAGTTGCACCCACGGCTTTAGTCCATCCATGATCGCTCCGAGAGCATCCTCCTCTCCAAGATTGGGGATTTGGAGTTTGAGCTCGGTGAACTCCTTGATGTACTCTTGGATTGTGCCTTTTTGCTCAAGGCGATGGAGTTTGCTTCGGGCTTCTTGTGGGGCAAACTCGGGATAGAATTGTTCCTGAAATGCTTTGACAAACTCGTCCCACGTCTCTATGGGATCCGATGCGCCTTTCTCGGCTTCATCGCTCAAGGATCGCCACCATGGTATGGCGCTATCAGAAAAGAACAAGGTACTGTTTAGTACCTTGGCCGCTTCATTATGGATACCAACGGTATTGAAGTAACGCTCCATGCTCCAGAGGAAGTTGTCCACCTCCATAACGGATCGTTCACTGTTGAACTCTTTTGGCTTCGGCACCTCTATCCTTGGAGCCGTTTGAACGGTGATTGCACCATTCGCGATGCTGTTTTTGCACAAGACTAGCTCGGTCTTGAGTTCTTGAATCTCCACCTTCAAAGCGCCTATCTCGGCTTGGTGGGCGTTTTCTTTCTCTTGGACGTCCAGCTTCAAAGCTTCAATCGACGCTTCAAGAGCTTCATCTTTCATTTGTAGCGGGGCCACGGCTCCATTGAGGATGACGGAGAAGTCTTCTCGAATCAACCGATCAACCCTGGTGATGCGTTCCTTTGCCTCGTCGAGTCCCTCGATGAGCTCCATCATAGTGGCTCGCATCTTTGAGAATTTTTCGTTGAGAGCAGACAATGCGTCTGATGATGCCTATCTTCTTTTGGATTTTGACCGGGCTTTCTCCTGCGAGGCTTTCTCGTGGGGGTTTTCTCCATCCACGGTGATTTGATCCACTTCAGATTTTGGCATTACCTCGACCATCTTGATGCTCTACGATCTCACGAACGGCTCGTCTCTACGTTGCTCTGATACCACTTGTCACGGGCCGATTGCGGAGGTCCGACTCTTGCGGCGACTTAGGCTTCCTTTGTATCGGTGGAGTGCCCAAGCTAAGCCTTCTTTGATATTTCCCCCGGATCTTCACAGAGAGAGAAAGTTCTAGAGAGAGAGACTCTGGGAGGAATGCTTTGTTATTTCTTTGAGTGGATGATCAAATGAGAAGGAGGACACCTCTTTATATAGTAGATGGCCTCGAATTACAACCGTTGATCTCTATTACATCTGATGGTTAAGATCGCATCTCCCATCTACCTAACCACTGACATTAAATAGGAAACTTCCAAAACCACGGACAATTACAGTATTGCCCGCCCCTGGGAATATTCTAGAAGATAGTATTAGAAAACCCTTGGTAAACCCTAGAGGACCAAGACACAACAAGTCTTGGGATAGTTCTCAGTCAGATGCACGACCGGTCGGGACACGAAAACCTTGCCCCGTGTCACATGCATATCCGACTTGCTTTGATACCATAAGATGTTGGCTGCGGAATAAAACGTACACATCATCTTTGAGGGAATAGATGATTGATGCATATGCGTTTCGCTCCTATATTCTCTTTTCTGGATAGGGAAGAATTACTGGAGACTAGGGGCGAGAAAGACCCACATAGAAAGTTTCAAAAGCATCAAATTTTTTGCGCACTCCGGATTGCAACATGGAAGTACAGCATCCGACCCATCTGATCTCTAAGGGACACACATTTTTGAGAGAGATTTCAATAAATATATGATAATAATCTTATTCAACTGGGCCTAGTTATATCGAGTTATACCGATAAACATTTTCCGTCATTTATAATTTCCTTCTCCTGATGGGCGACGATGCTGGAAGCGATGTGTTATGGCGAACTTTCGTATATCAGTATTCTTGAAGTATATATTGCCAGCTTAGTGATAGTCTTAACATAAGTACATTGCACGCGTTGACGATAAGTAGATCTTTTTCCGCCGAGTTTGTTGGGCGGAAAACCTTAATTTTCTTGTCTCTATGAAACCCTAATCCTTTCCATACCGTAAGATCTTTTCCCAGATTCTTGCTTTGGTTTTGGAGCAACGCATCCATGCATTAAAAACGAAAACTCACGGAAAAAAAGAGCTTAGCTCTTGATACAACATTTCATTTCTGTTTGGGATGAAGCTTCTCATACATGGCACATGACAAATAGATTCCATATATGGAGCTTATTTGATTTAAAAAGTCTGTCTCGCTAGAACCATATGGCCCTTGCGTCTATCAGCATTTGCTTCAACGACCCGTCGACGTGGTAAGATATGACGTCCTTGGCCGAGCCGATGAGCCGGCCGCCTATGAACACGGCAGGGACAGACGGGTTACACCCAAGGCCTCGCAGCGCCCGCTCCATTTCCCTCCCGCTCGCTTCGCGATCGAGCTCGTGGACTGCGGGGCTCGCGCCGAGCTCGTAGAAGAGGCTCTTGATGCTGTGGCACATGCAGCATGAGCTCTTGGTGAAGATCACCGCCGCCTTCGCCGACGCCAAATCCTTTACCCGATCCATCACAGTGAATGCTAAGAAACGACCACTTGGGGGCGGAGAGTGCTAAGGAAACCCTAGAGAATGCCGAAGAACTCTATGAGGAAGGTGAAGAAACTTCAGAAGAGTGTTGAATGTGTGTGTTGGACTTTGCCTTGGTGGACTTGGTCGCTTCATCGCTCCATATTTATAAGGGCTAGCGAGGGTTGTGGGGTGAATTTTTTAAATCCCACAATGGATAAAAGAGGAAATTCTTTTCAGATATTTGCTTTGGATAAGAGAAAACCTTGTCGACGATTTCGGTGATTCTGACACACCAAGTGCCACAAAGACAAGTTGCGTCGATTCATCATCTCAACATGGCGATCCTTTAAATCTCTCGAAGAGTACGTACAATCAACAGGGAATTGGAATAAGAACAACTCTATAAAATTTTTTATGGCAAACACTTTCGGCTCTGGTTGGCAACAAAGTATACAAGTATAGTTACTCGGCAGTGCATTAATATGTGCTAAATGGGTTCTTTTGGTCTAGCAAGAAAAAGGCAAGATTCAAGAGGAATATCACGGTCGGACATAACCCTAATTTTATCTCTTGGGATAATTCTTATTTAGCCCGGATATTATCCTCTTTTTGGCTTCAATGTTACACATATATCGTTTGACATTGTTTTCCTATGTTCCACGTGTATTGACACCCACGCCCATATTGCATAAAGTGTGCACGAGCTATTGCAAAAATGCAAAAGATTTAGGATTGAATTGGCAAATGCAAAATATTTAGGACTTGTTTGGCAAAACAAAAAAAGTTTAGGACTAAATTTGACACAATTGTAATAGATTTAAGATTTTTGGTAATGTTCCCTAATTTTATTTATTGGTATAATTCTTATTTAGCCCGGATATTGAGCCTGTTTAGTTCAGCATTTAGCCAAGGGACTTTGGGAAAATGCAAATACCTTTGGGTTAAAGGGGTTTGGTGAATTGCAAGTACTATTCGGTAAATTGTAATTGAAAAGTACATTTGGATGCAACTTTGGGGAAAATGCTGTTTGGTAAACTTTTAATATTTGGTGTTCCAATTAAAAAAATTTTAACTTTAATTTGTTTAAAATTAGGAAAAAAAAAAAACAATAGCCGGCGGGCGATAGCGGCGGCGGCGGTTGGCGGAGGAAGGAGGAAGGAGGAGAAAAAATAAAAAATAAAAAATAAAAAATAAAATAAAAAATAAAAAATTGTAGTTGCATTTTCGAAATGTAACTTCTCAAAGTACCTCCGAAAGTATTTTGAGCTAAAGGCCTTTGGAGAGCATTTGAGATGCAATTGCATCTCCCCAAAGTGAGTCAAAAAAAGTAACCAAACAACATTTGCATTTGCCCAAGGGACTTTAGAGCCCCAAAGCTCATTTGAAATGCTGAACCAAACAGAGCCATTATCCTCTTTTTGGCTTCAATGTTACACATATCGTTTGACATTCCTTTTTCTTTTTCTTTTGTTCCACATGTATTGACGCGCACGCACATATTGCATAAAGTGTGCACGAGCTATCTCTTCCTTTTATCAAAGTTGAATGAATCTATGTCGAGGTTGCGTCATGTTTTTCGTGGATGCATTGTCTTGCTGATGTGGAGAAAGATAAGTGTTTATCCAAATAGATGTCCAACTTTTCTCCTTTTTGGTCCTGCAGGAGCTTCCAGGTGGTTGGATTTTGTCAAAGTCGAGAACATGGAATAGGGAAAAAAAAAGTACAGTATCACATAAAAATTGGAAGAGAGAGAGAAGATTATACCTTAATGAGTAACCGCTTTATCCATTATCTAATGTTTTTAGCAATATTCTTATCGAGATGCACGTGCGAGTGTGAATTGTGTTAAAAAAAATTATATATCGAAGAACTGGTGTAGTGTGGAGTAGTTAATGTATCATTGGGGGTTATAACTCATGGATTTAAGTTTTTAAATGAAGATGTATCCAACTGGATATGCTGACAAGCTTCGACTTGGGTTACAACTTGGTGATCTCTCTAGGTGAAGGTATCGAGTTTGTACTGTGCACTCTAAACAAATGACATGATGGTTGATTGGTGATCCAGTTACGTTATATATAGGTGTTTGGTGAATTTCTCAAGGAATAAATCACGTTACCACCGTGATTTTCAGGCAGCCTTCATAGTTTAGTCTAGCGAAAGAGACACGTTGTTCAATCTGGAGAAAAGAGAAGGAAATTCATGACCAATGCCATTTCCGGGCATGCTTTTATGGTTTGATCCGACGAAAGAGATCTACAGTTCAGTTTGGAGAAAAGAGACCGGGGATGAAGGCTTGCGACCCTCAAAAACAACAAAATGGATATTCGAGTTGAGACATATTATGCCGAAGGGCACTTGAATTATGGAATAGCGGATCTAACACATGGTGAAATTGTTGAGATGCACTTGAGTTGTGTTAGAAAAATTCAATATCAAAATATTAGTATGGTGTTGAGTAGTTAATATATTCTAGTTGGCTCATAACTCATTGGTTTAAATTTTTAAGTGAAGATTGGCCAAACTGAATATATTGAAAGTTTGGAATTGTTACTGCACGCTCCCAACAATTTGAATAGGTTTTATTGGATGGTAGAGATGTATATCTTTCCGTAAAAGTACTTGGGAAAGAAAATTTCTATGAATTAACATTTTAGAGAGATTATTTATCAATTAATAAGTAGTGTGCCAAGAAATACCATAAAATTGTATTTATATATGATCCTATAATTGGACATCTAATTGCATGTTGTTAAAGCTAAAACCCTCCTCTGTTTGGGAGTGTTAGAAATTGAGGAGAATTACCAAAAAAGTTCTAAATCTTTTGTAATTGTGTCAATTCAGTCTTAAATCGTTTTTTTTTTTTACCAATTGAGTCCTAAATCTTTTGCATTTGTGACAATTCAGTCCATCCGGTCAATTTTGGCCGAAAATCACTGACGTGGCCTAAGTAGCACTGACACCGATACGCGATACGACGCGACACGTCATTTCTCAAAAAATAGAGAATTTCGACACGTTGGGACACTTGTATATTAAATGTATATTTTTATGTATATTAAAAATATTAGCGGTAAGTTTCTTTTTTTTTCTTCTATTAGGGATTCACGATTAGGTTTTTTTAGCTGATTGTGTATATTAATTTAGGGATGGCTAGGTATATCACTTAAGTATGTATATTTTTTTTATAAATTTATATTTTGACCCCTAATTTATTGAAAATGCTTAAAATTGATCCCGGGTGTGTCGAAATGGCGTGTCGGGATGCTGGACTCGGGTGTTACTAGCGTGTCTGGAGCGCTGATCACGGGTTGGTAGCATGTCGGAGAGTGTCGAACACGACTCGGAGGCTCCCGAAGAGTGTCAGTGCTTCCTAAGACGTGTTGCGACCGGCGCTGACGTGATGCGACCAGCGCTGACGTGAATAATTTTTAATTATATTTTAACATTATAATTTTATAATTTTTATGTATTTTTTATTTTTCTTTTATTTTTCTTTTCTTTCTTTTATTTTTTTCTTTCTTCCTCCAATCGGTTGCCAATCTCAACGACCGGCCAGAGGCGACCTCACCTGCCTCTAGGGAGCTCGCCCCCGCCGGCCACTAGCAAGGGCGAGCCTCGTAGTTGCTGGACAAGGTCGGCCTCGTTTTCGCTGGGCGAGGTTGAGCCTTGCCATGGCTAGTCTAGCAACGGCAAGGCAGACCTCTCCCAGCGACGGCTAGGTCCTCGCCTTTGGCCGGTCACCGGGAATAAGGATGGGAAGAAAAAAGAAAAAAAGAGAACGAAAGATAAAATTAAATATAAATAAAAAATTCAAAGTGTAGGACGGTCGGCTTTCAGGTCAGTGATTTCTAGCCAAAATTGGCCGGACGGACTGAATTGGCAAAATGCAAAATGTTTAAGTCTCAAGTGGCAAAAAAAAAAAAAAGATTTAGGACTGAATTGTCAAAATTACAAAAGGTTTATGACTTATTTGGTAATTTTTCCTGGAAATTCTTATAAAGGCAGCAGGTTCATTACTTGCATAATATTTGAGTTTGTGAAATTAAAAAGGAACATAAATACACACGAGACGTTATTGGATAGACCAAATAAGATTATGTGATAAAATGTAACTTATCTCAATTCAGCAATAAAATGTGATTGAACGGTTTGTGCAAGCTAGTATTTTGACAATGATTTATGATGTACCAGGCTGTTTAGTTGTTACCATGCACGTGATAAACAAAGCTACGATGCCTTGTCAATCACTCATTCCATACACTTGCGAATTATCCATTTCGAGGCGGTCCGAGAGAGGAGGAGGAGAGGAAGACCCGGCTTCGGTTTCGTAAGGGTTCGTCGGATCGGTCCAAACACGGCGACCGGCCAAATCGCGCATACGATTCTGATTCTCACTTGAGGCATTTCTAAATTCTAATTGCGGTCATTAAATTGTTGATCTTCTGATAAGAACTCCACACTGGACATCGATCTCCTTCAGAGTCTCCATCGTCGTCTGCATGGCGTTGTGTTTTTTTTTTTTCTTCGATTAGAGCATACATCGTCGGTCTATTTTAATTTTTAATTTTTAATTTCAATTGAAATTTTCCAGTTCTGGCTTGGAATAGATGCCTTCATATCTGATCTTTGTTGGCCATTGTCATCTTCCTCTCGAGAAAGCTGAGAGATTCCTCTGCCTAAGTGGAGGGCGAGTTATATCAAGAATATGCCATGTCTCAATGCATACGTGGCATTTCCTTTATTGGTCGCTTTATATATATTTATGCCAATTCATTCCTTACCACATATTATATGGCCATGGCGATGCATGTCCGCTTATGGCCATCTGCGTATTTAATCACCTATGTGTGCTATACCCATGCATTTATGGGGAATTAGTTGGGTCGTTGGGTTTCATTTATCTCTGGATAATTATACTTTAGGATGCATAGTAGAAGCCCGACACTGCACTATGCTCATCAAGACAGATACACATCAGGAGTCTACCAAACATTGTCTGTCGGAATACATGGCCTTAACTTGGATATCTCCAAGAGAAAAGCCCAAGTTCAGGCCCTTTATTATGATAAGGACAATTAGAGTATATTAATTGCTCCACACCATAAAGTTTTCAAGATATCGGACTTTGCCTTATACCCTCTCATATGTAGGTTCACCTCATCAATATACACTCACCAACTATTTACTCATACTAATCCCCTTCATCTCTGTTAGGGAGCGCGCAGTAGAAGCCCAATAAGTTTAAGCCAATGAGTTATGGGTCAACTATGATATATTAACTGCTCTACACCTATGATATATTAACTGCTCTACACCATACCAATTCTCAACTCGCATGTGCATTCTAACAATCTTCCCTTCACGTGTGAGCTCAGTGTTAACAATCTCCCCCTTAATCCAAGTATCCTTCCTTCACCCACCAAATTCTAGAACACTTGGAAATTACGCCTAACTCCACCCACCCCCTTAATCCAAGTATCCTTCCTTCACCCACCAAAGCCTAACTCCACCCACCCCCTTAATCCAAGTATCCTTCCTTCACCCACCAAATTCTAGAACACTTGGAAATTACGCCTAACTCCACCCACCAAATTCTAGAACACTTGAAAATTACGCCTAACTCCACCCACCAAATTCTAGAACACTTGGAAATTACGCCTAACTCCACCCCCTTAATCCAAGTATCCTTCCTTCACCCACCAAATTCTAGAACACACCACACCAAATTCTAGAACACTTGGAAATTACGCCTAACTCCACCCACCAAATTCCGGAACTTAATATTCTAGAACACACCACACCAAATTCTAGAACACTTGGAAATTACGCCTAACTCCACCCACCAAATTCCGGAACTTAATTGAACCATCGGCTCTAATACCAATTTGTTAGGGAGTGCGCAGCAGAAGCCCAATACCTTCGCCTAGGGAGCACTAAGAGTGAGCCCAAAATTAACATATCTAGTTGAATCCACCTTCACTACTCAAAAGCTTAAGACAATGAGTTATGGGTCAACTAAGATATATTAACTGCTTTACACCGCACCAATTCTCCGATGTGGGATTTCTCTAGCACAATTCGCATGTGCATTCTAGCACTCTCCTTGCTCCCTCCTTGACCTCTCTTTTGCGTTATAAACTCTTATTCGATTATCTACAAAAGTTTATTCTTTTTTTTCTTGATTTATCAACTTTCGTTATTGGATTACCAAAAATCATTCGTTTCTTATAAGAATGTCTTAAATTTATCAATGAACGAAAAAAACTATTCGTCAAAATGGAATGTCATATAAAAATAAAATAATTCACATCTCATAATAATAATAAAAAGGAGCTTGGGCATGGATTTTTTCCAACTTGGATTATCTCTTGGTGGAAACAAGATGTTGGTTTGATTGAGAATCAGATCGATTCATTTACCGAAAATAGTTATCCCGAACTTCTTTTGATAGACCAAAGCAATCAGAAGATCTTATGGGTTGCAATCCACATCTAGGAACATCGATAGCCCACGTGTCCTACATAGCGATTGGCTATGTCTATCTAATGTGGGCGGCAAGAATAAGATGAGTGATGGGTTTTCTACGATACTTTCTTCGAACAAATTAAGAAGGCTCTAATTATTTTAGAAAGTGTTGAAAAACGTGGGAGTAATGTCTACGTCCATACGTACTTAACTATGGAAAATTACCAAAAAAAAAGTTTTAAACGTATTGTAATTGTGCCAATTTAGTTTTAAATCTTTTTTTTTTTTTGCCAAAATTTAGTCATAACCTTTTGAATTCGTGCCAATTCAATCTATCTGGTCAACTTTGGCCGGAAATCGTTAACATGGATGCCGGGTGTTCCTACGTGGCGGCCGGTGCTGACGTGGACACTTTTCTAACAATACTTTAATGTCTTTTTGAATTTTTGTAATTTTTCCTTTTTCTTTTCCTTCTCCTTACTTTTTTTTGGGGCTAAGGGCCGGCCAGGGTCGTTGGCCACAAGCGCGAGCCGACGACCCTTTTTGGGACTGGGAGAGGGTAGCGGGCGAGGGCCACGATGCCCTCGCCCAGTGCCAGCGACCTTGGCTGGCCCTTAGCCACCCAAAAAAAAAAAAAAGTAAAGAGAAGGAAAAAAAAATAGAAAATCAAAGAGAAAAAAATTGCAAATATTCCAAAAAAATTATTAAAAAATATTCACGTTAGCACCGATTGTGCCTCGTAGGACGGCTGGCATCCATGTTGGCGATTTTCAGCAAACATTTAGCCGGATGGACTAAATTGACATAAATGCAAAATGTTTATTACTAAATTGGCAAAAAAAAAAATTAAGATTGAATTGGCACAACAACAATAGATTTAGGAATTTTTTGATAATTTTTCCCGTCTTAAGTATGGACGAAGGCTTCTTGGAATAACACGTGATCTTAAAGGTCGGTCATTGCAAAGAAACATTGGCTGCACATAATGCAAGAGTTTGCCTTGAGCTTCCCTGTCGTTTTGGAGTACATAGTGAGGCATCAACAGAGAAGACGGAGAAAACATCTTCACAAACTTGAATCTCTTCCACTTGTTTTTGTACCATTGTTTGGTTGTTGCTCGGCGTGTTGAAACGGACAATCACCACAACTACAAGAACGTTCTTAGGGAAGAAAATTATATGAACTTGTCCTATTACTATGTTTCCATCCCATGCCCAATTTGTATCTCGTTGTCGTTATCGATAGACTTAATACATCGGCATCGCCAAACCGTGTGATCTAATCATCGAGAGGACCAAACTAAGATTAAGATCGTCGGATTTCGGTGACCTTATTCTTTGAGATTGCTACAATATATATTCACAAATTTTGTAGAATGATGAGTTAGAACTCCATCAACTGGTTGCAACAAGACTTGAACCCTCAAGCTATGTCTTTCTCTTATTTGATTTTGGCCACCTTCCTTTTAGCTTCAATCGTCTTGCTGATTATTTTCTCAAAGGGCCCGAGAAACAAAGGTCTTCCAAAAGGGTCTCTCGGGTTCCCGATAGTCGGCGAAACCCTAAGTTTTCTAATAGCTCAGAGAAAGGAGCAAGGCGCAAAATGGGTGGAGGAGAGGATTTCCAAGTACGGTTCCATGTTCAAAACCTCTTTAATGGGCTCGCCGACGGTCGTCATCGTCGGCCAGGCCGGTAACAAGTTCATACTCACTACGGACGATGATGTCCTCGCCGCCAAACAACCCCCTACGATCCAAGCCATTGGTGGCAAAAACAATCTTTTCGAACTCACCGGATCCAGGTAGTTTAAGTTATCATCGTGACTAGTTTTTGTAATTTAACTATTATGCGATTGCATTCATACTTTTGGGCAAATTAAGGTGGGTTCGCTCTTGAAATTTGGAGTTTCGTGCGGATTTTTTTTAACTTTTTGAGATCATGACCACGATCCATGCAAGTTCTAAAGCCTTACGAGGAAGCATTAGCTACGATAAATCCTCCAAACTGTACTTTCATGGATGATGAATTGTACAAATATTCGCATAATGTCCTTCAGGTACAAATTAATAAAGGGGGCGATGCTTAGCTTCTTGAAACCAGAAAGCCTACAAAACTATGTCAAGAGAATGGACGACATAGTCAGAACCCTAATTCTCGAAGAAAGCAGAGAGAGAGACACCATCAAGGCCGTCGTCTTCATGAAGAAGCTCACCTTCAACGTCGCGTGCGACATTCTCTTTGGCATCAAGGACGAGTTCACCAAGGAGAGACTCTTCGATGATTTCAGTCTTTCCTTCAAGGCCATCTGGTCTCTCCCATTGAATCTCCCGGGCACCACCTTTCGGAAGGGGCTTCAAGCTAGATCTAGGATCGTGGACCGCATTTTGCCGATACTGAGGAAGAGGAAGGAAGAGATCTCGGCGGGAACGATGGACCCTAGGAGCGACGTGACAAGCTGCTTGCTAGCGTTGAGGGATGAGAATGATGAACCGATCGATGAAGGGACGGTCGTCGACAACTTTGTCATGTTAATGATCGCGAGCCATGATACGTCGGCGATTCTTTTGAGCTTGATGATATGGAAGCTGGCGAGAGATCCTGAGGTCTACAAGAGAGTATTGGCAGGTAATCAAGAAGCAGTCCAAATACATCCCCGCTATCCTATAGTAGTTTAGATAGGTTTATCATTATTCGTGTTATTATCATATCACGCTAAACTTTTTTGTTCTAAATTATATTATATCGTCAATTCAAAAGCTTGAACTGAATGACTAATCGAAGGGTTCACGACAAATTTGAATGGATGCTCGAATACTATGTTAAATTTCAGATGCGGTGTTTATATTAACGGTTCGCCGGTGATCAGTTTTGATGTAATCCTCATTGTTATGCAGAACATGAGGAAATTCTGAAGGGAAGAGAGAAAGGAGGAGGACTTAGCTGGGGTGATATACAAAAGATGAGATACACATGGAGGGTAGCTCAAGAGTTGATGAGGCTCATCCCTCCTGTGTTTGGAAGCTTTAGAAAAGCACTCAAAGACATTAGCTTTGGTGGCTACGAAATTCCCAAAGGATGGCAGGTAATATTTCTCTGGTTGATTACAAAAAAAAAAAAAATTAAGAAAATTTGCATGTTTACCTACTGAATTAATGTGAAAATAAGTATGTACGTGATTTTCAATTGTTGTCAAATTTCGTTAATCATTCATTTGTGGTGTCGAATGAATTGAATTTGTAAACGTGTCTTTGCCTTGCAAATGAAAAACATCCTCATAAAAATGTTGTCTGACGACTAGGTACTCTGGGTAGCGTCTGGAACGCACACGAACGGCGACGTATTCGAAAGACCGGACGAGTTCGAACCGTCTCGCTTCGAGAGCCCGTCGAGACCAATCCCGCCCTACACCTACGTCCCGTTCGGGGGCGGACTCCGGACGTGCATCGGGAACGAGTTTGCGAGGGTGGAGACGCTCACGGTGGTGCACAACTTGGTGACGGGATACGAGTGGTCGCAGTTGGAGCCGGAGGAGGTCATCACTCGCCAACCCATGCCTTATCCCTCCATGGGCCTGCCGATCAAGATCAGGCCCAGAAAGAGCTCCTAAGTGAAGTGGCTGCTGAGCATCAAAATGCATCTAGATTTTATCTACCAAGTCTTTTGTATCTCTACATGTGTTATCTGTTATTGCTGATCTAATGGAAGATTTCATGTGTAGTTTAACAGACAATCTTCTTTCACCCTACTTGAATTCTTACGGATTGTTCTGTTATTTTATCGAATCTATGCGTAGATTATGCATAGTTCAGCATACGGGCCAATCAATATACGGCTGCCTAGACGGAACCGGTTTGTGTACGAGCCAGGGAAGCCCAACCCAATTCGATCCAGCTTTTTCCTTCTCGTGTTTTCCTAGGAAAAGGGAAAATTACCAAAAAAGTTCTAGACCTATTGTAATTATGCTGATTCAGTCCTAAACTCTTTTTTTTTTTCGATTCAGTCCTAAACCTTTTGCAATTGTGTCAATTCAGTCCATCCGGCGAAGTTTGGCCGGCCAGCCCTGAAGTGGACGCCGGCCGGCCAGTGACCGAATATTTTAATATTATTTTGAATTTTTTTTTTATTTATTTTATTTTGCCTTTCTTTTTCTTTTTTCCTTTCCCTTCCTTGTTCTTCTGCAGAGGGACGCCGGTTGTCGAGGTCCAGCTACCGGCCAGAGGGACGGCCGGCCTCGCCAAGGGCCGGCAAGGCCCAGATCTAACGAATCTCCAGCCCTTGTTTCGCGGCGGGGCGAGGCCGAGCCTCCCTCACCCCAGAAGGGAGAGTCTTGCTGCTGCTGTTGTACTTGAATCTCCAACCCTTGTTTCGCTGCCATTCGGCGCCCAAAATAGTGGCTATTCAGCCTTTTTTTACTGCTATATGGTGCAGGTTTTGTTTGCTGTCCAAGGTTAATTCCTTCACTGCTTGTGTGCGATTTCCTCTGTGGTTTGGTGCTCGATCCCTCTGTTGTCCAGTGGGATACTTGCTGTGTTCGGCACTCGTTCGGCCACTATTCGGGGCAATTTTGTTACTGCTGACCAGTCCCGTTTATCCCGCTGTTCGGGGTCGATTTGGGGTTGCTGTTCGGGTCCATTTTTCCTACTGTTTGGGTCAAACTTCCTCCTTCGTCTTCTTCTTCAGAGGGTTGCCGGTCGCCGAGGTTCGGTTAGGCCGAGCCTCGCATTGGCCAGGCGAGGCTCCCCTCGTCGAGGCTAGGCTAGGCCGAGCCTCGCCAGCCCAGATCTAGCGAGGCGAGCGCTGGCGAGGCTCGGCCTTGCCCGGCCGCGATGAGGGGAAACGCCTGGCTACTGCGAGGCTCGGTCTCGCTGGCCCCTAGCGAGGCCGACCGTCCCTTTGGCCTGTTGCCGGACCTCGGCGACTGGCGTCCCTAGGAAGTCCGACCTCCCTCTGCAGAAGAACAAGGAAGGGAAAGGAAAAAAAGAAAAAAAGGGTAAACAAAATAAAAAATTCAAAAATAATATTGAAATATTCTGTAGCCGGTCGGCCCGAGTCCACATCAGCGCTAGCCGGCCAAACTTCGCCGGATGGACTGAATTGACATAGTTGCAAAAGGTTTAGAACTAAATCGGCAAAAAAAAAAAGTTTAAGACTGAATCGGCACAATTGCAATAGGTTTAGGACTTTTTTGGTATTTTTTCCCCTAGGAAAATAACCCCGGTTTTGGTTTCTCTCACTTTCCTCCTCTCTCCTTGCCCCTCGCTCCCCTAGGAGTGTCGAGTCGGGTTTGGGTTAGGTAAAAAATAATCGAACCCATGTTGACTCATTTAATCCATATTGAGCCATTTTTATGCAATACAATTTTGACGACCCACTTTCGACCCGATCCACATTACTAAAACACGCCCATAATTAACCCTACACATTAAAATAAATACCCTCCCATTTAACCCACTTTAATCAATTCATGTTAATATATTACTTAAATAAAATTTCGTATCAAAATTTAAAAAATAAAATAAAAAATATGAAGATGTAAGTAAATAAAATGAAAAGGTAAAATAAAATAAAATAAAAGTACCTATAAAGATTTAGAAAAATTGCGCATGAATTGCGATGGCGCGACCAACTGTTGTATTATTTCAATACGGCCTGATTCTCGTGGACTAGTCAAACTTCCACCTATGTCATCATTATCTAAATCAGAATTGCCACGGGGCGATCACAATCATTTGCATCTTTCTTTGTTTGGTTACAGAACTATTAGAATCCAAGAAATCTACTCCTCATAATGAAATGGATACTAATTCTATCATTTGATAATTCTCTGCATTCTATATGGTAGATGACATTCATAAAGTGAATTCATTTGATATTTTCTTAGGATTGGTTCTTCTGAGAACCATACGTAGATTGAAGAGGCAATTTATAAAAGCATGCACTCTATTCTTGGTTGGAATTCGGAAATTCCTTTTAATAATCAGATCGTCTAGGAGAAAAAAATACTAGTAAAAAAAAAAAAAGCAGATCATGATGATTGATTAGAAAAAAAAAATTGAAAAAATTTCACAACCCAACCACTTTTATTTTCCGACAAAAAAAAAACCCATTTTTATTTTCTCTTTAGCAAAATGACATAAATAGTCTTTGAACTTTGAACTTTGACCCAATATACAATGTAATTCTTGAACTTTTAATTTGATCAATATGATCCATAAACTTTAACTCAAAGTACAATGTGATTCCTAAACTTTTAATTTGATCAATTTGATCCATGAACTTTTGAAACATGTTCAACTTAGTCCCTAAACTTAAATCAATGAAAGGACTACATTGAATATTTTCGTATAATTCAGGGACTAAGTTAATTAAAATTTCAGGGATGACATTGCATATTGATCTAAAGTTCAGAGGCTATATTAAGCAAATTAAAAGTTTAGAAATTATATTACACGGTTGAGTGAAAGTTCGGAATCTATTTATGTCTTTATCCCTTCTCTTTTCCCTCCTTGAAAGAAACAAAAAAAAAAAAATGAAACTGAAAAATCCCCCCTAACCCTGAAGAACACAGCAGAAACACTACAATCCTCCATCGCGATAATCACCAGCGCAATTGCGACCGAACCCGACATCTCCCATGGAGATCGACCCCGACATCTCCCGGTGGATCCTCGAGTTCCTCCTCCGCCAGCCCCTCCTCGACGACCGCTCCGTCAAGCTCGCCCTCTCCCTCCTCCCCCTTCCCCACTCCGACCTCCCTTTCAAGAAATCCGTCCTCCTCCGCTCCATCCAGTCCGAGATCGATGCCGCCTCCCTCTCCGAGAAGACCCTCGACGCGCTCGAAATCATCGAAGAGGTGGACAGGATGGCCGGCGGCCCCCCCGTCTCCGACGCCATGCGGGAGGCGTACCGCTGCGTCGCCGTGGAGTGCACCGTCAGGTTCCTGCACGGGCGGGTGGACGAGCGGGGCGAGTATTTCCGTGCCGTGGAGACGATCTGGCGTGGGAGGGTTCGGAAGATGGATGAGTCGGCCACCAAGAGCGGGCTCCTCTCGCCGGAGTTGCTCCGGTGGGGGCTCCGCTTCGAGGCGGCGATGCACGACGGGGGCGAGCGCGAGAATCTGTTGGCGATGAACACGAGAGGTGATGCGTTTAGGTCGGTTAGGGCTTATTTGGGCGAGGCCTGGGAGAGGATGGGTCCTTCTTTCTTTGAGGTCGCGGAGAGGCGGATGGCCGAGGCTAATCCGTGCAGAGAACTGGTTGTCGCGAATGGTCGAATGGAAGCTCGTGCAGGTGAACGAGATGAATTGCCCGACACTAGAGCGAGTGCAGATCTGATGAGCCAAAGGCCACCTACAAGGACAGAAGATGATGCGAAAATCCCTGGTTTGTTCTTTTGCCTTTAGTCGCTCTGCTACGTTAAGTGTTTTTTGGCTGGCTTGTGCTTTTGTGATAAATCTTATCTCTTTTAGCTGATTGTTTATTGGAGAATTAGAAAAAAGTTGGTCAATTGGGTTTTTCCGTAATGTATGAAGTTGTTTTTCTTAGAAACATCAAAGCGGGATGAGGAATTGATCAAAACTAAGCAGCTCTCCCGCCATAGGCGATCCAAAGGGGGAGTTAAGATCATTGCTAATAATGGGGAAACCGGAAGAGATGCATCACGTAGCGAATTTGATACGCTTCTTTCACCTGATGTTAATAGAGTTCAAGAAGCGCTTAAATCTAGTTCTGTGGAGCTGCGAACAGTGGTTGTGGACCCGCTTCCTGATGCAATACGATTGGCCGACTCCCTTGTGCATAATGCTGCCAGATCATCGACGAATTTTGAATGTGCAGAAGCACAGATTAGGGAAGATGTTAATGCCTCCCATGCCTCCGCCGACCAGAATGTTGGGCCTGTTCAAGGTGGTGAAGTAAATCATGTTAACAAGTCAACCAGCCATCAGAGTGACCATTGTAGAGCTAGTTTGTTTGAAAGGAATAGCTCTGCTCGTACCTATGAGGTATCTAATTAATGGTTGCATTTTGCTTCGCCCCGTCATACTTTTTTCATAATTATGTGTATATGTGAACGTGTGCTTTTCTCTCCATGTGTCTGTCTCCTTCACACACGAGAGTTATGGCTTCGATCATAGGAACAATTATGCAACTTAATTTGTTATCAAAACTCGGTGTTGGAGTCCGCATTTGTCTGTCTAAATAAGTAACTCTTCGTTTGTGTAAGATACTATGCCAGCGTTTATGCAATGATGGGATGTTCTGCATATATACCTTAATGCTTCATTTTGTTATTAGCTAAAAGATTGGGCAGATGCTTCTAGTTGTGAGAAGAAGAAAATGTTCACGTCCAGATCTTGAAGATAATTAGTAAAGAATGACGAACAAAGGTCTTTTAATCTTTTGTAACTTTGTGTTTTTTTTTTTTTTTTGGGGGGGGGGGGGGTGGGTTATAGAGACTCAAAAGTCTGCAGATTGAGGAAAAATTACATCTACGTGTCATAAGAATGTTTTAATCTATGCGAACATACTTGCTGCATTAGACTCAGGATCGTCCTCGCTCGTCATCTCTGTGATAGGTGGAAATGAAGTGCTATCAAACACGGAGGATGCTGAGCCGCCCCTTTCCTCTGTCTACTCTCTTTTATAACTTTTCTTAAGCAATTTTTGTTATCAGATTCCTACCTCCAAAACATCAATTGAACCTCTGTATAGAAACTTAACTTGGAAAGTTCTTATCTTGAGACGAAAAGAAGTATGATGTATGGTGCAGACATGATGTGTACAGAGTAGTTTTAGAATTTAAGTGGAGTGCCTTTGTTTGGTAAGTAGTAATTGGTTTAGTTGAAAGTATAAAAGCCCAGTACATGGAAACGATGCAAAAGGAAGAGGAGCACTAGAAAAAGTTAATACATTCATAGATTGATACACACCAAATGGAAGTCAAATTTCTCTAAACTGAGAATTAGGAATCGAAGATTGATGAGTTCATTTTTGCAAGCAAACTTGTGAACTGTTTCTTGGGCTTCATTCCTTTTTTGCCATCTCAAGCATATTTGAGAAAATATTAATCTCTCTGTTGTTGCCCAAACAGACATGTTCATTGAAGGATAAAAACTCCGAATCTGTTGGTGCTGAGCTATCTCTGCTGCAAACTAATGTAATTATGGTTAACAGGGGACATTTTAGCAAGTGATGTCGAATTTGTGAGGCGTGCAAATTTTGGTACATATGTAGTCAGTGGTCCTTCTGATCCATCCATCATCTCATTCTCTCAGTTGAGCGTTTGATCAAGGAGCTGTACATCTCTCAATGCTTGCTGGCTCTTCAATTGATTCAATCTTTGAAGAAAGCCATTTATTTACCAAAGCAGCCTCAATACTGCTGCTTCGCACATCAGTAAATCATGTCCTGTTCTTTCCTTCTCCATAGTATTCCTTAATCTTTTTGGAGATTTTGCTTAGCTGTTGTAGGATTTCTTCATCTTAATTGATAAAGACAAAGGTGGTGATAGCTTTGATCTGCTGAAAGTTTAATCGTCTGTGGATTAGTATAGAACTATATCTGTAAGTTGACCGGCATAAAAACAAGGGCATCATTGACCCATGTCAATCTAAAAGTATATCTAATAATTTCTTTGATTCTTGAAGCAATGAAGTATAGCCGTAAATATGGGAAGTAAGCACTCTTAATTCTGATTAACTCTTGCAGATGCAGAAGTGTACTGATGCCTAATGCCTCTTCTTTATTGTGATCTTTTGGGGAAATCTAGTATGTTTGATTTGATGATATGACAGTAGCAGCTCATATTAAGTTTGAAAATAATATTTTTTTTTTCAGTGGGATGATTCGATAGATGGCTCACCTGAAGAACCTCCTGGTGACTCAGATAGGCTTCGCTTACCCAGCCCAAGAAGAAGCGCCGTTTCTCCATTGAGGAAGCCATTGACTCGGAGTTTGAAAGTTTCTGGACGGAGAAAAGTAAAGAGATGGAGTTTGGAGGAAGAAGAAACTTTGAGGAATGGTGTCCAGAGGTGCAATGTTAATTTTCGCAGTATCTATTAACAGCATGAGGGATCCGTTGTTGATATTGGTTGTCCATAGACTTTTGGGTGCTTTTGTGTTGAAGTGGTGTCATGCGCTTTGAGTTCCAAGTTGGTCAAAACTTCACGGCATCTGATTGTTATAATGTTTTTGCAATCTAGATTTGGCAAAGGAAATTGGAAGCTCATCCTACACTGCTACCGCCACATTTTCGAGGAGAGAACCGAGGTAATGCTTGAATCTCATCATATCGTAGATTGACTGCATTATGAAATGGAGCTTTTCTGTTCAGGTGGACCTGAAGGACAAATGGAGGAACATGACCCGCTACTGAAGTGCAAATAGTCGGTGTTTCTCTCAGTGCTGGAGAGGCTTGCCAGTCCCTCTGTTGCTTGCCGGTGCAGAAGTTTGTGTCTAACTTAGTCATTTTAACCATTCATAATGTTGTCTATGCCCATGTCGAGTGTTGAAAAGCTTGAAGTACGTCAAGTGTACATTAGTAGAATAGGATGAAAGCAGGTGTAGTTACTCTTGAGGGCCTTGAAGTGCTTGGAAAAATGAGAAAAAGGTTGTCTTTTGATGTTGTGTAAATGTATATCCAGCCAATCGTTTAGGCGTGCACGGTCGGCACAGTTTTATCCGAGTGCTCGGCCTCTCCCGAGAAACTAAGCAGAGAAATTCGGCAAAAATTGAAGAATCTATATAAGAAAAATCTGGACATTGTAACTCGGGTAACAAACAAAGAAGTATTCTGAGAAATTCGGCGAAAATTGGAGAATCTATATAAGAAAACTCTGGACATTGTAACTCGGGTAACAAACAAATCTGGACATTGTAACTTAACAAAGTGAATAACAGCAGCAGAAGAGCAAATCATCGCTAACCTTCAACTTGACGAATTCTTGTTTAATTGCGTGGCGTTGACCTCCCTTGGCTGCTGCAAAAATTTCAAGCTTAATGGATGACGTTCCACTTGCGGCCTCTAACATTGAACTCCCTACTTCTGCATAGACTATTTGCCAGCTGAGTCGAAATCTGGATTTACATGGCTAAAACCATGCCGGGTCCAATTTTTGCCCGACCCGACAGTGAATGTGTGATTATGATTCGATTGTCGAAAGGGTGTACAGGCATGCGATAGTGCAATTTGAGGACGTGCAAGCCGCAGTGAATGTCCTGGCGCTTATAAGGGTTGAAGAGGAAGATGGACGAGATCTCTCTCGACGAGAGGAGGAGCCACCTGTGCTTGGGTCGAGGAATCCATGGGTCGTTTCGTTTCGCCGGAGAATGTTCCGAGATAGAACAAGACAGGAGTTCTTTTGAGTGAGGCCATGGTAGGAAGTTTTAGAATAAGTGATTTTGGGGGAGAATTAGATATATATACATTGGCCGTCTTGCAAATATATCCTAATTCAACTAGGATTTTGAAGTTTTCGAATACATAAGATTTGCAAATATTCCCCAATTCAATTAGAATATGTGATTTGGGTGAGAATTAGATAGATATATATATCCGTTAGATTGGTATCGCGCGTTGTGTGTGTATATATATATTCCAATTTCTCATCCAAATCAAATATGACCTTTTTGCATGATCAAGAAATTTTCATTTGGGAAAGTAAAGCCTAAAAAACTTTTAATTCATAGAAAATAATCTTCTTCACTTTGGGTATGCTAGTATCGGCTATGTTTCGTCATCAATTGTATGATGTCTCGCACATCAGTATATCATGTCCTGCTCTTTCCCTCTTCATATTATTTCTAAATCGTTATGGAGATTTTGCTTTAGCTGTTGTAGGATTTCTTTATCTTACATTGATGAAGACAAAAGGTGGTGATAGCTTTGATCTGCTGAAAGTTTAATCCTCTGTGGAATATACTTTACAACTATATCTGTAAGTTGGCCGGCATAAGAACGAGGGCATCATGTAGCCATGTCAATCTAAAAGTATATCTAATCATTCATTTGATTCTTGAAGCAATGAAGTATAGCCGAAAAAAAATGGAAAGTGAGCACTCTTAATCCTGATTAACTCTTGCAGACGCGGAAATTTAGGGTGTTTGTTCTGACGATATGATAGTACAGTAGTAACTCATACTATGTTTAAAAATAAATTTTTTTTTTTTCGGTGGGACGATTCAATAGATGGCTCACCAGATAGGATTCTCTTATCGAGCCCAAGAAGAAGCATAAATTTTTGTCCGACCCGACCGTGAACGTGTCAATAAGGATTCGATTGTTGAAAGGGTGTACAGGCATGCTCACAATGAAGACGGTGCAATTCAAGGATGTGGGAAGCCCGGTGAATGTCCCGGCGCTTATAAGCCGGTTGCGATGAGGGAGGTCGATTCGATCTCGGTTATCGGGTTGAATAAGAAGATGGACGAGATCTCTCTCGACGAGAGGAGGAGCATCCATTCTTGGAGGCGATACAATGGACTTGACACTCGAGCTCAAGAATTTGCACCACGGCAAGTCGACGAATCCTTGGTCGTTTCGCCGGAAAATGTTTTGAGATAGAACAAGACAGGAGTTTTTTTTAGTGAGGGCATGAATGGAAGTTCTAGAATATGTGATTTTGGGTATATATATATAGGCCGTCTATATTCTAATTCAACTAAGATTTTGATAGTTTTCGAATACGTGATTTGAATTAGATTTGCAAATATTTCCTAATTCAATTTGAATATGTGATTTGATTTGCTACATATTCTTGTTAAGTTATCACCCAAATTACATATTACGTTCTGCAAAAATTTCATAATTCAACGCGGATTTTGATAGGTCTAGAATATGTAATTTTGGGTGAGAAGTAATATATATATATATCGGTGTCGCATGTTTTGTAAAAAATATATATACACATCTAATTTCTAATCCAAATCAAATATGAAGTTTTGCATGATCAAGAAATTTTCATTTGGAAAAGTAAGCCCAAAAAAATTTTAACATAATTTTTTCACTTAGGTTAATAACGTTTCATTTTCGAAAAGTAAGTACATATGAATATCAATTAACCAGTAAAGCTCTTATCTGATTAGGAACTTTTACCGAGTGTTCAGTAACTTTCCAAGATGAAACGTAAATTTAAAAACCTGTCGAAAATTAGTGAGGTTTAAACATAACTAGTAACTATCCGTACACAAAATTAAGTCCGGGGCCCGCTGCTCCGGACTCATCCGGGCTTGGGCCGGTCCAAACCCAACAGACTAGGGTTCAGCCACCAACCCGGCTGATAATCTAAAATCCGCAGAGATAAAACGAAGAACTAATTTAGCCCGAATTAAAAATAAAAAATAAAAACGAAATACGCAACCAGTTCTTAATTCTTCTGCCCGTTCTTCCTCTCTCTCTCTCTCTCTCTCTCTCTCTCTCTGGACTTCACAGCGGCCAGCCATCATCGACTGAAGCAGGTAAATGGTAGAATTAGCGATGCAATCGTTGTTTGCCGACGCAGGCACTGCGTCGAATCTTTTCTTTCGAATGTTTCCACTTCGTTTCGAATGAAATCGTGGCCTGAGTGAACCCCCGGAGCTTGATCTTTTTTCTTTTGTCGGTTCCAATGTTTCTCGTGATTTCTGTATCGTTTGTGTCTTATCTTGGCCTTGGTGTGGATGCAAGGCGACCTGGGGATTGATTTTGATGACTGTTTGCTGGTAGAATTGGAACACTTTGTTCTTTTTTTGGTTGTGATATGGCTTTTGCATTGTTGGGTCGAGCTTGGGCAATTTGTATTCGTAAATCAGGTTACTTTCAAGCTCGTATGTTCGACTATGCGCCCAAAATCAAGAGCTTCTTGAGCACTACAGCACACTCATAGTCACACATATATTACCTATCTTCCTGAACCTTAGGGTTTTTGGTGCATTGCAAATGGGGCTAGCGAATGTTTATGAGTGGATTCTTGAATTGGGTATGGTAGAGTGCTTTGCATCGGCTATCTTTCGTCATCAATGGTTTGCTGTTTCTAGGAGTGTGAATTTCTGCATTCAATTGGTACATGTCGCTTGGATATTAGTTGTTGATTCTCCGAGGTTGGCCATGGGAAGCCCTGCCGTCGCTGCTTTTGTTTCTGGTACAGGATAAGCAGTAGGCCAATGGATCAGACTGAAGTAGTTGACGAGAAGCTGCCCGACGGCTTAGCAGAGAGTGTACCTGAAGGGGAACAGGAGTCTCGCGATGAAATGCTTTCTAGGCACAGGTGTGCTTTTTTTTTTTCTTTCTTTCTTTTTCCCCTCTTTTTTGCTGAATACACACGTGCATTAGCATTTGGTGTGCTTGAGCTACCGGTTAATCTTCCACTGAGTCGATGTGTGGTCTAGTTTTTTCCATCTTTTACGGAGGAACTTGTTTTTTATTATCCCATTTGCGTACGGAATATGGCCATCAAATTTGATTAAGATTTCTTTGTTTTTTTCCTGAATCAAACTGCATACTCTCTGGCCCAGTTTAATTAAGCAATTGCTGTTGCGTTACACAAAGACTGTTATTGGGTTAAAGACACGGTTTATGACTTTTATACTAAATTCAAGTCATAGAGATAGGATTACTTAAGCTGTGTTATCTATAGGTGTGGCTAATGATGGTAATGGCTTTTAACCTCTAAGAAAAGTGAAGCATTTGGGTACCTGTCATGGACAGAATAAGTATCCCTGACGCGTATTGATTTATAGAAAGGGGTGATATTTTCTGTTAATCTCAGTTATGAGAATGAGAGAGGGAGAGAGCGAGAGTAGTTGATACTTTGGTTTGTATATGTGCGCAGGTGTTTTTGTATGTATGCGTGCAAGTTTGGATCCGTGAAACCACAGATGAGGTTATTTGTGTACACTATGTTTTCACAGTCACGTTTCAAACCAATTTTGGGATTACTTGAATGCTTTCGTTCTTATGCAGATTTTGTATGTCAAGATATGTGACATTTGACCTGATTTTGGAATGTAATTCCTAGATTGACACTGATGAAGAGACAGGGCTATGAGTTTGATGCATAATTGCCTACTGTAACTAGTTAGAAATTTTATTGTCAGCCTTATTATGACACTTGTTGCTCATGATTCCTCCTTTGAGAATTGGTTATGTTGCAGTATAAAGTGCCGATTGATTTGATTCTTCTTGATTGTCCATACCACCTGTATGCGTTTCGGAATTTTGTTTCGATAAAGACTGGGAAAAATGTTGCAGGAAAGAGGTGTCACGGCTACAAAACAAGGAAACTGAACTGAAAAAGGCAGCTGCAAAGGGCAGCAAAGCTGAACAGAAAGCTAAGAAGAAGCAAGTGGAGGAAGAAATCTCTAGGCTCTCCACTAAACTCAAGGAAAGACATGCTAAAGAACTCGCTTCATTAGGCTACATCGAGACTAATGGAAATGTTAAAGGCAATATCGACAATTTGGTGAAAGCCATAGCTGGGGTTTCTGTTGCCAGCCAATCGGAACATTCAAAACCAAGCAAGAGCTTGAAGAGACGCGAGAAAAGAGCTCAGCAAGAAGCAGCAAGAGAGCAGAGGATTCAAGAAGAGCAGCAGGATATCGTGAGCGACCGGATGCTAGAAAACGAGAAGTTGGAAAAGAAGCTTGAACCCCTTGGATTGACTGTTAATGAGATAAAGCCAGATGGGCACTGCCTTTACAGGGCCGTGGAAAATCAATTGGCCTTACTCTCTGGAGGTTCTTCTCCTTACACGTACCAAGAGCTTAGAGAAATTATCGCTGCCTACATGAGGGCACACGCTTCGGAGTTTCTCCCATTTTTCTTATCCGAAAATACGGTTGAGGGAGATACAGAGAAGTCAGTAGCGGAGAAATTCGAGAATTACTGCAAAGAAGTGGAGTCGACAGCTGCATGGGGCGGACAGCTAGAGCTCGGTGCGCTAAGTCACTGTCTTAAAAGACACATAAAAATCTTCTCCGGATCATTCCCTGATGTGGAGATGGGGAAGGAATATCAGTCTGATGGCGGAAGTGGCTTGTCCAATCCGAGTATCATGCTCTCTTACCACAGGCACGCATATGGGCTTGGAGAGCACTATAATTCCGTCGTCCCGGTCCCGGTTTGATGAGATACAGAAGGGAAGTACCTATATTGTGGAAAAATAGTTGAAATGCGTCGATGGTAAATGCGTGTTGTACTTCTTAAGGCAGCAATAGGTTTTTGTGGTACATTCTGAGTCTCGAAACAGCAGATGGGAGCAGAGGTTGGAGTTTAACTCTCTGTGTTGTTCAAACTTGTTATGGGATGACACTTTTTTGCAGTGTAGTTGAGTAATCCTTTTCGCTTAATTTTATTTAGGCAATAGTTAATTACTGTATGTGATTTCCAACTCAACGTTCTCATTGTATACATGAGTTTTGTCCATATGAAGACTCGTCAGATTGCTAGAAAGATTAGACACCAGGTGATCCACTAAGTGCTCTAGAAATTATTTTTTGGTCAGAAGCTGATTTTTCTACTTCTGCTTCTAAGTAAAAGTTGATTTTTCTATTTTTGGAGAGAGTAAATTTTTTTACTTCTTTAAGTGGCTCTAAAAGTAAATGCTCCATAAGTCAAAAAATAGAGTTGCGTGACGACACTAATTTTTGCTCGCTGTAGAAATGTTGCTCTAGAAATGTTGTCATCCATGATCTTTGGGCTAAATGGCAATACTTTGACTCACAAGTCAAAATGTGGCTTGGCCGACAAATATCTTGAATCAAAAATCAAACGTGATCTTTAGCAGACCGAAGTTAGTGGGAGAAAACAGACAGCGCGTCATCAACACTTAAATTGTCTAATATAATCACGCATGCTCGCTTAAACTTTTGCATTAGACATGTACTTTCACTTTCATAATATCCAGTCGTTTCAATGCACATGCACTATCTGTCTTCTCTTGCTTTTATGTCATTGCTTGCCCCATTATGTCTTTCTGTTTCAACTCTCAGGGATCTGTACACAGAAACGTAGCACTAGGTGTAAGATTCAAGTGCTTACTCTCAGAGAACTGTCAACAAGAACGATCACATAACAGCAAAGCAAAGCCAATTATCAAAATGATCAGCATGACACTAACACAAACATACTATACATTCACTCACTATTCACACACCCTTTACATGACTCAAGAAACCGAGTGCCGCCTCCGCTTCTGAAAGAACCGGGGCTCGGAGTTGGCCTTCCCTCCTAATGGCTTGATCGCACTTATCCGAAACAGAGAATGCAGCTTGCTCAGCTTCTTGGTGAATGATTTGAAGAGCTTGTTACCGGGTTGGGAGCGTACAAGTTCCTGCTTCATCGACACGTGGTCTTTCTCCAAGTCGGTCAGCCTCATTCTCATTCTCGCGACCTCGAGCTTCAGCTCCCGGTTTTCTCGCCTCACCGATGCGTAGTTGTCCCTTGGAGATATGGCTCCGCTCCCGGCGCCGCTTCCGGAACGCTGAGGGAACTGGCCCTGGAGCGATCCAAAGAAGAATTGGTTGTGGCCTCCATTCATGGCGTTCCTGAGCCGGATCTGCTCAAAGTACAGCACTTGAACCGCCATCTGCACGGGCAACCTCTCGTTCTGTGCTGCGTGGCTGCAGGCCTCTTGAGATAGTTTTTGGCAATCGATGGTCTTGCACAGGCGGTAGCGCTCCGAGTCCTTGATGTTCGGGTGTACCTGTCAGACAAAGGGTCGAAATTTGGCCTCAATGAAATGAGTAACTTATCATCTGCACTCAGCAACATGCACACACACAAACAGAGGGTCACCTTCAGAAAGATGTCCACAGCTCGGTAAAGTCCATCGCTCACTACACGAGCATGGTCCGGTAGCAACTCTGCCAAAGCTATGAACTTGGACGGCGACAAGTTCGAGTCCACCGCTACTTCCGTGAGATAGTTGTCCAACAGCTTGGACACCTTAAGAATCGAGCTCTGTTTAGGAGATCCAGGGCTGTCAAAGTCGTAAACCATTTCGCTTTCGTCTCTCAAATGGCTATCCTCATCCTCGTCCTCATCTAAGTTCAGGAATATTGCGAAAATCCTCAAGACCAAGTCAGTGTCGTACATAGTGATGCTGTGGCTGTTCCCATGTGAAGTGGCGGGAATTAGGATGTCTTCCAGAATTGCCTGGTCGAGTTGAAGGCCGATCCTCCTCTCCAGATCGGATCTGCACGAAATAGAGGCCGACGATCCAATCGCAGTTTTTAGCAGGCTCGACAAGAACCCCATTGGAACGGGACTCTTCCTCGACTGCGTGGGAAGCAAGCTTACAATTGCTTCCACCATGACTCTTTGCTTCTTTATTAAGTCTAAATCCGGTAGGCTTCCTTTCATCACGTTCGGATCTCTAGCCAAAAGGCCTTGAAGAGAAGTTTGCGCGTAGTTGATCAGAATTTTGCTGATCATGTCCTGTTTCAGCCCCTTCGACTTGACTGCGGATAGGACTCGTTGGAAGAAATCGAGATTAAGCACAACGAGCGATTTGCCCCACCAATCGGAAGGCGTTTCTGGCTCCATCACTTTTCCCTGGAAGTTATGGTCGAGCTTGGAGAGGCCGGAGGTGAGCTGCTCTTTGCAGGCATTACTCGCGATTGCATTTATGAGCCTTGAGACGAGGTTTATGTCCTCTGCTACTGGCAAGAGCGTCCCACACTGATGGAGCACCGAGATCGAGTGGGATATGTTGGGAAGCACGGTGTCCTTGATATATGCTTCTGCTCGAGATCCTAGGTTCTTATCGGCGAACTCCTCGGTCATTTCCAGGTAGTGCGCGATGCATCGCAGCGAAGCAATGTTGGCTAATGTGATGTCGACGTTTATGCCGTAACAGAACTTTGCAGCCAGCTCAAACGCCTCTGCACCTCCCGGGACCGCGGCAAGATTTATCCTGCAGATTTTTGAGTCTTTTGCTTCCAACAATATCTTCCGGATTCGGCCACTACGAGAAACGAGAGGAAACTGCAAAAGAGCCAAATCTGTGAGTGGGAAAATTTGAACAATATGCTCAGGCATAGTAGTTACGTCTTTCTTCTCTGGAATTGTTATGCATAATCGAGTGATTAGCGAGTGACGGAAGTACAGGATTTTCTTGGTTAACGGTCTGATACAGACTGATATTTACTTGATTGCAGACAAGCTGCAACAGCTAGCGTTTACCATGAACGATTAGCGAGTGACGGTAATACCTTGTGGAGAGCAAAGCTTGATGTTCCTACTTCCACAGTGAGATCGCTAGAGACATCGGATATCGGCCTGCAAGCAAACATTATGTGAGATAGAAGCTTAGAAGGTGTGAATCTATTGCAGGTTCAATTTTTTCTTGAATACATTTCTGGGAGTGCTAATAATTCAAAAACCATGCAGCAACTTCTGCTGCTATAAGCCTGAATTGCCATTCTTTTCGCCGTTCATGTTAGCATTATTTCGACAAGAACTCAACTTATACAGAATCAGTTCATTGAATCTATAATAAAAGCAGGGTCCACGACGAACCGATGATTCGACCTGAATCGGTCAGGTCAGTGAATGACCGACCCTATAATTGATCAAACACGAGACAGCATGGGAGGCAAGACGAAAGCAAACAGCGATGGGAAGAAATGGAATCAAACTTAAGCAATTCCCGACAAGAACAGATTCGGATATGATCCACACACGGGTCCCTTGTGGATCGGATGTGCAAGTGTGTGAATCCAGGAGCTTCTGTCATGTTCCTGCAAACAGTACTCGTCCAACGAAGTCGGAGTCCGTACTAAGCTCGAGGGCCTGAGGAAGTGTTCAGTCCTCAAATACTTGGTCTAGAAAATGTCGACAATCACAGTTCACAACATGGGAAGGGAATAGACCGGGACAAGACATGGACGTTTATCAACCGACTCTCGTGATGCTGTCGTCCCCGCGCGCGCGCAATAGAAAGAGAGAGAAAGGAGCAGTTGATAATTTTCCATGATGCTGAGAAACTTGGTCTGTCTTGTTCCGTGGCCTAACTGTTCTGTATTATTTACAAGAACCTGGATTATGCGCTCGAAGCATTTACGTACTGCTGATAAAAAGCAGACTCCGGAGGTAAATCCATCAAAGAGACAATCTTGAAAACGACCTAGGAATTGCTGAACGACATGACAGTTGAGGAAGGAGGGAAAACAAAAAAGGATTACCATTCAGAAGCATGGCGGACACTGGAACTCGGACGAAACGACCTCTTCCCTGAAATGCTGGGCTTCAGTTCACCCACCGTCACGATGCCCATCTCTTTTCTCTTCCCCTTTTATAATCTAAAACCAGAAGAAGTGATGATAGTAACAAAAACGATAACTTTCTATCCTTCTTCTTCACAACAGTCCACCGACAAGATGAAATCCTCTTCCACAAATTCTCGGGTAGACCGACAAACAAGAATCTAATGCTGCTCTTTCAAGAAACCGACCCTTTTCGCCTCGATCCACCAAAGCTCATGCTTCCTCCATTGAATGATTACTCAGCTCTAACACACAACTCTCTCTCTCAGAAGTGAAGAGAAAGGTGCAGGAGGAGTGTGCAGAGGTGTCACACGAAGCCATGCAGGAGGAATTAAAGGGCAGGTGGTGATGACTTTGGAGTCCCCCTCTGTTCATTCTTTAATGGAGTCTTTTAACTCTCCTTTTTTCATGATGAGAAGGTGGTTTATTCCTCAAATCTTTGGTCCCCAGAAAGAGAAAAGTCGACGAAAACAGGAGGGGATTGTGCGTGTGTGCATGCATTTTTCAAGCGCTTTTCGGTGAAAGATTGTGGAAAGAGAGTCTTTTTCCCTGGAGCAAAATCGCAGGAATCCTGAAGGCCTGTCTGCCTCTGTCTGTCTGTCTGTCTGTCTGTGGGTTTTGTGCTTTAACTGTAATGATGATGGCTAGAGAATGGCTAAGGGCTAAGCTACGCAAAGGGATCGGTTTCTGTAATACGACCAAATCATTTGGACGCACGAACTGATCGCGCGTCACAAGCGGCGGACCATCATCAAGAACGTGAGTTGGACTTGTTTTGGCTAGAGTTGATTTTCTTTTCCATTTTTGGGTTTGTACTTTTGAGGTAAAATTTGGCCAGATAACAAAATAAATCTCAACTTTTTAAAGGGTTTTCAATTTTGTCACCAACCTTTTAATCCCATCAGGAAAAATAGGTGCTTTAGCATCATTTTCCGAGAGGGAATTTCCCTTTAGATTCCTATCTGAATTTCAATTAAGCCCCTATTTTTATTTTGGCTTAATACCCCGAAAAACCTCAAACTTTAACTGTTGTTCTAATTCTACCTTTTGTCTCATAAAAAACTTCCAACTTTATATGCACTCCAAATTCTACCATTAACTTTCTCTTTGTCCCGTAAAGAATCCCTAACTTTAAATTTGGAGCTTTTTTTTATGGCTCATGAAAAACTCTCAACTTAAGGTATGGCACTAATTCTATCCTAAACTTTTTTTTCTTGTAGAAAATCCCAGCTTTAGATGTAGTTTCAATTTTAATATAATTTTTTTGTCTCATAAAAAATCACTAACTTTTACTTGAGTCCTAAATCTACCTCCATTAACTCTCCGCCAAAATCGCCCTTAGTGATTTTGCACTCGGTCTTTGATCTCTCATGCTTGGGAATGTTTCCTCTCTCGCGGTTGGAGAGCTCGCGCTCGGGACACTCAAATAGCTCGTGCTTGTGAGTGTAAAAATTTTACGATAAAATTGGGACTAGACGGTTAAATTGGGAATATACCTAAAGTTGTGGATTTTTTACAGGACAAAAAAATTTTAGGGTAGAAGTTGGACTGAACCTTAAGTTAGAGATTTTTTATTAGACAAAAGGTAGAATTGGGACAAGAGTTCAAATTGAAGGTTTTTTTAGGATATCATGCCCTTTTATTTTATTTTTTTGTTTTTTGTGCGGTTTTCTTCTGCCCCTTCTTTATACGCGGCATTATAATTTTCTAATTGTATATGTAAGAAAAAATAACAAATTATATTTTTGTAAAATAAATTATGGCCCTAATGGAAATTGTGGAAATACATGATGCTAAAAAAGGCAAAAAGGTAACCAAAAAATAGTTTGTGGAGGGACGCTAATTTGGGGGTAGATCTCATAGGAGTTCAAAAGGTGAGGACTTATTTGATAACCTAAAAAGATGGAAAGAAAATTGAAAGGGGGTGAAAGGGTTAGGATTGTTATTGCAATTTGGCCTATTTGAAAAAAAAAAATTGGGATTCTCCAAATTTTGGAGTAATAGTAAACATTCCTCCACAGTGTTGTAGTACATGCGGAACTATTCAATGCACCCAATACATATATTAAAGTGAATCTGAATCTTCCGCTATAGTGTGGAAGGAGAGAGTTGCTGTAGGTTTTATCAAGTTGATTTATTTTTCAGATTTGCACTAATTTGTAACGTTTTGTTTTGTGATTAGTTTTATCTTGAATCTATGTACCTTTCTTTTAAGTGAAATGAAAAATTTATTTTGACCAAAAAAAAAAAGTGAATTTGAATAGTCGGATTTGGCTTGACCCAATAGGATCCGCCAATTTCAATGGTCCAAATTCCACGCCATAATTTCTCAGGTACGCCCTGCTGTAACCATTATGACATATGATCACAACCGACCCGATGGCAATGATGATCGCATCATGGAGTCTTGCTTTTGGCTGGTGGGTTTTTCCATCTGCAAGAACATATCATATCATGTACTAACAACAAAGAATTAGGCCAAGCAAATGGCTTGGATCATTGAAATTGGCCCTAGTCCCTTAGTTTATTTTCCCCTATCACCACCACCTTTAGCTAATCTCTCCTTTTTTTAAAAGTATAGTTTATGCTCTCTTCATCTACATTGCAGCTTTGTGAAGAAACCGCATGCGATTCTTATAATCTTTTCATTATTCATTTGACAAAGTATGTGGTGTACATGATCCCTTTTGTAGCTTATGTGTGCCACAATTATCCAATTATATTATCCCACTAATTATCTGTCCATGGAACTTTTAGAAGAACCTTCTTTTTCATTTATTTTAATCTACTATGCTTATCTTTTAAGGAAAAAAAAAAGGTCTACTAGCTAAGCCTATTGATTAGCAGCTAGTTAGATTGACTTTAACAGTGATTAAATAATTTTCATTATCTAGGATCTCTTACCATCACTTTAAGAAAAGTTGAGGAATATAGTCATAATGTGGACAACTACTGTTAATTTTTATCGTTCCATGACCGAAAGTGCCAGTGGACAATAATTTTGATCTTTAACCATCTGATCTAAATTCATGGTAATTTTCCCTCTCTATTTTTTTTCTCTCTCTAACGTTATGAGAATCGGCAAGCAAATTTAGAGTTACCAATTCACAAGGAAAAGAAAAAAGAGATAATATCCCCTCATTGAATTTTCAGCTCCCTAACATCTCTTAGCACTACCTACACATAAGATACTCTAAGTCATTCTAGTAGAATTGCGACAAAAGGTAAATCGAGATTAGCTTACAAACCGATGCGGAGATTGTTATAATGTTATCGGGTATTCACGAAGGCGGACTTGTTTAAAAGCCCAGTTATAGTACACAACATCTTGTAAATCAATCTTAGCCTACTTAAACGTTGTTCTTATGACAAATGTGCCTCCTCAATCACCTTGATTTGTGCTCTCTCACCATGGTACTAATGAACAGCAATCCAAATTAATCAATAGTTCATCATTAAACCTTGGGTTGTCCTAGTACCTGTCGATGCATCCTAGGCTATCTGTTGGGAGCGCGCAACAGAAGTTCGATACCTTCACCCGGGAAGATCGCCAAGAGGGAGCCCAAGTCTGAGCCCGTTAATATATCCAACTGAACCCACCTTCACTCAAAAGCTTAAGCCAATGAGTTATGGGCCTGTTCGCTCGTTTTTGCAACAAGAAATATCTTTCACCGAAATTCAGTCTTCGGTTTTTATTAAGAGGGTTCTGTGGTTCAACTTTCGAAGAGAAATTTTAGCAAGAACACGAAGCAACACAGAGAGATATGAAATAGGTAGGAAATCAGTGGATCGAATATGGATTTGAGATCAACAACGGTTCATGTTACATTACAATACTCCTACGAAAGCAGTAGAAGACTTAAAAATAAGCTCTAGTTACAGAAACTGTAACTACTGAAAAGGAAGGTACATGAAAGTTAAAGTGCAAATAAACTTGAGTATTCTTGGATGTGTGTTGATCCGTCTCTTGCTCTTCTCTTTTGAGTATTTGTATTCTTCAGCTTTCCACAACCGTCTGTCGGTTATTTTCTTGCTTTCAAACTTTGAATCTTGGCGCCTTCAATAATTTCCCATTCGCCCACGTTTTATCCACCAAAACTTGATCTTCAACCGTCAACATGGCTTCGAATTTGAATCTCTTCCAGTAACCGCCGTGAACTGTTCGCATCCACTATCCGAATTTCTTGCTCGTAACTTCTTGCTGACGTGGCTAGTTTAGCTATCCTGCGGTTCCTTTCAACTTCGTGCTCCTTTTACTGCTGGCCTTTTACAGTTTCGATATGTCCAGAATCTTACCGAATTTCAAAAATCAATGACCTTATTCTCTTACTTCCCGAATATCGGGTTTAGACTTCTGGCCATTTCGGTATGTTACAAACAACTTACCGAACTTCTCAGAGTAGTTTACTGTTTCGAATTTACCGATTTTTGGGATATGGTGATACCGAAATCAATTCGGTAACTCATTATTATTTGGTGTCAATAGATGCTCCATTTTAAAAGAATTAAAAGAATTTTAATTCTTTTAAATGCCAAAGATGACAAGACACTTACTTTTTGCTTCCAGCGCCATTTTGCCGTCTCGTTTCGCGCGCTTGTCTTTTCGACTCCTCCTCGTATCAACTTAATATATATATATCAGATGTCCCCACAAAATCTGATCTCTCGCCTTCAGACGTGCTTTTTCCAAACTCATCTTCTTCGCTATTCTCGTGCCCTTTCGCCTCTTTGCTTCTTCGTGACCTCGTTCTGTACCTGTCTAAACACCATGACTCCCAAGGCTCAAACTTCTTCCTTTCTCGCCTCCGACGCCCTAGAGCAGTATTATCAGTTCAGAGACTCTAAGGATTTCAATGACGATCGACATCTACTCTCGGTGCAGAATGATTACGAGGATTCTTACATCCTTGGCCCTGCAATTTATAATCAATTTTCGATTCCTACAAATCTCTCTGACTTTTTCCCTCGCCATTTAACCGAGGTACTTCCAGTCCACCATTCTTCTATTTTGGCTTACAACTGGCACTCTCGTCCTTCTCGTCTTAGGGCTTTTCCTGATTTTGAGTCAAATTTTTACCGGTGGTATCTCCGACTTCTTCCTTCCAAAGGTTCTCTTTGGGATGAGCTTCTGATTCATAATGTTCTGCGTCTCTGCTATTTTGATTATCATCTGAACCATGGGCTAATCAGTGCTCTATCTTGCTTTTGGTCTTCTTCAACCAACTGCTTCTTTTTCCCTTTCTCCCCGATGTCAATAACTTTGCTCGATATCTATTGCCTCACTGGTCTCAGTCTTTTAGGCGCAGACCCACCTACTATGTCTTCAGATTCTTACTAAGGGCTCGATAAGTTATCTGATTCTGAATTAGCCTACGGGGGTTTTATCGGTAAGTATTTCAAGAAAGAAGGTGTAATAACCGACGAAGAGCACACCGCTTTCCTCCTATACTAGCTTTGTAAATTCTTTTTCTGTCACCCTATTGTGAGAGTTTCCAAAGACTTCGTTGCTATAGCTTCTGCCTTAGCTTCGGGAATTCAGCTAGCTTTAGGAAAAACCACTTTAGCCTTATTGTACCGAGGCTTAGCCCACTCTGCTTCCTCCATTACTTCGGATGAAGTTGGTGGAATCTATGGTGGTCCCCTATGGATTCTCCAAGCTTGGTCGGCCATCTATTTCCCTTCTTGGTTTTCTAAGGATCGAGTTACGCAGCCTCCTTCGGTTTCGATCCCGAATCATCCTATCTGCCAAGCTTTAAGCCGGAAGCTAGTTCATATTTCAGAGGGACAATCATCTTATTTTCGGTTCTTTGTTTCCCAAATTTTTTCAATCAAAGGGAAACAATTCTCTTTTTCCCCTTTTCTCACTCCCCAATTTAGATCATTTCTTTCTTCTTTTCAGAAAAATAAGAGTGATTTTTAGCAAATCGTTATAACCTCTGTCGACCTCTCTATTAGGTTTTCAACAAAGGGTAGATTCGTTGCCGGTTTTGAAATCTACTCCCCTTAGTATTGTGCTAGACAATTTGGGTTAATTCAAGGGGTTCCTGTCCCGGCCTTCTATACATTTTCCTTTTCTTCCATCAACAAGAAATTTTGCAAGTTGGGTGACAGCCAGAGCTTCACTGAATTGAATAAACTGATTCGGGAAATATACCGATTGTTCCGTGTTACCGAGTTTGTTGCACATGCTGATCGCTCTTCAGAAGACTTCAACTTTTGGTGGAAGAACTATCGAAAATCTGTATTCTCAGAGCCGTTGGACATGATTCTTTTGAAGATAAAGGACACGGCTACTCCTGCACTTCCTCAAGTAGCCGAAGGTGAAGACATACCTCCTGCTGAACCAACAAAGCCTGTTAAAGGTTGGTTAGCTCTCCTCTTTTCAATGTATGTTTTCATTCGGTATTTTATTGTGTCTGACTATCTTCCTTCATAGTAGGCAGAAAGAGAAAAATCTTAGAATTGCATGCTCCTGAAAAGGCGTCGAAGAAGCCTGCAACAGAAAAAGCTATTGATCGATCTTCATCGCCATCTCTTGAAATTTCTTCACTAAGGAGCCCATCTCTCAGTCCCACACTTCGTACCATGATGAGGCCGCATACACCAAAAGGTAACTTTCATACTCAAGCTTTGTTAATTATAAGCATACTTGCCGACATTGATATTCTCTTTTATTTTAAAACTCAGGGAAGACCCTTAAGATCTACAAATCGAAAGCACCTTTGCTTACTTCCCCTTCTGTCAAAGCTCTTTCTGACGATATAGCAATCCCTGACCCTGTATTGGTGATTCCTGCTCCTTCGACAGAACTTCCTATCGAATCAATGCAAGTCCAGACTTCGAGACTTGAGGAAAAGGAATTAGCTGATGACCCATCTCCACCTCTAACTGGGAAATCTCTAACCTTTATCGGTAGATCCTGTCTTCAGATTCTTATTGAATGATGAATGCTTCTTACACTATTGTTTTAATATTCATAGCTATGTTTACAGGTACTGATGAGCCTTCGTCTGCATCAAAAAGAATTTTAATTCCCGATGGGGAATTTCTTGAAGGCTCATCAACCAATATTCCTCTGCCGCTTATTCAACCTTCAACTATTGCTCTGCCTCCTCAGAGAGTTTCTGTGGCAAGCTCATCTTCTTCCCAAGCTCCTCCTGCCGTAGCTGAAATAACACTTTTATCTATTGAGGAGAAAGCTGAAGTGGAAAGTATGCTGCTTGCTGATCTCTCTGGCTCCTCCGCTGTTGAACATCCTCCAGAATCCATAGACCCGGCATCATTTTCTGAAGTCTCTAAGGATGTAGCCAAAGCTAAATGGATAGAACTCCTTCACTTATTAGAATCTGGCTATGGGAAGTTTATCACCGATTCTGACAGAGAGAAACGAGCAAGAACTCTTTTTCAGGAGGTGTGTTCTAGTAATCCTTCTTTTATGCTTTCCCCAGACTTCCAAGACAAAAGTGATATTTTCGCCGTCGGTTTTGTGGATGCTGTGGACACCATTAGAATCAACACCGATCGTCTTCCACATCTTTTCTTTGGAGAACAGCGAGGTCAAGCTATTCAAGATGAAATAACCCGCAAATGTGGAGATACTCGTCTGTTTTATGACAGTTATAGAGCTGAAGAGAGCAAACTTCATCGCCTAGCGGAGAGGAGAGCAGAGCTTGAGGCAGAACTAAAGAATGTAGAGGTCCAAATGGTGGAGCAAGAAGCGAAAATGCGTCATCTTTGTCCATCAGTTAGACGAAAGCTGGAGAAGTGTTGGGAGTTGAGGAAAGAATACGACTCTACATGTGGGTCAGTCAAGACTTGCGAGAAGCAGAGGGCGGAGCTCATGGAACAGAATTTTAATTTAGAATTTGAACTCTGCTATTTTGTAAACGAAACCAAAACTCTATTAAACAAATGGAAATGAAAGTCTTGTTTTCTCTGACTCAAATGTTCTTTTGCTTCATTTGCCGAATTCTAACATCTGTTCCCCTAAAATCCTCAATGACTAACAAAGATCCCGATAATAATGCTTCCCGATAATCCTCAACAACTAACAAAAGATCCCGATAATAAGGTTTCCCAATAATCCTCAATGACTAACAAAAATCCCGATAATAAGGCATCCCGATATCATGCTTCGTTGACTATGACTGCTTAATATTCCCAATGTCACAGCTTCCTTAATGAAATCAACGAGATAATTGAATAACTAACATTTTGCATACTTTCTCCTGCAAAAGAATTTTTTGGCGGCAATGCTGGTAACCGTCTTCCCCCACTTATGGGCCATGTTCTTTCACTTCTTCTAATTATCCGAGAAAAGCTCTGGCATGCCACTACCCATGATCTGCTCTATATCCTTTATCTTTATAACTGCCCAAGCTGCACAATTCATCTTGTAAATTTGCAATCTTGCTCATGATGTCTTCACGTGGTTCTTCATCTCAGCTGCCTCTTTGGTCTCGATCACATAGACGTTGTAATGGCCAACGTGAAGGTAAACTTTCTGCTAAATGTATCCTGATCCCAGCTTTGACAACTGTTCTTCATTTCTCTTAATCATGGACAACTCTTTTATTCAATTGCCTACAGATGATTGATCCTTATGGAGACGGCTACATGAACTGCTATCCCAAGGACACCATAATTTGTTACTCAATCACAAGCATAGGTTAGAAATTACCGAACTGACAGACATTTTCAGGTCCAAGGTATTCCTAACTGCAGATTCTGATTTCTTAGACTTAGTGTGGGAACTGTGCTCCTTATTCCCTGCTAGCTTCGACGAATTTGAGCACAATGTAAAGGAAATTTAGAACTTTAAGCCTATCATTGTGGAAGCTGAGGCTCTTAAGCTCCAAATTGTGGAAGAATTTTCCCGATTGTGCATCTCCAAGAAAGCATATGCTCAAGTTCAGGACTCTTGCCTCCATGCCAGAGATGATGTTGAGATGACACGTCGGCTTTTCAATTTCCTTTCCAATCATCACCGTGCGGAACGTAGGATAATTAAAAATGAAATTTCCCGTGTTAGATCCATGGTCGAAGTTTCTTCAAACAAGTGCAAACAATTATTACATGAAACTTGGGAGAAACTTGAAGCTGTCCGCTGCCATTCTCGTCGCACAGAATATCTCAAAGAGCAGCAATCTGAACTCCACTATGATCTTACGTTACATTCCAACCTTGTAGCCCGGAACCTCAAACTTGTTAAAGGTCTGAAGACCTTTGTAACCAAGATCAGAATGTATTTTCGCTTCTAATGAATAAATCAATTTCCTTGTGTTTCCCAGATTGATGGATAATATTTATTTAAGAATTTCCCATTTATAGAGCGAGATAATTCTTTTCCACTGACATCCATCAATCTGTATGCATTTTCATTGAACATTTTGGTAACTAGATATGGGCCTTCCCAATTTGATGACCACTTACCGAATTCCCTGTCTTTGAGGTTGAACAGCAAAATTGCTTTCCATACTAAATCCCCGACTGTGAATTGCTTGATCCTAACCTTCTTGTTAAAAGCTCTGGCTACTCTTTTCTTTTGTGCAACCAATTGATCCAAAGCAGCTGCTCGAACTTCGTCTAATTCATCCAAATTTATATGCATACAATCTCTGTAATCTTCCGGCAACATTTCACTTTGTAGTTGGACTCGTAATGACTGCACGGTTATCTCCATCGGTAACACCGCCTCTTGTCCATATGTCAGCATATATGGACTAACGCATGTGCTTGATCTTCGCGATGTTCGGTACGCCCATAACATTGCTAATAGCAGGTTATCCCATTCTCTTGGGTTTTCTTCCAAATGCTTTTTAATTAATCCAATCACGACCTTATTAGTAGCTTCGGCTTGTCCGTTTGCTTGAGGATAATACGGTGTGGAATGCATCATCTTAATTCCTCTTGATTGGACAAATCCCACAACTTCACTTCCAGTAAACACAGTTCCTTGATCCGCAGTGATTGACTCAGGCAAGCCAAATCGGTGAATTATATTATCTTCAATAAATTTAATCACCGTCTTCTGACTAATGCTTTTGTATGGAATTGCTTCCACCCATTTCGTAAAGTAATCCGTAGCTAGGAGAATGAAACTATGCTTATGAGAAGAAGGTGGTTAATCTTACCTATTATGTCCATCGTCCATCCTCTAAATGGTCATGGCTTTATAATAGAACGAAGCTTCACAGCAGGCGCATGTTGCAAAGGTCCATGCTTTTGACATGAGATGCGTGCTTTGGCATATTCAATGCAATTTTGCATCATTGTTGGCAAAAAATATCCGTACCTTTTCAAAAGCCATCTCATTTTAATTCCAGCTTGATGTGCTCCACATATGCCTTCGTGTGCTTATGCCATAACCAGTTTCGTCCTTATCAAAACATCGCAATAGTAACCCATCTGAGGATTTTCGGTATAACTCTTCTCCTAATATTACGTACTTCTGAGCTTGTCTCCTCAGCTTTTGATCTCTTGAATTAGGGTTTTTCAAGTATTCCATGATAGGATGTCTCTAATCCTTTTCTCGGGCTACCTCACTGACCGCTATCGGTATTTCTCTTCGTTCAATAGAAGGTACCAATAATGTGATGATAGTTGCAATATTTGCCAACTCTTTTGATATTTTATAATCGGAAGCCACATGTGCTAATTCGTTGGCTTCGTAATTGGTTTCTCTTTTGACATGGACTATGTCATACTCTCTAAATTGTTCCAGCTACTTCTTGGCTAGGTAATAATAGCCAATCAAATTTTCATTCAAATACTGATATTCTCCTTTCAGCTGCTTCACCACTAGCTGTGAATCACCAAATATTTTGATGAACTGTGCTTTCAACTCAATCAGTATTCCTAAACCGATAATCAATGCTTCGTATTCGGCTTGATTGTTTGAGCACTCAAAATCTAACTTACAAACGCACCTTGTAAGTTCTCCGGTGGGAGAAATTATCATCAAACCGGCTCCAGTCATATTTTTAGCGCATGATCCATCAAAATACATAGTCCATGGTACAACTTGACTGAAATTTTGTTCATTTTCTTCCATTTGTAGGCATGGGTATTCGGTAAGAAAGTCAGCAACGACCTGACCTTTGACTGCTTTTATTGGTACGTATGCCAAATTAAATTCAGACAAGATAAATGCCCACTTGGCTATACGCCCTTTTATAACAGGCCGTGACAACATATATTTTATCACATCAGTCTTACCAAGTACATGTACTGTAGCTGGCAATAAATAATGTCTTAACTTCTTACAAGAAAAGTACAAAGATAGACATAATTTTTCGATTGGGGTATATCTTTTCTCAACATCAGTCAATGCTCTACTTAAATAATATACCGCTTGTTCTTTTCCATTTTCATTCTCTTGTGCCAGCATACTCCCGATAGTTGAATCGGTAGTGGACAAATACAACCTTAGTGGCCTGCCTGCTTTTGGCGGCATCAATACAAGAGGATTGTTAGATAAACTTTGACTGCATCAAATCTCTTTTGCTGTTTATCTCCCCATATAAACTTCTCCTGATTTTTAAGACGCAAGAGTTATGTCATTGATTCTATCTTCCCGGATAGATTGGCAATGAATCTTTTGAGAAAATTAATTTTCCCGAGTACCACCTGCAGTTGCTTCTTTGATGTAGGATGAGGGAGCTCTATAATAGTCTTTGTCTTATTCCTGTCAATCTCAATTCCCCTCTGATTAACTAAGAATCCCAAAAAATTCCCTGCTCGCACTCCAAAGGCACATTTAGCTGGATTCATCTTCAATTTGTACTTCCTCATCCTAACAAAAGCTTGCTCAAGATAATCCAAATGCTCTTCCTAATTTGATTTAACCACCACATCATCAATATAAACTTCCAAGAATTTATCGATCATGTCATGAAAGATGAAATTCATTGCTCGCTGGTATGTAGCTCCTGCATTTTTCAATCCAAAAGGCATGACTACCCATTGAAAAGTACCAATAGCACCAGGACATCTGAATGCTGTTTTCAGGACATCTTCTTTAGCAATAAATATCTAGTTATAACCCGAATGACCATCAATTAGAGATAACATCTCATTTCCCGATGCTGAATCTGCTAACATGTCTGCCATCGGCATCTGATACTCGTCTTTTGGAGTGGCATTATTGAGATCCCGAAAATCAATACAGACTCTCAATTTTCCATTCTTCTTCTTCATAGGAACAATATTCGAAAGCCACTCTACATACCTGGCTGTCTCAATGAATTTTGCCTTCAGCAACCTTTCAATTTCTTCTTTGACTTTATCAACCACGTCTGGAGCAAACCTTCTTGCTAACTGTTTGTGTGGACGAAATCCTTTCTTCATAGGAAGGCGATGCTCTACAATATCTCTTGACAGACTAGGCATTTCATGGTAATCCCATGCGAAGCAATCTTTATACTCTTTGATCAGGTTGGCTAAATCTTCCTTCATGCCCCATTGCAGAAACGCACTCACATATACTGGACGAAAACACTCAGGTTCTCCTATATCAACTTCTAACAATGGGTCTTGAGCTTCTGTTGACCTGTTGTCTTCCTTGATTGGCGACTCTTCCCATTGATCAATACAATCTAAAACTTTCGCACTCTGTTGGGTCATCTCCGCCAGGTATGCGAAATACCTTTCACAAACTTTTTGCAATAAGGGCTCGCTTTCCATAAAGAGTATGTAACTCCTCTAATGCCAAGCTAGACTTGAGAATCCATTCAGTTTTCATATCCCCAAAGCGGCAATAAGCGTAGGATCGTGAATCTGCTTTTGGTGTTCCGATAACATGATTTCCATGTGAATACTCTTGATGCTCTTGATGAATATCGATCCACCCTATTGAAGCAAGTCCCGAATCAGCCTCAATATACTCTACTCCTTCACCATTCCAAAATGCTAGAACTTGATGAAGAGTCGAAGGTACACATTGATTAGAGCGTATCCAATCTCTTCCAAGCAACAAATTGTACGAACCATCAGACTCTATCACGAAGACAGTCGTCCTTGATTTCTTGGATCCTATGGTTAAGTCTAGTACAACTGCCCCTTTGACTTCGGTAAATTCTCCTAGGAAATTAGACAGCTGAACATTCGACGGAATTATGTCATCATCACCTTTTCCCAACTTCTTAAAGTATTTATAAGATATGAGATTCAAAGTGGCTCCCGCATCTACAAAGATTTTACCGACAGCTTGGCCATTGACTCTACCTAAAATAACCAAGGATCTTAAATGTCTAGCTTTATCTGAAGGCACCTTGTCAAACCTTATCACTTCTCTATCAGAGAATTCGAACTCTGCCATTGCTATCTCCTTCTCCGAGATATGCTCGAGTTCCTCTTCTACCACCAAATAAGCTCCATATTCCGCTGGAAGCTTAGCATGGACCATGTTGATCCTCATTGGCGAACGATATTCTTTCGGCATTTTGGAGTGACCCGCTCGGCAACTCTTATCATCTTCTCACGGTATCTTGAGATTCGGATTCTTTTGTTCCATCTTGACTTAATGCTTCGGGTTAAGAGCTACCTAGAATTGCCCAAAGTTAATTGTTTGGGAAACCTGTTGAACTTCTTTTCCCTTTTTCACCTCATGGTAAGAACTACTTCCCAAATCGCATACAGAATTCTTCTCTGGTTTGACAAGTTCTTTATCATCAGGATTTCTTTTCCAAACCAAATTACCTTTCGTACCAAAAGGTTTGAATGGAGGAATCTGTGATGGCATTCCTCTGTCTCGACGATTCTCGAAATCCCTCTGTCTGCTTTTCATTCACTGAAAACGTCTTTTAACAGTTAGGTAGGATGCTTGCCCCGGCGGTTTAGCTACGGACCATTTTCCTTCAGGAGGATTGTGTGGAACCTCAATTGTCTTTTTCTTTTGAACTTCCTGGGAAATTGATGGTGGTGGATCATCAAATTCATCTCCCCAACCAGTCGGTTCAACTGGCAATGACGGGGGTAAGTGATCATTCGTGTCTCCATAGTACACTACATAGTCAAATTTCCCACTAGGTTCTCCAAGCAATCCTACTTTGGGATCCCCTTCTTTGTATCGCTGCCATAAACTCTTTTTCTTCTCAGATTTTCGTGGGGTTTCCTTCTCCTTGTGAACTCGTGTTTCAACCTCTTGAGTTGAAGGAACTTGTCTCCGTGAATCGGGATATAACTTCTACCTCTCAGGCATTTGTGCTGACTGCCTTAATTGAGCTTCTTAACTTTTTGATTGTGCCGAAATATTTTCAGTTACTACGATCTCAGACCTTATCTGTGGTCTACCTTCCCGACGGATAAATAATCCCGATCTGTATTTTCCTCTTGTTCCCCTCATGTACTGGAACTTGGGAACTTCCCGATCCTGATGACTTAATTCTTGATGACAACGGGTGCACAGTTGTCTATTATCATATCTTGTAGACTCATGCACATTAACCATACTGATCATCTTCGGGAAAGGATCTATGTCTACTTCCATTGGAGCCTTGCCTTTGTCTTCAGCGAACTTAATCTTGCCTTGGCGAATCGCTTCCTGGATTGTCGTTCCAAAAATAATACAATTCACCGTATCATGAGTCTTGGAATGATGCCATTTGCAATACCTTTTATCCGTAGTTTCTTCCTTGGACGGGATCACCTGTCCCTCAGCCAATTTAATCATTCCATCTTTCAGCAATAAGTCAAATATCTCATCCAACTTATAGATATCAAAAGAATAATTACTCATTTCCTTGGCTTTAAACTTGGACACATCTCTTACCCTTGCTGGTTTCATAACTGGGCACACATACGGTTTTTCAAGTACCATAGTTGCTACCGCTATCTCATTCTCTTCTTCAGTCAAGTCACCGTATTCGGTACTTTCAGCTAATGCTATTGTCTGCCGATTATCCTTTGTCGATTTTTTATCCTTATCCTTCAGCAGATGTTCATACTTAGAAACTCGAGCATTTAACTGGAAGAGATCATCAAAAGCTTGTCCCTCAAATCTTTCTTTGAGATTGAATTTCAACCCATGGAACGCTAAATCAGTAAATTCTTTCTCAGTGAGAGAAGTCAAACACCGATTCCTGGATTTCTTGAAACGAGCAATAAATTGATCTACTGTCTCGGTGCCATACTGGTACATTCTGGCCAAGTCGGCTACTGTTACCTCTGGTACCGTTCTGTAAAACTGAGAATGAAACTGTCTCTCCATCTCAACCCATGTCTGAATAGAATTTGCTGGCAAATTTGTATACCAAGTAAATGCTGTCTTTGACAACGACAATGGGAATAGCCTTAGCCTTAAATATTCATTTGTTCCAACCTCTCCACATTGTGCTAAAAAATGACCTACATGCTCCACAGTTGACTGATCTTCCTCACCTGTAAATACAGTAAAATCTGACATTTTAAAACCCCTTGGATATGGGATGTTATCAACCCAATCAGGATGTGGCTTCCTGTATACAGGTCTTGGTGTGCCTATCTCTGCTCCCAATTATTGCATTACCAACTCTGCAACTCTATCTGGGTTCCATGGCCTTAAATTCTGCTAGCCCAACCACGGATCCCGCCCCCTAGGGTTAACCTGCTGAGGTCTGTTCATGCCTTGTTGATCCATATTGAAATTAATGGGTGGCGGCCTGTAGAGAGGGTTTTCCACCACATGTGGGTATGGTTGAGCTGTAGGCGGCCTCATAGGATCAATATTAGGCACATTCACTGGTGGAGGTATATTCTATACTGGTGGTAGATTCGGGACCATGGGATTGATCACGTTAGCATCAGTGGGGCCAGTTTGAGGGAAACTGTAACCACTCACACCATTCACTAAGTTCGCTGTCATAGGATTCTCCGGCCTCGGTATAATTCTTATTGGAGGTTGTAGATTCGATCCTCCACTACCATTATACCCAACATTGGGATGTCCCGATGCTGGTGGAAATGGTATTGTACCAGGGGGATTTGCATAAAAGGGAGGAACTTGAGAAGATGAACTAGGACGCGATATTACCTCGTTTATGGCGTTGATCATCATAGGCTTTATCACATCCGTGACATGACGCACCATATGGTTGGTGAGCTTATTCTGCTGCTCCTCAAACATTCTCCTCATCGTGGCTACCAAAGTGTTGTCAGGTGCCAACGCGTGGGTTTGTTCTTCGTTTAATTGTCGAGGAATATCAGCATTGTGATGGGGTACTTCCTCATTAGCAGCCGAATGCTCAGATCGTGCTCCATCATCTGGGTTATTGACATTACCAACTGGTACTCCTTCTGATTGACCTCTGGTTCTCACCATTTCTCCTAATCTCTCCACATAGGTCCCACTGGGCGTGCCAAAAAGATGTTCGCTTGTTTTTGCAACAAGGAATATCTTTCACCGAAATTCAGTCTTCGGTTTTTATTAAGAGGGTTCTGTGGTTCAACTTTCGAAGAGAAATTTTAGCAAGAACATGAAGCAACACAGAGAGATATGAAAATGGGTAGGAAATCAGTGGATCGAATATGGATTTGAGATCAACAAGGGTTCAGGCTACATTACAATACTCCTACGAAAGCAGTAGAAGACTTGAAAATAAGCTCTAGTTGCAGAAACTGTAACTACTGGAAAGGAAGGTACAGGGAAGTTAAAGTGCAAATAAACTTGAGTGTTCTTGGATGTGTGTTGATCCGTCTCTTGCTCTTCTCTTTTGAGTATTTGTATTCTTCAGCTTTCCATAACCATCTGTCGGTTATTTTCTTGCTTTCAAACTTTGAATCTTGGCGCCTTCAATAACTTCCCATTCGCCCACGTTTTATTCGCCAAAACTTGATCTTCAACTGTCAACATGGCTTCTAATTTGAATCTCTTCGAGTAACCGCCGTGAACTATTCGCATCCACTATCCGAATTTCTTACTCGTAACTTCTTGCTGACGTGGCTGGTTTAGCTATCCTGCGGTTCCTTTCAACTTCGTATTCCTTTTACTACTGGCCTTTTACAGTTTCGGTATGTCCAGAATCGTACCGAATTTCAAAAATCAATGACCTTATTCTCTTATTTCCCGAATATCGGGTTTAGACTTCTGGCCATTTCGGTATGTTACAAACAACTTACCGAACTTCTCAGAGTAGTTTACTGTTCCGAATTTATCGATTTTCGGGATATGGTGATACCGAAGTCAATTCGGTAACTTATTATTATTTGGTGTCAACAGGGCCAACTAGGATATATTAACTACTCCACACTATATCAATTATCCGATGTGAGACTTCTCTAACACAACTCCCACGTGCATCATAACAATTTCCCCCTCACGTGTGAGCTCCAGTGTTAGATCTACTCCCCCTTAATTCAAGTATCATTCTGCACCAACATATCTCAACTTGAATCTTCATCAACGCTCATCGGGCCCGCGTTGTTACACCATAATACCTACCGGCCCGAAAACCGCATTGGTCACCAGATTCCTTCCTTGAGATATTCACCAAACACCGATACATATTGGGAGTGGGCCACCAGTCAACCATCGGCTCTGATACCAATTGTTGTGTGGAAGATCACCCTAACTAGATGAGATGAAAGAAGGAAAAACAAGAATAATCGAGAACATAGAGATTTGCGGGGTTCGGCGAAAATCCACCTACGTTCAGGGGGGAGAGAGAGAGAGAGAGAGAGAGAGAGAGAGAGAGAGAGAGAGAGAGAGAGAGATGACTTCTTATTTTTTAGCGTAAAGAGATACAAGGTACAATGCTGAATAAATAGATCCTCAGATTGGTATCCCTAAAGATCTTATCACCCGTGGACGTAGGTGGATTTTCACCGAACCACATAAACCTGTGTTCTCGATTATTCTTGTTTTTCCTTCTTTCATCTCATCTAGTTAGGGTGATCTTCCGCACGACACCATCTGCTAAGTGTTCACATCTTACCAAAGTTTTAGCCATCTGGCCTAGTGAGGCCGACGAGGTTTGTGATGCCCTCACCCAGACCCTACGAGGGTTCCTAATCTTGGAAAAAACAAAAAAAGTAAAGCAAACAAAAATAAAAAAGACAAAAAGTTACAAGAAAATTCTTGAAATTATTAAAGTAAAATTGAAATTTGTTCACGTCAGTGCCGGCCGTGTCACGTAGGATAGCCGGCATCCAAATCAGCGATTTTTAGCCAAAATTGGTCGGACAGACTCAATTGACAAAACATGAAAGGTTTAGGACTAAATTTACAAAAAAAAAAAGTTTATGAGTGAATTTGCACAATTACAATAATTTTAGAACTTTTTTGGTAATTTTCCCGCCATCAAGTGCTCACATCTTACCAAAGTTTTGGCCTATGGTAATTGGCTTTTTCTTTTTCTCTTTCTCTTTCTTTTTCATTTCTTTTTTATGAATATATTGTTGGGAAAATATTGTGAACAAATGAAATTAGACTCTGAAGCTGATAGCACTCTCTTTAAGGAATTATTTATCCCATAATGTTGCTAATGATTATCGGCAAAAATTCTCCAAGATACAATACAGTCTCATAATACGAATGTTAGATAGAAATTTTGATATTTCTCTAAGAACTTTTTGGAAACAATTGAACAAAATGGTTGTATATCTTTTAGAGAAACGAAAATAGAAGTTTTTTTTTTTGGTCAAAATGAAAATGGAAGTTGAAGTTGTGAACAATGAGCGATATTTCGTGAAACCTTTGCGAACAGACATGTTATTCCGAAAATATCACAAGTTTCCACATCTGAAAAGAATGCAACTTTTCGTATCTAAAAACTGTTAAATTCGGACGCAACTCTTCATGTCCGAAAACTGTCATGTCTGAAAAATCACAACCTTTCAAAGGTTGTACGAATGCCGAATAACTATTAGGCAAAAATAAAAATTCAAAATTCAAATTAATAAAAATGATTATTGATTAGTGTCAATTATTATCCACGACCGCGCAGAGTGCGCCTAATAATCGCGCACCAGCACACATGTATAATGGGGTCTAGTCCACTTGCCAATTTCTCTATTTGAAATATTATAATAGCCTTCTAACTAATAAAGTACCTTACACTCTCCCATCTTTTCTATGTGGTACAAGGAAAACGCACTTTTTGTTTGTTTTACAAACAAACATCAACATAAATAAAAAGGAAATTCCAAGAAGTTATAATGAGGCCACAACCGGAAGGATCAATGATGAGAGGCTTGCTTCAACAAAGGTGACATAAAAAGAAATAAGTTGCGTGGCCCTTTGCTAGGAGAACAATCTCAACTTGACCTGCAAATTCTTTCCTTCTGTATTCACTTAAAGGTACTTAGGACCATATGCTTTTGGGGCTTCAAGGGTTCTTAAACAATTTATCAGTCATCATCATCTTTCTTAATCACATTAAATTAAGCAATCCTAATCACGTCATTATAGGTGTCATTAGCTTTTGCTAGAAGCACAAGATCGGAAGGAATGAAGAGAGCTTTTGGTGTAATTCTTCCTTTTTCTCTTCAAATTCGAATGTTAATTAATCAACCTATTGCGTCAATAGGAAAGAGCTTGAAAATATACCCCTTACGCAGAGTTTTCGGTTTTTTCCATTCTATTCGTTTGTAACAGAAAATAAAACTTGAAATTCTAACGATCTTTCTTCGGATTGAACAATCCAGTCTTAATAGACGGTCGTCGAAACCTAAGTCGTTGCAAAAAATACTGACCGCCGTCGTTCCGGAGCCACCTATATGCAAATCTTTCAAGTTTTCCCACAATACGAATCAAATTAACACTGCGAAATCAGAATTTGGTTATACATGCCTTAAAATGAGCATCAAAACTTTTGTCTCAGCCATGTCAAACACATCTCTCCCTAGCAATTTCTTTGCTTCTTTTTCTAATCTCCTCCTGTTGAGACCTACATCCTGTGATATCATATATCTAAGCACTGTTCTCCTGCGAGAGCCAACAGAAGATACGAAGGACAGAAGAACAGGGGAATTTTCCCAGGAAGGTGAAAAGCAGAGCGAGCTGAATCATTAGGGCAGGTGATCAAAGCTGGTGGTCATGATTGTGGAGTACAGGAGACACTCTGAGCCCACCATTTTGAATTCTATGCCAGTTTTTTCGGTACGCTCATGGCCCGACATGCCAACAAGATTTTGGGGTTTGCATTCTTTGGTACAATTCACTTGGGATGTCTGTGAAGTTTGGTGTTAAGGTCAAGAATTTGATTGGTGGTGCTCAATTGGTGTTAAAGTCGGGTCAAAAATTGGAATCCCATTTACCACCTAAAGTAATGTAAAGTGGGGTTTATGGAGTCCTCCCCTTTATTTCTTTTCATTTGCAAACCCAAAAAAAAAAAAAAAAAAAAAACAAGTGTGATTGATGGAGGGTGAATTTTCCAGTTTTCACTTTTACCCCCTTTGTACCTTATAGAGGAAATGCATTGCATGAAGACAGGGGAATCATGATTTTCAGTTCAAAATAAAAAGAAAATCCAAGATAAGAATTTGGGGATGATTATTTTAATGTGTTAAGGAATATAAACCCGTGGATCATCATGAGCCCGACCATGATTACCTTTAATTAGTCTTTGCTCAAATTAGGAAGACTTAGAAACTTCATGTATATAAAACTTCGCCACGCATTAGCTTTTTTAAAAAAATCGTAACGGGTCGGCCGATTCAATCGGGTATCGGTGCCGTGACTTTTGATCGATTATGGTCGGCTCGATTCATTTTTTATCGGTTCATTTAGAACAGGGCATAATTCGATCTGGTCTTCGCCATAATTTGATGAAGCTAGTACATACAAGCAATTCCTTTTTATTTTATGCATGCATTAAATGGAAAATTCATAAGCTTTTCTTGGACTACAGGCTTCTTCAGCATTGTCAGACTCAAGTGGCCATTAACCAAGTTATATCGGGGAGCAAAGAATTGGGTACCCAAAACCCAATGGCTGATCCTCTTAAATTGCAATTAGCGAAAGGGAAGATTCTACAATTTCTTTGAGTTGGGCCAATAAGTTGTGCATAAAGTCAAGACCCAGAAAAGTCAACGGTCTTCCGCTGGCTCAAGATTCTACAATTTCCATGGACAGACTTGATGATACAAGAGTGCGAAGAATAAGCCCACTTGGTAAAGCCCAAAAGTTGTTCCAGCAGCAAGAGCAGCAAAAAGTTGGGTGGAGACGGCATTTTAAGCGACGGACAGATTAACAGTGAGATGCATGCACACATCGCATCAATAATTAAGTAGAGACAGAATTGGCCGGAAGGACTATATTAGTAAATCGTCACATGATTTACGACTATATTTTCTATATTGAAAAGTCATTAGACATTGTAGAGGTGAGCATGAATTTAGGGTAGAACCAGGGACCAGACATGACCGATTTTGTTCTAGGTTCCCGTGGTTACCGGTTCCAAAAAAGGTGGAACCAGTATTGTGTGGTTTGGTTCTCGGTTCCTAGGTAAGAACCGAACCGAGAATCGGGCTGGTAATCGAGAACCTTTTTATGTTACATGTTTTGAACTTTTGATTGTTTATTTTATTTTACGCATTCATCTTCTGTAGATTGTTGATATTAACAAATGAGAATTTTTGTTTTTGCGTCACTTTCATTTTGCTTAACTGAAAATGAAACCAAAGAAGAAATAAAGAAATTGGTCGGTACCCCAGTAGACTTTGAAATCGATTAACATGATAGATTCTTGATTCCAGAGTATGTAGTATATGTTTCAGATTTAGAAAATTAGGAAACCGATTCCAACGAGTCCAGGTTCCACTGATCTTACAACCCCTTACCATTATTATATTAAATGAAATTTTCATTTAAGGGCTCGAAGTGTCATCAATTTCTCAAATAAAAGCATGAAGTTGACATTGTATCAAATAAAGGCATGAAATTGTCATACCAGTCTCAAAAAAGGGCTTGACACACCGATTGGTTAACGGCATTTTTGTCATTTTTTTCGTTATTCCTTTTTTCTATTTTTTTAAAAACTATAAGTTAAAAAAAAAACCACACACACACAAGCGAGAGGGCTTGTCTTGTGGCAAGCGCCCCACCGTTGGTTGGGGGCAGCAATGGCCGACGTGGTTGCCGGCTCCTAAACGAGGAGCTGGCCCTGGCCTCTAGTCGGCGAGGTCGCTCCCACCAGTAGTGGGGCGGCGGCCATAGGTCGGAGGTGTATTTCCTTTTTTTGTTTTAACTTTTTGTTTTGTTATTTTTTTAATTTAATTTAACTAAAAATTAAGTTAAAATTGTATTTTGATGAAAATGCCATTGACCGGTAGGAATATTTAGCTAGTCGGAGAGGTCAGGCCCTTATTTGAAATAGCCAAAGCCACTTTAAGCCCTTATTTGAAATAATCATTGCCACTCCATGTCCTTTTTTGAGAAAATTATAGTATTTCTGACCCTTATTTGAAAAATTTTCTATATTAAATAGAAAAGAATAGAATGAGGACTCACATCGGGTTGCGTTTTATAAAGACGAGGCATATCATATGCACAAAGTTCGGACACATGCGAATATATTTTCTTTCCTACCTATTACGTATTTAAGTAAAAAGAAAATTTTGCTTCACTTTTAGTTATTTTGGAGTAAAAAGTAAATTTTGTCTCACTTTTAGTAATTTTTCCAAATTGCTCTTATAAAGTAAAACAAAATATAAAAAGTATGAAAAAGATATTACTATTAACTTCTTATTTTCAACCTCTTCTTTATGTCTGAGCCAAAAAAAAAAAAAAAAGAAGGTTTTTTTATGAATTTTCATCAATTCTTTAGGGTTAATACCACGAAAAACCCTAAACTAGTACACTTGTGACAAATTTACTCCAAACTATTTTTTTGACCACCAAAAACCCCAAACTGGTACACTTGTAACAAATTTACCTCCAATTATTTTTTTGACCATTAAAAACTCTAAACTTGTACAACTATGACAAATTTACCCCAAATAATTTTTTTTACCACAAAAATTTCAAAGTGGTACACATGTGACAAATTTACCCTATATTAGTTTCCGTTAAATTGAGTTAATATCATGAAAAATCTCAAATTAATACACATGTAATAAACAGAGGGTAACGTATATACCCGACAATTGTCACGTGTCATCTAGTTTAGCAATTTGACAATAAAATTTGACGGAAACTAACGGAGGATAAATTTGTCATAACTGTACCAGTTTATGGTAAATTTGTCACAAGTGTACCAATTTAGGATTTTTGGTGATCAAAAAAATAATTTATGGTAAATTTATCACAGATATATTAATTTGAAGTTTTTAATGGTATTAACCCTTCTGTTAAATCACAAGCATCAAACTTCACGCACGAACAAGCGTAGCGTCGAAAACATCGTGGTCTTGAAGTTCAAACTCCATCCTCACACGAAGGCGAAAGCTCCAACAGTCGTGGATGCGCCACTTGCCCGCATCCCATGCGATCCACCCTTTCACCATGATGTCCAACCCTCCAACACACATGGCAGCCTCTCCATTCCCTCTCCCCAACCGAACGACTCTCTCTCTCTTCTTTGTCGAGTCCCAAATCGCCCACCCGCTCTTTCTTTCCTTCCTTCCTCGCATTTCTATGCTTCCCAGGCTGCTTCTACTCTCGTCCTCTCTGCATTCCCTCCCCGCACGTAGCTCCCGCTTCCTCAAGCACGCGCTCCCGGTGACCGACTTTCCTTCGCTTCCTCGGCCTTTCTCCGTGGTTTTCCCTCGACCCTTTCGCGCTCGCAGGGGGTTCGCCATGGCCGAGCACACGGACGCCTCGACGTCGCAGCCTCGGAGGCACGCGAATCGTCTCGCCTCTGAGCACAGCCCTTATCTCCTCCAGCACGCCCATAATCCCGTGCGTGAAAACGGTTCTCTCTCTGTTTCTTTTCGTATGAATTTGTTTTAAGAGTGAACTGTATCATTCTGTAGAACTTGGGTCGTCGCTTACTAGCTTGTGCATCTGAGCTTCTCGAGTATTTCGAATTGATTTCTGAATACACACTGTTGAATCCCCCGTAATCTTGGAGTGACCTGAACAAGGAGAATAGGGTGGCCAGGAATTTTTGCGTTCTCATCGCGTCTCGTAAGATGGTGAGTTTGATTAAAGTTTCGATTTTTGGTGATTGAAGGTCAACTGGTATCCGTGGGGTGAAGAGGCTTTCGCCGAAGCAAGAAAAAGGGATGTGCCCATCTTCCTATCAAGTAATATGAAATTCATTTTTGTTGCGTTTTTTGGGTCCGATTCTTTGATAACATCATGCACTGCGAGCTTACATGTTATTTTTGGGCATCTCTCGTTGGCATTGTTTTCTTCTTTCATTTGAAGTCGGCTACAGCACGTGCCACTGGTGAGACTTATTCTAATCTAGTGCACTTGTGCTTTATGCAATATCTTGGGCGGATGGTTTTTAATGGTACAGTGAACTTTTCATCATGAGTAGGTGTCATGTCATGGAGGTTGAATCCTTTGAAGATGAGGGAGTTGCAAAGTTACTTAATGATTGGTTTGTCAGTATCAAGGTAAGGACATACCGGAGGATATCACCTTCTTTGCTTTACCTCCTTGGTTGCTACTCAGTGTTGTTTGCTAGTTTTGTAGCTATTTTAGTTATTTGGCTCAGAATAATTTAACACATTTGTGCTACAGGTGGATCGAGAGGAACGACCGGATGTTGACAAGGTATCTTATTTCAGGGCATGTTCCTGATAATTTTGGTTATAATTGTCATCATTCATATACTAGCAATGTTTTTGTCAATGTGTGTTTGTTTGTGTGCTCAACTTAAATGAAAATGAAAGATGTCTGGGCGGTATATTGGCAATCATTAGAATGTATCAGATATTCTGTGGTATTATGGAGCTGCGTATAGAAATTGGGTGAAGCTAGTGTGCCATTAATTATCTGGATTAGTGCTTGAACCCCTGATAAAAGAATTTTTTCTTCCGTTTTCCAGGTATACATGACATATGTGCAGGCATTGTATGGTGGTGGAGGTTGGCCTCTGAGTGTCTTTCTTTCACCTGACCTGAAACCTCTAATGGGTGGCACTTACTTCCCTCCTGATGATAAGTTTGGAAGACCGGGCTTCAAGACTGTGCTCAGGTGAGAATGTAGTCATTCGTTTATTTGTAATGTTAGTGGTTTGTATGTGCTGAACGTTTCAATTCTAGGAGGAGTCTTGATTGTCCATGCAAATGCTATGTAGTTGTATGCTTAATTGATGATCTGATCTTTGTCTGCAATTATATTTTTATAGGAAGGTGAAAGATGCATGGGAAAACAGGCGGGATATGCTCGTTAAAAGTGGAGAATTTGCCATTGAACAGCTCTCAGAAGCATTATCAGTGAGTGCGGAATCAAATAAATTGTCAGATGGACTTCCCCAGACTGCGGTGCAAAAATGTGCAGACCAGGTGATGATTTTGTATTTGACATTTTCAAATTGTTATATGGAGTATATTTGCTGTAATTCCTATCGCCAAGCTAAACAAAGCCCATCTTGTAGCCAATTATTCCTTTGAGCAAAATGTTTGAAATCCCAATAAATATGATGATCTGGTGATTATTCTCTTAGAATACATATTTGCTGCATCATGGTTGAGCACTGGCTTCACGAAGAAGTGCCCTTTAAATACTTTGCTACAACGATGAACACGATGCATGGTTGTTCAATTTATACTCTTGTCACCTTGACCTTCCTTTCATTGACCAAAAAGTTTGAGGCTTGGCTTCAGATATAAAACAATGTTACTTGTATGTTGTGTCTTCCATTGTTAATGGGATATACTTCTTTCTTTTAGCTTTCCGCAAGTTACGATCCAAAATATGGTGGATTTGGATCAGCCCCGAAGTTTCCCAGACCTGTGGAATCGCAGTTAATGCTTTATTATGCCAAAAAGCTGGAGGAGGCAGGGAAATCAAGTCAGGCAGATAAGACTTCGGGTATGGTTTTCTTTACCTTGAAGTGCATGGCGAGAGGAGGCATCCATGATCACATTGGAGGTGGTTTTCACAGATACAGTGTGGATGAATGCTGGCACGGTCAGTTGCTTCCAAGGGGAAGAATTTGTCCTTTTCCCCCTTTTTTGGGTTTTTTTCCTCCCTGGGGACAGATATTTCATGTCAGGGTTTTCTGTGAGATGTGAATTTGATAGAAATAACTGAAGTTCTGTTCTCTTTGCAGTTCCACATTTTGAGAAGATGTTGTATGATCAGGGACAGCTTACCAATGTATATCTGGATTCCTTTGCAATCACGAAAGATGTGTTTTATTCGTCTGTTTCCCGTGATATTCTGGACTATTTGAGGAGAGACATGACCGGATCTGAAGGTGAAATATTTTCAGCAGAGGATGCAGATAGTGCAGAATATGAAGGAGCCCCAAGGAAAAAGGAAGGTGCCTTTTATGTATGGACTAGCAAAGAGGTGAGTTCACAAGGCATCTGGACTCATTTCCAAGTGATTTATTTAGACATGGACGTTCTGTAGTTACTCTGTAATCTGGATAGTCGAGCTATCGATATGTGTTGAATTTGTTTTCAGTGTCCTTTTTGGTTGTGCACCTCCTCCTCTTGCCATTTACTGTATATAAATGTGATATGAAATGGACTACTTGCTAGGCTTCTCTTTTGTTCGTATCATCCCTACTCTGAAAATTCTTTTGATTAGCTTGTAGACATGGCTATCCTTGTTTGGCTTCAACTTTTCATTTTTGCTCTGTTGACAGTTCCAATGACTGTTTGGGACCAACAAAAAAGTATAATTTACAGAGATAGAATCTTCTCACTTGGTTAAATTAACTCTTCAGGACCTACGAGTACATCCATAAACTTGACGGGCTATGATGACATTATGCATACCGCTTGTTTAAGTTAATACAGTGATAAGGAGGAAAGAGTGCAATTACCATTTTCCTTTCCTTTCTGTTTGTAGCATCTTCATTTGGCTTCTGTGACTTATCTCTAGAATGAAGAGTTGAGCTATTGCTCAATAACTAATTTGCTTGTCTAAATTGAAAATGTTGGTTTGCTTATCTGAAGGTTGACGATGTACTTGGAGAGCACTCGGAACTTTTCAAGGACCACTATTACATAAAACCCTCTGGCAACTGCGACCTCTCTAGAGCGAGTGATCCACACAATGAATTTAAGGGGAAAAATGTGCTTATCGAGAGAAGTGATCCTTCAGCCCAGGCATCAAAGCATGGCCTGCCTATAAGCAAATATCTTGACATTTTGGGTGAATGTAGACAAAAGCTTTTTGATGTTAGAGCAAGGCGGCCTCGACCACATTTGGATGATAAGGTAATTTCCGGACAGTAGTTTGATTCTTGCAAGTGCACAACTGTGAAAACTCTCCATGTAATGAACCTAGAAAAAGACCAATGTAATTCTTCTCTGTGACTGAAATGCATCCCGGAACTATATTCTGCTTTTCCTCAAACAGAAGCGAAACATGCACCGTGTCTTTTCCTGTCATGCATAATTTAATTGGAGGTGCTTGCCAGGTCATCGTTTCATGGAATGGGCTTGTGATATCTTCTTTTGCGAGAGCATCTAGAATACTCAGGACTGAAGCGGAAGGAACCAGGTTCCATTTTCCTGTTGTCGGCTCTGATGTAAGCTATGCTGCCGTTTGAATTACTTAATTCTTTTTATGCTTATATCCTAATGATTATTCTTAATTACATGCATTCTGCTTGTGACTAGTGGGTAAGATAGTGTTCTTTATGTACTTCTATTTTCTTCATCTACTGGTAATTATGGGTACTGTTAATGGTGTTTTGGTTGACTACCTAACATGCTTATTGGTAAAACTTATAGCATGTAGTCATGAACACACTTTACTATTTTCCATTTGCAGCCCAACGAGTACTTGGAGGCAGCAGAGAAGGCTGCCTCTTTTATAAAGAGGCAACTTTATAATGAGCAGACACAGAGACTTCATCATAGCTTCCGCAAAGGCCCATCCAAAGCTCCAGGATTTTTGGACGATTATGCTTTTCTAATAGCAGGGTTACTGGATTTGTATGAGTTCGGCGGTTCTGTGCAGTGGCTAAAATGGGCGATTCAGTTACAGGACAAACAGGCAAGAGCCATCAGCCAGAGTTTATTTTGCGAACTGCAATTAAATTGTTTGCTTTATTGATCTGTTTTGAATTCATTCTTGTGTTGCGATTTTTCAGGATGAACTCTTCCTTGACAAAGAGGGAGGGGCCTATTTCAACACCCCAGGGGAAGATCCTTCTGTCCTCCTCCGCGTTAAGGAAGATCACGATGGGGCCGAGCCATCAGGAAATTCAGTGTCAGCAATAAATCTCGTGAGATTGGCATCTTTAGTCTCAGGAAGTAGGGCTGCCGGGTACAGGCAGAATGCAGAGCATCTTTTGGTAAACATTCACTTCGTCAGAATCTTTCTTTGCTTTTCTTTCCCACTCGAGAGAAAATAAGTTGCTTCAATGCTGCCGCTACGGTGATGTAGGCAGTATTCGAGTCAAGATTGAAGGAAGTGCCTGTGGCCGTGCCGTTGAAGTGTTGTGCAGCTGATATATTCTCGGTCCCTTCTCGGAAGCAAATTGTTGTGGTTGGTCAGAAAGATTCTCAAGAGTTTGAGAAGATGCTTGTTGCTGCTCATGCAGAATATGAACCGAACAAAACAGTATGTAACTATATCAGAATATAAAAGGGGCTTTTTTGTTTCTAATGTAGTCTTGCGTGTATAGTTCCTAAATGCAATTGATGACAGGTGATTCACATCGATTCCACCAACTCAGAGGAGGTACAGTTCTGGGAAGAGAACAACAGTAACATCGCGCTGATGGCCAAAAACAACGCTGCTGAAGACACAGTGGTGGCGCTTGTGTGCCAGAACTTCACTTGCACCCCCCCGATCACCAGCGCAAGCTCTCTTCTAGCGAAGCTGGCGCCTAGATCAGCCGTCTGAATTGCATCCTAATGGAGAAAAAGGTTATGCAGCTATATGCTTTGCCAATACTTGTAGTAAATAACATACTCGAGTCATGTTTAGCTCTGATCAGGAGACAAATCTGGTGGTGTATAGAGATGAGACTGTTCATATACCCTGGTAGTGGTAGTCATAGTAATAAAAAGGCCATTTTGAAGGCTAAGCTTTGTGATATGAGTTGTCCCAATTCTCATTGTCCTCTCCTCTTCTTCGCCGGGAGATTGTCTCTTCTTTTCCAAGTCTATATAGACAAATTCGATAGAGGACTTCCTTCGCAGGGCCTGGTTGCTTGTTTACAGTTGGATCAGCTAATATGGAGCTTCTTGATCTGTTTTTTGAGTTTTTGAACTAAGCTTTTTGTTCTTCTGGGTTTGGTGACCTTTTCAACTGTTCCTTCTGTTTGACCCAAAAAAAGAAAAAAAGAAAAAACTGTTCTTTCTGGAGTTTATCATTTGACAGACTGGTAAAGTCACAAGTTGTTTCATGTTTGTAATGTTCAAAATAGTTTATAAGTTTGATATTTTTCCTAATTGTACAACATTGTATACCAGAAAATATGATTGTGTTACGAAGCGCAAAGCGCTTGAAAATCGAAAAAGTTGCATGGCACGACATTTCACGATGGAGAATCGACATTTACATACACGGTTTCAACATCTTCGAGATCCCATGAAGGTGATCCGGCAAAAATGGACACACCACTCAGTGATGTATCGCTGAATATTTTTCTTTTTCTCTACGTATCCCTTATTGTATATATACGAAATTTATACACGCATAAATTATATATGAGGTTTCCTTAGTCATAAGTTTTAAGTTTTCGGGTTAGATATCTTAATATAGTATCAGGATCGTTGACAAGTTAAAAAGTACCTGAAAGCTCAAGAGCTGGGTGGGATAATTGTCCAAAGAGTCGCAGATTTTTTGTACGGCGGCTAAATTTTTCAACTGTACTACTTTAGTATTAAACCATTTAACGATTTGTTAATTTATATTTTCGGTCAATTTTTTTTGAAAATTGCTTACGTAGATGCTCGGCCATCCCATGTGAAGAGTCAGCGTTGACGTGGATATTTTCTTTTGGGATTTGAGAAGCTGACAGTGTAAATATAACGGTGCAATCTTAATCGCAAGTGTTATGAATGGTAAAAAATATATTGCACTTATTGCGGGATTCACCTCTAATCTTGTGCCTAGCATTCTACCATTATACTGTCACATTGTCATGCTAGCGGGAGCCCTTTTTTTCCTTCATGAAATCATATTTCCAGAAAACACGTATGGAATGCTTGCTTGAAATATAAGCAAAGCAAAGCCCGTTTTCAGTTTGGTGAGCCGGTAGACGAGCCTGAAAAAAATGCGAATTGAGTTGATTGCTTCATCTTCTCAGGAGTCAAGTCAATCACCATCAAAACTCCCTCTGCGCTCATTCGATTCTTACCCACATAGGGAAGTGCGGATCACGCCATAGCGATCTGCACAGTGGAGCTGAAGAGCATCTTCTCGAACGGTCAATTGGTCGAATTAGTGTGTTGGAGGTTTCTTCTGACTGAACCAGTCGGAAGGCTCTATATTGGGCGAAGCTGAGAAACTCCGAAGGCTCCTTGGTGCTGTGGAGAGAGAGCTTTAGGTTCTCGAGTAGCAGGAGAAATGACATGGCGTCCGCATCAGGAGCAGGTTTTTTAGGCACTGGGTCTGGGAATAACCGCACCGGCGGCGGCCCAGCTCCTTTTTACCTCCGCTCCTGTCATAATAGAAGAAAGCTGGGTGTGTTGCTATGAAGTGCCAAAAATGGCGGCTTCTACCATCTGGTAAAAGTGGGTCTGTAGCATAATGCTTTGATTGGATGTAAGATCCTTTCGAGTGGCATCTTTCTTCTTCTTGTGATTTAAACCAGTAGTTATGGAAGAAGAAGGTGCTTGATATTTGTTAATTTGAGGTAATGACATTTGCTCACTTGCTCGTTCTAGGTGTTTAAGCATGGCATGAACCGATACCGATGTAGTGTAAGGGAGGAGGAAACTGCGAAAAGGGCTGTAGGGAAACTGTCTCCTCTTCCTGTTCCTAGTGCTCAAACAAGCGCTCCTCTTTACTTCCGACTTGACGGGCGCAAAAGCTGCTGAAGACGACATCGCTTGCAGCGCCCCGATCACCAGCACGCAAGCTCTGTTTCCAGCGGAGATGTCGCCTGGATCATCCCTCTGAATTACATCCTCATGGAGCAGGAGGTTACGTGGCCTTGTGATGTGCTAGTACTTGTAGTAGATCACATAATCGAGTTATGGCTTCAGGGTCAATCCAGGTTTCACGTAGAATCTAGAATCTACTAATCGGAATCGATTCTCCAATTTTTCAAACCTATAGCCTACCATACATATCCTAAACCTAACCCTGTCACATATTCAAGGGTCAATTTCAGCCTCTAAGATTATACTTAGTTGAGCGACTATAATGAATCATCAGCTCTCTAATGATCATCATTTGCCGCTACAATCAAGTGACCACAACTCATATTTAGACACACGAAAAATATGAAACATTGACAAAGTAAAGATTTCAGTCATGGATATCGCCGGGAATGGAAACTCGGACTAGTGGTTCTAGATTACACAATCATCATGAGACGCCATGGAATACCGGAGGATTGCGCGAAGACGTAAAATAAGAAAGACACAAAAATCTGCCCCTCAGAACTGGTTCCCTAATTTTTAGAACCTGGAATCTACCCTCCGTGCACTAGAACCTGGAACCGGACCAGTTGGCTCACCCCCTAAATTGTTAGCTCGGGTCAGTAAATATTCTAGCTGGTGGGAGTATGGAGATGACTATGTTCATATACCCTGGTGGTGTTTGTCAGAGTAATAAAAAGGCCATTTCGAAGGTTGAGCTTTGCGATCTGAGAGGATCGCGTGTTATTTAACTTGCTCCAATTCTCAATGTCCTCTTCTTGGCCGGGAGATTGTTTCGTCTTTTCCATGTCTTGTACAGACAAATTCGATAGAGGAGTTTCTCTTGCAGAGCCTGATGTTGCTTGTTACAGTTGGGCCGGTTGTTTGTTCAGCTACTGTGGAGCTTCTTGATCAATTCCAGAGCTTTTGACTATATGCTTTTTTCTTCTCCTGGGTTTGGTGACCTTTCCAACTGTTCTTTCCAGAGGTTTATTATCATTTGACCGATGGTGAGGTTCCAAACAGTTTATAATTTTGAGATTTTTTTTTTTCTAACAGTGCGACGTTGTAAGGTGGAAAATGCGATCGTTTTATGAGGGGCAAAGCGCCGTAAAATCAATAAAAAGTTGCCTGGCACGACATTGCACGACAGAGAATGGATTCTTTATCTCTACGGTTTCGAAATCTCCGAGATCCCCGGTAATTCTTTTCCGCCGCGCATCTCGTCATTAGTTTCCTTCTTCTCCTGCTATGGTTTTTAGAGCTTCGTTTCTGTATTTCGAAGGAGCGTTTACAACTCCCTGAAAGCTGGAGAGCCAAAGAGGTTTCAGCTCCATGGAATACAGAAAGTGGAATATGACTGATGACCGGCATAACTCCCAAGAGTATTCGCTTCTTCAATTCCTTGTGAGGAGCTTTCTTGATTTTAGACCATAATCAGAATCTTCCTCCTCTTAAGGTCAAACACCTCCTAATGTTTCCATGTTTACTTCTAAGCCGGAGTCCTTGGAGCGATAAAGAGCGTTTCGACGCACTTATTCGCACGATCGATCTGGTGTAACCAGTCAATCGTGTCGTTCACGCCATGTTCGCCTCTCGATTCTTGTTCTTTGAATCGTGGAATTCTCGTTCTTACTGATGTTCACGTGCCATTGTCACGCGATACATCACGATATTTTCTCTCCCCTTTATGACTTTTTTTTAAAATCAATTTACACATAGCTTGTGCAAACTGTCTCCGCCATATCCTGTCGCGGAAGAAATTCAATTATATTTGAACCATTAAATTTGACCGGATTTAATCGGATTAAACAATCCATATATAGTTTCATACATATAACACGCGTGTTATAAACTTGCTTGGAATACAAGCGAAGCAAGAGGTCGTTCATTTTCGATTTGGTGAGCACTGAGCAGATAGACGAGCCTGAAAGGAACGCAACGCGATGACGTCGAGTTTGCACTTTTTTCATGGTGAAGTCTTTGAATTTCAGGGGAGTTATTGGAGTCAAGTCAATCACCGTCAAATCTCATTGTCTTACTTTTTTTTTATGACATCATATTGTCGTCAACGAAAGGATTATCGTTCGATCGTATTAATTATTGGAAGGGAAAATTGTCCAATTTTTTTTTAATATATTTCACTTTATAAATTCATTCTTAAATCTTTGAATTTTGCCGATTGCGTCCATCCCAAAATGAAAGAAAGTCAATCCATTCCTGCAATTGCGGTCAGTCTCGCTGCCTCTTTAGTTGCAGTCCCCTACTTGCTCAATTTGGAGTATCCTACTTTCACGTAATTCACAGGGTTCAACAAGCAATCGATATTTCACTGTCAAGAGATAACTTGGATATATAAATGGAGAAAATAAGGATTTTGAAATAAGACATGGATTCTAAAAAAATGACACTATAGACCAATTGAAGGGGATGTAGCACAGCTTGGTAACGCGTTTGTTTTGTCCGATCAATTTTGGCCGGAAATCGCTGACGTGGACACCGGCTGTATTACGTGGCACGATTGGAGCTGATGAAAAAAAAAATTGAATAATTTTAATATTTTCTCATATATTCTGTTTTCCTATTTTACATTTATTTTATTTTGTTTTTTTTTATTTTTACCTTTTCCCTTTTTCCCTCTGTCGGCCATCCTGGAATTTGTCAACCTCCGCCAACCTCGCCAACCTCAGGCGAGTTTCGACGATGGCCGACGGAGGGAAAAAGGGAAAAGGAAAAGGAAAAAAAAGAAGTAAAAACATAAAATGAAAAAGTAAAAATTTCAAAAGAATATGAAATTATTATCAAAAATTATTCACGTCAGCACCGGTCATGTCATGTAGGATCGTCGGCATCCACGTCAGCGACTTCCGGTCAAAATTTGTCAGATAGACTCAATTAACAAAGTGTAAAGAAGTTAAGGACTCAATTGGCAAAATTAAAATATTTAGAATTGAATTGAAAAAAAATGTAATAAATTAACGATTTTTTTGGACAATTTTCTCGTCATAGGGATAATCTGTCGTTGTATTGAAGTCAAGCTCTACAGTCTACTTTCAAGAGGAAAAAGCTTACACATGAATATTTTGAAGTGTAATATCAATATGCTCTTGAATTTCTTTTTTTAACATAACGTGTGTCGAATAAATATTAATAAAAGCATCGGGGAAAATTACAAAGTAAATATAGTTTTTTTTATTCTAACTTTCCCTTTCTCGATGATCCCGGAGTCCACGAATACTTGTTTCGTCGAATATACTCTTTGTTCTACCGATATTCTCGAGGCGCATGCACAAGATGAATTTAGATTATACTGAACTTGTTTGAGATTAATTTTATTGGTTCGTTTAATTTATAGAAAATAGATCTTTTCGCAGAAAAAAAGTACTTGAATGGTCTTTAAAAGGAATTATGTTTTTTTTTAAACAAAGACCAAATTAATTTAGTATCTTGAAAGCCAAATGCTTTTGTTTTAAAAAATTAGAATATGTCTACTGTAATACGTTTGCCCTAAACTTTTTTTTAACACAAAAAATCACAAACTTGTACTTGTATTGCACATTTACCATCCGTCAAAGAGGACAGTAAAAAATCCACCTACATGAATGCCGAGAAGCAAATAGTGTGACATGGCGCCAATAAAAAAGACGTTATTTTGGCTGAAAAATCATCTGACAGAACCTCGACGATATGTCACAATGGGCATAGTATAGCATCCTGAAAACTAGCTTCTTAAGTTAAAGTTATTTTGACTGTAGTGTCAATTACTAATATAGTAGGTTGTAATTTGAGGTAGATACCACCTCTTAAATAAATACCCTTTTTGAGACCTATTATCTGATGTTGTTAAGGAAACCGTGTATAGTGAGGAGGAAGTCTGCCCTCTTATATGAAGGTCATTTTAGATATATTGCGCAAGGTATTCGCAATAAGTTATAAATGGTGCAATCTACTAGGAAATATGCGACGTCACATTTTATCAGACGAATAATTTACTAATACTTTAGCTTCAGAAATTTCGTCCGCATGGAGTTTAGGCCGGTGGTTATGGGTTCCAAATTCACCTAATGCGACAAGACCAAGGTTTTTAAAGGGGAAACAATTTCACATGAAATTGGCCAAGAGGTGGGTGGCAAACTAAGGGTGCCGTATGCACAATTGAGAGAGAAATGGGAGGTTGCCGTGCATGTGTGTGTGTAGTAGTGGACGTGAGAGCCATGCCATTTGGCAGATGGCTTCTAACCCTCCCTGAGAAGGTAATGATTGTGATCTTTGGAAAATGAAGCTCATCATTTTCCCTTTTCCCTCGTGTGATCCGCTGCTGAGGAAAAGAAAAGAGGGAGAGGCTTTGCAAACTTCATTGTTGGCAGTGGAATTCCTCTCCAACAGCTCTCGGTGAAGTTCATGTGGGAAGCTCTCAGTTGCTCTCTCTTGCTGCCATCGACCACCCGTTTTAACCGGAGTCCTGAACCATCATCTCTCTCGTCGCCAATTAAGGCGAGTAAATCTACCTCTCTTGCCCTCTCTCGCCCTCTCTTGCTTCATTATACGAAACTGTTAGTTGTATGTGTGGCTTGAGCTGATGGAAAGGGTGCGGATTAGAGGTTGGTTCAGGCGTGTGTGGTACCGGACGGCTGAATTATTGTTGCTACGAGTGCAATTAGCATCTTTGTGTAATGTATTGGTATAATAGTTGCTAGGATTAGTGAGATTGAGCCGAGAGAGATGGATGCCGTGAGGGGCGGGTCTCGACCCGAGCGTGAGCAAAGAGTACCGTGTGCCAATGAGTGTAATTGACATCTTGTGGTCATGGTGGAATTTATGTATCGTGAACTAACGATTTGATCACTAGGTAGTTGTGTAAAGGAGAATTGATAAACGTCCATACTTCCTACTTGGAATGGGGTCCGAGTATGGTCTAATAAGTCTATTGTTGTCCTGAACATCTTAATGTATTAATACACGATGGAATGTTGTTGTATGCAATTGGAGGTTCGGCCGTGAGCTTGGACGTTGCTGGTATTATGTTAATTGGCTATATATGTGAGAGTTTGCCATGATTCCGGATAGTTACATTTCACTTGGAAGGCGGTTAATTAATAACTAGTTAAAGCGCAAGTATTGTACCTGGTGTACTTGCGCTAGGAATTGATTGCATTCGTTCGTTGATGCTACCGAGATACGCATGTCATCGCATAGCATTGCATTCACTTAGTGAAAGGGGTTGAGGGCCACAAAAGAAAAGAAATGTATTTAATTCCCCGAAGGAGACGGGATGCCTTGGTTGATGGCACCAAGTGGACCGCGTGGTATATAACGCGAAGTCTCGGAGTGAGGAACTCATGGTGGGGAGTTGCCATGAGGATCAGCGGTAAAGCTAAAAAAAGTACTAATGTTACGAGTCAATAATTGACTCGGGTGCGATGATGGTCAGCAATGTGCATGGGAGATCATGCATTCATTCATGTGCATTTCATAAAGTTCATGTGATACTCGGTTATGTTTAAAATACTAATTGCTACTTTAGTTCGATAACTAGTTAGTTTGCTTGTCATGGACTCGAGCGATATGGTGAATCGAGCGAGCGTTAGAGTGATTGGATTTTCTCGCTAAGATGTCTTACACTTGTGGTATTGTTGTCTTTTAGATTGACAGGTATGGGTTCCATTCCGATTCCCCCAGGCTCCCGCTACGGTCTCCCCATTGAGCTTGAGACAGAGACCCAACATTTTGACATCCCCATTGAGCATGGGATTTCATTTACCCGAGTGATAGCCAGCCTCATTGCCGACGTCGAAGTCAGCATGGTCCCGGTGGTATATAAGTTTGTGTCCGTGTCCCTCGTGATCGACGGACAACGTGAGGGCCCCATCCCTCACAATTTCTTTAACGGGGGTGATGACGATGACGATGGAGCATACGGTGGAGCTATTGGGCCGTGGCGGCAGCCTAAGCGGGGTCGGAATGGTCAAGCGCGTTTTTGGAAGTTCGCACGACTGGAGCTGAGATGCGGCATTTTGTCATATGATCGGGTAGGAGATGAGAGACTGTACATAGTTGGGGTAGATATCGCAGGTAATCCCCAGGTTACCATCTCCATATGATCATAAATCTAACCGTCTAACGTAACCAACTGAACTTATGTTTGGTATATATATATATATCGAATGTGGCATGATGTTCTATGTGTATCCCTTGAGTACTAGCTTGCTAATTTCGCTTAATTCGTAATTGAGATTTCCGCTGCATGAGAATAACCTCTTACTAAATGAGAAAAACTAGACGTGACGGCCTGGGCGTCACAGCTCTGCTGATAGTACCCGGAGCGAGGTGCTACAGATAGTTTAGGGTAAATGTGTCGCAGTAAGCATGACTTGAGGTTTTTTATGTCACGAAAAAAAAAATCGACGTAAATATGTCACAACGAGCATAGTTTAAGGGTTTTGTGGCTTTTTCCCTTTCAAATGTAGAAAATCTCAAACTTACTCAATTCCAGAAGAACCTAAATCAATTTTACTCTACTTTAATCTAGGGAATCGAGGAAAAATTGAGAGTGTGAAAATTCGGAAGGAAATAGAGGAAAAAATCGAATTTCTTATGAGAAGTTGGATCGGAAATCTAAATTTCGTGGCACTTTTATCTCCTAGTTTTGTTTCCCTATTGCGTTCAAACAAAGGACTTGAATCCACGGTCATCAACTTTTTGTCTTAGAGATTGTAACGTCACACTATTCAATCTGCAACAACAAATTTATATTGAAGTAACGACAGGTTTTTGAGAAAGTGCCCTTTTCAATAATTATCGATTCCGACCAAAAATAATAATAATTATAGATAACTAATTAATTTAATAGTTGCATGTCCAGGCACGATGGATGAAGTGAAGAGGTGCGTAACATGAGCTTAGATTCTAATGATTCATTTGATGGAAGACCTGGATTTTCATGAATTTGTCTTAAAAGTTCGGATTTTTTACTTTTTACTGATGCTATCTTTATTATTAGGCATTTGGCTAGCACGACGAGCGTAAAATTCTAGATGCTCGTGACACGGACCGGTTGTTTCGTGTCCAAGTTCTCCCATACTCGTGTCCCTTTGTGGGTGGAGTTTATGGTGTCATCGTGGTGAGTGAGCATTGTAGAGGGGAAGAGGCAATAGGGTCGTGTGAGTGGCGTCAGGGCGAGTTTGTACTAGGAGTTCTAGGTTAGATAGAATATACCCTTAGAAACTCTGAAGGCCGTGTATAAACTGGTCGGGAGCTGATGCCGCTCTCCTGATGAGACCATGGCAGGCTGAAATCAGTTGTTGTGCCTAAAGTATTCTACTCGTCTTATTCGATGTAATGGATGCCCGATTTAAACTGAGCGTGGTATGATCCAATACGGGAAAACTATTCTCCTAAGTGTTCTATAGAACAACTATATGAGGAAGGCTGACCTACCTTGGCTTGCCAGGCGCCGTACGGGCTAATTCCGCGATTGAGATCTGTTGGCCCGTGACACTCGCACCATCTTTTATCCTTTTGCTTACCGCATATTCCACGACCACGAATGCGACCAATTTCTTTTTTTTATTTGTTGTATATTTGAATATTATTATTTTTTCGGTTAATACTATCATAAAATCACCAATTAGTCACTAGGTTAATGTATTTCTATATCATATCTAGGAAATGAAGGAATTTTTTTTAATCGAATAATTTCCATACTTACAAATTTATTTCCTTTAGAATCAAATGTTTATAACATTAGGATCCTGTTTCATTTGCAAATTCAAAGGGTGAAGAAAAAAAAAGGATGAAAAGAAAAGATAAAATCATATGTCTAAAGAGATAATTTCCCCCCGGTTGAAAAGATGTCTACAAGATTTTCACAGGCAGGTGGAGTTCGTCGCAGAGACTTTGAAAAACATGTCAAACCGACGCGCCTGCGCAGGAGACTTAGCACCACGCGCGACGGTTCATGGCTCCTTTCGAGTGCCGATGGCGCCTCGTGACGGTGACACCTGGCATAACAAGCTAATCTAAAGCGGACAGTTTCATTACTTAAGCGCAATATAATATGAGAGGAATTAATTGCCTAAATTTTTTCAAACTTTTACTACAGTCTGAAATCCATTCTCGCGTCCAAAAATCGCTACTAGTTTCCTCAAATTTTTGAATAATAAGAGCCACTTAGGGCGCGCATGGCAATACTTTTGCTTCAGAAATCAACTTCTGGCCAGAAGTTGGTTTTTCTACTTTTACTCAGAAGCATAAGTTAATTTTTCTGCTTTTGCTTCAGAAGTTGATTTATGATCAGAGAAATTCGTTTGGTAACGGCTGAAAATTTATACTTCTGAAACATTATTAACACAAAATCTTATATGAAAAATTATTGTCGGCAGCCGAAAAATTTCTCCTTCATTTTTTAACTTTTTAAATTTCTTTAAAAAAATATTTGTTATTATTAAAAAATATTATTTATTTTTTACTTCGACAACCGGAGACGGCGACTCGGCGGCGGAGGTCGGCGGTAGACTACGGCGGCGAGCGGCGCGGTAGTCGACGGTTGGCGGCGAGCGACGCGGTAGTCGACGGTTGGCGGCGAGCGACGCGGTAGTCGACTGTTGGCGGCGGCCGGCGGTGGTTGTAGGTGGTAATGGGTGGTGGCCAGCGGAGGTCTGCGGTGGGCGACAGCGGACGATGGTCGACGGTTGGCGTTGGTCCCGAGTGGCGATGGGCGGCGGCCAACGGCGGTGGGGGGCAGCGGCGGATGTCGGCGAAGGCGAGCGTGGCCGAAAAGAGGGTGAGTTGAGAAGCAATTTTCTTTTAACCGCTCAAATTGGGGAAAAACAATTTCAGAAGTGAAAATTCACTTCAGAAGTAGAAATTTTTTTCACAAGTAACATTTTTTGCCAAACAGATTTCTACTTCAGAAGTTACATTACTAAACGGATTTCTGCTCCAGAAACACTTCTGGAACAGAAATCCACTTCCAGAAGTGTTACCATGCACACCCTTAGAGATTAATTATCAGAATCCGCATATTCATCAACACTCTCGCTTTCGTATGAAACAACATCAACCTCCTGATGTTGATAATTTCGTAGAAATCAATGTCGATTGGTAGAACTAGAGTGAAAGTTGGTAATTTAGTTCGGGGTAGAATAGAAATTGGACTTAAATTAAGATTTTTGTTTTTGGGAAATTAAGCCAAAATGAGAGATGTATTATGTCGGGCGTGTGGTCATACAAGGAATACTTTTTTAAGCAACATGTCAAAACTTGGTCATCGCCGGTCCTTTCATTAAACTTGCATTATTGCCATTCAAGACCTAAACATTGCGATAACTAGCAAGCTAATTAATGATCCAACATGGAGATTTACTGGACATTCTAACTGCAATTTTAGTTAAAGCCGTGATGACTATTGACTATTGCAATTGTAATGGGATAAAGCCCCATTCTGGTAGTTAGGTTAATTAAATGAAATAATTATGGTACTGTACGATTGGACAGTGTGAAAGTGAATGAACATGGTTTGATCTAAACTTCCCTCGATATTTTTGAAAAATAAGAAATAAATGATGAGATGATAATATCTTATCATTCCTTTAATTACGTTGTTACGAATAAGTAAGTACTTACATAAGTATAATATATCAGAGATTTGTTAGTACAATTATGTAATTAAATTATTTTCGCTACTATAAATCGTAGTATATCAATGCGACGGGGATTATAAATTGATGTTATTAATGAATGCGACAAAAAATAGTTAATGACTTTACGATATAATAACTGCTATTACAAGCAAAAAAGCATAACGTGTAATAGACATAACTAATTAACTATAACGTAATAAACCCACCTCACAAGCCGCAGCACTTAAATCAAAAGATGCTATAATAATTGTGCAAAATGGTTAATCTCCCTTTAGTAGTTAAACTCTTTTTTGGTGCCAAAAGGCATGCGGCTCTGCTGGTAAACGAATTGGCGGGTGGGAAAGTTAGTATCACAAGTGCGGGGTTCGACTCGTCTTCTTTGTAAATAGGCAGAGCAAAAAGTCAAATAGGAGAGTTAGAGAGAGGACAGACAAAAAAACAAAACTCTTCTTTGGTAACTCACTACTCATTTTTTCTCCACTTATACATACACGGGGGTCTCCGTTCTCGCAATAAGCAAATTTCCCAATAGAATGCACACGACTAACTTGAAAAGTAACTGCGCGCCCACGAAACGGCCTATTCCCTAAGAAATTTCAAATTTTAGGTTCAGTCCCGATTCTACCCTAAACTTTTTTGTTTAACAAAATACCCAACTTAGTCCAAATCTGCCTGCACTTTTTCCTTGTCTAAAAAAAAATCCACAACTTTAAGCTCAATCCCAAATCAACCCCGAACTTTAACTCTAGTCCTAAACCTATCCTAGTCAGCCTTTGTCCAAAAATCGCTGTTTGTTGTCCCTAATTTCCATATCAAAGAATAGTTTCGTTTCAGAGATAATTTTTCACGTCACATTGTTTACGTGGATTTGTCACCGAAGTGGAAATGCCACTTCAGATAATTAATGATGTTGTTTAGACGGAGGGTTAGCCGAGGCAGATTTGAGGTTAGTTGAAAAGTTGGCTGTTTTTTTAGATTAAAAAAAAACGTCTAGGGTGGATTTGGGGTTAAAGTTAAAACTAATGATTTATTTTAGATTAAAAAAAAAGTGTCCGGAGTAGATTTGGATTAAAAAAAAGTTCGAAACAGAATTGGGACATATGGCCTAAAGTTTGTTCGAAACAGAATTGAGATAGAATTTAAAAGTTGAGGATTTTTAGGGGATTAAGCATTCAACCACGAGGGAAACGTGTTAGATTTGCTGCTTCCGAATTCCATCGTGTTTGAAAACGAGAGGAAGCAGGGGCGACTGGGGAGTTCGACGCACGCGCTGAGGAAGCGCGTCGAGGAAGGTGGGTGGGTGGGGGGAGCGTAGCCAAGTTTTTTAAGACAAGTCGTCGTTGGAATACGGATAACATCCCTCGGCTTTAGCGGCTCTGGTGGGTAAAAACGATATTTTTAATTTTCCTTTTTTTTTTTTACCGGTTTCCGTTTTCAATATTTTTCTCCGCCGTCTGGTTGGTCCGGACCGGATCAGTCCGTTTCTCGTTCCATGGACTTCACGCAGAGAGATTATGCGAAATATAATGATTTCTCTTCGGGCACGGAGAGGGAGAGAGAACAAAAACAAAAAAGGAAATTTTTAAGTTGAAATTAAAGGAGAAATAACGCGGCTGCTCTGTACACCAAAACCAGAGAGACCCTTTCTCTCTCTCTCTCTCTCTCTCTCTCCTCTGTCTGTCTGTCTGTCTCTCTGTGCTAATTTGATTCTTACCCACATAGAGAATTGTAGATCACGCCATAGCGATCTGCACAGTGGAGCTGAGGAGCATCTTTTCGAGCGGTCAATTAGTCAATTAGTGTAGAGTTTTGGTTGGAGGGTTCTTCCGATTGAAGCAATTGATTTTTTTTTTTTTCGGGAGGGGGGGCGTTGCGTTATTGATCAGGTTCGATATTGATCGAAGCTGAGAAATCCGCAGCTGGGTTTTTCTTGTTTCTCGGAGTTGGATAATGGGTCGAAGGGTTCTCGTTGTTAAGGGGAGAGAGCTTTCGGTTCTTGAGTAGCTTCTTTAATTTTTTTTTTTGTTTAGTTTTTATTTATTTATATTTTTTGCTTTTTTTTCCCCTGATGATTACTGCGAGAAACAGAGATGCAAGAAGAAGTTTAGCTCTGGGATCTTTTGGAGGTGACAGAAAGATGGACGATACAGAGCTCGAGGAGGGCGAGGCTTATTCTTACCATGACAACGATCATGGTTTTGACGACGGCATAGACCCTGATGTTTCTCTATCTTACATTGTAAGGTCTTTTTTATTTTGTATTTGTTTTTGTTATTTACTCTGAAATAGTTCATTTATTCTCGTGGGATTCTTGTGTTTAACAAGTGCTGGCTTTTAGGATTTGACTTGCCATATTTGGTCCACTTTACCTTCCATTTGTGGGCTGTAGACACTTTATAGGGGGATATGTTTAAATGTTTCTGTATGACACAGAGATTTGTTCTTGCTACGGGGTTAGGATGCTATTGGACCGAGTTTCTTGTTCACAAAACCTGTTCTAAGCATTCTATATGAGGCTAAGTCTCAAGAATCTGGAGGTAAAGAAGAACAGGTTGACGCAATGATTTAGTTTGAGAAGGAGATAGAAATGTTGGCACAGTATATCGTCTAGCTGTTGTTGGCGTTCTGTTTTTCATTCCCAGCAGTTTTATGTATGTAGGGAAAGGTATTTTAGCTGGAAAAGGGCTTTACTTTTGTGAAGTTTCTGATCTTAGAAAAAATTGTAGTATGAAGAGAGGAAGAATGGTGGATAGGATTAGGAAGTAACCTTTTTCTTCTTTGCGTAACTTTTTGGTACAGTAGCGGCTATATCTCTGTATAAACAGATACTCTTTGTCTCCACTCTTCTGGTCATTTGTCTAAGTGTCTTTAGGATTGGTTTCCTATGTATCCGTCTCCCCTTTGTCGTGTAATTATCGGGAAGTGGTTGACGTTACCGTTTTAATTTTGAAGGGGGAGAAACTTCAGCATGTGCTGGGACACTTCCGTAAAGATTTTGAAGGAGGGGTATCAGCTGAGAACTTGGGTAACTGAAACAGTTAAAGATGATACTTATTTGTGATCCAAGAACGACAGATGTGTATAACCGTAAGTGTTTGGTGATATGTATTCCACAGGGGCAAAATTTGGTGGTTACGGTTCGTTTTTACCAGCTGACCGGCGGTCTCCTGTTTGGTCCCATTCAAAATCTCCACCCAGAGGTCAGAATTATGGTACACCACAGTCGACATGTACTTCAAATGTGGAGGTAGAGTGTTTTCCTTAGAGGGAAACCTGTATTTCAATTTGGTTTCCCTTTTGTTACTGAACTTAGCACTTAAAAGAATTCTGCTTTTACTCAGGATTTGCGCCATGATTCTTCAGCTTCCTTTCCCACCACCCATGCGAATAGAGATCGACCTGTTTCTGCTCCTACCATATCACACACTTCAAGGAAGAAAACGAATGTGGAAAATTCAGTTAAGCAAGATGTGTGCATGCCACCTCTCCAGGCTGTAGAATATTCCGACAGTAAGTCTGCCAATTTGTCTGATCAGAAAATGCTGAAGGTTAGAATCAAAGTGGGTGCGGATAACTTGTCGACACAGAAAAGGGCTGCGATATACAGTGGTCTTGGCCTTGATGTCTCACCAACTTCATCATTGGAGGACAGCCCCTCTGAAAGTGACGGAATGAGTCATGGACCCCATGACACGTCATTTGAGTCTCCCACCAGTATTTTAAGGGTGAATAATTTCCTGACCATTTTTTGAATGTACCAGTTTTTTAATTGCCATTTCGAGGTTAGTTGTAATATGTTTACTGATTCGGTGGATCAGATGATGACTTCGTATCCGATGCACGGAAATTTGCTGCTGTCACCACTTGCAGACGATCTTGTTTTTTTCACCATAAAAGAGAAGCATCTATCTGATCACAGGACTGGGCCTACTTCAAATGCCGATCCAGCAAGCTCTGGCATGGGGGCAAATGGAATTAATTGTCTGAAGGATCGGAAAAAGGTGATTGGCAAAAAGAAATTGGAGTCACTAAGAAATACTGAGGATTTGAATGAGGCAAAAGGCGGTCACGACTCTCGGAGCAGTGCTGATGCTGCACCCAAAAAGGAATTGGACGTTGACATGCTGGTATGTGAGGAACTAGTTTCGCAGACTTTGAAGCTTCCAATCTTATCTAACATAGGCACTCTGGGTGACATTGTGAAAAGCACACATGGGGAATCTTATGGTGCCCATGAAGCCAGTACTGTAGCATTGGACAATATCCTTTCTGATCAAGCCGCAGAAGCAAAAGCACAACCACTGTTTAGTCAAGAACTGGATTCACTTGAGAAGCCCAAGGCCCGTGGTGCTGGGAAACTTTCAAGGGATAAAAAAGGAACTGCCATTGATGATATAGCCGTTCACTCCGGGAAAGAAGGCATTAGTGCGGAAGAAAATTTTCGGGAATCAAAACCTGACTTATGTATCCTGAGGGGAAAGAATGGTTCAGCTGAACGAGTGGTTCAGACAGATAGTCCTTGCGAAATTACTGCTAGGAAAGGTTCTTATATGGACAAAGATGGATTGACTTTACCTTCTGGAAAGGATAACCCACCTTCTAACGGGAAAGAAAAAATGAAAGTTAAAAATGAAGGTGCTGCAGTTGCAGATGCATCCAAAGAGAGCTTGAGTGGTTCAACATCTGCGACCAAGAATAACAAGAGCCATAGTAGAGACAATTCTAAGTCTAGAAGTGGCCGCGAGGATCCTAAATTGGCCAAAAAACCCGGAAAAGGAAGGGAGAGATACAAAGATTTCTCTGGGGATATAGAAGGAGAAGAAGAAAGTCAAAATCAGCTGATAAACATGGCCCCTGAAGAAAGGCGGAAGGACGCGGTTGAGAAGGGAATATCAGAATATGACGTGAAAAAAGAGAGATTAACTAGCAAGAGAACTGACATGGCGTCTGCATCAGAAGCAGATTATAATACAAATTCACATTTAGGCTCTGCCTCTGGAAATAACCCTACTGGTGATGCAGCTCCTTCTACTGTGGCTCCTGTCCTAATAGAAGAAAACTGGGTGGGTTGCGATAAGTGCCGAAATTGGCGGCTTCTACCATTTGGAAAAAATCCCGATGACCTGCCTGAGAAGTGGGTTTGTAGCATGCTTGATTGGCTGTAAGTTCCTTTCAAGTGGCATCTTTCTTCTTGTGATTTAAAGCAGTAGGTATAGAAAAAAAAGTTGCTTGATATGTTTATTTGAGCTAATGACTTTTGCTCAATTTGTAATAAATGAGGTAGTGAAGGTGTACATTGCTTCCATGATCTATCCAATTTTTGTCTACTTCCACAACTAATTTGCTTGTTCTACTTGTTTAGGTCTGGCATGAACCGATGTAGTGTAAGCGAGGAGGAAACTACAAGAGCGATATATGAAATGTTTCATCTTCCTGTTCCTGATGCTCAAAAGAGCGCTCCTCTTACTTCTGACGTGATGGGCGTAAACTTTGCTTCCTACCAGGATTCAAATAAGAATTTGGGAAGTTGTAGTCCTCAAGCTCTATCTCTATCTTCTGGTGAAAAGAAGAAACATGGAATAAAAAAGGCATCTCTTCCAAGGAACAAAGATGGTCCTGCTCAAACTTCGGACTCCGAGAAAAAGCTCATCACATCATCTAATATTAGAGGCTTAAATGATGCAAACAGGACTTCTCTGGAGAATGAAGCTGATGCTCGACGGCTAAGTAAGAGTCATGACCTAGAAGCAGAGAAACACAGCCATAAGCATAAAATACTCGACCGACATTCCAGTGGAGGTATTTCCTTTTAGATATTGGCATTTTTTTTGGGAAATATTTCTGGTCAAAACTCCGTTACTTATGCAGTAGTATAATGACCAGGTGATGGGAATCATCTGAAGTCCAGTAGAAAGAGGGAAACCGAGCCAGATTACCTTAAGGCTTCAAAGAAAGTCAAGAATGAAGGAGTGTTGCATGCTAAAGAAGATTGGAGGTCAGATGATGGTAGTTTTACAAGGAAGATTGGTCAAAGTTCTAGTAGTGGATCTCCTGCTTTTGTGGGGAAAAATCAGCAATCGGGTGACCAAACTTCTTTGAAGATTTCAAAATCCAACACAGCTGAGAAGATTCAAGTCTCTGCCATGCATCCAAGAGACAAAGTGCGGGATTCTTCAGACAGTGGGTGCTTTGAAGCTGGAAATTCCAATGAAGGAGAGTTAGCTACCAAAAAGAGGAAGAAAAGGGATATTCATGGTTCCCAGACTGGTTCAGAATCTCTACCAATTATCGATTACGAACATCATGACAGTGAGCTTCCAGTCAGAGAGATCGATCGCAAGAAAGAAAAGAAGCCAAGAACTTCCAGATCTGAAGGAAAAGAGTCTGATCTATACAAGGGAAGCAGTAGATCTGACAATGGGGGCAGTAAGATGAGGAACCAGCAACTTGAACATGATCTGGCTGGTGTGGACACAGATCCTGTGAAAAAGAAAGCAAAATCTTCACAACCTGTTGCGGCCACTTCAAGCTCTTCTAAGGTTTGTGGTTCCCGTAAAAGCAGAGGAAGTCTCCAGGATACAAGAGGCTCTCCAGCAGAATCAGTTTCTTCATCTCCTATAAGAAGTTCAAAGTCTGGCAAGCTTGCGTCGGTGACCAGAAAGCTCAAGGAGAAATATGATTCTCAAGATGGCACTTTGCCTCCTATCGGTAGCCCGAGAAGGTGCTCTGATGTTGAAAATGGAGGTGAAAGCTATGCCATTCGAAATGATTTTTCTGCTGGCAATGCAAAAGGACAGTCTCTGCCTTCTCCAGAAGTCACTAATCACAAATCTATTAAAGATGGAGTTGATTATGGTCAAGATACTTCTTGTCCATGTAAGAAACAGGATTCAGACCAGTGCAGTAATGACAGAGAGAATGGGGACCTGTATCCTGCTAGTGGGTCTCGTTCTCAGAAATCTGGAAAGGACTCTTCTTCACGAGTCAAGGACAAAAATAGGAGTTCCAAATACCGAAGTGATGCTGACTTCCAAGAGACCTTGTCTTTAAAGGAAGCAAAGTCCAGGGATTACAATATAGATCTTCAGGAGAATGAGCATAAAGAGCTCAAGAAGAAGGATTCTGCTGGGGAATCGAGAGGGAGGACCTCAAGAGGAAGTCATTCAAATCTGAGAGGGCGCGAGGATCGAGATGAGAAATTAGATGCTGGGCATACACGGGATGTACCTTCTAATTCAAATTGGGATGAAGAAAAATTGTCCACAGGGTTAGCTTCTTATAAAGCTGATCAAGCAGGAAATTTATCTCAAAGAGGGAAGCCACTTCCAGTACCACCATCAGGAGCAGGTCATACTGAGATAATTAGATCTCGTTCTGCTGTCGCTCCGGTGCCACTTAAGGGAAATGAAGCGGGAATTGCAAAAGCAGACGCCGTCGAAGGTAATGGTGCATCAAAGGGGCAGATGAAAATGGCGGAGGCAGATAAGGAAAATGGCAGTCAGCATCAGAGTTCGAGACATCTCACCTCCAATGGAAATGGTGTTCGTCATATCGATGCCCAGAGTCCAGTTAGAAGAGACTCGTCAAGCCAGGCTGCAACAAAGGCTTTGAAAGAGGCGAAAGATTTGAAACATCTTGCTGATCGTCGTAAGGTACTTGTATTTCTTCTCTTAAAAAGGTACTTTCTACCCCTATCTTCTGGTGTCTTAGCTACATTTCCATTTTTGCAGTCCTCTGGAGAAAGAACTGGTCTTTACTTCCAGGCAGCCCTCAAATTTCTTCATGGAGCCTCTTTGTTGGAATCTAGCAAGAGCGACAGTACGAAGCATGGAGAGATGATTCAGTCAGTACAAATATATGGCAGCACTGCAAAATTGTGCGAGTAAGTATCTAGTGTTGATCCCTAGTCTCTGCAGCACATGTGCTTCTTTTCCATGTTGAGAATATGAATATTGGAGCTAGTTTTCGTGTGACTCACCCATTGGTTCTTCTTTTAGCCTTTGTTATGGATATTTGTACGTGAAGAAATGGTGCATAGCTTAATGACGGTGGTCTAATCTGTTATAATGAGGCTTCAATTTGTGTTTCTAACCATGGGTGTTCGGTGCACTTTGAGCACTTGGCTAATATCCATTGTGCATTTCCCATGCCATGCACCTCGGTTTTAATTGAATCACACCTGCCCACTCTACTTGGGTGGCATCAAGAACAATGGCAAGTTGTGGTGGTAGAGACCTAGGCCTTGAGAAGAAAAGAAAACATGCTTACCTTACCTCTTAAGCAGCCTGTTGGGGTTCAGTATAAGGCTTCACTGATTACCCTACTTGACAGCCTATCATGAGTTTTGTACTTCTGCTTCAGTTTTAGAAGCTCTGATCGCTACACTACATCCTTGTTCTATGTAGAGTTACTCGTTATCCAAATCTGGTTGTGTTGCTTTTCCTTTCTGGTTTAAAGCAATTCAGATCCTTGCCAAAAGCATTTATCCCATGGGGAAATGGCATGTTTAGATGAACAGTCATTTTTTCTGAGGAGTGCATGACTTTCATGAATCTGGATTGATATCTCTTCGTGGTTTCTTAAGTCTGCATAGATTGTTCTATACTAGGGTAGCATGTAGAAGCAGAAGCCTGTCATTTAGGGTGTCCTATTTCTTTTCTGGCCCTATTCTTTGGTACACCTGGATTGTTGTGGCTTCTTTCCTCTTCTTTTTGATAATGTAGTCTCTGTGGAATCCTTAGGTTCTGTGCCCATGAATATGAGAAGTCCAAAGATATGGCCTCTGCTGCTTTGGCCTACAAATGCATGGAAGTAGCATATTTGAAAGTAGTTTATTCATCCAACTCTACTGCAAGCAGAGACCGGCTTGAGTTGCTGCCGGCATTCAAATTGAATCCTCCAGGTATTAAGAATGATATCCTCATCCTGATAGTATGTTGGATTATGCTCGTTTCTCTGTATGCGCACGCCCTCAAGTGTGTGATGAAAACCTGGTTTCCTGTTTATTCATGTAGGATTTAGGTTATTCCAGTTGCTTTCCTGTTACATTGTTGCATAGCTCTTGTACTTGTAATTCCTTGTGCAGCGAGGCCTCCATCACTTGCCCGTGAAAACTATTCATCTTTCTGTTTTTTTTTTTCCTTGTTCTTTTGGGGTCAGACCTTGACATGTTGACTTTCTGCAGTATGATACTGCTCCAAGTAATCACATTATATGGTTTTCCTTTTATTTTCAATGTATTGTGGTTTCAAACTGTGATTTTGTTCTGATAAATAAGAACAAACTGGATATTGCAATGTCTTTGATGCAACTTGGTGCTTATTGACCATTTTATCAGGCGAGTCTCCTTCTTCTTCTGCATCAGATGTAGATAATGTGAACAACTCAGCAACAGCAGACAAAGTTGCCCAGCCCAAGGGTGTGAGCTCTCCTCAAGTTCTTGGAAATAACTTGATTTCTGTTCGGACCAGGCCTAACTTTATGCGGTTACTCAATTTCGTAAGTGATCATAATAAGATTGAGATACCACGACAAATTTCCTCCCTTGGTATTTTGGAAAATTCTAAAGCTAAAATATATGGCTAAATATATCGTGCTTCCATGGCTGCTTTTAGGACTGTCGTACTTTTACAATTTCAATGTTAAGATCTTTCAATGTGTATCTTTGCAGGCGCAGGATGTAAACAATGCAATGGAGGCTTCTAAAAAATCACGGGTTGCTTTTAGTGCTGCTAAAGCCGCAGCAGGGGATGCTCAGTCCAAGGAAGGTATTTCGTGCATTAAGAAGGCTCTTGATTTTAATTTTCAAGATGTAGAGGGACTGCTGGGACTCGTACGCCTTGCAACGGAAGCTATAAGCCGATAAAAGGGTTCAGTAATTGTGGAAACGATTTCAAAATCATGAGGACATGCCGCTTGGTGGTTGTATCGACTGGTGTCGAGCTTGAGGGGAATGAAAAGGAGGCTGGTTTTCGATCCAGTTCCTGAACTAAATGGTTAAATCTGCACAAAGCATGGCACAGTTCAGCGACCTCCTTTAAAGTCTGAGATATGAATGCGCAGAATGTACGGAGTAATGGTTCTTAATGCATGCGCTGCTTCCTCACCTGATTGTCAGTGGTGAACAATCCAGTATTGTCATCTAGAGGTGCATTGAGGATTTATCGGTGATTTTGAAGGTTCGTACGAGTCACAATTGATGAAGCATCATTAGTATGCGTATACATAGTTTTGTGGGAATAAGTTTTCAGCCTGCCAATTTATTGTGGTTAAATAAAACTCAAGTTCGAGAAGCTGCCAGCATGTATATAATGTCTCTGTGCAGACTATTTCCAGCGCGCACTTCCTCACCAGTGTATTAACTAAACGTAGACAACTGCATTTTTTTGGTAAGTTCTACTTCTCTAAAGCTAACTCTCTCTCTCTCTCTCTCTCTCTCTCTCTGTGTTTGCTCGTTTTATTGACTATATGTCCAACTTTGTGCAGGTCACTTCTAGAGTTATCAGTTCAGTATCACCAATTGTTGATATCAATAAGATGAATAAAGAGAAGGGGAGATTGCTAAATGGTGTCAAGAGATTGTACAGTAACTGTGAACGCGAAGCTCCCATTCTCCCCTCCTAGTTGTACTATTGGGAGGTCCGTGTAGTTGAACTTTCCGAAGAATTTGCTTGGACATTTTTAGCATGTTGAAATTTAAAATACTCATCCTGACGTTGTTTCCTTCTGCAGTGTCTAATGCAAAGGAGCATCTGTAGCTGAACAGGGAGAAAACTGTTAAATGGGTATTTGTCGACATTCTTATTATTTGAGGTGCCACAACGAGAAGCAAGATATTTGGGGAGGCTGTTGGGGGAACCATTCTCTCCCCAATTTGTAAGACAATGTAACTTTACGATAGCTATGCAACCCATATTTGTAACTATGTCTCCATGATGGCAATTGGCAACATAGTTTTTCACTTGATTGGTCTGGCATCTGTAGACACTAGACAGTAGAAACAGATATGGGAAGTTCTCTATTTAACCAATTCAAGAATGTGATGTCTTGATTAGTTTCTGTTATGCACTCTCTCAGCTAATGCTTGTGCGAATTAAATTGCGGTGTCCTGCGAAAAAAATTCGGTGCATAAAGAAGTTGCAGAAGTCGAAATGAGAGCGTCTGAAGTGTTTTGACAGTGGTTTCACTTTTTTATATCAGTTGCTGTGGGCATATGAAGTTTTTGGGATCATGTTAAGGGTGTAGCAATCTGAGAACCAAATCTGATTCTTTTCCAGATAGATTGTCCGAACCTTTGTTTCCTTTTGAGGTTCTAAACAGAGTCAACACTCAGGAGTAGATATTTTTTTCTCGTGTGAAATGATGATGACATCGCATCAGCTAAAGAGGAGAACCAATGGAACCTGATCTGGCTAAAATGGGATAAAGGTGCGTACTTTGGTGTCAATATTTTTCACCAGATCTTAAGTGCCATGTTAGAGAAAAAGACGATCGCTTTCGTGCCTCCGATAAATTCTGGCAAAAAATTCTACATGGCTTTTTCTAATTATTACTTTTTTCTGAAAAAGAAAAGTCAACTTAGAAATTCCGGTCGCTCTTTCTTGTTTTAGGCAAACGACGCAGTTCTATTTTCTCTATTGTTGACTCATCAATCTTCCCGGTCACCACCATCTTCGTCTCCTCTGGTTTTAACAATCGGAAGCGCTCCACGTCATGATAATTTCACGTATTTATTATATCGCAATTGTGTTAATTTAGTCATCAATTTTTTGCATTTATGTCAATTTAGTTCATTCGGCCAATTTTGGCCGTTCGGCACTGACGTGGGTTTTTTTAAAATAAATTTTAATATTTTTATGTTTTTTTCTTTAGTTTTTTTCCCCTGGTCTGGGCGACGGTAGTGACGCCCTCACCTGGCCAGATCTGGCGAGAGCGTCGTGACCCTAGCCCAGTGCCAAAGAGGGCATCCTTGCCCTCACCAGAAGGATTGAGGAAAAAAAAAAGAAAAGAAAAAGGAAAAAAATATAAAAAATCAAAAAAAATTATTAAAAAAAGTCAATGTCAGCACCGACAGTGTCACGTCAGCACCTGCTCGCCAAAATTGGTCGGATGGACTGAATTGACACAAATGCAAAAAGTTTAGGATTAAATTGGCCCAAAAAAAAGTTTAGGCTAAATTGGCACAATTGCAATAAATTTGAGACTTTTTTGGTAATTCTCGCTTATGACGGCTTATCTACCTACGGATGTCAATCATTACCATGCCCGGGGTCCAACAGTCCGATAGTAACTAGACCAGATATAAGTAGAACTGCAAATTCATACTCGTGCCATAATCGAATTTTTATAGTCGTCTTTTTTATAGCAGTAAAATATATAATATCTTTTCTCATTATGCTATAACACTTATATTTTTCAAATTTGTGTCGAGTCTGGAGTCGTAGTAGTAGTAGACTAGTAGTAGACATACGGTCAGGATGTTCAAGACAAGTTTCTTGTAGTAATCCTAGGAGATTTTATTCTTTTTCTTAAATTCGACTTTCGTTGAATTGTTATTGCTTAGTTCTTAGTAGCATTGAGTATGGAATAATATCGACAACTATCTCAATGTGAGAAATGTCGTTTTTTCATGTACTAGCAAAAGAGAAACCGTACTGCTTGTGCGGAATTAGTGATAAACATTTGCTGTAAATAAACTTAACGAAGCTAAAGATTTAAAAAATAAAATAAGAAACCTAAAACAACAGTAAAAAAGAGAGAAAGAAATCAAAGAGAGATAGAAGGGGATTAAGACACATGGGGCGCCAACCCTTACCGAGCACACCTCTCCTGCTATGGCGGCGCCACCACTGTGCAATCACAAGGGCCGGCCAACCCTTGCCCCGAGCTCGGTCGAGCATTGGTGGCTCGCTGGGGCTGTGCAATGGTGGCCATATTTGGCCGTGCTTGTGCGAGGTGCCTAGGTCGCGTCGGTGGTTAGCTTGAGATATGGCTTGAGGTCGTGTCACGGTTGCTTGCTTGAGGTCATGCAACATGACCTCGATTGGCCCTCGCCGCTGCTGCCCAACCCTTGCGCGATGGATGTGAGTGGTGGCACCATCACTGCTGCGCAAGGGCTTGGTCTGTGGCGTCGATGGAAAAATTACAAAAAAAGTCATAAACCTATTATAATTATGTCAATTCAGTTCTAAACTTTTTTTTTTTTCGATTCAGTCCTAAATTTTTGGCAATTGTGCCAATTCAGTCCATTCGGCCAAAATTTGGCCGGACGGCGTCCGGCGACATAATATTTTTGAATATTTTTAATTTTTAATTTTATTTTTAATTTTTATTTTCATTTTCATTTTCATTTTTATTTTAATTCTCTCCCCTTCTTCCTCTGGCCAATTCGGCCAGAGGCCGGTGAGCAGGCGAAGGTCGCGGCAACCCTCGCCCAGATCTCGTCTTTGAATTTACTAAGTTTGTCCAAGAAACATGCTTTCTCCAGCTTCGCTCGAATCGAACCATTCTCTACACCAAATCCATTCCTCTGCAATCCCTTGCCTTTCCTTGTAACCCACTTCGAGTTCAAGATTGGCCATCCATATCTCAAGTAGCAATTCCCAAAATTTCTTTTTCACTGACCAAAAGCATCAACCCTCGATTCAACCAGAAGAGAGACAGAGGCTTTACTCGGACCATGTTGCAGAGCAAGAAGGCCGAGAAACAGAGGATCACGATGACCCATCTCTTGGGGAACTCTTCCCACCAAGGAACGATACCCCGTCCTCCTCGTCTGCGCCGTTCTTGAACTTCGCCTTCTCTCGCACGTCCGAGATTTCGTGGAATCAAAGCAAAAGCAACGGCGAGATCTGGGCGAGCTCGGCCGCCATGGCTGCCCGAGCCCGAGCTCGCCCCGCCACGGCCTGGCGAGGCTCGCCGCGAGCTTCGCCTGCTCGGCCTCTGGCCATGAAGAAGAAGAGAGAATAAAAAAACAAAAGAAAAAGAGAAGAAGAAAAATGAATAATAAAATGAAAAATTTAAAAAAATTCAAGAATATTCAAGAATATTAAAAAATATTACTAAAATATTATGGTGCCGGCCGGCCGGCGACCACGTCAACGCCGGCAGGCCAAAATTGGCTGGATGAATTGGCACAATTGCAAAAAGTTCAAGACTGAATCCACAAAAAAAAAGGTTTAGGACTGAATTGGCACAATTACAATAGATTTAGGACTTTTTTGGTAATTTTCCCCGCGGGGATAGAGGGATAAGACGCTGCCCCTAATTCCTTAAATCTATATTTGTCTCCGTTCTCTTTTAATTTTTTTTAAAATTTTTGGCTTTTTGTGTTTTCTTAAAAAGTTTATCTTTTGTGTCATGGTGCTATACCAATACCTTCAAGAAAAATTATAAAAAAAGTTCTAAACCTTTTGCACTTTTACCAATTCAGTTTTAAACCTTTGAAGTTTGTCGATTCAGTCCTAAACCTTTTCACATTTTGCCGATTCAGTCCTCTTGGTCGGAAATCGTTGACTTGGACGCCGACCATCCTATGTGGCATCGCTGACGTTGACGTGGATAATTTTTAACTATAATTTAATAAATTTTTCAAAATTTTTTTTCCCTCCTCTCGATCTCAACCTCCGCCGTCCTCTAGCGAGTGCCACTCTTTCCGGCCAACAAGGGAAGAGCGGCACTCGCCTAAGGGAGGCGGATGGGAAAAAAATAAAAAAAGAAAAAAAAAGGAAAAAAAGAAAGAAAGAAATAAATAAATAAAAATATTTGAAAAAAAAAATAGAATATTATTAAAAATTATCTATGCTAGCGCCGGGGGTGCCACGTAGGATGGCCGATGTCCGCGTCAAAGATGTCCGGCCAATAGGACCGAATCAGTAAAATGTGAAAATGTTTAGGACTGAATCGACAAACTTAAAAGATTTATGATTGAATTGGCAAAAGAGTAAAATGTTTAGGACATTTTTTTGACAATTTTCCCCAATATCATGTGAATGCCACGTTTCGAAAATCGTAAGATAAAAAAAATGTCATGTTGGAATTCTGGGATGCTAGTTAGCAAGGTTGGCCGAGCATCGCCAACGATTTCGCTGGAAAGAGAGCAATCTGATGAACTTATTTAATTTTTTTTATTTTTTTTTAGGTTGAAAATATGATGAACTGATGATAATGCAGGAAAAACATAAAATTCAACAGTCACAAGATGTAATATTTTGAGGGTTGTTGGGTCAAGAACGTAAATGTGCATTCATACTTGTATTCAAATAAAAATTACATTCAAACATACTTATATCTAAATAAAATTTAAATTGGAGTGATGTTTTACTTATAATTCATAAATTATCCAGAAACTTCTCAGTGTTCTCACCCTCACCGCTTCCCAAGTCCCGACCATGGGCTTCAGATTTTGCAACCTCAGCTCCATCTACAGAGCATCCATCTCAAGAGCATCCCAGGACGCCGACAAGATTCTCCGTCACGGTCGCGCGATCCAACAGCACTTCCGTTCCCGCCTTCAACACCCATCATTTAGCAGCAGCTACTCCTATGTCCCCAGAAGGTGGCACTTGGGCCATTCTCACCACGGTCACGATCACGATCACGATCACCGCCAGTTCTCCGCCGGTGAGGAGGGGGAGCGTATTTTCCGGCTGGGTCTCGCCGCCGACGTCTGCTTGGCCACGGGAAAGGCCGTGACGGGCTATTTGTCGGGAAGCACCGCCATTATTGCCGATGCTGCGCATTCCGTCTCTGATGTGGTATGATCAATTGCGTTTCCTCACTTGGTTGTTCATTTTCTTTTGGCTGTTCCTCGACTCCGATCTTTGGATTGAACACTAGAATCCTTTCTTCTTTTTTGTGCTATGTTCGATTTGTTATCGTTTGAGTTTGCTGCATGGTTGGGCCTTTCGGATGTGGGGATGCTTCGGATCACCTTGGGTTGTTTTAACTCCTTTGCCCTATGGAGTAGGCTTATGACCATTTCATATATGCGCTAAGCACCGTATTGGGTAGTTCTTATGCAAAAACGTTAAGTACCAAAGAATCTGAAGGAGCTTTTGAATGTGTAAACAAAGTTTATGTATTTCCATTGATGAGAGTGGGCTATAATAGATATATATTCTTCCTAAATTAGTCAAGCAAAGCAGAGGAGATTTGTAATTGTTATCCACCTTCAATAGAATCAAATATTTGTGGGAAATTTAGAAATACATTTGAAAAGGATGAACTATTTGAGAACATCGTGTCGCCTTGATAACGTAAACTGTTTTGAGTTATCTTGGAAATTCAGTGGGGCAACCAATAAAAGCCCATCCTTAGCTTACATATCCCGTTCACCTTGTTGCTGTTCTTCACTTCTTTTGAATGGCAATGGGACTATGTGATGTCTTCAGGGGGGTAAAGTAAAAGGCTGGTTTTGTGCTTAGTCACATATGGATAGTTTTGCATGGCATACTCAAACATCCATATTTTGTGCTAAACAGCTAGATTTCTTCTTTCAAGGTCTGTATTTTGGGGTCTATTCTAAACTTCTCTTTAATTCCTTGCTTTGTCCTTATTCTTCTATCTATGACTTTTCTATAACTTTTTTCCTAACTGCAGGTGCTCAGTGGCGTCGCATTATGGTCATATAAAGCTGCAAACGTTCCTAAAGACAAAGATCACCCCTATGGTAATATCTTCAAACGCATACCCTCATTAGTCTGACTAAATAAGTTTTATTCTCGTCTTGATCTATACCGGTATACTATATGAAGTGAAATCAACGTGAAGGAGCAACACTTTGGAAACCTTCAGGTTCAAACAGTGAGATATGACATCTTCGACTTTTTATCTCCCTTGTCCAGAGATAAGTATAGTTTAGGACAATGATGGATAACTTAAATGCTATGGAACATGTACCCTTTCAATATGGATCACATGAAATGGTCCAGTTTTAAAAGTCACCTCTTCTTTTGAGTCTCTATTACTCGATGCATGGTGGTTCATGTCTTGCCGGGCCTTTTGTTGAATCCAACTTGTACGATCATGACATTCATTGTCTTTCTCATGTGAATGTTTGTGTTGTTTACTTTCAATCAACATTGGGTTGAAACCTAATAATTAGATGTAAGGACGTGTTATACAATTACGCTCCAGAAGAGAAGTCTGGCACATACTAAATACGCATAGTAGTATGACTGTTTGTCGTTGATGAGGTTTGCTGTGACATGAAATTGTTTTAGTGCTGTTTTTGTCAAGATGCTAAAATTGAACAGCTGTGTTTGCTTGCTCAAGGCTTCGCTTTCTTTTGCTGCAGGACATGGTAAATTTGAGACTTTAGGAGCACTTGGAATCTCTTGTATGCTTTTGGCTACAGCTGGTGGTATTGCCTGGCATGCTCTAGATCTTTTACTTGTATGATATGTTTCTTACTCATTCTTTGATCTTGAAGAATATGTGTTACCGGAAAAAGTAGTAGTTCCTAACCTGTTTGTTGCAATAATATCCTTTGAGGATTGAGTGAATTCAAAATCCTTGATTGATAACGTGATACATTCATCTCAGCTGTAAGGGCTACTTTTATTTCCTTGCAGGGTTTGTTGTCTGCCACACCTGAAATAGTCAACCATTCTGTCCTAAATGCACATGTTAATAGTCATCATCACGGTGGTCATCACCATGGAATTGGCATGGAGCATCCCATCCTTGCTCTCAGTGTGACAGTGATATCAATATCTACTAAAGAAGGGTGGGTTTATCTGTTTTCTCTACCAACATAAGTAAATAGATTCTTTTGTTGTGGAGATAGCATAGAAAGGGAAAATACCAAGTATACATTGCATATGAATACAATGCATAGTTCTCTCCTTGTTGCATGACCATACAATTTGTAAAGTTGTTTAAGTGGGTCTTCTCACCTCTATGCTTTGACAAACATGTAACTTCATATTTCACCAATTTTTGGACCTGTTAATTGATCAGCATGTTCATGCACGTCTTGTTTGTACCACAGTCTTTACTGGATAACAAAACGAGCTGGTGAAAGGCAAGGCAGTGGACTAATGAAAGCAAATGCATGGCATCATCGTGCAGATGCAATTTCATCAGTGGTTGCTCTTATTGGTGTAGGTAAGGAAATTTACATGCATTGCATAGATTTAGCAGTAGTTCAGTAAACCTTTTAGTTCGACTCTTGAGGCAATGTCTATGAACTTTTTGGTTTTCTAATTGACAAATGCTGATACAGAGTCATTTATCCTAATTCAGGAGGCTCCATCCTGGGCATAAAGTTTCTGGATCCCCTAGCAGGACTTGTTGTCTCAGGCATGATCTTTAAGGCTGGACTTGAAACTGGTTACCAAAGGTTTTTAGTGCCTAAGCTTGGATGTACTATTGTGACATTCTCACTGATTTCTTCTTTCTGACATCTCTTTTCTGTCCACAACTTAGCATCTTGGAACTGGTGGATGCTGCAATTCCAGCTGAAGAATTAGATCCAATAAAAGAAACAATACTTAATGTTGAAGGAGTTAAGGTATGTGTAATTTTTGTGCAACAGTTGTTAGATCTTGTGGAACTCATTCTACAACTTTTATACTTTGAAGAAAGCCCTTTTTCAAAGTCACGTTAAGTGCATTCCAAATTTGCATCTGCACTTGAGCCATATGTAGAGTCATATTGTAAGATGAGAGTAGAATTCAAGCATTTGATTGGAAGTGTTTAACACGTGATCATCTGTAGCCCTTGAAATCAAAATAATTAATCCTTGGTTAGGTGATTAACGATTTCTGGTAAGACTCATGCCTTAATGAGTAAATATTTTGCTTTATATTCTCAAGTTCAACATGAACTATGTGATGCTGCAAAAAGCACTTGTACAACATGACAGTTGGATACTCTTCTAGGGGTGTCATCAATTACGGGGAAGGAGAGCTGGTTCATCTCTTTATCTTGATGTGCATATTGAGGTGAGTCTTTGTTCTTCTAATAATTTCAAATTTCAGTTCATGTAGTGAGAAATGAAAATTCACAGGAAGCGGCTGGAACTTTCCATATTTCATGCATGATGTGACTGAAACTGCGGGATCAGTTTTGCTAAACAATATTTTTTACGTATGTACCACAGGTTGATCCTTTTGTTAGTGTTAGTGCAGCACACGGAGTTGGTGAAACTGTTCGTCATCGAATTTATGAGTCCCACCCTGAAGTTACAGAGGTTTTCATACACATAGGTATCATCCTTCCTTGTCAATTCCAGGACATCCTAGCATTTTTCATGATGTTTTATTCAGTCAAATGGATGAAACTCGTAAGTCTTTGGACGAGTGATAGAATCTTAGTGGAGATCAAACATGATTAGACTATAGTGATAGCCTTGGGTTTGGCCGATCTCTTTTTTTTTTTTATCATTCCGCGTAACTTATCGAGAGAAATCTCATGGCAAACACGAAGTTACTAGAAAATAGGAAGAATGAAGCTATTAAAGGACATCTCTTATTATTTGTCTTGATGCAAGAAGTTTGAGAGAGCAAAACTTCTCGAGTGTGTATTTCATCGGTCCAGCATCTTTTTTGGGCAAATATATATATATTTTTATTCCGTATAACTTTTCAAGAGGAACCTCATAGAAAATTGATAATGATACAGATTGTTTGAGGGCATGAACACTATAGCAAAGCTTTCCGATCCAATCCACAAGGTCATATGAGTTGATATTTTCGTAACATTGAGATGATTGTCATGTTTTATGAAGATTGATCTTTGCATCAATCCGCCACTCAGACAACAGTCTAATGGGGTTAAGATTTGTCTGCTAGTCAAGTTAGTTGTCCTTTTTTACACGACTTAGAAGTTTATCTTGACAATTTCCTCAACCTCCCTATAACACGGCTTTTGAGGATGTTATGTAGTTCTCCTCTCACGTGCGATGCTTAGGAAGCTTTAGGTGTGAAGCCAAAAAGAAGTTACTCTTCTTAGGTATTCACTGTAACTTCCAATGAAATTTCGTCATTCAAAAAGAGAAGTTCCATTGAAAGTTCAATCCAGATTGGGCTCACTCCTTTGACACTCGGAAATCCTACATCAGTTTTGGGCTCTGATAAATGTTGAAAAATGAATATGTAGGGACTTGAATTTCGTCTTGGTACTTTTACAAACTCCAAACTCGATGCAAAGTGAATAAACTCTGGTGAACATAGATGATATTTTCCCTCAGCTTCAACTACTACTCATACATAAACCTCTGAAAGAAATTGCACTGTTCTCACCCAACTTGCTGGATCTAAATTTTTATTGTCAAATATCTGTAGACCCTTCGACTTCTCGGTTTTCTCCAACGAAAGTGGATGAACAAAAACTTTCCAAGGGATTGGTTGTTCCGAACAGAAACAATTGTGTGGATGACAAGGCAATTGAAACCGTCGTTCAAAATGCTGTCTCATCGAAGCTTTCAAAGGTACTTGTTAGTTCTTTTCACGTTGAATTCGAGTTATGCACAGACGATTCAAGTTAACAATTGTGATTGTTGCTGCATCTTTTTGCTACTTGCTAGTATTTTGAGTAGACAGGCACACGTTACATTGTTGAGAACATCTCACTCTATCGAATTTTGAATGAAGAACTTGCATCCTTGTGCACAGAAATCTGTTTGTGCTTACATTCCAGTTGTATGATATTCTTCCTGAAGTCAACTGGTGTGCCTTGCAATTAGTGTTGCTAAGAACAAATCCATAGTTTCAGCTTTTGCCTTCAATGCGTATGGCCCAAAAAAAGCGCTTTGTGGCCGCACAAAAACACACAATTGGTGCTTAGTTGTTTCTGGAATTAGCATCAAGTGCATGGTCTTTGCATATGGTTTGAGCTTTGTTCAGTGATGCATTCTTATTACATGCCATATTCCACAATAGTGTACCCTCATAGTTGACTTCCAAACTTTCGATTGCAACCGAATACAATGTGACAGTCTCCAGCTTGTTTCAGCAAATGGTTGTCGAGCGCATAACGCACCACGTGTTGCAAGGCAAAGTCCTACTCGAGGTTGAGGTCTCCATGCCTCCAGAGATGTTAATAAGGTATAGATATTCTCCCACTATTGTGGCTTTGTTCTTTGCTAAAAATATGAACTTGTTCCCAGTCATTTGATGGTGTTGTCATTGCTCGTTCCAGAGACGCAATGGAGGTAGCGAAAGAAGCCGAAGAGGAGGTTCTGAAGACCGACCCCAATATAGTTCACGTCAGCTTTCAACTGAGGTTAGGGCGTCGGATACCCCGTTCTGATGATGATTTCGAAGAAAGGAATCAGGAGGCCAAATAGTAATCGAGCTGCGGAGGCTTGTAATGTTATTGGAGATCTCTTCCGTGAAGCAAAAACATATACCGCTTAGATTTAGAGAGTATACTGCAGAATAAAAATCTGTTTCCCTTAACCCCCCCCCCCCCCCCCCCCCCCCCCCCCCACCGCCATTTTTTTTTTTGGTCTTAAGTTCCACCCCTTTTAATATGTGGGATGGAGCCGGACTACTCAAATGATTAGGTCTGTAGAAAGACTTGGTTCAACCCTTGGAGGCTAAAATTGCCTGGTGGTTGTAAAAGATGTTACTTTTTCTGATGAATTAGAGAAAGCCTTTGAGCTTCTATTGATGCGAATTATGTACACCGGACGTGCCAGGTACTTGTTTTCTCCCTTGCCAACCACTGAATATTTTCTCGTTTCTCAGGGGCCTGGAATGAGTTGCTTAGAAGTTCAATCCCACCTTGGCTAGGAGGAAAGCCATAAGGAGAATTTGGTCAGGAATCAAAAGAATGTTGGTGTGCTATGATGTAGATTTATTGGCCAACTAGGGGAGGCCACTCAACAAACAATCGGGCGTAAAAAGAAAAGGCGGGGAAGGTACAACATTAATTTGAGATAAACTTCTGACATGTTTATCAAAAAATTAATTCGAAATAAATTTATACCAATTCAAAAATTTTCGTGATATTAATCCATAGCAACAGTTTCGGCATTATGCCTGCATTGATCTTTCCGGAATTGATTGATCCAGCTAAATCTTATTGGGCATTGTCTGATAGATTGACAATTTTACAAGTTCACAAGAACGCTAAATCTTCTTGAAATTCCAAGGACGAAAAATCTGAAGCATAAGATCATCATCATAATATTCAAAAGAAAATAATTATGCATACAAGGAGAGACAAGGGATGTAAAAAAACATCACAATGACAGAGAAAAACAGAGCTCATTGGGAGAAGTCTGAAGAAAACAGGAACGGACAAGAAAAGTAGGAAGGAATTCAACGAACCATTGATCAGATAATTGTAGTCTGATAATTTTTGAGTCGACATTTGTGTGTTTCCGACAAGGTTATCATCACATCAATGGCTCTGATTCAGTTTCAAAAGAACAAAAAAAGAAGAAGGAAGGAAACACAGGACCCATAAATCAAGATCGCCGGACGACAAAAATCGCAACTTCATCACAGACCGAATCGAATTCATCGAGACGAGGAAAAGGGAAGAGAGAGGGCTCAGAAGGATCCATTGGTAAGTTTTGTAATCACTGAGGAATGGTTTCCCTCAGAAAATAGGTAGTTGTCAACATCATCGCCTCCTCCCCCTTCCACAATATCGACACAAAATCAAAACACAGAGAGAGAGAGAGAGAGAGAGAGAGAGAGAGAGAGAGAGAGTTCATGCGCTTGCGCTGCTGCGAGCGATGACGATCGAAGCGGCTTCTTCTTGAGATATATACACGAGGAGAACCCCCGAGAAAGCGGAAGCCGCAGCACAGATTTTGAAAATTAGGGTTAGGGTTTTTGTAGTGTGGAAGAAGGGTGCAGAGACAAGATAGGAATGGGCCATCGTGGGCCGAATGTGGTTTGCAGAATCGGTCGCAATTGGCCCAAAAATTTGGAATTGGGCCAACAGAAATACTGAATTTGAATCAGTGGATCGATTTACTGGTAATTGCCTATATTATCCCTATTGAATTTGAATTGGGCGGCTATTTTTACCCCTATATGACTGCGTCCACCCAATTTTCATCAAAAAGACAAAATCTCTCTCAATCACTCAATTGCAATTTAATGTTTTATCCCTAAATTTTTTCATCTTTCTTTTTTTAAGTTGGAAAAATTTCAAATAAGGACCTAAAGTGGATTTATTTTCTCAAATAAGTACATGAAGTGCATTTTATTTCAAAAAAGGGCCTGAAGTGCCTTTCTTATTTTAAATAAGGGCATGACCAAGGGGTTTTTTTAGTCCTATTATATTTTCTGAATATTTTTCCTTTTTTCTTTATGTTTTTTCTTCTTCTTTTTACCTTGAAGGGAACAACCACCAGCGAGGGCTTGGCAGCCTTGCTGGCCACAGGCCTCTCCCGGGCAGTGCGAGGCCCTCGACGTCTGCAGCGAGGGCTGGCTTGGGCGTTCTTGTCGTAATCAACCGTCCAGGACGATACTTTGTCCGTGCTCGAGCCTCGTCCTTCAACGGTTCTGGGGGAGGTGCCCAACTCAAAGGACGCAACGCCATCTCTCTCTTGCTCACGTTCTTCGTTCGCACATGGAGACGAACCCAAGACATGTCCAATAATGGCCGAGCGAATTTGAAAGAAGGAAATAGGAAGTGGTGGATTGTTGGAGGACGGGGATAGCTTGGTCAAATATTCTGTCGTCGCCAGTCGCCGTGCTCCTCCTACTATCGGTATAGTCGGAAACGAAGTCCGTTGGCCTCGCCAGACCAGGCGAGGGCTCGCCTTGCCCAGGTGATCGAGGAGGGCTGCCCTCGCCAGGGGCTGTCGAGGGCGACCCTCGCCCCTCTAGGCGAGGCCGCCCAGCTCTCGCCGGTGGCTAGTCCCTTAATTCAAGTATCATTCTGCATCAAGATATCTCAACTTGAATCTCCATCAATGCCCATCGGGCCCGCCCACCGGCCCGGAAACGCGTTGGTCACCATATTCCTTCCTGAAGATGTTCACCAAACACCAATACATATTAGGAGTGGGTCACCATTCAACTATCAGCTCTGATGAGCTCAAGTCAGAGCCCGTCAACATATCCAGTTGGACCCACCTTCACTCAAAAGCTTAAACCAATAAGCTATGGGCCACCTAGGATATATTAACTGCTCAACACCACACCACTTATCATATGCGAGACTTCTCTAATACAACTCACACGTGCATTTCAACATACATTAGGATGATGGGATGAGGGGAAAAAAAAAACTCTTTGTTACGTTCTCCAACTCAGAGGTTTACAAGATGTAATTTGAATAAATCAAAATTTTGCATAGCGCAATTTTTATAAAAGTGCAAGTAAAATCTCACCATTTTGGATTGATAAAAAGTAGTATCATCCTTGTAGTGTTTATAGAAAAATACCAAGAATCGTCATTATGTTTAACTTTGTCACGTCGATGTTTTTACTGTATTTCTAGATAATCCTATAATGTCTCACGTGCTCTGTGCAAAAATATCTTGCCAATAACTAAAGAAAAAAGACAGTTCTTTGCTGTAGTAAATTAAGAGACTCGATACATACTTCCTTGGAAATTTCTCTTTTCAACAAAGCTTATTTCTACGGAAGTAAAATCCAAAAAAATAGTAAATAAAACTCAGTGCCTTTAATTTAAGTGAGATACCCATAATAAACAAAAATAAAATAAGCGAAATGCTTAATTATAGCAACCGGATCCAAAATAAAAAAACAGAGATAAATAGAAAAATGAAATGAAATGAAATGAGGCTAAAAGTTTTAAATTGCAACTAAATGATTGAGAGAATTTCATCTTCTTAGTGAAAATAAGGGTGAGTTTAGTCGTATGTGGCAGGAAATAGCATATCCCAATTGAATTTGATGGCTAAAGTTGCATCTCTTGGGATTTTGTACTGCATCGGGTGACAGAATTGTTGACATCTATGTATATCTTTATATGAACAGAATGAAATACATAGAGCATTACATGTACTTAATATTCGGAATTCGACGTATTCGGGCCGGTTAACTAACAAATGTACTCATCCGTAAAATTCGTATTCATTTTTCTCTTGTTAAAACGGTCATCCAAATCCATCTCAAATGGCATGCGTGCATAGTGCACGAAGGAACTATTCCATATTTGAATTTTGTGCCAATAGGCATACGGCCCTGTGGGGACGCTAATATCATATGTGCCTTTTAATTCAAGAAATGTATGAATCTTGATGCCGAAATGCGGCAGAAAACTGGCTAAACAGGAGAATCGAACTGATAACGAAGAACAATCTGTTCTCTTAAATTCGATTACTCAATTCAATAGCAAAAGTCTGACGAAACTCGAAACCTTAAACACCTTTATATACGGTGTTAACCCTAATTGAAACAGAAAACACAAAAAGACGAAAATGCCCTAGAAAAAACAAAAACCGCCTAAAAACCCATGAAAAAGTTAATGAAACGCGAAAAAACGACTTCAGTCACGGCGTAGCAGTGTGTATTGATCGGCAGCCCGTTTCTATGCAGCCGACCAAATTTCAGCCCATTCTGAGTTCGCCGACCCTGAGCCCGCCGACCCCAGGTGCATCAAATCTACTGCAAAATTGCGTAATCTAGAAGCCTCTTGTTGCGAAATAACAACACGTTTGGCCGGAAAGATTTGTACTGGCGAAATAACGGTTGATTTTTGAGGAAGGATTTATTATTTGGTTGATTTATTAGCGACAAAAAATCCAAGAATGCATAGAAAGAATTACGCGAAGCATAAACCATAAAGAACGAAAGCTATCCAACAACTTAAAAATAATCCTCTGTTACTTTGAAAATCCAAACCAATCTCACCTTCTTCAGTTTTCCAGGAAGAAGATCCTGTTCATCCAAGTTTGGACATTTTCTCCCATAAATCATTCCACTTGACCGGTCATTCTCCGTATATGATCATCATGTATATGATAGTATAAACATGAAATGCAACAAATCCCTCTATATTAGGACAACAGATTGAAAAGGAACTAAAACTATCCAAGATTATGACAGAACAGTGAGCTCCGAGCAATACGACCACCTATCATTGATTCAAGAAAGGAACCCTGAGACTAACTAACCACGTCGCGTTTACCGTCGAGGTCCCCTTTCGGGGCCTCCCTGCTTGATCTTGGAGTGTGCCACACCATGTCCCGAACCGCCTTTAGAAGTTGCGCCTCACACTTGCTGTCGCGGGCATTCGATGGGGAGAAATCGGTGCTGAAACATCTTTTGAAGCATCGGCATCTCTCCTCTTCCTCTTTGTGTTGAAGAACCCACATTCCATTGATTCCATTGCTTTTCTCGTCAATGCCCGGTTCCGAGAACTTCTCCTGCAGCTGTTCCTAATGCACTGTTGCTCTATGTTGGAAGCGCCATAGGATGGAATTGACTGCTCTGTCTGCTGATCCGGCCCAGAGGATGGACATGACGATTCGGGAGGACGTGCTTGATCATGACTTTGAGCTACTTCCTGGGTCAAGGGTTCCTGAGTTCCGGTGTTGGTCGATACTTGCTGAAGATTCAAGTTGATCGATGCATGGGAATATTTCTTGTCCAAAGATGGAAATGCAGCCTTACAACTTTCAGACATGTGCTCATCCGGACTGATTTCAACAAAGGAACGTGCAACCGAAAAGTCTTGAGATGAACCTCCCTGCAAGACTATGCTCTTGTTCTTGACAGGCGAAAGGAAATGAATTTCCTTCTTGTATGATCCTCTCTGCGCAGACAGATTTCCGAAGCAACTTTTCGACTTGCCATAAGCAAGAGGACTTAAATCTCGCCGCGGTGTGGTGGAACCCTCGCAATCTGGGTGGCCAGCCTTCATTTCCAAGTCTGATCGACATTTCTTGACCAAGATTGGCTGTATATCATCAATAGCTCTTGTTGCACCACCTGATTTATGAGAGCCTGCTCTGTTATCAGTTGCATCATCTTTGTCTCCAAACACTTCAGAAGCATCTTTTTCACTTAGCCCGGAATGAGTAGATGCGCAGGCCGTCTCACTCAGTAAAAGTCTCACCTCTCCCATCTTAGCCGGTCCTTGACGGATTGAACTAGTATCCACTATCATGAAGCCGGCCGAAGCTGGACTGGGTTTTGAATTCTGGGGCTGCAGATAGCTCTGGTGGCATTTCCCATCTAACACGTCGTCCAAGTCGCGCTTTGAAGATGGATCCTGCCAGCTTTCTTCCTTGAGATTGTTCTCTTTTACTGCTCCGAGTTCGAGCTCGATAAGCTCGGGCTCCGATTTAACTTTATTCAAGATATCGCTGATGGAGTCGAAGTAGTGGTTTCCTTTCACAAGACACCATTTTGTGAACTCTTTAACGCCTGGCATGAGGAAAACAAGAGAATGCCTTGACCCAGAATGACTGTAATGCTGAGGCTGCTCGGAGTGCCATCCTCTAGCTAAAAGGCGGGGCCAAATAGCTTCCCAGAAAAGATCCCTGGACCTGCCTTTACTTAACCTAAAGTCTCCTGTTAGAAGCTTGATTATCTCGGCAGCCGAGAGTAAAGAGCAAGATTTGCCGGTTGGAATCGGCGGCGGAACCATTTTTTTCTCTTTCGCAGACTCGTTGACCACACGGGTGAGATCTCTCTTTCCTGTGCCGATTCCTACTGCTTCGACTAGATTGCCAAGACCGACCGCATCCTTTACGGTGAATACATACTCTTCAAATGGAGTTCTTCCCTCTTCCATTTGCCGAGAAACCTGCAGCCGAAAATATCTAGATCAGCATGATGTGATGCTTTTCTCACTAAAACATACGTGACTTATGATCCAAGGTACAGATTGAGAAGAAAACAACAGGTGTTGCGCCAGCAGATCTAGCATTCACAGAAACTGATGTATTCTAAAGATTGGAACGAATTGGCTGACGCGAAATAGTTTGCAAATTCCTAGTATTGGTCCTATTACATAATGCTGAAGGTGATCTTAGCAAACACCAAAGACATCAGCTGCCAAACCAGAGTTACCAGTATGCTGATCATGTGCTGGCACATTGTTCAGGGGCAAAAAAAGGGCATGCGACATTCAAGTCAACATCAAAATATTGAGGGCTCCAATGCACATTCAATTAATTTTTCTGTATGACTGGGATGAATAAGTGTGAACATACCTCAATAAAAAGCTTTTGGCAATCCTCTGAGATGCAAGAAACTAATCGAGATAGTAATTCCTGGTGCCTCCATCCAGTGAATATCTTGTTCCCAGAAACACCCCTCTTCCGGGACCTCCTACAGCCCGACCATCTGCGATATCTCTCCGAACCATAGAACTTCCCGTAGTAAAAACGCAGAATATCCCCTATCGGTTTACTTTCAACAAACCTCTTAACAAGGATAAGGTTCTTCCCAAAGATATACAGACCGAGGAGAAAGCCGTCGCATTCAGCATTAGTCCAAGCTTCGCTGGATAAGTCAGCCAGATAGAAGACGCCAACATCTAGATCCATCTTAGTTTTCGGGTCCTCCGCTAAAGAACGGACATCCATCCTATTATCTCCATCCGCTTCACCAAGCCTTTCAAGATCTTTCACATCTTCTCCATTAGCAAACATTGCGTTCGAAGTCATCAGATTCTCTCCTTTGACAACAAATTGGGCACCCATTGATGTACTTGCTTGCTTTATCGGAGCATACTCCACATTTAGAGAAGGAATTTCAGCTTGGTACTGATCTCCAACCCGTGGAAGGACCTGTGGATCTCCAAAACTATCATTGGTCCCAGAGAAACAAGTAGAAAGCACCTGGTCTGCAGATTTCTCTTCAGTGCCCTCCATCTTGCTGTGGTAAATAAAGAGAGTCGGTTTCGGAGATAATTAAATCAAAATCAATTATCAGAAAAATCAAAGCATAAAGATCTTGCTAGTCAAAGAATAACCTCATATAGCATCTAAGAAAGGACTTTGTCATGGGACTCAGACTAAATTCTGTTGACAGTTACCGTGTTTAACCGCTCATTTTCGCACCCAAGTACCGAAAAGCATGGACTGATGCCTTCGTTAGAACCGATTACAAATGCATATTTGAATAATCTAACTTGTAATACGAAATGTCATTAGCTTGATCAAGTGTTTGATAAGACTATAAACATTCTAGACTGACAAAGGGGATATAAACCTAGGGAAATGCTTCCCTGACAGTACTAACAGAGACTGTACAATCTCAACCGTAGATCCACACACCATCATCGCATGTTTTGCATAAAGCACTCATTGATTTTGTGATCGTCTGGTCAGAAATAAATGACAATACTGTCAGACTGTCAGGCTAGCAGCTTCCATAAACCTATTACTAGATGCCTCGGTTTTGACAACAACCCACTAGGGAACCCCATCATCTACGTCTTCGGGAAAATTCCAAATAAGGGCTTGAAAATACCTTTATTTTCTCAAATAAGGGCCTGAAGTGGACATTGTTTTAAAGAAAGACCCGAAGTGCCATCATTGTTTCAAAGAAGGACATGACCGCAGGGCATTTTCAACTCGATATTGATACTATACATAAGACTACATCAGAGTGATATGGCCCCTCTGAGCCAAATGGAATACCACCCGGTTCTCCTATTGAATCAAAATCATCAAATGACATGAAGAAAGTGCTAAAGTTGACACTTTTACTACCATATCTATCTTCCACAAGTGCTCAGTCACTCGCTTACCTAGATTAGTAAAAATCTGCATTCCAGGCCAAAAATGAATATGGGTGACTTTGGAATTAGAAAATGAGCAACGAACAATCGCGATAAGATCACAAAACGACTTGCAAATGAGTAAATCAGCAAACATCATGACCGAATAAATTGTACTAAATCCCAACATTGATGAATTAACAAGCAAATGCTTTTTTAGCAGAAGAATGTCATTCGCGAATCGATCATTAAGCAAACAAAACCACATCCAAAGTGCCCGATCACATAATGAGGCTAATCTCCACCGTTGGATTGATGTGACGAGGATCACTATCCTCCTCCGTTAGATCAAGTGAATCTCCTCCACCGGGATCCACTAGATGAGGAATTGATATCCCCTACCATTATATCGTGTAGTAGATCAATGGTTACAATTAGAGAGACTCTTGTATAGATAGGAGAGCCCTCCCCCTCATTTATATCATCCACTTCATTTGAGCAATACAAGAATTCTAGAGCTTCTCTCCCTAAGAATTCCCTCCCTTTGAGTGTGAGAGTAAGAATGAGATCAAGGCTTATATAGATCTGCGTTAGAACCCGAAAGCAATATACCAATGGAGCTGCCGCGAAAATAAACCTATAGAGCTACAAGCAGCAATCATCGAGACATCTTTAAAACAACAAGGAGATACAGACAAATTCGACTGATAAACAACAAAACAACGAGGAGATACATACAAATGGATATAACCAACAAAGCTGAGCATGCAAAGAAGGGTCGTGGAAAAAACAATGAAAGAACTCACACGTCAACAAGCCACACGCTCAAATGAACAGCAGAGCAAGTGGGTCCTTTTGTTGATAGTTGATGGCCACCTTTCAGTCCTGAAAAATTAAGGAGGAAGCGGAAGGCAAAGCAAAGGAGAAACAGAGGGACTAAGGCAAATAGTCATGTCTGAGAGAGAGGAGATTATTTGTTCTGGACGGCAAACTAAACCTCTGACAGTTTATAAGTGCATAATTTGGCTTTAGCCTTTATATAATTTTTTTTTTTTTTTGTAATATCGTAAGTTCATTGGTAACAAACATTTTCCATGTCCAGGAGTTTTTTTTTATGGGCGCCTCACGGAACATTGCTTCATAAAGAAATAAGTCAAAACTAGTGATAGAATCTCGAGTTATCATCGTCTTACTGGAACGTCATAAAAAGCGTGACTTGCCCAAAAAGACCTTACCTACTCCCTAACTTTTTAAGTAGGCCAGATACCAGTTCGCGTCTTCATGACAATGGTGGCCCTTTATCGGTCCGTATCCTAGGACACGTGACAACCTATTATTGGTCAGCGTCCTAATGACGGGTTACAGCCTATCAAACATCAATCTTACTAAACTTGGCTATGTAATGAGATCTTGTTCATTAAGAGTCTAAATCCTCTCATTATAAATGCCCTGCAATTTTATTTTTTTGAGGACTTTTGGGTATGACTCAAAATCATTGTTCTGAGCTTATCACCATTAGTGGCTTTCCAAAAGGGGAATAGCCAGTTTTGCCCCTCGTTTCTGGTACACTTTCTGACAAGGAGTGCAAACCATGACTGATAAAATCACCTTGAGAATGGATGCTTGGACAGTTAAGCATTTGAATATGCTGGAAGACTCCCAACTGATAAGATCTGTCATTTACAGCTTGACAATTTTCTGGTGTCAAGTGTTCTGTTTCCCTGAAGAAAATAATGAAGGTTGTGGAAAATGATTTGTGCTGCTTTTCTTTAGAAAGGAAGGTGAGCTCGAGGCAGGAAATGGTCCAATGAGTCTTAAATATATTGTACAGATGTTAATTCAGTCATAAACTTTTCAATTTTGTCAATTTAATCATAAGCCTTTGCACGGAATTTCAATGTAGTCCTTCCGACGAAATTGGCCCGGAATGATTACATTGAAATTTCGCGTAAAGGTTTAGGACTAAATTGACCAAATTAAAAATTTGTGACTAAATTGGCATTCATACCATGTAATTATCTCGAGGTCGGCTAAGGAAGCCAAGGAAGCATGGACTGATGTATGTATTTCAAAATGTAAAGGGGGGATCAGGGCGGCAGAACTTGGCTCTATAGGATTCTGCAAGTATCTTGAAGAAACTTTAGCAACTATTGAGGCAATTTGGTTTGATGTAGGTTGCATGGGTTAAATGACAGTCGTTACTCTGTAAATTATGTACTATTGAAATTCATTTTTCTTAAACTTATAAGTTATTTGAAAGGCAAAGTTAATTACAAATTACAACTTATTGAAAAGATATCCAGGTTAATTTCTCTGAAATCCACTTATTCTAAGTAATTCAAGAAAAAAAATTAATTGAACAAAATTTAAAAGGAAAAATGACATAAATAGCTCCTAAACTTTGGCCCAATGCGCAGTGTTATCCTTGGACTTTTAATTCATTTAATATGGTCCTTGAAATCTTTTCAAATGTTCAATCGAATTCCTAAACTTTCAATTTGTTCAATCTAGTCCATTAACTTTTCATAATATAGTCAAATCAGTCAGTTAGGACTATTCACAAATTTTCATAATTACACTATTCACCAGTTTTTGAATATCTTTTGTTATTTCAATCCATTCCCTAAATAAATAAATATATATATGTGTATATATGAGATGTTGTCTTTTTATTAACTTTTTAGTCTTTATAAATAATACTATAGTTCCATTTAAGTATATATATATACCCTTCTTTAGGGTTATATCAGATTCATATTCCCTTAATTTTTTAAGAATAAGTATTTCCATAACAAAATTTAAATATACTATTAATTTATTTGTTGATTTCTCATACTTATATTAATCTAAATATTGTTCCTAGTTTTTATATAGATCAAATTTTCAAGTTTTTTGTTTCGTGCTCTCTTAGTTAAATTTAACTAAATCTATAAATACGCGCTCCACAAATTTTGCTCTCTCAAACCCATTGCAACATGGCAAATAACAGGAGACAAGCTCTAATAAATTAATTCATCCTATTTTTGAGAAATTTTGTATTTTCAATTAGGTTCCTCTCAAAAGGTTATGTAGAACTAAAAGAAATATTGCCCAAAAAAAAGTTGTCGATGAAATGTTCACTCCGAAATTTTGCCCTCTCGAACTCATTGCAACAGGACAAATAATAGGAGACATGCTCTGATAGTATGGTTTCTCTGATTTAAGTTTGGACCAAAAGTTGATTTTATCGGTACTTGGGAAAGTTTAGACCAAAGTTAAGTGTACTAGTACTTGGAAAAGAGAAGACCGAAGGTTTAATTATGTTAGTACTTGGGAATATTTTTACCAAGATATCTTTCTTTCAGTACTTGGAAAAGTTTAGAGCAAAAGTTGAGTCTATTAGAACTTGAGAAAGTTTATATCGAAAGTTGTGTCATAAGTACTTGGGAGTGTTTATATAAAAAATTGGACAAAAGGACATAAGAGGTGCCAAAACTTGTGCATGGCGCACTTTATGCTAAAACTTTTTCTCGAATCACTTAAGTGCCAACTTTTTTTTAAAAACGATGACTTAAGTATCAACTCCGATTTGTTTGGCCAAAAATCCTGCGCGGCATTTTTTTTATTATTAATATCTGAAGCCTACGTGGCTAGCCGGATGTCCAGTCAGCAATAAGAAAAAACGGCTAAAAGTTTAGAAAAAATATTAAAAAATAAAAAATAAACTTAATTAGATTAAAAAATAAAGAAACTAAAACTTCAAAAATCAATTAAATTAAATATAAATATAAGCTAAATTAGAGAACTTTTGACGTAGGAAATGGATTGAAAAGAAAAGATTTTTCAAGATCCGAGAAATAGTGTAATTATGAGAACTTTTGATTTTTTTATATGAAAAGTTCAGGAACTATGGAATATTTAGGCTTCGTATGCTTCGCGAAAAACAAATGATTTAGAAAATATTTTTCGAAAAATGATCGCATTGAGCCAAAACTCAAGGTCTATTTGTCTCATTTATCCAATTGAAAACAATCTCATTGTAAAGTATTCCTTTCTAATTTTCCAAACATATGTCCCTGTAAATAAGTTTTTTAAGTTCAAATTTTATTGATTGCTTGGCTCGAACTTGGGGGGAGCATATCTAACTTTCATGTTAATTTGCGACTTGCTCGACTATCGCCTCAATCCCATCATGGATCAATATTGAAGAACTCTGATCGACTTGGAGCACGGAGTGCAGGTGCAAGCGCGAGATCTGAATTCTCCAAAATGCGGAGGCGGTCTCGCTGTCGTTGAAGAAGAGCCCACTATCACCGGAGAGAATCGGCCTCTCTTCTTCGATGCTGCTGATTATCCGGTCTAACCACTCCCGGTGATCGCCATCTCCAATTGCTCGCTTGATCCCCCTTGACTCGGGGCAGGTTGTGTTGCCATGAGAAGCCGGGGAACCATCGGTATGAGGAAAAGCTCCGCCATAACCATAGCTGCTGTGCTGACGAAGGGCTTCGCATTTGCTCGTCGGATCTTCTGGTGAACAATCCATACAAGGCTTTAATGAGGTCGCGTCATCCACAGCAGACAAGTTACTCGATGATCAGTCTCCTGGCGAGCAATCGTCCGAGGCGGCAATGGAGGTCGAATCCATCCACGATGATCACGTCATTGTGGCGGTTGATGAAAGGCTTCGGTTTTTGCTTGTCGAATGATCTCCTGGTGAACAGTCGCAGAGGGCATCAATTCATCTCTGATGGATGACAGAGTGCTGTGAGGAATGAGTTTGATCTTAGGTCCCGCTTATAAAAAATATTTCCATCGTTCATGAAAACATTTAGACTTACTTTGATGTCGATAATGAAAGCCGATAATGAAATATTTTTTTTCTATTAACTAATAATTTCAAGCAACGCAAGTGATTATTTTTAGGAAAATATTTTCAAAATTACCCATGTTTCGCGAAACAAATGAAACTTGATCATGAGTCTCCCCCAGATAATCAACGCACTCAATAATGATTTTGCGAAATTACTAACATAATAGAGAAAGTCACCATCCCATTTTGAAAGTTATTACCCATATTCGAAAAACGCATAATTCGAGCTCACTAATTTCCAACGAATATTTCCTAACAAAATAAAGAAAGTCATCAACACATTTTGGGAAGAATTGCGTGTCATTTCTAATGTTGAACATTTGTTGTTCATTTGGAACTCATTTTAAATGACCACGCAATCGATATGTTAACCCCGGAAAATTATTCATCGTATACCGAATATGCAGATGAATTAGTCGATAAATTAAGTCTCGAAAATTGAAGTATTTTGCTAACTAAGATTACAATGAATGTATAGGTACTACTTTTTGGCTAAGAGAACATATAGGTCCCATTAGTATCAATAGGATGATCAAATTATCTATATGATCAATACGCATTACCTTAAAAAGAGGGATGATCCAATAGCGAGCACTACAAAGAATTCACGTGCGTTGAGTCAACTTTAGTCTTTGTACCATGACCTTCAAAGGTAAGGAGCCGAGGAGAAGAAGAACTTACATCTTCAGGACATAACGTGTACTCGTACGCGATCCTACAATGATCGGTGGATTTGCCATCCTCCTTGCTCAAACTACTCTTCGTTTCCAACGAAAAGGGCCATTTGGAACGGACTTAGATCGCCTTGTGAATTCTTGATCTCCGCCTAATTTCGGCCTTTCCACGTCCCGGAACCGACCGGTAGCCGGGTCGAACATCTTCCACGGCTCCTTCTCTCCGGTAGATATCGTTCTTAGGAATAAGATCGGGCGGTATCCGCGTCCCTTTCACCTTCTCCACCAAGCATAGGAAGTGATCCTCGTCTGTTGGCGCAAAACGAAAACCCTAGACACATAGATGTCAAATGCAAGCACTCTTCCTCTACAATCTTTCACAATAGCAATATCAACGGCTTTCTCTAATTTAATACAAATTAAATACACCGTTTTTTTTGTTCGATTTCATATTGTTGATTTACTTGCGTGCAATGTCATTGGAAACTTTTTCAATCAACAAATCTCGTTAACCAGAAAAGAATAAAATAAATAAATAAATTCAAATTAAAAACACTTAACCAAAAAAAAGGAACAAAGTAAATACACATGATCGTAATAAATAAACTACATATGGATTATTTCTTTTCAATTAATTAAATATATTACACCAAGAGAATTACAATGAATAAATAGATAAATTAATTTTATGTTTTTACTAAGGGGCGGCGCTTCCTCAACACAACACAGTAATTTGGCTATATTACCCTTCTAGGTCCCACTTTTTAGCATCCCATTCCCGCCAAAATGGGCTCATCCACCCCTAAAAAAGTGGGTCCCATTGGGTTTTCTTCCTCCTCTGTGTCTCTTGTCTCCAACTCCCACCACTCTCTTCTCCGGTCAATAACCCTTCCCGCTTCTTTCTGTTAATCTGAGCTGGCCTAAAAACGCTGCCGCTCACATTGCTCTCGGCCACCGCCTCTGACCAACGTAGATTTTATCGCTGACATCATGCCCCTACCACACAACAGTTGTGATGGCGTTAGAAACACACTACAACTCTAGACCCATAGCAAGCAATTCTCGCATGTCTAAGGTCCTTGAAGGTTGAAACTGCATATTGTCCTCTATCTGAGGTCGTGGACCTCTTAAATCGCTCCATTACAAGAGACAAAGAGGGGGATCGTGAGTGTGGAGAGAGAGAGAGAGAGAGAGAGAGAGAGAGAGAGAGAGAGAGAGATGGCTAAGAACAATCATGGTGATAGTCGAGACGATAAAAGGAGGTGGCCGTGACGTTTTCCATGGTGGTGGCTGTACCATGATGTCTGCACAAGAGATGGCTAAGAACAATCGTTGTTGCTGGAGACAATGCCAGTAGCGACTCAAGCGAGGGGAACTTCATGCCTGGTGTCGATGTACATCTTGGAGACTGCCCATGTAAAAGGGGCTTCACCAAATTCAAGTACTTGTGCAACCCATCCCTTCAAATTCCCCTTCAAAAAGAATTGTCGAAGAAGAAGCTCTCATCAAATTTTACCACCCGAAATACTCATGAACTGTGCCATTGGACAGAAGAGAGTGGTGGGAGATGGAGACAAAGACACATCTGGAGGGAGGAAGAATAGCATGAAGTCGGGTGGGGCCCAATGGGACCCACTATTTTGAGTAATTAGGGAGTGGATGAGCGACTTTTGGCGGAAGAGGGATGCTAAAACGTGGGACCCACGAAGGGTAATATAGTCAAATTATTGTGTTGATGAGTGTTTTAGCCAAAGAAGGAGTGGAGAAAGCACCACCCTCTACTAATATAGATAGGAACAAAGTTCATGAACTTTAATTTTTGCAATAATAGCTTTGTCTTTTTAATATGTGATTCGCATATATTTGAGTTTAAGATGAAAAATCATTAGATAACAATATAATATATTTTAAATATTATTAAATTTCACATTTCAATTTTTAAAATTATAATAGACAAAATAAAGAAAACCTCTAAATAAAAAAGTAAACAAAAGTAGAAAAACTAAATGCATATGTCATAAAACTGTCACTTATTTCGTTTTAACAATTAGATTCAATGCATCGAGCAGAATTATAGTGAGTAGATAAATACATTTAATTCTTTTTTGTGTGAAATGTAAGTATTATTTATCATATGAAGTATAAAAATTTAGGGGCATCCTCGGCATTACAAATAAAACTAATACTGCCAAAAGATGGAGATAGGAAGCCTCCACATAGCAGTCGATACAACTTTAGCCCGGATAAGGTCTAAAGCTTTCGTAAAATGAAGCTTTACAATTTTACGCACCTTAGCCGAAATAATGTGGATATCATTTGACTTACTTTGAGAACATCTAATTGTGGTGCTCCCCCCCGCCCCCCCCCCCCCCCCCCCCCCCCCCCGCGGCGCCCGTAGGCGAAACAAACGGAGCGAAAGTTTCGTTAATCTCGATAATAATCATCATTAGTACCGACTAATGATGCCAGCCAATCCGAGCTTAGCGCCAATTCAGGCCCAACCAAAGAATTGCGATTAAGCTTTCGTGGGGGCCCAGCAAGACCGAAGGCCCATCATCCCCGATGGAACTCCAACAGTCCAACTCCTCCTCCCTTTCAAACAACTCGGCTCTCGCACCGCGCGACTCAGTGACTCAGCCGTTCCGACTTCAAATTTGGCGGAGCTGAAGCGACCTGAATCGAAAGAAATGCGGCGGCAAAACCTTTTCCCGGGAAATCCGGACTCCGACCAGAGCTTCTCAGGTGCCCTCACGTCGCTCTTCGCCTCCACATCTCTCTCTCTCTCTCTCTCTCTCTCTCTCTCTCTCTCTCTCTGACATTGTGGCGGCGAACCTGAACATTTGCAGCCGACGAGGAGGACATCGACGGCGACCTGTCGGATGACTGCGTCTCGTTAGGCGCGCACGCCGAGAGAGAGGTTACCACTCGGCTCTCTGTTGGATCATTCTTTGTTTTTGATGGATTGCGTTGGACGTGATTTTTATGCACGACCGCTTCCGGTTGCTCTGTCTGGAAACTACTGAAAGAGTGTTCATGCTTGTGTTCTATGTGCGAGGTTGATACTGCCGCTCAAATTTAACTCGGTTTTTTGAGATATTTAGAGCCGGCTAAGCATCGGAGTGCGCATGGATCGTCTGTTCTGACTGTATATTTTGTGCTTGCATAGGACGGACTGCAAATTCTATCTCAGCTGGAAAAACTTAGAGGTACCTGTATTTCTGTTTCTTCTTCTTTTTCCCTTGAAATTCTCTTTTTCACTTTTGAATTGATATGATTGTCGGCGATCATTGTAAATTTTTAATTCGGCTTGAAGAAATCTGTGTTGATATTTCGTTAATAATCCCCATATGATTTAGCAAGTGGTGCTGCTACTGTTACCCTAGTGTTCATCATAACTGTTCTTTATCATGGAATGTTCAAATATCTGCAATTTGAACAGATGCAGGAGAAACTTCTGCTGTTTGGAGCTCTGTTAAACCATTTGAGGCAGGTGTTAAGGGTTTTCCTAGATAATCTTTTCAGCTTATTTTGCTTAGTGTAATGATTTTATTGTTAATTGTGGAACCTGTTCGATTAGGGGCAAGCCGAGTTCCCTCTGGAGGATGAGGTTGAAGTTCCTGATTTTGGCAACGACCGTCACTTCAGCTGCTCTCTGAAGAGTGAATTCACACGCTGCACTGCAGATGATGACGAAATGATATCTGATGATGAGGTACATCAAGAAATAGGTCAGCCCTTTACTTGGCTATGGCATACCTGTCCTTGGATATTGTCATACATTATCTAAGCGGCATTTGCTTTATTGTACCTTGCTCAGGAAACTTGCTCGCTTGCTAAACTTTCCACTCTGTCGAGTCATAGAAAGATTCAGGAAGTTCGCTTTCGTGCCTCTGGAACAAAAGAGAAGGAATTGCCAGCACGCTCTGTTGTAGTCAAAGATGCTGGAGAATCAGTCCAGTCTATTCAAAGTGCTTCATGTTCATTGGGACATGCTACCCACTCTAGAGCAAACCACTGTTCTAAAGGTTACATAACTTCGAAGGTTTTAATTGCATATATTTTATTCTGTTTTTGTGCCTCTCTGAAATTTCCTTCCATAGCTTTACGTAGGTTGCCATCAGGCAACTACAAAATTGCTTCATTTTAGGGTTTAGAATTTCTTTGTCCTATGGCTTATTACATCTCAGTTCTTTAAAGTTTCAACATGGAGAGCTTTCTATGCTTATGGAACTATAGTAGATTTGGTGTCACAATAACGGTGTAGGTTGTTATAGAGAGTTCAATTCTTGATGAAACAAATGGTATGCTGTTTCAAGAAAATCATCTTGGTGATTTATTCTGAGGTCGAAATTGACAGAGTACATAAGTATGCATCATATTTCAGTTGGGATTAGGTGCTTTTTCCTGTACTCTTATGTGACTTTGACCTTACAATTTAGTTGATGTAGATTTTATACCTAATCTATCTCTCTATCTGAGAGTTTGCGGTGATTAAATCGAATTTCTTACTTTTCACCAAACTATTTAAATTGAATCTTGCAATATAATTTACAGCTTGCCAATCTCATGATTTATATTTCTCTGTAAGTTCCTTGTTTGCCTTCCTTTAATGACCATACTTTGTCCTTGAAAACTGAGAATCAGCAATATAGGATGGCATGAAATTTGACCATCGATTTTTGTCAGTGACATTAGGTAGCTAGCTTTATTTCTCGGAGACTAAACTTTGTTTGTTTTGGTTGGGTAACTATTGATAATCTAGGCCTAATTTCAGCACTTGGGTTTAATTACTTTTGAAACTTCGCATTGACTCATCTAGGGGATTGCCTATAATGACTGGTTTCCTACTTCTGATTGACTACTTCCTTCTTGAATTTCTTACTTGGTTCCGTTGCATCCTATAGCATGATTTCTACTTCTCACCCATTATCACCTCTTTGAACTTTGCTGTATTTTTGTCCATGGTTCTGCATGGTACGATCTGCGGTTGAATATGTCAACTAACTGCAACAGCTTCCAAAGGCAAAGCCAAGGCAAAATTGTCATTTGGCTTTCACCGCAAGGATGAACACTTGTCCTGTATTGCGAGGGATGAAATTGGGGGGTCACTAAAAGTATGTGAACAGCCTGAAATACATGAAGATGTGAAGGGAATAGATCCGGGCTATCATGCTATAGATGCCCCTGATGATTTCGATCAAGAAGAAAATGAAGATTCAGAAGTCATGCCGTCCAATGCGCTAGTTCTTGGACATGGATATGCTAAGCATTCTATGGCTGACCTTCTAGATGGACTCCATGACAGCAGTAGCCTTCCAAATGTAACGGTTTGCCCTTTCCATTGTTGAAAAAATTTGACCAGTCAGGACAAGGGATTTACTTTTTTATTTACTTTATGATGAAGTCTGGTAGAAAAAGACAGCCTAGGATGGGCTTTGCAAACAAGAGAAGTACATTTACTACAAGACAAGGAAAGCCGGATGATGAAGGGGAGCTCGAGGCAATGGATAGTAAATCACCTAGTGAAGATGAAGTATTCCTTGACTTTGGCTCTTCTCTTCTTTTCGTGCTTTTTCCTTGCGTACACTTGAAACTGTTTGTATTTTTGCATCCAGAACAACTTAGATGAGCTGAAGCTTCCTGCAGCATACTGTAAACGACGAAGCATGGCAGATTGCATTCAGCAAGTCTTAGATTCTACTCCTTTGGACAGTGGAAGTGCTCTTATCACAGTTCCAAAGTCATCGGGGTAGTTTTCGGGTACTGAATTTTTGTTCACACGCTTATGGTGGTAAAAGCAGATGGTAGTCCTGACTGCACTTGCCTATCATCCTGCAGCATTGGACTATTTGGACAATTGCAACAGGTCATGCAGATTGAAAAGGAGAGCGAGCAGGAATTCTTGAAGAAGCTGCAGGCTGGTGCCAGTGCAAGTTGTGATCTCGTCACTTTTTTTTCCTGAAAAATGCATCTCCTCTGAAATAGAATTAAAAAATTAGGCTTAATTAAACAGAAAGATTGGTAATATTACTAACGGAAAAAGGCATTGGTAAAATTGTTTCTTCCTGTCTAAGAAAAGGTGCGTTTTTTTGTTGCCTAATTTTGATTATTTGTCATTTTTCCTCAGGTAGATCAGGCTTCATTGATGTAATGATCCTGTCGAAAAACTTGGATGCAAAGCTCACAGTTTGTCTTTGCTCTCTGGAACAGAACCAAGAGGTTAAATTTGTGATTAATCATTCTCATAACTTGCCCATCAGTCTTAGAGATTTAGGAGGAATCTACATACATGCTTAACTGAAAAGCCAGGCTATTAAGCTTCTCCTTTCTAATTGTAATTATCCAGATTTTATGCCGTCTGGTGGATACCAATTAAGTTCAATGACTTGGAAATCATAAATAGATTATGAGGGAAGGTTTCATTCTTTACTTTGAAAATTCCAATCCTTTCAAGTTGGAAGAATATGAATTACTGAACTGTAATTGCTTATTTTCTTGAAACCATCTTGCTTTTCCCTTTTTGTTTAAGTACTGATAGTGCCACTATTTTTTGGGTGTTTACATTCATGTATGTGAAAATGTGTGCACAACAGGATGTGAATGTTCATTTCTGTGTCTGCAGGGAGCCCCGTCCTCACATTGTAGTCAGGCAGATTTAACAGGAAGAAAGAGGACAGTAATTTTTAACACAAGAATTTGCAATGATGTTGATATCGAAATTGGAAACCTGATTCGCATTTATTCCCCTTGGTAGGTATAGTTGGTTTGAAATACTGTTCTACTAACCTCTGTTCGCCAAAATTCACAGAAAAATATTGCTCGCCAAGATTTCATTACATCTGGAAATGTTTATCAGTTATGGTAGTTTCGAAGCCGAATTTCCTTACAAGTACACGGATTTGTGGTCATTCAGTTACCTCGTATCCTGTAAATATATCTTTATTTCTTGAATTTTGGTAGGAAAATCACATTCAAATGCTTTTTGTATATGAAGTCCTATCAAACGCGGATGTGGGCTTGATCTGTGACAGTAGTAAGCGTCCGTTTGTGTTGCTGAGAGTTAGAAACTGACCACAAGTACTTTGCAGGAAGGAGGTTCAAGTCATGGGCTATGAGAGGAGCATTATTTTGTCCACGTACTTTTGTCATGTCTCAGTTGGACTTCAGGTTTGACCGAGGAGGTGACAGCATAACCTTCCCGGGTAGTTCATCTGATTGATCTGTCAACACTTTCTGTTCATCTTTTCGAAGTTGAGGCACAATCAAATGAAAAATCTGTGGTTGCATAATCCCTTGTACTTGTTTTTGTTTTGCACATCCTATTCTTTTTTCCCGTTTTCTTTTCTTTGTTAAGTCAAGTCTTTCACATCTCATGTGGTGGCAGCTAGATAACTATTAGATAACGCAATATCTCTGGAGTGGAGTCTGACATGTGGTCTATAATTAAAATCTAACATAAATGAAAGGAGCGTTCGTTTTGGAGAGATTGGTCTCTGGACTGAAATTTTCTCACCAGGACGAGGAGTTTACATGAACTTCGTTTTGGATTTCCTTTTTAAATGGGGTGATTATGCTCTATCCGACACCAATTTGTTTGCTAGAGCTTAGAAATTGCATTATATGTGTCTTGGAAATTTATAAGCTTTTTGGGCTTTGCGGCGGTGCATCAACTTTTTAAATTCGGCTTAATGTGAGGCCTTACCGAATAAATTGCCGGATCATGTGATTTTGTTGATGTGGCTCGCCTACTTAGCAAAATTCATGCATAATTGATGACATGGCTCGGGGAGAGAGAGAGAGGTAGCTTAGACGATTTTGGCAGTTCAATATGTCTCTGTCAACTATCATCATCTCGGGAAGACACATTGGACGTTAATGTAAACAATTAATGACTATTTAACGGTGTTATTAGTCAAGTGGGAAGCGCGATTTTTACTAGTGTTTCTTATGGTCTCCCTTTGTCTCCCATTTAAAAAGTTGAGCTACTTGATTGACAAAAAATAAATTTCGGGTACTTGACCGTATTACATTAGGCACTTGCGGAATCATTATCTCCGATCAATTAAACAAGAATCACATGTTAAGACTTAAGAGGAATGCCCTCTATGAGTGGGCTTTGCAACTGATGTGGCTAAAACATGTGCACAAAATTGCTGCAGAATCGGTTCAATGTGCTGCTAATCCCTCGTTTCCTTGTTCTTCCAGACTTCCAGTAACCCCGCCTTGCAAGGCAATGGACAGCCCTGCCGGAATGAGTTCACTACTTGAGCTTCGCAATCAGTGTCCTCCGGTGAAATTGCTTCCATGAGTTTCATTCTCCGGTGTCTCTGAACTGTCTTTTTTCCCCCGCTTCCCCTTTTGAGTGACCTCTTGTACTTCACCCTAACTTGATCAATGCCTTGCATCGTTCATTGAAACACGACAAAGGCCAAACAACATTAGTGACCTCCTGGGGTTCGTGTGTCCATAGCCGTGTCTGTCCTGTGTCTGTTCCGGCATGAAAAAAGGGCGGAATCTTTACACAACGTGAGTGTTAATGTGAAGGTGAACGTGATACAGGGGTTGACATTGGAGACAGTTAACAACGGAGTACGCTTAGAAGCTAAGGTTCTCAGGGTCGTCGCATTAACTTCGGACGCCTTCTCACGTCTCCAGGCTGAATGGGAACATGTTCTTTCTCTCGTTGGGGTAGTTCGCATGGGCCGAGCAATGTGCTCTTAGGTAAAGGAAGCAAGCATGCAGGAAGGATCTCATCCTCATCTTGCCACGGGAAATTTTTTAAGGATGATGGTATCATCGTCCGACAAAGCAAGCATTTCTCTATGGATTGAGTGAGAGTGGTTTTGGCTATACCGCACTTGATCGTGGTTCATTCAAATGCCCTAAGGTCAACCGCTCGGGTTGGTCCCAGTGGCCACCCTTCCCAGTTCCCACTTAGAAAGGGGGAGGTTGGGAGTTCGATTCCCCACCTTCTCGGGGGGCTAGAGTGGGGACATGTGAATGATGGAATAGGTTTTCATAACCTGCGCAATGCGCACAACACATAACATACAAAGTAGCTTGTAAAATAGAAATATGATAGAATCAGATCCCAAAAAAAAATTGCCCCAAAGTCTTTCTCCCATGTTTTTCCTTATTAGAATAAGCACTTGGTTAAGAGCCCCATAAGCCAAATAAGCCTCCTGCTAAATTCTTTTCCTAATGCTGCTCTTTTTACCGAAATTGGATATTTCTTACTAACGATGTGATCTTTAGCTACTATGCTCTCGGAACAGATCGTGTCCTTGCATTTTATTATTATTAGACCACCAATGTTTAATCTCAATTGCGAGGGGAAAATGGCTACCGGCAGGTGAGATTGAACGTGGGTGATTCGACGGTCACATAATATGTAAAGTCATGATGTCCTTGCAAATTGTTTGTCTGCACTCAAAATCATATGGACTTAACTAGCATAAATCATTAGATCACGTGGGTTTAACGCGAGGCTGAACTCATCCAATCAACGGCAGTTGTGAACCAGGGTCACATGATCCGGATTTAGGCAATAAGGCTGCGTATGGTAACCATTCTGTTCCGGAAAAATGATTCTAATTAAAATGATTTTTTCTGATTCTGTTCCTGAATGAGTTTTAGAGAATCAGAACGCGTTTGATAATTGCCCAAAATTTCTGTTCCTAGAATAGAAACGCGTTTGATAACTGCACAAAATTTCTATTTTAAAAAGCTGTTTCTCTTCCTAAATTTTTTCGTTTAAGTCAAATAATTATGTAGTTACTTTGTAAAATTTCATCCTAAATTGAAGACTAATTTCCAATGCACACTAAAATAATTTAAAATACATTTTTTTTAGCATGTCATAAATGAAACACAAATTTTAATGCATGACGTTTGAAGTTCAATTGAAGCATGAGATAATTCCCATATTAAGAACTCATTTTTTTCTTTAAATGTTGCTTTGTCCAAAATACATACAAACATAGCAGCTGAATAACCAAATTATCCACTGACCAAAAAAAAAAAAAAATCAAATTATCCTCCTTGATATGAAGTACAAGTCCTTCACTATCATTTTGTAGCTTCTGTCCTAAATCCAAGTGGGTGTTTGGCTCCAGCTCCACATGCAGATGGTCACATTTTATGATGCACGGCTACGAGTATATATGTTATCATCCGCATGTTGGATGCCCTCATCTTCTGCGACATTTTTTTGCAGAAGAGTGAAATCTATGAAATCTAGGAAATTTAGGCCCAAATTTATGAAAATGAGGTCAAACTAGCCTAATCTAAGCTTCTTCTATTTTTAGGGATTTTCTAAATTTTTTGTGATTTTTTAAAAAATTCCAATTTTTTCCATTTTTTGTATTAGGTTGAGAGAAAAGTGACGAGAGAACCGAAAGGAAAAAGTGAGAGATGTGAGACTTCATTTTGTTTTGTGATTCTCAAAAGTGATTCTTTTTTCCATAATCAATTTTTTTTTTGTTCTGGATTTTGCTCTAAAACTGATTCTAATTCTCTAAAACCGATTCTGGGAATAGAATCAGAATCAGAATTATTTGAGTTACCAAACATGATTCTCATTCTTTACTGTTCCGGAGAACAGAATCACAGAATGAGAATGGTTACCATACAGGCCCTAATTTTCCCTTGGACCCGTGGGGCGGCGTATGTTTCAACGAAGCAGCATCCGGAATTCATGACTACGATGTTGCCGGAAAGGTGTGAATAGAAACTCCTTCTTAGTAAGGACAACGTTATTCTTCACAATTGTTTCCAAGTGATTTTTTTTTTGTTCGTCAGAGTTTCCAAGTGATTATCTTCTTCTTTTTTTGTAATATTTCTCTTTGTGGGGGCCATAAGGGACTTTGTGATTATGCATGTTTGATTCCGAATCATTACTCTCGATTCTTTGTTTGACCTTTGATCTCTTTTTAATCACCCACGATTAACTGCTAACTTCTAGCTGAAATTACAGCCAAAATAAATTTTATAAAAATAAAAAAAAAAAAACACTGCCAGCCGAAAACGAGTGAGGACAGTAAATCTAAACTGGCGAAAATAAATACAAAAAAAAAAAAAGCAAAAAAAAAAAAACAAAAAAAGAGAGAGATGACAAACTTGCTTGTTTTCTAAACGGCTCGTCGTAGAAGTCCAAGCGATGACAAACTTGCTTGGTGTGGAAGCGAACGACGCGCTGCCTCGCTTCCTTCCCCGCGACGCAGTGTCTCTCTCTTCATCAACGAATCTTGAATTTCAATCAAAATCCCAAATTCATCCCGCCATTTTCCTGGCAATTCCCCAAACTATCCCCGCTCCCTAGCCAACCACCCCTGACATCCACCGGGACAAGACCGTCAATTGAGCTAACGGGATTAAAAAAAAAAATCGGAATTGTTTCTTTTAAAAATTGCGAAGCCACCCGTCATTCTTTAAAACTCAGACCACCACCACCACCGTCATCGTCGTCACCGCCGCCTCCATGGCCACTCTCTCCGCCATCTCCTCCCCTCCGTGGCCGAACCCTCGGTCGGCCCCCAATTCCGACGACTTCCTCCCACAATCGGACCCCTCCGACCTCTCCCAAACCATAGACTCCCTCTCTCTAATCCCCGACGACGACCCCCACCACCAAAACCCTAGCCCCGACCCCGACCCCGTCTCCGCCCCGGCCAATCCCGCCCCCTCGCCGACCGCCCCGCCTGGCCCTCCTCCCAATCTCCTCCACCTCTCCTTCAACCAGGACCACACCTGCTTCGCCGCCGGGACCAGCCACGGCTTCCGCATCTACAACTGCGAGCCGTTCCGCGAGATCTTCCGCCGCGACTTCGGTGCGGGCAGCGGGAGCGGCGGTATTGGAGTGTTGGAGATGCTCTTCCGCTGCAACATCCTCGCCCTCGTTGGCGGCGGGCCGGCCCCTCAGTACGCGCCCACCAAGGTCATGATCTGGGACGACCACCAGTCGCGGTGCATAGGTGACCTCACGTTCCGGGCCGAGGTGCGGTCGGTGCGGCTGCGGCGGGACCGGATAGTGGTGGTCCTGGAGCAGACAGTTTTCGTGTACAACTTCGCGGACATGAAGCTGTTGCACCAGATTGAGACGATCGCCAACCCCAAGGGGCTCTGCGTCGTGTCACAGACCGCAGGGTCGCTCGTGCTGGTCTGCCCTGGGCTCCAGAAGGGGCAGGTGAGGATCGAGCATTACGCCTCAAAGAGGACCAAATTCATCATGGCCCACGATTCACGGATCGCGTGCTTCACGCTCTCTCAGGACGGCAAGTTCCTGGCTACGGCAAGCACAAAAGGGACTCTCATTAGGGTCTTTAATGCAGGTGATGGCACTCTGTTGCAGGAGGTAAGTTGTCTTGATTGAGGAATTAGTCTATGTGGAAATGGAATGAGGTTTGTGCATTTTATTGTAGCTAAATTGAGGTGTTCAATGCCCTTTGTTGAGCTGGGAAACGAGTGAATTGGAAGAACATTTAAATTGTCAAATGACCTGCTCCTTTTAAATATTACAGCAAAACATGGCTTTGAAATCTGGAAAATGACTTTGGTGAATAAAACTATTAGACTGTCATGATTAGATTGTATGGGGGTTTATGCAGTGAGTAGTGTTTTGTTTCTTAGGAGCTGGTTACTTGTAAATAACATCTACCATGTTGTGTAAACCTCTATTTCTTCTTGTCTTTGCTTAATTTTGTTGGACTACACTGTATAACTCATATTCCCATTAGTCTCATAGTGTTGCCAATGCGAATCATAGTTTATAATCTTGAACCCTTTTCCGTGTGGATGATTTTTCCTGGACCTTTTTATTTGAGAGTTAGATTGGAACATTAGATGTCACGATGCTGACTTGTAGGTTACATTGGTTGTGAGTCCACCGTGTTAAGACACATGGAGTGTTGAGGCAAATCAGTTGTTTGCTGGTAAGATGTAGTGTTACCTACGTGCTGTTTCTACCATTGACAGCCAGGTACTGCAGTTGATCTTCATTTTTTTTCCCTTACGGACAGTTGGCTCTAGGTTGAGTCCTTGTTATGTCTCATATCGCGTTGGTCAAATTAAAGAATGTTCGGTTGTGTTTGAAAAGTTTCCGTTGGCTCAATTTTTTGGATCATGGACCAATCCACACGGAAGTTTAATGTGTGAAGCCTCTGGACACTTTTTCAAAGCTTTTTGCTTATAGAAAAAGACGAGCACTTTTGACGCAATTGCACTTGTTGTCAATTTCATTGTGGCCATCACTTGTTGGCATTTCACAGGTAGAAATTGGGTTGATGTTGTCGGTGCTAAATTTAATTCCTCTTTAAGTTAGCTTCTGGATTTTGATTCTTTATGTATGACGGCATAAGTAGTCTAAGTCATCCTAGTATGGTTTTCATCCAGCCTCAAAATTTTTATAGTGCTGCTAATTCATTATATCGAAGTATAAACTTATAGTCATATAGCATGTTCTGTTTGGCTTCTTTTTCATTTTTTTGTTAGCTTGACTATTCTTCTGAAAGATGTGAATGGATCCAATTGTAATTAGTTTTTGTCGTGATTCTGAAACATATTGATGATTCCAAGCAACAAAAACATATGCAGGTGAGAAGAGGTGCGGATAGAGCGGAAATCCATAGCTTGGCTTTCTCATCAACTGCACAGTGGCTAGCAGTTTCAAGTGACAAGGGTACTGTCCATGTTTTCGGCCTTAAAGTCAACTCAGGATCCACAGGCAATGATGCTTCTGGAAGTGCATCCGATTCTAGTTCTGCTGTTACATCATCAAATTCATCTCTCTCGTTTATTAGAGGTAAAATGCCTCCTGTAGACAACCGACCTGCGTGCTATCACTAAGTTTTAATATCATGGTGAATAATTAAGCAGATTGCTACTCGTTCATTTTCTGATGTTTTTGGATGTTCATATAGCATTTTGATAATATGTTTGAGCCGAGCTACTGAAAATTGTCCTCCAGAAGGACACCATTTATCGATGATCATCATACTTGCAATCTGCTTTACTCTTGCTTCAACATAGATTCTTGTTGAATGTCTTCTGATGCAGAAATAATTGACATTTTATCACCTTTTTAGGGTCATGGATGTCATAGAAGCCTTGTTATCGCCAGGGAATCACTTGCAATAAGTTGGCTAACCTTGAGGTTTAGGATATGTTTTCACTGCTGATGTTTCTTGCTAAGGTTTATGTAACATTGAAATTCAATCTAATACATCCCACCTCATTAGAAAATGCCATGAATAAAGTTATACAGCTTCATTGACGCATTAATTAAATCTAGTAGTCATCTGGAGGACTCTGGCCAAATAGAATGGATTCATGAGAAGTTTTTGTCTTATGAGACACCATATCTGGTCTCATCCCATCATTTCTGTATGTCCTGAGAGTCTTCAGTGCACAACAATGTGTAGTTTTGAGAGCCGTAGGTATAGTGTATTAGGAATCGGATTTTTGTCGTGTCTATGTTCATCTATTGATAATAACTTTGCTTCTTACTGCATTTTCACCGAGTCGGTTTTAAATGTGAATTTTCTTGTGCAGGAGTTTTGCCTAAATATTTTAGCTCAGAGTGGTCTGTGGCTCAGTATCACTTGCGTGAAGGGTCTCCACATATTGTTGCTTTCGGTCATGAGAAGAACACGGTTGTCATTCTTGGAATTGATGGAAGGTACTTCCATATTATTGCCTTGCATGAAGAGATGCCATATATTGATGAAAACGTCTGCGAGTTTGGTTTGGATCTCCATGTTCTTACCCCAGTTTGCAGCTTTTCCTCTCTCTAGCACCACTTCCTATTGAGAAGTGGCAAGGTGCTGCTAGATAACACTGAGCATCTGACTAGCTACTTTCTTTCATCCATCATCATCATCATCATCTCTCTCTCTCTCTCTGAACTTTATATGAAAGGCCATATATTGAATTGGTTCTCAATCAACCTCGGGTTGAATTTGTTTGCAGCTTATATCGATGTCAATTCGATCAAGTAACTGGTGGAGAGATGACCCAGTTGGACCACCACAACTTTCTGGAATCCCAAGCCTCGTGATGACTCCTTCCCGGACTTTTTCTCTGCTCTGTATCGTGTAAGTTTTTGAATGTCCCTATATAGAACTTTATTGTACCTCATGTAAATGCTAGGGTATTGTGTAAAGTTGGCATGTGATCTCACTTTGTCCGGAGAGAATCGATGTAAAGCTGAAAAAACAGAAAAAAAAATGTTCCGCGCTTCCTCGATTTCTTCCCTACTCATGCAATTCCAGCCGACCAATGCGAAACGAATTCGCTGTAATTATCCACAGCATCATCGTCTGAATCCGAAGAACATAGTTCTGGGGCTTGTGTTGAAGTTGATTCATGGAGCACTCGAGAACAAAAGGAAGAGCAGGATATGCGAAATCTGCATCCTCTCCCCTTTTGACATGCGAAAGATGGATGGACAACATGCAGGGGACAGATACGAACTGGATTTTGGATTGTGGATTTGCTTTTGAATTATTCAAAAGATGCCCCCCGTCCGACATCTTTTGTCGCTCTGACCACATGTGGTCCAAACCACAATTTGAAAAATGGGATTCGTAAGTCAGCTTCTCGAGAGCATTTTCTTGAATTTTTCATATAAATTATTTCATCGACTTTTAAGATTAGCTTTCAATATGGTATCACGTGGGCACACATACAATCAATTCTGAATCGTTGTTATTGAGGGTCTCCGGTCTAGCCTAGTAACGATTTCGTGTTTGAATCGAGCCTTTAGGCCTGCGGCATCTACTACCTTGCTTCAAAATAGATGTCGCCCCTGCTAAAGAAAAAAAATAAGGGTAATTGAAATTGAGAATTTAATTTTTTTCTTCCCAACTCTTTCATTGATGAGGTTTCATAGCTTTGTCAAATTAACTGATTAAGCATGTGTCACACGGTCCTTCACATTCGACATGGTAGAGAACCTTCGAGTGCTTTAAACAGTTCATTTTTTACTATGGTTAAATCGCGATCTTCATCTCGACCCTTTTTCGAAGTCCTTTTCATTCACTCAGGAAGCAATCGGAGAGCCGGTGCCGTGCGCACGCTGCCGACGGAACCGTAACGATTCCTGCGAAATCTCCTACGCTCGACTCCGTTTCATTTTCCTCCACATTTTTCGTGCTCCAATTTTGTTTTGTTTTTTTGGCCCAAAAAAAGGGTACCCTTTACAGGTATTCTTTTTTATTTTTTGTTTAAAAAAAGGGCAAAGTACAAACAAATCCGAGGGTTCATTCAGACACGATGCACAAAAAACCTGCAGTTGTATTATGTCACGTTACATAATAATCTCAGACGTGGGTGTCGTGTACGCATTCTGAGGCAAACCCAATGTCCGGATCTCAAGACGATTCGTGAAAGTCTCTAAAAACATCAGATCACCGCACTGAAATTTGTGGTTTGATTTGACTGATTATTATTTACTCGCTCCTTTCTAGAAAAACAAAAAATGAAATAAAAGAAGAAGTTAATATTAAATTATTACAGTGAACAGCCTCGGCTCTCTCCATCAATCGAGAATCTGATATCTCCTCATCCAAGAAATTTATTTTAAAAAAAAAAAAAGTGTTTACCAAATGAGTTGTCCAACATCATTATTTCCCTATGAACAGAGAGTGGTGGTCTATCTAACTTAGGAAGGACATCGGCCCACACGATAGGTTGATGTCAGAAGCTTCATTGACAAACCAAACGCTTCATTAGCCACCTAGTTAAAATTAATCCCCGCAACTTGATAATTGTAGATATGGTAGCATATGAGCTTCACATGTAAACCTTCGAGTTGGCCGCCTCGAAAATTTCAAACCCGCGTACTTATTTCGATTGATACGTATAATTTGATGATGCGATTACTTATCTGAGCCCTTATCTTTTAGCCATAGGGACCAACACGAGGCATTCGCTGGTTGGCCAAGTCGCTCTGATGTGAGCAGTGCGGAGTTCCCCTTTCACACGTCCTCGAAGTCGCCTTCCGAGGAGCGCGACAAGAACGAACACCGATAGCGGAACTAGGGTTAATAACCTTGTGAAGAAGCTCAATTTCGGAAGGAATTACGACCATAGAAATAAACATGGTTACATTTTGACGCAGCCCGAGGAAAAGATACTCTAGTAAGAAATAAACGGAAAAATCGAAATCGGACTATTTGAACAATGTCTTTGAGTCGATGCATATGGTGATTGGGGGGGGGGGGGGGGGGGGCTAATCTACATTTAACCTCCCCATTCAAGACCAAGCTTAGATGAAACCACAAGTCAACTAGCTGAAAACCCTAGAAAAGAACAGGAACGAATGGTGATTATGTTCTTAATTAATGCTATACTCTATCGCTGCATCGGTAGTGCCATTTGTTCTCTGGGTCTGACAACGATTAATTTATATGGTCTTTGACCGTTCTATGAACAAATTAAAGCACATTCACCAACTATAGAGACCTAGATTAAGAGATTAAGGGCTGCATGAAGGCCTTTTTATGTTGGGATTATGTTCTTAATCTAGGGGTAGATTATGAATTCCGAAGTTCCATCCGAGCATTGGGATTCAGAGCGAAGCATGTGATGGACCAAAATTAAAACTACACTGCTGACTTTAATTATTTCCATATTTGCGAAGTTCAAAAGCTAGATACATACTAAATATATTTTTATATATAAGTTTGGCAAAGAAAAAGACTATACTATATAAATGCTTCGTAATTAGCGAACGGCGCAGATATAAAAAAGAGAGGGTTATTCAGAAACTGGACCTCCAAGTTTTGGTTAACCCAATGGAACCGGTTGGAGCAACCGGAACTTGCTGACCACGGGTCCATTAATTCACTATTTAATTTTGTTTTGTCTCAAGAAAAAATAATTCCACCATACCCCTTTGCATGTCTTCCTTTTTGACTTTGTTTGGATGTGTAGCTTTCGTGTAATTGACCAAACATTGTTGTTGTCGCAGTAGAGGCTCAACATGTTGTCAAAAGGAGTTGAAACTAAGAATGTCAGAAATTCTATATAATTCGATATATAACAATGAAGATTACATCAGCCTACTTACAAGCTTTATGAGATCACTATCTAGGTATATCAAATAAATAGAAAGGCCATATCAATCAAGGATATGCAATATCAAATGAGATATATGCATAATCCCGAATGATACGTAGAATCAGATAAAATATCATAAATATCTCTAGAATATACCTCAATATCCTTAACAAAAGGAATAAAAGAGAAATGAGGACATTGAAAAATGAAACTAAAGATTGCTTTTATTCAGTCCTAAACTTATTATAAGGGTATCAATCCATTCCTAATTTTTTTTTTCATTTTGACGATATAGTCCTAAACTTTTTTATAAAAATTTCAAGGTGGTCTTTTCTGACTAATTGCCACTGGAACTCGCTGACGCGTTGATCCACAAGTTATCCATGTCAGCATGCCTCATAGGATGGTCGGCGACGACGAGAAGCCACGTTGACGACTTCCGACAAAAGTCGACGGGAAGAACTATATTAGAATTTCGTGCAGAGGCTTAATTTAGGACCGAATTGGCTTCCATACAACAATAGGTTTATATGACTGTCTGGTAACTACCCCTTTGCTAATCTTCTCTCTCTTATGAGCACGTTCACACGCCTTACAAGTTAAGCAGGAGGATCCCGTGTTGGCTGTTTTTCAATAATAAGAAAGGAGGTGGGACTATTTCGTGAAGAGGACGAAAAAGGGTACTTCATTTTTCCCACAAAGTTATATTAGTAAAACCATCTACATAAGCCCAAAGTACAAAAATGGGTTGGGGTAGGTTTAGAAAAAACATGCAACTTCTAACTACCTACTCTTCCTTTATTGAATATTATGGTGCTTACCAATCACTTCTAGTCCAGAAAATAAGCTCGAGATACTCGCTTTCGGCCGGCCCACCAATAAGAACACGAATGACATAATAGTCCTCGGACTTTCTTAATTTGCTCGATGCGGCCCTTGGAACTGTCGGTAAATGTTCGGTGCAGCACTTCCAGGACTTCATTTGTTGCCTGAGCGAAACGAGTTAATATCGGTTTATACGAAACTCTGGTGAATTCATCTGATAACCCAGGAGGAACAATCTAAAGTTGTATTTGTTCCGACGAAGTATATACATTATGTAAAGGGTAGGACGAACGATGGGATCGGTCCAATCCTTGTCGCGGTCAGAAAGTTTTGCAGTACGAGACACAAAATGTTGCATGTGTGCACTGTAAAAAGTCCAGCTCTTCACATGCATCGTGTCTGCATAAGATGGCGTCTGAAAGCACTACAATGCCCCACAAAGACTTTTTTTTCGCGTATATAAAGGGCTTCGTCGCTCTTCGCTCTTCGCTCTTCACCCTTCTTCGTCTTCTTCGCTCTGAAATCACCTCTCTCTCTCTCTCTCTCTCTCTCTCTCTAGCAGAGCGTGAGAAAAAATGGGAGTGAAGCTGTACGGGCACCCGATGTCGTCGTGCACGGTGAGGGTGATGGCGTGCCTCTACGAGAAAGGGGTCGAGTTCGAGCTCGTCCCGGTCAACATGTTCGCCGGCGAGCAGAAGGCGCCGGATTTCCTCGCCAAGAATGTACAGAGAAGACTTGGCGATGATTCTTATCGACTCTCTACTGTGTTGCTGCTTAGTGTGTCCTCTCTTTCTGGGTTGTTTCTGTTGATCATTGCTCTTCTTCTGCTTTTGATTGCAGCCTTTCGGGAAGGTTCCGGTCCTGGAAGATGGCGATCTCACCATTTTCGGTCAGTTTTTCATGCTCATGCTCATAATATTTTGGGCTAGTTTGTGGTCTTACCCTCTCTCATTTCTCTTGTATCAGAATCAAGAGCAATTACAGAGTACATATGCAAGAAGTACAACGCCGCCGGCACCGACGACCTCCTCCGCTCCGGCAGCCCAGAGGAGTCCATCGCCGTCCGCGTGTGGGCCGAGGTCGAGTCCCACCACTTCCAGCCGGTGATGTCGCCGATCATCTACCAGCACTTCGTGGCCCCGCTCCAGGGCAAGGCGCCGGACCAGGCCCTCATCGACGACCAACTCGAGAAGCTCGCCGGGGTCCTCGACGTGTACGAGGCGAGGCTGGCCAAGGCCAAGTTCCTCGCCGGCGACTTCTTCTCCCTCGCCGACCTGCACCACTTCCCCTACATGTTCTACTTCATGAAGACGCCGTGGGCGGCGGGGGCGGTGGCCAGCCGCGCCCGCGTGAAGGCGTGGTGGGAGGAGATGTCCGGGCGGGCGGCGCTCAAGAAGGTGGCCGAGGGCATGAAGTTCGGCGAGGATAAGAAGTGAAGTGAAGTGGAGAAGACGAGAGAGAGAGAGAGAGAGAGAGAGAGAGAGAGAGAAATGAATGTCGTGCAAAAATGTCTGCTTTTGCTTTTGATTCAGTGGAGTGTTATAGGCTAATGAGAAGGTGTTTGTCTGAACTTATTCCCCAAATCCATTTTCCATCAAGCTTGCAAACGTTGGTTGCCAAGAATGACCTGAGAGCAACCCTCTCAATCCCTTTCGGCAACAAGAACATGAAACTTTGGACGCTAGACAATAGTCCAAGCGCGGCTCACTCATGCACACCAAATAATTCGGCCATTAGACAAAAGGAATTTCGAAATTTGGTCGGTAGGAACTTCTCAAGACCAAAACTTTTGGTGATCAGTGGCGGCAGTGATCGCAGTTGAAGGTGGGTCGATGAGGGTTCGTCGCCGGCGGCAGCAACACTTTGCTGCGGCGGCGGCTGCTCACCGGAAAGGACGACGGGGGAAAGTAAATAAGACTATGTCGACTAACCCTTCACTTCCCTCCCTCTCTCTCTCTCTCTCTCTCTCTCTCTCTCTCTCTAAGTCTCTGCAGGTGCAGGTGCCATGGCCGCATTATCAGCTGCAAGCTTTATGCTTGCAAGTCAGAGAAAGCAACAATTTCGTTCGCCGTACTACTGAGAAACAGGGGAAAAAGGGGAAAGCTCTGTGTATGCGCAGAAGTAAATTTCGCGCTGCACGTGTAGCTGCTTGCCAGTCAAAGCTGCAGAACAGAAATTGAATAATCTTCGGATCATATTCACTTGAAGATCAATTCTCACTCGTCGGGAAGAACTAAGCAGACAAAAATATACGTGCAATGTGAAATTTAAAATTTTAATTTATTCAATAATATTTTTGAATTATTGATAAATATTTAATATAGTTCTTATTATCGTTCAAAATAACAAATCAAATGTTATTTAATGACGTGAATTATTATATGCCGTGTTTGATTTTTTTAAATCATGAGTCAATATGTCCATTTTTTTATACACTAGCTTTGGAAATTGAAAAAAAAAAAAAATTAAGGCGCTAACATCTTACGTGGATAATGAGCGTGTAACTTTTTTTTTGTCCACCATTCAAATTTAACTTATTCAAAGGTGCATCAGTAAATTTCATTAAACTTGAATTAACGTAAAGAAGATATTGAATATTTTCGTATAGTTTATGGTTTAGATCGGACATTTATCAATACTTTAGAGTCACATTAAATAAGTTAAAAGTTGAGGGATCGGTCAAAATTCACGAGCCATTTATGTCATTTTCTCAATTAAGAACTAGTTTTTTTTTCTTTTCAGTTGATACACAAACTTTTTTTTTAACAATTTTGCTTATCGAAATGCAAAAGAGAATTTTTTAATCCTTTTCTGCCAAATCACGTGACAGTCCACTTTTTTTATGAGCCGACAGAGACATAAGGAGGGAAAGATGATGATGTGGTGTGGGATCCCCCTTTAGAACCCGTTTGTTCTCCTTTCTAGAGTTTCCCACGTTTTAGAAAGCGATTATTGACTTTCGCCTGAAAATAAGAAAGAGTTTTTCTCCGTTTATTTCTCTAAAAATGTTACATTTTTAAAAATATTTTTCACGAAATATTTTTCAAAAAAAATGACGATATTTTTTAGTATTTAGCTGAAACCTGAAAATGAACTGAAAAATATTTTTCGCGATTTGGTATGAAAAATTTCATTTGATTTTATGTGTGGTTATGTAGTCAAAAATTGCTGATGTGGACCCGATGTCTTGGCCGGAGCCAACGTGGAACATAAAATCAATTTTTTTGAATTTTTTTAAATAATTTTTTACATCCTTCCGTTAGATATGAACAGATTTGATAAATATTGATAACTCTCGGATGGAGTATTAGAACGGAAAAATCCATTAGATAATGAACTATTGGTTCTAAACCATCTCTGACGATGAATCAACAATTCGAAGTGCTTATATTTGTATCTTTTATCTTTTTCGTATTTTATGTTCTTTTTTGTATTTTCTTTCTACCTTTGCCGGTCACCGGCCACGGCGTCGGCCACAAGCGAGGCTTGGCCTCTCTTGAGGCGCGAGCTCACCCGACCCTCGACCTCGAGGGATCTGGGGAGGTGGAGCCTCGCTAGAGGCTGACAATGCTCGTCCCTCACCTATGGCCGGTGACCATTAGAAGAAGAAGAAAAAAAAGAAAAAAAATATATATTGAAAAAAAAAATCAAACATAAAAAAATATTTTAAAAAATTGGAAATATTTTTTAAAAATAGTTAAGAAGAAAAGGAATGTAAAGGAGTGTTAGGAAGAAAGATGAATGAAAATAGTTTCATCTTTTCTTGAAGGTATTTTTTTCATGGGTATAAAATGTTTTCCTTAACTAACTTATTTTTCGTAAATCGAAAAATTAGGCAAACATTTTTTTAGAAGTTATTTTTCGCAAAACAAACAGTGCCTTAAAATATAATTATTCTTGCAACAACCTCATCGAATCCGGCATATTGTGGCCATGGCCGCACTAGATCTGAGCTCACTGCCATGACCCAAATTTGGCATCTCACGTTGAGGGGAAGGGTCGATGATGATGATGATGATGGAGAGGAGAGTCGATTGTAGTGAAGGCCATGGCGGAGTTGGTGGTTGACAGTGATGGCGGACGGTGGTGTGTGGTGGAGGGGAGTTAGGAGCCTTTCGACGATGGAGGCTAGCCTTTGTGGAAGTGTTCGGTGGTTTGGAATTATGAAAATTGTCCAGAAAATTTTAAATCTATTGCACTTTTGCCAATTCAGTCCTAAATCTTTTAATTTTACCGATTGAGTCCTAAACATTTTCACCTTTGCCCAATTCAGTCCATCCAGCTAATTTTTTGTTGGAAATCACTGACGTGGACACCGGACGTCATACGTGGCAATTTTGAATAATATTTTAATACCTTTTCAAAAAATTTATTAATTGTTTCATTTGTTTTTTCTATTCTTTTCTTAGGGGCCGTCCCTCGCCGGCCACTGAGAAAAGAACAGGAAAAAAAAGAAAAGATTAATAGAGAATTAAAATATGTTAAAATATTATTAAAAATTGCCACATATGACGATTAAGGTCCATGTCAACGATTTCTTGCCAAAATTGATCGAATGGATTCAATTGGCCAAAAGTGAAAGGTTTAAGACTTAATTGGCAAAATGAAATGATTTAGTACTGAATTGACAAAAGTACGATAGGTTTATGACTTTTTTTGACAATTTTCCCTTTGGCATTCGCAAAAAGAGTCATATGGTCTTTTCAAAGCAGGAATTTTTGTCGAGAGGTAGCAAATCGTATTTATGTTTTTAGTCATCAGTAAAAAGTGAGGCATATATATATTTTTTTTTGTACTTTCCCAAAAAATATACCATCGAGAAATAAACTAATACACTAGAATTTATGTTTTTTTTCCTCGTCCTTTCTTTAAATCAGTTTCAAAACACGTGGAATCTAGATTTAATTGAACAGACTGGCTTTAAAGTATATAAGATAAGTTTAGGAAAAAGTATCAAAAAAATCCTAAATCTATTGTATTTGTACCAATTCAATCATAAAATTTTTAATTGGATCAATTTAGTCCTAATCCTTTTTGCATCGGTATCAATTCATTCTATCTACTCAATTTAGACTGAAAATCTTTGATGTGGATGTCGACTGTCCTACGTGGCACCACCAGCACTGACGTAGACTTTTTTTGTTATAATATTCTAATTTTTTTTTTGTTTTTTTAGTTTTTCCTTACTTTTTATTTCTTTCCCTTTTCTTTTTTCTAGTGGCCGGGGTGATGGCCGGTGAGGGCTGGCCTTACCTGGGCGAGCGCCAGTGAGGCCCCCCTTACTGGGCGTAGCCAGATTCGGCGAGGGGGGCCTCGCCTGCGCCCAAGCGCAATCTGGCGAGGTTGGCGACTAGCCATCGGCAAAAAGAAAAGGCAAAGGAGAAGAAATCAAAAAAATATAAAAAAAAATGTCCATGTTAGCGCCATCATTGCCACGTAGGATGGTAGGTGTCCACGTCAGCAGTTTCCAACCTAAATTGACTGGATGGACTAAATTGGTACCAACATATTTAGGACTGAACTGATCCAATTGAAAAGTTTATGATTGAATTGACACTAATATAATATGTTTAGGACTTTTTTTTTTTGGGTACTTTTCTCGTTTCTAAAGAATGACATAAGACTGTATGGAATGTCAATTGGCATGTTTGAACTAAGTTAAATTATTTATTTTCTTATTTTGAAAATTAATGTGCTGTAACATTTATACTTGTCAATATTAACTAAAAAAATCATAAAATAACCTATCTAACAAATTATTCCGATATAATATTTTAATAGATAAACTGTTTACAATCATCTATAATGTCACGAAGGGCTCAAGGACTTTCTTCTCGGCCCGTTAGGAAATCCACAAGTGATAAAGTTATCTTACTCCAACTCCAACTCCAACTCCAACTCCACGCTCAGATCACCATCTCTCCACGGATTGCAAGCAGAAGATCGGGAAAGCGAATCACTTAACATTTGAGAGAGAGTTGGGATTCAAAATTTTTCAAACCCCAAAAGAAATTTCGCCCAATTTTTTTCCCTTCCTCTCGTCAACAAATGATGTGACCCAATCCTGATCATTCACATGAAAATGAACGAGCTGATTTGAGCTTGGGCTTCCGCGAACCCAGCAACTAACGAGCCGCTCGAGTCGCGACAAATGCAAGCGACTGATCCCTCCACTACCCCCATCCGTCCACGAACAGTCTGTGTTCATCTTGAGGGAGCCTTTGGCCGGCGGTGTCCCACTGAGCAGGTGAGCCCCTTTTGTTGATTCTCTGGTTTCCGGTTGCTTGGTTCCATCCCATGAAATTCTTAATCCGTGCAAGAGTGTCGTCGACAATTGAGCCTGGGTCAGGCGGCCGACCCTTGAAGATACTGTTGTTTCGGCTCTTCCATATTTGCCACAGTACGCCTGCCACAAGCTCCCTCGAAGGCGTGTCAAGATTTGCATCAAAAAAATTTCGGTAACCCATCTATCCATTCTGGTAATGTTGAGAGGATCGATCTTGATGTTGAGTCTTGAGTCTGACCAAACCATGCTTGTCCATTTGCAGAGAAGGAGCAGGTGGTCTATGGTCTCTGAGTTGTGTGAGCACAACGGGCAAATAGGGTCAGGTAAAACCTTCCTCCTATACAAGTTTTCTCGCGTTGGTAACGCATTCTGGCATATTCTCCAAAGGAAGAGTCGTATTTTCCGGGGGGGAGTTTAGCTTCCAGATTCTGGTCCGTAGTGATTTTGTGGGGCTGAAAGGATGTTGATGCTTGATCTGTGTTGGGATTAGCGACCTTGGAGCACTACCTGTTATATCCACTCTTCACCATATAGGAACCTGACTTATTCCCGGTCCAAACTAGTCTATCCGCCCTCAGGTTGAGACTAATTGGAATTGATAGGATCTCATTCACTATACGGTCTTCGAAGAGGTCGTGTAGCTTTTGTTCATTCCACACTTTGGATTCCTGGTTAATAAGTTCAGCTACTAATATAGGATCTTCCCTATTTGCTGGACCCCCGATCAAACCAGTTGATAGCAATTTGTCTTCTCGGATATTGATTGATTTGCCATCTCCTACCATCCATTTAACGTCAGGAAAAATTACCTCTCTACCCATTAACAAACTTTGCCAACCCCACGACGGCCAAGATCCTTTACCCGCACTCCCAAAGTCACATCTAGGGAAGTAAATTCCTTTGAGAACTTTACTCCATAAGGCTGTGGGACATTGTGATTGTCTCCAAGCCTGTTTGCCCGACATGGCTTTGTTAAAGGTGATTAAGTCTTTGAAACCAAGCCCCCCTCCATCCTTCCTTGTTTTCAGCACATCCCAATTCTTCCATTGACTCTTCACCACTCTCCAACCCTCGTCTTCTCCCTTGTCTTCTCCTTTGAGACCTTTGAACTTACAGGTGACTGTAATCCCTTTTGTTTTGCTTCCCCTTTTTCCTGGTTTGGTTATATCCGACTCAGATAAGCTTTGTGATCTCTCATATCTTGCAGATTTTAGCTTGGCATTATCAAGAATATCGTCCCTTTTGATAGTTTGAGTTAATGTGGGGGCGAAATCCCTGAACATTTGATGTTTGACCTTTATTTTGCAAATTCTGTTTAGAATGTTAAGATTTTCCAATTCCTTCTTGGTTCACGACAACTTATTGTTTCATTAGTTAGCTTTGACCCATAAGTGTAGATAAATATCCCGCTCTTTCGAAGTAAATTCAATGACGAAATGCAGATCATGTCCAGAGAGCCAAAAGGTTTCCTGACATTGCTTGGATTCGGGTCTTTGAAGTAATTTGATAGTATGTTGAAGAATTGAGGATATCGCTAGAATCTTCTGTGGAAATTTAGAGAGCAATGAATAATTGGACTCCAGATGCTGCTCAAATATGAGTTCTGAAGATGTAATTGAAGCAGCTAGAGTCAGAACGGATAACATCCTTGATTTTTATTTTTTTTTTCCGCCCCATTTTGCACTGGAATGAGATATGTCTCTGTTCTCACTACCACATCATGGGAGCCCCTATTTCTGCTATTATCCCGCATATAAGTCTGTGTGTCTACGTTATATTGGTCTTCTGATATTCAATAAACATACGGAAAATCAAAGCTTTTTGGTTTAGATGAATATGCAAATGAATGCTGCGTTTCTCTTTAATGATAGATCTTGGTGATTCTTATTAAAAGTCATATTCAATGTTTATCGTTGCCGACCTAACTGACTTGTTTTTTTTTATGAGATTAATTGTATGTAGAGGTTGTACCATTTAAGGTTTACATGTTGATGTTGATTTTGGTAATGAAGTGAGAATGACGAATATACCTTTTGTACTGGTTTGTAGTAGACAGATCGCGTCCCCACATTTCAGAGAGTTTGATCCGATAACTAGAGTAAAACAAGAAGAATGAGGATAGTCGGTCTGACTGGTGGAATTGCATCAGGGAAGAGTACAGTCTCCAACCATTTCAAGGCCCATGGTGTCCCTGTTGTTGATGCCGACATCGTTGCTCGTGTATTTTTTCCTTGATATTGCTTAAGTTATGATTATTGGTCCTATTGATTTCTTTGCCTAGTTATGATTCACTTTATATTCCTCAAGAATGTTCTCTTATTCTGGTCTGTTACAATGATCTTTGAAAAGGATGTTTTGAGAGTTTTCCTGAAGTTGATGACTGCAAATCAATCACGATATGTTGTGTCTAGAAATATGAAAGCAAGGGGATGGTAGATGGTTTATCTTATATTCGTCGAGTATGTTTCCTATTGATTTCTTCCCTTTTTTAAGAGAAATATGAAAAACGAGGGGACGTTCTAGGAGTTGGAATCTCCAACAAGGAGAAACATTGTGCAAATTTTGAGAGTGCTGTTCTTGGAAAGATATCAGTTTCTCGTTTTACTGGTAAATGATGCTTTTGTCATTGGCTAAATAGTTTCCATGTTAAGAAGCTTTGCATTTTGTTTTTGAGTGTCCCTCTACTTTAAGCTTCCGTGAATATCTATATACTCACGATTTCCCTTTATGAGATGATAGAGTGTGGCAACCTTAAACTGTGTCACTTTACACAACCTTAAATTGTGTGGATCCATGTAGTGAGGATGGCATCTTAAATTCCTTGTTGCGTTTGCAGGATGTATTAAAGAAAGGGACTGGTGGATGGAAAAAAGTTGTTGCCGCATTTGGGGAGGAGATTCTACAAGCTGATGGAGAAGTTGATAGGCCAAAGTTGGGCCAAATTGTCTTTTCTGATCCTGGAAAGCGTCAAGTTTTGAATAGGTAATGGTAAATCTGAACTAAACTTGCAGTACTAGTTCTAGATTCAAAATGGGGATCGAAGCATGCTGGACACAACAGCAAATTTACCTTGCATAAGTACAGATGCATAAGATTCTGCTCGACTAGTAAAATTTCTTGCTCTGATGAAACAGGGGACCAATTCTAATTCTTGAGTTCTTTTTAACACGTCATGGATGTAGTTGCTGTCCGTAATTTGTGATATCAGTCTGATAAATTTTGCATCTTCATTGCCTTGTTCATAGCTGAGTTATTCATTCTGAAGCCAGTAGCCATTTGCTTTTAATGACGCACCTTGGATTTTTTCATGTTTATCTGAATGATGCATTAACAGCTGCATCGAACTTCAAGATAAGAGACCTTCTAATCTTCTAGATGCTTTCTGTGCTTACTTATGTGTAGGCTGCTGGCTCCTTACATATCATCCGGCATCTTCAGAGAAATTTTGAAACTTTGGTTGAAAGGACATAAGGTTATTGTCCTTGACATCCCTTTATTGTTTGAGGCAAAGATGGATAAGTGGACAAAGCCCATTGTTGTTGTCTGGGTCGATCCAGAAACTCAGCTTCGACGGCTTATGGCGAGAGACAGAACAAACGAGGAAGATGCTAGGAACAGGATAAATGCTCAGATGCCGTTGGATTTGAAAAGGTCTAAGGCAGACATAGTAATTGACAACACTGGATCATTAGAGGACTTAAATGAGCAGTTCCAGAAGGTACTGTTCCAAGTCATGAGGCCCTTGACATGGACAGAATTTGCACTTTCTAGACAAGGAGCTTTGTTGGCTCTTCTCTCGATCACCGTCGGTGTTCTGGCATTCAGAAAAGCATCCTTGTAAAGGTGATTGTTATTCAAGCTACAATAGAATGTCCAACTTGTCAATTGCTATCTAATATCTGAAATTTATTGAAAATGTTTTTGGTGCTAAAGCAAATAACTCAAGAAAAAAATTGACTCATTTACAGTTGTACTTTTTCAGGAGTTCCCATCAGTTTTGCCTCTTTTTTTGTTTGATGATATCGCTTCTTCATCATAAAAAGGATGTACATGTTATCTGTGAGTACAGCAGCATACACACATTAATATGCAGATATATTGGACTCGTAGGTGATAGTTCTCGTGACTTGCTTATTATTTTCCTGTGAGTTTCTCTGTCAGGAAATAATCACAGACATAGCTCATAAATCTGAACACTGTTGCCTCTGATCAATCTACTCAAGTTTACATCTCCACTCTGTTCACAAGTTTCACTTGTTGCCAGATCCTGTTATTGAACTCATAGATTTGTGTCGACCCCCTGAGTGGGCATATCATTGCTTGATTTGTGTTCTGTCGGAGGTACTGATTAAGTCACCCTGAATGTTGCGGCTCCAAACCTCTCACAGATTGATGGCTAGATCTACTAGGCGTTTCATGGAACTAGAATTTTGTGTAAGAACTTGATCAACTCCTGGAAATAAACTTATAGGCAGCTTTAAAAGTAAATTAGACTGTTTGAAGTAGGTGTTTGGGGGTATATGTTCATTGAGGATTGCTTCCTTGAGTCTTTGTTGATTGTCAAAGAGATGTATATGCGTTCATTGTTTATTTGAAGCTTTTCTTGACTGAGGAAATAATTAGGAACGGTTCATCACCACAATTAGAAGTCCACGTCAGTGAGTATGTGGAATGCACTAATATCCCTATGCCTTTTCCTTTAATCAAGATGACTAATGGTTATCTCTATGAAGTGAAAAAGATTAAATTACCTGATTAATTTCGTATTAAAAGTTTGCTTAAGATAGGTTCAACTGCAATATCTTCTTTTTATATCAGTTACCGTATTATTTAACTCTGTTAGTGCCACTAAAAGTGGAAAACAATGAGTAGTTTAATTATTCTGAATCAGTGACAATCTTTGTCTTTTCCTTTCTCAAATACGTTCGTTGTCTTCTTTGTCTTCTTTGTCTGTGTTCATGCTTTTAGTTTTCTTTCCAGGATAGCTTGTCCTGGCAACCACAACCAGAGTTTTGTTCTTTGTTAGAGGAAAGCATTCTTGTTTATTATAACAGTGCAAGATGAACTTGGTCTTATGAAAGTAGTGTAGATTAATTACACTTGTATGATTCCGCATGTAATTTTAATGCCCGTCTAATTAAGTCAAGTAAGATATTTTCCAATACATTAGGTGTAGGATTTTATTTCAATAAGCACTTTCACCTCGATACTTTCGTGAAACGTCACGACTTGCCTCGATGGTTGTTTGTTTGTGAAAAGTTAAGAACTAATTACCCTTGTCGAAATTATCTCACTTCCTAAGTTCTACCCTTTTCATGATTTTGGAAACATTTTACTTGCTCATTTGTTACTTCTTGGACTCTCTTCTCCGTCCAGAGAAGAACGATAACACGAGTGATGCAGTCGTAATCCTCTATTTCTTGCGCTTTTTACTAGGTTCATTGATAAGTGAAAGTATAAAAGCCTATCTACACGGAGAAATTGTTACTCATCTCCAACCACATTGGTCGTTCATTCGATTGTGCTGTCTATTGTATACTGTTGTTTACATCATTGGCAAACCTAACAAAGAAAACCCATCTTTTGGTAGGTTATGCAGCAATCTGATTGTGCAATTACCTTGTTTGGTTGGATGCTGTTTTCTCTCTAAGGAGCTAAAAAGCATGATCCTATCAAGATTCAAGAGTAGAAACATATATTGTTGCATTGTCGTCATGGGTCAATGCTCAGTCCGTGAACAAGTTCCTTAGTGCAGAAGAAAAAAACAACGAGTGGCTTTGGATTTGCTGTCAAGTTGATGCCCTTTAATCTTTGAAAGTGGGAGCAAAAAGATCATTATTACCATCTTCATTTCCTCTTTTCATTTCGTGCACGTACTGATGTATTTTGGCTTCATGTGATGATTGTTCTTAGGATTTCTGGTGCCAAATCTCATCAAGAAAGTGAAGCCAAAGCAAATGGGGGCACTCACATAAAGCTATCATTTTTATGTTCAATGGCTGAAAAAGTAGAGAAGAAAAGACCAGCAACAGCACTCACCAGGCTATTGCCAATCGAAATATGTGTGAGATCAGTACTGGCTGACATACATTTCTAAAGTTGTAAAGCAAAGATCTTTTGGCTATGTTTTAACTAAGTTGGCCCAGTATTTGACCAATCATTTTGCTCTCAGAACCTTCCGGTTCTTGAGACCATCTTTGTTAATTTGACAGGTATGATAAAGAATCATAAGAATTCTGCAAGTTCTAAGACACATGGTAAGGAATGATTCCTCTGGACTATTCAAGAAGTATGCGACAATATTCTATCAAAGTGTCGTATGTATATCTTCTCTTTCTACTTCAAAAAAAAAAAAAAAAGTCATATCAATCAATGACAATGCCCCCCCCCCAAAAAAAAAAAAATAAAATAAAAAAACTGTTTTGGTTTTTATCATCGTAGTCATTTGATCATGGGAGTTCTGCTATAATGCCTACACATTTAATGGTTATGGTTACGTTGATCTACATCGATAGAGTCGGTCTTATGTTTTTCTAATTGCAATGTCACGTGTTTAATCAAACTGCTATTAGCCGACTTCAGTATGAAAGCATTGTGAACCAATGTTATCACTATATCACATAGGTCAAGAGAACCATAGAGAAGATACAAATCAAACAAACTCTCTTCCCATCCATAGAATTGTGACCTCCACTCGTTTGTATTACAAAAGAAAAAGAAGAAGAAGTAACATTCAAAACGAGCCCAAGAAGAAATCACTGAAAAGCAGGTCAAGGCCAAGGAAGTAAAAATTCATCTAGTGTAAGCTCTAGGCGGACCATATACAATTGCTCTCTCGACAGACCATTGGAGAAGATGAATTATCGACGAACGGCCTACTCGTGAAATTGATTCACCTATTTATGTAAAACGTCGCTTTTGCATAAATTTAATTAGAAAGTCCAACTCAAAAGCTTAAACTTATAAATAGAAAGAGACCCATCTCTATATATAGAGAGAGAGAGCAAGAATTTAAACCCCATAAATAAATAATGTCGGATAGTTTTGCAAATTCTACTAATAACCTAAGGAATGATATCGGTGTTGAGAGAACCTCTTTTGGCCTTACTTGTCTCACGTTCACGATTATACATCGCATGATTTCTTATGCGAGTCAACACGAGGAAATACTTTGACGACGACCTACAAAATCAACTCCGAGAGACTTTGCATCCAATGGATCTGAATCCATACCATTCAACGAGACAGGTTCACACAAAGACTTTTTCTTTACCTGATATATATATATATATCTGGTGGTATATATGCCTCATTATACATCTTTTTCTTACGACCTCTTTTTGGATATTTTAGAAATGTCTTCTCTCCCCCTCTCCTTTTAATTACCTCCTCACCATCTTCTTCTTCTTCTTAAGCTTGCAGAGCTCACCTCTCTCTCTCTCTCTTCACACGTGAAAGTCCACAACACAAGCAGAAAAGATGGCAACCAAAGGAGGGGATGGCATGCCAGGAGCCTTAAAATACCAGGTATCCTAATTTCATTCTGCGAACTGTATTTTCCGGCGAACTTCTTCGTTTGAATCTCTTCGTCTCTACCGGTTTGATGCAGACATGGACGTTGAAGGTCCCAATCCACTGTGAGGGCTGCAGCAGAAAAGTCAAGAGAGTTCTTCATAGCATCGATGGTACAGTGTTGTTACTTACTTGTTTCTAGTTTCTGCAGTAGGAAAGGGTACTCGCTAAACAAAATGAAAATTTCTTCTCCCTCAGGTGTATTCACGGTAAGCGTCAATTCGCAACAGCACAAGGTCGAGGTGACTGGTGATGTCGATTCCGAGATGCTGATCAAGAAGCTGACCAAATCAGGAAAACAGGCTGAGCTCTGGCCCGATCAGAAGGAGAAAAAATCCTCCGGCAAGTCCAAGAACAAGGACAACAAGCAAGAAAACCCCAGAGATTCCGAAGACGCCGGCGAAGAGGCTTCCAAAGATGCAGATGGAGCTGAAAGCGAGGACGACGACGACGGCGACGACGGGGAGAACCATGCGTCGGAAAACAAGGAGACGGGCGGCGCAACCAAGGAGGCTGGCGCTGCCGGAACCGGCGGCAAGAAGAAGAAGAAAAAGAAGAAAGGGAAAAAGAAGAACGACGGCGGCACCGGCGATGGGGCAGCCGCGGGCAACACTCCAGGGACGAGCTCGGGATTTGCTCCACCGATTACAGGCTCGATGAGCATGAACCCGTTCCCGTCCATCTACTATACGCCGCAGATGCACGGGATAAGCTACAACGCGGCCTACCCTAGCCCTAGCACCTCGTACTACGGCGCCTCTCCAATGCATGCGTATTCGTACTCTCATCCGGGGTCGGCGTACGCTCTCCCTCCACCGTCTAATCCGATCAAAAGCTACGTCGATGACGATCATGACTACGACGACGGCGGCGGGTGCTCAATCATGTGAAGCAATTAACATGTGAATTTGCTAGGGTAAAGGTTTTGTTTGAGGGAAATAAGCGTTGTAGAAGTTTATACGTATAGTTGGGGGATATGGTCGGAGAATAATGGAATATGGAGAGAGAAATTTAGGGTTTTATGGATGTGCTTTTGAAGGTAGGAACTCTTTAAGTTCACAAGTCTTGCTTTCTTCTCTTTTAATTAGGGTTTGCTCCGGAAGGTCAATGTTATGTAATATTTGCATGTTTTGCAGGAATATTGCTGGGTTTTTCTTTTCATCTCTTTCAATTTTTCTTGACTCACTCCCCAAAATTTTCCCATTATTAGGTACTCTCGAAAAATTAGGTGGGGTCCACCTAATGTAAAATGGTGTGAAAATGCATTGAACCCAAATATTTTAGCCCAAGCTATTCTTGGGAATTTTTTAGTAAATACATATCTTTTTCTTTGCTTTTTTTATTTATTTTACCTTTGTTATCTATTATTTTTTATATAAAAAATAAAGAAAAAGAGAAAGGAGGGGAGGGATAATAGATTGCTAAAGTGACCCTCACAATAAAGAACCTGATTTTATTGGCCAGGACATGCTGTGCATGCCTTTTTCCCTTTGGCCCCAAAAAGCAAAGAAATCTTCGTTTGTACCCACTAAAATGTTTTTTTGAAAGCACCAGAATTTCTCTGTGACTGATATATTTTAACCTTTTTCTCCAATTTTCCCACCTTTACACGAGGCATCCCTAAAAGTTGGGACCAACGAGAAATCATTCTTCAGCTTATTCCCAACAATAATCCTAATAAGTTCTATAATTGCTTACATGTAATTGTTAGAATTCGGCGCACAAATCACAAATCAAAAATAAAACGTAAAAGAGAAAAAGAGAAATCGACACAAAATGTATCTCGGTTCACCCTTAAACTAGGACTACGTCCACTAAAGGATTCCACTACAATTAGCACATTGCACCTCTCTGTTACATCCCTCAATTACAAGAGAAAGAAATATTATATTGGAGTAGCAATTCATGGTCTAAATTCAAACTCCCAATGAAAAAATATGGGTTCAAACTTTAAAAGTCATCGGGGAGGTTCAGGGGCGCTGCCCCCGCGACCCCCGCGCTTTCATGTCGATGAGGAGTATGAACCACACCCCAATAGTATTTGGATTAATTAATAAACAAATTGTTCGATAAAAATGATGAGGACTTATACTATATATGTCCGACGATGGTACATATATACGAATAGCTAGGAATGAAAATAACAATCTATCTGCAATATGAACTTATAGTTATCACTTTTTAAACTATGCTTGTGAAGATAACTTGTACATCATTAGTGTAAAGGGATAATGACACAAATGATCCTTAAACTTTGACAAATATGCAATGTAATCCTTGAACTTTTAATTTGACCAATATGGTCCCTAAACTTTTGCCCAATGTGCAATGTGGTCCCTAAATTTTTAATTTGACTAATATGGTCCTTGAACTTTTGGAACATGTTCAACTTAGTCCATGAACTATAGGAAAATGTTCAATGTAGTCCTTCCATTAATTCAAATTCAGGGACGACATTGGACTTTTTTTTTATAATTCAGGGACCAAGTTGAACATGTTCCAAAATTTTGGAGACCACATTGAATAAATTGATAGTTCAGGGATCACATTGTACATTGGGCTAAAGTTCGAGGACCATATTGGTGGAATTAAAAGTTCAGGGACCACATTACATATTGGGCCAAAGTTTAGGGACCATTTGTGTCATTTTTCTTGGTGTAAAAAATAAAAGTCCAGATTCATTATATAAAGAGAAAAGTAAACAAAATCTATATGAAATATCCACAAAGGACCACACGACCGCCTTTTGCGTACGCTTTACCCGGGGAGTAATTGCGGAATATTTTTTTTTTGGTCGAAATTTGCGGAATGTTCACCATGCATTGCATAACCCCCGTTTCATTTTATTTTCTAAGTTTACCGAAAGAGCGTCTGTATATTCTTCTTATCTTGTCATATATTCTCTGTCAATTTGTCTTTTGACTGGAATTTCAAAAAAAGGTGCATAATTTTGGCAACGCATACTTTATAGCCATTATATTTTTAGGAAAAATCGTATATGTGGGGATCATTTTTCTCATGGACAGGTCTATATAGCAGCGAGAGAAATAAAATTTGGTGGTCATATTAATTTTATACACCACGTCAATCACAAACTCTTCACGAAAAACTTATTTACGAAAAAAATGGACGTATTAACAAATAACAGTCGTTTACGAGGGAGAGGGAAAAAGGAAAAGAAACAGAAAAAAGGGCCACTTATGCCTTTATTTTCCTAATTAAACTTTTCGCGAACATTAAAGTACCTAAATATTACACCGGACTTTCATTAAATAGCTTAATCAAATTTTTAAAAAAGTTAACAATGGGCCCAAAATAATAAGACACGTTATCCGAGCACGAGTCCAAATCTTTTCATATCCTTATTTGCCTCATCAATTATATGTCTTCGTGCGTGTGCTCTTGAGACAAACTTCAACCAGCACTCGAGGTGGAGTGTTAAAATATTTAATGTAAAACCATGCATTAATTTAACAGCCCGAGACTTTTAGAATAGTTGGACGGTGGTCAAAAATATCAAATGAGCATGTGAAGGCGTTTCTCGTCGACAACACCTCCGAAATTTGTCGAACATAGTCCAAATAGGGTTCAAGTACATCAAGAAAATATCGTGCAAATTGGTACGGTTAAAGTTTAGATGAATGGAGACGCTAAATAGACACTGTTCATATAGCTCAAGGGCTAGGAGGAGAGGATATGATCGAGTGGAAAGCACACGAATCTCCTAGAAGTGCAGGGGCAATATATATATATTGCCCCTGCACTTCTAGGAGATTCGTGTGCTTTCCACTCGATCATATTCGAGCAGGCTCTCGGATCCGTGTTCAACTTAAGTACTAAAGTGATATATCATAGCATTTGAATACAGTTATAATTTAAGCTTTTAGATTAGACTTTTTGATATAGTATCAGAGTATAGTTTTCAATCCTCATATCCTATTAAGTTTATTTCACACGGACTAATATTTATAATACGATATAATAGTCTCGATCCAATTAATAGAATGGTGTGCACCAACTGTCAAGTCAACAGTATCATATTTCGATTCACAGAGATATTATGATTCCGATGAATTTCTACGGGATATGAAATCGCAAATGACTATGATGGGTTGGGTCGGAAAAAGGAAAGATTTAGACAGAGTTCGGTGGAACTTCAAAATAGCGGCGATGATCAACCCTAATTAAATCATATTTAAAAACTCAAGAAAGTGGATTTCTATCACTTCCAAATTCATTCATACAGTGGATTTCTCTTGACATGATGCATGTACTAACGTTTTCACACGCAACATTCCTAGACATGCCCTAAAAAGAGTTTAGGCAGTCCTCGGTAGACTAAAACCTAACTCACATGTACCGTCGAATGAAGCGGGTTTCGTGTGAAACCCGACTAATCTAGACGGGTCGGGTCAAATAAGGAAATTGATGGCGAATAACGGGTATGATGGGCTTTGAAGTGACTAGCCCACTTCACGCTCCGAGCCGGGTTGCTTATTGGGCCTGCGAAAGGCCCATTAATAAACAGGCGTCCATCCAATGGAAACGTTTGCTTCTATATTCATCTTCAAATAAACACAAAATCATCTGAAAAATCCCCAAAAAAAGTAATATCAAGACTTCGAGAGCCACTGATGCTGCAGATGATGATGATCTGCATCTGTTCATCTCTCTATCGCAACAGTCACTTCTCGTTCGCTCATCGAATGCGATTATATTTTAGAGACTTTTCTTAATTTTCTCTTTCTTTTTCATTTTTTTTGGCAATTGCCATTCCTCATTTGAGGCATTAAAGATTCTTCGGCAGGTAAAGCTTTTATTCGATCCCAAGATGTTCTTTTAACGTAGGAGGAATATTAAGTCCGCGTTGCATCAAGCTAAGATCAGAATCATTAGATGCCGAACGTGGGGAATTTCTCTCTTTTGTGAATTCTATGAAATTACTGTAGCCGATTAGTAGTGTAACGGTTTCAGGGTCGATCCAAATTCCCCCGGTAGCCTGGAACTTACCTGTCGAAATCAGTTCTCCAATTTTTGGAACCTAAAGCCCTACCATGCATACCTTAGAACCCGGAATCTACCCTATCACAGGTTCTAGGGCCGATTTCAGAGTCTAATCAGGTTCCACTTGTACTCTTAATTGAATAATTGCAATGAACTATCGCATTTAATGACTACCATTTGCTTCTACAATTCATTGATCACAACTCATGTTTAGACACACGAATAATATAAACCATTATTAATAAAGTAAAAAGTCTCAGTTATAGATATTGTCGAAAATTGAAGCTCAAACTAATGGTTCCAGATTACACACTCATCAGCGGATGCCGAGAAATACCGCAGGATCGCTCGAAAACACTAAACAAGAAAAACACAAAAACTTGTTTAACCTGAAACTTACCCATCGGAACTGGTTCTCCAATTTTTAGAACTTGAAATTGGATCCTAAATCGGTCCAGTTCTCCTGTTCCCGATTTTACTCAGAAACTATGCTCATTTTATGTATGTTTTTCTTTTTTAATTTTTTAATAAGTGGGAAATCATTAATCTTGTGAAAAAATCAAATCGGGCAAGTCTGCTAGGGAAAAGTGGAGGAATTAACCAATCGAATCGATTGTGAAATTCGGCGTGTCATCCACTAAAACAAGAATATTATCAAATGGCAATATACCCTTATCTCAACATGACAAGTGGACCCTCACCACCATGTCTTGCTCCACCATCTGATTTCCTCTATATAAACACCCTCAATGTTCCCTCCCTAATGCTATTATCTTATCCTCCACACACACACACACACACCACACAGACAAAACTCCCATTAAAGACTATGAAACCTCAGCACCCATCTGGGGATTCCTCTCTTGGCCACGAGAGCAAGAGGCCTCCGATCGGAGAGAGGCTCCGGCGAGCGTACGAGGCGGCCGTTGTGACCGCCGATCTGTCGAGGGCCGAAGCCCCGAAACGGGGCCGGTCCATGATCCCGAGAGACGTGGAGAGACGGAAGTCGGGGTATCGCGCCGAGGACCCGATCCGAACCATGATGTTCTTGGGACCTTGGAACCACACTTGAGAAAAAAAAGAAAGAAGAAGAAAAAGCTTGGATCTTGCTTGGGGAGAAAGTGATGGGGGAGGTGTAAATGATGGGGGTTGGGGCTGGAGTTTCCATGGACATACCCAAGAAAAATACGGCAGAACCGGGAAATTGTTGTAACCTAGATTGATCTACGATGTTGTAAGATGATAACTGTGTATCCAACTGGCAATTATCACGTCAGATGTTGTCGTAAAAAGTATTTATAGTATTTTTTTTCTTTACGTGATTGATCTCTCAAATCAAGTTGAAAGTCATGGAATCTCCTCTGTAATCTTACGTAATTCTTGTTGATTTTGATCGTGGGACTTTGATGTTCCAAGAACTCAGGAGGAGGTGGGTGGGTGGGTGGGTGGTCCGACGGGCTTTACCCGAATCCGTATTTTCTTCAAAAAAGAAGAAAAAAAGATGCAAAAATTGATTGGGGGCATAAAGCACTCTCATAATGGAATTCCACTTTTTTTGGTCAAAAATAGGGAAAAGTCCGATTAAGAAGTTTGTGAAACTCTGGATCAATGTCAAACATGTTTCTCAAGAAATTGAGATTTTGAGGAGCCATGTCATGTACTTGCCGGGACGACATGGGGCGCCTCGCTGGTGGATTCGCATGATTTGTTCGGGTAGCTTCGGGCGCTCAAAATCGAAACCCTCGCTTACATGGCCTGGTGCAATAACGTATAAGGTGTAGCTGGCTGAGTTGTAAAAAAACATTCCTTCTGACTAAACAAATCGTGTACGCGCCTCGCCGGTGGATTCGCACGATTTGTTCGGGTAGATCGTAAAAAGTGAACATGCCTTCTTGTTGAGTTATGATTGATTTGATTTGATAAGCCTATCGACGAGCTCAGATCAGCTAAAGTAGGAAGTCAGGGTGTTTATTGAAGATAGTCGCGATGAGTTATTGCGGCTTTCAGATATTCAATTGGCCCATTGTCTAAGGGCGTCCAAACAAAAAGCCAATTGAATTGCTAAAGCTGAGAAAGAAAATTTCTGCCATGAAATTGGGTTAGCTTACTCTATGTATTCTTGACTTTTTTTTTTTTTTTTTTTTTTTTTGGTAACCGAGGTGTCCGGACCAGCTTGAGCGCACCTCGACTATTCCTCGGGGGAGACTAGCACAGCAACTCACCGCCATAGCCCCCCACTTAAATCACAAGTGCGCCCTAATCAACTGAGCCACCCATGGGTGGGTTATTTGTCTTAATGAAATGAAAGAATCTCAATACAGACAGAATAATAGAATAATAAAAATAATAAATAATAGTGCGACTTTTACATTTTTAACTTTTCATTCTTTTTACTTTGGATTTTTTTTTTTTAAGAGCTAGAGAGTACGTTTCTTGGTCTTCATGATTTTGGAAGAAAAGTGAAATCACCCTTTTCTCTAGTGAAGAAAAGGACACATGAACAAACCGGCGTTTGGTGAATCCGGTCGAACCGAACCGGGCGACTCTAATCTAATCTAATCTTGTCTTGACTCGGAAACGACACCACCGCGTCAAAACTTCATCTTGGCGAACTGGGTAGTGAAGCAGAGGTATTGCCTCTCCAAATCCAATCATTTCCGATTCGCATCGCAGTGATCGCTGTATTTACGTTCCTGCTCTTTCGTTTCTGTTGATTGATTTTTCATCCGAGTTTTTGGCGCGAGATCTTTGGAAGCTGTCGTGACCCAGCGAGAGTTGTGACTGGTTGAGCTAAATATTGGGGATTGGGATTGGTTTATAGTGGTGTTTCGTGGGATTTTTCTCGATTGGTGAATTGTGGAAGTCTCATATTGCAAGATCAAAACTTTGAATTCGTATGTTTCGCTTATGATTCGTGGGATTTTGAGCTCCAAATCGGAATTCGTCATCACTCATTACTCACTAGCTTTGTCTCCTGTTCTTGTTCAGAAGATTGGGAAAAACAGTAATGGCTTCATCGTTTCCCTCTGATCACAAAGCTAAAATCATCGATGGAAAAGCCATTGCCCAGACCATTCGATCAGAAATTGCCTCTGAAGTTGGCCACCTATCTCAGAAGTATGGCAAGGTCTCTCTCTCTCTCTCTCTCTCTCTGGGCGGGCGGGGTGGCATGGATGTGTGCGTGCGTGCGATTAGGCGCTCTTACATTATCTGGAAAAGTTGTTCCACTATGGTTAGGTTTAGGTTGTTAACTTGAATCTTGTTATGTCTCATTTACGTTAAGGTGATATGGAACTGTTTGTTACTGTTTTTGATGGTATGCTAAAGTTCAGAGCTTTCCTTTTCATATTTCGGGTGGACAACAATGCATAAATTAAGGCCGGCCTAGGATGCATTTGTGCTCGATTAAAATGGAAAGCAATGTTTCCTTCTTCCTTGAGAAAAACAGTTTAGTCAGAAGGAATGTTTTTTTACAACTCAGCCGGCTACACCTTATATTTTATTGCACCAGGCCGTACAAGTGAACTCCCTTGGTGCTCTGTCTGCATGCAGTTCTGAAAGTGAGAAGGCTTTGCATGATTTATTTGTCTCATCTGCGAGTTCCTGCAAAGGCGCTCCTATTATAGGATGCCTACGTAGAAACTCATTTGATCTGTACATTGTTAATTAAAGAGGCCTGTTGTATTTTGCTGGATTTAACAGAATGAGATGCTTGCATTCTCATCAAATACCCATACTGATATTTAGGAACCACATCTTAATGCAGCCTGTCATAGTATTCCTCAGCGTTGGGGTTTAACATGCTGCTGAAGTAGATGTTATGAATCTCTACAGTTCCATGTTTTGTGAATGTCCAATTGTGATCTATCATTACTAGTTACATTGGACTATATATTGTAGATCTGCGAGAGCTTCCACTTGGCTTATTCTGTTGGTCAATAGATTTTAGTTTAAACTAATTAGGCATTTGGCTTCTGATCACCACCTTGCAACGAACATAGGTTCCTGGACTTGCTGTGGTGATAGTTGGTACCAGGAAGGATTCTCAAAGCTATGTAAGTATGAAGAGAAAGGCGTGTGCTGAAGTTGGTATTACGTCATTCGATGTAGATTTGCCTGAGCAAGCATCCGAGGCTGAATTGATTGACAAGGTCCACGAGTTAAATGCAAACCCTGATGTTCATGGTTGGTTAGTTATTTGTTCTAAATTAATCGCATATAGCACTGGTTTAGATGCCCAGTTCACATTATTAACCTTTCTTATGATAGCTCTGCTTTACCTGTGCAACTTTTAGAAAATCAACTAGTAGAGGGTTAGATATACATTCTTATGCCTAAAAAAGAAAATTTTCTTTTTTCAAGTCATGACTCATGTCGTGGAATTCTGATTAGTAGTAATTGGAGAATAGCATGTAATTTATAGGTTTTAAAGATGGCAAGAAAGTTCCAATTTTTGGAGTCACATATGGGAAAGATATGTGTGCCATCTCCAGCTATGGTCTGATATTTTCGAACCTGTAGCATAAGTCGTGTTAAATGTTAATGGAAACATGGAAAAGTGGATCTTGTTGCATAGACAGTCCTGTCTAAGCCTACCAATTGCCTAGGCTCTTCAAGTTCCTACGGCTCTGATCTTGTGTCTATTCTACATGCATAATTTGCTGCTTTGGCAGGTATACTGGTTCAGCTTCCTTTGCCAAAGCATATAAATGAAGAGAAAGTCTTGAGTGAGATCAGTATCGAGAAAGATGTTGATGGCTTTCATCCTCTAAACATTGGAAAGTTGGCCATGAAAGGCAGAGAACCTTTGTTTCTTCCGTGCACACCTAAGGCAATGATGTTCACGCTTCTTAATAATATATTCTTGCTTCCAGTTTATCTTATTTACTTCCTTCAAGAAGGAAGCAGGATATTCAAGAACTACTACACTAAATGCTCAAGTGTACTTTCTCTAGGGATGCCTCGAACTCCTCTCACGTAGTGGAATAAGTACGAAAGGAAAGAAGGCCGTTGTGGTTGGACGAAGTAACATAGTGGGGTTACCAGTATCCTTGTTGCTTCTGAAGGCGGATGCTACTGTTACTGTAGTCCATTCGCACACTCACGATCCCGAATCTATTATTCGTGAAGCAGACATAATTATTGCTGCAGCTGGACAAGCAATGATGGTATGCAGACTCCCCAGACATTTTATGTTTCCTGTCTCCAGGCATAATTCAGGACCTTGTTTTGTGACCTGATTATATCTCTCGAATAGAACAGAGAGTTGTGTTTTCAATCTCTGTTAAAGCCTAAATGATCTTAGCTCTTTCTCTTTATCCTGAGTTGATTAACCTTTTCCTGGTAATTGATTATTTCTGTGACCTATATCTCCCTGCGCAAATGTGACACTCTTTTTGTACATTCACAATCCAGATCAAGGGTAGCTGGATCAAACCGGGTGCTGCAGTCATTGATGTAGGAACTAACGCTGTTGATGATCCCAGTAAGAAAGCGGGCTACAGGTTAGTAGGAGATGTGCATTTTGGGGAAGCTAGCAAGGTGGCAGGATACATAACGCCCGTTCCCGGTGGTGTGGGCCCGATGACTGTCGCAATGCTATTGAAGAATACCCTCGAGGGTGCTAAACGTGTGATTGAGAAATGAAGATCTGGCGCTTAAATTGGTATGACACTGGGCAGAGCTATAAATTTTGTGTAATGCACAATCTAGTAGTTTTTTGTTTGTTGCCACAAGAATCATGCTGCACTTAATTTTCCCCAATAACATCATAAACCCAATTTTCGCATTGGTGGTCCTTAAAGAGCGATTAATAATGCCATAAACCTAGTTTAAATTTGTGGACAGTAAAAAACCTAGTCTTTTATCAAGTAGGGATGAACTGCCCGATTTTTATTTTACTTTCAATAAGCACACCTCTATCGACACCGTAGAATTCAAAGTTGAATTGGCAGCACAAGATTGATCGATTATTGTCCTCTAATGGGTACTCGAGGAATTATTCACAGTAAATCACGAAGACATCCTAGTTCGCTCAAGCATTGCTTTACATCAATCGAAGCATCCTAACCCTCGAGTTATAGGGAAAATCGGTTTTCAGTTTATTGTTACTTCTGAAGTATATGGATTCCTTGGAATGACAAAGGGAAGATTTCATCTCTCTGCCTTACCCTATGCATTGTCAATTTGTCTCACCATTCAGTTCTGCTGCTTCTTCATTCTGAAGTTTCTTAGAAGAATTTGGCTATTGCTTCATCCTTAAACTGTAATGCCATAATCTTAGCCTCCTTTCCAGTTGCTATTTTTGTGGTCAGAACTTAGACTATCGAAAAATATTACTCCTCTTATTTTTGTTAAGGCAGGGGATTCACCTACCTTAACTAAACACATTCTGATTTGAGCCCCTAGTCGGACACTCCATGTCGCGCGTGCGCGCAAGAGAGAGTGTTTTTGTTGAATGTTTAAAAGCACAACCTTATCCAATACTTGTAATGAGCAAATCCTGTTTCAACCCTCGTGGAATTAGCTAGATGGTTAAGCGCTTGATTCGAATTTAGCAGATCTCTTAGTCCAATCGGAGCGTCTTCTTTCATCATCACGTTGTGGATTGAGCGTTACCTGTCCTGATATACGTGAACGTGCCATTTGAATACGTCGGCAAGGGTTGTTACGTTATTTGGAGAAAAAAACTGAAGGAGCAAATGTCTTCATAACCTCGTGCCTTTTACTACGATTGGAAAGCCCCACCTAATAAACATTTCCCCAAAATATAGGATAGCCGATTCGGCAGACGATGTTAGAAATGAATTAAGATTACCAAAGATGGCTACGAAAAGATAGTGCCAAAATGAGCTTTGGGCTTAACTTCTCTTCCTTAAGTTGATAGTTAGAAACTGCATTTTTACAACTGAGTCTTCTAACTTTCATAAAATGTCCAACAAGCCATTCCATTAATAATTCAATAGGTTCGTAGATGTGCCGTCGCGGCAAACTGCTTGGGAACACTATGCTGTAGGATTCCTGTCAAGTCGAACCGATCTGAGTTGAAAAGAAAAACTCGATTTGGACTTATTTTTTTGAAAGTTTTATGATTTCATTGCCCAAATAAAAGGACCAAATTGGACTTCATGCAACGCATGTGGTAACTATCCAATTTGCCAATGTTTGACAAAAAGGTTTTATGTACTCGTTCGTAGGCGCTATTTCCACGCTCTTTAAGGCTAAAACACACTTTTTTTTTTTTTGGGTTAACCGACCAAATTAGCCTTCAACTTTATTAAGCATGTAATATTTACTGACAGCATTTTTTTTTAAAAGCAAATGAATGATCTATGAGTTGCTACTTTCCCATCTCGGTGTAATTAGAAGTTCTTCTTTTTATTCTCTCTTGAACCCTAGCTTGAAGAGAACAATTTATTTTTTCCTTCAAAAGAGTAAAAAACAAAACCCGAATGTGCATTCGGTTAGAAACTTAATTCAAGATTTTGGTTTGTTTGGTCCTTCCAATCTTTAGACATAAAAACAAGAAAAGATAAAGAAAGAGAAAAATCTAAACTAAATTGTTTTATTCTATTGGTTAATTACCAAGAAAGTTATCAAAATTGCCGGTGAACCATGTCGTCAATACACTTTTATATGAATAAATTAATGAATCCTTGTATTTCAACTTCGAGACATAGTTTTACTTAAAGCTAAAGACATCTTTTTCATCTTTACCGATTCAAAAGGACACCGGAGATAAGTACGAATATCGAATTCGATCTTGTTATTAAAGGGTAATTTTGTCAGTTAACATAAAAACAACGTGTTTAGGTAGATGTGTCAAACAGGTGGATTGGGTCGGATTTGGGTTGGGTTGGGTTGGGTTGGGTCGGGTCGGATATGGTTCGACCCATATTGACCCATTTTCATGCTATATAAATCTAGTGACCCATATCCGACCTGACTTATATTGTTAAAACACTTCAATATTAAAATCCAGTTGAGAGGAAATTATTTTTTATAGTTTTCTTAACTAACCCATTTAGGACCCAATAAATTTCTAAATAACCCATTTATGACCCACTTTTAAAACTTAAGGAACCCATTTATGACCCACCACCATGAAATATGGGTCAAATATGGGTTCTAGACCCATTTTCCCACCTTTAGTTTTAGACAAAGACTTATCATAAATTCGTCTTACATGATCATTAAGGGCGCATATGACAACCATTCTATTTCTTTGTTTTTCTATTTTTTTGTTCCGGGGAACAGGTTTGGAACAAAAATCCGTTTGGTGAAGCAATTTCATTTTTCTATTTTTGGGATAAATTTTTTGCCCATAAATAGGTTTGGAACAGAAATGAGAAGAAGAAATTTTCTACTTTTCTATTTCTGAAACAGAAACAAAAATAAGAATTTTTCTTATTCCTCAATCTCTCTCTCTCTTATGTGCGGTCTCCCTCTCTCTCGCGTCCCTGCCATCGTCGCCCATCGCCGATCTTCAATCCCCTACTGCCGGTCTCCGGTCCCCGTCTGCCGTCCGCTAGTCATCAGTCCCCGGCCGCCGTTCGTTAGCGACAGTCCGCCTATCGCCGGTCCTTGGCCACTGTTCGCCCGCCACCGGTTGCCGTCAGCCGGTCTCCAGTCCTCGGCTGCCATTCGCTTGTCTCTGGTCTCCGGTCGCTGTTCGCCCGCCGTCGGACGTCGTCCTCCGATCACCGGTCTTCAATCCCCGGTCGACGTTCGCCCACCCTCGGCCGCCGGTCGCCGGCTGCCGTTCGCCGGTCTCCGGTCCCCGGCTACTATTCGCCGACCGCCGGTCACCCTTCGCCGGCCACCGTCCGTAGGTCACCGATCCCTGGCCGCCGTTCTCCCTCCGCCATTCGCCAGCCGCTGAAATCCGGCCAGCGGCTACCGTTCGCCTGCCGCCGGTTGCCGTTCGCTTCTTGCCGACCGTCGGTCGCTGGTCTTCCAACTGTAGAGATTTTACATTGTTATCAAACGAATTTTCGTTCTGGAACAGAAATTTTGTGTCGTTATTAAACACTCAAAAACTCGTCTAAGGAATAAAAATAGAAAAATCCATTTCTGGGGCCCAGAAAGAGAATGGTTGTCATTCACGCCCTAACCAACTCGATCACATTTTTCCCAACCTCATAAATTAGGTATTTCGATTTGCAAAAACAGGAGAGGGCTCATCTAATTTTCACCAAAACTCATCTAATTTAGAGCGACTATCACTTGCCCTGACGGAGAGAGATGAGTTCAATTCAGCATCGTTACCTTACAACAGTACGGTTAGTGATGAAAACTTGGAAAAGATTATCCTTAAAACATAAATTATCGGATCTTTATTAATAATTAATGTAACTTTGAAAAAAAGAACGAGTTGCAATTATACTTTGAAACGCAACCGCAAGCAGTGGTCTAGGCCAAGAAGTTCATTTTATGTCCTTTGCTCGGTTCGTGTTCGAATGGGCGTCCACGTCGATTCCCCTAATTAATCCACGTTAACGAATCAGACAATTAATCTCTATCGCCCATCAGATACTTGGTCGCGTTTGATTCCGGAAAGATCATGATTTGAAAAATATTTAAAAACAAATATTTTTCAACTTCGAGACATAGTTTTACTTGAAGTTAAAGACATCTTTTTCATCTTTACCGATTCAAAAGGACACCGGAGATAACTACGAATATCGAATTCGATCTTGTTATTAAAGGGTAATTTTGTCAGTTAACATAAAAATAACGTGTTTAGGTAGATGTGTCAAACGGGTAGGTCGGGTCGAATATGAGCCGACCCATATTGACTCATTTTCACGCTATATAAATCTAGTGAATCATACCCGACCCAACCTATATTGTTAAAACACTTCAATATTAAAATCCAGTTGAGAGGAAATTATTTTTTATACATTTTTAAAGATATATATTGCTAATTTTTTTTTGTAGTCTTCTTAGCTAACCCATTTATGACCTATTTAACCCATTTAGGACCCATTAAATTTCTAAATAACATATTTATGACCCACTTTTAAAACTAAGGAACCCATTTTATGGCCCACCACCATGAAATATGGGTCAAATATGGGTTCTAGACCCATTTTCCCACCTTTAGTTTTAGGCAAAGACTTTTTCATAAATTCGTTTTACATGATCATTAAGGGTGCATATGACAACCATTCTATTTCCTTATTTTTCTATTTTTCTGTTCCGGGGAATAGGTTTGGAACAAAAATTCGTTTGGTGAAGCAATTTCATTTTTCTATTTTTGGGATAAATTTTTTGCCCATAAATAGGTTTGGAACAGAAATGAGAAGTAGAAATTTTCTACTTTTCTATTTCTGAAACAAAAACAAAAATAAGAAGTTTTCTTATTCCCCAATCCCTCTCTCTCTCATGTGCGGTCTCCCTCTCTCTCGCGTCCCTGCCACCGTCCCTCGTCACCGATCTCCAATCCCCTATCGCCGGTAGCCCACCGCCGGTCTCCGGTCCCCGTCTGCCAGTCATCTGTCCCCGGTCGCCGTTTGCCTATTGCCCGTCGTCGGCCGCCGTTCGTCAGCCACGGTCCGCCTATCTCCGGTCCCTGGTCGTCGTTCGCCCGCCACCAGTTGCTGTCAGCCGGTCTCTAGTCCTCAGCTAGCATTCGCCGGTCTTTGATCTCCAGCCGCAGTTCACCCGGCGTCGGTCGTCGTCCTCCGATCACCAGTCTCCGATCCCCGGCCGACGTTCGCCCACCCTCGGTCGCTGGCTGTCGTTCGCCGGTCTCCGGTCCCTGGCTGCCATTAGCCCGCCGCTTGTCACTGTTCGTCATCCATCGTCCGCAGGTCACCGGTCACCGGTCCCCAGCCGCCATTCGCTAGCCGCCAATATTTGGCCGTCAGCTACCTTTCGCCTGCCGCCGATCGCAGTCCGCCTGCCGCCGACTGTCGATCGCCGGTCTTCCAATCGTAGAGATTTTACATTGTTATCAGACGAATTTCCGTTCCGAGAACAGAAATTTTGTGTCGTTATCAAACGCTCAGAAACTAGTCTAATGAATAGAAATAGAAAAATCTATTTCTGGGGCCCGAAAAGAGAATGATTGTCATTCGCGCCCTAACCAACTCGATCACATTTTTCCTAATCTTATAAATTAGGTATTTCGATTTGCAAAAGCAGGAGAGGGCTCATCTAATTTAGAGCGACAATTACTTGCCCTGACGGAGAGAGATGAGTTCAATTCAGCAACGTTATCTTACATCAGAACGGTAAGTGATGACAACTTGGAAAAGATTATCCTAAAAACATAAATTATCGGATCTTTATTAATAATTAATTTAACTTTGAAAAAAAAGAACGAGTTGCAATTATACTTTGAAACGCAACCGCAAGCAGTGGTCTAGGCCAAGAAGTTCATTTTATGTCCTTTGCTCAGTTCGTGTTCGAATGAGCGTCCACGTCGATTCCCCTAATTAACCCACATTAACGAATCAGACAATTAATCTCTATCGCACGTCAGATACTTGGCTGCGTTTGATTAGCTGAAAAATTAATGATTTGAAAAATATTTAAAAACAAATATCTCTTTGATCATCTACGAAAATGTTTAAATTTGGCAAAAAGACACAAGAAGTGCTAAAGTTTGTGTACTGGGCTCACTTTAGTGCCAAATTGGAGAAAAAATTATCATTTAAGTGCCAAGAGATTCCGGCCAAACTGATTACGTGGCATTTATTATTAAATTTTTAATATTACGTGGTAAATTCTTTTAAAAAATCAGTCCACGTGACAATTTTTTTAAAAAATTCAGTCCAAGTGGACATATAAACTTAAAAATAAGCTAAATTATTTAGAAAAATTAAATTAAATTTAAAAAATGAGCTAAAAAAAGTTTAAAAAGTTGAAGAAAATATGGCTTGGCAACTACGAGGGTGGGGGATGGCTAGCGGGGGTCGCCAGCCGGAGCTACGTGACCCCCCTGATCGCAGCCGAGGGCTCGACCTCGCAGATGTGGGCGAGGCCTTGCCTGCAGTCGATGGGGGTTGCTGGCTACTGGCCGGGGCTCGGCGGCGGTGAGGGCTATGCAAGCCCTCGTCGCTTGTGTCTGCCATTGTCATTTTATTTTTATTTTTATTTTTATTTTTATTTTTATTTTTAAAATTTTTAGCTTATTTTAAATTTTAATTTATTTATTTTAAATTTATTAGTTTATTTTTTAGAAGTTCACGTGGACATTCGGCAAGCCACGTCGGCTCAGATATTAATAAAAAAAAGCCACGTAGGATTACAAGTAAAGCAGATTGGAGTTGGCACTTAAGTGATAATTTTTCAAAGTGTCCGAAAAGAAAAATTGGCACTAAAGTGAGTGCCGTACATAAATTTTGACACTTCTGGTGTCCTTTTGGCGTTTAAGTTTAGATTGTTATCGAAAATAGAAATATTCTGCATTTACCAATCTTTCTAAGCAATGTAAACAATCAACAGTAGAAAAATAATGTCCGGATCATTATTTTCCCGCAAAATAATAGCGTCGCTTTTTTGTTTCTGATGAGGACTAAAAAAAAGTTGCTTTTTACTTTGTACTGTAGGAAAAATTGTCCAAAAGGTCCTAAACAAATTGCCTTTTTGCCAGCTCAGTCCTAAACCTTTTAATTTTGTCAATTGAGTCCTAAAACTTTTAACGTTTTGCCGATTGAGTCCATTCGGCCAATTTTGGCTGAAAACCGCTAACATGGACTCCAGTCGTCCTACGTGGATAGAATTTAATAATATTCTAATATTTTTATCGAGTTATTTATTTTTTAATTTTTTCTCTCATTTTTTTTATTTTATTTTCTTTTTCTCCAGCAAGGCCACTATAAGGAAAAATAAAATAAAAAAATAAAAGAAAAAAACTAAAAAAAATTAACAAAATAAATTTACCCTCCGTTAGTTTACGTTAAATTAGATTAACACAACGAAAAATCTCAAACTTATACACATGTGACAAAAAGAGGGTAAAACCCTCAAACTAGTATACCCGTCAACAGCCACGTGTCATTTAACTCAGTAATTTGATGATTAAATTTAACGGAAACTAACATAGGGTAAATTTGTCATCGGTGTACCAGTTTGGGATTTTTTGTGGTAAAAAAAATAGTTTGAGGTAAATTTGTCACATGTGTACCAGTTTGAGGTTTTTCATAGTATTAACCCTTATTAAAATTTGTTCACATCAGCGTCGACCAGCATCCAAGTCAGCAATCTCCGGCCAAAATTGGCCTAATTGACTCAATTGACAAGACGTGAAAAAGTTTACAGTTCAATTGATCAAATTAACATGTTTATGATAGAATTGGCTAAAGCACAAATAAGTTTAGGATTTTTTTGGGATAATTTTCTAGTACTCCTGATAAATGGATGGAACATGAATGTGGACAAGTGCCTTGATCTTAAGCCCGCTTGCGTATAGGCTAACGTAAATAACTTTAATTTCAACGACTCTATATGCCGAATGACTTTTCAAAGAAACTAGAAGGTCCCTTATGCAACTATAAGTTAATAATCGCTAACCTTAGTCTTAGCTAACCGCATGTAGACCATCCCACGACTTTAGTTATAAATTTGACTTTCATGTGCTCACGTCCTGTGCTCTCTCACCACTTCACTATATAAATAGATTATTTTATTTCCACTTTCCACACAGTTTAATGACATCTCACACCAAAATGAGAAACCCATCTCTTTTGTCCTCCTTCTTCTTCCTTCTGCTTCTCTCTCACAAGGTCACCTGCGATTCCCATTGCAGCCCCATCGAAGCCAGCGATGTCGACCGGGTGCAATTCGCCATGAACCTGGAGTTCTTGGAGGCCGAGTTCTTCCTGCGCGGCTCGCTCGGCCAAGGGCTCGACAGCATCGCCCCGTACTTGGCCCAGGGCGGTCCGCCGCCGGTTGGGGGAGCGAAGGCCGACCTCGACCCCGTCACCCGCCGCATCATCGAGGAGTTCGGTTATCAAGAAGTCGGCCATCTCAGGTAAAGGTTTAGCTATTCTTTGACATGAGTGTTAGCCAGTATAAACGGAGATTGATTTGTGCAGGGCTATCTACACGATGGTTGGTGGAATCCGAAGGCCTCTGCTAAATCTGAGTGCCCAGAATTTCGAAACGATATTTGATCAAGCCGTGGGTCAGAAACTGCAACCTCCATTCGATCCTTACCGCAATACTGTGAACTATCTCTTAGCATCCTATCTTATCCCCTACGTGGGACTCGTCGGTTATGTCGGCACCATCCCATATCTCGAAACCTACAATGCCAAAAGCGTAAGCCAATATACTCTTTGGCCCTCTCTTCAATCTTGAACCAATTTTAATGGGTTGTCAAGTAATCTATTTTGCGTTTCCGACGTTTATATGTAGTTGGTGGCGTCGCTGTTGGGCGTCGAGTCGGGCCAGGACGCGGTGCTGAGGACGCTGCTGTACGGACACGCCGACGAGAAGGTCGAACCCTACAACATGACCGTGGCCGAGTTCACCGGCCGTCTGTCGGGGCTCAGGAACATGCTGGCCATGTGCGGGCTGAAGGACGAGGGCATCATGGTCCCCAAGGAGCTGGGCGCTGAGAACCGGACCACGAGCAACGTGTTGTCGGCGGATGTGGACTCGCGGTCGTACTCGCGGACCCCGCCGGAGATACTGAGGATAATCTATGGCAGTGGCAGTGAATACAAGCCCGGTGGGTTCTATCCGGATGGAGGAAACGGGCGTATAGCTCGGAGTTTCTTGAAGAAAGATTAAGGGATATACTAATGAATGCTAATAAAGAATAATGGAACACTCTTTCCTAATCTCATTACGTCCCACAATAATGAATAATTTCCTGATCATATTTAACCACGTCTATTTGTTTGTGAATTTCTTGCCATTTTCCCTTCTAATCCTGTGCTTTTTTGCCTTCCAAAATGATTATAGGTAGAGTTATCATGTAGACATGTTAAGTAATAAAAACCTATATATATATATATAGCATCGCCGAGTTTAAGTATGAAAGTAACCTGAAATTGACTAAATATGGTTCAAGACTTCCGCGTCTAATTTGATTTTCGCGGACAATCCGAGACGCGTGACATTGGCTTCTGGAAGGAAGAGACTACTAAAACCGGTAGATGCAATATAGCGATAGAGGTGAGTGGTTCTAAAGTCGTTCAGATAACATCTAGAATCTGAAACTTATCCGTCGAAATCGGTTTCTTATTTTTTAAAACCTGGAATGTAACGACCCTGGAACTATATCCTGTTATTCTACCTCTGTTTAATTTATTTATTATTTTTTTGCAAACCTTTATTCTTAATTTGCGGAAACGTTAGTAGCTATCCTAATTTAACAGATATAGCAAATTCCAAGATATTTATAAACATACTTAATTTTATACATATGCCTCAAGTATATTTTACAATATATACTAACCTCCCTTACTATGTACAATCAAAATTTGGAAGGTTACCCTCGACTATAGCTACTCTGCCCCTCCATACTCTTACTAAACTGTTAGGACCTCTCTTACTAGACTGTTAGGACCTCTTTCTCATCCTGACTCGGGTACTCTCCTAAGGCGTCACTCCGCCTTGGAAACCTGACGGTCCATCGAAATTGCACAAAGGACCCATGAGCATTCCTCCACCTACTCTTCGACGCTAGTTTCTACATTCACGACCTCCTATTGGGAATATTCCATGTGAGTCGACAATCCAAACAGCGGTGAGACTATCTCAATTTCCCTGAAAAATAAGGGATGAGCAAGTAGCCTAGTAAATGAAATCACTAGGTCTAAAACATGAATATTCGTCTAGTACCCAATGCAGTAGTGTAAATGCTATTAAACAAAGTTATCCTGTGATCCACTGTAAAATAAATGTCATGTATTTCACACATCAAGTATGCACGTGCAATGATTCCTTCATGTTACTCATGTGGCTCGTATTGCTTGTGGGACCGTGAGCTCGTCAGCTCATTCTCGTAATCTCGTAACCTCGTAGTCGTTACCCGGGAACACTTTCTCGTAGGCCCAACGTCATTTGGGAAAAGACGACGTCTCGTTCACATTGTCACCTTCATGTGAAACGACGACTCGTACTCGTTCTTGTAATAGGCTAACCCCCGGTCGACGGTCTCGTAATTTCCCATATAAAAGCCATCTCCGACTTTCGTCGCTCCTTGGGTGACAATGAGCAAGCAATGATTTCATATTTTAATATGCATACACATTCTTTCGCATACACATGTCCATTTATCATCTTTCTTGTCATGAGAACATGCAGGACGGACGTGAGACGGTGATGGACCACTCTTCATTCCAATGCTCGACTCCTTTTCAATTCTCAACCATGTGATTTGTGATGCAATAACACACATATCCGCACACATAATGCAGCATAACATCAAGCATAACAAACATTATTGTCTTAGAACTAGTAATCCTATTTACCTGTTACCCGAGCATAAATATTCTATCTTATGACAAGCAGGAAAACAAGGAAAGAAAACGGCGTCATGTGGTGCATCGATGAGGCGGCATGGCGGCGTGAGGCGGCGGCGACGGGAGAGAGAGAGATTGAGAGAGAGAGAGAGAGAGAGAGAGAGAGAGAGAGAGAGAGTAGGCGTGGGGAGAGATAGAGAGAGAGAGAGAGATTGGTGTGAGAGAGAGTGCGGGAGTCAGTGGATGTCGAAAATGAGGAAACCAAGATCCTATTTATAGTAGTTTTGTAGCTTCCTTCACAAGGTTCCTTTAGCTTCTCTCACAAGTTACTTCACATGTGAACGCATTTAAATGTTCTTGACTTTGTCAATCCTATTAGTGTGAACTCATTTATGTGTTCTTGAATTTGTTAATCCTATAGTGTGAACTCATTCATAGTATCTTGACTTTGTTAATCCTATAGTGTGAACTCATTTATAGTTCCTTGGCTTTGTTATTGAAAGTGACATTGATCTTATCCTATTATTAAATACTTGAAAATGACATTGATCTTATCCTAGCATTAATTACTTGAAAGCGACATTGATCTTATCATATCATTAAATACTTGAAAATGACATTATTCTTATCCTTTCATTAATTACTTGAAAGCGACATCATCCTTAGCAAAATGACTTGCAATTGACTTATATGTTCTTAATTGACTTGGCATCGACTTATATATTAACTCAAGAAATATTATTGTGTCATGTTTTTTAATACGAAATTTCCGGGATCACTTCTTAAATAAGTCAAGTAATAGCTTCCTCTAGAAGTTTCTAGGTGTCTTAAAGAACAAATCAAGAGAAATTCTTCTATTTCTTATTTATTTCTAATATGGGAAATTTTGGGATGTCACATGGAACATACCAAGCATACATTAAAACCTGAAACTTACAATGTCATAGATTCCAAGATCGGTTCCAGGATCTATATGGGAACCGGCCAATTTTTTTATTTATTTATTTTTAGTTAAGCAAATCCAATGGTCTACAATACGCTTGCGGTGCTATCATAAATACACATAATAAACACTAAAGATAAGTAAATGCATGCAAATAGCATATGATAGAGCACAGGAGCTCACCAATCTTCGACACTGCACTTCAACTTCAACTGAATGAGACCACATAATGTTGATACTAATAACCAGAAGGCACAGCAGACTAAAAAAACACATTTGTTTGACCTCTGCCTCACGGCCCTCACCAATATCGTAGGTGGTCTCGGTCCAGTTCAGTTCGGTTCCTATTAAGGAACCGGGAACTGAACCGCATAGTTTGGATTCCAAAAATTGTGGAACTGAGGACCGGACCGAATCCCACCAGAATTCGGAACCTGACCGATTCTCATTGGTTCCCGGTTTTATACTGGAGCCATGCTTACCCTTAGATAGCATTATCATTGAGGACAAACTTTTTGCGGAAAAATTACCAAAAAAGTCTAAACCTTTGGACAATATACCCAATTCAGTCCTAAACCTTTCAATTGTGCCAATTTAGTTTTACATTTTTTTTACAATTTGCTAATTTAGTCCTAAACATTTTGACGATTTGTCAATTTAGCCATTCCGGCCCATTTTGATTGGATAATTTTTACAATTTCTCTAATTTTTTAATTATTTTCTTTACTTTTTTCCTGTTCTTTTCTTCTTCTTCTTTTTCAAACCTTCAAGCCAGCGAGGTTGCTAGCCAACCCTCGCCTGGTTTGGCGAGGGCCACCCATGCCGGACTGTGCTAGATCTAAGTGACGACCGCGGCCCTCGCCAATGGCCGGCGATCACGTTGGCCCAAGGTTGGAAAGAAAAGAAAAGAAAATAGAAAAAGGAAAAATTATAAAATTAAAATATTAAAAATTTAACAAAAATGCAAAAGCTGTCCACATTAGCTTCGGACGTTCCACGTAGGATAACCGACGTTAACTAGGCCGTCATGTCAGCGATTTTCAGCCAAAGTTGACCGGAAGAACTAAATTAATAAATTGTTAAAAGATTTAGGACCAAATTAGTGGATTGTGAGAGCTTTAGGACCGATATGGCATAGTTGAAAGGTTTTGGACAAAATCGATAAATTGTCAAAAGGTTTATGATTAAATTGGCTTAATCAAAACGTTCGGGACGGAGGCATAAGTGTAATAGGTATATAATTTTTTTTTTTGGTAATTTTTCTGTGCATGATTTTTTCAACTTCACAAAAATGATTTGATCCCATCGATGGGTCCACCTGAACGAGTCGAAAGATGGGATCCTATGTGAACGTAGCAACATGATCCAACGCACGTTACTCCAAAAATCCAAAGTGCAGATTTTTCTATATCGAAAGGCCCTCGTGAGTCGTGACGAAGACTTTTCACGTAATCCCGTACCCGAATAATCCCGGACAAAACAGGGAAAATGACTTGGGAAATTAGGAAATACGAAGTCCATCAACATCAAGAAAAATTCGACCAAAAGAAAAAAAAAACATCAAGAAAACTGAACTCCATTGAGTTGTTTTATAACGTTACAAGTTTTAGCAATGATTAATGGACAGATATGAACACGCTATTTACAATTTTACATTACGAGCTGGTATAAACTGTTAATTATGCATGTTATACTTACAAGTTCATCAACCATCTAGAGTTAATAACGAATATTTTCTATAAAATTCGGTATTATTAGGTCACAAGTTAAATGAGTACGAAACTATCAATTTTAATTAGTATGTCTATCGACTCTGAATCTACATATAAGAACGGACTAACTAGATCTATCTTTACTTTAAAAGCTTGTTAGACAATACATAGGCCAAGTTCTCTAAAAAAAACCCTCAACTTTAAGTTAAGTCCTAAATCTACCCCGAATTTTTTTTTGCCTAAAAAAAAACCCTCAATTTTAGGTTTAGGGCATGTTTGGCAACGATTCTAATTCTCTGATTCTGTTCTCCGGAACAGAAAAAGATAAGAAACTTGTTTGGTAACGTAAATGATTATGATACTCAAAATTCTCTGATTCTATTCCCGGAAATAGATTTGGAGTAGAAACAAGAATAAAAAAAATTTGATTCTTTGTTCTAAAATCACTTTTGCGAAACAAGAGGAGAATTACCAAAAAAGTTCTAGCCTTTTTTTTTTTGGCCAATTGATTCCTAAACCTTTTGCAATTGTCCCAATTCAGTCCATTTGCCGACTGATGCTGATATGGCAATTTTTAAATAATATTATAATATTTTTTGATTTTTAATTATTTTTTATTTTTTAAGTAATTTTTGTCTATCTTTCTTTTTTTTTTTGTTTGGGCTGGAAAAAAAGAAAATAAAAAAAGATAGAAAAAAATAAAAAAAATAAAAAAAATAAAAAAATAAAAAAATAAAAAAATAAAAAAATAAAAAAATATTATTAAAAATTTATCACGTTAGCATGGGTCGGCCAAATGTATTGAATTGACACAATTGTACAAGGTTTAGGAATCAATTGCAAAAAAAAAAAAAGTTTAGAACTGAATTGATACAATTGCAATAAGTTTAAGACTTTTTTGGTAATTTTCCCGAGAAACAAGACCAAAATTTAAGTGCAAATTGTTTATTGAGCTTATGTTCTTTTTTAAAGATCTGGCTTATGCTTTTATGCTCCACGAAATAAATAGACTAATTATGGATTATGCATGATCAGTATTCATTTTAATGATGCTATATAGGGCGACTTTATAGCGACAAGACGTAATTATTTGACTTAAATGAAAAAAATTGACAAGAGAAATTGTTCTCGGGAACAGAAATCTATCCCTAAACTTTTTTTTGTCTTAAAAAAAAACCCTAAATTTTAGTTCCAGTCCCAAATCTATTCAGAACTTTTTTTGTCTAAGAAAAAATCACCAATTTTTACTCTAATCTCAAATATGCTGCATTAGCCTTCTGCCAAAAAATTGATGTTAGTCGTCGCTAATATTTATATCCTAGAACGATTTCATTTTGGAGAATTTCTTTATTGGAGTGGATTTAAATCCACGTGGGAATGCCACGTCGGTCCATACCTATCACCCATTACTTTGCTAATGTGAATTTTTTTTTATCAACATGGGAATGCCACGTCAAATTGGGACTGGACCACGGGATAGATTTGAAAATACATTGAAAATTTGTGTAAGACAAAATAAAATTCAAGGCAAATTTGGGACTGTACCTAAAGTTTGGGATTTTTTTTGAGACAAAAAAAAAGTTTCTGGTAGATTTGGGACGTGACCTATAGTTGGGGATTTTTTCTAGACAAAAAAAGTTTGGGATAAATTTGGAACTGAATCTAAAGTTGAGAGTTTTTTAGGGAATTGGGCCCTTTGACGAGAAAATTTTTCTATACTTATCACCTCATATGCATTATGTCTTATAAACATAGGACTAGCTATACCATATTTCATCACATAAATTAGGAAAAATTACCATAAAAGTCTTAAATTTATTGCAATTCTGTCAATTCAGTCATAATTTTTTTTTTCAATTCAATCCTAAACCTTTTGCATTCATGTCAATTTAGTCAATTCGACCAACTTTTGCCCGCTGATGCTAACATGGATGTCGGGGCTGATGTGATAATTTTTAATAATATTTTAATATTTTTAAAATATTTTTTCGAATTTTTTTTTCTTTTTCTTTTTTTTCTTCTTCTTCCAGCCGAGGAAAAAGAACAAGAGAGGGCCGCAAGGGTTCAGACCTCGCCCTCGCCATGGCCGGGCGAGGCTGAGCCTCGCCGTCGCTGGGCAAGGGCGAGGCGAGGTCTCGCCCTCGCCGGCCCTCTACTCCGGCCGGTCACGAGATCGGCAACCCGCTGGAGGAGGGAAGAAGGAGAAAAAAAGAAAAAGAAAAAGAAAAAGAAAAAGGAAAAAGGAAAATAAATAAATAAGAAATAAGAAATTTAAAAAAATGTTAAAATATTATTAAAAATTGGCACATCAGCGCCGACAACGCCACGTCAATGCCGGCCGACCAAAGTTGGCTGGATGAACTGAATTGGCACAAATGTCAAATGTCTAAGCCTGAATTGACAAAAAAAAAATAGTATTGAATTGACACAATTGCAATAGGTTTAGGACTTTTTTGGTAATTTTTTATGTGGTATATTTATAGAATTAGCTACAACGAGTCTATGCAAGTTACAGAGAATTATAAGGCAAGCGTGTATCATATATTAAAATCAACGTGGACTGTCATATCTGGTGGAACCTATATGGTCAGATAGAAACCCACTTTGAATAGTCCGAAATACTATTCGTACATATAGAACATTCGCCAAATTTTTTCCGCTATGAAGAATTAATTTCGCATGATACTATACCGAAAATCGAATAACTTAGGAAGAGAGCCTTGAGAAAATTGTCTCGATGTGTACATATGTTGCAGAAGGAATACTTAACTCTTTTTGTTTCGCGAAATAAAAATAATTTGAAAAATATTAATCATAAATTATTGTCAATAATGCAGATATTTTTTATTGATTAATTTTTTTAAATGATGTGTGCAATCCTTTTTAGAATAATACTTTCAGATCATTTATTTTTTGCGAAATAAATGAAACCTTAAGTTATTTTAATTGAGATTTGTGATGCTATAGATGTTTAAAAATTCAAAAGACGAATACACCATTAATTTCGGTTCATAAACTTGCAATGACAAAAAAAGGGATACTTGTGTGGAAGTCCTAAAACTTGTCACGAAAGTGAAATTAAGTCCTAAAACTTTTAAAAAGTGCAATTAAATCCTAAAATTTGTCAGAAAGTGCAATTGAGTCATAAAAATTTTCAAAAGTGCAATCAAGTCCTAAAAATTATCAAATTAGTGAAATCGAGTCCTTTCGTTGATTGCACTATTTGAAAGTTTAGGATTTGATTGTACTTTCGTGATAAGTTTTAGGACTTTATTACATATTTTGACAGTTTTAGGACTCAATTATACTTTCATGATAAATTCTAGAACTTGATTGTACTTTTTAAAAGGTTTAGGATTTAATTACACTTTCATAATAAATTATAGGACTTTCAATGTCCTTATCCAAAAAAGAAAAGAAAACTCGCAATATGAAAAATCAAGACATTTACCTCGGAGCTCCAACTGAACCGCGCGCAAGAGAGAGATGCTTCAGCTTCCCTCCCGCTTGATGAAGTCTCTTTCTCTCTCTACTGCTCCAGCCACCGCCACGCTTCAAGAACTCGCTTTCGCTCACTCTCCGGGTCTCTCTCTCTCTCTCTCTCCGTGTGGGCGCGCGCGCGAGGGATAAGCGGCTTGCTTGTGATTTTGTCATTCATCTGGTGCACTTGTTGGCATTGAGCTAAGTAAAAATACGTACTTTGCCCATTTCTCTGAGTTGTAATGCTGTCCCTTATCTCGTTTTGTTAGATAGGTATTGCGAAGGTCGTGCTTAAAAAGGGGAAGACCCAATTGTTCAAGGATGGCAGTCCTATGGTTTACAGTGGCGCTGTCGACCGGATAGTTGGTCGGCCGCCGCCGAGAACTGGGGATGTCGTGATTGTGGCTGATGGAACAGAGAAACCAATTGGGTGGGGCTTGTACAATTCGGTCTCCATGTTCTGCGTTAGGCTGATGCAGCTAGAGGAGGAGGCAACTGGGTGTGGTTACCGTACTCTACCAATAACTTTTCTCATTTTGCATTGGCATCTCCCGCGGTTGCCAATTTCTTTGAAGTGTTTAATCCGTGTGACAGGAATCCTTCATGTGCATTGAGCGTGGAGAAGTTGCTCGAGAAAAGAATCGAGGCAGCCATAGAGCTGCGCAAGAGTTTGGGTTTGCCTTCCGTCAGTACGAATGCATATCGTCTGATCAACAGCGAAGGGGATAGGTATAGTCTCGATGAATTTATTATGAAAAGAGTAGTTTGTCATTATCGTGACTGTGATCCGATCGTGTACTGAGAAATGGATTGGCGATAAATTGGTTAAGACGAAGAAACTGGTCGTGGTCATGTGGAACATTGCCCATCGACAATACATGGCCAGAGGGAGTTTTATGCTAGCACAATCACAGGAATATATTGCAGTCTCCAAGTGGTATCTGTGATAACTTGTATTAGGCATACGGATGCAGAGGCACTACCGTTAAATCTTGTGACTTTAGTGTTCTTTAACTCATCAAATACCCACACCTTCTGTCCTAATTTTGACTTGGGAGCATCCCTTTTCATATTTATCCTAATTTTTACTTGGTACTGTGTTTTTCTTCCTTAATGGGAGTAGTATTGTCTGCATCTAGGTTGTCGGGTTTGATCGTTGATGTCTTTGGAGATTTAGCCGTGGTAGCATCATCTGCTGCTTGGGTTGAGAAGTACAAGACAGAAATAGTGGCTTGCATTTGTAAAATCGGTGGCATAAATCACATAAGCTGGAGACCATCCGTTGAAATGTTAAAAGAGGAAGGACTGGATGTATCCAAATTGCAGGAGATGCAGCCTTCTACTTGTCCTAAAAGAACCAAGGTACAGAACAGTTGACAGACTTTCTGTTTTCTTCATGTATACTAAGATTTGCTTAAGTGAAAATTCTATGTACGTATGTACCTTGTTATTGATAATAGAACCGCATGCTATCTATCCTCTATGCCACTGGAGGATCTAGGACTATACCTCTTCCGATAGGGTGCAATTTCTTAGAGACGCTTAGAAATTTGGGAGGCTGCGTTAAAAGTTGTTGGGCCTGAAAATGCTCTTAGGGTGGAAGAAATGAAGAATGGAGCTTTTCTTTCTCCTTTTGTTATAGCTGTAGGAGGTCTGTCTTGGAAAGTGCTCTAGATGGAAGGATGACTAATGGCCGAAAGTGGCCTGCTGGGCATATTTCCTTGCCCTGGGTATATTTCTTTGCCCACTCTAACAAGAAGTTCTCTTCGCGTATAGTCATCTGATGTTTTCCTTTGTGATGGCTCATCCTAGGTTCTTGAGAATGGGATTGCTTATGTCCTCTCACTCGATGGCCAAAAGACAGGATTTTATGCTGATCAACGTGAAAACCGTCAGTTTATATCCACAGTATGTGATGGTCGGAGAGTTCTTGACCTATGCTGCTACAGTGGTGGATTCTCCCTAAATGCAGTCAGGGGAGGTGCAGTTGATGTTTTGGGTATGGCTTAACTGTGCATTCTTTTACTCTTTGTTCCTGATGATGCCACCACCACCCTTAACATATTGCTTCTGTGTGAAAATTGCATGCAATTTGCTTGCTGTCCTTGGACAAATATAAGTGACCAGAGTCATCAGGAATTTGGTTGTTCATATAGCTATATGTGTGATGAAAATTCACTTTATTAAGAACCAACTTTTACGTTATAGTTTTCTACATCCAAATACTTCCACAATCTGTCAGTTTGGACCTTTGTCAAAGCACATAAGCTGGAACAATATAAACCATTGTATTCATTGTGTGAGAACTTCGCATCGAGTCATTTAGAGCCTTAGCTGGTGGGATGCCACCACCACCCTTAACATATTGCTTCTGTCTGAAAATTGCATGCAATTTGCTTGCTGTCCTTGGACATTATAAGTGACCAGAGTCATCAGGAATTGGGTTGTTCATATAGCTATATGTGTGATGAAAATTCACTTTACTAAGAACCAACTTTTACGTTATAGTTATCTCCATCCAAATGCTTCCACAATCTGTCAGTTTGGACCTTTGTCAAAGCACATAAGCTGGAACAATATAAACCATTGTACTCATTGTGTGAGAACTTCGCACTGAGTCATTTAGAGCCTTAGCTGGTGGGAGAGAAAGAACTAGTCTTGTCAGGGTCAAGATTTGAGGGCACACCTTGGAAACCGGTAGCTATCAGAAGAAGTTGTTGGTCTCACATCCTCCATTGCTAGCCCTTGGACAAACATCTGATAGAGCAAGTGGTAGGAGATCAAGGTGCTACTAACAGATTCTTATTAGTAAGAAATAACGTCTAGGATTGCTGCTCATAAAGGGCTGAATAGTACGATGGGAATGAAGAGCAGACTTTACTGAAAAACTTAAAATCATTCATCGTAGGGAAGGTGGATCTAATGAAGCTTGACGGAAAGCTTAGGATGCTCCCTCCGTCCCCGACTTGGGGGTAGTCAATGTGATGTGAAAGGTAGTAAAGGGCTGGGGAGTCTTTTGTTCCTACCTCACAAAGGAGGACAAGTCGCCTGTCGTCTGGGGTGAGTACTCATGAGACAAATCATCACACCTACAAGTAGTAGGAACGTTTGTGGATGTAGAGAACAAATACTCGCCTATTGAGAAGATGTGCCTCGCACAACTATTTCCAGTAAAAAATAAGTAGTCTGTGTAGTTGACTCTTTCTTTTGTCAACCTTAATTTGTAATCTAAGTTTCGGCTTGGGTTTCTAGCAAAAGGACTTTCTTTTGAATCCTTGTGAACCATAAAGAGAGATTCCATTGAAGTACAATGATGTTTCTTTCTCATTATAAAGATGTGACGTTGACTTAAATATTTCCAATGGGTTAAAATGGCCAATATCATTTTCTTTACAATTGGGGTACCCTGGGAGGATGAACTTTTGCATCTAGTTTAATATTATACTTATCATTTCAGGTATTGATACGTCATTGCCTGCTTTGGAGCTTGCTCGAGAAAATATTGCTCTTAATAGATTGGATCCAGCCAGGATATCTTTTTTAAAAGAAGACGCAACTGTATTCATGAAGAGAGCTTTATTAAGAAATGAGTCATGGGATATAGTCATACTTGACCCTCCAAAGTTAGCTCCAAAGAGGAAGGTAACGAGTTACTGTTCATACTTAAATGTGAAATTGTTCTAGTAATCATAGATGTCAATTGCATGCTATTTTCAGCTAGCAGAAGGAACTTACTCTTTCACAGAGGTAATGACTTGTCAGAAGAAAAATAGTGTTCAAGAACTCTGGTCAACCTGGTCCTGTAACATCTTGGTTCTGTGTCTTCTTTACCAATAACTTTCACAAACGTTACACTACTCTTCCAGGTTTTACTTACTAATGGTGGTTTTCTACTTTCAATGCTTCCAGTATAATCATTCATCGACAAGTTAAAGATGCCCAAAAATCTGGGTTGTGCGAGCTATTAATCTGGCAATTTTACCGTTGCTGGCACGAAAATTCTCTTAGAGCTCTTTGCAAACTTTTGCTTGTGAAAAGTTACGTCAGCTTCCATTCTTTGGTATTGCGAGCTGAGTGACTCATTGCTTAGTGTCATTTTTCAGGCTCTAAAAAGTGCATCGGGCATGTATAGAAATTTGAACTCACTGGCAATGAGATTGACAAAGAAAGGTGGACTACTTATGACTTGTTCATGTTCGGGAGCTATGACGCAGAGTGGGATGTTCATAACGACACTTCAGGCAAGCATATCACCAGTTCATGTTGTATCTGTTATGTAATTATGTCCCCGTCGATTGTTCAAAATTTGTGTGGTGAATGTGGTGATCCAAAGCATTGGTACAACTGAAGACTGTTAGAGATGTAGCTGTCATTATAGGACCTCACCCAGCAAGTGCAGAGCTCTTATGATAATGGGACCCTCCTCTAGTATGAGGCAGCAGTACGAGGTGCCAACTAAACCAGAAGATAAGGAAGCTTTTAACCAGAATGATGTTGACTGAATAAAGTTGAACTGGAAAAATAGAGCCAGAGAAATGGGTGCTTAGATGCACCCTTTTTTCTATAGTTTTGAGAAATCTTTTGGCTCTCTTAATCGGGCATGAGATCAACTGCATTTCTTGCTGATCAGGCCCTGGCAAGTTGCATTTGGCTTGCCAGTATGTGATGTCGATACATTCTTGAAGTTTTTTATTAGATCACTGTCTAAGATGTTAGTTTCTTTTTTTGATTGGTATATATGATGTTCAGGGCGCAGCATCAGCAGCTGGGAGAAGAGCCACAATTCTGAGACAGAGCGGAGCAGCATGTGATCACCCTATTGACCCGTCCTACCCCGAAGGCGAATACCTTTCCAATATTTTAGCAAGAGTACTCTGAAAAATCGTAAACGGTATTTGCACATTGTATTAGATATCTGGCGCAATTTATCCCCACTCATCTTGCTGAAAAGTTTTGGACTTACTGGCACTTTCCCATTCACCAATCCAGCCCCCCACTTAAAAGATAGCTAAGGGACTCTTATGGTGCAGCGCTTTCTTCCTGCTTGAATACACAGCATATTATGCCCTTTTGCTTCTATATTTAGCTAGTCCTTGCTCAAGAAAAAGCTCTGGCAAGAAATGACGATATTCGACACTCAAAGCCATAGTTCTAAGGTTAAACAATCTCCTGAGCAGAGAGATTCGATGGCAATTGAGATTCTTTTACCCCCCATAGTGGTCCGAACTGGTCGGCTACCACAAGCTTCTTTCTGCCATTGAAATCGTTACATGTGCCGCGTCAACAGAAGAAAATGGTTGTCCCCTGGATTAGAATGGAGTGCACACTCTAGGAGGATATAGAATTCGAGTCCTAGGACACCATGGATTTGATATTTTTGTTCAGTGTGAAGATGTATCTGTATCAAGAAAAATAACGCAGGACAAAAGCTTGCTAAAATGTGAAAGGTTTTATCCTAATCAATATCAGAACAATCACACAAACTAGAAATAGATGGCACACAAGTTTACCCAGGTTCACCCTGGAAATAGGGTTACGTCCTGCAAAGGGATTCCACTATAATTTTTAGATTTTCACCGTAATCACTCGTTACAATGATCTCTCATACAAGTATAATATATAGGACTTAAAAATGGGCCCAAAACTCAAGTCTATTCGAAAACCCTTTGATCCCATAACAAACGGGCTAATTTAAACACAAGCCTAAACTCAATATTGTTTCGGGGCGCTGACCCCGAGCCCCCGCCTGCTCACCGGCGAGCGGGGCAGTCGTCTGCTGACGGGGGAGCGGAACTCCCGCCTGCTGACCGGGCAGCGAGACCCCTATTTTGAGGGCACTAACCGGGCAGCGAGACCCCCGAACCCCGCATTTCGTGCGCAGGGGTCACATGTCGTCGGTTCATACTTAGTTTCCCTAAGCTCACGTGGGCGTGCCCGGTATGAGAAACAAGGTCCTCGAAGTATTCGCCAATTCCAACAAAATGTGCTATTTCAGAAGTGATGAATGAGAGATTTTGTTTTTCTTGATGTTGCATTTTATGTCCTGGATTGGATATCACTTGAAAGGAGCACATATCATCTGTATCATGGCTACTTGATTGATCGCGCAAAAGGGAGTTGGCGGTCCACTTTTGAACTCTCCGCAAATGGTTCGACCCAATTGAGACAAGGATCGAAACTCGTCTCTATCAGAAGGAGATTGTAGAAGTAGAGGGCCTCTGTCAAAATTTTCACTCGAGTACGAAGATGTCCCATCTGTTATGCGAAACTGACCCTATTTTCTCTGCAGAATGTTATCAATCTTCCGTGCTACTAAGTTTTCTTGGGTAAGCATAAAGCTCTTGTTCCTTCACATAGTTGTCTCCTCCGTTTCATCACACGGATACACAGTGCACTTCCTGCATAAACTTTCCTCCCTTATCTTGCTCCCAAGTCCATCCTTCATTCCCCTTGGAAAAGTCTTGCGATGAAAAGACCATTCGCATCCGCATGTCGGGGCACTCTCGGACACCGTCTTCTTCCAATTATGTGCGCCTTTCGTTTGTATCAAGAGAGTAGAAATCCTGCACTTTCTGTCATACGATGAAGTTTTAAAATGTGGGTCACTCCTCAACTTCAAGCAAAGGCTTTGCCCCATGTCTTTTGGACTCGCCATTGCTAGAGCAGATCCTCCTGTATTATGTATTCTTGAATAGCCGGTGGTCGTCGCACTTTTCTCGCTCCATCGATGTTTCACTGCTCATTTTCATGATAATGGACATCTCGTCAATAGAACAGGAGTATCGACATGTGATCTCTTTTACATACCAAATAGTTTCTCGAATCCTAATACTGTCGATGAGCAAAGACTAATAACTTTCCGGAAAAGTGTCCAAAAAGTCGTAAACCTTTTGCATTGATACTAATTCAGTCTTAAATATTTTAATTGTGCCAATTTAGGGCCTATTTGGTTCAGCATTTGAAAGGGGCTTTGGAGCTCTAAAGTCTCTTGGCCAAATGCAAATAGAGTTTGGTTCATTTTTTGCTCAACTTTAAAAAAATGTAATTGCATTTCCAAAGGCTCCTAAAGGCTTTTAGCCCAAAGTAACACCGGAGGTACTTTGAAAAGTTGCATTTCCAGAATGCAATTATAATTTTTTATTTGTTTATTTTCTTCTTTATTTTATTTTATCCTTTTCTTTTCCTTTTTTCTTTTGTCCTCCTTCTTCCTCCTTCCTCCGTCTGCTTCCTTCTTCCTTCGCCTGCCACTCCTTCCTCCCCCGACCATGGACCTCGGCGACGGCAGCCGCTCGACGATGGACTATGACATGAGGGCCGGTGAGCTCGAGGCTTGGCGACGCAAGCCTCGGCCTCGAGCGAGAGGGGCTCGGTCTCAGCTCGCGGGCCTCCGGCGAGGTCGAGGAGAGGCCGAGCCCGGCCTGTGGCCGGCGATAGGCTGAGAAGAAATTAACGAAGGAAGAAGGAAAAAAATTTAAAGAAAGTACTTAAAAAATAAAATAATTAAAAATAATATTTATTCTTAAAATTAAAAATAATTAAAAATGAATTATTTACAAAGGGCGTTTTTTACCAAACAACTTTTATGTCAAAGTTACTTTCCAATGTGTTTTTAAAATACACTTTACCAAACACTATTTGCATTTCGAAAATCCCCTTTTGCCTAAAGGTATTTGCATTTTCCCTAGGACATTTCCCAAAAGCTGAACCAATAGGCCCTTAGTCCTAAAACTTTTGCATTTGTGTCAATTGAGTCAATCTGACCAATTTTGGTTGGAAATCGCTGACATGGACGTTGGTCGTATTATTGTGGCATGGCCGGCGCTGACGTGCATAATTTTTTTAATGCTTTTATTGTTAGTAATTCTTTGGATTTTTCCTTTACTTTGTTTTGTTTTTAAACAGAGGGGCTGGCGAGGGACACGATCCCCTTGCCTAGATCTGGGCCAGGTGAGGGCACCAGCCCTTTGTCCAAAAAAAAAAAAGTAAAGAAAAAACCAATTTTTTTTTTATTAAAACAAGAAAAAAAAAATCATACAAAAATGTTCATGTCAATACCGGCGAGGGCCATGTAGGACGACTCTTGCATGTCAGCAATTTTTGCCAAAATCGAACGGATGCACTCAATTAGCACAAATGCAAAAAATTTAGGACTAAATTGGCACAATTGAAAAGTTTAGGACTGAATTGACATTAATGCAAAAGGTTTATGCGACTTTTTGGACACTTTTCCACTTAACTGTCGGTAGAGATTCAGAGCCTATCCAGGGGCAATGTTCTCAAGTTAGAATTTGTTTAACTAAATATATGAAACGCCAACAATTTGTCTAAAGACCAAAACCCATCATGAGATTGACTCAAATAGGGCAATCTTTATGAGAAAATGATAGTTTCCTATGGCAAAGCAAACTTAATTAACTCCTCTTTGACATAAGGATGACCCATTTTGTCATCAGCATGAGAGCATTGAGGTCCTACATTACTTCATGAATATTGAATTATTGACACATTGAGCATTTGGACTAATTGCATCACTAAGGTCACATGCTTTCAACTTCCAGCTCAATTTCAAGGTCTCCATGTTGGATCTCTAGGGCTGAAAAAAGTGGCCTCCACATTACCATCAAGCAATTCAAGGGCAGCGCTGGACTTTATGCACCTAGGAGTCTTGTACTGATTAATGGACCCTCCTTGGCTTATGAAGAAGTCCATCAATAAATCGAACGTCCCGGGACTCACGACCCTAATCTCGAGCGGCCCGATCGATCTGTCGTTGGAGCGACACTGCCTGTAGACGTAGTCCAGCTCTTCTTCCACGACGATGCAACATTCCTCGAGCACGCGGTCGTCGAGGGCCGGCTTGTTCGCTGCTGAATTGTTTGACAACGCCGACTGCGGCGATCTGGGGTGATGCTTGATTTCCCAGTAGAGGACATAGTGCCCCGGGATGGATGAAGTGTCCACGCGACTCGTGTATTCCACGAGGAGGGCGTCGTGAGGCTCCAGCAGTTTTTTGGCCGCCGCGACGCTCTTGTGGAGATCTTCCTCGTTCGTCTTGTCGTTGTCGATGCTGAGGACGACGTTCCTCCGGCAAATGAATCGGAATTGCGGGGCGCGGTTGTGGAAGCCCTTCACCTGGAGCACATCCCCGATTCGATACCGGTACAGCCCTGAAATCGACATTTACAACACATTTGAAGGCTAAAGGAGTGATTTTTAGTGTTTTGGATAACTCATTACAGGAAACATGGGAAGAGGAATTAAAATAACAATCAATTTTGTAAAATAAATATATAAATAGGAAAAAGCCAAATCAACTTTCAAATCATTGGATTTATCTATCTAATGTACCTTCATTGAGCTATGGAGTGAAAAAAAAAAAGTCCATCCATATTTGTCCTCCTCCTTCCACTCACTTCAAGCAAACATTAAAAACCGGAGAAAGAAAAATTACTTTTCCTGGATTGACACTAAAGAAAGAAGGGTAAAAAGGTCTTTTTCTCTATGCAGTGTATATCAAATTATTAAGAACCAACTTTATTCCGAATAAAAGGACTAAGGAAAATTTCAAATATCATCTCCACTTTTCATTCCTATGTCAATTTACTCCCGAGTTTAAGAAATCACAAATTCATCCATACTTCATATTATTCGCACTTCCTCCTCTTTTTCTCGCCCCGGCTCTCTCTTCCCCCCGGCTCCCACTATCGGAGTCGCAGTGCTACCATCGATCCCGACCGACGCCACGCTCTCACCGGCCTCGGCTGAGCCCCCCGACCAAGGGGCTCCACACGAGCTCCGCCGACCAAGGGGCAAAATTGAAAGAAAAATGGCAAATTCGTAGGAGGACCGCTAGATACAACTTTGGATGCCAAACGTCGGTTTTCAAAAACTCAAGATGCAAATTGACATGAGAATGAAATGTAAGAAAACTTTTAGATATTTTCCCAGTGTACTTATCTTGTCCGTATGATTTTTTTTAGTAAAAATTAAATGTCGTTCTATAAACCATTTTAAAGATAGCATTCGAATATAGACCCGATTACGAAAGCAAAGGAATTTCTCTCTCATTCCCACCTAAGCATTATCGAAAGTTTGAGGAAACTCACGTAAACCAAAGAAATGTTGCATTAATGCGAGATTAGCGTGATTAACGAGATTGTCTGTACGGTAAAGCTAGAGAATAAAGATGAATTTACAGAAGTGATTGATCACACCATATTCTTTTGCATGATAAGAGTGCAATAATTTCAAGACGAAGTGACATCATATTCTCAAAAGATTAACATGATATGATCCTACAAACATGGGACTAAAGAAAAAGAATATGCTCACCAGCAAATGTAGTGACCACGAGCTCATAATAGCACCCGACCCGGACATTAACCAAGTCCACCAGCTTGCGACCGGACACTTCCTCGTCCTCGTCAATGTCCATCACCAGCGTCCCATTCCCCCCCAAGGGTATGAACTCGAAGTAGCCCATGTTGGGCAGGAGCGTGAACACGACGTCGCGCGGGTCGCACAGCGGCCTCAAGTTGACCCCGAAGTAGCACTCCGACGAGGCGTACATCGTGCACACCAATGGAAGCTTCCCCTCGCTGTAGTACTCGAGGGCCGGTATGTATTGCGCCATCGAACCCGTCACGACGGCCTCAATGTACTTCGCCCTAGGCCAAAGCCGGCACAATATCCCCTTCCACAATGGACAGCCGCAGATTTCCCGGATCTCCGCCGCGAGGGTAGGGTTCGGCGATGGCAGCATGCTCGACATGGAGGATCGGCACTCGGGGTCGGTGATGAAGGGGTCTAGACGGCCCGCGGCTATGTCGTCGCACATGCGGCCCCAGTTGCGCTCGAGGAACGATACGGCACGAAGGAATGCGGAAGCGAAGACTGCGCCGAGCCGCAGGACCTGGCGCCGGTGCACGAGACCCGACAGGAGCTGGCAGTACATGCTCTGGTTGCCGTCGTCGCACAGGATGGCTGCATATGGGCTCGTGAAGTCGTGGTACGCGTCGGGTGCCCGGTGCTTGAAGTGGTTGCTCTTGTAGAAGCTCGTGAGCACGGTTCGGGCGGGCAGGCCGCACGCGGTGGACCTCTCCGCCTTGACGAAGTACAAGTACATGGCCTTGCCCTCGTCGAGCCCCGCGAGATACCTAAAATATTATTTTCCATGTCATGTATGCAAGGCAAAAATGAAAAAGCATATGTCCGAAGAATTATTTTTTTAACAGACAGTATCAAGATGAAAAAATACATTTACAGATGCTCGATAACTATGAAAAAGGAGCAGGGAAAAGGGAAAATCAGATTAATTAACCGGCTCATGATGGGCATGATGAGATTATAAAGAAAGGTCCTTCGGTCAATGTCCTCCTCGATTGATGGCATCATCTTGGGCTCTCCAGCAGAAGTCCCTGAGCTATACAGATTACACAACCGACATTCTTTGATCGTGAATTAGCTCAAAAACAAATTTAAATCAGAGAATGAGCTGAGACAAATACTAGAGGGAGACCTGCATAACATTTCAGTGATGGGTTTTCCTGTGATTAGAGAGGAATCTTCACCATGAGCAATTCTTCTGATGTAAGGTTGAATGGCCTTGTAAGTGATCACAGGGACCAAGTTCTTGAACTCGCGAGTGTCCATCGCCGACCCTCTCGAGAACTTGCTCAAGTACTCGGCTTTCTGGTTTTGCCCTAAGATCTCCTGCAGAATGTTTTGCTGGACAATGTCGGCCTCGGATGTGAGCCTCTCTATCTCTTTTAGTGCAGCATCTCCTTTGTACTCCAATTTCTTGCCATCCATTCTGTGTGCAAGTAGAGAAGGTATAGAGAGAGCAAAACAAGTGGGGAACTATGGAGGAGAAGACCCAGTGAGGTAGATCACTCTATTTGAATAGTTGTGTGGAGTAGCACTATATATAGTGAGAAAAAGATTCACATTCAGCTGAATAATACTCGATTATACGGAAACCGATCCACAAAATCGGCATGTAAAATGAATAGGACAGGTTCTACGACCTGCATATTTAAATGCTCGCTCACGATCTCTCGCGTTGCTTGGTATATAAATCTTGTAGATGATTTTATGCATACTCATTAGTCTTTTCATTAGGAATCTTGGGTTGGATTTTCATGTCCTTTTGTTTGTCACCTCCGACACATCAGAGTCACCAAGTTGGAGCAATATGTTGTTGCTGATATCATGTTCACACTGGGAGGAGGCCTAGAGGACAAAACTGGTCGGAAACACACATGCTTCGTGCAACTAAAGGTTTGCTAATTTGCGTTGGATGCAATAATTCTGTCGAATATCTGAGCAAATCTATCGTGCGGAGGAATTTACAAAGGAATTTTTTTCTCTCTAAGTGAAACATCACGTGTGTTCAAACTAAGAGTAATGTTAAAAGTACCAAATCTATGTACAAGATTTTATGGAATAGGATATCATTCTTGGTCTCAACATTATGAATATGTTCCTATTCGAGGTAAGTAATGCATAAGGTAAGCACATCAGGTTTTGTAAACTAATCTTTATAAACAGCATAAAGCCAACCTTGCATCCAAGTACTTTCTTTCCCTTAAACTTTTGCTCGATACAATTTCTTGTACTGAGATACATGACGTAAGTGGAATAGCCAACAAAGTTAATAAGTACCTCTCTTCACAATTTGTAATTGAAGCATATGTCAAATTTAAACCGAAAGTATTGGGGTTATCTCACATCGGTTGTGGAAGAGGCAGATGGTCAGTTTATAAGTAGGAGGAAAAGTCTCTCCCTTTGAGCTAACTTTTGGGGTGAGAGAGGCCCAAGACCACTCAACACTGATATCAGAGCCCAGATTACCAAAGGGGCCGGTGGTCAGTTTATATCGATGTGTGAAATGGAGATTGTTGAGGTTATCCCATATTAGTTGTGAAAGCGGATGATGGTCACTTTATAAGTGTGAGGAAAAGTTTTACCCTTTTGATTAGCTTTTAAGATGAGAAAGGCCCAAGATCACCCAACAGAAAGTAAAGAGAAACCCTAATTATTTCCTTTCAATGTCAAATTAAAAATCAAGTTGGATGCATCAAGAGGTCATTCAAGCAACAGCATTTTGCATGGAGGTATCTTGGTAAGGAACCACATTAGCGGAAGATGATTGGTTGGCAAAGTAATGGCGACGCTTTTTGTGGTGATGGGTTTGATCAAAGGATAGTGTTTGAGATACAAAAAGGGTTTGGCGTTCAAATTGATTTAAATATCACTTGCTTGTCTAAACTTATCCACTAATTGTAATTTATTACGTAACTTTATAAGGCAATTTTATGCATTAATTTTTTATTCCTAGGATTAATTTTTGATTCAAAAAGGAAAAATTACCCAAAAAAAATTCTAAACCTATTACAATTGTACAAATTCATCCTAAATATTTTCATATTTTTTCAATTGAGTCCATCCGATCAATTTTGACCTGAAATTGATGACATGGTCGTCAGCGGTCCAACGTGGCACGGTCGGCGCTGACGTAGAAATTTTTATAATTTATTTATGTGTTATTAATTTTTTTTTGTCTTTTCTTTTCTTTTGTTATTGTTAAGGTCAACAAGAGGACGCCGACTACCGGCTGCTGGCAAAGGTTGCGGCCCTCGTCGGCCACTAGGCGAGGGTTGCAGTCATCGCCAGCCACGGCGAGGGTCGCAACCCTCAATGCCCTCACCCAGTGGCTAGCAAGAGGTTGCTGGCCTTAACAAGAAAGAAAAAGAGAAAGAGCAAAAAAAAATCTACGTCAGCGCCACGTAGGACAACCGGTGGACAGTCAGCATCCATGTCATCGATTTTCGACTAAAATTTGTCGGATAGACTCAATTGGCAAAATGTAAAAATGTTTAGGACTGAATTGGCATACTTGCAATAGGTTTAGAAATTTTTTGGTAATTTTTCCGATAAAATGGGGTGGTAGTGGAGAAAGAGAAACGATTTTGACCTTTGCATTGGATTCATGATGCTGGATGGAACTGCAATGACATACATTCATTCATGCAACAAAAGAATAAAAAATATCCTACCTTATCCGAAATGCGATCATGTGCAGGCAACTAGAATCAAATTTCAACATCTTTAACACATGCAGCTTTCAAGGAAAGGTTGGTGGTCGATCGCCGCATCCATTTGCAATCCTTCCTTTTTGGCTTTGCTTTTTTCTCTCACATTCGTTATGATGCAAGCATGCTTTGTCCTCTTTTTCTTCCTTTTTCCTTTTCTCTCCTTTGGTGACATAACCTCACACTATATGGACAACCACTAAAATCGTGCCTGAGAACGTACAATTTGCCATTCTACACCCAAAATGACTCATTATCGTATCGTGTTCGAGTATGTGTCACGAGGACAATGGCCGACATAGACGAGTACGAGCATCTTCTCGCTGCCATGTATGTTTGATTTTGCCCCAGACAACGCCTTTACATACATTCTAGCCCCCCTACGTTGTTCGGGAAACCCTTTTCTTTCAGTGTTCTCTAAATAAACCCAAAAATCTTGATTTACTAATGTAAGTACTCCTAACATGAAGATATTCCATTACTCGGCGCACTTATATAGACGATGTACGAAGTTGCTCGTGTTAATGTTTGGAAAAAAGACATAAATGGCCCCTAAATTTTAGTCCAATGCACAATGTCGTCCTTGGACTTTTAATTTGTTCAAAGTGGTCCATGAACTTTAGTCTAATGTTCAATATGGTCCCCGATTTTGTTATATTTTAATATAGTTCAGGAACTACATCGAACATTTACCAATAGTTTGGACCACATCGAACAGATTAAAAATCTAGGGATGACATTACACATTGGACCAAAATTTAGGACGGCATTGCACAAATAAAAAATTCATGGGCAACATTGCACATTGAACCATAATTCAGTGACCATTTATGCTATTATCCTTGAATGGTTCATGCGAATGTTTTCCTTCAAAACATATTAAGTTAGTATGCACGTTTTGGGAAAAGCGTCAAAAAAGTCCTAAACCTATTGCATTGGTGCCAATTCAGTCCTAAACCTTTTATTGGTGCCAATTTAGTCCTAAACCTTTTGTATTTGTTCCAATTGTGATGTCCCAGGTCGTCACTTTCTAGCTAACGGCTCTGTTAACCTGTTACACTAATAACATGGCGCATGCAAAAGGAAACAAAAACATACATATGGCCATAACTTAAACAATCAACCAAATCAAACACGCACGCCAAAAAGGGTATGGCCTTTGTAGGTTTATCTAACTTGTACATGTCATGCAAGCATCTGGTTTATATATATATATAGGTCCAGTTATATACATAGTCTGATCAGTCAAAGATCACGAAAGAAAACGTTGGGAGGGTCAAAAGGTATCAGCTACTCCCAACTACTGCCACCATCCATATCCACGTCCACACTACGGTCGCCGTCCAAAGTAACCGCCGTTTCACCATCACCCAAAAGCTTGCCTGTACAACCCGTCCATCAGGCATCACCCTCACCACTACTAGTCTGAAAAATAGTTTTATCCACGAGGGGTGAGTATAACACTTAGCAAGCAAAGCACCTAACAAAGTGACTATACCATACACCGGTCACCCAATCAAGCACCAACAACAAGCCACGACCCTCAGAGAAACACATAGACCACGAGCATAGACAATCGCCAAATAAGACTGGACAACGACTCTACTTTCATGCCATATGACCTCACTGGCTTCATGAATCGCAAGCGCATGACTCTCTATCCCATTTCATCACAAGACTCCTATAATGCAATGCAAAGCCGCAATCCATATGAGTCACATGCGATTAGTCTCATTGTTATTGTCGAGTGGGATGAACCCATCTCTCGGGACCAACATGACAATCAATTTCAGGACTAACCCAGACCTTCCGGAACCAATCCGGGCTTCACACTCCACGGCATCCGACACATGGCATCCCGAATTCCTTCCAGCTCCCATGGGGTATCGTCAGAACGCATTCGACAGAACAATGTTACCAGACACACTGAAGTAACGTGACGTTGCCAGACACACTGAAGTATCGAATCAAATTCTCATTCATGCACACTCATTTGTCCGTTTTATCTTTTAATGCAACGACCCGCCGACCTACGGCCCACACATGAATGAATAATCACAACCACAATTCATGACACGCCACAGTCAAGATGGACTCCAGAATCAATGACTCATGTTATCATGCCAAGGCCAATTGTTCACAATCCAAGTTCACAACTGTCCGATTTCACAGTTTTACGACCAAATCCGACCACAGGACTCACATGCTAGACGATCAATCTTTGCAGACCACTTACCGAACATCACAAGACACCATCTAATCCATCAAAATTAATATGCAAGCACAGAATTGCACAATCCCTCTTCAAGACTCACGGCCGAACTACCCATGGCACCTCAACTTCAATTCACGCCCAACTGGCTACATACAAGACGACCAGTCGACAAACTCTGGTTACCTTAGACCCCTAGACACTTACCCAAGCAACGGATTCAACATGCAAAGCCATTTTCTTGGACATGCAAAGTAAACTCCGTTTCGACACCCAAAACCCAAACGGCATCGTCACGCCCAATCAAGCAAAAGGTAGACGGCATAGGCAAATGGTTAGAGACTCCACTTGCCTCAGGTCCAAAAGCTACGAAGACGGGGTCGAATCGTCACCAAAACTGTTCGGGTTGCGTCCTCCTCTTTGGGTGTCGCGTGGCCGAGAGAAATGGGATATTTATAGTGGGGTGGGGTAATGTCGGTCATGGGGTGGTTCAGGGCTTTCCGGAACCAAGTTTCGCACCGACCGATCGTACGAGATCCAAATCAAAATACCGATCGCCCATCTTTCTACCGCTGCAATATCTATTGCGCCCGCTATCAAAATTGCTAGACACGAACCTCATCTTTCGCATTAACTAACTCGAGACCAAAATACGTACTCGAGACTAACTGAACATACTAAGCAATAGTGCCTCTCCGATCAATCAATATCTCACCCATCACCTCATTGACCCATTAATTGCCGCATCAATGACTAAAGCTTCAAAAATAAAACTTCCAATAGTCATCACCAAAATTAACGCCTCTGCTCGTTAATTTAATCAGGCAGAACTCAAGTTGTCACATCAATTGAGTCCATCCGATCAATTTTAGCTGAAAATCGCTGATGTGGATATTGGCCGTCCCACGTGCCACGGCCGGCGTTGACGTGGACATTTTTAAATATTTTTTGAATTTTTAAATAAATTTTATTCTTTTATTCTTTTTTTTCCTTTCTTCTTCTTTCTTTCTTCCTTCCCTCTACTGCGTTGCAAGTGGCCGGCCACTGTTTGGCCGCCGGTCGCACGCCGGGATGACTAGCCTCGCCGAACCGAGGGTGAGCACCGGTGAGGGCGAGCCTCGCCACGGCTGACCCTTGCCCAGGCTAAGGTGGCCTCAGCTGGCGTCGCCCGGGCGAACGCGACGTCTGGCGAGGCCTCCCTAGCCTGGGCTAGTGTTGGCGTCGCCAGATCTGGCGACGCCTGGCGACGCCGACCCATGTGACCTCCATTACCGCCGCTGACGTCAACCCACGACCTTCGCAAATGGTGAAAGACAGAATGGAGGGACGGCAATGACAACTCAAGTGGCGAGTGGCTGGTCTTTGACGACGGCTGGAGGCACGATGGTGAGGCATCATCACAACCTCGACCAGGCGAGGATGGCTTTGGCCTGGCGAGGACAACCTTGCCGAGCCTCGTCCTCACCCGGGCGACGCCGGCCGAGGCCACCTTGCTTGGGTAAGGGTCGGCCTTGGCGTGGCCAGCACTCGAGCAGGCGAGGCCAGCCGTCAGCGCCTGTAACGCAGTAGAGGGAAGGAGACCTCCTGCAACGCAGAAGAGGGAAGGAAAAAAGAAAGACGAAGAAAGGAAAAAAAGAAAAAATTTATTAAAATTATCAACAATCTTTAAAAAAAAATATTTAAAAATGTCAACGTCAACACCGGTTGTGTCACGTGGGACGGTCGGCGTCCATGTTAGCAATTTCCAGCTGAAATTAATCGGATGGACTCAATTGGCATAAATGCAAAAGGTTTAAGACTAAATTGGCACCAATAAAAGGTTTATGACTGAATTGGCACAAATGCAATAGATTTAGGACTTTTTTGATACTTTGCCCTGCACGTTTCTATATCCTAGCATCATCCACTCGAAATCACTTGCGAGAAACAAACCAAGAATCCCACGACAAAATGCAATGCCACGATTTCACCCTTGCGGGGGGCCTAAGGTGAATCTACTTCTTCATTGCAACATAGTTTTTAGTTTAGGATAATTTGGCTCTCTTGACACATAAGTCAAAACCCTAGCTCACCTTTCACACATGCCGTGCATGCTCATTATTTCCACGCATGACCATCGTAGCTAGACAAACCAGGTAGTGCTTCGATCGCCTTTTTCCCATTCTTAAGAAGCCTCGGGGTAATGTAATGGGAGAGAAAAGCAGAGAGCTTTTTGGTCGGCAGGCCTTGGATTTTCAGAGGGCAAAAGAAAAGTTGATGGAGAGAGAGAGAGAGAGAGAGAGAGTGGGCCGACTATGCTCGAGTCATAATGAAGTATCGAATTTCACCATATGCTTATCCACGCTCATACGCCGTACAATAACCATTTCCGGAATGTACTTTGGGGAAAAGGCTTTTTATTTCATCATGCTTATCCACTATTTGGGTTCCCTTGGCGTCGAAATAATGTTACTGTCACTGAAATAAAGAACGTTTGAAAAATATGGTTAAGACAGTTAGTTATAAGTAACGTTGGTCGCACTATGATAATGTAGGCCGTTATTTAATATATCTAATTATTCTAGATGAATTTCTTCGGGAAAAGACCAAAATATCTTGAAAAAGATAATAAAAGGAAGAAACCTAGGGAGAGAACAGGGGCCAAGAACGGTTGGGCGTCCTCGAAGAGGGTTCGACGACCCCTCCCGGATATAGGCAGTGTCCAACACCTTCCATGCTCGGCGGAGGGCCTTGTCGCATGTCACCCTTCCCAATAGGTAGTCTGAACTCGCTAAGCACATCATTCGTTGTTATCAAGAACTCATATAGCCTCATCACCCCTAAACCCTCTCTCTCTCTCTCCCCGACCTTCAATGGAGATCGCGACTACAAGTCGAGGTCACACGACCTATACGACCTCGGATCTAGAGATCGCATATCGATTTTGAGGTCGTGTGATGTTGAATCGCAATTGCAACCACTGTCTAGGGTTGGAAGAGAGAGAGAGAGCATGGGGGATAGTGGCCAGCCCGGGGGCTAATATTGACGATAAAGACGATAACAATGGTGACGGCCGAAGGTGGGTGACAATTGTTGTGGACGTGATACCATCAGACGCGAACCAAGGAAGAAGACCGAGTTATGTTTAAAAAGTCAACATAATTAAGGCTCCGTTTATTTTGCGAAAAATATGATTTTGAAAAATATTTTTCTGAAAATGATTATTTATATCGCTTGAAATAACTACTTAATAATAAATATTTTGTTCATCGATGATAATTTATGGTTATACTTTTCTGTGGATGATGAATTTTTTTTTGTTCATTCTTTTTTTTAAGCAATGCAAGCAATCATTTTTAGAAAATATTTTTTAAATCATAATTTTCTGCAAAATAAACGGACAAAAATGAATCCAAAAAAAAAATTGGAAAAAAAAAATTCAAATGGTACCCTCTTATCTATGCAGTATGCACTCGGGAGAGCCTTTCCATGACCTTTCCTAAAATTTCTTCGTTGAATCATTTCAAGAAAGAAAAGCTAGCGAGCTCTTAAAGGTTCTCCATTATCTCTTCTCCACACATAAAGAGACATTATTGAACTAGGACAAAACGAACAGAAAAAGGTGAAGCTTGTGTGGTGAGCATCCAAGCATTATTACACAAGGGGGACAACCTTTTGAACATTGTTGGAGGGAGTTTGAAAAATGAAACAGAGTGCCAATGGGAGATGCACAACCACCTTGATGGAAAAGCTATGTAGTTTATATAGTCAATAGTTTGTTACATGCATTTGGATATAATTGGGACAGATGTTAAAGTTAAGATTTTTTTTTTGGTATTAGGCCATAGAAATGACTATAAACACGGAGACCGTTTCGAGAGGATGATACTCTAATTTCCTCGTAACCTAAATTAAAAAATTGTTCTATATTGTAGTTATATAGATCAAGCTTGTGAATCTTTTTCGTGATGGTTATTGGCTTATCTCTATCTGTCATGTGCATCGACTGATTAAATGAATATGTCGTTTGGTGTCTTTTTATGGTGTTCTAATTATAGAAATTGACGGGAAGACTTTCTTATGACTAAAAAATAATTATCGAGCGTGGTTGGCTCAACGATTTCGTGTTCACCTGTCTTTTACGAGACTATAAGTTCGAGTCACACCAAATTGCTACCTCTTGTGGAGAGTGTCGAGCATGTTGAGATGCACGTGTGAGTTATGTTAGAGAAAGTCCCACATTGGAGGATTGATGCGGTGTTGAGAAATTAATATATCCTAGTTGGCCCATAACTCATTGGTTTAAGCTTTTGACTGAAGGAGGGTCCAACTGGATATATTAACAGGCTCGGATTTGGGCTCTCTCTCGGCGATCTCCTTAGGTAAAGTATTGGACTTCTGTTGCGCACTTCCATCAAATGGTATTAGAGCCGATGGTTGATTGGTGGCTCACTCCCAATATGTAGGGTTAGAGCTCACACGTGAGGGGGAGATTGTTGAGATGCATGTGTGAGTTGGGCTCCCTCTTGGCGATCTCCCAAGGTGAAGTATCGGATTTCTATTACGCACTCCCAATAGAGCCCAGCTGATCTAGAACATTTCGAATGGACAAATTTTGACAGGTGGCTCACCTGAAGCCAATCTGGGCCACTGAATTAGCTCGGACGCGACATTTTTAAGACTTTTTTAAGGTGGAAGCCTTGAAATGTAAGCTGCGATTTTAATCCTTATGCAGCAACCCAAGAATAACAAATATAGATATGTGAATCACAGTTTCATAAAGTGGAAGAATTGACGCACCTTGTTTCGGATCCATCATTCTTGATGCGGAATAGCGATGAACCGATGCTCAAGATTTTCTCCTCTAGAACCCCTTTAAACACTGGCTTCAATGAGACGGGCCCTCACGTATCACTTTCTGACGACTCTTTATGTGAGGTTATGTGGACATTAGGTTTTAGAGGAGGGGCTTGAGCTCTATTTATAGAGTTTGTAACCTATCCCCTCATTATAGATAAGGTTTAACTCATCCCATACTATCCAGTCCCATATCCAACTAGGACTAGGAAACCTTATATCTTTCCTTTATTAGATCAATAATCAATTACAATAATAATTAATAAAGCTCATATAAAATATATTCTCACATTCTCCCACTTGGGCTATATTAATTAAAAGTGTACTGTATATGCGCATCTTTATATTAGTCTAAAGATAATTCCTAATAGTCTATCCGATCTCATAAAGTCTTAAACATCGAATCATGACAATAACTGCATCAGAAGACACAGAGCCATCCATGGTCACAAATGCTCTTAACTTTACTGATATGACTTTGATTTGGTAGTATGGCAAACAGATAACATATCAAATAATAGAGAAACTTTATATGTTATCCTCCTTGTCAGTTACCATTCTCTTACTTTAAGTGTCACGAAACCTGATGTGCCACTAGAAAATATCCTTATGGTTTCAGCGAATCCACATGTATCTTACCTTTATTGTTAACTATGCTTTATGTGTCTAAAAAATAAATGCCCCAACCATCACTCAAGGTTTACACAATACCTTGAGATTTTAAACAAATATGTATTCAATATGAAAATAACACATTCATAAACACTTCATTGAATGTAAAAGAGTCAATACATATCAAAACTGTTACTAAATGTACCATAATACAGATGTAAACTTTATTAGAGCAAAAACTGAAGAGCTCCCACTAAACAATAGCATCCCACGATGTTTCTAAGCCCATGTTAATGACATGTCGTTTAAATATACAAGGGCGTAGACCTTTAGTCAGTGGATCAGCAATCATATCATCTATAGAAATATGCTCTACTACAACGTCACCATTATGTACGGATTCCTTTATGGTTAAAAACTTGACCTCTATATGCTTAGACCCCTTGAGACCTCTGTTGTTGTTAATGAACAATGCTGCAGAGTTATTGTCACGATATAACTGTATGGGCCTATCGATAAAATCAAATATGGTTAACTCCCTAATGAGATTCCGAAGCCAAATAGCCTGAGTAGCAGCCGAAAAGCTTGCTATAAACTCTACTTGCATGGTAGAGGATGATACTATTTTCTATTTTTCGCTTTTCCATGATACTGCACCACCTGCTAGTATAAAGATGTACCATGTTGTTGACTTCTTGTCATCCTAACAACCAGCATAGTCTGAATCTAAATACCATACTAGCTGCAGGGTTTGAACATATCTATAAATCAGCATATAATCCCTTGTCCTTTTTAAGTACCTCAAAACCTTCTTGGCAGCAACCCAGTGATCGTGTCCTAGATTTGGCTAATATCTGCCTAGAAGTCCTGTTGCAAAAGCAATATCTGGCCTAGTACAAACTTGAGCATACATGATACTACCAAGTGCACTAGCATAATGTACATTCTTCATCTAGGCTTTCTCAATATCTGAATAAGGACATTGTGAAAGACTCAATTTATTACCTTTACAGACAGGAACAATTCCTGGTTTGCATTGTTGCGTATTGAATCTTTCCAAAATACGATCAATATATGCCCTCTGAGATAATCCCAAAATGCGGCGAGAATAATCCTTGTGGATCTCAATGCCAAGGACAAAAGACGCCTCACCAAGGTCCTTCATATCAAAGTTCTTTGATAACATTTGCTTTGTTTCATGTAGTAATTCAATATCACTACTTGCAAGCAAAATGTCGTCAACATAAAGGACAAGAAAAACAAATTTCCTCCCACTGACCTTGCAGTATATACACTGATCCAGCTTGTTCTCAATAAAATCAAATGAAGTAACAATGCTATGAAACTTTAAGTAACACTGTCTAGAAGCTTGTTTCAAACCATAGATAGACTTTTTCAATCTACAAACCAGATTACCTGAATCATCTGCTGCAAAATCTTCGGGTTGTGCCATATAGACCTGTTCATCAAGACCTTCATTCAGAAAAGCAGTTTTAACATCCATAGCTCCATATTAAAATGAGCTACTAAAGCCATTATAACTCTAAAAGAGTCTTTAGAAGAGACTGGAGAAAAAGTCGCCCCATAGTCTACTCCTTCTCTCTGAGTGAATCCCTTGGCTACCAGTCTTGCTTTAAATTTCTCAATCTTTCCTTTGGAGTCCTTCTTGGTCTAAAACACTCACTTACAGCCAATGGGTATATAACCTTCAGGCAATTCAACAAGCTCCCAAACATCATTATGTTTCATAGACTACATCTCATCTTTCATCGCATCTAACCATAAATTCGACTGAGAACAAGAATTAGCTTATGTATAAGTTACCGGATCAACAACACAGCCGATATCATAATCCTGCTCTCCCAGATAGACTATATAGTCTAGTGGTATAGCTGACCGTCTATGCCTAACAGATCTCCTCAGAGGAGCATCTTCAACCTCATTCTGTTCTTGAGAGGTTTAAGAAACTTCATCAGGAACTGCTTCAATAACAAGTTCCTGAACCTCAATAGGTTCAGTCTGTGGTGTAGGGACCTCCACAATTATCTATATTGGTAGAGAGAATGACATAGAAGTACCCATCGTAATGTTATCCTCAATAGTCTATGAGCAATCACTTTTTTCGACCACATCAAGCTCTAGAAACTTCGCTATCTGTGAATTCACAATTCTTGTACCTCCGTTGGGATAATAAAATCGATATCCCTTTGAATGATCTGGATAAGACACGAAATAACACCGAGTGGTCCTGGAGTCCAACTTACTCAAAGTTGGATTATATAACTTTACTTCTGCAGGGCATCCTTAAACCTTCAAATGATTTAGATTAGGCTTACGTCCAGTCCACAATTCAAAAGGAGTAAGTGGCGATTTAAAATATAAAGTGTTGTTTTCAAAGCTTAACCCCACAGAAATCTAGGTAAATTATTCTGCTAATCATACTCCTCATCATATCCATAAGAGTACAATTATGCCTTTCAGCTACACCGTTCTGTTCAGAACTCCCGAGCATAGTAAACCGAGCCACAATCCCAGAATCCTCTAAATATTTGGCAAATAGCCCTTTAAGCTGTCCAGCATCGCCATGTCGACCATAATACTCACCACCGCGGTCAGATCTGACAATTTTTATGATTTTTCCCATCTATTTCTCGACTTCAATCTGAAAAATCTTAAACTTGTCAAGAGATTCAGACTTTTCCTCAATCAAGTACAGATAATCATATCAAGAATAATCATCAATAAATGTGATGAAATAAAATTTCTACACATATTTGCTGTATAGGGTCCACTTATATCTATATGAATGATCTCTAATAAGTGAGAAATACGGACTGTAGTTTTCTTCTTTATTTTAGTCATCTTACCTCTACAGTAGTCTACGCATGTGTCTAGGTCACTTTTAAGAGTGGGTAGAACGTCTGCCTTTATTAGTCGTTTCACTCTTTCCTTAGAGATGTGACCGAGATGTTTATGCCATAATGCGTAAGACTGTTCCTTAGGTTGAGATCTTTTGGAAATAACTTTTTCAGCTGTATAGGCAATGTATATTTCGTTGGGAGACAAACATAATCTATACAATCCATTGGACATAGTACAATACCAAACTTTATTTGAATTAAAAGAAATAAAAATTGTATTGTTTGAAATCTCAAATGAGTAACCACACATGTCCAAACTTGATACGAAAATTAAATTCCATCTAAAAGAAGGTACATAAAATCTATTCCTTATCGTTAAATTAAAATCAGAGTCTAGAATTAAAATAACATCTCCCACGAACTCGACGTCAGCTTTATTGTTGTTTCCTACGGTGAGCTTTGATTCTTCATTATTTGGCTTCCTCCGATTTATGAATCCCTATATAGTAAACGCAACATGATTAGTTGCACCGCTATCTAGCTACCATGAACAAGATGGGGCTTCTGATAGATTAGATTCACAAACCAATGCTAAAGAATCATTACCTTAAGCTCACGTTTAGACAATCAATTTTTATATTTAACGCAATCTTTTTTTATGTGTCCTCTCTTCTTATAGAAGAAACAAAGACCATCCTTACCATCATTACCGTCCTTTTTAAATGTCGATTTCTTTGGACCCTAGTTGTTAGAAGGACCAGCGGATGAATGAGTTCCTCTATGAGTACAATTTTTATGCATCCTACCCTTCTTGACACCGGAACTGGAGGCAGTATACACAGTAATGTGCGCTTTACCTTTCTTTAGTTTTATTTCCTCTGACACCACCCTTGCAATCAAGTCATTGATTGACCACGTCTGATTTGCAGTATTATACTATGTTTGAATAATACCAAATTCAGGTGGAAGAGAGTTTAGTGCAAGATACATAACATAAGCATCAGGAATATTAACATCAAGCGCCTTAAGCTTTGTTTGCAGATCCCCCATCCTTAGGACATAATCCATAACACCAGCAGAACCATCATACTTCAAGCTGAATAACCTTGACAGATGTGTCCCAATTTCAGCATTAGGAGAGTCACGATTTTGTGCCCTCCATCATCTGCTTAACAGTGATGTCAGCTGCAAAATCACTTCTAAGATGTTCCTGTATGGATTGCTTTATAGACAGTAAGCAAAACCTATTGCTCTTTTCCCAAGCAGCAAAGTGTGCTTTCTAGGGTTCTGTACTAGCCTCAGTGAGAGCTATCGGTTTATCCTCATTAAGAACAATATGAACATCCACTAGTTCCATACTAAAGAGAAAATCATCTCTCCACTTTTTAAAATTAGAACCAGTAAGAATATCAATAGCTATGGAGTTGCCGTTCACAGAAAATGTGACTAAAAAATAATCAATGTTTATAATTAGCATAATGTGAAAATTTTCCTTGAGAGTTACATACATCATCATATAATCACCTTTGGGCAGAAAACATGATATGCAGTTGTATATTCTCTACATTACAGCGGCTATGGGAATTCATTTTAATCTTCGTTAAATCACCACCTTTGGGTGTATAAAATACTTAGATTAGATAATTCTCAACCATATGATGTACATCTATCCCTCCATGTAACAATACGCAATTACCTCCTTTGGAAGTATGACCACGTATTTTTAAATGAGACATCTCAATACTTTATAAACTGTTATTTATTAAATCCAATCAAGTGTGCCATTTTGGCGGTCACAACCTAATTGAATTTTCGAAGCTGGGATATAACCTTTATATTTCACATTTACTGTATGCATGTAATTTCAGACTTAAAATTAGGGGCAATTATCCACAAAAATTACATGTCGTGCTAATTTACATTGATATACTCAACAATACATGTTGAACCATATACATGTAGTTGATAAATTATGCTCCACACAATCTGTATGTGGTCATAAACATGGGAGCTTGTACTTGTATCTCAAAAACCATAGAAAAATACAAAAATACCCGAAACAATACACGTATTTAGGGTTCCGTACATATTTTCATTCCATAAAAGCATAAAATATGTAAAATAAATATATCACTTGGTAGAGCATAAGCATACGAGCACGCCGGTGCCTAAAATTCCTCGAACGGATCACTCACGCTCCCTCACGCGCACCCCAAGCTCTCTGCTCGTGGTCCCCACGCGCTGACACGTAATGCGTACCTATTCGACCCTCAGTCGATTCTGAAAACCAATCCGACCGATTTTTCCGGTCCAACCGTTATCCCTTGACCGAATCGGCGAACTAAGTCATGTGTCCGGTCAACGATCGGTTCGACTAGAAGCCCCGAGTCAATAGTCAACCGGTTCGGTTCGGGTCGAGTCAAGTGTACCCGGACTTAAGTGACGTCATGTGACGTCAGCCTACACGTGCAGGCCCAGGTCTAGGTTGCGTGGGGATGACTGGCGCATCCCGCGGTTGCCAGCGACGATCTTCATACGGTTTTGCTCGTCTCGAGGAGTACTTTTCGAATATATAATTATTTTTTACTTTTACCGAAAATAAATTTCGAAAATAACCAGAACATGATTCGTGATCTAAAACATGTAGGCTCTGATACCACATGTAAGCTGCGATTTTAATCCTTATACAGCAACCTAAGAATAACACGTATAGATATGCGAACCACAATTTCATAAAATAGAAGAATTGACGTGCATCGTTTCAGATCCATCATTCTTGATGCGGAATAATGATGAATCGATACTCAAGATCTTCTCCTCTAGAACCCCTTAAACACTGGCTTCAATGAGACGACCCCTCACGTATCGCTTTCTGACGACTCTTTATGTGAGGTTATGTGGACATTATGGTTTAGAGGAGGGACTTGAGCTATATTTATAGAGTTTGTAACATATCTCCTCATTATAGATAAGGTTTAACTCAACCCATACTATCCAGCCCCATATCCAACTAGGATTAGGAAACTTTATATCTTTCATTTATTAGATCAATAATCAATTACAATAATAATTAATAAAGCCCATATAAAATATATTCTCACACGAAAGTCTCGAAAGTTCGTGTCAGCCTATCATAATCGCGTAATGCCCGTGACATCGTTAAAATGTTTGAACTTTCGTTTAACAACTCAAACGGTGTGCTTATAGCGAAACACGCTGTTTCGTGTCGATATGCGGATTAAGAGCATCCAATGGGTGATACTTGGGTATTCTCTAGTTTGTACTTTTTCCCTTGTTTCCTATGAATGGAGATTGTGCCCAACATTGCTAGTCCCGGACTCGACCTTACCGTCGGGCATGAGTTTTTCGAAGGTCGGACTCGAGGTCTCATTCCACTTATAATCGATCGGTTCCGAGGGTGAATAGAATATTTTAGGCCCTAAGGCTGACATATCTAAAGCGATCAAGCATGAAACTTCATGTCTCTTTTTTCTGGAGTAATTGTGGAGGCACTACTCACTTATTCAGTAGGTTCATATTTTAACTCGTTGCACCATAGTTTTTAACGATTTAGCTTTAAATACTTTCAGGCTACATTTAGTGGCCATGATAAAAGTCGCAATAGAATAAGTATCATCATACTCCGAGTTTGGTTGGTGTCCAAGACAAGATAAGACCACATATGTAAAAGCTATTTTCCAGAAAAAATCTAGGCTCTCCTCCTCCTCTTCCAAAGCTCCTAGTACACGTCCAAATTTTATGAAAATGGCGAAAGAGTCAAAGCATTATATTTTTTGGATTTGCGAAGGTCAATGATCACGCTTTCTCTCATTGTAGATCGATTTGATTCCTGCCATGTGGTTTTGGCAAAAATAAATTATAGTGTAGTTTGCTATTATGAATTTGTTGAAATATCCCACGTCGCCGACAATGGGGTTAATATGCTTTTTTATATAGATGTGATCTGATCTCCGTTCATTAGAAACGCATATTCAATGAGATGGATCATATATGACTTAGTCAAGTCTTAATAAATGGGTTTGAGTTGTAAGCCTAGTTATGTGGGTTGTAAACGGGTTTATCCTTAAACCCATTTAGCTTATAAATGTTATTAATTGAGTCAACCCATTTATGGGATGACATCCTCTTTAACAGTTTTCAATTTTTTTAATTTTTTAGTCTTTGGTTTATTTTATTTTATTTTAGTTTTTAGTTTTTCTTTTCTTTCATTCATTCACTTTTTTTTTCTACGAACTCCAACGAGGGTCGGCCACCGATCATAGGCGAGGGCCAGCCGACACTGCCGATCACAGATGAGGGCCCAACCGACCCTTGCCGACACCAGGCGAGGGCTATGAAGCCCTCACTGGCAGCAAGCAAGGGCGCCCTTGCTTAGACGGCCATAGCGAGAGCAGCAGAGCCCTCGCCCTCACCCTCGCCGGCCATCGCTTGTGGTCCCGACCCTCGCCTGTGATCGGCAATAGTCGCCACCGATCCTTGCCAAACTTAGAAGAAATAAAAAATGAAATAAAAAGTAAAAAATCCAGATTTCTTTTTATTTTATCATTATTATTTAGTTTAATTTTAATTATTTAAATAATTATAAAAAAAATTGTCCATAATATTTTAGCAATATATTTTTTAAAAAGATTTATAAGAAATGAGTTTTCATAGATTGGATTAAATATGAAAGTATTTTAGCAATATGAGTCGAGTATGGATCGAAAAATTTGCAGTACAATAAATGGATCATAAACGGATTAAGGGGTTAATTTGGGTTGGACTATTTATAATTCGACCCAACCCACCATTTGACATGTCTAATGTCTACTGTCCACCTATTAGCTTAAGCTTTTGTGTTGGATTTCTAAGAATGAGCGATTTCAGTTTTCTTGGAGGTTCCACCTGGAACCTAAAACCTGCCCAGGTTCATCATTTTTTAGAACCTAAAACCTACCATGCATACTCTGAAACCTAAAACTTACAATGTCACAGGTTTCAGGGTCTGATTCCACGGTAAGAATCTGCCAATTTCAATAACAACAATGCATAAAAGATGAACACGTAAATAAAATAAACGGCTAGTTTGAGCTCAAGATCAAGACCCGAATTTGGCGAAATGCCGATCGATTTTGGAGCATCGGGTGGTTTTTTTTAGGAGTTGATCAATCCGTAGCTTGATGAACCAGTCATCATCCTCGCACTTTCACCAAGCGCAGTAAAAAGCTGAGTGGTTCGGGCATCATGAACGTGCAAGTGAGACATCATTAAGGTTCTCATTTTGCAATTAGAAACTGAGTCAGTCGGCTTTTCCGTCAAACTGCCTAAACAATTACCCACCACGGTTTTGAGTTTTGACATCAACCCATACAAAAAGAATTTATCAAACGGCGTAGAACTAATTTTTGTGGTCTCTTCACACATATTTGTAACTAAGTTTTGTTAAGAGTAAGATCCAGTCTAGTTTGATGCTATGTTTTTCGATTCCCTTCCTAGGTTCAGTAGCATTACGCAACTCAGCATTTTATGAAGGGTCAATTTCAGATCTTAAGGGTCAAAAACAATTACCAGAGATTTGCTTCAGAATGGCACAGAACAAGAGAAAACAACAACCCAAGCAAGAAATCACTGGAAATCTATAACAAGCGACAGCCCAAGCAAGAGATCGAACCGAATCACATAGGAGAGCGAGTTCCTATAGGTTCGTTGCGATGAAAAATCACAGGCGCTCTTCTCTCTCTGATCTGATGATGAGTGGATGAGGATGATGGAGAGAGAAGCGAAGAGAGAGTCGCTCTCGAAGAGGAACAGAGAAACGACGATGAAATTTTCTGGAGCAGTCGACCATGAAAAATCGCGAGCTTCTTTTCCCTTGTTCACTGAAGCGGAGCGGCCAAGACTCTTGGCCAGTTTTGCCCAATTTCATGAAGTTTCCATCTATCGCTTCTGTAGGGTTCGCTTCTTTTAGGGTTTTTTCCTCGGATTTTTCTATCGCAGGTTCCTAAAAATTGGGAATCGGGAATCGGACCCTGTATCCCCAGAACCTGGAATCGAACTAGGAATCGCCGGTTCTGTTCTCCGGTTCCCGGTTCTACTTTGGGATCGTGCTTACCCCTAGGATTTTCTAACATGGTATAAAACATGAGGTTTGCTTTAAGCTTATGCTAAAGTTCAGCTTACGCATGAGGGTGAAATATTTAACTATTTTGGATAACGTCTTCATCTAACAGCTTAAAATTTTTGGTTCCACAAAATCTCCCAGAATTTTTTATCACATTCTTTTTAAAAATTTGGGGGGAAAAAAGACCATGTGAGTACTTTTAGATTGAAAGTCATTCAAATTATAGGTTCAATCGTGGAGATTGGATTTTCAAAAAAAAATATCATGGCCGTCCTTTCGTTTCGATTTGAAAATTCACGATCTCGACATTTTTCATTTTTGTTTTTTTTTTTTCTCAATTCGAACCACGTTTTTTAAATAATTGGGTAAGGGCTTTTCATAAATGCAAAAATCGAGTCAAAGGAAAATCGAATGAAAAAATTATGTCCAATCAAAATTTGGTCTAATTTGGGTAAAAAAAAATATGGAATTTTTTATAATTTTTTTTTTTCCTAATCAGATTGTTGAAATTTTTGACCTTATGAGGTTTAGAACTTTCTATACATTCAAATTATTTAGGTTCAATCACGGGGATCAGAGTTTTACTAAACAAAGTATCATATTCTTGCATTGAAACCAGGCATCAAGTTTTCTCACCATACTGTGTGGATGGTGATAGATAAGGCTCCTATCACGACAAAATGGGCAAACGCAATTTTTCGACAGGCCGCGAGGCTTGAGGTGAGTCCAGAAAAAGCTATGGAAGATTATATCTAACATCAAAAACACCTAATTTGGGTAATTTTAAAATATTTCCTAGTCAGATTGTTTAAAATGTTTGAACTTTGGAGGTTTCTATTCATCTAAATTATTGAAGTTGAATACTTTAATGAAAAAAAAATACCATAGATGTCCGTTGAAATAGGCCTGCTCGGAGCCAAGAAGCAGAGATAGCCTAAAAGCAAATTTGTTGCAGCAGCTTCTTCCCCTCCTCCTTCCGCTCTTCCAAAAATCAGTCTCCTCTCCTCTGCTCTCTCTTCCGAAACCACGAATGGCCTCTTTTCTCAAGGTACTCCCCTTCCGCCACCATCACTATCACCGTTCGCGCGGGGCTTGAGACTCTCCGAGCAACTCTCGAGTACACGCGAAAGAAGTATTTCTTTTTTCTTCTCTCTTATTCCTGTATACAAGAAGATGGTTCTTGTTTTCTTTGCAAACGTTTTGCTATGAAATTTTTAAACCAGGGCATCAATGGTTATTTGGAAAAACTTGGCTCGTGCCAAGTTTTTTCACTGTGTGCTGCGTGGATGCCAATAGATAAGGCTCCCATTACGACAAAATGGGCAAATGTCAGTTGTTTGATGGGCCGTAAGGTTTGAGTGAGTCCGAGAAAGAAGCTATGGAAGGTTTATATCTAACATCGAAAAACATCTCTCATATTGAAAATTCCCCGAGAAACTTTTGGGTGCACCAAATTTTCCCATTTTCAGTAATTAGGTTTTTTTTCACTAAAAATGCTTTATATGTTTTAATAGTGAAATGAAAAAAGAAAAATTTATGTGTTACCGTGCTTTTGAAGGGATGTTTCTTGGTTGCTTGAGAGGACGAATCAAATTTGAGATTGAGATTACCTTTCCAATATCTTAAAAAAAATCAATTAGATGGTTTGAAAAACTTAATCTTATGCGGTTTAGAGTTTTCTAATCATCAAATTAGTTAGCTTCAATCATGGCCATTGGATTTTCAAAAACAAAAAAAAAAGTTTTCATTTCGATATGAAAATTCATGATCTTGACATTTTTATTTTTTTATCAAATTCGAACCACATTTCTTGGTTAAGGGTTTTTGTAGATGCAAAAATCGATCCAATGAAATATCGAATGAAAAAGTTATGCCCAATCAAAATTTGGCTTGATTTGGGTAAAATCCATTGAAATATATTAAATTCTCCTAATCAGGTTGTTAAAAATGTTTGACCTTATGAGGTTTAGAACTTTCTGTACATTCAAATTATTTAGGTTCAATCACGGCAATCAGAGTTTTACTGAACAAAGTACCATATTTGGGCATTGAAACCAGGCGTCAATGATCACTTGGAAAAACTTGGCCAGGTAATAGGTAAGGCGGGCCGTGAGCCTTGAGGCTTGAGGTGAGTCCAGAAAAAGCTATGGAAGATTATATCTAACATCAACCTGTTTATTGAAAATTCCTGTTCATGTTGGAGAAAATTTTTGGTGCACTAAATTTTCTCATTTACTGTAATTAGGTTTTTTGCACTAAAAAAATATGTCACTGTATATGTTTGAATCATGAAATGAAAGAAGAAACATTTATGTGTGACTGTTCTTTTGAAGGGCTGTTTCTTGGTTGCTTGAGAGGACGAATAAAATTTAAGATTAACAATTACATTTCTAATATCATCTAAAATGTTCAATTATATGATTTTAAATACTTGTTCTTGTGCGGTTTAGAGTTTTCTAATCATCAAATTAGTTAGCTTCAATCATAGCGATTGGATTTTCAATATATATATATCATGGGCGTCCTTTCGGTTCGATATGAAAAATTCGCAATCTCGGCACTTTAGAATTTTTTTTTTTTTTTTGAATGCGAACCACATTTTTTAAATAATTGGGTAAGGGCTGTTGGTAGATGCAAAAATCGAGTCAATGGGAACTCGAATGAAAAAGTTACGCACAATCAAAATTTGTCCTAATTTGGATAATTTTAAAAAAAATTCCTAATCAGATTGTTCAAAATGTTTGAACTTTGGAGGTTTGGAGGTTTCTATTCATCTAATCCAAGGCGATCGGAGTTTCATACATGAAAGTGTGAGTACTCGCATAGTAGGCCTACTCGGAGCGGAATATAAATAAACCAAGAAGCAAAGATGAGCCTAAAATCCAATTCGTTGCAGCAGCTTCTTCCCCTTCTTCTTCCACCCTTCCGAAAATCAGTCTCCTTTTGCTCTCTCTTCCGAAACGATTCGCGTGGGGGGCTTGAGACTCTCCAAGCAACTCTCGAGTACACGCGAAATGAGTATTTCTCTTTTCTTCTCTACGAAACTTTTAAACTAGGGCATCAATCATCAAAGGCTCGACAAAATGGGCAAACGTGAAAGAAGCTATGGAAGGTTGTATTTAACATCGAAAAACATCTCTCATATTGAAAATTCCCGGAGAAAATATTAGGGTGTGTTTGTTTCACCGAAAATCAAAGATTTGGAAAACATTTTCCAAAAAATAAACGCTTGTATCTTTTAGAAAAATTAGTCAACGGAAAATATTTTCATTATCGCTAACGCTTTATACCTAACTATTTTCACGGTAATGAAAGTATTTTGCATTCATTCAATTTTATGAGTGATATAAGCGTTTATTTTTTAGAAAATATTTTCCAAATCTTTGATTTTCTGTTAAACAAACACACCCTTAAGTGCACCAAATTTTCCCATTTTCTGTAATTAGGTTTTTTTCACTAAAAATACTTTATATGTTTTTATAGTGAAATGAAAAACGAAAAAATTATGTGTCACCGTGATTTTGAAGGGCTGTTTCTTGGTTGCTTGAGAGAACGAATCAAATTTAAGATTAACGATTATCTTTCTAATATCTGGAAAAAAAATCAATTAGATGATTTGAAATACTTAATCTTATGTGGTTTAGAGTTTTCTAATCATCAAATTAGTTAGCTTCAATCATGACCATTGGATTGTAAAAAAAAAGTCATTTCATTTCGATATGAAAATTCGTGATCTTGACATTTTTATTTTTTATTAAATTCGAACCACATTTCTTAAATAATTGGTTAAGGGCTTTTCGTAGATGCAAAAATCAAGTCAATGGAATATCGAATTAAAAAGTTCTACCCAATCAAAATTTGGCCTAATTTGGGTAAAATCCGTAGAAATATTTTTTTTCAAAAATTTTCCTAACCAATTGTTAAAAATGTTTGACCTTACGAGGTTTAGAACTTTCTATACATTCAACTTATTTAGGTTCAATCACGGCGATCGGAGTTGATATCGATTTGCAAAGTAAATGGGTGTATCCCCATACGATTACATTCTGCACACTAGGCTCATTCACAGTTAACCTTTCAGAAATCAAGCTCACCGCCTTGTTATGCCGAAAGCGGATGAGAGCAGTGATATTTTGTACGGGATATGAGCAAATTCCCGCAAAATCGACCCAATAATTCTTGCGGATTGCCAACAATCAAAATCTTGCAATTGTTGGTTAAATGTAAAGCGTTGGCCAGCCTCATGTGAGCACGAAAATCTTTGCGCAACGCTACCTCTCTAGCTCTTTCAGTTCTCCCTGCAAATTTCCCCACGAGGATTGCATAATGTACATGCTTGCCACACCACATCTTGAACTAAAGCACAATTCTTCAATTCAGCTCCAACATCTCTGACACAGGCAGCTGACCTATCCAGCAGGAGTAGTATCATAGGCCGGTTTTGACCCAACATCTCTCCACGAGCGACAGAGACATGATGCAAGCTTCTCTCCGGCGTTGGTCACAAGAACTCGTGATGCTTGAGGAGCCTGAGCCGGTTGCTGAGGGTCCGGATGATGCGGAGGAGGGTGGGTCTTGCCCCTGCGGAGGGTCTTGCTGGCCAATGACATTCGCCGCAGGGGGTTGCAGAGCGACGGCATTCACCGGAGGATTTTGCGGAGCGACGACATTCGTCGGAGGGTCTCGCCAAGCAACATTCGCCCGACAGTTTTTTTTTTTTTTTTTTGTCTATATGAAAATTCGTGATCTCGACATTTTTATTTTTTTTTAATTCGAACCACATTTCTTAAATAATTGGTTAAGGTCTTTTCGTAGATGCAAAAATCGAGTCAATGGAATATGGAATGAAGAAGTTATGCCCAATCAAAATTTGGCTTAATTTGGGCAACATTTTCCTAATCAGATTGTTTGAAATGCTTAAACCTTGTGAGGTTTTGAGCTTTCTACTCATCTAAATGCGATCGATTTCTGCTGCGTGGGGCTCGAAACTCTTCAAGCAACCCTCGATTACGACGCGAAGTAAGTATTTCTTTTTTTCTTCTTCCTTATTCCAGAAGGCCATTCATGCTTTCTTTGCAAACGTTTTGAACCAGGGCGTCAATGATCACTTGGAAAAAGTTGGCCATGAGCCAGCCAAGTTTTCTCACCTGCTGCGTGGATGCCAGATAAGGCTCCCATTACGACAAAATGGGCAAACGCAGTTTTGCGACGGGCCGTCACTCTCGAGGTGAAGTGATGGAAGATTATATCTAACATCGAAAAACGCTCGCGATATTGAAAATTTCGGTTCATGTTGGAGAAAATATTGGGCGCACCAATTTTCCCATTTTCTGTGATTAGCCACTGAAACAAGTACTGCAAGATTTGTTAGTGATGGAAATTGAGATTGCTTGTTGAACTTATAACAAGATTGGCTACTCTTTGGTAGTTCACTTTTGTTACTTATGGACTGATTGGATTGGAGGGGTAATATGTTAAGGCCTTTGTAACAGTAGCTTGTTTTCCCAGTTTCTGCTGAAATGAATGTGCTAATTTTCATAGGTTGTCAGATTTGGGAGTTTTCCTCTTTCGATTATTGGATTTGGGAGTTAATGATGATAAGAACGCTACTTTTATCTGTCATTTACATTGCAGTTTTACCAAACAATGGAGAAGATATGGAATGAAAATATCTAGCTTTATTACTTCGATTTCGCAAACTTCTTAGTGGATTCGCAGGGTTCGTGAGTGATCATGAGAGTGTTGCATCCTTGCAATAACCTATCAAGATGGCGATTGGGCTCTTAAATTATCCAGTCTCTTCCTTCTCAGTAATAATAACCAAGCAATGAGAGGGAAATAGCCTCCTACCTGTTAAGGTTGATGTCTTGTATTCTGTTATCCAAGAGATTATGAGGCGGTTCCGAAAGGTCCCCTGACGACTGGACAGCACGGGGGTCCCGCTCATGGAAGAAGGATAGCAGGATTTATGTTCAAAGATAGCAGGATTTGTATGGGAAAGTTAAATATTTTAGGCTATGTGGGCAATTTTGTAATTTGTGCCATGTAGGGTTTCGCTATATGTATTTAGGGCGAAACAGGTCTCTTTGGTAGAGAGAGAGGGTGAGAAGAGCGGCTGTACACTTTTCTACGTTATTAGTGAAACAGATCTGATCTCCCCGTGGACGTAGGCAGGCGGAACATCTCCCCTGCTGAACCACGTAAATTCTTGTGTTGTGCGAATTGTCATTACTTTCTTGCATCGTTGATAGGATCGAATTTAGATATTCGACACTACCGATCTCCTATTTGAATAATAGCTTAAACTTTTAAAATAATTGGATGTGATCCTATAAAATCTCACATGGTATCAAATCAGTAAGTCCGGAGTTCAAATCTTTCCGGGTCTCTATTTGTCTCACTAATTACATATTTCCACGCTTTAGGTTTAAGCTAAAGTCCAGCTTATGCGTGAAGGGGAGCGTTGGAATAAAATCTCACACCCTCCTACATTAACCCGTTGCCACTCGTGAAGATCATATTAGATCCTTAGAGTGCCACCATATTCTAATACCTCGATAGTTAAACTTGTTCAGGCACGGGGCACATTGGCCGGTGTGACCTGTTTTGGCTTTCCATGCAAATCAACGGTAAGGAAGAAGAAAGCTATCTTTGGCATGTGAAATTGGCTCAAAAAGGCGTGAGATACTGAAACCTTCGATGGACCCAACAGGGGGATCATATCAAGGGATTGAGCCTTGAAACCCGTAGACTTCTGAACTTGTAATATTCTCACCTGGTCAATAATCTTGTCGTTTGTCCCAAAAAAAAAACAAAAAACAAAAATCTTGTCGAGGATTGGAGCATTGTGACAAGAGAAAGGGGAGAGAATTACCAAAAAAATTGCTAAACCTATTGTAATTATGTCAATTCAGTTCTAAACCCTTTTTTATTTTGCCAATTGAGTCCTAAACCTTTTGCATTTGAGTCAATTCAGTCCATCCGTCCAAATTTGGTCGAAAATCGCTAATGTGGGGCTGCCAGCATTGACATGAACAATTCAATTTTAATAGTTAAATATTTTTTGCAATTTTTTTTTCCATTTTTTTTTCTTTTCTTTCTCTCTTCTTTTTCTTTTCTTCCTCCAGCAGATCGCCGAACTAGGCGATCGGCCAAAGGCGAGGACCAACGAGGTCGCGCCTCGATAGGGGCGAGTGAGGTTCGCCAAAGGCCGACGAGGTCGACCTCGCCGGCCCTCGCCTCTAGCCGGTCGGTGACCCGCTGCTTGAAGAAGGAAGGAAAAAAAAAGTAGAAAGAGAAAAAAAGGATAAAAATAAAATAAAATAATAATAATAATACATTAAATATATGATTAAAAACTATCCACGTTAGTATCGGTCGCGCCATGTCAGCGATTTCTGGCCAAAATTGACCGAATGGATAGAATCAGTACAAATACAAAATGTTTAAGACTGAATTTAGGAATTTTTTTCGTAATTTTTCCCAAGAGAAAGAGATGCTTCTCTTGGACCCCAATTTGCATCCTAAAAAGATCCTAACACGCGAAAAAGAAGCAATCCCCATTGTCTTTATGGTCGGTGTGCGTGCTGAAATGTTGCCTTCGATGTTACGGGACGTATCTATACAAAGGAGTGCTCGTAGAGTCATGTTAAAGCCCATTTATTTCGCAGAAAAAACGACCATAAAAAACAGTTTCTTATATGTTTTCTTCTTATGTTTGGCATGGTTTAGAAAAAAATAATTAACAGAAAACGCATTCATGGCTGATGATAAGGACGATTCTACTATCTCGTTTAATAGAAATGGGTTTAGCATGTTTTTCCAATATCTTATTTGTAACTTACCAGTATTTTTATGAAATTAACAGCTTGTCTTTGTCTTTTTTACCAACGTCTGAATTTACTAACAATTTACTAATCTTATTTGAGTGACTTACTATTTTTTTTTTTCGATTAAATTACGAGCTAGCTTTGAGTTATATACTTTCATTTGACTTAGTTACTAACGTTTATTTGGCTTCGTTTTGTGATTTATCCATTTTGTTTTACCCGGTTTTCTTCATCTTTTTACGACTGCATTAACTTTATCAATTCTTTTAGGAAGTTACCGACGTTTATTTGTGTGAAATGCCGGTTTTTCCTTCATTAGGTTACTCACTAGTTTTGGTTTGCCAACACTAATTTGAGTTGTTTACCAACTTTCTTTCTTTTCTTTCAAATTTACAAACTACTCTATCGAGTTATCAATTTTTATTTGCCTTACTTGCCCACCCGTTAAACTTACCAACTATTTTTAGATACCAACTTTAACAAAGCTTCTTTCAACATCACACTTTACTCACTTTTTGTTTATACCTTTTCCCATTTACCATTTACCATTTTCATTTTTCCTCTTCCAACATACTATCTCACTATACTTTTACCCTTGGTCCATTCAAACTAAAATTCAGGTGCTAATATTTCTGATTTTGCCTGCTTTGAGAAACATAAAAGAGTTTATGACGCTTGAGGCGACATAATTGACATAATAAACAAGGTAAAGTGATGGCATGATGACGTGAGAAATCATTACACCATGTTTGTATTATTTTCTCACATTTGTATGTGCAAAAATCAAACTAAATTAAGCATTTTACTTGTATACTACGTTCAATACGTGGATAACATGTGATCTTGACATGGAGTAAATGATGTATTATGATTTATGAGTGTCGCAAACTAAACTTTGGCTAGAACATGTGGAGCTCTCTTTTTCCAAAAGCCCGATTATGTTCACTTCCATTGAACATTTTGTTGGGAAATGATATTTGATTTTGAAGGAAACAAAACTACCATACTTTGTTGAAAAGACTTTGATTTATACTTTGAGGATTTACTACAAATATATCTCTATGCCTTTTATATTTAATATGCTTAATGCTTTTATTCTGATATAAGCATGATTCGTGGCAGAGGCAGACTCATACGAGATTCTATGGGAGATATATTTCGATCTTCATATTAATTCTCATTGTTTATGCAATCTTATTCTTGATTATTTAGCAGATTGAATTTCCCTCACTAACGGTCAATTATTTGGTTAGGATTGTGTTTCTAAGTTAAATTGATTGACCATCAATCTCAAAGATATTCTCATTACTTTCCATACGAGGAATCTTGATTGATTATCAATCACCCCGTAGTAGATAATTTCCTCCATTACAAGCTTGATTTATGGCATTAAGGATTTGATTGTATGGGCAAGCAAATCTTCTGAAATATTTGGTTCCTCTCACCTCAACGGCTCGTGATCTTTATTCGACAATCAACCAACGCCTAGTTTTGGAGATTGATCCTAGGAGTGATTCTGTCCAGCGGGAAGCTTGGAAGACGAGAAGTATATAAAGAGCATCAGGTTCGAAGAGAAGCGAGAGAGATCAAGAGATCAATATCCATATCTCAGGAGAGCCTCATCTATTTCAATTATCTACTCGTGCTTAAAGTGAAATCTTATGAGAGAGATGTAATATATAATAAAGTGTGTAGAGTGGGATAGCCTTAGTAGAAGCAGAGCTCGCTTCTGTTGGAAGTGTTTGTGGTCAAGCAATCACATATTTCTGTAATCTCTCATTTGATTACTTAGTGGAATACTGGCCAGTAGAATGTTAGTGTGGAAGAGTAGACGTAACCTTACCAAAAGCCGAACCACTATAATCTTTTGTGCATTATCTTCTACTCTCTACTCGTCTCTATTTACGATCTGGTAGAAGCACTGCATGGTTCTATTAACTACACCCGCTCCTATCAAACTTGATCATTTTATTTTCGCATTATTTTATCAAGTTTGATCATAATCACCTATTCACCCCCTCTAGGTGCTAGTTCTAGCCAAACAACACATTTAACCACTGTAAAAATCAAACAATACTTAGTAAAATAATTAATGACAGAGTAATAAATATCAGATTCTTAATATGGACTTTGAATGGTCATTTTCATTTAAATTTCATGGACTCGTATCGTCATGCACGGGTTCTCTTCTAGAGGACACTCGCTACTAATTCAAACGCGGTGGGTTTGGTGCTGAGAAACAAACACGATTGACTTCTTCAAAACCTACCTAAATTCTTGCAATGTTTGACATATCATCCGAGATAGATCCCATTAAATTTTCATTGCGCGATTTTTATCGAGTATTGAATATGACCAAGTTGTTCGAGCGACCACTTCCGGTGTTCAACGTCACTTAAAGAAAAAGGAAAAAAAATTATCGGGTTTTCTCGACTGGTTCAAGTACTTAGGATTTTGGAAAAAGGGGACAAAAAAAAAAAGATCTGCAAATCAAAACCATATCGTGATTGGAGGACCCATAAAAAATACTCACCTAAGGGCAAGAGTTAGATAGTTTGGATCACAACGAAAAGATATATAAATATGAACTATGTATAAACATTTGATTTTTGGTCTTCGAGGTTGGAACTGGCTTTGCAACAAACACTTGAGAGGGGTTAAATAATGCTAATGACTAATAAAAGGGGTGCAAAGATAAAGACAGCCGAACTGATGACGGTGGTTGGACTAACCCCTCGAACCGTCGCTACCGCCTCATTGCCATTGGTCAACTGAATGCGCTCTTGCGAAAGAAGCCATTAATCTCCCCATAATTACATGATTGCCCCCCATCTTCCCTTTTGGCATCTTGCACAGCAATCAGCGTTGCTATGTTTCTGGCATCTTAGGAATTATAAATTGGTAAGATCGAACTGCCTCTAATCATCTTTTTTATTTTTTTTCATTTTTTTGCTTTGGAAAGTTTTTTAGGCCTTAAAGGTTTTGAATCTCTAAATCTCGTGCCCCGTCTTCAACTTTCCGACCGTTGGATCAAATGCCCCTCGCACGATGCAAAAGTAATTGCACGACAGTAATCATGCAGAGTCTTCGTACATGGGAGTTATATTCAAACTCAAAGAGTATATCAACTACATAGGACCGCTGCCGGACCTTCACGGGGCAAGCATCTCGGTCGATAGAGAGAAGTTCGATACCTTCGTCCGGAAAATCGCCTTCAACATATTCAGTTTGACTCACCTTCACTCAAAAGTTTAAACCAATGAGTTATGAGCCAACTAGGTTACATTAACTGCTCAACACCACGTCAATTTTCCGATGTGGGACTTCTCTAACACAACTCACACATGCATCATAACAATCTCCCCCTCACGTGTCAGCTCCAGTGTTAGGTCTGTTCACTTTTAATTCATATATCATTCTACACCAACATATCTCAACTTGAATCTCCATCAACGCCCATCCTCACCCCTGGTTTCTTTCTCTAGACAGAATCATGAAAGCTGCCATCAGGCCCGCATTGCTACACCAATCCTCACCCATGGTTTCTTTCTCCAGACCGAATCACGAAAAGCTGTCATCAGGCCCGCCTTGTTACACCACACCATTCGAAAATCGCATTGGTCACCATATTCCTTCTTTGTGATATTCGCCAAGCACCGGAACAGATTAGGGGCCCCCACCAATCAACCATCGGCTTTGATACTAATTGTTGGGAGCGCGTAGTAGAAGTCTAATACCTTCACCCGAGGAGATCGCCAAGAGGGAGCTCAAATCAAAGTCCGTCAACATATTCAGTTGGACTCATCTTCACTCAAAAGTTTAAGCCAATGAGTTATGGACCAACTAGGATATATTAACTACTCCACACCACATCAATTTTTCAATGTTGGACTTCTCTAACATAACTCACACGTGCATCCTAACAGAATCTAACACTCGGCTTGAGAAGCCCGAGTGCCGATCTTGTACTAGGCCACCACAAGTGCACAAAGTTCCAAAAATATTTGAATTCGTGACATTTTATCTAGGGATGAGCAAAAAAATCATGATCCACCTAAACCGGACCGGACCGTACCCAATCGGTTGATTTTGGATGGAACCGACGGGTACCGATCCGGTTCCTGGTTTCAATTTTCTGAAACAGGCGGGTACCGGTTCGGTTCGCGGTTTCAGGTGGGAACCATCCAACAGGCCCAACCTAACCGGTCCCTTTATATAATACAAATGTATATTCTTTTAATTAAAGCCATCTCCCTCAAAGGCCCAGAGTCCAGACCCATCCGTTCAAAAAAAAAAAGAGTCCAGACCCAGCTTATTTTCATGTGTGATATGTGTTTTACACTATGGATGCATTTGAAAACCTGCGTTAATTAGTTGATCAATTGCTATTGTATTTTCCCACGATGCTCGACTCTATTTTTGACAATAATACTGCCGTCTGCAAAGACATTGTCCTTAAGTTTTTCATGTGATAAGAATACTAAATGCAAACATGGGGAATGCACTGCCAAAGTCCCAAGTTGAGCCCCCTCCTTCAATCGCTAGGGATTGGTTCCATTTTCTTTTTTAATTAATGTTGGTGCTCGGTAGGACCATAACCGGGATCCAACCGGGAACCGAACTGGACCGGACCGGTGGTTCGGTTCTAAGGTGAATCCATGGAACGAACGGGTGATTCACAGTTCACAATTTGCGAAATCAGTCCCTAGCGGGCGGTTCTCGATTCTAGGGTGAGAACCACTCATCCTAGAACCGATCACCCCTAATTTTATCTCTCGTCGTTATATGTGAAAATTCTATGGGATCATTGTCAACTATTCTAAAAGTTTAAAGAAAAAATGACATGATAGTCCCTGAAATTTGATATGATGTGTAATGTGGTCCCTAGACTTTTGGCACATGTTCAATTTAGCCCGTGAACTATATGAAAATGTTTAGTGTTGTTCTTAAATTTGAATTAATAGAAGGACAGTATTGAACAATTTTATATAATTCAAGGACTAAATTGAATATGTACCAAAAGTTCAGGAACCACATTAAATAAAATAAAAGTTTATGGACCACATTCAATAAATTAAAAGTTCAGGGAGCACATTGCATATTGGATCAAAGTTCATGGATCATTTATGCCATTATCCCAAGTTTAAACTGTTAGATGAAAGCGCTGACTTAATTTTTAATAATTTTAACACTGGCCTAATTTTACCAATGTTTTTAGACTTAGATCATTAAGGAAAAAGAAGAAGGAATTGCTCGATCTTTTTCCTCGCACCTCTGCTCGACTTGAGGCATGAGAGCAATGGACCCGAGCAATTATTAATTTATTACCACTCCAAAAGTTCAGGAATCACATTGCACATTTGATGTTTTCTTCTCGACAGTATCCTTGAAGCTTCGTATAAGTGCATGCCGGCATGGTAGGTGTATCATGTCTGTTACTGTTCAAGAATTTCTTTTTCTAATAATGTCAAGATTTACCAAGAATTCCTAATGTTTTTGTTAATTCGACACGTCAAAAGTTTTATGGAGTATTTAATGAAATAAATTTGCTTTGAATACCCATTTAAAAATTTGACAATCTTTTTATTTTTGAAAAGTAACTCGCATTATGCCTGTGTTTATATTCGCGTAAAATCAAATATCATCACGAATTGCAATGAGATAGATTAGAAGTACATGAGGTGGATGCGAAGTGGCATTTTGGTGATTATGACCAAAACAAGTGTCCTTAATGAGATTAATCAAACCCAAATTATAAACTCGTTTCTTGTCCGAAGCACCAAAAGACTCGCGTACCAATACCAAATGGAATTATAAAAAAGAAGTCACTGCTAATCAAACCAAAGCCAAAAACCAACGCCAAGTCCAACGATCACAAATGGCCTCTTCTTCTCTCCACATCCTCTTCCTCACATCGCTCATCGTGGCCTCCATCTCCACGTCCGCCGCCTCTGCCTCCGCCGCCGGTGACGGGCTCGCCTGGGTGGCTGCTGCCGCCACAGCCTCCGGGCCGGGCCGGTGCCGGGGGTCGGTCGCGGAATGCATGGCCGATCAGGACGGCGAGTTCGCCATGGACACGGAGGTGAACCGGCGGGTGCTGGCGACGACGCAGTACATAAGCTACGGAGCGCTGCAGCGGAACACGGTCCCGTGCTCACAGCGGGGCGCCTCCTACTACAACTGCCAGCAAGGGGCGCAAGCCAACCCTTACAGCCGGTCGTGCTCCGCCGTGACGCAGTGTCGCAGCTAAGAGAAGCGCTGCGAACCCATTGTCAATCAACTTACTCTTCTATCTATCTATTCCGCGATGTACGTGATGGATAATACAATGCTGTAATGTCCCTCTGACACGCCTATGTTCTTGTTCTATGTTCTTATGCATCTAATTTTTCAGGTTCCATCCTAATTCGTGTGCTAATTCGAATCATTAGTTTGTTAATCGCGTAATTCCTAAATAATCATCCAGTCATGTTTTGTCCCACAAATAAAATAAATAAAAATAGACTCGCTCATATTTCTTTCAAAGTAGGCCGAAACTTTAAACGAGATGAAGGTCAGAGCCTCCTTTTAGGCCTCAAAGGTTGAAGATACGAACTCAAAAATCACCAACGCGTTTGCAAAAGTCGCAATCGAGAACCTCTTTTCTTTTTTTTGCCACGTGACGTTGGAAACGCACGTATGGATTAATTATAGTAAATACGTATATACGGTCTCCCGTTTGCAAAATATTTTTTGTTGTGTGCCTAAACATGTTGTAAATATATTCATGTATCATAATCCGATGTCTGAAATAACATATGATTATGGAGAAACGGTCGGCGATTTGATCCGAATTGTCTTTGTGTTCTTTTGTTTTCGTTAGTAAATCGGACAAGAAACAAAAGGCAAGAATTTTAACTTCCTTTATTTTCGTTTCCTCTCGTTATTTTTCTTTTCGGGCATGTCCTTTGGGCGCATTTTCTCCTTTTCCTTTTGGAGTTCTCCAAAATAATTAGAGATGGTAAACGGGTGGACCGACCCCCTCTGGACCGTGCCCGGTTGCGGAATGGGCCATGATGGGCCGGCCCGACAAGGAAACGGGGAGCGTGCTGAGCCGGCCCGGTCCAATTCGAGTCGAAGAACTTACATCTTTTGCGCCCAAAAAGGAACCCTTTTCCAATATGATCAGTAGCCCTTCGGTGACTGGACTGGCTTCCTATGGAACGCCGTGGCCCGGTCATAAGTAGCTATTGGGGTTTCTAGTCTTTTCAGAAATTGATTCGGCCCACATACGGCACGACCCCACATCACGTGTCGGGCCGGGCCTGCCCAGTATGCCACAATGACAGGCCCGGAGGGCCACGGGTCTGTCCATTTTGCCCCAATTAATGGTGTTTTAGTTATAAGAAGAACATCAATATGAAATTTATAGGTGCGTTTATTATATTGAAAGTTTCTTAAATATTTTTGACGAAAATTATTTCGAAGAAAATAGTTAATTTTTATTTATTTGGTGATTTAGGCTCCATTTGTATCGCGAAAAATGTGACGTTTTTGGAAAATATTTTTGGAAAAGTTATTTTTGCAGGAAAATGACAATATTTTCAAATGTTTAGCTAAGACCTGAAAATGAAATGAAAAATATGTTCCGTCTTTTGATAAGGAATTGATTTTCAAGGAGAAAATTACCAAAAAAATCTAATTTTTAATTTTTTCTTTTTTTTCTTCCTGGTGAAGGCTGGCGACCAGCCACAGTCGCTCACCCAGGGCCGGTGAGGTCGAATTAGAGCGTTGCCGGCCTCGGGCGAGCTCGACCTTGCTAGATATGGCGAGGTGGAGCTCACTCGAGGCTAGTGAGGCTCGTCTCTCCCTGGTCGCCGATCGCCGATAACTAGAAATAGAATGAAAAAAAAGAAAGAAAATTAAAAATTAAAAATTTCGGATTTTTTTAAATAATAAAAAGAAAAGAAAGGTGAAGGAATGCAAGGAGGCAAGATGAAGGAAGATAATTTCCTCTCTTGAAACAGAGTATATAATTTTCTCCACTTTTAAAGCTGTTTTTTTTTTTTTTGTCCGTTGATGGAAAATATTGTCCTAAACTAGTTTATTTTCTATAAACCAAACACCGAAAAATTCAGAAAATATTGTCCTAAAAAAAAATTGCAGAACAAACAGAGCCTTAAAGGAAAGTAATTACCTTGTTCAAAGTCATTTCCCCATAATCTAAATTTATTATTTTCAATTCATAGAAAACGTTCTTCGCAAATCAACTAATTTTCCATCTTCGAAAATACCGAAAAATCAAAAAATAATTTTTCAGAAATTGTTGTTATTCAATTAAATGGACCCTAAATGCTTAAACGACTGCAAGTTGCCTGTCACGTCCAGATCCAGTGATGATTTTTTCGTGAAATAACTGAAACAATCTCGGTATCCCTATGTTTATCTTTATTCTTCACTATATCTCTATGATCTACGGTGATGATACATACAGCAGAAGAGAGGGCCCACGGCCCATGATAAAGCGGGAGGATGGCAAGCACGTGATTCCCATCTCTTCGAACCTCGTGCCCGACCGGTGCTTGCCTCGTCTTCCGTGCCAATGCCGCTCCACCCTCACCCCCGTGCCCCATACCCATACCATGCCTTGACACGTAACGCGCCTCCCCGTGACCAGGCCATCCCCCGACCACGCCACGTGTCATTATCTTCACTGCCCGTCGATCGAGCGCCCTCCACGTGTCCCGAGTGGACCCGCCTTCATGGACCGTCCCGGTAACGCTATCGCCAGCGTCAGCGCGGAAGCCGTCAACGTTGAATGGCCCATGACCTGACCCCGCCAATCACCGCACGCCAAGTGGCAGCGCGGGTCGGATTGGAGTGGAGCCGTTGCTTCCCTCGGGTTAGATCGTCGCCTACGTGATGGGTGGGGGATCGTCCTTCGTGAAACCGAACCCTCCTTATAACGGTTGACACTTTCCTCAGCGAAGCTGTTCTTCGCAGGCCTCTTTCGCATCCCCAACGTTAGGGTTTGGAGAAAGAACAATGGCGGATTCCGAGCCCAAACCGCAAACCGAGAACGTAAGTCTTTTTTGGATTCCGATGCGCAGAGCCATTCAAATGCATCTGTCGAAAGAATCCACTCGAGTGGAGTGGAGGCGAAGAATCGAATGATGATTTTGTCGAACACGAAAGGACGGAAGAACTCGGAACTTCTAACCAAGTGGTGAATTCCTTTTGTTTTTCCGTTTTATATAGGTTGAGTACGATGAGAGAAGGCTCAAGTACCTGGATTTCGTCCAGATGGCCGCGATTTACATGGTGATCTGCTTCTCCACCCTCTACGAATTCGCCAAGGAGAACTCCGGCCAGCTCAGGCCGGGCGTCCAGACCGTCGAGGCCACCGTCAAGACCGTCGTCGGACCGCTGTACGACAGGTTCCAACACGTTCCCTTCGAGACCCTCCGCTTCATCGACTCCAAGGTCATTGTTAGAATATGGCGCATGTTATGTTTTGTAGCCTATTCTCAAATTGCCTTCTACTTATGTTTGATTTTGTTGGTTAACTTTAAGACCGACCTTGTCCTGTAATTCTATCCATGTTTCCATAACGTTAGTGTTGCGTATGCTCGATGACATTGCAGTTTGCGACCGATTTTCTTGGGATGAAGAAACGTTGCTATTGTGAACTATGGAGATAATTTTTGTTCAGGTGTTTTTTTCTTTTTCTTTTTTTCCGGTTTGGTAGGTTGACGAGTACGTGCACGAGCTGGACAGTCTCGTGCCGTCGCTGGTGAAGCAAGCGTCGACCCAAGCCCGAGCCGTGGCCTCGGAGGTGCAGCGTGCCGGCTTTGCGGGCGCCGCGAGGAGCGGGTACAAGAGGTTGGAGCCGGCGGCCAGGGAGATGTACGAGAAGTGCGAGCCGGTGGCGGAGGAGTACGCGGTGGCCGCTTGGCGCCGCCTGAATGGGATGCCGCTCTTCCCCCAGGTGGCGGATATCGCCGTGCCCACGGTGGCTCATTGGGCCGAGAAGTACAACAGGGCGGTGTGCTACGCGGCGGAGAGGGACTACCCGGTGTCGGGCTACCTGCCGCTGGTTCCGCTGGAACGGATCGCGAAGGCGTTCGACGAGGCGGAGCGTGGGCCCGCCGCCGCGAATGGGGAGGTTGCGATGGCCCAATAGCTTTTCCGCTTTCCATGAGTCGCGTTTTGCTTTTCAGGTCCCGTTTGGTTTTGATTTGTTTTCTTCCCGTCTGATTTTGGCCGATGATAAATGGCGTTTTGGGTGCGAGTGCATAATCTTGTCACGGTGAGACATCACCAATTAGAAGATATTCGATATTTCGGCCCCATGGTCGGATTCGATGTTTGGTATGATACGACACGATATGTCAATAAAACGCGACTTTGATAACTCAAAATCACTGGTGGATAAACATTTCCATTTTCTAACCCCAAAAAAAAAAAAACATTTCCATTTCCATCAAGGTGAATTACAGGCCAAATATTTTTTGACACCTTGCATCCCCGTCTCGAGCAACTCGGATATTTTTCTTTCGAGTTAAATTAGTCACTTATGAACGTGATTAGTAGATTGATCTATATTTTCATCTAGACCCATATCTTCTTGGCTCGAGTCATTCAAACACTAAATTTGTTATACTTAAAGTTCATTTCGCAGAAAATGAATTACTTGGAAAATATTTTTCAAAAAATAATGGTACATATTATTTGAAATATCTAATCAATAAAAGTTATTTTTGTTATCGGTAATAGTTTGTGTCTGGAGATAATCTTCAAATTACTATGAAATATATGGGGCCTCAATAATGACTACACGGGTCGATCGTTTTCACGTTGGAAACCAAATTCTAGTGATTGTGCATACTACTACCTTCGTTTCCACCCAATTAGTGACTAGGTAAAAATTGATAAGCACTGAGTTCACGTGATGATCTCTGTATTATGATCGATATTAAGTCGTGGGAAGAATTTTGGTAATTATTCCCACAGAAGAATTTGATTGAAATGCTTTTACAATTGTGGACTCACCGGCGCTTCGTATTCACGAATTTACCACCGCTCGGGACTCGCTCGATATCGTTCAGTGTTTTTTTTTTTTTTTTTTGGGTAAGTGCTCGACATCGTTCAGTGTTTTTGGCGGCGAAACCCGCCGCGAACCCAGAACACCGACTCCGTCACTCTCTCTGGCTCGTGGCGTTCTTAGTCCGGAATCGGCGCCTTTCGGTTATCTTTGCACTAGTTAACCGGCCTCCGATGGCGAGAGGTGCGACTCCGACGTTCGTGTGATCAGGGCTTCTTTCCCCCCCCCCCCCCTTCGATGGAGGCGGAGACGCCGGAGGCTTCTCCTTCTCCCGCCATTCGGCCCATAAACAAGAGCGCCGTGCACAGGATATGCGCCGGCCAGGTGATCCTCGACCTCTCCTCCGCCGTCAAGGAGCTCGTCGAGAACAGCCTCGACGCCGGCGCCACCAGCATCGAGATCGCCCTCAAGGAGTACGGGCAGGAGTGGTTCCAGGTCGTCGACAATGGTTGCGGCATTTCGCCGAGCAACTTCAAGGTATTGCTCATCTTACTTCGGCTCTCGTGTGGCGAGACTATGTGCCTGTCGGGACGTGGACTCTTCATGTGTGCAATGGTAAACGAGTGGTTAGGGCGTATTGATTTAGCTCAGTCAATGCTGGAATGGCATCCATTCTGATCCTCGGTCTCCATCGTACTGTAGGGCAATGCTCTTTTGCTTCGTACTAGCAAACGATGTTGAACTGAACGTGGATGTGATTGCTCTAAAATTTAACCATGACAGAAAAGCACTGTGATGATCGGTAGAAGGACGGGCGGGTAAACAGATGAGTAAGGAAGTAAGAAAAGAGAGAGTGGCTTACTGAAAGCAGGACAGTAGTTTCTGATTACTCAAAAAAAACTCAAGTTGTTTGGTGGGGAACAGCACAGTTGAATCCTATTTCCTAATGTAGTGGATTTCCTGTAATCTAAATCGTGCTAGATTTTAGCCTTAAACTGGTCTTTTATCAAGACTTTGCTTAATATTGGCTTAGTGCTTGATCAATACAGGTTCTTGCCCTTAAGCATCACACCTCCAAGCTAGCCGATTTTCTGGATCTTCAGTCGTTGACGACTTTCGGCTTTAGAGGTGAGGCATTGAGCTCCCTCTGTGCCTTAGGAAATTTAACAGTGGAGACGAGGACAAAAAATGAGTCAGTCGCCACGCACTTGACTTTTGACCACACGGGGTTACTTATCGCTGAGAAGAAGACAGCGCGTCAAGTTGGGACAACAGTTACTGTCAAAAAGCTATTCTCGAATCTGCCGGTGCGAAGCAAAGAATTTAGCCGAAATATCCGTAAAGAATATGGGAAATTGATATCTTTAATGAATGTGAGTGTTTCATATTAGCTTCACAAATTGAATTGTATTATTATCGTTATGGTATATATCCTTCAATACCATCTCGCATCTGATTATCTTTGGCTACATACTCTACATCTGCTGAGTATCATACTGTTGCCAAATCGGCAAGCTATTATGCTCTATTGTCGCGTAGCAATAGAAATAGAAGCCCGCTCATAACGAAGGGCTTAGACGAGACCTAGTAGACGGAACGAAGGTATGATACCAACGGGAGACGAACGACAGGCCTTCTTCCCTTGTTCCCATCAATGGGTCAATCCCATGCCCCCCAACTGCAGGCGCTTGGCTTATTTAATCTCTTGGGTGGAAATCCTAGAAGCCGTTCTGCAATATTGATTTTTGCTGGCGTTCTTGACAAGTGGTTTTCTTTGTATAATTAGTGTAGGTGTTTTTTTTTCTTTCAGGGTTATGGTTCAAGTTTCGTATAGATTCTGATTATCTTATCGTAGATTCAGTATATCACACTTCTGCCACTATGTTGTCCTGCTGAATCATTATCTATTTAAGTTCTTCGGTTTGACATTTGAAGTAGGGAATGTCATTTATTTCTTTGGTGCAGCTTCAGCATCCTTAATTAGAAAATTTGCATTTCCTTCAATAACTTTGATTTGCAGGCCTATGCTCTTATTGCCAAGGGAGTTCGGATTGTTTGCACCAACACAGCTGGAAGAAATGCAAAGGCTGTCGTACTTAAAACACAAGGAAGTGGCTCTCTCAAAGATAATATCATAACAGTGTTTGGAATGAATACATTTAAATGCCTAGAGCCTGTGATGATTAGTGTTTCGGATGATTGTACAGTTGAGGGTTTTCTTTCCAAGCCTGGACTGGGTAGTGGACGCAATTTGGGAGATAGACAATTCTTTTTCGTGAATGGAAGACCGGTTGATATGCCTAAAGTAAGCAAGCTTGTTAATGAGTTATATAAAGGTGCAAACTCAAAGCAGTATCCCGTTGCAGTTATGAACTTCACTGTTCCAACAAGAGCTTGTGATGTTAATGTAACCCCTGACAAAAGGAAAATATTTTTTTCTGATGAAAGCTCCATATTACATGCCCTAAGGGAGGGTTTGCAGCAGATCTATTCCTCAAGCAACACAAGCTTTTGTGTTAACAAGGTGGAGGATCCTTCAAGGGAAGTGGATGGCTTGAAGATGCATTCTTCTGATGATAAATCTTATCCATTGATTAAAGAATCACCTTTGGGGGAAGGCCATAATATGAGAGATATTGCTGTGGAGCATGCTGCAGATGAAGATGTTTCCCCTCAAGAAGTCAGAGGTGAAATTCAGGCCTCCCCTGTAGTGGAAGGATTGAATAAACCTAAAGGTGATAAATCAGTTAGTTGGGGCTTCACTCTGAGAGCTCACAGTCTTGATAAGTTTAATTATTTCAATGACAGCACAATGACGACCCACCACGAAGGCATCACTGTTAAACAACATTCTCAAAACCTATCAGGTTCAGTTGAGAATCCACTTGCTCAAAGAGATTCTCAGAGTCGCTCAAGCGGTATTCAGTCATCACTTAAAAATTTTGTTACTGTGAGTAAGAGAAAGCATGAGAACAGTATTTCTGCACTATCTGAAATGCCTGTCTTAAGAAATCACGCGCTCCGTCTTCCGTTGGAGAAGGACCATTCAGAAATACACTCTGTAGGCATAAGTTGTCCAGCTAAGCATCAGCAAATTGATGTTGCTGATGAAGAAATTGAGTTTGTGCCCTCCAAGCATCATAAGAAAGAACTCTCTGGAAAAATTGATATTTCTGATGGCAGCGTCGATGAGGGAAATCACGCGCACCGTCTTCCGTTGGAGAAGGACCATTCCGAAATACACTCTGTAGGCATAAGTTGTCCAGCTAAGCATCAGCAAATTGATGTTGCTGATGAAGAAATCGAGTTTGTGCCCTCCAAGCTTCATAAGAAAGAACTGTCTGGAAAAATTGATATTTCTGATGGTAGCGTCAATGAGGGAGAGCTTGAGGAGGTACGTGACAGCTTATTGTTATATTGAACTTAGCTACAAGCATAATTGTGGTACTTTGTAAAGTTAGTAAACTTTTGTGTTCAAATACCAGACAAAAGCTCTCTAGGCATTTGCCTGTCACCCGAAAGCAAATGCAAACTCACACAACCATGGTCGAAAATGAACCATGCTATAACTCGATTTAAGCATTGTACCATGGTTTTGTCAAAATATGTCTTTTGGACTTATAGACTTGCTGAGATGCTATAATGAGATGCTTTGAGTCCTATGTGTGTGTTTGGCCAAAAAAATCTTAGAGAAGCTATGGATTTAAGACGAATGAAAAACAAGAATGAGAATGAGCAAATGAGTTATGTAAAATGCCCTCCAATTGGAAAGAAGAGAAGTGATGTGCTGGCTACAATGAGTATTCATATGTCTCATTCATGGTTAAACATCATGTTACTGGTATTGTTAGCTTAAGTCTGGAATTGCTTCTGTGTGTATGGTTCAACCATTTTTCAGGAGCACTTTGATTGGTCACGCCTGTTGGACTCAATTCAGGCCATAAATTGCTTCGTGATTGCTTCAGAATTCATTATTTGGTGCACACAAAGCAGCCTTAATTGAAGAGAGTTGGTTATCTCTGGAATTGTAACTAGCTAGTAAATAGAGATTGTTAATAATATGCACCCCTTCTATTTTACCGACTGCTATACTCTCCGGGCGAAGCAAACTGGTTGGCCTTTTTTGCAATCACTAGAAGCATACTTTGATGTAGCCTTCTCTCACGACAAGAATTTGTAGCCACCTCATTTAACAACAGTATTTTCTAGTGATTCAATTGTCAGTTTTTGAATTTCATTTCATGGTCTCTTCCTCTTATAGGTATTAATGGATCAGGAGAAAGTATTGCCTCTTGCTGAGGAAGTTTTAATCAGCAAGGACAATGACAATTTGGCGGAAGATCTTTGTGCATCAGATACCTCTTTTCTAGCTTCTGGGTCCATATTAGATACTCAGATGCCTTTGCCTAGTGAAAGGATGTTTTCTTCTTTGCAATTTTCTTTTCAAGAGCTACAGATAAGAAGACAGAAGAGGCTCTCCAGATTGCAGTCGGGGGGTTATAGATGTAGGATTGTGAAGTCAAAAAGGTCTGCAATTTCACTTTTGTGATACAACTGATAGTCAAAACTCCATTCTGTTTCTGATAAAAAAAAAAGGGTGCTGATGCTAATTCGCAGACAGTATGCTGCTGCAACACTGGAGGTTTCTCAGCCAGACAATGAGGAGCGAAAAGCAAGGGCTTTAGCTGCAGCAACAAAGGAGTTGGAAATATGTTTCAAGAAAGAAGATTTTTGTCAAATGCAGGTCATAAATCATATATTTGTCATGAACATGGAAATGTTTGAGCATCAGCTTGTATGTCTCTCTGAGATTTGCTTAAGTAAACCGAAATAGCAGATTGTTGAGGGAGACATTGTTGTTCTTCTTTTCTGGATCCCCTTTTACTGTGTGATAACGAAGCACAACACCTTGACTAAACTGAGGTTTTGCTTCTCATGTGTGGCAACTGGCCACTTCCTTCTCTATAACCCCCAGCATGTTGAGCGCACGTACTGAACAGTGTATTAGCTACCGTCAATTGCTCAATTTACGTCAATCTTTTTGGCAGCTCTTGCACATTAACACTGTTATCCGTCTATTTCATTCTGCAGGTAATCGGGCAATTCAACCTTGGTTTTATCGTTGGCAAGTTAGATGAAGACTTATTTATAGTGGATCAGGTAAATTCAAACATTGTTTCGGAGCTTAATTCTGCGTCAGTTATCTAAATTATGTTCCCTTCTTTGCCAAATGATGAGCATTTGTTGCATCTTTCCTGCAATTATCATTTGACCGCTTAAGCTAAGATGGATGAGTGATTCCAAGTCTTTTCTCTGCAGCATGCTGCTGATGAGAAGTTTAATTTTGAGCGTCTCTGCCATTCCACCATCTTGAACCAACAGCCTTTACTTAGGTGAGGAGCTTAATATCTGCTTCATTGAGTTTATTAGTTACTGACCTATACCTAACACTTCCTCAAATGTAGATTTGCCTGACTTTTTATTTATTTATTTTTATCAAGGCCAGATAAGACACCGATTTGGGGCCTCTATTTTGGGCTTTACTGCTCTCTCTTTTCTTGCGGAACACTTTGATCTAGCAGTAAACTGTATCTTGCAATTAAATTATGCTTTAAGAGTTTGTTGGGAAAGTTTTTCCATATTCTGCAGCCTTTTGGCTTTGGCCGGATCTGTCAGTTTGTTGTTCCTTTGACATACCTGAAAATTTATCTCCAAAGTTCCGACTCTCAGACATGCTCCGAGATGACTTTACTTGATGAACAGAGTCAGTTATTAATTTAACTTCATGCTTTCAATATCGTTAATTCCTGTTGTAAATACCAAGTGTTGGTTTCTGCTTGTTAAGTGAACATGGAAGAACCAGCTCAGGTTTGTTGTCTTGGGACTTCCTCCAAGATGTGTCTTTTTCCCCCAATAATGATCAGTTAGAAGACCAGGTATCACGAGATTATGGTGATGCAACCTTGAGATATGTTTGGAGTATCCGTTTTCATCGTTCAAGGTTTAAAGCTTTGACATTAAAGGTCACTATGCATGCTAAACTAATTTAGTAGTGTCTTAGCTTCATTTTCCATGGTTTACAGTTGGAAATTTCATCTTGTTTATTAAGAGAAGATGGCTGAACAGCATGCTTAGAACTTCTTTATGTTCTAACAAAATGTTCAGCTAGTACTTGTATACGTGTTCAAGGAGCTAACATAGCTACTGAATCTGCACGCTCTTGGAATCATTTGGCAATACCTGTGTTGACCTTGCTGCTTGATAATCGGGTAGATGCAAATGTCTATGTTAATGCTGTTCTCTATGTGCTTTCTCTATGCCATGCTTAAAGCAGTAAGTATTTTTTGCATCTTAAAGCAGTAAGTTACTTGGGCAGAAATCTGTTGTATATTTACCGTACTTGCAAAGTTTGGACTTAGTTTTGGGATTGAATTACTTGCTTGAGTGTATTTCCGGTGTATGAAACATTTTATTTGAATATAGAAATTCAAGTTTTGATTTTACACTAAACTCATATGTAGGCCTTTAAGGTTGGAGTTATCTCCTGAAGAAGAAGTAGTAGCGTCAATGCATATGGACACAATCAGGTGCAATCTTCATCCCATCTGGTCTTTACACTGTTATTAGAATTGTCATATTTGCCACCAAATTGCCAGCTTCGTCAATATAGAATGAAGAAAGGATGTCATAGAGGAAAGCGGGAAAATGAAAAGAATAATTTGTCAGCTAAAAAGAGTTCCTACGGCTCTTTCTTCCCTCAAATTTCCATGCCTTCTCATAACCATCTTGACGATGCTGATGATTTTGGAGGAAATTCTTTGGAACTCATAATGCTAGGTGTTCACGTAATAAGAGAAGTTTTGAAGACATTGAGGATGGTTCCTGGGACTCGAGCAGGCTAATCTGAAAAGCAAAAGAATCAAGGAAATGCTATATTGAAATAGTTCATATATGGTGATTGCAGTGGGCGCATACAACTAGTGACATAACATTCTTGTGACAATGTCTTTTATCATTCTCATAGCTACGCTTGTAGTCTGCTATCCTAATTTCTAGGGTGATGATAAAGTCGGACAACTAGCAAGTGGAATTACAAATCTCATTTTCATTTGTGTTGAACATTCTATGTCTGGTGATTCTACTCCATGCCACAACTTTGTCGTGCATTCAACTTGCGGTGTTTCATTTCACGGTGACCTAACGTTTGTGTCTTTGCTAAACGTCAGGAAGAATGGTTTTGCCCTGGAAGAAGATCCACATGCTCCACCAGGATGCCATTTTAGACTAACAGCCATTCCCTTCAGTAAAAACATAACCTTCGGAGTAGAAGGTACTTCCTCTTTAGATTCCCTCTTTCAAGGTGATGGTAATTACTAATTGCAGAATGCTCAGTCAAGCTTTTGTGTTGGGCATCCATCTGATTACCCTTTTGAGCTATCAAGTCAAAGCTATAATATCTGGACACTCATGCAGGACATGGAATTATTTCGTAAGAAGATTTTAACGTGTCCTTGGTTTTGGCCGACAAATCATATGCTACTTGATGAAAGGTAAAACTGGAAATGAATTAAGTATGCCAGCCTTGCCAGGTTCCTTCTGTATCGGGTTTTGGAAGGTCAAAATTATGCAGCTTAACCTTTTTCGGTTTGAACCGTGCCTCTAGAATGCAAGTGGAAAGCATTAGGAAGTTGTTGTCTCAAGAGAGAGAACAAGGGCAGATCATTCTCGTTTCTTTGGAATAGATTAACAATTTAGATCCATCTCTTACTGGATAATGATTACTTATAGAATCTCATCTCTACGGCACCAAGAGCATCAGTTGATAAGCATATAAGCATATGCAACTACACTGTAGACTTCCGCATTCTGTCCAGGAAAGTTACCTCTGCAGATACTTCTGTGGTACCTCTACAAGATGTAGAATGCTGATTTCCTTTGTAAACAGATGTCAAAGACCTGATCTCCACTCTTGCTGACGGCCAAGGGGAATGCTCGATACTTGGCTCTTACAGATCAGACACTATCAGTTCTGTATGCCCATCTAGAGTTCGTGCGATGCTGGCCTCACGGGCATGTAGATCCTCTGTCAGGATTGGAGATCCTCTTGGAAAAAGCGAGATGCAAAAGGTGATTGACGTGTCATTTTGCCTCTTATGGATATTTTCCCCCTCTTATGGCTTATTTACCTTGGATGGCTAGATAATTCTACTATGTGGACTTGTTGGCGAACCGTTGATAATAAAACGACAGTGATATAATTGGTTTGCCGCCCGACCCATCTTTGGTGCAGATACTTGAACATTTGGCAGATCTCAAGTCTCCTTGGAATTGCCCCCATGGAAGGCCGACCATGCGGCATTTGGTCGACTTGACAGCGATTTGCAAAAGGTTAGACGAAGAGTGTGCTTAGTTTTGACGATTCACGCTTGATGCTGCTGTGAACGACTTAACCAAGCCTTGTAACTTATGCTATGATCCGACCGTCAGCAGCACTCTTTTAGCTGCCAGATGATGATGGATGGGAGGTTATTCATGCAATTGTTGTATCAATTTTGTCTTCAGAATTCTGGATTCCCTCCATGAAGAGGGAAATTATTAATATCAAAACGAGAGAAGTGAATGTTATTGCAGGTGGGATTTGCGATGATCTCAACGTTGGCAGCAGCCTTTCACCTTAATTTTAATTTCACTTGTCATTACTGTTGTTAGCACTGTACATTTGTATAAAGGTTCATGATATTATAACAATTTAATTTCATAATCTCCTTAGTTAACCGTATTTCGCAATTCCTTTTTCATTAGCTAAATAGAAATATTTAGGGACAGTTACACAAATAATCCTTGAACGTGTAATGTCGTCCCCGAACTTTTAATTTGTTTAATGTGATCCCTGAAATTTATCTAAATGCGTAATATCGTCTCTGAATTTTTTATTTGTTCAATGTGATCCTTGAACTTTTTGTGCATGTTCAGTATTTTCATATAGTGAAAGACTAAATTGAACATATATCAAAAATTCAAAGATCATATCAACAAATCAGAAGTTTAGGGGCACATTTCCCGTTAAGCTAAAATTCATAGATCATATTAAATAAATTTGAAGTTCGGAACGATATTTCCCGATGGGCCAATCTTCAAAAACGGTTTGTGTCGTTTTTCAAAAAAATTAGGAAGTGAATGAAGAAAGAGTTTCAATAAAACAAGACTAGAAGAAGAGCACTTGCATGTACAAGACAATCTAAGAGGGATAAAATAAAATTATTAATTTACACATTTTCCATTGATAAAATGCCTATAAAATAACTAATTGAATATATTTTGAGTATAAGAAAAGGGGTTGTGATTACTTAAAAGTGGGAAGTCTTATTTACACTTTGCTTGTTGGCTTGCACTTAAGAAAAAGCATAATATTTTATTTTATTTTCCCTTTAAAACTCATAATACTATTTGAATTAAAAAAAATTATGAAACAATTATCTGTCCATTTGATGCGTAATCATTTGAGTGTTGTCAAAGTTTCGGGAATTTCAAAATTGAAAAAAAAAAGTCCAAGCACGTGAATTGTAAAATTTAAATCAAGGTAAAACATATAAAAAAAAATCGATCCCAATATACTCGAATTCCGTAATGAAGTTCATGAATCAAATATCGAATTCACTTATGCAATGATACAACACAATAAAAGAAGATGAAAAGGTTAATAAAATACTCGAGTTGATTCCTTTAAAATAGGATAAATCAATTTTTTTTTTTATGATTGTAGCCTAGTTCACGTAATACATTGTAAAAAGATCTGAATGATGTACTAAATACAGACTATGACAACATATATATTCTCGCAATTCGCATCGCAAGTTCAACGACTAGCTATTACTTAAGCCGCCGAAAATAAAAAGGCAAAATCTTTAAGCCATGAACTCTAATTTGTTTTCGACCAAAAAAGAAAGAACTCTAATTTGTTTTGTCTTTTCACAAATATACTGATTCATAAGTGAATATCATCAATTACGGACATTAGGAGAAACATCCAAAACAGGAAATAAATTTATTAGATTTTCTCCTTGTGTTTTCACAACTCCACCTACGTTCGAGTATTCAGTCAAATCAAGCAGTGGAGAAAAAAAAGGTCTTCACTTGATCTCTCTCCTCTCTCTTTCAAAGTGAGAGATCGAAGAGGGGAAAAGCAAGAGAAAGATCGAAGAAGCGCCCCTTTTGGTGGCTGCTGAAAGTGGGAACCTGTTCGAATTCGCTTGTGTCAAAGGTATGTCTTGTTTTCTCCCGTTGGTTTAGGGTTTAAGCCCATCAAGTTCTTGGCTTTAAGGCGATCTCCAGAAGAAAGTTAGGGTTTTCCTCTGTTGTTCGCCGAACCCGATCTGATTGAGAGCCCTCCTTAAAATTTGGTCGAAAGCTCTGTGGCTCTTCTGACTTGGGTTTTATTGGGCAGGTCTTTTTTCTTGTTGGGTGTGCGATCTTTTTCACCGTAAGAGATGGTACGTGTACTCTTCTTGTTCATTCTTCGTTTTGCTGCTGAGTAGATTGAATTGATAAAAACTGTGGATTAAGTAGCTTTTTATTTTCTTTTGAATTCTTGTTCTGTTTGTTGGCTTGAGGATCTCTGCGATGTTTGGAGTGATTAAGCATGAGTAATTTGGTGGTGGAAATTTTGTCTCTTGCTCAGTGACTCTTGGCCACCAAAGAGTTCATACTTCATAGTGAAGCAGAAGTTCAAGAAAATGTATTTTGAATTCTCATATGTGGTCGCTTGATGTTTGCAGCTTCCTCTTTCTTTACTCAAGACCGCGCAAGGCCACCCCATGGTAAGAATGACTCTCTCGCGTGTGCGGATTGCGTGTTTGCACTTGGAATGTACAGCGTTTTGGTTAAGTTTGTGTTTATACAACCCATATCATGCTTTGTGATGGACCTAAGTAAAATAGGATTTGGCATCTTGACAGTTGGTGGAACTGAAGAATGGAGAAACTTACAATGGACATCTGGTCAACTGTGATACTTGGATGAACATTCATCTCCGTGAAGTCATTTGTACCTCCAAAGTAATTTTACTCTAACCTACCTTACTCATTATCACGTTAATTTCTTTTTATGAAAATGGAGTTCATCCGCTCCCCTTTCAGCTCCCCTTTCAACAAAACGAGGCAAAATCCGAATCATGTATGATATCCTGATTTGCTCCGCAGGATGGAGATAGGTTTTGGCGCATGCCTGAGTGCTATATCCGTGGAAATACAATTAAATATCTCCGAGTTCCGGATGAGGTAAGTGTGCCTCAAAGTTCTTAAAATTTGGATAGATTAAGATTTTAGATGTTTCTTAATAGCCGTGGTAGTTTTTATTTGTCCATGTTATTCATGTATCATGCCTGAAGGTAAATTGTTTTTACGTTAGAGGAGTTGCAACAATGATGTGATTTACATGGACTATTCACATGGTCTATCGCCCTTGCTTAAATAACCAAATATGAAACTTCATACACCTTAAAGTTCATAGGGAGAAAAAAGAATTTTCTTGTGGAGAGATGACTATTGCCTTGAAGGCTTGTTGGCTGATCTGAATTTCTTGATAGATGGTACTAGGGTTTGCTCATTAGTTTAAGTTCATCAGTTACCTGATGACTGCTCGGGTTTTTAAAGTGTACAAGCTGCAAGTTACTAATAGGACAACGATCCCTCTTTAAGATCCTCTTTACAGTTAAAGAGGATCTCCTCTTTAACTGTAAGAATGAGACAGAGTGCAAGAGTTTCTGAATTTTTCCCCAACCCTTTTTTTAGCGGCTTTTTGCTGGTTTCTTTTGTTCTAAACTGATTGCTCGAGATTCACCAATCAAAGAGTAGACCCGCTGGTTTTGTCTGTACTTGCTTGTTGCATTTGTTTTATGTACTTCTGTCACCTGATCGGTTTGATTTTCGTTTCAGGTAATTGATAAAGTGCAGGAAGAAACCAAGAGTCGCTCAGGTATGTTTCAGCTAATTAGGAGAAAAACTGTTTACATTTCCTAACTGAATCCTAGACAAGTGAACATATAAATACTCCTGCGCCAATTATTTGTCGTAAAATTGATATAAGCGTGCAAATTGGTCCTTATTTAATTTGATGCCAAAAACTTTAGTCCAAAGTCTCCAAGTTTCTTGTCTAGGGCTGTGTTAAACACTGGTATTCGAGATAACCCCATTCTGCGTGTGATCTTCTCTAGAAGTTGCTTTATAGACTCTTCCTTGATGCTTAGATTAGAAAATTTGCATACTATATTGCTTGTTTTGATTTCAAAACAAGTTGAGATTGCTCTAACTTTGTCTGCATTTCATTTCTTTGTACAGATAGAAAGCCACCTGGTGTTGGGCGTGGAAGAGGAAGAGGCAGAGAAGACGGTCCTGGTGGAAGGCCAGCTAAAGGAATTGGGCGGGGGCTTGAGGATGGGGGCAGCAAGGGTGCTGGCGGAAGCCGAGGCAAAGGCGGACCCGGTGGGAAGGGAAGTGGAAACAGAGGTAAGAACTACAATTCTTGTGCAGAGATGGGTTAAAATAATACGGGAAGGAAAAAAGAAACAAAATAAAAAAAAATGACGATGAGACTTTTATGTGTCCTTGTGTCTGACCAAAAGCATATTGTGAAGGTTATACACGATTATCGGATTTGAATTTTGCCGGCATATAAATCATGTCTTAATGGCACCATCATTTTGGTATTGAACTGTATGTCATCACTTATGAGTTGAATAGGCCAACACTTGAGCCTATCTGTTAGATAAAGGAATCTACAGTATAGAGACTGAGGATTCTGCTTTGTTGTGACAGGTGGAGGGCGAGGCCGTGGCTGAACAAACTGAGATGTTGCAAGTTGGGCAAGTTTGCTGCTTTTTTTTCAGGCATTATGAGCCCGAAATTTATGTGACATGTTCAGCTTGAGTTATTCTGATATCTCGTTCTTGGGGATTTCATCTAGTAAAGGTGGCGTCTCGTGGCAGATTCGGTCAATGTTGTGCAAGATTTTGGGGTTTCTTTCCTTTCCGGTGTTAAAATCTCTCTATGAAGTAATTAGACATTTGAGTGAAACATGTTAATGCTTCGATCAAGTTGTCATTATTGCAGTATTACTTACCCTGACATTTTGATGTCACCGTTGTTGAATGAAGCGAGTCATGTTCAACATGACAAAGTTGTTACGTTTAGAGAGATGATCGTCCATCCTCAACTTAAGAGTAGTGTATTCAAATGTGAGTGCCCTTGTTATCGGGTTTCACAAGGCGCTGAAGAGATATTACCTACTTTAACGGTAAAAACTAGTTTTTGTTTCCTAAAAGTTTGTACCAAGGCATTTAAACGATTTTATTTTGATCAATACTTTTAAAGCTGGGACCATCTTCAAGCGTCCAAGACAAGTTAATCCTGCTAGAAGGTATTTGACCTTAATGATGGGGAAATAAAGATATACAAACACAGGTCACTGTGTCGTGTACTACAAAAAATCAATCAAATACAGGGCGACCGGCACAAGCTGATCGCTGCGACAATCACTGATGCGGAGTGATACATGAGAATAAAACAAGCAAATCTGATGGAAAGCTAGTAAGGACGGTGCCTATTTTTCTTGTGGTGACTTATCGATGACCTTAAGGCCAGATTGCTTGACATCCACGATCGACTTGTAGCGGGAGAGTCGTCAGAAAGCCAGCAACACAAGCGACCATCCTCGCCACCTGTCCATCCAAAAATGCCTCGGGTTTTGGAAGTTGTCCCTGCCATGCCCGACATAGGCAATATGCTCCTAACTACATCCGAGTGGCCGCCTTCAAGAACGGCTTCTGGGGATCCTATCGCTGCGCCTCCCTTGTACTTTACAGGGAAGTATCCTAAAGTCCCAGCATTCGTGCCACCAATAACCCACAAGCCTTCACCTTCTTCGGCCGAGTGACAGTCTATAAAATAATCAACCTGCAGAGACAGGATAAGAACATATAGTCTACCTCGCTTATGATCAGACAGGTAAATGCCCAAACTTGATATTATGTCCACTACGATTCCAGCTAGAGAAGAAGTTAATCAAGCAGGGATACATCAACCAAAACTAATGTGAAAACTCGACCATAGGAATGTGCCACTATTTTTCTAGATCCCGATACACACTGCAACCATTTTTAAATGAAAAGAAACAAGGGTAATAGATGTAAAATGACGGGAGGCGCAGTTCCATTATAGAAAAATCAGTGGAAGCTTGAACTGATTTTCTGCTAGATACCATCTTCTGCGTTCATGCTCTAGATCATTTTCTAGTACTTTTACCTCTCTGTTCTTTCACCTTCTGTAAATTCCCATGTAATTAAGATTGCACTCTTCTTCCTTCAATAGAGATTCATGCAGCAAGTGAAGAGGTGTTTTCATTTATGCAAGCAACAGAATAAAAAAGCAGAAATAAAGTGGAACTGTATCCAAGTAAGCAGAAAGTATATAAAAGTAAACTTTGCTCCAGTCCAACAAACTTCAGACGACCATATGATGTAAAGGACTATTAGTACAAAGTACATTACGTAGCTTGGCAAAGAATCGCACTCAAACATGAAATATATTTGTGCAGCTATTGTTTCATGAAATGAATGAGCCTAATGTGCAACATCACTTGCCTAATGGAAGCCAAAAAATTCCTAGTTGACTCATCATCCAAATAATAAGTTCTCTTTTAGGATTGAGCTTTGCTCTATAGTCTCCATTTCTGGCAAGTAAAAATGTAGCTTTCTAGACTACAGCTCCAGCTCTTAAAATGGTACCATTTGGGTATTGTTATAAACAACTGAAAGAGAGAGACTGGTCAAGAAAAAAGAATCTTACGTGATCTAGTGACCAGCTATTAGACGCTAATGTTCGGGCATCTTCAAAGTTGGCTTCATTTGTTCCCTCTTTCCAGTCCCATACGCTATAGAGGCAACAATTCAAAGTTAATATGCAAAACAGCTTATCCAATTGACAAGTCAACATATATGATCACTATAGGACTCAAAACAATGTCTCCCGTGAGGTTTTATAATTTGACAATAAAAAATGCCTTTTCAAGCTATTGCATTCAGATGCCTACTTACAAGAGGTTGATATAAACAGTAACTTTTATGTTGCCTATGAGATTCGAACTTCAACTCTATGTGCTTAGTTTATCTCATTGGCCCTGTATCATGCCTAGTCTATTGTATTTCTATATCACATACCCTCTTTAGACAGATGCATACTCAACATAAAATGGTATGATTCAGCTTATCCTAAAAATATAATTAATAATCCAACAAAACCATTTCTAGAGGACTAATGGAAGCTGCCACTGTTCATCAAAAAGAAAATTGATACCTTAAGGTCTCAATATGCGTCAAACACCAGAGCTTTTCGAATGTCTGTCCAAATATCCCCACTTTCCCAATTGAAGTTCCCACATTAATTACCTAAATGAATAAGCAAACATAAACTTAGTAAAAGAAATTCGCCGAGCTATAGCATTCTAGATGAAGCATTTCAGTACATAGCGCCGAGAATTGGGTGCTTCAGAGTGCATAAATATCAGAAGAGCAGTGCAAAAGGAGAATAAACACCAAAAGCTCAAGCCTTTCTTGGTCTTCTTCTATGCCCAAAAACAGAATTCTACTACTATAGCCAACTAACAAAGAGGTAATTAGGAAATAGCACCTAAATCTAAGTATAGCAGTTCACTCCTTTAACACTAGCAATCAATTCAAATCTTGTTTCATACCATAGCCCATAGCAACATGTTCATTCAATGCACTGAGACTATTTTATCTCTAATTGGTTAGAACAAGCACTATCTTATGACTCATTACATTATATTGAACAAAAAGTTATTAACCAAATAAAATTCAAACCCAAGATCACTAAGCATCCACTGCCAAATTTTCTTGTAGAAGTTATGTACATATTTGCATAGTCTATAGCCACAGGCATCAAATTCCAATCAGATCAACCTTCACCTAGCTTAAAATTTTCAACAACCTATGCTGCTTATAGACATGAAAATCAATCCCACACAAACGTCCAAGTTTATTAAAATACTAAAAATTAATAGCTGCACCTACTGATTCCAGATGCTCATCATCATTGATGTCTCCAGCCGTATCAAATATACATATCAGCCCATCCACTGAAGCTGAAATAAGCTTATTTTGATGGTGAGGGACAAAGTGCACCTAACAAAAAAAAAAAGCATGAAGTAGTAAAAAGGATAAAATAATAACACAAGTCCATGCGTTGTGATATATGCGGGGACAACAAATCTTCTTTTTCTATGGGCATAAGAACATACTGAGCGTGCATAAGGACAAACCTGGGTAACATCATCCACATGGGAATCTTCTAAACATGCAACCTGCTTTTTGTTTCTCCAATCCCAAAAGATTATCTGGTGACGCATACAAAAGGAGGAGGAAGATATTTAGTACACTAAACATAATCATGATACGTTCAACATCGATCTCAAATTTGTAACTATCAGTCCATCCTTCACTGATTACTGTTGAGCATGATAGTCAACACATAGTCTAAGGGCTTGCTACCCAGGCCACAACACAGGTCTTCTGAGTTCGCTTGTTCATGAGCTCGTGACATGATGATGCCCATGTCATTTACATGTCGTCCGACGCCCACACATGGCGAAAAAGGGGCGCAGAAAGGTTTGGAAGCAAAAAAGTGTTGGCCAAATACATCACAAGCATATATCAAGTATAAACATGACCAAAGAGGAAGCTTTCATGAGCTGAAGAAACTTCCGAAGCAAATAACCGTTGCAAAAGGTCATCTTAAAGACAGGAAAAAATTGGCTCCATGTGCAGAGAACAAAGCAAACCTGAGATTTACATCCAGCAGAAAGAAGACTGTCACTTGAACCACCAAATGAAAAGCTGAAGATCTCCTGTGATGAGCCGGCACTTATGCAAGAAACCTGCGTTATTCAATTATGCAAAACTACCTAATTAGGACACTAAGTAGGCGGCTTCTAGCAATGTCCTTATTCATTACAACGTGCAAGCGGCACTAGCTACATACATGAGTACCTCTTTAAAAGACCTGGTGTCCCAAGCTCGGATGGTGCCATCGGAAGAGCAAGAGTGCAAGACATGGGGACTCGATGGCCCCGAGAAAGAAATGCAATTGATGGTTTCGGAGTGACCCCTGCACTCTCCACAATACTGACCCGTCGTCGGGGAATACAGCTTCACCGTGTTCGACGACAACGATACCCCCATTAGCGACCAATCAAACCTTCCATGCATAGATTAAAACCTTATTAGATAACGAGAAACTAATACTGCTGGCTGCTCATTTCAACTCGCAAATTTCGAAAATTAACACACTCCTCGAATCGCCTAAATTTCACTTCAGTCATTTCCGAGTTTCAGAGAGAATCGAACAGGAAATTGAGCAGGCAAGTGAGAAGACACGCACTTGGGAGTAATTTCAAAGACGTAGTCGTCGCCGAAGTTCGTCTGGATCGAATTTCTGAGTCCCAATCTTCGGAAGGAAGAGTCTTTCGGCTCTGAGCTGGAAGGAGAGTGTCCTTCCACTTCCATATCCATGGCTTCTTCCATCTTGCTCTCTCCGAGCTCCGTTCAGCTAGTCTCAGCTGCCTTTCTTGAGGTAGAAACTCGATTCGGGGTTTTAGGGTTTTGCAGGCATTTTGATATTGTAAATGCCGGGTCCCACACACTAGAAATGACTTGCATTTTATTTTAGTACTCCTTTTCTTCTGAAATTTGATATTGGTGATATGGTGAATATTAAAAAAGATTTCGGCAATATATTTCTGAATTTTTATTTTATTTAATTACTTTTTTTCCTAAAAATCTAATATGTGGGTCACCTACCTATATAACTTCTGTTAAGCTCAATTCCAAAGTGAAGCATCTCCACCGGAACATTACAGGTTCTGCACAGCAGAGCCTAGGAAAGCAAGTAAAATCAGCAATGCGAAAAAACCCGTCCCGTGAAAATCGAGTTCTGAATCGGGTATCATAGCGGGTGATCAGATCTTCATCGGGAAAGACGGATCGGAAACAAGAAGTTCTTGCTCAGAAGTTGGAACGTTGGTTTCCTGTTGTAATTGTCATATCACAAAGAATGAATGAATCTACACAAAACATACTTCAAGAAGTCCCAACAGGAAGGACCAACTTCTCTCTGCAACATCAAATCACTTCAATCTTTAGGATCTCACAAGAAGAGAAAAAACAAGCAGAAGACGGATCACGGGGCATTAGGATCCTCCAAACTCCAGCATCAATCACACTTCGAGAATGGCAGAAGACAGGATCACGGGGCATCAGATCCTCCAACTCCAAGGACAATAGCACTTCAAGAATGGCTGAAGCTGGTGACGATTGGAATCACGATCACCAGGATGATCACCAGCAGAAGTATCAGCCCGAGACACATCCACTTCCGGTTGCCCCTCTGGTACTGCTTCGCGGTCTTCAGGTCCTTGGTGCCGTCCTTGACGTAGTGTGAGGCGTTCATCACGTGGTGCTCAATGTCGTCCATCTTCTCGCCCTGCGCCTCTACCATCACTGCCATGTCCAGGAACACCTGGTGCAGCTCCAGCAGGCTCTTCTCCACCTCCTTGGCCGCGTCGTATCGGTCCTGGATCTCCACCACTGTCTCCACTACCTTGCCCCTCCCGTGCTCTTGTACCGCCCTGCCAAGAAACTCCTCGCCTCCTGATGCAGCAAACAAATAGCAATAGTTTGAGAACAATGGCACGATCAAAGCCAGTTAGCCAGACTAATGCAGAGTATCGACCTTATCCAATAAATCAAATCATTCGTGAGAAGTCCTTCATCCATTGTTAAGCAGTGACCTACTATTAGGGCAACAACATCAAAACCCACTAATTTTACCTAGTTTTAACAAACAAAGATTTTAGTGAAAACCCAAAAAAGGAATTTATTTTGATTTGATCCCAAACCAAGTCAAAACAGCCGGAATTCTTCTACGAACTATAAAATTTATAACCAAAAGGCAAGATAAATACATGGTAGGTAGGTAGTTACTATTTGGATCATCTGGCTTAAACAGGATTCATTCCATCTGCTCGCTTCGCCGAACCAAATCACATTAATTCCTCACTCCCATTCAAATTGGCAGCAAAAGTATGTTAGAATCAGCTACATAGCCCATACCAGGGCTTCCACAATATCAACTGAATAAGACTCAAAATCCTAAATCAACACCATCAAACCAGAAAACCCTAGACTTACTTACCATTAGAAATGATCTTCTCAATGACCTCCTCATCTGGGTATTCCCCTGTCACAGTATAATAACGCCTGCCCACAGTGTCCTTATACTCGGTCATCATCCTCTGCCTCAGCCCCTGGAACTCCATCATCAGCTCCTTCAGCTTCTTCCTCAGCCCATTGGTCACCGCCACCCGGGTCCGATACACGGTGGTCCCTTCCTTGCACCCTGAGAGTCTCTTGTTTGCCGTGTTCGCACGGTCCATCTCCTCCAGTTGCGACCGTATCGTCCTCGCCTTCTTCAGGACCGCCATAATGTCCACGTTGATCCGGCTCCTGAGGGACTTGAGCGCCTCTGGCTTGTGGAGGGTCTTGCTCTCTTCGTTCATTTCCTGGAGCCGGCACAGGACCTCGCGAATCTGGCCCATCTCTTGCTTCACCTTCTCCGCCTCTTCCAGGAAGAGCCCCATGTTAGTGTCCATCTGGGTCGTCGACGCCGACATCTCGAGGTCGTAGTCCGGGCCAGCCTCGAGGTCCTTCATGGCCTCCTTCTTCAAGTCAACATAGCTCATGAAGGATTTTGTCATTAAGTCGTTCATCTGCAAAAACAAAACCCACTTAAAATTAGCTCCTCATGATACTCAAACTTCGACCTTTCCGGAAAAAACAAAAAAACAAAAAAAGAACCAAACGAATGCGTTCTGCCTCTGAGTTTCGAGAGAAAAAGAAAAGCTGATTCAGGAATTTAGCAGCAAAACGTGAAGAAAAGCTACCTAAGTACAACTCGCAAGTAGCTTCATGCGAATTGGAGTGTGATTGTTCCCAATTTTAGCCAAGTGGGTTTTGTTTGTTCCTGAATTTTCTTCAACCCAAAAAAATCGCGTGCAGTCTAAAAGAGGAAACTTTTAACTCAATTTGCGAGAACTTGCTAAACAACTCTTTACCTTTTCTCAACTTGAAGAAGATCTGGAGAGACCTGAGACAGCTTAGAGAGTGAAAGAGAGAGAGAGAGAGAGAGAGAGAGAGAGAGAGAAATTTGAGGCGATGAGAAGGTTCAGGTGACGGGGCGTTTGCTTTTATCAATTGGGATCAGGATCGGGAGTGAGTGTGTTTCGATTTCAATTCGCGAGAGAGAGAGAGAGAAAGTGCTCGTCGTGGACTAGCCGTTGAGATCTCAACGGCTATTTGATTTGTTGGATTTTGATTTCGATCGCATAATTAATGTCCTTGGATTCTCTGTTGACGGGGCCGGGTCGGAGGACCCACTACTCTCTTGGATCTTGGATCCCTCTCAAGTCTCACAGTTCTAATTAGATTATTTAAGGCACCTCTTCTTTGGTTTACAAGTGTTTCGGATTGTTCTTCGAGCCGGGCCATCATCACATTTCAGATTATCAAACTCATGAGGAGTATGCTGTCATATTGTTGACAACAGAAATATGGATAATAAATGCTTATATGTTTCATTTTTTAGCCAGAGTAATACTACAGGCATTGGACAGGACTAGGTTACAATAATTCGGGCATCTGCATTTCTACGAAAGCTACGTCCGTTAATAATTTGTAAAATATTTTCTAATAAGTTATTGCTCGTATAATTTGTATAGTTTGAAATAATTAATCGATAAAAATTATTTTCATTTTCAACAACAATTTATGTTTAGAAAAATTAAAAATTTTATAGACGAAACGACACAAGCGATTGTTTTTAAAAATAATAATATTTAAATAATTCATTTTCCGCGAAAAAGTAAATGCATTCTCGCGAAATGAGGCAAAACTTGCAAATGCAATCAACATTCTACGCTGATCCCGTGTTTCAGATCATGGAATGTAATCGAACCGACGGCGTCATAGGCACCAAAGTTCAAAAGAGCGTGCCTACTAAAGAAACCATCTTTTGAAATCAAAACTTCTCCATTCTCCACCATAATATCTGTTTTACCTTAGCTCCCCACGTGAAACAAGATAATATAGGCCGTTCTTCTTTTGCAGCGTAAACCGTAAAGAACCCTAAACACTACTTCGGTAATAGCAGTAGTGTATAACGCAAGGCCAATATAGAGACCAGGATCCACATGTTCCGCAGGGCAGCGAAGGGAAAATCATATTAACCATCAAGTCGCAATCAAATACAATGTCAAACATCTCATCAAACATTTTACCTATGAGGTGCCGCTACTTGCCAAATATAGCTTAACATCATGATTTATGTGAGGTAAAAAACAGACATCAACCCACCAGTAGGTACTGGAAAAATCATCCGGAAACTGTTACATTAAAGATTGTAACACCATGACATTCCTAGCTACTATGGAAATCATGTACTGGGTTCAGTGACTTCCTTCTTCTTCCCGGCTTCATCTTCTTGTTTTCCAGCTGCTTCTGCCTCACCAGCACTTGACTCGCCTGGCTTTGCAACTTCTATATGAGAGAACACACAAACATTCATACATGAGTAAAAGCAGCCAACAGAGAAATTTTGCATGAAAATGACCAGAAATGTCTCTGAAAACAACATTGATTGACATTGCAGAAATCGCATATGAAAAACAGGGTCATACAATTCTTTCCATCATCAAAACAAATCGACAGTAAAGAAACGCGATTCTATGTTCATAAAAGAGAACATCACGCATTACCTTCATCATCACTGTCTTCAAAGTCCTCAGGCATGTCAGGCATGTCAGGCATGTCAGGCATGTCATCACCCATTCCCATTCCCATTCCGCCAAATTTCTGAGAATTGGAACCGGTAATTATTAGAAAGAAACAAAGTCGATCACGTTTTACCACACAAAAGTCACAAGGTTAAAAACATCCTACCGAGAAGTCCATGCCCCCAAGATCCAAGTCACCCGTACCTCCTCCTATATTCAGAAACAGTCAAAACATCAGTATTTTCCAACTTAAATCCATCTTAGATTGAGGAAACAAAACATCTACGTCTTTATACCAGTGTCTTCATCTTCATCCACCCATTTGTCCCAGTCTACTTTGACATAGTGAGGTAGCTTGCCATCACCTCGCAACAGCTTTTTCCACCATTCTTTCTCTGCCTTCTCCAATATGCAGAAGATGTTCCTAACTCCAATGTTGATTTTACTCTCCTAGACAAGAAAATTGAAAGAATAGCACATAATCAGCAATAACAACATTATTTCATAGCTTGGCGTCCCAATATCTGACAGTTAATGCACAATTCATCTTCTAAACTAATCGTGGAAGCTTCCAATATAGCAAACAATAGCAAGAGAAAGAGAGAGTTTTTTTGTCACGCAGGTATTAAGCAGTGATGACCGTCAACCAACAATGGCAAAAGGAAATTGTAGCGCACTAAAGCAGCTTAATATGGCAACCAATAAAAGGTTGAGCTCATGGCCACATTTGAATTAAATGCTGAACAGATGCATAAGAACCTAGCACCAGTATATAATGAAAAATGTATTATAATTGGCAATGACGGCCTCCTTACCTCCGCATTAACCTTATCAAAAAGCTCCAGTTTCAGCTCATAAGGATGGTTTTCAGCTCCAGCCTTGGCAGAGAAGGTGAAAATGCCATCTGGCTCAAGGTTGACCTTTGCATCTTTTGCATCTGGCAGAAGCACCGTAATGAAGACCTTGTCTTTCCTCTGTGCCCACTTCAATTCTGGATGCCGGCTACAAGGTTTTAACAAACTATAAGTAGAGGTCGATCAATGAAAAAGAAAGACAAATTTCCAATATAGTGGAGTGAACCCAATTGCCGAAGCCGCGTGTTATAAGCAACAACTCCCCGACAGGTGGATTCAATTACAGCTAAGAGGTTCATATCCAAAGCAAGCTAAAGGAAAGCACTACAGAGGCTCACTTAAGCGACCTAGAACCATAAATTCTGTGATGGGGAAAAATCAGGAAAAATTGGGAAAAATCTCAGCAGTCTTCTCACACGCCCCACCCGAATCAGCGCAGACATCCAGAAGCAGGACCGACCGCTCCCTCAAAAAAATCTACTTGTACCAAGTACAAACTGCCTACATATCATTGCTAAGTATTGTAAAGGAAAACAAAAGAAACACAACCTTGTTCTGAAAAAAAACTACTGCTTCAGAGCAAATTAATCTCCTTCCCCGTTTTACCAAATACAACTGCCTACCTAAAATTCCATGTCACTGCCAAGTTTTTAAAGGAAAACGCGAAAAAAAAGCAACCTTTTTTTTTTCTTCAAGTGAAAACACGTTTAATCATAAAGCCCTAATTATTTTTCCCCTCGCTTCAGCTCAATCCGTAACCAAAACCAACGAACGACAATCAAAAGGCAGACAGAACCCGACGCTCTATCACTGGTCAGAGCGACAGGCCGCGAAACATACAGAAAAGCCAAATCACGATCCGTTTCAGCTAGAGCTACAGCTGAAGAATCTGCAAGGTGTACTTCAACTGAGGTACTAAGAAGGAAATGCCAAGGAAGCACGAGAGAGAGAAGGACGAAGCTTACCTCATGGTTGACCCGAAATGGAAAGCAAAAAATCTATCGGAAAAACCCTAGAGCAGCGAGATGAAGCAAGCGTCGTCCCCCTCTCTCTCTCCCCGCTTGGTGCTTTTATGCGCTGCAAGCAAACTTCTAGTACTTTCTGAAACGCACTGGGGTTTTGCTGGACCGAAACCAACGGTCTCCGTGCCGTCCCACTGAAATCGACGGTCCAAATCAGTCGCGGTTCAGCTTCCGGACGAAGGAAATATGCTTTAGGTCGACGTAAGTGGAACCGGCGGTTTTGGGCCTAGCTCTGGGCCTTGAAAAAAGTAGCCTCCGCCTTCGATTTGCTTTGAAGATCAGCTCTATTCATCGGGATGCTTTTCTCTAAGCAAAAAAATAATAATAATAATAATAACTAAATTGGGTCAAATATGTATTACTTCTAAAATTTTAAATTTTTAAGTCATAATAATAAAATAAAATAAAAAGGAAAAATTTCAGTATGATGACTAGACGCCTCTCGAAAAGCGAATCCCGCCATTCATTCGCGATATCTCCCTTTTTTTTAAAGCACCATTCTTTTCATTTCTAATTGCTTAGCTCTAGCGTAAGGTATATCGCGAATAGGCACAAGAGCGGGGCACACGAGGCGGGCCATCGTGAACGTCCGATAAGAATTCGTCACATCGTTCGGTGTATCGATTTTGGCGGGTCATTGCTCTTTTAAGATTGGACGTGGATGGGCTTTTTGGGTAGGCAAAGGAGATACCCAAAGAGCATGAAAGCCCAAATACTCAATTGAACTGGGCGGCAACTTGTCTAATCGAGGTCTAAGCAGACTCAACTGATGTGATAATTGAACCTTGATTTGATGATAAGACCCAAATTATTGTTCTTCTAATTATTTATTGCGGGAACAAGCACTGTGTATATACAGGAGCACGAAAATTAATGTTTGGATATATATTGATCTATCGTCTAGTTTTTCATCCATTTTAGTTTTAGGTAAGTAGGTTATTTTAGTTTGATGTAATACTTAGCTGATTAAGACGAGGACTATTGAGGAAGGAAAATTGTTGAGATTTATTGAGATGCATGCGTGAATTGTGTTAGAAAGTTTCGTGTAAGAAGGACTAGTGCCATGTGGGGGTAATTAATATATCATAGTTGACTCAAAACTCATTGACTTAAGCTTTTGAGTGAATATGGATCCAATTAGATATGTTGACAGGCTTGAAATTAGGTTCGATCTCCCTAGTTGAAGGTACCTGGCTTTTGCTATCGTTGTGGGTGTTGGAGATTCAAGTTCATGATATTTTGATGCAATAGTTGTTTTAGGATGATCTCCCGTCTAGTTTGGTTATATATTGATCTCCCGTCTAGTTTTTATCCATTTTAGTTTTATATAAGTACGTTATTAGTTTGATGTAATACTTAGCCAGTTAAGACGAGCACGGTTGAGATAGGGTGATTGTTGAGATTCATTGAGATTCATCTGTGAATTCTGTTAAAAAGCCTCACATCGGATAATTGGTGTTATGTGGGGTAGTTAATATATTTTAGTTGACTTATAACTCATTAGCTTAAGCTTTGGAGTGAATATGGGTCCAAATGGATATGTTGATAGGCTCGGAATTGGATTCGATCTCCCTGGTTGAAGGTATCAGACTTTTGCTGTCGTTATGGGCGTTGGAGATTCAGATTGAGATATTTTGACGCAATAGTTGTTTGGACATGTAGAGTAGTTGACCCATAACTCATTGGTTTAAGCTTTTGAGTGATGATAGGTCCAACTGGATATGTCAATGTGCTCGATGGAGCAATCGGGAGATCCAAATGGATATGTTGATAGGCTCGATGAGCGATCTTCCAATCGAAGGCATTGAGCTTTTGCTCCGCGCTCCCAATAAAGACTATAAGAGCAACTTTGATTTTTCTCATTTTAGCTCTAGCTTCTCTATTTCCATGCTATGTATGCCATGAGAATATGCTAATTCATTATCAGAACACGTCAAACCAAAGAGAAACAAACGATGAAGTAAATCAGAAAATGTTATGTTAGAAAGAAGTTTTGTTTGCCAGTCTCTCTCTATCTCGATCTCGATCTCGACCTCAATATGAGTCCTTGATTTGTATGGGGGAGAGGGGAGGAGGAGGTGGTGGTGGAGGAGTTGCGGTGGCACAATCTCGATGGGTGTGACAACGAGTGGGCGGTGGCAATAATGTAACCGCTACTATCTACTGTGAGAAACTACACATGCTCTAGAGACTTCATCTCTTTCACCAACGCAGTTAACACATAGCATCCTCAGAAATCCACGAAAGCTTCTGTGAGATTGTTGGGGAAATTGATTGTTGATGAAGATAGAGCAGTCATTATAGATCTTTGACGCCATGATGCGTGATGACGATCACTGTCCTTAAGGTATTATTTGCCCCCACTATCGTTGCTGCCGGGTTCAGAACGAATACACCTCCAAGGTATGAACCAAAGTCGCAGAGAAACGAGTTCAGCAATCACTCAATTTCTCTCCTAGAATTTCACTACAAAAAAACAGGGATTTAGCCACGGAATTTGCCACGAAAATTTTGGCAAAATTCGTCGCTAAATTAAGTTTGCCACGAAATTTGCGACGAAAAAAATGTCGTCGCAAAATTGGCGTCGCAAAATTTAGCGACGAAAAAAATAAACTTTCGTCGCTAAATTGCGACGAAATATATCTGCTGCAATATTCGTCGCTAATTGCGACGGATGAATTCGTGGCAAAATTCGTCGCTAATGTGCGACGGGTTATTTCGTGGCAAAATTCGTCGCTCATTTGCGACGGGTTATTTCGTGGCAAAATTCGTCGCTAATGTGCGACGGGTTATTTCGTGGCAAAATTCGTCGCTAATTTGCGACGGGTTATTTAGTGGCAAAATTCGTCGCTAATGTGCGACGGGTTATTTCGTGGCAAAATTCGTCGCTAATTTGCGACGGGTTATTTCGTGGCAAAATTCGTCGCTAATGTGCGACGGGTTATTTCGTGGCAAAATTCGTCGCTATTTGCGTCGGATTATTTCGTGGCAAAATTCGTCGCTAATGTGCGACGGGTTATTTCGTGGCAAAATTCGTCGCTAATTTGAGACGGGTTATTTCGTTGCAAAATTCGTCGCTAATGTGCGACGGGTTATTTCGTGGTAATTCGTCGCTATTTGCGTCGGATTATTTCGTGGCAAAATTCGTCGCTAATGTGCGACGGGTTATTTCGTGGCAAAATTCGTCGCTAATTTGCGACGACATTATTTCGCGGCCAATTCCGTCGCTAATTTAATCATTTGCCACGAAAATAGCAACGAAATACTTTCGTTGCCAAGTCGGTGCCCCAAAATTTAGCGACGACATTTTAAAATTCGTCGCTAATGTGCCACGAATTGTGTCGTTGAAAATGTGGTCGCCAATTAGCAACGAATAATTTCGTTGGCAATTTTATCGTTAATTTTGCGACGTAAATAGCAACGAAATGTTTTTCGTCGCCAAATGTGCATGACAAAAGATTTGGTTGTCTGCTTTGTGTTGTGTTGTGTTGTCAATGATGTTGTAATCTCTGCAACATTACTTGTTTCTTCTGCAAGAAATTGTGTTAACCTCTGTTCCGACCCTGTTTCTCATTGCTTTGCAACAATATAACTAAATTGTTTGATTCATGCACTACTCTATAGAAAGCAGATGAGCAAACGATCTATCTGGAAACACATCAGCTGTTTAAATAAACATATGTACAGTCTCGAAAATGAAGGCTGGAAACATCCATGGAGGCAAACAACCGACACTTCAGTCACTCGGCTTATTTGCACTATTGCACATGCTAAACAGCCACAAATGCAGACGAGGACACGCTTCAGGCACTTGGCTTGTTTGCACTCTTGTACATGTTATCAATGACACCCTGCAAGGAAGTTTTATTTAGTATTCTTTGGAAAAGAGATTCTTAGAAGAATTCATGATATAAAGCATAATGTTTCTCAAACAGCTGACTGGTAACTGCACATGAGAGAACTCATACAGACGTTTTACTCCAATATACACGACTGTCCTAATCAAGCATTCAATCTTAAAGAGAAACACATCTCAGACAAATCTAAGAGAAACAGCATTTAGCACATCATGACCTGATTCTACTAACTTCATGTCATACGTGAGTGATTGAGAAATGTATTAAAATAATAGACTAATAAAACCTTTGTCCTAGCTTTTAAGAGCTACCTGATAGTATTTGAGCAATTGGGGCCTCTTCTTCTTATATGTAGGAGTGAGAAGGTCGCGGTCCATATCGAATGTCACAGGATCAAGGTGTAACGCCTTAATAAACTCAAATCCCTTCAGCTGCAAAGCAGACAACCAAATCTTCGGTCTATCGCGTGAAAAGGCTGTACACTCGGAATCACTGACATCTGACAGCAGTAGATGGGCACAATTATAAACCAGTTGCATGTATTCTTTACAAAACTCAACATAGATATATTTACATATCATAAAAGATAAATTACATTAACCTGTCTCCTCAGTATACCTTCCACATCAAAAAAGGAGGCAGCAACATTTAACATGTTCCTACAAGATTAACTTCTTAATGAGGGCAAGTTCCAACTAGTAGTAGTACATTGATAATAAACAAGTGGCAAGTCAAGAAATGATCAATGTGATAGAATTACCATTCCATATAAATGTTTCTCAGATTTGTCAATGCTTGAGGATGGTTAGGTTGTAAAGTCAGACAGTGCTTCACAGAGAAGCCAAAAAAGATCAGATACGGTTAAATAAAAAAAACGTGGGAGCTGATGAATGAAAACTTTCATATAAACTTACTCGATAGCACGATATGGCTTCCTCAACCAATAAGACGTCTAACAAAATCATCATCATCATCAGCAGTAATGTCATCATCATTGTGCCGCTCATCATTGTGCCCATCACCTATTTGATTAGTGGGAGGTACAGGAGGAACCTGATCTTGATTTAGGTTGAGGTGTCGCAAGATCAACTGCGTTTGAGACTCTAGCGATTTATATCGCTCGTTGACCCCTTTGATTTCTTCATCCTTCTGTGACATTTGTTGTTTGACCACTCTTATTTCTTCGTCCCTCTGTGACATTTGTTGTTTGACCACTTTTATTTCTTCGTCCCTCTCTACAAGTAAATGTCTCAGTTGGGTCAATTCTTGGGTCATTTGCCCCTCAAGTCGTGTCCTCCTTGAAACAACCGCCGCATTGGAAGATGAAGTTTCAGCAGCCTTTGCTGTGTATACCCTTGACAAGGATCCCATCCCAAATATTTTTCCTCTTTTCATCCCACCTGATGCCTCCACCCATAATGCCATATTGTCAACTGCTGGCTCAGACGCAGCCCCACCATCACCACCACTAGCCGTACTCATTACAAGCTCATCATATTTTTCCTACATTAACAAAATAGATATGAAAATAAAATAACTTCATATATATAACTACCATAAATATTAAAAGCATTCTTGGTTGTATAACCTTACATACCTTAATAGCTTTTGCTCGGTCGCCAGTCCATGTCTTATCTTTTTTTTGAAACGTGCGTTCAAATGTAGCTGTATATGTCGGTTCCATTCCCAATTCATCTGCCTACAAAATTTAAACAAAAATGAGTAATTGAATTAAATTAACTTACAACATGTTTAACAGACTTACCATTCTTTTTCTATGCTCCCCAATGTTGATAGAGCCCCCAGCATATGTCGCAGACCCTTCACTAGAACTAGAAGCTCGATTCTTCTTGTTCTGTTCACTCCTTTGCTTATTCTTTTCACTTTCCCAAATTCTCTTTATTTCTGTCCAATCGTCACCAGTAATAAAATCTGGCTTTACTTGACTTCTCTTTGCTTTATTCATCACATTTCGTATGTGATCACCGGCTTTCTTCTTAAAATTTATTCTAACTTCATCCTCTTCCGTTTCATCCCAACTGAATTTCCGCTATAATCAATAGAAAAAAAACTGACTTTATTTACACCGAACTTAGTTAGTGAGAAAATAGAAAGACAAAACTTACCTTGAACTCATTCCACCACAAATCCTTTACTTGTTTTGGAGCGCTGCTGTAACTAATCCACGGCCCTCTCCAATAGTTATTCACTATTTTATTAAGTTGCCGCACAACGTACGTAGCATCCGTGAATCTACAAACAGGTTGGAACGATATGGACAATGAAACAGTGACATGAAAAGAATATGTAAAACCCAAACGAAGGGATGACCCTAAAAATTACATATACTAAAAAAAATGAAGTACTTACGAATCTCCATATGGGCATATGAAGAATCGGCTATCTTCTTCACCTCCCTCATCATTTGAGTGTTGCATGGAAGGTGGAACTGAAGAAGATGGTACTGAAGGAGATTCAGTTCGAATGTGTCCAAATTGTTCCCCAATATGTTCTTGAGGGTCGGAGGAAGGGCCAATGTGTCCATGTTGTCCATCAGCATGTAGTTGTTGATGGTTTAGGGAAGGGGAAGGGGAAGAGGAAATGGACGGGGAAGAAGAGGAAGGGGAAGGGGAAGGGGAAGGGGCTGGCCTTCTTTGTGAAACTGCACCATGCATGTGACCTCTGCGTTTATACTGACAAGTAGGAAGGTTAGACAAACATCTTATAAAATATGAACTTGTGTTAAGGACACATAATGACGTACATCATGAAGCTTACCATTTTGTTTCAAAGAGGAAGAGATAAACTTGAGAAAATGAAATGAACTGGCTATCGCCTCTAATAAAATTGTTGCTCCACTTAAGCTCTGTCTCGTAGACTGAAAAATACATAGATCTGATAAGCATCTAATGCATGAAGGGAACACTAGTTCATCTCTGTTTTCCCTATAACCATGTTTGACAAAGAAATGTTAAAACACATATTAATCATCTTGCATGGACATGGCGTTTCAAGTTGGATTCTTTGACTCAAAAGTTGGACTTTCCAAGTTCTCCAATATTGATTTCTCATGACACATGAACAAACTATGAAGCTGCATATCACTATAGTGAAGCACCAAGAAAACTTGCACTATCCACAGAAACTCTGGTTATTACATGCACCGGGGACTACTGGCCCAAATAAAAGAAAACAGATGCACTAGGGACCTAGAGGCCTTTATTAGATGATACCATAGACATTCACAACTTTCATGGTAATGAAAATAACATGGTTAAAAAGTATTTTAATCTTGATAGCCTAATTAAAGTAGTCATCATCAGAATGGCCCTCACATCTGCTTAATCCAACAAGAAATGGTTGCAAACTTGTGATCATCTTCCATACAAACTATTTATTGAGAATCCTATACTTCCCACACAAAATAATTCTCCAATTTCATATCGATCATGCAACAAGCATAGTGAACTATGATTTACTTAGAAAAGTAGACTGCATCATGGGTAGCTCAAGAACTTAAACTTCTGTACGGGAAAAGAGAGTTAATCAGCCACACTTAAGGCTGCATATAGATAAAGAAAACACCTTCATTGTGCCAACAATTCCTTAACCATTGATTAGGTAAGATGTGGATTACAGCTAGGTTTTGGAAGTCGGAGCAGATGCAAATGGGAAAGATAAAGCAAGAAATGACACGATATGATCATCTTCATATTCACAATGACCATTTCCACTAACCCAGTTACTTGGATTGATGTCACAATACAACCTCCATCTATCCCAGATATTTCTATCCAACCCAAACTGTTCGGAAATCCAGACCAACTATTCTTAACTAAATGTATTTCGCTGTTGTGCATAGCAGCAAATAGAATAGGAGGCATCAAAAGGCAGTGAGATAGAAGTTGCAAATTTTCAGTTAAACATAAGTGCTAGGCTGATCACACTCACCAATTGCAATCTTCTCTAGTTAAAACATGCTCTCTCAAGCTCAAAGCGAGAACCGAATTAAAAATATCATTAGTCTCCCACCGAAATAAAAGCAAAATTCTTTCCTAGATGCACTTAAAATACACCACAGAGCAAAATGATGAAGGAAAAAAAACAACACAGAGCCCCATGGAGAACATTCCTCAACAATCGACTACTTCTGGAAAACAGCAGTGAACCCATGGAGGAAATCGATCAAAAAATTCATGCAGCAAAAAAATACCGATCAAAACCCTATTTCCAACCGACCAAAAAAAAAAAGCCCTATTTCGTTGCACTGAAAAACAATCAAACACTGCAAAAAGCGAGATCGAGGAATTAGTAAATCTAAGCGTAAAAACAAATTCGCATTTGACGCAAAAAAACGCATAAACAGAAAATCATCTGGGGACAGAGAAAAACAGAAAAACCAATTGCAAAAAAGAAGAAAAAAAAAAACGAATCCGCAAACGTATACATCAAATCGCCAGAAATGACCAAAGCAGCCACGTAGATCTCCTGAAACGGCCGCCACCGACGGATCCAACGAGAAGAAAACCCTACCATCTACGAATCCAACCCCTGAAAACCACGGAAATGAACGGAGCCGAACGATCACCGCAACGACTGACAACAAAAACCGACACCATCCGGCGAATCTGGACCGAGAAAACCTACCGATCGTACGAGGAATCCGTGCCGGCGACAAATCGATCACTCGACGGCGCGTCGACGGAGTAGTCGGAGGTCGCCCGATGCGTAGAGAGGAGAGAGAGAGAGGGGAACGGGTGGTGGTGGTGGTGATGACAGTGGCTTTGTTTTCAGGCGCTCGTTGTCTCTATCAGGTTTGGTTTATTGGTCCTTTTTTTATTTTCTTTTTTATTTTTATTTTTCTGTTCCTTTTTATTATAATATTATTATTATTTTTGGAAGGGTGTGTAACGTGCTATGCTGCGCTGGTGACAGTCAAAGAAAGATAGAGGAAGCCCCCCCTCCAAAATCAATCATTAATTTACTAATTTCCATTTTCATTTTTGGAAAGCCAATAATTGTAATTGAATAATATGAGGATGAATATAGTATATGGACATGCATAATTGAGACTCGTGATCCCACCGATCACAGATTGGACCGCAGAGATTTCTAGATACTTTCAATATACCGTATATTTATCCATCCCGATCGATTCACGAGTTTCCGAGTTGGGCCTATCGGCCCAACCCTCCGCGTCGCGAACTAAATCTCCATTTTTTCTCTAGTTTTTGGATCGCACAAAAATATATGTCGGGTCGGGTGATGAACCGGGTCGAGTACATAAAATTTCAAGACATATTTAACACGAACCATCACTACAAGAAATTCAACGATAAAATTTACTTTAGCGATGAAATTTACGACGAACAATGACTTTAAGAATTTCGCAGATCAAATTTAATTTTGCCACGAAATTAGCAATGAAACATGCTATTCATCGCTAATTAGCGACGAATTTTGCGACAAACCATGACTAAGAATTTCGCGGATCAAATTTAATTTTGCCACGGATTTAGCGACGAAACATTTTGCCACGAATATGTTTTTGTCGCTAATTAGCGACGGATTTTGCGACGAACCATGACTTTAAGAATTTCGCGGATCAAATTTAATTTTTCCACGGATTTAGCGACGAACACTTTTGCCACGAATATGTTTTTGTCGCTAATTAGCGACGGATTTTGCGACGAACCATGACTTTAAGAATTTCGCGGATCAAATTTAATTTTGCCACGGATTTAGCGACGAACACTTTTGCCACGAATATGTTTTTGTCGCTAATTAGCGACGGATTTTGCGACGAACCATGACTTTAAGAATTTCGCGGATCAAATTTAACTTTGCCACGGATTTAGCGACGAAACATTTTGCCACGAATATGTTTTTGTCGCTAATTAGCGACGGATTTTGCGACGAACCATGACTAAGAATTTCGCGGATCAAATTTAACTTTGCCACGGATTTAGCGACGAAACATTTTGCCACGAATATGTTTTTGTCGCTAATTAGCGACGAATTTTGCGACGAACCATGACTTTAAGAATTTCGCGGATCAAATTTAACTTTGCCATGGATTTAGCGACGAAAACTTTTGCCACGAATATGTTTTTGTCGCTAATTAGCGACGAATTTTGCGACGAACCATGACTTTAAGAATTTCGCGGATCAAATTTAACTTTGCCACGGATTTAGCGACGAAACATTTTGCCACGAATATGTTTTTGTCGCTAATTAGCGACGGATTTTGCGACGAACCATGACTAAGAATTTCGCGGATCAAATTTAACTTTGCCACGGATTTAGCGACGAAACATTTTGCCACGAATATGTTTTTGTCGCTAATTAGCCACGAATTTTGCGACGAACCATGACTTTAAGAATTTCGCGGATCAAATTTAACTTTGCCATGGATTTAGCGACGAAAACTTTTGCCACGAATATGTTTTTGTCGCTAATTAGCGACGAATTTTGCGACGAACCATGACTTTAAGAATTTCGCGGATCAAATTTAACTTTGCCACGGATTTAGCGACGAAACATTTTGCCACGAATATGTTTTTGTCGCTAATTAGCGACGGATTTTGCGACGAACCATGACTAAGAATTTCGCGGATCAAATTTAACTTTGCCACGGATTTAGCGACGAAACATTTTGCCACGAATATGTTTTTGTCGCTAATTAGCCACGAATTTTGCGACGAACCATGACTTTAAGAATTTCGCGGATCAAATTTAACTTTGCCACGGATTTAGCGACGAAACATTTTGCCACGAATATGTTTTTGTCGCTAATTAGCGACGGATTTTGCGACGAACCATGACTAAGAATTTCGCGGATCAAATTTAACTTTGCAACGGATTTAGCGACGAAACATTTTGCCACGAATATGTTTTTGTCGCTAATTAGCGACGAATTTTGCGACGAACCATGACTTTAAGAATTTCGCGGATCAAATTTAACTTTGCCATGGATTTAGCGACGAAAACTTTTGCCACGAATATGTTTTTGTCGCTAATTAGCGACGAATTTTGCGACGAACCATGACTTTAAGAATTTCGCGGATCAAATTTAACTTTGCCACGGATTTAGCGACGAAACATTTTGCCACGAATATGTTTTTGTCGCTAATTAGCGACGGATTTTGCGACGAACCATGACTAAGAATTTCGCGGATCAAATTTAACTTTGCCACGGATTTAGCGACGAAACATTTTGCCACGAATATGTTTTTGTCGCTAATTAGCCACGAATTTTGCGACGAACCATGACTTTAAGAATTTCGCGGATCAAATTTAATTTTGCCACGGATTTAGCGACGAAAACTTTTGCCACGAATATGTTTTTGTCGCTAATTAGCGACGAATTTTGCGACGAACCATGACTTTAAGAATTTCGCGGATCAAATTTAACTTTGCCATGGATTTAGCGACGAAACATTTTGCCACGAATATGTTTTTGTCGCTAATTAGCGACGGATTTTGCGACGAACCATGACTTTAAGAATTTCGCGGATCAAATTTAACTTTGCCACGGATTTAGCGACGAAACATTTTGCCACGAATATGTTTTTGTCGCTAATTAGCGACGGATTTTGCGACGAACCATGACTAAGAATTTCGCGGATCAAATTTAACTTTGCCACGGATTTAGCGACGAAACATTTTGCCACGAATATGTTTTTGTCGCTAATTAGCCACGGATTTTGCGACGAACCATGACTTTAAGAATTTCGCGGATCAAATTTAATTTTTCCACGGATTTAGCGACGAACACTTTTGCCACGAATATGTTTTTGTCGCTAATTAGCGACGGATTTTGCGACGAACCATGACTTTAAGAATTTCGCGGATCAAATTTAATTTTGCCACGGATTTAGCGACGAACACTTTTGCCACGAATATGTTTTTGTCGCTAATTAGCGACGGATTTTGCGACGAACCATGACTAAGAATTTCGCGGATCAAATTTAACTTTGCACGGATTTAGCGACGAAACATTTTGCCACGAATATGTTTTTGTCGCTAATTAGCCACGGACTTTGCGACGAACCATGACTTTAAGAATTTTGCGGATCAAATTTAACTTTGCCACGGATTTAGCGACGAAACATTTTGCCACGAATATGTTTTTGTCGCTAATTAGCGACGGATTTTGCGACGAACCATGACTTTAAGAATTTCGCGAATTAAATTTAACTTTGCCACGGATTTAGCGACGAATTTTGCCACGAATAATTTTTGCGACGAAATGTTTTCGTCGCTAATGTCCGATGACCTATTACATTAATAATAATGACAATAATAATAATAATAATCAACAACAACAACAACAACAACAACAACAACAACAACAACAACAATAATAATAATAGTAATAAGGACAACAACAATAACATACAACAACAATAAGATACGTCGCAATAATAATAATAATTACACATAATTAGTGAAAAGTCTAAAAAATCCTAATCTTCGTCATCATCTTCATCTTCAACTTCATCTTCATCTTCATCTTCGTCTTCATCTTCGTCTTCATCTTCTTCATGAGTATCATCTTCATCCTCTGTCTCAAAATCAGATTCTTCAACATCTTCTACATTTGATTCGCGAATTTCAGTTGGATCCACATCTATCACTGCTCCACGTGGATCTCGTAAAGTCGGAATGTTATATTCCTCAGTTTCAACCGTGTTACAAACTTCCTCTTGTTGATATGCTGTATCCTTCCAGTGTTCCTCGATTTTTCTTCGTGCTTTGGTTTTACATACAGCCCACCAATCAGCTTTGTCACGTTTCAAACTAGGATATGATGCATAATATACTTGAATTGCTTGTTGTGCCAAGACAAATGGTTCATATTTCATATACCTTTTCTTGTGATTTACTTCAACCAAATTAAACTTCGTATGCACCTTCATTCCTTTGGCGGGGTCGAACCACATGCACTTAAATAACACAACCCGCATTAATGGTCCAGGGTACTCTATCTCTATGATTTCATCCAATAAGCCATAAAAATCATCTTTTGCACTCCCACCATTAGATGACCGAACACACACACCACTATTCATTGTGGCTTTTCCCATTCCATATTCTCGAGTGTGAAAATTATACCCGTTTATGAAATATGCTGGCCAAGTTCGTACCCTTGATTGTGGACCCCATGACAGATGATATAGTAATCCTTGCTCTTCAACTTGATCATGATTACTGTGAACCTAAAGTCACACACGCAAAGTCAATAATATATTTTTTAATTAGTGATGTATAAAATATTAATAACTTGCTTTTTCATCCACAGGCAACTTACATATGTTTTGTACCATGCTGCAAATTCTTCGTCGCACAAACGATCAAACTCATTTGGTGGTAGTCCATACATTGAAGTTTGAAAAATCCTATTAACAAATGCCATATATATTAGCAAATGTTTGACACACAATAAATATATTTGCAAAAGCACACTTACTCGAAGTATGGCTCCACTTCTGGACAGTTCAGTAAAATATATGTATGGGCTGCCCGCCATTCTTCTTCTGTTAAATAACGAAACTTACATGCTCCGCTTGGTCGACCAAGATAATTGAAAATAGAGAATGATTTGCAATTGGGATCAATGGGGCCCTCATCATTTCTTCCTGCGCTCCGCCTCTTGCACTGCACGTGCGGCTCAAAATAGTATGATGCAAATGTTGTCACTTCTTCCACAATATATGCATTACAAATTGAAGCTTCAACGCATGCCTTATTCTTCACTTTTTTCTTCAAATGATATAAGAACCTAGTTGCAATAGAAAGAAGTTTATCAGAACATAATATATAATAAAGTAATTTCAAATTTATTAAAAAAAATATTTTACCTCTCAAATGGATACATCCATCGAAATTGAACGGGACCTGCAACTTTGGCCTCATAAGGCAAATGAACTAAGAGATGCTCCATTGAATCAAAAAACGATGGAGGAAATATCCTTTCTAAGTTGCAAAGAATGATTGGAATATCTCTCTCTAGTTTCTCCATGTGTGATGCTTTTAACACTGTTGAGCAAATATCATGAAGGAAATTACTTAACTCTGTAATGGCGCCCCATACAAAGTTTGGTAGAAGTTCCTTGAAAGCTATTGGAATTAGTCTTTCCATAAATATGTGACAATCATGGCTCTTCAAACCTGTCAACTTGCATTCATTCAAATCAACACATCTCCCAAGGTTCGAAGCATGTCCATCAGGAAATCGCACAGATTTCAACCATTGACAAACAACCCGTCTCTGCTCCTTCTCCAATGTATAAACTGCTTTTGGTTTTGGTCCCCTGCTGCTTGCGTCCACATCTAGTGTTGGCCGATCACAAATATCTCTCATATCTTTTCTTGCATTCAAGTTGTCTTTTGTTTTTCCAGTGACATCCATCACAGTATTTATGACATTGTCAAAAACATTCTTTTCTATGTGCATGACGTCAAGATTATGATGAATAAGATGGGTCTTCCAATATGGTAGATCCCAAAATATACTGCGTTTAGTCCACTTATGTGTGCTTCCGTACGCAATAGTTGTGCCATGAGGGTTTTCAACAACAGTCGGAAAATCGTGCACTCGCTCCCAAATTTGATCACCGGTCAACCTCAATGGTGGAGGTGTTCTTTCAATCCTATTCTTGATGAACTCTCTTTTATTCCTTCTGAATGTATGATTTATCGGCAAAAATTGTCTGTGACAGTCAAAATAGCTGGCCTTCTTACCATGTTTTAATCTGAATGACTTTGATCTCTCCACACATATCGGACATCCTAAGATCCCAGCTGTACTCCATCCAGATAACATTCCATAAGCTGGAAAGTCATTTATCGTCCAAAGAAGAGCAGCCTTCATTACAAATGTTTGATCAGTAGAAACGTCATACGTAAGAACACCTTCATCCCATAGCTGTCGTAACTCTGCAATCAATGGTTGCATATAAACATCTATCAACTTTTTCGGATTTTGCGGGCCAGGCACGATCAATGTCAAAAACATATAAGGTGTCTTCATGCACATACCGGGTGGAAGATTGTATGGAGTTAAGATAACTGGCCAACATGAATAACTTTTTCCTGATTTCCCAAATGGGGCAAATCCATCAGCACAGAGACCTAACCTGATGTTTCGAGGCTCCATCGCAAACTCAGGGTATGTTCTATCAAGATGTTTCCATGCCTCTGCATCTGAAGGATGACACATCAAACCCTCTTCTGTTTCATGATTTGCATGCCAAGTCATATGTTCAGCAGTGGCTTGAGACGCATAAAGCCTTTGCAATCTGGGGATTAAGGGCAGATAAAACATTTGCTTGCATGGTCTACGCTTCTGATTACGACCCTGCCTCCTGCTAATCTTGTACCTAGGTTGGCCACAGAATTTGCAAGATTCTGCATTTTCATCACCCCCCCAATATAACATACAACCTGTACTACATACATCAATCCTTACAACTGGAAGACCTAAGTTATCCACTAGCTTCTTCATATCGTAAAAATCACTTGGCATGATGTTATCACGAGGCATTGCTTCCCGCATTACTTCAACAAAAGAGTTGAAGCAATTCTCAGACACATTATGCTCTGCCTTGATATTTAACAGTCTTGTTGTCACTGATAACTTAGTGTGGTTGTCACAACCTGCCCACAAAGGTTCATCTGCTGCTTTCAACACTTCCCAGAACTGATTAGATTGAAAAGTTTCACTATACACATTCTCATCAACACCTGTGACTCCTACCTCTTCCAATTGTGATGCATAGCTAGTACCCACTTGTTCAAGTGTATGAGCGAAACTAGTACTTGCGTGATTCGATTCTGAAACAAAATTCTGACCAGCTCCATCAATCACCATCCTCTGGTATGGGTTCAATTGGTTATAATAGCCACATTCTTCCCTAACTGAAAATTGGTCACTTCTTCGATATTCTTCATCAGATATAAATGGTTCACCATGGCAAGTCCAATTATAGTAGTTCGGAATAAACCCAAATCTACAAAGATGTTCTCTAACTTTATCACACGCATGAAATTTACCATTACTGCACTTTTTACACGGACACCTTAACTTATTTCCATCCATGAACTCAAATTTACTACTAGCAAAGTCCAAAAACTGTTCCAACCCAGTACGAAACTCATCGGTCAATCCTCGACGTCCAGGTAAGTTCTTATTATACATCCAAGCCCTATCTCGTTGCATTGTCTCTGTATAGAAATTAAAAATTTCTCGGATAAAATATTAAAAATATCATATCTACTGTTTCATATTCTTAATTAAAATCATAAAATTCTAAAAATTAAAATTATGTCCGAGACGAAACAATTACTTTGAATTTGAAAAAAATGAAAAAATTACCATGTCAAGAAGACTTACCCAAGTATTTGACTGAAATATTTGTAGCAGAAAGCGATCAATTTGATGAGAATTGCAACGTTCACTTGGATTGCGAGACCTTCAAACGGACACGTATCTAAAAAAAAAGAAAAATTACTTAAGATACATGAAGCTTATGGGAATTGATAGAAGAAAATGGTGAAATAAACAACAATTTATTCTATCATTACCATAAGACACAAATAAGAATAGAGAAGACAGAAGACAAAATAGAGAAGAGAGCAGGCAAAACAGAAGAGTGCGGAGAGAGAGAAGGCAATGGGATTTTAAAGAGAAAAATTTTACTAAGCCACGAAAAAGTGTCGTAGGGCATTAGCGACGAAATTAGCGACGAAAAAGTGTTGGTGGGATTTTAGCGACGAAATTAGCGACGAAAAACTGTCGGTGGGATTTTAGCGACGAAATTTAGCGACGAATATAGTTTGTCGCTAATTAGCGACGCAATTAGCGACGACATTAGCGACGAATAATTTAGCGACGAAATTAGCGACGAAAAGTGTTGTAGGGCATTAGCGACGAAATTAGCAACGAAAAACTGTCGGTGGGATTTTAGCGACGAAATTTAGCGACGAATATAGTTTGTCGCTAATTAGCGATGAAATTAGCGACGAATATAGCAACGAATAATTTAGCGACGAAATTAGCGACGAAAAACTGTCGGTGGGATTTTAGGGACGACTAATTTAGCGACGGAATTAGCGACGAAAAAATGTAGGTGGGATTTTAGCGACGAAAGTAGTTTTGTCGCTAATTAGCGATGAAATTAGCGACGCACTTAGCAACGAACGGATTTGTGACGAACACTTTTCCTCGCCAATTAGCCACGAAAGGATTTGTCGTCGCTAATTTTGCGACGAATATTTTTTGTGGCTAATTAGCGATGAACAATTAGTTTATGAAAATTAATTTTGCAACGAATAATTTTGCGACAAACTTTGTCCGTCGCTAATTAGCGACGACTATAGTTGTCGTTGCTAATTTTGGGACGAAATATTTTTGTCGCTAATTAGCGACTAATTTAGCTACGAATTAATTTGCGACGAACATTTTTCGTCGCCAATTAGCGACTACAGTGATTGTCGTCACAAATTTTGCGACGAATAATGTTTTGTCGCTAATTACCGACGACTTTAGCGACAAATATCTTTCGGCGAACAATTTTCGTCTCATATTAGCGACGAATCCTTTTTCATCGCTAATTTTGTCGCAAATCAACGACGAATTATTTTTCATTGCTATTTTTCGTCGCAAATGAGCGACGAATTATTTGCAACGAACATTTTTCGTCGTCAATTAGCGACAATGCCGATTGTCGTCGCTAATTATCGTAGCTAATTTTGCGACGAATAATTTGTTGTCGCTAATTAGCGACGAATAACTTTGCAACAAATAAGTTTCGTCGCAAATTAGCGACGAATCGTGTTTCATCGCTATTTTCGTCACAAATTAGCAACGACTTATGTTTCGTCGCTATTTGCGTCGCAAATTAGCGATGAATTTGTTTTCATCGCTATTTTCGTCGCAAATTAGCGACAAATTTTATTTCATCGCTAATTGTCCGTGGCTAAAACCTTGTTTTTTTGTAGTGTTTCACCTTGAATGTGTTACCAAAATTGTGTGTACGAAAAGAAAAGAAAAGAAAGTTACGCATAAATTGTTGTTGTTTTGAACAGTTGCTACTCTTGAACAGTTGCGATTATCAATGTATGGTTTGATGGTATTTATAGGCAATCAATCAACACATCTCTTTGGAATATGTGTCTTATCTCAACCATCATCACTTCTCATGTCAACAATCACTTCTTTTTCATGACCCAGAGTCACCTCTTTCACAGTGACAAACAATTTCAACAGATTTTCTCTCAACAGACGTTCCTCAATTCGCATGGAACCGATGCACGTCACATGCTATGAAGTCATATTGGCGTGGATGGTCTCGCACGACACTAAACATGAGTACACCGATGTCCGCACATCAAGGATACAAGAACGCAAAGCAACGAGATCCGTAATGAGCTCCGCGACACTCCGCGCACGTTGCAAACGGACAAACGCAATTCAAACCGGCGAAGACAAGCCTCTCGATCACAACCCGATTCAGCTTCACTTACATCTGATCCGGAACGTTTTTGTAACGTATCGCTTTTCGCTCTTCTACGTTGTTTCATTCGACGACAGCAAGGGCTTTCGCGAACTGGTCCTCCACATGCAAGCGAGCGCATGCAAAGATTCGTCGTTTCAGAATGAAAGAAGAGCAACGCAACAAAAGATTTGAAGGACAGAATCGGACGTTATTCGCACTTCTTTTATGTGGTCAAAGACAAACCAGGATCTGTATATATTACGTCATATTTCCCTTGATAACCCGCTAATAATGCAATCTAGACGTCACGTGTGACGTCTATATGTTGGTTGTAGGCCAGTCATATTATTTCAGTGTTTCTCGACATTTCAGAAACATTTTTCAAACACGAAATTTCTACGAAGAGCCAGAGTCACGCCACCATATACGAACGATTCCATATTTGGACCATATTAGATTAGTGCGATGTTTGAAGTGCCCAGAACGATAGGTTTCCTCATCGCAGAAAGATTTTACCACGACACCATTTGTTCATGTCGTTTGTTTTCGGAATAATGACATGAATGGTTCCTGAACTTTGGTCCAATGTGCAATGTGGTTCCTAAACTTTGACTCAATGTGCAATATGATCTTTGGACATTTAATTTGTTCAATGTGGTCCATGAACTTCTGATGCATGCTTAACCCCATCCAATCGAGTCGGTCCGACGAGTGCTGAAGGGCGATTGCGCGAGCTCGAAGAAGGATTGCACGTATGTAGAAAAATCCAAACTGCCCATACTTGGTCTTGCCCAAAAAAAAAAAATTGAAAGTGTTCAAGATTAACAATCTCAACCGTAGACCGAAGTACTATTACTGCATATTTCGTATAAAACACTCATTAATTGAGAGGTCATATGATCGAAAATAACGGATCGGACGATCAGACTATCAGGATAATCGCCGTCTTAATTTTTTGAAGTGGCTTTCACTAATTGCTGTCACTTGATTGATGGAAGTCAAGACAGGAGTGTCGTGTTTTAGCCGTTGGATCACGTAAGCGATTCCCATTCTGCTCGCAGCCACCCAGAACACGGCAAAAAGGTTCTTGGACCGGATGCTGTTGCATTGAGATCAATCACGTGCTGCACTTGGCTAACAAAAGTAAGAAACCAAAGAAAAACAAAAGTAGCCTCCCCTATCTTCTTCTCCTCCCTTGGAAAGCGCACTAAGTGTTGGCCGTGTGTAATACGATCCAAATTATTAGTCCATCCCAATCTGATTTCGAAAATTTGTGGGACCTACAGAAGTTGACCGCTGCTTTTTATATCGTGATTTGTTTTGTCTATCGCATCTCAATTATACGAGCATTTCTACGGTCTTTCGATGGAGTAAGCCCTCGGTCGTGACCTATCGTGTTCCCGTTATATGTACTTGTTTTGTGGTCTCGATACAAAGAATCATGGCAGGTGAAAATTGAAAAGAAAACTTCAATGGTGGCGGTGCAATACCATTCAAATTTTAGGATTGGCCAATCGGATTTCGAAGATTTCCGAGACCTACGTTGAGCCCTATTAAAACCGTAAGTTTCGTGCCGTTTCTATTGTTGTGATTTATTATGTCCAGTACATGTCACTTGTGAACCAAGTCCATGCGAAATTTTCTCAACCGAGGCCTGATCAAATGGGCCTTAACTCTTTTAAAGAAACGTTGTGTAGGAACAAAAATGAAAAAGAAAACTATGTTTCGCTTCATTCGAAAGGCGTATATTGTACTATTTACATAGTTATCAATCTTTGGATGGATAGTATCTATCACCTGTTAAAAAAACCAATAAGGTACTCAGCTATATGATAAAAAAGATTCGACCAAAAAAAAAAGGATTAATACCGCGAAAAACCCTAAACTGGTACACCTGTGACAAATTTATCCCAAACTATTTTTTTGACCACGAAAAACCCCAAACTGATACACCTGTGACAAATTTACCCCAACTATTTTTTTGACCACCAAAAACCCCAAACTGGTACATCTGTGACAAATTTACCATAAACTAATTTTTTTTTACCATGAAAAACACTAAATTATTACACCAGTGACAAATTTACCCTTTATATATATATATATGTTGTTGACGTTTCAAATACTTTGAGTAATAAAAATACACAAAAACAAAAAAGTGAAAAGAAGATTCCGACTAAATCATCTCGTGATTTAACCTGGCTGAAAAAATATGTTAAGACTTGCGGATGCGGGTCGTTGTCTCCCTCGATAGCATTCGAAATGACTTAACGATCATTTCTCATAAGACAATTCAAATCAACCTCATTATTTTTATGCCCCTGAAATTTGCTTGGGGAGAAAGAAATGAGGGGCTGTCATTGTCGCGCCCAAAGGAAAAGAAACAACATTGTAAGCCACTCGTCCGATTGAAGACTTGAAAGATTACCCTATCAATCTCAAATTTATTACACGTAAGTTAATTTAGTTCCGAACATTTCAATTTTTCAGTTTAGCTTTAATCTTTGATCGAAATTTCGATGTGGCTTTTTTGGCCAATTTTCGCGCCGGATATCGCTAACATTGTGGTACAGTCAACGCCGGCCACCCTAAATGACACCTCGTCAAGTCTGTGATTTCCAACGGATATTGGCCGAAATGACTGCATTAGAATTTTGCACAGAAGTCTAATCACTAAGCCAACAAAATTGAAAAGTTTAGAACTGAATTGGCCTCCGTACATACAATTCAAATGTTTTATTTTTTTGGGTACACCATTCGGAGGCTACGATATAGTAATCGTATATATGTTTACAGGAGTGGGGGTCGGCTCTTACCACCAGTTCTTTATTGCAATAATCAACAAAAATCGAAATTAAATAGTCCCCGTGTTGATTATATTAGGAAAAGAGAAGGACTTGTCGGCGTCTCCTTGTAATAATTATCGATACGGTCAAAGGTTAAAGAGTGGTCATGTCTTTTCGCTGACTTATTTGGAAAGACGTGGTGGGCAAGGATCTTCTCCGGCTCTACTAATTATACGAAGGCAACCACGAATCACCCACTTTATCTGTTTTTTTGTTGAATTTTGGACAAGCAAAATTGGTTTTTTTTTCTTTTTGCCAAATTGAGTATATTTAGTTGGATTATTAGACATTCACCTCTTAGGAGTAAGTCGGAGGTTTTTGTGTTTTTACTTTGTTCTTTTTTCTGAGCACCTTTTTTTTTTTGGGATATATTAGCTGAAAATCCTAAAACTTGTCACGAAAGTGCAATTGAGTCATAAAACTTACAAAAAGTGCAATCGAGTCCTTCCGTTAATTCCGTCCGACTTGATTAACGAAAAATGCAGACATTACCCTTTTTTTTTTTTTTTTTTTTACATTTTCTCTATCATACGTGGCTAAAATGATGTTGTTTTGGTCAAAATCTGATTTTTAATATAAGCCATATTTAAAATAAATTTTAAAAAAAAAACATAAGCATTACCAGCTGCGAGGGTGGGGCGGCGGTGAGGGCCGGCAACCCCCACCGACCACTTCCCCACCATCACTGGCCCTTTCCGACAGTGGTGGGGCAGCGGCGGCTAGTTCTACCTCTGCCTCTGCCTCTATTTTTATTTTTTTTAGTTTAACTTATTTTTAAATTAATTTAAATAAAAATTATATTAAAAATTAGAATTTGACCAAAACGACGTCATTTTAGCCACGTATGAGAGAGAAAATATTTAAAAAATGCCACGTCAGCATTTTTCGTTAGTCAAATTTGACGGAGTTAACGGAAGAATTCGATTGTACTTTTTGCAAGTTTTATGACTCAATTGCACTTTCGTGACAAATTTTAAGACTTCTAATGAATATATCTTTTTTCTTTTCAAATCCTCATCGACGCGTGTATTTGCAAAGTTCTACGCATCTTAGGGATTGAAAAGTTATGTGCTTCGTTGATTTGCAGAGGTGCGCCGATATCGCACTCTATGGGAGTAGGTCAAATGTTTGAACAGTGTCAAATTAATAAATGAACGATTAAGATGCATTTTTCAATTGATGTGTTAAGAAGTTAATCCAATCAATTCGGGTCCATTTCTGTAGTTATATGACATTGTGAAAATATGTTCACAGTAAGACATTCACTCAAACTTGTCCATTTAGTGCTTGAGCCTGGTAGGGCCGCTCGTCGGGAGAATTACCAAAAAAGTTATAAACATATCACAATTATGCCAATTTAATTCATTTTTTTTTTTTGCAAATTGAGTCATAAATCTTTTACATTTGTGCCAATTCAATTCATCGGAATTATTTTGGCCGAAAATCGCTAACGTGACGAGGTGGGCGCTGACGTGGACAGTTTTGATGATATTTTAGTATTTTTTAATTTTTTTTGATGATATTCAATTCTTTTCTTTTCTTTTTTGGAGGGAGAAGGAAGGGAAAAAGAATGAGAGAGAGAAAAAATAAAGAAAGGAAAAAGAAAAAGAGAAATAGAAAGAACATATTAAAAAATATCAAAATATTGTTAAAAATGATCCACGTTAGTGTCGGCAGCGCCACGTCAGCGATTTTCTGTCAAATGGCCGGATGGATTGAATTGACACAAATAAAAAATGTTTAGGATTTAATTGGAGAAAAAAATATTTGTGGCTGAATTAACTGAATTGACACAAATGCAAAGAATGTACATGACTGAATTGGTACAATTCTATTAGGTTTTAAAAAAAATTGGTAATTTTTCCGCCGCACGTCCGTTGATCACCACTAACGAGAAGTTAGTCTATTGATCTCATTTTCTCGACCAAAAAAAAAAAAACTCTCATTTTCCTTCGACAAAAAAATAAAATAAAAAAATCTCATTTTCCTATTCCGACCAAAAACAAACTCTCATTTTGCCGCGCGCGCAACGCCGGGGCTACTAGAGTCAATTCGCCACTTACGAGTTGCTACTCTCGTCTAGATTCCAGCTCAGGTCGTGCCAGAAGAATGATGTTACGATTTAGTAAGGGTGCGTCAGCCTCTAGTCACGTGGACTCAAAATTCATTTTGTTCAATATATATATATATTCCCAAAAGGTTTGTGGGTCCCAAATTCGGAGGGTTAAAGTAACCATGCTCTAACCAGAGAAGAATATTCGCAACGCAGCCCGAATGGTCAAACCTCCAAAACCAAGCATTGATGCACGCCACGACAAGCCACCCGCCCATCCCACCGTAGTACTCCTTCCGCTTCAAACCTGCAAAATTGCAAATTCGCACGTGCAACGACGCGCATACGACCACGTCGCCCCTAACCAATCCGGCTTCTGCTTGGTCCAGATTTCGCCACGTCACCATGCTCACCCAAACGCGAGAGAGAGAGAGAGAGAGAGAGAGAGAGGGAGGCGCTTTTACGATTACACCGCTAATCTCGTGCCTTCAATCTTTGATTGGGTTTTATTTGGGAAGTTAATCACATCAACGGGGCTCGTCTACTTGCAAAGTACCATTTGATTAAACATAGGATTTTGCATCTCAAAACACGGCTAGAGTTTTAACTTTTTGAACCGGAAGTTTCTTTTCTGACCGTTCGATACCGCTGCGATATTGGTCATAACCTCTTTGCGAGCCGGATTTATCTGCTATGGCTGTAGATGTGTCGTAAGAGCGAGGAATTCACCAAATACTTCTTTCACGAGAAAATCGCACCACACCTTATGAATACCAATTACCGTAGTCTTGTCGGATGTTGCAAGTGATTTATTTACACCTTACAAATGGACCGCTGCATTAAAAACATGTGAAACCTAACCGTCTACATGGGCACAGCAACGACGGTCACCTCACGGAAGAGGGCTCACAGTCACCGCCTCACCACCAGAAAGTGCACCCCACGCGATGAAACGGCACGTGGGATTTGGGTTTGCTCTTAATGGGCGCCCCGCCAATTTTGGCCGCCAACACATGAATTCATGTGCGAATCGAATACCGCTACTTTATTTCTTTTTATTATTTAATTTCTTTTATTTATTTCTCAACTCGATTTATCATCGGTGAAAAATGAGAATGATTTCTCCTTTTCAACCCAATCCCATGGTCAGCCAGTGCAGACTTTCTTCTTTTTCCACCCAGATGGTCTGGGAAATTTTTCCATATGTTTATGATGCGCATTCACTTTCCTAAATTATAAATTTTTTTTACAGTTAACATCTTAATTTATCCGAATCGCTTTATCGTGAAGACAATAAAAAGTAAATTTTGATCTTAAAATTTTACTCAATAGTCATATAAAGTATTCGATGGTGAACTATAGTTTTATTTTAGGGAAAATTATAAATGAGGGCCTGAAATGCCTTAATTGTTTCAAATAAGGCAATGGTCGAAAACCATTTTTGTCTTTTATTTTTTGAATTTTTCTTCTTTATTTTTTCTGTTTTCCTTTACTTTCTTTTTTCTTTTTCCTCTTCCCTCCCCGGTCATGGTTGGCTTGGTCGAAGGGCATTTTCGTCCATTATTTGGTAAGTCATAAATTCCAAGCATAAATAAGCTTTTCCTTGATTATTTTCCCATTTTAAATAATATTAGTTGATCCACGGGAGTTAATAATTTGCTTTAATTTCTCTCTCTCTCTGTCTGACCATGGCGTCCTGAAAATTCAACACCGTTCATTTCACCGATTTCAGTTAGACCAACATTGTGCGTCGATTCTGTCTTCTTCATATATTGTGGTCTGCTCGCCATGCACAACTCATTCTCCTGACGCAATCTCTCTCTCTCGCTCTCTCCCTGCGTTTACGAGCAGGAGCTGCAGGCGCCGTGACCTGAAGCGCGGATTCCGAGACATCCCCCACCACACGCCGTCGTTTCGGCCGACCACCGCACGGCGCTCTTGCCGTGTTGGAGGCCGTTGCCTTCTCTTCCTCCAGGTGCGATACACGTTGAAGCCGAATGGATTCAACCCCCCCTCCCCCTCTCTGTCTCTCTCGTTTTGTTTTTCTCTCATCATCTCATTGCTCTCCAACATATATGCCTTGAACTTTTAAACCCTTTTCCATGTTTTTCCAAGGTTCAACAGTGTGTGTAGACTTTTAGTTACATCGTCTGCACATGGCAAGTCCTGCTTTCGGAATTCCTCTTTTTGGTTTCTTGATCGGCGGGGTTACATTATTTTATTGTCTCGACTCGTTTACTCATTGTCTTCTGCTTGTTTTGTTGTTGTGTTGCGGTTCATCGTCCGACACGCCGAAGAACATAGTCCAACTGCGGGTTTGTAATTATGTGTCAATGCTTCAACCCTTTTATCATTATGCTGTAATAAAGCGATTAAAGTAGCGTTCCCTTCCAAGTCTTGACAAGTTGTGATGATTGGGAGCTGAAAGTTGCAGCTATTTAATCTTCAAAACTACCCGTCTTGGTGCGAGCTGATGAACGTATATAAGGTTTATGTTAGTGCCGAGCTCTTGTACAGCAATAGCATATCTCAGTTTCTCTAGCCTTCTCTGCTTCTCTTCTTCTCCATTAGTCCGTCAGGTTTCCCATATTTGTGTGGGTTTGTCTATTCAACAGAAAGGTGTTACTGATTTTTCCCTCGTATCTTGGCCTTCTAGGATTGATGATTCACTTCCCTTCTATATAATTCTCAGTTTCTGTAGTGGGTCTTTCTTCCTTTTTTTTTTCTGGTGTGCATGAATTCTTGCTAATGATCTCAAATGGATTATTTTGATTTTTCTTCAGGGAGTGAGATTGAGATATTGATGAGAACTGAGCAGAGAACTTGATTTCTGGCTCTCTTTTTTCCCCTGTAGGCTGTGAATATGTCTTCTGGATCTTGGATTTCCTCCCTCTCTTGTTCAACCTCGGAGATTGAATCCCCAGAGAACAGTGGCTCTGTTTCACTCATACTTCAATGGCTGAAGTTCATCTTCCTCTCCCCATGTCCTCAGAGAGCTCTGCTCTCTTCCATTGACGTTCTCTTCCTATTCGCCCTCCTTGTATTCTCTCTTCTCAAGCTGTTCTCCAGATTCTCTTCCAGGGGTCACTCCATCCCTGACTTCAATAAGCCCTTGATCCGAAACCAAAGAGCTCTTCTCAGAGCTAGTGTTTGGTTCAAGCTCTCTCTGATTGTGACCGTCCTATTAGCATTTTCTTACACCGTCATCTGCATCGTTGCCTTCAGCAAGGATGTGGAGTATCCATGGAAGCTGGTGAATGCTCTCTTTTGGTTGGTTCAGGCCATTACTCATGCAGTTATTGCTATAATGATCATCCATGAGAAGAGGTTTGAAGCCAAGACTCATCCACCGTCACTTAGAGCTTACTGGGTGGCGAATTTCGTCATTATCGGCTTGTTTGCTATTTCCGGGGTCGTCCGTTTCGCCTCGGTAGAAGGAGCCCCCAACGAGAATTTGAGGTTGGATGACATAGTCTCCATGGTGTCTTTCCCTCTGTCTGTTGTCCTTCTCCTTGTTGCCATCAGAGGATCCACCGGAATAGCGGTGGCTCGAGAATCTGATGGAAAGATGGATGCAGGGTATGAACCGCTTTCGACTAAATCTAATGTGACCAGCTTTGCATCGGCTTCGCTCGTGTCCAAGGCCTTTTGGCTTTGGATGAATCCGCTTCTGAGTAAAGGGTACAAATCGCCTCTCAAAATCGAGGAAATTCCCTCCTTATCACCTGATCACAGAGCAGAAAGAATGTCGGAGCTGTTTGAAATGAATTGGCCTAAGCCCCAGGAAAAATCAAAGCACCCAGTTGGAACCACATTGGTTCGTTGCTTTTGGAGAGAAATTGCCTTCACGGCCTTTCTTGCAATTGTTAGGCTGTGCGTTATGTATGTAGGGCCTATTCTCATCCAAGGATTTGTCAATTTCACTGCTGGCAAAGGAAGTTCCCCTTATGAAGGTTATTACCTCGTATTGATCCTTCTTAATGCAAAGTTTGTCGAAGTCTTGACCACCCACCAGTTCACCTTCAACTCGCAAAAGCTGGGAATGCTCATCAGGTCGACCCTTATTACCTCGCTCTACCGGAAAGGGCTGAGGTTGTCGTGCTCAGCTCGCCAATCTCATGGGGTTGGGCAGATTGTGAACTACATGGCAGTCGACGCCCAACAACTCTCGGACATGATGTTACAGTTACATTCGATATGGTTGATGCCTTTGCAAGTCGGTGTTGCTTTAGTGCTCCTCTACAATTACCTCGGTGGAGCAGTTATAGCGGCCGTTGTTGGAATCATCGCTGTTCTTGTGTTTGTTGTGTTCGGAACTAGGCGAAACAACAGATTTCAGTATAATGTGATGAAGAATCGTGACTCGAGGATGAAAGCAACGAACGAGATGCTCAATTACATGCGCGTGATCAAGTTCCAGGCGTGGGAAGAACACTTCAACAAGAGGATCCAAAGTTTCCGCGAATCGGAGTTTAGTTGGCTCAGCAAGTTCATGTACTCGGTGTCTGGCAATATTGTGGTCATGTGGAGCACGCCGTTGCTGATATCGACCATCACATTTGGTACCGCAGTCTACTTGGGAGTTCAGCTTGATGCCGGTACTGTCTTCACCGCCACAACAATTTTCAAAATTTTGCAGGAGCCGATAAGGACCTTCCCGCAATCGATGATCTCTCTCTCACAGGCAATGATATCCTTGGGAAGGCTGGATCGGTACATGATGAGCAAAGAGTTAGTGGAAAATTCCGTCGAAAGAGTGGAGGTTTGTGGAGACGGTGTTGCGGTGGAGGTTAAGGACGGAGTATTTAGCTGGGACGATGAAAACGGAGATGAAGTCCTGAAAGATATTAGCATGAAAATTAAGAAAGGTCAGCTCACCGCTATAGTCGGGACTGTCGGATCCGGGAAGTCATCTCTCCTGGCATCAGTTCTTGGTGAGATGCACAAGATATCGGGCGAGGTATGTTTCTGATAAAGCAATAACTGGCCACCCTTTTAAAGTGAAACTCTATGATTTCCAAGACTAAAGTTTGTTGTAAGTACTCAAAATCAAATGTCAATGCAACATCTGTGGCTTTTCAGGTCAGGATATGTGGTACAAGTGCCTATGTTGCTCAAACATCATGGATCCAAAGTGGGACTATCCAAGAGAATATCCTATTTGGTTTGCCTATGAACCAAGACAGGTACGCGGAAGTTATCAAAGTCTGCTGCTTAGAGCAGGACCTGGACATGATGGAGTTTGGAGACCAGACTGAGATTGGAGAGCGCGGCATCAACCTCAGCGGGGGCCAGAAGCAGCGTATTCAGCTAGCAAGAGCTGTTTATCAGGATTGCGATACCTATCTTCTCGACGATGTCTTTAGTGCTGTGGATGCCCATACCGGGACAGAAATATATAAGGTAACACGATGATTTAACTCCTTGGTCTTTGTCTGATCATACTGATATCACCATTATGACTAGAAATGCTCTTGTATTGATGCTTGTTCCTGATGCAGGAATGTGTTAGAGGAGCTCTCAAAGACAAGACCATTTTACTTGTTACTCACCAAGTTGACTTTTTGCATAATGTCGATCTCATCCTGGTGAGCGCGCTTTGCTAATTTTCTGTAACTTTACGACGATTAAAGATGTCTTATTTTTCTTAATTGGGGTGTGTTCTTTCATAGGTCATGCGAGATGGGATGATAGTGCAATCAGGAAAGTACGACGAGTTGCTCAACTCTGGCTTGGATTTCAAAGCATTAGTGGCAGCCCATGAAACTTCCATGGAGCTCGTGGATGTACACGCCGCTGCGCAGGTTGATAATTCCCTGACGAGGCAGCAAAGGCCTCATCAGGCTAATGGTGAGGAAGAGAACAAGGCTCTAGACCAAGTCAAGTCCGATAAGGGAAGTTCGAAGCTCATCAAAGACGAGGAGAGGGAGACCGGTCGAGTCAGCTTGAACGTGTATAAGTTGTACTGCATTGAAGCCTTCGGATGGTGGGGTGTGGTGGTAGTTGTGCTGCTCTCATTTTTATGGCAATCGTCCTTAATGGCCGGAGATTATTGGCTCGCGTATGAGACTGCGGACAAGCGTGCTACGTCGTTCAACCCTTCTTTATTCATTCGCATCTATGCAATCATCGCTGGTATTTCCTGTGCGCTGATTCTGGTAAGAGCCCTTTCTGTTACCACTCTGGGGCTGAAGACAGCACAGATCTTCTTCAGTCAAATACTCCACAGCATCTTGCACGCCCCAATGTCATTCTTCGACACCACGCCTTCAGGAAGAATTTTAACCAGGGTAAGGATTGGCCGACCCTAATAGGTTCTTGTATGTCTTTCGATTGTACGCAACGGTTGATTCGAAGAGTGTCTTAGTGATGGCTGTCGTTTTCTGCTCTGCAGGCATCAACTGATCAGACAAACGTTGACATCTTCATTCCCTTTCTCATGGGAATGGCCATTGCCATGTATATCACGGTCCTCAGCATCTTCATCATCACGTGTCAATATGCTTGGCCGACTGTCTTCTTGATAATACCACTTGGCTGGCTAAATATCTGGTACAGGGTATGAATTTTTTCTTTGTAGTTAGCTAATTTTTCACAGTTACTTTTGAATATACTCAATCTGGGAAGTATAAGCATTCAAGTTCATTCGTCACTTACCAAACTTGCCACTTGATTGGCCTAGTTTAACCTGGCCTACTGTAAAAGAGAGCCGATAATTTTAGCGGTATCTTCTATGTGCGTTAAAGAAATTTGTCGCTCCTTGTTCACAGGGATACTATCTTTCATCGTCTCGTGAACTGACGCGCCTAGACTCCATCACCAAAGCTCCAGTAATCCATCATTTCTCGGAAAGCATTGCCGGCGTCATGACAATCCGCTCTTTCGGAAAGCAGGATGGGTTCTGTCTAGAGAATGTGCATCGCGTTAACGCAAATCTGCGGATGGATTTCCACAACAATGGATCGAACGAGTGGCTGGGTTTCCGTCTGGAACTGATTGGAAGCTTCTTCCTCTGCATTTCTGCTGTGTTCATGGTCTTGTTGCCCAGCAGCATTATCAGACCAGGTACAATTTAAGTTACACACGAGCACACAAACACCAACCATTTGGCATGAAAACGTTGGTTGTGTTGTGTATTTCAAAAAGTCTGTCTTTCCACGCCACTCAACATCAGCTAGACGTTCCCTCTTATGATTGATCAAAAGACTCAAAATGATGTCAACTCTGCATATCAGATCTACTTCACCATTTGTTAAGTGAGCATCTTTCAAATATCTGGCACTGATGACTCTGACACATACATTGAGTCGGTAGATTCGACTGAAGTCGAAACTAAGTTATGAACATCTATAATGTGTTGGATTTGTTATTGGCTTTCTGAGCAGACCCTTAATGCATCTCTAGGTTTTATCATCTGACATGTTCTGTATTCTACAGAGAATGTTGGTTTATCTCTCTCCTATGGGTTGTCTCTCAATGCTGTCCTCTTCTGGGCCATATATATGAGTTGCATTGTGGAGAACAGGATGGTCTCGGTCGAGAGGATAAAGCAATTCGCGAACATTCCTTCGGAAGCTGCGTGGGAAATCAAAGATCGCCTTCCTCCTCCGAACTGGCCTTTTCGGGGCAAGATTGATCTCAAAGACCTGCGGGTAACTTGACTAATGAATATCTTTCCTAGTGGATTGTCAGTACAGATATAGTTAGGCGTGTTTGTCGATCTTCTGATTTGTCGGCGGTGGCTGCTTTATCATTTCTGAATGGTAAAGTAATAATCATCTGCAATCTGCAAGCAGGTTAGGTATCGTCCAAACACACCTTTGGTGCTCAAGGGCATCACTCTTAGCATCCAGGGGGGCGAGAAGATTGGTGTCGTCGGTCGTACCGGGAGCGGCAAGTCCACTCTCATTCAAGTCTTCTTTAGGCTGGTGGAGCCGACAGCAGGGCAGATAATCATAGACGGCATCGACATCTGCACTCTAGGACTTCACGATCTCCGCTCCCGCTTCGGGATCATCCCTCAGGAACCCGTCCTGTTTGAGGGCACTGTCAGAAGCAACATCGATCCAGTCGGACAGTACACCGAGGAAGAGATATGGAAGGTATGTTTCCGTTTGCGATAATGAGGAAATGTCATATTTCATCTTCGCTGCAACATACCACGCTTCTGATGCATCGCGGATCACATTAGAGAAGTTGTGATATTTTTTTTTTCTCATTTCCTTTTGCATCCTTGCAAATAGAGTTACCATTAACATTTGGCTTTGTCAATGCCAGAGCCTAGAGAGGTGCCAGCTTAAGGATGTGATCGCTTCCAAACCTGATAAACTCGATTCCTTAGGTACGAAACTGTGTCAATTGATGAAGATTGTGATGTTGAGATCTTGCTTTTCTTCTTTAGCAGCCGGAGATTTATCTATGTACATGGAATTTGCAGTGGTTGACAATGGAGACAATTGGAGTGTGGGACAAAGGCAGCTTCTCTGCTTAGGGAGGGTGATGCTGAAGCGCAGCCGCCTCTTGTTCATGGACGAGGCGACCGCTTCCGTGGATTCGCAAACCGACGCCGTGATCCAAAGGATCATCCGGGAGGACTTTGCGACCTGCACAATTATCAGCATTGCTCACAGAATCCCCACCGTCATGGACTGCGATCGCGTCCTAGTCGTCGATGCAGGTGTGTGTTTTCTAATGTTGCAGATGCCCTGTAATTTGCTTCACTTGCAAGACATATTTGACATACAAGTTTTCTTGTACTTTCACAGGAAGAGCGAAGGAATTCGATAGACCGTCGGTGTTGCTGGAAAGGCCATCGGTTTTCGGAGCATTAGTCCAGGAGTACGCGAACCGCTCGTCCGGGTTATGAGCGCAACCTTGTTCATTGCTCGGTTTCCAACAGTTTGCTGCACTAATCCTCCGAAGATGAAAATCAAAACCGGGGATTTCTTGGGCCGGAGTTCTCGCGATCGACGGTCGTAGAAGAAAAACGACGTAGAATCTTGTAATTCTAGACTAGTTATATCAGGGCAAATCAAGCGCAAAGCCCCTTGTTAGATTCTGTACTAATCTCGAGAAGAGAAATCTTACATGACTCTGGAGGGGAAGCAGGCGATCATAAGAAATTCTCATCCCTAGTATAGTAAGTTCATCCAAGTTTTTCGAGAAAATTTCTGCATATTTTATGTGTTTTTTTATTCTCCTTTTTTGCTTTTTTGGGGTTTTCGTGAATGAAATTGCAATTAAATTGACTGTTGAGTGCTGATCTTTTTAACTAAGAGAAAAATATATTTTTGGACTCGATGTAAGTCCCTAACCGGATTAAATATCCGAAGTCGCCGTTACAAACAGAGGAGGAGATTCTAATCAAAGTTGCCAAGGCTACGGTTTGGTCGTGTTGATTTCTTAGCAGAATAGGAGAAGATAGAATATGGTAGGAAATCCAGGGACTTTTCTATGTATTATCCCATATTTGCTTATTTATATTATTTTCCCCTCTCTTTTTTCATTTCTTTTTTCCCCTTCCATCATAAATTTTACTAAATAGTAAACTATACTAATATACCTAAAATACTAAAGTACCTACTATATGGGATGACTATAAATGCTAAAATTTGAATATATAAATAAAAATAGGAATAAAAAAAAGGAAATTGATTATTTTTGTTAATTTTCTTTTTTATATTAAAATTCAATATTACTTATATCCAAATAGTTTCTTAATTTTGCTAATTTAAGAAGTTTTTAATAGAGGAAATTAATTTTTTTATTATGTTCATTAGAAATCCTATTTACTTTTATCACATCTCCCCAATGGGATAATTTTTTTCGGGCTATATCATCTAATATCCGATTTTATCCTGTTTGGGACACGATAGGAAATAATAAATTATATCATATCCTAAATTTTATCCCGACTATAAAAGAAGAAAAAGTCACCTTAAGTACATGATACTGGTGAAAATTATGGCTACAAAAAGTCAAGCAAATGACATGATTTGACATTACACCAGTATGATTAATTCGAAACTAATACCACATGATATGATTAGACTGTCAAGGAAAATCTATGTAGTTTACAGAAATGTTCGAACATGTCTTCATACGGACAACTCCTGATGGATAATTTTGTCGATGATAAAGAAGATTACTAAAATAAAGCAATTTTTGGGTCAAAAGTAGCATTTCTTATCATCATGTGTCTAGGACAAATTCTGTATAGTACTTTTGACGAGAAGGCCACTATCACTTTAATCTTTTACATATAAATCGAGATTATTTCATCCAAAATGCCAACGACTAGTGCGGGAAAAAAGTGTCGAAAAAGTTCAAAACCTATTGTATTGGTGTCAATTCAGTTCTAAACCTTTTAATTGTGCCAATTTAGTCCTAAACCTTTTGCATTTGTGCGAATTGAGTCCATCCGATCAATTTTGGCTGGAAATCGTTGACGTGGACGCCAGTCGTCCTATGTGGTATGGCTAGCGTTGATGTGGACATTTTTTAAAGTATTTTTTAAATATATATTTTTTATTTTTTATTTTTCTTTTTTGTACTCTTTTTTTTTCTTATTGAGGGTCGACGAGGGTTGCCGGCCGACCCTTGAGCGAGGGCCGTGACGCCCTCGATTGCTGGCCCTTGCCTGAGCTCGACAGGGGTCGGCCAGCGACCCTCGCCGGCCCTCAATAAGAAAAAAAGAGTACAAAAAAGAAAAAAGAAAAATAAAAAAATACTTAAAAAAATATCCACGTCAGCGCTAGCCATGCCACGTAGGACGATCGGTACCCACGTTAGCGATTTCCGGCCAAAATTGGCTGGATAGACTTAATTGGCACAAATGCAAAAGGTTTAGGACTAATTTGACACAAATGCAAAAAGTTTAGGATTGAATTGGCACTAATATAATAGGTTTATGGCTTTTTTTTTGACACTTTTCCCCCTCGTTCGGTCACATGGCCTGCAACCATCGACTTCCTATTCGTCATGTAGAGAAGGGATTGGTAAAGTTAGCCACGGTTAGTCGAGAGACATTTTCGAAAAAGAAAAAGAAAAAGAGAACTTGTTGATAAACACAGGTGAGTTTTAGTAGCTTCTTCATCAATAGCAGGCTGGTCTGCAATTTTGAGCTCCTCAGATATTTGGTTAACTCAAAATAAATTTAAGACCTTAATTACGAAACCTTCTTGAAGTCAATATGCAAATAATTTGCCACGTTTAGGTAATTTTAAAAATGGAAGACTGAGTTAATGATGCGGTAGCATCCGATTATGTCACTAATGATACAACCAAAAGTAGCATTTCTTGTCATCATGTGTCTAGGACAAATTCTGTATAGTACTTTTGTCGAGAAGGCCACTATCACTTTAATCTTTAAAATATAAATTGAGATTATTTCATCCAAAATGCCAACGACTAGTGTGGGAAAAAAGTGTCGAAAAAGTTCAAAATCTATCGTATTGATATCAATTTAGTCATAAACTTTTAATTGTACCAATTTAGTCCTAAATCTTTTGCATTTGTGCGAATTGAGTCCATTCGATCAATTTTGGCTGGAAATCGCTGACGTGGACGCCAGTCGTCCTACGTGGCATGGCTAGCGTTGATGTGGACATTTTTTTAAGTATTATATATATATATATATATTATTTTGTATTTTTCTTTTTTGTACTCTTTTTTTCTTATTGAGGGCCGACGAGGGTTGCCGACCGACCCCTGAGCGAAGGCCGTGACGCCCTCGATTGCTGGCCCTTGCCTGAGCTCGACAGGGGTCGGCCAGCGACCCTCGCCGGCCCTTAATAAGAAAAAAAAAGAGTACAAAAGAGAAAAATAAAAAATAAAAAAATGCTTAAAAAAATATCCACGTCGGCGCTAGTCGTGCCACGTAAGACGATCGGTATCAACGTCAGCGATTTTCGGCCAAAATTGGCTGGATAGACTTAATTGGTACAAATGCAAAATGTTTAGGACTAATTTGACACAAATGCAAAAAGTTTAAGATTGAATTGACACAAATATAATAGATTTAGGGCTTTTTTTTGACACTTTTCCCCGTCGTTCGGTCACATAGCTTGCAACCATCGACTTCCTATTCGTCATGTAGAGAAGGGATTGGTAAAGTTAGCTACAGTTAGTCGAGAGACATTTTCGAAAAAGAAAAAGAGAACTTGTTGATGAACACAGGTCAGTTTTAGTAGCTTCTTCATCAATAGCAGGCAAGCTAGTCTGCAATTTTGAGCTCCTCGGATATTTGGTTAACTCAAAACAAATTTAAGACCTTAATTAGGAAACCTTCTTGAAGTCAATATGCAAATAATTTGCCACGTTTAGGTAATTTTAAAAATGGAAGACTGAGTTAATGATGCGGTAGCATCCGATTGTGTCACCAATGATACAACCAGCATTAATGAGCAATCATTGATTCCATCCGCAAGTTCTGCACAATCATTATTTATTCAGATCAAGGCTGATTTTGGTCACAACTTGCTTCAGTGGATCGTGTCTACATGAAGACTGTTGACTAGGATTGCCGATAATAAAGTTTCGATTCTTTCCTTTCCAATAAGATAATCGATTCACTAGATTGATTGCTGCTGATTCCATGGCGATTCACTACATTGATTGCTGACCAGATTGATTGATGATTCAAAGGCATATTCAAGATATAATTGATTGCTGATTTCAAGTCATATCTTGCCTGATTAGTTGCTTATTTGATGGCGAATCAAAAACATATCAATGGGAGGTTGATTGGAGTTATTTCCTTTGATATTAGTAGATCTTTTAAGATTGTTATTGGTTGTACAAGGCTAGTGGATGAAATTATTGTCTTTTATTTCCTTTTTTGCTTTGTCTTAGTCCTTCTATTAATTGAGGAGCCTTTCTCCATTGTAAGAACATATTTGATAAATGAATGAAAATTCCTCTCTTGAGTTAAATTTGCTTTATATTGGCTTCTTTAGCCTTGAAAATTGCATTCTTCCTCTGTGGTGAACCAAAAGCCCTTTAGCCTTGGTTGGTGGTTATCCTTTAAACCTTGGTGGTGAGCTTCTGTCCCGAATCCCGATCTTGACTCTTGGCTGGTGGCGTGCCTTTAGACCTTGATCTGATCGTACCCTATCCTACATTTACCTTCTTCGATCAATTTCCATCCCCACACACTCTGATCTATTCACACTTTTTTCAACAGTCACTCAAAACGCATTCATCCGCCTCACGCGCGCATCAAGTTGGTATCAATGATGCGGTAGCATTCGATTATGTCACCAATGATATACCCGGCGTTAAAAGACTTCGAATTAGGTCAAGTCCATGCCATGCATGCCCAAATTTTGAAGCAAAAATGACAGAAGACAGAAAAATAGGTAAATAGAAAAGAGGCCATACTGGGTTCCTAATCACAATTGAAGTATGAGCACCAAAGTTTGATAGATCATAGCTAATCTCCATCCCCGAATTTCCACACCTAAGTACTAAAACTTCTTTATTCTCATAATCTTTCCCAGATTTATACTCGCTCGAATGGATGATCTTTCTTTCAAAACTGTCCAACCCGGGCAACTCAGGGATAAAACCCTTGCCGTTTTGGCCCGTTGCCACGACCAAGAACTGGGCCATATAGACTTCCCTCTCTTGGGTTGATGTGTTCCTTGCTTTGACCCTCCACTACCTCTCCTTCTCGATGTACGAGCCCTCTTCGACGGAACGACAGTACTGGGGCTCGATCCCGAACTTGGAGATGTAAGAGTCAATGTACTCGAGGAAGGAATTTCTGAACATGAAGGCTGAGGACGACGATGCATGGGGCATGTAGGGCAGTGAACAGAATTCCTTAGCAAGATGGAGGTTCAAGCGATCATATGATCTCTTTCTCCACAGTGAGGCACAGCAGTCTTCTCTCTCTAGAACTATGTTTTGAATCGATAGGTGAGATAAACAATTGGAGACCGCTAGGCCTGAAGGGCCAGCTCCTACTATCAGCACCACCACTTCCTCCATGTTAAGTCTAGGTTTTTCTCGTCTCTAGCTATTTCTATTTGATTTGTAACCTAGATTTCAGTGGGCGGGTGTGTTCTGTAGGGCTTCCTTTTTATGGTGGAAAGAAGACATGATTCCTTGACGCCAATCCCCTCCAAATGTCGTTGGCGATCGCTTGCGTTGCGCTCTACATGTGTGTACATTTGGAAACAATGCACAAGATGTCAAAAAAGGCAATGTAACTGTTAACGACCTGGGTTTAACTTAATTGACCTTATTAACTTTTGTCCCGACTTTTTCCTTCATTAAATAATGTAAGATTATGCCCTTAATTATGAGGAATTAAGAAATGAATAAAAAGACAGACAAAAATCAAGAGTGGTGAGCAATGGATATACATGCAATAGGTCATGAGTCAATTGCAAAACCCTCAAACCTTGTGCATGTCTGGTAATAAAAGTACATAAACACCGCCCATCATCTTGATTTAATTTATGTCCAACTTATTCTCAATTTGCTTCCATCTTGCCTTGCATGATGCTCGGCCTAGTAGTCGTCATGTACACCAGTCAATTATTAAAAGACATGAGCATCATTACCCATCTTGATATAATTAAATTTCCACGTCTGAACAAAAAGAATTTTATTGTAGATTCGCGTCGCTGTCGTGACTTGCATGATTAGCTAGCTTGAAATAATGTTGAAAAGAGAATTTTTGTCGTCTTTTACATAATGAGAATCGAACTGTATCCGCTAAGAAGAGTGAAATCCAACATTTCTGACGGTACTCGATGCCATCTCATGTTACTCAAGAGCTTATCTCATTATAGTTGGAAAGATTGTTGTCCGTTAAATCATAATGGCTACCATACTAAGTCTAAAAAGGTATCTTTCTGGTTTGTATTTAGAATCTGTAAGTACACCTTCAGGCCATCTTGCTTTGGACTAGCTTTCCACATCAGGAGCAAGCTACGTAATTTGCACATCACTTAGCTTAAGAAGGTTGCGATGCAAAAGGGGTAACACTAACTATTATCTTTGGCAAAGGCAACAAGAATTTTTCTTTTGTCAAACAAGAAAATATTGGATTGGACAAAATGAAGTATCTTGGCAAATTAGAACATAGAATCATATCCTCCAATCACTTGCTAGCAGAATTTCCCATATCTTTTAAGGACGTAAAAATGAAATCGTTTTGGTATCTAAAGATGGATATATAGTTTTTTAACAAGGAAAAAAAGTAGCCGACCTCGAAAAACTGTTTCCCAATACAACATAAAAACACTTGAAAAGTCTATCAAAAAGAATTATTTTATATGTATTTTATGGTAATGAAAATCTAACTCTATCCTTTAAGAGCGTAAGAAAATCCAACCTTTTTTTCACAGTATTTAAAATTATTATTTGGACGACATAATTTTTTATCTAACGTGATTTTTCTTCTATTGGCAACATTGCGTCGTGTCTAACGTTATTTTCCATCTATTGGCGACATTGCATCGTGTCTGACGATATTTTCTATCTATTGGCAACATTTCGTCGTTGACGTTTTTTTTCTATGTATTGGCAACATTTTTCCGTGTCTGACACTCTTTTCTATTTGTGTACTTTTTAATTTAAGCTCATAAAAGTTGTTACATGCAAAACTAATATCACTTCAAATTAAAGTATTGTGAATCAAGGATCTTTATGTATAAGTATTCAAATCATTAAATCCACCCTATTATGTCTTCAAAGGTAGGGTGTGTAGTTTCCAGGATAGACAAGGTGCGTGCCTTACTTTGCAACCTAGGAACTTTCCTTATAAGCTCTTGAAATCACCTTAAAATCCGAAAACAGCAGAGCTCGGGCAACCTTTTCATGATAATGTTTTTGTATATATATATAACAAAAAATTCTAAGGGATTAGGTTATTAGACAAGAGCATTTGGACTTTGCACTCATAGAAACATTAGTTTTTCATTCGATTCTTACTCAATACGGTCTTTTAGGCGATGTTACGAGGAAATAGTTCTGTAAGACCCCAATCATAACTTGGTTTTTTTGCTGGATTTGTTAATTCAAATTCTTACTAAAGCTCATTGACACTTATCTATTTTCATTAATAAAATTCAGAGTTAATCATAAATATAATGATCTCACGGGTCTGTTTGGCCCTTTTACAATCAAGTATCCCAAGTTTCTTTCTTTTTTTAATTCAATCGAGAACCTAGACTTTTAATGTCTGAGATTTCTATTAAATGAAGTGTTTTACCGATGTGACTTGCTTGCACGATAAAAGTTATGAGAAAATGTTGATTATGATTGCCAATTCAAATTAAAATAGGTAATTAATATTTTCATTTTCATTTTCTTTCCTTTTCCTTTTCTTTGTCTTCTTCTTTTCTCCTCTTCTTTGTGCTTGCAGCTTGCTAGCTCATGATATCTCCCCGGTTGCTCGAGCTTGATGTCCTTGTTGGCCACACTGATGGCGTCGTCGACGTACTGGTGCTCAGTGCCACCTCGATGGCTGGCACCTGGTTTTATCTCCAACCTCCATCAGAAGTCATCGGTTGTTGCTGCCAAAGCCCACCATTATTGCTGCACACTGCCCTGGACTCGACTCGAACACCACCTCCGGCTCTCCACCACCACCTCTGGCTTCCAATGCCACCTTCGGTTATCGCTCACTCTGGCCGACCTCCAACGATGGTTACCCACACCACCATATTTGAGGTCGCACAACCACATATATGAGCTTACGATCTCCGACATGAGGCCGTGTGCTCGACTCTGAGGTTGCTACGGTGTCGAGTCCGGGGTCGGGAGCAATTTCAAATGAGTGGTGAAGGTGCCGGTGGCGTGACCCAAGTCTATATGGTATTGTAATTCGTATTGATATTTAATGCTCTCTATTTTCCCCTTCTTCATTTTTTGAAGTTGAGTCGAGATAATGGTGTTTTTGTAGAGGACGCCTTTTTTTAACATATAAATGCATTAAAAATTCGAAAACTTGTCACAAAAGTACAGTTGAATTCTAAAATTTACAAAAAGTGCCATCAAGTCTTAAAATTTGTCAAATTTGTGCAATTGAGTTGTTTGATTAACTCCGTCCAATTTGGCTACCGAAAAATACAGACATATTATGTGGTGCTGACATAGTTAAAACATCGTCGTTTTTGTCCAAATATGATTTTTTTAGCAAAAAAATCATTTAGGTTATATCAAAAATATGTAAAATTTAACAAAAATGCAAAAAAGAAGAAGAAGAAGAAGGAAGATGCAGGCGAGGGCTTGCTGCCTTCGCCGCCACCACCCCATCATCATTGGGAAGGGTTGGCGACGATGGGGGAATGGTCGGCGAGAGCCTGCAGGCCCTCACCTTGGGCGAGGGTCATGGCCTTCTCCAAATCGGGCAAGAGCCGGCAACCCTCGCCAACCGCGAGCCCTTGCTTAGATTTTGTCCAACATGACGTCGTTTTAATCTTATGTCTCATGTTTTAGCCACGTTAGCGCTATATACGATAGAAAAAAGGGATACGTTCACTAGAAGTCCTAAAACTTGCAAGAAATGCAATCGAGTCCGAAAACCTATCAAATTGGTGCAATCAAGTCCTTCTGTTAATTCTGTCCACTTTGGCTAACGAAAAATGTTGACGTGGCTTTTGTTAATATTTTCTCTCTTCTACGTGATGATGATATGGCTAAAACGATGTCGTTTTGGCCAAAATCTGATTTTTAATATATTTTTATTTAAATTATTTCAAAATAAGCAAAAATTAGAAAGAAAAGAAGAAGAAGAAGAAGAAGAAAGAAACGCAAAAGCAAACCAGGGCGACGGCTTCAACCCTCGCCGACGCCGCCCCCCCACCATTGCCGGAAAGGGGGACCCAACGACCACCGCCATCAGCAGGCAAGGGTCGACTGGCCCTCACCCAGATCGACCACGACCCTCGCCCAGATCGGCCCTCACCCCCTTCTCTCTCTCTATCGCTCTCACGAATAGGGGCGCACGTTCTTCTGGTTCGTTTTTTCTTATTTGTTCGAGGGGACTCTGTTTCAAGAGTATCTCTCTCTCTCTCTCTCTCTCTCTCTCTCTCTCTCTCTCTCTCTCTCTCTCTCTCTCTCTCTCTCTGAAGGAAGAAGGAAGAAGGAAGAGGGGCCGTGGAAACTCACTTTTGAAATTTCTGGATTTTTAGCTTCGGACTTCCACTCGAGAGGCGGATCCTCTCTTCCTTTCCTCTCATGGAGGAAGGGACAAAACGTCTAGAGTTTCTTATGTGGGAAAAAAGGAAGAGAGAAATTCAAATAAATTATTAAAAAATATTCACGTCAGCATCGTCTATGCCACGTACGACCGCCGACATTTATGTTAGTGACTTCCAACCTAAATTGGCCGGATGGTCTAAATCGGTACCAATGTGAAGAGGTTTAGGGACTAAATTGGTCCAACTCAAAAGGTTTAGGATTGAATTTTTACAAATTCAATAGGTTTAAATACCTTTTTGTCCAAAACATTTCTGAAAAATTGTCCAAAAAGTCATAAATTATTGCACTTTTGTCAATTCAATCTTAAATCTTTTAATTTTGTTAATTGAGTCCTAAACCTTTTCAAAATTTTCCAATTGAGTCCATCTGGCCAGGAAATCGATGACGTGGACACCGATCGTCTTACGTGGCATGACTAGCGCTGATGTGAATAATTTTTAATTATATTTTAATATCTTTGTCATAATTTTTTTTTAAATTTTTCTGATTTCCTTCTTTAGTTTTTTCTTTTTTTCCTTTTATTTTACTTTTTCCTTTTGCCTTCGCCGGCCTCGTGCGACCCTTGCCCGAGGTAGGTGAGGGCCACCCTCGCCTGAGGCCCGCGGATGGAAAAAGGGAAAAAGAAAGAAGAAAAAAGAAAAGGACAAAAAGAAAAAAAAAGTAAAGAAAGAAATCAGAAAAAAAAATCAGAAAAAATAAAAATATTAAATAATTCAAATATTAAAATATTGTTAAAAATTGTGCACGTCGGTGCCGATCGTGCCACGTAGGTTGGCCAGTGTCCATGTCAGCTATTTCTTACCAAAATTGGTATGATGGATTAAATTGGCAAAATTTGAAAAGGTTTAGGACTGAATTAGCAAAAGTACAATAGGTTTAAAACTTTTTGACAATTTTCTCAAAAGATTTAGAATTAAATTGGTACCAATGCAATAAGTTTAGCACTTTTTTGGTACTTTTCCCGACTAATAGTTTTACTTTAACTACCAAATATACCCCTTGATCTTACACTTTCCTTGCAATTCTCTCTTGAAAATGTTGGTGTGCTCTCGGTCCACCACACATATACCGGAGCACTCACTCTATTTCTTTCTTTTGTTCCTTCTCTATCTACTCCAACACACACTAGCGTACACGGTTTTTACAGTAACTTGTATGCATGCAAGGGTGTCTTGGCCTTTCTTATCCCTTCTTTCTCGTGAGAGCTTGTTGACACTTAAATTTTGGCTAATCATTTAGGATAAATTGCATAAAAAATTAGGGACTAATCTTAATCCATAACCAAAAATATTTAATTCATTTTCATATAGTTTTCATATAGGATAGTATGATTTCCAGCATTCTTGCATTTCATTTGCATTTAATCGGACCTGCGGTGGCGAACAGACCGGAATTAATCGCCCGGATTCGGCGAGCAAAACACAAAATTTTGCTGTGGCACTCGAGGGGCATGTCGGACGAAAATTCCATGAGAATAAGGCCAATTTGGACTAAATTAAACATAATCTTCTCTCTAAGGACTAAATTACGATTATCCGAAAGTTGAGGGACTATTCCGTATTTAAGTGAAAATCGCGAAACCCTAGCTCGCTATTATTAATAGTGAGGGAGGCCACAAAATTCACAATACATGGCCATTGACAATTACAATTGACGACACAAGTGAGACAAGAGAAAAAAAGGTCAGAGAGAGCGAGAGAGATCGTGAGAGATGCAACCATAGGTGTTTCGATAAATTTGCATCCTTCCAGACCAAATTTCTTCACTAGATCCTTTGTATACTTTTCTTGGTGAATGAAGATGCCAACTCTTGTTTGCTTTATTTGAAGACCAAGGAAGAAATTCAATTCCCCCATCATGCTCATCTCGAATTCACTTGTCATTGCCAAGTGGCTAGAATTCTTTTTTTTTTTAATTCTTCATCTTTTTCTAAACCTTTTAAAAATGTTTTTTTAACTTTTTTAAATTTTAAAGTTTTTTTTACATTTTTTTAATTGCCCCCATTTTTATTTTTTAAAATTTTTTACATTTTTTGAATTTTGTATTTTTAATACCCCCTTTTTTAAAATTTTTAATTTTTTTTAATTTTAAAGCTTATTTTTTAATTTAATTTTTTTAAAAATTAGTTTTTAGTAAATTTTCAAATCTATTTTTAAAAAAAAAAAATCAGATGTCAAAGTCTACATGGACTTAATCTTTTTAAAAAAATTGAGACTTTGTTCTTTTTTATGATTTTCGAAAGTTTTTTATTTATTTTAGAACCAACTTTTTTTTTGTTCTTATTTTTTGTCCAAAACTATTCTCGGGAGCAGAATCAGAATCGGAATCATTTGCGTTACCAAACATATTTCTAATTCTTTTTTATTCCGAAGAACAAATCAGAACAAAAACATCCACACACAAAAAAAAAAAAACACGGAAACCTAAAATTGAGGTTCTTGTCTATCTAACTGAGCTTCAACTCCAGTTTCGCCGAGTACCCAGTTCCGGTTTCCCCCCATGGTGGCCTAAAAGTGCTACTGTGGAGAAGGCAAAAATCCCAGCTTTGTGGGATATCTTTTGGTTCTTCAGATTCTTGCTGCGTTTAATCTAAATTTAATGGTGTTTACTAGTTTCACGCCTTGTGAAGGATCAGCCTGATTCTTGAAATTCTTCATCTGGGTGGTACGTTGTTGTTATGTCTACTTGAAGATTTGGCTTGTAATTTCGTTGTTTGAGACCGTTTCCCCTGTTTTCTCCTCTTGAGTTTATATGTTTCGTGTATGATTCTGCAGGGGCGTGTGTTTTTCTTTTTTTCTTTTTTTGTTAATGTTTTCATGTTCGTTTGGTTATTCACCGGAGTGTTTGATTATTTCGCAACTACTTCCGTGTTGTATTATTTCGTTTGCTGTTGTTGGTGTTCTTGTTGTGCTGTGTTTGGTATTTTAGTAGTTGGTCGGCTCATCGAACATTGCTCCGGGCATACGCTTTTATGTCGGCTTGATCGCAATTCATGAGCTGTGGACCGTGAAATGTTCTTGTCATATTAGGTATTTCCTTTGGAAAAATTTGTTCTTGATTCTTCCCCGAAATGAAAGAGACTCGAGGCTTTTCTTGTTGACGACGACGTTTGGCGGTCGACGCACCACTGGCGCGACGTCGTTTAGCTTGGCGAGTGAGTCCCTTGTAAACGTGCCAGGCACGTGGCAATCTCAACTCGGCCCCCTTCGAATTTCGTCAATTTTCCAGAGAAATCGATTGACGACGACACGCCTCCGTTGTCCGTGAAGAGCTCAATCTCTCTCTCTCTCTCTCAACCACGCCCCCCACCCCCGGCGGAGGCTCAGCTCCGTCGACCTCGGAGCATTGTCATGGCTCGGGCTCCGAGCAAACACGGTCGCGATCAAGCTCTGGTTCGTACTCTTTTGCTCTTCATGCGCTCGGCATACAGTGAAGGACGGTGTTTGTAGCTCTCGATTGAGTGAATTCCATGTGCATGAAGGCGGTGATTGTAGTGAATGATAAATGACATGGAGTGAGTTTTGGTTCGTTTCGAGTGGCTAGATTTTCGCTTGATTTTAGTCCGTGCTGTGTGCTGATTCCGATTCGCACTTGCAATTTCGAGCAATTGAACTGGGACGGCAAGTCCATAGAGTTTAGGAATTTCGCCTCTTTGATGTTGGGGCGACGTTCCTGTGCTACTTCCGACCTCGTGAAGACGTCCTTTTTTTTTTCCTGGAGCCTTGGTTTCGTTGCACTTTAGGAAAGATCGTTGCTTTGGTAGGTCTCATTGTAAGTTTCTTTGTAATACTGGTATGTGAAGTAGTTGAGGATCATGAGTAGCTGCCATTTTTGCATGTACTTTGCTGGTATAGTTGTTGTTGAGTTGATTTCTCTTTACCGTTTTCTTTGGCCATTCCACCAGGATTTCCAGGGATTTTTGAATGACTTGCAGGATTGGGAACTCTCACTCAAGGACAAGAAAATAAGACCGGACAAGGTAAAGTGTTGCAGTGATTTACATATATATATCGACATGCTCATAGTCCGTATGCTTGAGTGATAGTATATCCACTCATTTCCCCCCTTTTAAACTTCCCAGAAGGTATGCAAAGTTTTGGGTCCCAGATGTATTTGCAACAGATGGGTAGTACTTTAATTGCTTTTTAGGTACTAATCTGATGTTATCTGCTTGGTTATCAAGTGGTTTGACATGTTAAAATGTGTTCTTTTTGTCTTCTTCTAAGTTTGGAGGACATGCAAGACATTCTCTTGCATTTTATATAGGGCAGGAAACTGATCTGTACCAGCTTTGATCTCAATTTGTGAAGATCAAGAGGCATAGTCAGCATTCGCTTGATATATTTTACGGAGTCCAAAGTGATGACACAGAAGTCTGTGCATGAACATGTATGGAAAAGCCGTGAGAGCATATAAATGGTCAAATCTTTCATTGGGCTTTTGCAGGAATCACCGTCATCGACGAGAGGATATCCTAGTGTGGATAAAAAATCAGGAATCAATCTTGGTGGTAGCGCAAAGAGTCTGGGAGGTAGATTCTCAATGGAAGAGTCCGTTCCAGATGCTGCTTCAGAAAAGGAACTAGTAGGGACTTTCCTCTTATCATGCTTGAATAATCAACAGTTGTTGTCTCTTGCTCTGCGAAATCAGCCGCACATGCTATTTGTTTGATTGATGCCAGCAATGACAGGGTAATGAGTTCTTCAAGCAAAAGAAATTTAATGAAGCTATTGATTGCTATTCAAGAAGCATTGCATTTTCACCTACTGCAGTAGCTTATGCAAACAGGGCGATGGCCTATCTCAAGATCAGAAGGTATAGAGTGAGCTTGTCGGTCTGTGTGACAATATATGTGTTTCCTAGCTATACATATTTAAAAAGGACTTCAACGAAAATGCCATTTATTTCTTCTGTTCACAGTACATGCTTGATCTGTTGGTAGAACAGCTGGTGCCAGTATCCAGCTGCCCCCCTCTTCTCTTATTTATTTATTTATTTTTTGGGCTAGACTCCCCCCTTTGAGTTCTAATTTTCTCTGTCATAAGAGAGATGCACTATACTGATAACGTAGAAAATCAAAGAAGGAACATATTAATTGGTTTTTCTTTCCTGGCATTATTAACTTGATGCCTTAGGTTCAAAGAGGCTGAGGAGGACTGCACAGAGGCCTTAAATTCAGATGATCGATACATAAAAGCATACTCACGCCGAGCAACAGCAAGGAAAGAACTTGCAAAATATAAAGAATCACTTGAGGGTATGTAAGCCAATGAAATGTTATGTCCATTGACTTGAAAAGATTGTGCTGATGATTTTAGTAGAGAACATCATTTGCACTTAGGATGTTCCTGTTATATATTCTAGAATCTTGACAACTGATCTGCCAGGCCAGGTATATTGATCATAGCTAACTGCAGATGCCGAGTTTGCTCTTCGGTTAGAGCCACAGAATGAAGAAATCAAGAAACAGTATTCAGATGCAAAATCTTTGTATGAGAAAGTAAGCGATTGGCCCTGTATTTTATGTTTTCTGCATGATCCTTGGTTTACCAGTATAACTAGATGAAAATCACAGACGATTGTCTAGAGCTTCATGAAGTAAAGTATGAATTTAAAACTGCACCTTGATATTTTACCCCAGAAAGAAGCAATTTCTGGTTCTACTGGCACCTAGGCATATTAGGTCTTCTTTTTTGTTAAGTTTGTTTTGTAAATACCATTTCCAATTCAGCATTAAAATTAGTTGGATGGCCCTTCTAGGAGATTCTAAAGAAAGCAACCGGGGCATTGAGAAGCTCTATTCAACGTCCTCAGAAATCGGTAAAATCAGAAAATGGACGTCACATCCAGTCATCCTCTGCCAGCGACCAGCTGACTGAAGCAGCTGCAGTTCAAGGTCGTAGCAAGGTATGAACTTTGTATGTCTACCTGTGGAGTTGCAACCATTTCACCTCCATCAAAAAAATGCACAGGAACTCAGGATGTGGGAAACGACCTTCCTTTTTTACCTTTAATTTGTGGGGTGGGGACTGGGTTTGGTTTCTTTTTTTGCCCTGATGAAACCCTCCAACTGATACTAGAGGGCTAGGAGTACCATTTGTGTCGGTTTCTCTGGACATAAACAATTGTGCATAAAGACATAAAGTCACTGCTTTAGCTTAAACTGTTCGACAGCTTATTGTCTGTCAAGCGGAACTGCAAGAAGCAAGAGTACGCCAAGAATTATGAATACTTGGATTTTCTACTGATTGTTGAGCAGAATATAATTGGGTTTTAAATCTGACATCATATCTTTATACCTCAAAATTTCATATTCTTCAAATTGCAGATTTGATCGTTGGAAAATTGAGCATGTTTGAGAATGTGTTATTATGAGTCCTTAGACTATAGATGGTTTGTGAATTTTCTTCTTTTGTGAAAATATAAAGCAAAATGGGCCAGTGTCCTTGAAGCCTTCCGTCCACATTGAGGAAATAAAAAGCAAAAGCATTGGAGCTAGAAGTGAAGATGACTCCAAGAAGACTTTTAAGGATGTCAATGGTTCTTTTGTGGAGAAATCTAAGGTCCTACTATGAGCTCTCTTGCTTTTTGTTTGTTCTAGAATGTTCATAAAAAATTTCTATGGTTATTTTCCTTCTTTTTAATTTTCTTTGTCCAAAAATTCCTTGTAATTATGTCTGGCTCGTGCATAACTTAAACTGAAAATTTATGTACTTGAATTGTTGACTTAGTTGTGTAATCTCTCTCTCTCTCTCTCTCTCTCCGAATCTTCAGGGGCATGAGAGATCTGGAAAGCAGGAGCTGAAGGTATCAGTGCAAGATCTTGCAACTCGAGCAGCTTCTCGAGCTATGTCTGAAGCCGCTAAAAAAATCACCCCACCAAATTCAGCCTATCAGTTTGAGGTTTCTTGGCGAGGACTCTCTGGCAATCGTTCTCTACAAGCTCATCTGTTAAAGGTTTTTGTTATCATTTAGCTTTGTAGTTATATCCATTAACTAATTGTTCCTATAGTATCTTGAGTGCTATAAGCTAAATGGTTGGTTTGCTCTACCAATTTGGCCCTTCTGTGACCCTCACTACTTGGTCCATGGCATGAGTATGGTCTTTAACACTCACTCCCTTTCGTGTAAGAGAATGGACAGGAGATCATTTTCTGTAAAGTATGCGACCTTAATGAACTTTCGGAAATAGAAGACATTCCTTATGTCTCTGTAAGAATTAGTTAACTGGTCTGAGTAAGATTAGTTTATCCAACCTTTAGCATTGCTGGATCCTCCAGAAATTTTGCCTGAAATGTGGTAATGGGATAGCTTTACTGGTAAGCATATGGATGTTCAATTTATGTGCTATAGATCTTAGAATTGATTTATGCTCTGTTCCTGTAGGCAATCATATTAACCTGTCTTGCATTGTCTCAACTTCTTTCTGTTTGTTATTTGTAGGTTACTTCTCCAGGTTCTTTGCCACAGATATTCAAAAATGCACTCTCTGCTCCTTTACTGGTTGATATCATCAAGTGTATATCCACATTTTTCATGTAAGTAGAGGATCTCGTTATTATGGATGTCTTTGGACTTTGTTTGAGTTTGATGCTATTTCCTTTGGTTAACTTTCTACCTTTTGACAGTGAGGACATAGATTTGGCTGTCAATTACTTGGATAATTTGACAAAGGTCCCAAGATTTGATATGATAGTCATGTGTCTTTCTTCTGAAGATAAAGCTGGTATGCTCACTTCTGAATTATACCTATTCACTTCTTTTTGATCTCTTTGAAATACACATGCACACACTACAAGGCTCGATGTCCTGATGTAATTTAACTGTATGGTGCTGCTTGATTGAGGCACACTGTCATAAACTATCTCAGGAGCCCATGCTTGGGTAACATCTACCATGGGCATGCATATTTCTGCTGATAACTTTTGAGCATTTGCTTCCTTCAATTCCAGCGGATGCTCCTGCTGCTCCTGTATTATGTTGGATGATTTCTGAAAATATTGTTGCTAGTTATATTATGTCTTTCTTGACACCTAATTCAAGTATGGTGGACCAAGGGTTACTTTGATCCTGGGAGTAGGAGTTGACGTGTGGGTGTCTGTATGTGCATGTGTAGTCGCAACGTTTATATTTGACCTTAGCAACCACAGAGCAGATGTTTATAGGATTTTCAAAGCACAATCCGTGTGCTTGGCGTCTCTTTGCATCTACAAGTTAACACCAATGCCAATTGCCAAGAAGGCAATGTAAAACAGATTAGGCCTAGTTATTTCCATCGTGAGGTCATCTTTGAAAACTTGGGATATGAGAGATTTTACATCTTCTAATGTGGAAGCTGAATGAATGGTATATTTCAAGAGGGTGAAAGCATTGATGATACTTTGGAGTCATGGTCAGTTTCCACTGAATGCTGCTACTTCTTGATTGATGTGTGTGCCAAAACCTTGCAACATTGGCAATGGGAAAATGGAAAGATTTGAGAGAGGAACTTCTTAACATTGTCGTGTGGACTGAGAATCTGAACATAGTTTTCTTTTGGAGCAGATCTTCTCAGACTGTGGAAGGAAGTATTCTGTAGCGAGGCTACTCCAATTGAGCATGCAGAGACTCTCAATAATCTCCGCGTCAAATACTGCCTTGAGCAGTGAGATATATGACAGACATTTCGGAGCTGATAAGTTTTTCCCTTTTGTAATCTCTATGTGCATTTGTCCATCTCTATGTGCAATGGGAAAGCTAGTTTCTCCTTTGTTTTGTTGTTCTCCCCCCATAAAGCTTCAGAAGATCGATGTAAGTGCGAGATTGTACATGTAAAAAAGGTACCTTTTCTGCTATACCGTGTAAAGATGACTGTAGCATATAGATCATATTGTTTCCGTGCGAATTTCAGCAGTCACTTGGAAACGCCACATGCATGAATCTTAATACCACGAGCAGGAGTATGTGTATCTGGATTCTAGAGGTGTCGTATACATCCGCTTCATCCCTCCGCTAATTTTGACAAATTGTCGGGACTTCAGGCGTAGGCAAAATTACTGAAGTCGGCACTTGTTCTAGCAGTTGAAGTCTCTTTTGCACCAAATTTGGTAACAGCTTGAATGAAAATCTTGCGATGTCTCAATTATCATTTGAACCGCTCCTACCGATCCCATTCGACCCTCGATTAGTCGTGGATTGACGCCCAAGAGAGGTCTTCTACGTCTGTCCTTCATATGAGTTGATCATATGAGCAAATATTAGCAGAAATGATATTTAACATTTACTTTGTTATTCGTTCAAACATTTTAGCCACCATCGCCTGCCCCTCTTTTTCCCTTTCTTTTATCTTCTTTGCTTTTTACTTGATTTCCCTTTTCAGCTATTTTAAGGGTTACCCTTTTTCATATTTTTGGCTTATCATGTAGGATGTTAGCATGGTGCTAGATGTTCATATCAGCATTTCCCTTATGGACTTTAATTTGATTGACCAACTAACGAGAAAATTTAAAAAAATTAAAAAAAAAAAAACAACAACCTGAATACAAGAACCTAGGAGCTAAATTGAACATTTGACAAAAGTTCAAAAATTTCTATGTTTTCTCGTAAGAATAGATGCAAGAAACACTACCCTCAGTCAAGATCATGCATCTAAATCCTCTGCCATCGCCACAAATCTAAAAAAAAAAAAAAAAAAGAAAGGGAGCTCTACCCCCATGTTTCATTTCGCAAGCTTAGGTCCAATCAAACCGAGAAGAAAACAAAATTTTGGAAAAGCCTCGAATTCAATCATGCACGCACCAAAAATTAATTGGGGGCAATTTTCAAGAAGCGTCTCTTTCCCATGGCCAGACAAGAGAGGCAAACGAAGCACCCATCACCTTCGGCTCATCAACTCTCTCTCCCCCCTGGCGATGTGCATGATTGAAACGACACGACAGGATCGGAAGATCCAAACAAAACAGCATTCCAACGGCAGCAACATCATTCAAAATCAATCAAAAATGGTCTCTGTCTCTAGCTATTTATCTCCTTCCTCCCCTCACCGTCGCATCTCATCATCATCATCTAGATATGTCCCCACATGCATAACAAGAAGATAACTTTCAAGAAGATGATTCAAATCATTGTATCAGCTAATTCGGTTTTAGTCTGTTCAAATATAGCTGTTCCTATATCACGCTTCCATGCATTGAAGCTTCTACTTTCTTCCCCAAACTAGTGCAATACACTCATAGGCTTGAATTCAAAGCACGAGTCCCTGAAAGTGGAGTCACCCTAGAGACTTTCTTCAGTGAAAATTGACAATCTTGTCTTTTTTTGCCATAGAAAAGGACAATTCACCGTATTAGATAGCTATTAAAACATTTGATGACCAGTTGGTCATTACATCCACAAACCACCCGGAAAGAAAAAGAAGAAAAAGAACTTTTCACGAAAATAGATGCGACCCATAAACCCCACATCGCCCAAGGCGAAAAGTTAAAGATGCTCGCATAAAAAAAGATGCTTGTATATCGAACCTATAGATAGAGATAGAGAGAGAACGGAACGGAGCGTCTTTAGGATGATTTCTCTTGAATCGTCAACTCCTCCACAATACTCCCATGGTTGAGAGGATTGAAAACTTGGTGGATCTCGTAGCACTTGTTAGGCATCATGATGGGTCCGAGCAGCGATCCCTTTTCGTGATTGAGCGCCGAGCACTTGCGGGCGATGATGACCGAGTTGACGACCTCGTCCGTGGGATGAAACACCGAGAGAACCTGGAACCCTCTTAGGTCACTGGCCTCGACCACAGGGTACAGAAAACCCCTAGCACCATGAGCACTGCTAAGCATCAAGATTAGCCAGATGCTCAATAACCCTAATTTTTTGCTCCTTCTCCATACCCACCAAAGCTGCCAAGAAAATGACATCATAGTCCCTCAAGGCACATGTGACATCCATTATATCTGTGGTGTGAAAGACCATTCTCTTGGACAGGTCAGGGTCAGGCGAGACCAATTGGAGTGCCTTGGAATTGGCCGAGGGGTCAATGTCATAGTTGTGGAAATGAGTCTTGGTCAGGTGGTTAGAGGCTAGGACAGCCGAGGTTAGCGGGAGCGGGCCGGAGCCCACGAAGGCGACCCGGCTCCGCTCGCGCCCCGAGTGGTGCTGGCTCAAGATGGTGAACTCAAGTTGGCTCAGCTTGAGGTAGTTGGTGAAGTAAGGGAAGATGTGGAGGTGGTCAATCGGGTTGTCATAGGAGGCCAAGATGGAGGAGTAGTGGCTCTCTAGGAGACCCTCAGCTTCACCACAGAGCTTGATGAGGCTGGACCTCATTTCTTGAACCTTTCTGCATAGTTTTTGTGACATCGATTGGGTAGTTTGGTGGCATGCACGTGAGGACAAGCTGAGTGAAGAGCATGTTGACATCTTTGCATGGTTTGAGAGACTCGAGGCTTGAGATCTTCTCATACAGTTCGCAAACTCTTTGGACAAGAGGGTCTTGTTGGCATCCCATGTCGACACTATGAGGTTATGGAGGCAGGAGTTTACACACAGAAAGAAGAAGGAAATGTTTGAAAATTCAGAGAGAGAGATGTGATCTTCCTCACAAGGATCAGCTCAATTTGTGACAACATCTAGGGTTTCCAATGGTTGACTATTTATGGAGGGCCTGTGGGGACCACATTGTGTGGAGGGTTGTCCTATTTCCCCTGTATTATAATTTGTGTCGGAGACACTGTTGTAGTTTTCATTTCTTCATTTTTTTTTTCCATAGGTGAAGTTCATTTGGTTCGATGGGTCTGATTCATTCGCACCGTCGTTTACCTTACATCTTACCTTATTAACTGTGATAATATCATCGCACGCCATTGACCCTATCTCGTAACATAATTTATCTTTGAAGTGCGAGCTGATAAAGCCATTGAAGTTTGAGATTTTAAACTGTGCGTCACACGTTGAAAACTTTTCCTTAGGCGATGAAAATTAGCAATCCTCTCTATGCTGAAAACTTGTCCTTTCAAATGAGTGCATGTACATCACCTCTAAGGCAACGGGAAAATTGTCAAAAAAGTCTTAAATCTATTGCACTTTTGCCAATTCAGTCTTAAATCTTTTAATTTTGCCTATTCAGTCCTAAACCTTTTGCATTTGTGCAAATTCAGTCCTAAACCTTTTGCAATTGTGCTAATTCAGTCCTAAACCTTTTGCAATTATGTCATTTCAGTCCATCCGATGAATTTTGGCCGGCCGGCGCTGGCGTGGACGCCGGCTGGCCGGCGATCGAATATTTTAATATTTTTTTATTTCTTTTTTTTTCCTTCACCCCTCCCCTACCCGGCGGCCGGCCTCGCCTCTGGCCTGTCGTCGGGTAGGGGAGGGGAGGGGGGAAGGAAAAAAATAAAAATAAAATAAAAATATATTAAAATATTTGGTCGCCGGCCGGCCGGCGTCCACGCCAGCGCTAGCCGGCCAAAATTCACTGGATGGACTGAAATGGCATAATTGCAAAAGGTTTAGGATTGAATCGGCAAAATTAAAAGGTTTAGGACTAAATTGGCAAAAATGCAATAGGTTTAGGACTTTTTTGACAATTTTCCCCTAAGGCAACCAAAAAGTTGAAATTGACAAGAATATGATTCTAAACAAGCCTTAGTTTCGTGTTAAATTGGCGCGGCGTGATGCTGTTGTATCCCGCAATCTAACATGCAAAACGCTACAGACGTTCGGAGATCAAGAAAAGGGATGAACGAAAACTGACACAGACGAAGCAGGCAGAAGTTGACATTCCTTTCGATATGAAGTTAAAAGGTTTCCAACCCCAAGATTACTCACGACAACGTCAAACTTGTCATTGTCTGACGTTTCTAAGAGATGTCTGGGTGGTGATGTTTAGATTCTCTCTGGCGGGTCTTTTCACACAGCTCTCGTTCTCACTCCATGGAGATGATCCAGATGAACGAAAACACAGTGAAGCTTACAAAATGAACAGATCTACTTAAGGTGAGGGTATACCAATCTCCGGCAAAACAAGGGAAAATTATCTTAAATCTATTATGATGATGTCAATTCAGTCCTAAATTTTTTTTTTTTTTTTTACCAATTGAGTTTAAAACCTTTTGCATTTTTATCAATTCAGTTCATCCAGTTAATTTTGATTGGAAATTGCTAACGTGCACGTCGGCCTCACTAAGATCTCGTTGGCCGAGGGCATGGCGGCCATACGCCGGCCTCACCAAGACCTCGCTGGCCGCAGTCATGGTGGCCATGGCCTCGCCAAAATTGGCCTGCTTCCATGTCGGCACTTTCTGGTCAAAATTGATCGGAAGGACTGAATTAGAACAAATACAAAGTTTTATCAATTGGCAAAAAAAAAATTATGATTGAATTGACACAATTGTAATAAGTTTAGGACTTCTTTGGTAATTTTCCCAACAAAACAGCATCATACACAGTTCACACATGGATGGGCAATATAGTTATACCAGTAACCACTTTCTTGATCAATCACTCTTTGGAATTTGCTTTATAGGACACGAGTAGTTTACTGTACAGAGGATTATTTGCAGAATTTTGTCTGTGTGCGAACGCAAAGATTCTCAATAGAGATCATTTTCTACGTTAACCCTGATCTAGTGAAAGCGTGCACGGCAATTTCTTTTAGCAACGTCGTCGTGTCGATAATCTCATCGAAGGGTGTTTTACCACCACCCCCCCCCCCCCCCCCCCCCCCCAAAAAAAAAAAACTCATCGAAGGGTGTACCTCGACTCTGACTGACTTTACTTTTCGTTTTATTCTCTGCCTTGCTTTAAGTGCATTTAATATTGACAATAGATAATGAGAATTCGATTTTAAACCAATTCTAATAATTAAAAATGACCCTTTTGATTTGATGGAGAAAATTGAAAGATCAAGTTAATTAACTTTTCATGAACCGAAACAAGTTAAATAGAATCTTGATGGGAAAATTACCAAAGAAGACCTAAACTTATTGTAATTGTGCAAATTCAATCCTAAACTTTTTTTGTGCCAATTTAGTACTATACATTTTGCATTTGTGTCAATTCAGTCCTTCCAACCAACTTTGGCCTACTAGCGTTGACGTGGACACCGACCGGCGCTGACGTGAATAATTTTTAATAATATTCTAATCTTTTTTATTTATTTTTTATTTTCCCCTTTTTCTTTTCTTCTCCTTCTTCCTCTGAATCCGATGACCGGCCAAAGCTGGTGAGGACGAGGTCCGCCTTGCCACCGTCGCTGGGCGAGCTCGGTCTCGCCCAGCGACAGCAAGGTCTGGCCTTGCCAAGGCTGAACGAGCTTGGCCGCCATGGCTGCCTGAGCCAGAGCTCTCCAGCCATGGCCAGGTCGGCCTCGTTCTAGTCAAGGCCGAGCCTCGCCGTTGCAGGGAGAGGCCGAGCCTTGCCGTCGTCGGCGAGCTCACCCAGCGACGGTGGCGAGGCTCGACCTGGGCGACGTCGACCTTACCCTTGCCGACTCTGGCCGGCGACTGGCCGGAGGAAAGAGGAGAAGAAAATAGAAATAAAAAGGAAGAAAAGAAAAGAAAAATTGAAAAAAATTAGAATATCATTAAAAATTATCCACATCAACGCCGACGTCCACATCAGCATCGGTCGGCGTCCATGTCAGCACCGGCCTACTAAAGTTGGCCGGAAGGATTAAATTTGCACAAATATAAAATGTTTAAAAATAAATTGGCACAATTGCAATTGGTTTAGGACTTTTTTGGTAAGTTTCCCGAATCTTGATCTACATCCGCACGCTTGATATCTTAATTTTGCTTGGAAAAATCATATGATGCTCTCCTTTTTGTGGAATTACATTTTGTAGGTATATATGTTCCTTATTTCAAAAAATACTTAGATTCTCTCGTTAGAGCTATTAAATCTTTTTAGCTTTTAATTTGTAATAAGAAATATATAAATGTCGATATGTTCGAATATATAATGCTAAAATACTAAGATAACTTTATTTAAAATAACGTGTAAAGTTCTGATTTGATATTCGAATATGTGCCACTCATTCGAATATTTCTTTATAGTTTACCACATCATTTAGTGATTAAATTTTGTAAGTTTATGGTCGTTAATCTTTAGCATTGCTCTACGTGGGGTCATTTTCACTATTCACCTTATTATACCTGGCTGCAATTTTCGTGGCCACAACGGGAAAATTACATTTGATCCCTGCACTAATGTTTAATTTACTTTTAATAGATCCAAGTTTTGATTATTAGTGAAATTTTTAACCTATCACTATCGTGATTCCTATGTGGCATCAAAGCAGACAAGTGGAGCTGATGTGTTGTCCATTTGTTGCCACAACAGCCTTAAAATCCCCAACAAAAAGGGCGGAGAGAGAGATGTCACCTTAATCACATCAAGGACAACGCGACAACGCGACACGAGGCACATCCATTTTTAAGGATATATTTGCTTTGCGAAAAAATGAATGATTTGAAAAATATCTCTTAAAAATGATTTTCTCAAATCATTTATTTTCCGCAAAGCAATCGGAGCCTAAGTCACACCTCCATGCTCAACAACTTTACCATCGTTGGCAACAAATCCTCTTTCTCTTCCTTTTGATGTTTTCCTTTTCGGGTAAATGCACCAGAAATCTTAAATTTATCGTGGAAGTGCAGTTAAATCTTACAACTTTCAAACAGTGCACTCAAGTCATAAAACCTATCCAATTAGTGCAATCAACTACTTCCGATAGCTACCTCCAATTTAAATCACAACAAAGATTGTTAATCTTATTTTTAATCCTATACAACAAGGAGCTCTGCTTGCATTGTTCACTAAAATTTTATGAGTCAGTTTAAACAAATTCAGAGTTTTAGAATCGATTGCATCTTTCTATGTAGTAAGTGATTGCATGATCTGAAAAATAGAGAACTCTTCTGGTACAAATGGGAAAAATGACCAAAACGGTTCTAAATCTATTGTATGGATGTCAATTCAGTCCTAAACTTTTCAATTTGGCCAATTTAGTTATAAACTTTTTAATGATTTGCCAATGTAGTCATTCCTGCAAATTTTGGCCGGAAATAGTTGACGTGGACGTCGATCGTCTTACGTGGCACGACCGACATTGAACATGGACAATTTTTGTTTTTTTAAAGAAAAATAATAGTAAAAAATTAAAAAGTTGCCAAAAATTATCCACATTGCACTGGTCATGCCACATAGGACGGTTGGCATCCAAATCAGCGATTTCTTGTCTAAATTGACCGGAATGATTACATTGAAAAAATGTCAAAATATTAGAGGACTCAATTGGCCAAATTAAAAAGTTTGAAGCTGAATTAGTAGCTGTACAATCGGTTTATGACTTTTTTGATAATTATCCTCGTACAAATGGTTCGGAACTTCCTTGTATATTACTCCCTAAAAACCTTAATTTTAAATTGCAGGCCCCGTTGAGCCATATGTGGACTTTACGTACCCTCCTTGTAGGTGCCACCATAGATTTTACTTCTAGATAATTTTTCGGCATTCTTCAATTATACCATTTTGTGGGTGCCCAAACAAGAGGTGACTTTACATGCCCCTGGATGCCCACCTCTAAAAGCTTCATTGTGTTGACATTTCAATGTCATGGAAGCTTCTTTTATTTTTGTTTTTTGTTTTTTGTTTTTTGTCTTTCAAATGGGAAAAAGAAGAGTAAGTACAAATTAAATATTTAAAGAAAATACGGTGTTAGTGCTATTTTGATCATTCATTGTTTTATTTTTTGCACTTTCCTTCAATTTCTGTGGTGCAAGTGAGAGATGAGCCACCCCTTTTGTAGCGCGCAGGTCATCAATTGGATTCTTTGTACCTTTGGCCCTTTAACTGATTTAAATTGTCATCGACTCGATTTTCGTGGCATAATTTTGAGCCGTTGTTCGATAGAAACTACGGTGTTCGGAGACAAAAATTTGCAAAGAGCGCGTCTGCTTCGCGAAAAATGAATGATGTGAAAAATATTTTCTTCAAAATAATTACTTGTGTCGCTTACAAAAATGAATAGACGACAAATATTTTCATCATTTATAAAAAAAATTATAATTTTTATTAATTAATTATTTTAAATGATATAAATGATTATTTTTGAAAAATATTTTCCAAAATGTTTATAGGTTCTCCGAAACAAATAGATCATGAGAGAGAGTCGTTTTCTGAATTGCCCCCGCAGCCGCATATGGACAAACACGTGCTATAAATCGGTGCTGATGGACGGGTCCTATTCGTCCAGCACAAATGCTAAAACTGAGAGTGGGTGTAGCGTATAATTTCCCGCCGCCCTTTGACTTTCTCTCTCCGAATCATTTGCGAGAACAGATTCGCCACACTCTCTCTCTCTCTCTCCTGCTTTTTAACTGTCGCAGGCCAAAGCCGAATCGAACTCTGCTCACATTCGTCGACTGAAACAATCAACCGGACGAATCGATCCAGCTCGAGCGGCGATGGCAGAGAAGCCGGCGATGGTGATCGGGATCGACGACAGCGAGCACAGCACGCACGCTCTGGAGTGGACTCTCGACCGCTTCTTCGCTCCCCTCGCTCCGAATTACCCTTTCAAGCTCTTCGTCGTCCACGCCAAGCCTTCCGCTTCTTCCGCCGTCGGTCTCGCCGGCCCTGGTAATCATGAGCTCCCTCAGTTCTTCACTGTTTCCTCGCTGTCGTATATGCACCGTTGGAGTGTTGTTGTGCTCGCGATGCTTCGAGCTTAGTGAGTTTTAGTTCGCGTTCGTGATAAGAGGGATTCAGCTGTGATTTTCCTGGTTTCGATGTTGAAATCTGCAGGCACTGCTGATGTTCTGCCGTTCGTGGAGGCGGATCTCAAGAAGATTGCGGCCAGAGTTCTGGAGAAGGCCAAGGAGATCTGCGCTAGTAAGTTGGTAAGGTCTGATAGTCTCGACTTAGATGGCGGCTAGTTTTTCAGGACCGTAGAAGCTGAGTTTTTGCATTTTGCTGGCGTTACTGCTAGAGAAAAGCTGTGGGACGAGGAAACAAGTCCCAGTCCTATCGTGGTTGAGTAGTTTAGCTAAATTTGTTTTCGAAGTGATTGTAGCTGCAGATAGAAGATACATGGATCAAGAGAGAATCAATTGAATGATTATCTTTAAGTTGACATTTTATAGGCGCTTTAACTTGATGACCCGTTCAGGAGACAATTGGAGAAGGAGAGAGTTCCAAAGCCATCCATCACTAAAATTAACTTTCTGGTCTGATAGAAGCATCACATGTGTGCCAAGAAAGAACTAGAAGAAAAAAAAAAAGAACATCTCTGTTGCCTAAAGAGAGAGAACTATTGGTGATAAAGGCATTTTCAAACAATTAAGGAAAAGCTAAGATGAACATCTGGGGGCATTTATGAACTGGTCTTGTTTTTAGATCAAGTCTTCCGAATCCACAAAGCATGCATTATCACTCTAGGAAGGTGAATTGTCTCATTTTACAGGCCAAAGGCCCAAAGCAACTAAAGCACCAAAGAACTAGATGCTGGAGTAATACTGAACAATAACATGGCCGATGGGGAAGGCACTCGTCTTTACAAGAGGTTATATAATTCGTACAGCAATGATGCGGCCTACCGGCATTGATCCTAGACAATTCACCTTATGAAGCTTTATTGCTATTTGGGATTGGATTTTGGCCTTTTTTGCACAGCTTAGGTGATTATTTACTACTCCCGTGAACAAATTCGATGTCGTCAAAGAGGCGGTGAGGGCAATCAACCTGTAGCAATTCTCCGTAGATGCAATTGAAGGAGTCCTTACCCTCGCTAGCTCACATAGTAGCTAGCTTTATTTAGAGTATACCATATTGAGTATCTTCACAGGAGTTTGAGCCACAGCTTGACTCCTCACATTATGGCCTAGTCCCCCTGGTTTGAGGCAATGCTAAATCCACAGCACCAAGTTGACTATTGACCTGAACCTAGCCACCTCGGATGCTCTGTCCGACCTATGCAGCTGTATGGTAGCCCACTCAATCGACATCTCCTTTTGTTGGTAATTCGACATTATGCCCTGTAATGATGTCTTCTGAAATTCTTTCCATGCAAGCATTTCCAAAGACTTGAGGAGAAGATGCACCTCAAAGAGTCTTCGTCAAAAGAGCGCAAGAAGGTTTTGTTGTACTAACTGATTAAATTTTCATGGAGCTCTGACAATTACGACGAACATCTGGTCTTTCTGTTACCGAAGAAAACTTCATGCCTAGCAAACAGATGTCCCCTGGTTCCGTTACAACATGCTCCCCATGCTCTATGCCTTGATGCCACAGAGATTAATTCGACGATCTATTTTATTTCTGGATAGATTTCGGAAATTGCTGGTTTGTCGCGATTTAGTGTATAAATCCTTGACACTTTTGTGCTCCTAGATACAGGAGGTAAAGTTTTAAGAACTTAACTCTTGCAGTTTCATTTTGCATAAACAGGGGCAAGAATTAGTGACTAATGCGATATCTGAATATTTTTGTGCATATCCCAATATAACATTTCAGTTACCTCTGTGTATGCGCATATTAGAAACATTTTTGTCCTGCCATTTCTAATTGAGTGGCTTCGGCATTATTTGTTCTCAAATTTAGTTGGTTCTCATTCTACTTTTGTTCATACTGAAGCTTATACACATTGCTTTTCTTGGTAAACACATTAGAGTGCTTCAGAAAGTGGCGTTACCTTGAATATTTTCTGATGAATTTGCTCTTCCACAGGTGAATGATGTTGTACTGGAGGTGGTAGAAGGAGATGCACGAAATGTCCTCTGCGATGCTGTGGAAAGGCACCACGCTTCCATATTGGTTGTGGGCAACCATGGATACGGAGCTATAAAAAGGTACAGCCACACTTCAGCCATACTTATCCTCTATTTCTTGCTACATAGTCTTTGACAGAGATTCGCTCACTCTCTTCAGCAACACAGTGCCAAAATGGCTCATTGGATTCGTGTTGCCAATTGTGGTGGAGATTAACTGCCACGAGCCTAACCAAATTGTTTCAACTCTGATGACGGTTGTGGTTATCAATTCCTAATGCCGATTTGCCTTCTCTTGTTTTTCCAGGGCGGTCCTGGGCAGCGTGAGTGATTACTGTGCTCACCATGCTCACTGCACCGTGATGATTGTGAAGAAGCCCAAGATCAAGCACTAGGAGTCTAGGACAAACCGTAGGGTGTTGCTTGAATAAGTGCAAATGTAATGGGCCTGATTTATACTGGAGATGTGTTCACTATTATTCATTCAATAAGGCGCAGACCATATAATTATTCTCAAATGTACACTATAATTTGGACAGCAGGTCAAGTTGTATACGTTGTAGTCCATCCACGAGTACATAACTTCATGGGAAAATCTTATCGTGATTTGTTTCTTGCTTGTCAGGACTTGAGGTGGGGCTCCTTTGTGGGCTTTCACAATGTTACTTGTAGTTTCTCTTTGAACCTACCAGAGGTTTTAGTTGTCACAAATGGCGACATGTGACGCCCCCTCTGTTTTTCTTCCCCATCTCTCGATGAATCCAGATTCCGGATGACTTCTCAAACTCTCTCAACACCTATCGAAAGCCACGTCAACTCTTCTCGTCCACCTTCCTTACCTCCTCCTACATTCAGCTGCTTCAGTCTGTCGGTTACCTATAATAACATTTTAGTAAAGAAGCGTCTGATTACTCTCGAAGAGTCTCATAAGTTGGAAGAAAGAGCGAGGCGCGAGCCAGGAATAGCTAACACAGTCATGGAGGAGACTCGACAAGAGAGGCAACAACAAGAAGTGATGGTGTTTGGGGTGGACGAGAGCGAGCTCAGCTCGTACGCTCTCCAGTGGACCCTCGACCGCTTCTTCGCTCCTTTCGCTCCTCACTTCCCTTTCAAGCTTGTCGTCGTCCACGCCAAGCCCAGCCCTGCCTCTGCTATTGGCCTTGCCGGTCCTGGTAACGTCACCGCTGATCTCTACGGTAGGAATAGATGCGCATGTACCGGAAGTCCTAGTATGATACAGAGCACCAATGAATCCAAAGCTTTGTGATTTAACTTACCGTTTTTTAGTCCCAAAACTTGTTACGGATAGTACTTCAACGCAATTTGGACGCGACATAATTTGAAATTCGTGCATAGAAACACGGCGACACTTGCACTAACCGTTTTCACGACTTAAAACGGTTGAAGCAAAGTAGTTTTAGGACTTCTAGTCTGGTGCAAATCCCATGTATAAGCTATGCATAATCCGCAGCTTGTCTTTTGGCGCACCGCGTGCTATTGTTCGTTAATTGGAACTTTGAGCATTTACTATTTTCTATTGGGGTGCTTCCCGGGGGACTCAAGTAGAGTGAGCTATTATTATCTCTCGATCTATTGTGTGGTGATTTTTGGTAATTGAACTTGGAGATATCGCAGGAGTAATACAGGTCTTGCCGATAGTCGATGCCGACCTGAGGAAAATAGCTGGTTGGGTCACGCAAAAGGCCAAGGACATTTGTAACAGCAGATCGGTAAATCGCTTCAGACCTCTCTCAGCACATGACCAGTTAAAATCCTGTGTCTGCAGTGTGTGTTCTTATATATCGGCTTTTCGTCATCATTGTTATAACGTCCTTAAGCGTTTTACGTTTGATCCTACATGAAATAGTCTGCTTAGATAGGATCTCAAGGTTGACAGACCTTTTGGCCAAATCGAAATAAGGCTGTGACCATAACAGCATTTTCACTGATATGGTGTCTTTGTGATTGTGGGTGTATTAGTTTAATCGAAAAAGATGATTCTCCATATAATTTACGCGCTTAGATGTGAAAAGGGAATGTTTTAATCGAGTTGCATGCACAAGCGATGCCCCTGAATTAGTTGTGATTCCTTAATGCCAGTGCACAATTTGGAGATGTGATGAACCTGTTGATTAATACCTGTGGTATTATGAGCCTCTGTGGATCTGGACTTAATTGGAAATGAACATCTGATGGTCTTTCGTTTCGTGATCTCGTGCAGGTTCACGATGTAACTTTCCAAGTGATGGAGGGCGACGCTAGGAATGTTCTCTGCGATGCCGTGGAAAAGCATCGTGCTTCAGTACTAGCTGTCGGGAGTCACGGCCATGGCGCTATAAAGAGGTATGCGCTCTTTACTCAGTTCACATGTTAATGGGATTGCTAAGTTTATTACCATGAGAACGCAGCGGTTGTTAGTTTGGGCGAGCTTCCATTGGACGGGTTTTATGTAGATCTCTCTCTTTTTCCTTGCGTCGTTTGACGGTAAAAGGACGTGCTTATCCCCACAGGGCTGTTTTGGGTGGCGTCAGCGACTACTGCTCTCATCACGCTCATTGCACCATGCTGATCGTGAAGAGACCAAAAATCGAAGGCTGAACCGGACCGGCGATATCAATTGTGTAAGTCATAAATGGTCATTGAGGGTGTACACGTAATGACATCAACAAATGACTTTCGTCTCTCTGATAGACTTGGTTGCATTCTGTTTGTGCATACGAGGTGACTAGAATTGCAGTGTTATTACCAGTCTGTAGCCTATGTTCTCAAGCTTCTTCGAAACTTTTGCTTCGAATATGTCGATTATTGTACATATCCATGCCTCACAGACCTGACTAAGGCGAGAAGAAGTCCAACCAAACATAATATTGATCACAAGTCGGTCCGGAATGCGGGCGGCGGAAATAACATCAAGCTCCCTGAGCTGCGACTACTGACTAGTTCTTGGCTTTCACTTGCTGTTGGCAGCAGATGGGTTGCTCCTGATTTCGACGAGAGTACCAGGTTCTGGACCGACTTTTTTCCCCTTCAAGAACTGGGCATACCAATCCGCCGACAGCTTCGGGTATCGCTTCAAATCCGGGTCGTCCAGATCGACGTAGTAGTGGCCGAAACTCGACTCGTAGCCGTCCAACAGCTCGAGCACGTCTAGAAAGGACCAGGTGAAGTAGCCTATCGTGTTCGACCCGTTCCTGACCAATAAAAATCACAAAACAAAACAGAGAACGATCCAGGTAGGTCGTCATGATAACCAGGAAAAAGAAAATCTCAGAGAGACTGATGGACTTGGCCGAGTTTTAGAATCACACACCTCAGGGAGTCGAGCACCGCTCCGATATGCGCGTGAATATAGCTAATCCGTTCCGTGTCTTGCATAGTTGTATTCCGCGGAGTCTGCTGCCCTGCAATGCATGGTAATCTCATGAACAGAGTCGATTAACGAGAAGCAAAAGCTCGGATCTTTGTGACAAGAAAGAGTTGATTTTAGAGAGAGAGAGAGAGAGAGACCATTTTCGTATATGAGGAGAGGAGGGTTGCCATAGACTTGCTTGAAGTACTCGAGCACTTGCTGAAGACCCTCCGGCATGATCGGCATCTGTAACCATGGGAAGGAGAAGTAAGAGTAGATAAGAAACATAAGACTGCAAGCGAACCGTGGGTGGATGGAGAAGAAGATGAAAACAGGAAAGATCACAACTTTGCACGCTTAGGACATCTGACTTCTCACCTCAAAATACTGCGACGGTTTTCCATTAGCTGCCGAAAAGGAAAACATCAGTGAGTCAAATACGGACTGGCCCTGTATTAGCAATGTTCAAGCACAACAAAATGTCCAAGGATTACGGTAACTAGTCTGATTTCCGGTAGTTCGGTCGTGCGGAATTACCATTAATTACACACGATATCGACGTGAACGCTAACAAATTATGCACGAGGCAAAAAAACAGAGGCCGGCATCACCATACTTGGTCACGCGTCAGGGTAATGTATTGTGAATTGTGCAAATGAAAATGCTTCCTAAGTCTATCTTTGACAGCTAATTCTGCCACTAGCTTGCACATTTCGGCGCTGCAAAAATCTCCAGTGAAACATCATTTAACTTCAAGCAAAGCTTTTCCCTTGAAGCAAGCAACGTAAAGGGCAATTCGAATGTAGGAAAACATACTGATAAATCGCACGGCCATGTCTTGGTTGAAGTCTCTGGGTTCTCCCTCCAGGCTGCTGGACTCGTCTTCGATGGTAATGGAGGTGTAGTATATCAGTCCCAGAAAGTCGGTCGAACCCTTCACTTGTTTCGATTCGAGAGGAGTGAAGGCCGGGAGTCTAGACCCCACGTTTTGCTTCATCACTCTTGGGTAATCTCCATATATCAGAGGATGCATCAACCTGAAAATGTTTCAATGGCAGGTGTTGGTGCGCTTTTGAAAATCCTCACGACTTCGAGTGAGAAATTACTTCGGATGAAAAATATGATGAAATGGATTAGCAATCTGAAGAATTTAACAATTCTACTGGCTTAGCATAGAAATCCCCCTTCGAATGTGTCTCAATGTACCAGATATAATACTCGTGCGAGCCATAATACTTTCCTAGGAAACAAATGTGTTCATCGGCTTAGGCCTAAAGGGGTAGAGCCGACATAGTAACTGATCGCTTTAGAGTAGAATCTTACGAACTTCTCTTCATGAAATTGTTTCCAGCAAGGAAATGTAGTCATGCGGATTCAGAAAAAAAAAACTGCAGCAATAAGAATTCGAAATCTACCAGCCAACGAAGAAATCATTGGCTCGCTGTGCGGCAGTAAGGTCCTCTGTCGAGTTCGTGAGGGGATAAATCCCAAAGGCATAGACGCTGAGACCTATAAAACCCTGCTGCTTCACCTGCAACACCATGTCAAAGCACCAAAGCCAAATAATGGACTTTCCTTTAGTTTCAACATATCAAAAGGAAGGAAAAATTCAGGCTCCGAAGAATCAAAGAGGCGAAAAATTCGCTTCCATCTCCTTAGAAATCCTTCAAGAGGCCGCAAAACATATGAAGCGGAGAAACGACATTTTTCTTCACTCTGAGGGCACAAGACATTTCTGTAACTAATTAGTATACCTTATATTTCTCTCTATAAATTTTTGCAACCGATGCATGCGCTAACAAGACATTATGAACAACGAGATACGGCTCGGACGACGAGTTGCCTTTGGTGCAGTTGAACCCGAACGGAGGAGAGCACCGTTTAGGTGGCACAATCCCTTGGTCGTATCCTCCGATGGAAAAAATGTTTGGCTCGTTCACAGTAGACCAATACCGAACACGGTCGCCAAACTCCCTGAAGCATACATCCGCATAGGCCGTGAAATCTTCTCTGCAACCAGAAATGGAGAGTTTCTTCTCAACACAGGCAAGTCTTGGTTTCAAACTATTTTTAGACAGTACCAATGATTTCGTTTTTGGTTTTTGGTTTTTGGTTTCCAGTATCAGGAAAACATGCTGAGTTATGCATTTTTGCTTCTTATCTCATAGTAGTTCATAGTTTCAATCCTAACTATATCCCCTGGAGGAGCAGAAAAGATTGAAACTCAGACCAGCAAGGATCAATAAACATACACGATTTTACGACTAACCCAGCCTCCATACTCGTCCTCGAGTTCCTGTGGCAAGTCGAAATGGTATAAAGTGACATGCGGTTGGATACCTGCTTGCCCATCAATATCATCAAAGAAATAGTTTAGCAGGACAATTGAACCTCTGTAAGCAAATTGCATTAACTTCACTTGCAGTTCTCAACCGGATTCTGCACTAACCGTTTTTAGTAAGTTCGTCAATGAGGTTATTGTAATACCGCAAACCCTTTGGATTCACCGGTCCTCGGCCATCTGGAGGAGCAAAAGAGAAAGATCAATGTTGTCTGATGCTTCAGAAAAGGATATAAAATGTATACTGTGTTAGCTTAAATTTCCGAGTTAACTGCGAGTTCCTACGTGGGATGAGTCTGGACCATGAAATTGAGAACCTGTAGGCATCTAGGCCTGTCTCCACCATGAGTTGAACATCTTCCTGCAAGACAGGCAAGTACCTTATAATGCATAGACATAACATAGTCCTCAAACATACAATTACAATCCCCAGGCGGTCATGTAATATAGCCATGACCGAGGAAAATAGTGTAAAAAACTTATTTAGCTTTCCATAACTCAATGTGATATCTTGTTCTGTGATTTATGCTTGGAAGAGGAGAACTGTCGACGAGAGTCACACCTTGTATTTGTGGTACCCGTCGCAAGCTACATCTCCTGTTGCTCCATTTGCGAAACCTGGAAAATCAAGCGGGTATTTTCTCTTTTCATTGAACTGTCAACTAAAGAACTAATGTTTAACCGAAAATTGCCACAATACTATTCACTCTATCGCCTTTTAGAGTGCGAAACAGAATAATTGCTTTTGTGATTGGAGAAGCTGATGTAATGTGCTAGATAGCTCGACATTCTAAGATCAGCAGAATCATCTTGAGCACGAATGACATGAATGCTTTGCCAGTATGGCGATGTCACATAATGCTCTCGTTTTCATAGCAACGTCGCCATTAGTCACCGCAGAAGTAGTTAGATTGTTGGGATGTGGTTCATACTCCCCTACAACAGGAAAGCACGTGGGTCCCGCTTGTAATTGAGTGATGTAACGAGAAATGCGAGGTTCTAATTATAGTGGAATCCTCTGCTGGACGTAACCTTTTTTTAAAGGTGAACCAGGATAAAATCTCGTGTCTCGATTTCTCTTTCTCGCTTTACGTTTTACTTCGACTTGATTTTGCGCCGAATCCTAACATAGATGAGATCTACTAAATGGTAGGCATAAATTGGGAGAGCTAGACCCTGTAAAAAGCACAGTTAAACTCTGTTTAAGTTTGTTTAGCAGGTAGTGTCTTCATCCTTTGATGGGAAAATTCTTACCATTCCATCTGATAAAACAGTTTTGCCACAAACTAGGAATGTCTATGAAACAGATCGACCGTCACCTGCGTGGGCGAAGGTGTCCCAGACACTGGGCGTCCTTCCATCTTCATTTGCTGCCCCTTCAACCTATTATACTCACACGGCACACATCTTTAGTTAATCATAACTGATGAACAAAACATGTAAGTCGATAACAAACACACGGATAGCATTCGCTGTAGTTCTCCCAAAACTCGTTACTACTGTCTCAGAATCGAAACAACGTGGGAAGTTGCTAAAACCTGGTAAGCCGATGTGGCCGAACCAAACACGAACCCGGGCGGGAAGTCGTATCGGCTGTATGTATCTGCTCCAAAGACAGCAGTTAGAGCTGATAGCGCGGCAAGAATCAGCAAGAATCTGAGCCTCCGCATTTCCTCTTTCGTTAAACGTTGGACTGACAGTCACAGACACATACACAAAAGTCAAACTAGCTCATCATCCACAGCTTGTGAATGAATGTGTGTTAGAGAGAGATAGAGAGAGAGTTATCAAGAACATCTTGGGCCCCTTCTCTCATTCATGATCCTTCATGTACTAACAGACAACAAGAAGTTTTGCGTTCTCGACTTGGTATTCTTCGTGTGGTCCAGGAAGACTCCAGTTTCTACAGATATTGTTGGTTCTCGTTCTCATGTAGACCAAGCGATTCTTGGGTGCTTCCTGTGTGGTTTGCGACATTTCCTCGCCTCTTTTTCACTTGATTTGAATGGCTCGCTGAGTGTACCTGCAACCCTTAATTCCGGTTAGGCGTCTCGGATTGGATTTTCTAGACATATGATCAGTCTTTTCCATCTCGGACTGAGCACGTCCTCTGTGTGATCTTCTTACCTACCCAAGCAACAAGCACCCAACGTGGGATATGTCGGTTCTGGTCATATGGTTTTGTGAGATTTCGCTTTTGATCATTATAATTTGTCGTGTCCCGGTTTCAGTTTGTACTATATTTCAAAGGAAGTTTAACACTCGGTTAGGACGGACTTGTGAGCAGATAGGTGACTAGATGCACGCCCGAAATAAATCGAGGCAAAACCTAGCTCTAATATCATGTTTAAAAGTCCACTTAAAATATTAAGGTGATAAATGGATGAAGATCGCATGTATGTAAATATCATATAAATTCAATAGTCCAGCAATGTGCTATATTTGAATACTAATTAGGAACGAAAAAGAGGTTCAAAATCATTACGTTATAAATATCAGTTTATGGTACGAATAGATATAAATAATGGGTAGAAATGAGAAAGGAAATAAATTTATTTGTCAGCACGTATATCTTTTGAAATCCTATAGAATCCTTTGTATGTAGAGAAATTTAGAGAGATGTAAAACGGACATAAAATTAACCAGATCAATCTCTCTTAATCTTTGGAAGAATTATTAAAAAAATTCTAAACCTTTTACAATTATATCAATTCAGTCCTAAACTTTTTACATTTATGTCAATTCAATCAATTTGCCTGGCCTAAAGTGAATTTTTTTAAATAATATTTTATAACATTTTGAACTTTATATATATATATATATATATATATATTTTCCTAGACCCTAGGCCCTGCTCTGGAGTACTTAACCACACGAAGCTAAGTGAACTATCTCGTAAAGCAAGTCGCATTTTCTGACCAAAAAATAAATAAATACGTAAACTATCTCCACTGAGGACTGCGAATAGAGGAGCCCCATGGATTGCTGAATCAATCCCACCCACGCCATGCGAGTTCTAGTCCTCCAACTAGTGTTGCACCTCGAAATTAATCCTAGCATCCAGCAAGGACTTTGTTCCCCAACAAAGAACCAAGGACTCCGAGCATCAATCAGTGCAAGAGCATCCATGGGACAATGCCAAAGAGAAATCCAGAAAGTATTCAGTACTCCAGAGCAGGACATTTCCCTTTCAGAAGCCAAGCATCATATATCAAGTACCAGGAAGAATTTCCCTAATTTCTCCCCGCCCGCTCAGTTATATCAGCAAACAGCTTTATATCAACTACGTGGATAATATTGACTGAAGAAGAGTAAGTCATATGTAAAAACCATGAAGTTCGACAATCTCACATAACTAGATACATATGCAGTTCAGAAAAGATAAATATCGTTCAAATCTCTTACAAGCAGCATATTCAAGAACCAAGTTCAAATTCATGGAAACTAAATGAGTTCTATAAAGCAATTGACAGCACTCGAGAACCGTCCTGATATTTTGCAGTCTTCAGAAAGCTAACACCTGGTCTTCCAATTATAACGATGACTTATTGAGCTAAGTTGAATGCTCCATTTGGGTCACATCTTCCAAGGTCCGCGCATTCAGCTAGCCCCACAATCCTATCACCTGTCAATAATACCAAACCAGAATCAGGACAATGGCAATAAACACACACACACAAGATGATGACAAAGCAATCTCAACAAGCACCGTGAAATGCAAGCAAAATATATACACTTTCTTTTTCCATAAACGCAAATATGAGTTAGCACGACATTAAGAAACACTATCATGCAGGAAAAGAGACAAGACCGGGATAAGCTCTTGCTCCTGCTCCTGCTAGGACTCCTGCTTGCACTGCGCTTCTTAGGGCTTTTGCTCAGTTGTTTCTCACGCTGCAGTATGCCAACATGACCTCATAGAAACGTGAATATAAAACAGATAATATACCTAAAAAGGCCAACCTTTATGCAACCAAGATACCAGTTCGGGGATTAAATAAAGAGATTCTTATATGATAATTTAAACATTTTACTACTAAAATTATTGCCATCAAAACCAAACAGAATCCAAACTACTTATAACTTCACCTTTTAGCTATCATAGATGGATCATGCAATTTATTTGGTGCTGTTATCAAGAAAGATCTACAGGGGTAACATCCCTAAAGTTCAGCCACTATCAAGCAAATTGCTAATTCAAACCAATTAAATATTAAAAAAATATTGATTACGTGGTTAAAAAGACTGCCTAAACCCACAAAAGAAAAACTTACAGAAGGCAATGGTGATCTGGATCTTGATCGTGATCTGCAAAAGTTCCAGAAAGAACCAAATTTAATATCCACACGTCTTTCATCCAAGAGCCTCGATGCCTCTTCCACGTCAGATTACCATTTTCAGAACGAAAAGATTAAGCCGTAAATCTTTTGAGACTTAAGAAAAAACATCAAACCCATTATGAGTCCAGCTAAATAGCATAAATTAAAGGGGAAAAGAAACAAGTTTATCATCCTGAAAGATCAGAAAAGTAGACAAATGAGGAAAATGCACCCTAAAGTACCAAAACAATCCAAAGGAGTCCAGATAGTCATCCTATTAGCCCGAGACTTCTTGAAGTAGATCCCAATGGAACTAGTTCACAGAATCCAGCTCTGTTATTCCATGATCTCCTTTGTTCCCAATCTAGCACCCATGGAATTGTGATGCTAATCAAATTAGAACAGAGACACCATGAAGCTTTCCAAAGCTGCCCATCTAGAAAACATCATACCTCCACAACCATATAGTTGCAGGCAACTGAACCATATCCCACCAAGATCCTAATATTGAATCCCCAGTTTGCCGCATTTATCCATATCCATATCCATATCTATAAAAAGAGAACAGATGATTTTCATACAGAAAGCAAAGAGCAGTTTATTTGGAAAGAAGTTCCAAGACACCCCCAACTGTGCAATAGTTCATGGAGGGAAAACAAAGTACAAGTTAACTGACTTGAGTTCCGATGCGACTCAGACTAGAACCATGAAGAAAAAAACAGTTTCGAATTCTGAAAATTGATCACCTAATCGTGATGCGGGTGTTAGCCCACCCACAAAAGCCATCAAATAATCTCCAAAATAAGATCAAACCACATGAACATTTAAGTGGAGCCTTAAAATAGTAAAGACCCACAAATAATGACGAGTTGGGTCCAATAGTTAAAACAAAACGTGCCTGCTACACGAGAATTACAGAATCTTAAAGTGCAAATAGTTGGGAAAAAAAGGGACATCTTAGACCCATCATCTGTTTGAACTTGAGAGATTATTGAAAGAAGATGACTTAATAGGAGAAAGGAAATTAACAAGCACCAATGCCAGTATTTCGTTAGCAAAGCATGATCCTAATTATCAAACTTGAAGAACCTAAAAAGAAGAATATATAAGATTCCGTGACTTGGCCCCCAGCATAGTCAGGTAAATCCCCACCAAAATCATACTGTTAAAGAAACTATTGTAGATTGCAACTTCATATCTGCAATCCCTTTCCATTATAACCACTTTTAAGGCTTAGCTCTGAAAAATGGAGGAACAAACCACGGTTAAGCCAACTAGCCTGAGAAAGCATACCCTGATAAGGCGGGTGACTTAGAGCGGGAGCGTGAAGGAGATCGAGACCTTGCAGGTGAACGCCGTGTACTTTTGGTTTTCGGAGACTTGCTGCATTTTAACGAAAAGGGTTTAGAAAAACTGAAAGAGAACTAAAAACATATGTAACACGAGTCAAGAAAACCAGACCTCACACTCCTGCTCCGACTGCGACTGCGGCTAGGACTGCGACTATAGCTCCGGCCTCTAGGACTTCTCGAGGACTCGCGCTTTGAATCATATTCCTTAACCTACACATGAACATACATAAGAAAGCAATTCAAATTACATAAATCCATGCACACACAGGTGTGCACCTGATGGTAACTGATAAAAGAACGGTGTAAAAGTTATACCCGAATATATGACCGGGAAAAGGCATTTCTGAATTCCGAATCATCAAGTTTCTTTATCTGCATAGAAAATGAAGACAATCTCATCCGCAGAATGACGAAAAGATCCCAACAAGTTCGGGCAAATAATCTCTATCCTAACATTCGAATTAAAGCAAGACAAGGGAAAAGACTTACTGCATACTTCATGTCCTCATAGTTGGTATAGTCCACGACCCCTGTTGTGCCTGCAAGACAAGATCAACAAACATCCTTATCAGAATAAGAGAAAGACGAGTAAAAGAAATACATACAGCAAAACCAACAATCTCCATGTATGACGCATTAAATACACTAAAGCATGTAACTTCCTTCAATAAGAGAATGGATCATGGACTAAACGGAAAAAAAAAAAAAAGGAACTATTCAACTTCACAGTAAAAAGTAAAATATTTGATTATAACATATAAATTTTTAGTACCTCAAACTTAACAGAACTTCAATAAAACTCGCATGTAGTCCATACAACTTATCAACTTACCATTGCTATCGCGAAAAACTTGTGAGAAGCAGACATCTCCTCCTCGACGCATGTGATCCTAACCAAAGAAAGCACGCATCAGCTAACTAAAAGAATAAATTCAATACATCAACCTCACATGCACACATTAACGTACATACACAGAGACAGAGAGGGAAGAATACCACAAACAACTATTGATAGATCCAGGTCATTCTCACCTTAAGATCTTGCCATGAAGCTGAAGATGGTAACCCAGAAACCAGGACTGCATAACAATGTGTGGAAATTAGCCATGTGTATGCAAAGGAAAAGAGGAGAAACCCACCAAATTTATAATATAAAGGATTACAACCTCTAAATTCAGAGTGCCTCGATACTCCACGTGAACCCCCCCGACCACCACCATAGCTACTGTGGCGATCAGATGATGATGAGTGCCCGCGACCACCATGAGCAAGCTCCACCTATTATACAACAAATAGTTACAAATGAGTAATGACACAGTGTAAATTAGGGAGCATTTGTAAAGGTTCGTTCTGAAGATAGCCAACCCTTAAGCGATGCCCATCAAAATCATAGCCATCACGACCATGGATGGCATCTTCAGCATCTCGAGCATCTTCAAACTGTAAATGACAATCTTAGTCAGAAAAAAGAAACCAGCCAGGAAATGTGGGAGGCAACTTTAAATGTCTTATGCTCGCCTCAACAAATGCATAACCAGGAGGCCTAGGTGGTATCTTCAGATCGATGTGGGCTATCGGTCCATACTGCAAGAAGAGAAGAAGAAGTAAAGGAAGACAGAAAGTATACTCATCAGAGCAAAGACATCTGCAACTTGTTCCACGGCCCACATCATTTGAATGAGTAAATACAAATCTCAGTTCACCATTAAACAATTCTACTTCACATATGCTTTATCACGAAGTAGGATTGCACTACATTCTCTATATTACTGACCAATAAAGCACAGACGCCTGATTTTCCGAGCAGAGCATCAATCGAGTGTTTTCTGGCATCTGAAACTATTTATTTCTTATTCATCCACGTAGATCATTTTTTAAGGGAACATGCTAATGCAAGATAATTGAGCACACTTGGAAAAACTGATGCACCAAGGACAGATGCTACCCATGTTTGCTTACATAAGGAACAGTTCACCATCTGCATCCATTCATAATGTGAATGAGGAGCTTAAAGATATATATTAGCTTGTTATACCCAGAGGAGATAACGGATGCTCAAGGATTGAGAACATTCTTCTCAGCACCTCAGACAAAAGAGATAATGTAATGCACATTGGCATACAATCACGACTCATGTCATCCCAGTTCAATCATCAGCATGTGGTTATCCAGGCTGCATTGTCATTTAGCAAGGAAAAAGAGGAAAGATTTTGTCGACTCGAGTGACCCCCATTGGGGAAATAGTCGAGATTACACAGAATAATTGAAAAGACGAAAACTAGCACGTATGAACACTGGAAGCATAATCAAGATAAGTAAAAAGCAGATAAACAGGAAAAAATAATTCATCCTTTGTGTTGTTGTTTAACATAACCAAACCAAGGGCATAAGCTCGGGAAGAACTATTGCCATAAGATTCAAACGTCAAACCTAAAGTTATAAATTTGACAATCATCTAGATCGTCATGCCCATCGTTTGGGCCGAGACTACAGAATGAAGCACACACTACACTAAGAACGACATCTTATCTTATGATAGGAGAATTCGTCACTAAAAACCTCCAATTCAAACATACATCAACACGATGGAATATCAAAAAAGCAAACTGGAAAAAAGAAGAAGAGGGAAATGAAAAGAAATCCAACATCGGCTAAATCTGTAAACCCAATAAAAGACTGACGAGAATTCGACAAACCTTGCGGAACAAATCTTCCACTTCTCTCTCGCGAATGTCGCCAGGTAGATTCCCAACATAAACGGTCCTGCTCGCACGGCTGCTCATCTTTCCCTAGCACCACGAAGAAAGGAGCAAATAAAATCCTAAATTAGCTCGACATTGACCTTCAGCGACAGAAGCTACGCCAAAGTACAGATCAAAGAATATCTGAGAAGCGAAGAGAAACTGCGAAATCTTCCGAACCGGCACGAGCATAGGGAACTCGTAGCCCGATTGTGGACGCGACCGAGAGGGCTTACCTTCGAAAGCTCGGAGATCGCTCGAAAGAGGAGGAGTAGGAGGAGGAGGAGAGAGGCGCTGCGATGATTAGGGTTTTGAAAGATGTGGGTCGGGTTAGAACATAAAAAAGACTCGGAGTGAAGGATATCGTGTGCGGAGGCGTACGTTAACATATTAGTCGGGCCACTCTTTTTCCGTTAAATGAGGCGCATGCCCCTTAACTTGTTCTAATTCAAGTTTTTCCCCGAAAATTTTCTTTTTCTCCGATTAGCCTTGAAACTAGGGGTGAGCATGGTTCCAGGGTAGAATCGGGAATCTGGAACCGGAACCTGTGGGAACCGGTCTGGTTCCAGGTTCCAAGGTATGTAGGGTAGGTTCCAGGTTCCAAAAATTAAGGAACCTGTTCCAACGGGTAGGTTCCAGGTTCCACTACCTGGAACTTGGAACCTGAAACCTGGACCCTGAATCCTAAAATAATTTTTTTTTTTTTGTATATGTCTTCACACGATCCTACAATGTTCTATGGCGTCCGATGATGAGTGTATAATCTGGAGCTAAACAAATTTTTAGGTTCCAGGTTCCAAAAAATGAGGAATCTATTCCAATGGGTTGATTTTAGGTTCTAAATGTAACATGTACGGAGCCTGAAACCGCTCATCTCTACTTCCCCTTAGCAGTTGTAGCGTTCACTTTCATTTTGCTTAACTAAAAAAGAAAAAAGAAAAGAAATCGGCAGGTTCTCGGGTACCCTGGAACCGACCCTAGAACTTGTGACAGGGTAGGTTCCAGGTTCCATGGTATGATGGGTAGGTTCCAGGTTCCAAAAAATGAGGAACCTGTTTCGACGGGTAGGTTCCAGGTTCCAGGTGGAACCTGTAAGGAACCTGGAACCGCTCACCCCTACTTGAAACCATTCTCGAATGTCGATTCAATTTCACGCGGGGCGTGCAATCGCGTTACCGTCACTGGATTTTCATTTGAATTAGATACAATATCAATACAAAAGATGTTTTACACGTTTATGATTGGGCGTACGATACTCGCCTGAGACCGGCCACCTCCGCCAGCCATTGACGAGCCCCGACGGTGGCCGTCGAAGGAAAAAAGAAAAGAGTAAAAGAAGGAAAACAAAAAAAATGAAAAATCGAAAAAAAAAAATATCAAAGTAATATTAAAAATTATCCACGTCAACGCCGGTCATGCCACATAGGACAATCGACATCCATATCAGTGATTTCCTTCCAAAATTGGTTAGATGGATTCAATTGACAAAACGTGAAAATTTTTATGGCGCAATTGATAAAAACAAAAATGTTTAGAACTGAATTGGTAAAAATGCAATAAATTTATATTTTTTTGAAAAAAATTCCAAGATTGACATCATGTTTGTCGCCAAAAGATTGACTACCTCCCGTCACAATGCTAAATTACAAAGAATAAAAAGTCTTGCTACTTTTGATAATTGAAGTATCATCAAAGTTTAGTGATTCATCATAAAATCTGCTAAAATTCAATGGCCACTAATGCAGTTTACCTACGATTTCTGGTCACGAGTCATTTGCATGCAAAAAGTACATATTATTTTGCATGTCGATATTCGTATGTTTAGATAAATTTTATGTGTTTCATATTAAACAAAGGTCAAAGTATGAATTCAAGAAAAGTCATGAAACGTTAGATCTTATAGTAAGAAACATCTTAGACAAGCAAATGTAATTATCATTTATCCGAGGAAATTATTTGACAGAAGCTCAAAGTCGAGCTAAAGTGTAAATAATTTTCCATTCCATACGAAATTTACGTCATGTTTTCCCCTTGACACCCATTTGAATATGAGAACAGTAATAAATTAAAAAAAAAAAGCACGTGTACTGTCGTGAAAGAATTCATATCGTGTTACTGTATCCATGTCATTTATTCATTTCATTTAATAATATCACCGAATATTTAGAAAGATTACCGATTATTTTTATTGTAAATAAATCCAAACGTGTCCGAATTAGTTGTGACGTCAAAATCGGATTACCACTCGATAATTTCACATAGTATGCAACTTGTTGAAGAGATGACAGCCCTACTTCAATATGTGAGTGGCCTGCAGCTGCAATACTCATTCAGAGAGGCGGAGATGTCTGGTCTTCAAACTGTAATTAATGGTCTAACTAGGGCCGAGCATAATGGATCAATCGGGCGGGGAACCACCTGAACCGGTGGGTTTGGTCAGGTTCCGAGGAAGTTTCGGTCAGGTTCCCGGTTCCTAAAATTGGAACCGGCGACCGGGCAGTCCGGTTTCAGGGGGAACTGGACCGATAGACCTCCCGCCCGAACCGACCATTTTGTTTTATAAAAAAATATAAAACTAAATAGTCTAATCTATGCTAAAAGAGAACAACTTCAGATGCTGATTCATCTGCCGACATCTGTTTATATTTCGATTGTTGATCAAATAAAACTGTAGGTTGTCTTTGGTAGACATAATCTGTTTGCAGAGAGCCACAGAGTATCTAATTGACAAAATTTGGACCAGCATCGTTGGCGAGCAAGTTGTTGAACTCAATCAGCAGCTTTTGACCCTCATATTTCTCTCCAACTGCATCTTCAGGCATCAACAAGGGTAAGCATATGAAATAGACGTTCCACTGAATACGATGCAACTGCATCTTCACGATGCTGTTTCCCATCATCTTGATTTTTTGTTGTGTTGTTTTGGGATATCACGAGACAATAGACAGTTTACCGGTTCCATTGGATCGCCCGGAAACCGGACCCAACCGGTCGGTGAATCAGACCGAACCAAGAACCGATCACCCCTAGATCTAACTACATTGGCGTCGCTCCCATCATCAAGCTTGACTGTTTTCTAATTTCAATAAAACCAATCATGTTGGTATTGTATTCTAGGTACTAAGTTGGAGAGATTGGTTTCCACGGAAAATAATTTCTTCTTTTTAAAAAGAGAAAATTATTTTCCTCATTTTTGGAGGTGTTTTTTCTATTAATTTTTATTGACTCATTTATTTTTCTTGAACTGAAAGCCGAAAAATCCGGAATACATTTTCTTGGAAGTTAGAAAACCTTTGTTGCTTGTTTTTGCGATACGGAAGTGCATATTCTCAGAAAAATTACCAAAAAAGTCCTCAACCTATTGTAATTGTGCTAATTCGATTATAAACACTTTTTTGTGCCGATTGAGTCCTAAATCTTTTGCAATTGTGTCAATTCAGTCCATCCGACCAAATTTGGCCGTCCAAGGCTGACGTGGACGCCGGCAATCCGGCGACGTAATAGTTTATTTTTTTATTTTATTTTTATTTATTTTTCTTTTCTTCTCTCTTCCTCGTGGCCGACAAGGTCGACATCCCTCGCCGGCCACTGAATATCATTTTAATGTGCTCTAAACAGGCAAAGGGGCGACTTCACCGCTGGGACTTTGAGACAGAAGATCAATGGGCAAAGTACAACGAGCATAAGGAAGCATGCCCAAGGCCGCATTTCGATTCAGGGTCAAGACGCAAGACGATAGGAAGACCTGAAAGCAAAATAAGGACCAGAAGGAAGCTCACGAACGAGTTGCGCCAGATTAACAAAGTACTTGCCAGAAAGAAGATGGAGAAGGGTGAATCAAACAACAATGGTGGGACCGCTGCTCTAAACATGGCTGGGTGAGGCTCAGCCTCGCGCGGCAGATCTGGAGAGGTCTCAGTCAACCTCGCTTGACGAAGGCGAGGTCCAGATCTGGGTTGACCTTACCGTTGCAAGGCTCAGCCGGTCGAGACCTTGCTAGAACTAGACTGGTGAGGCTCGGCCACGGCGAGGTCGGGCCTCACCCTTGCTTGCCCTCGCCACTGGCCGGCACCAGAGGAGGAAGAAGAAGAGAGAAGAAAGAAAAAAAAGGAAAAATAAAATAAAAAAATATTATATCGTTGGACGACAGACGGCGACGCCAGCCAAATTTGACTGGATGGACTGAATTGACACAATTGCAAAACATTTAGGATTGAATCGGTAAAAAGAGAGTTTAAGACTGAATTAACACAATCACAATAAATTTAAGACTTTTTTTAGTAATTTTCCTCATATTCTCACTTCACCCCATTTCTCGACTCTTTAGATGCTTCTGTTCATCATTGAATATCTAATTTACATGCATACTTGAAAAGGCCTTATCGGATTCATCTTGTCCAAATGGAGAGAACATTGGATAGCGAAACGATCCGATGCTAGGATCAGGTGTTTAGCGCAAATGGACAATTGACAGGACTTTAAGTGCATATCATGTGCACTGCTTAATGGTCTATCTTTAGTCTAAACCGCTAATCTCTCTCTAGACCTAGAAAAGGAAGTACAAAAGTTAATAAGGCAGACATACCATCCCACCTACAAAGGCCCTTTTATTTGAAAAACCAGAATCAACTATAAAACAACTTTGAAAATCTTCAAAATATGCGAGAAACAGGTCGGATATTCCCCTTTTGCAAAGATGACCAAAGCAACAAAACCCTCCAACGAATCGGGAGTGTACAAAAAAGTCAAACGACAAAGTCCAATTGATAAGAGATCCTCATACATGTGCTTATTCAGTTCAGAGTTTGCAAAGATGAGGCGTTTTTGTCATGTGTGATGGCCGTGAGTACCATCTCCGCCCTCACCCTTTTGTGCAGCTGCCCGAAGTTTCCGCTGCTCTTCCTTGTAAATTCTGTTTCTCCGCTGGAACTGCAATGAAAACCAAGAAAATAAAACCACATGCTAAGGAAGTATCTAACTACTCATATCTTTTCCCTGAATTACCATCATTTGTCCATCCAAGACAATCGTAACATAGTTATGCACCCACACTTGTGCCACACTTGAGTGAAACAGTCCTCCACAGGAGCAAAGTGTACGACAACGAAATGACAGTTAGAGAATTGAGCTATTGGAAGCAGGATTTCAAATTTCATTTGAAGAGGCATAGCTAAACAAAGATATTGGGTGATGATGATTGCTGATTAATCCATTGTGAGATGTATATCATCACTACATCAAGCCATTGATTCACTTGGATCAATCCATTGTCATATGCACACAATTGAGTTTGCATTTATAAAATCTCAAAATTTTACACTCTTCCCTACAAAAGCTCTCAGAATGTCACCAGCCAGCCCCTGGAAAATCCACAGACTATAACTAGGTTTCACTTATTGACTAGAAAAAGCAAACTTCAACCCTTTCCTTTTTATCTATTTTGTCTTTTCGAATCCACTTTCAACTTTCAAAAGAGGCTCTATCAACTTAATCATCTACCACCCGTTCTCAATTCTCTCTCATCGACTGATTCTAGTCACAGGGATCTCATTGAAGTGCTCCAAAGAGAGGACTAACCCTAAAAATTGCTACAAGTTAACAACATTTTAGCTCCACCAGAAAAATCTCTGAAGTAGCACAATAACCACGTAAGTTTATCCTCACGAAAATTCTAAGAATTTACTGGCTGAAAAAAGAAAAGGCACTGGTACTGGAAAAGACAAAATATGCACTAAAAGGCTTCATTAATAGGGACATTAAGAATTTGGTAATTTGCAGTCTGTTGGAGGTACCATCTAGTTAGTAAGTATCTTTAAATTATGGTAATTTCTATTTTCAACTCCATAACTTAGTGTTTAAAATTCTCTTCTTGATTAGATTAGTGGGTGAACAGTAAAGCAAAGTTCTTAAAACCAAAAGACTGGTTTAACTGGTATGATACCATCTGTCGACAGCATGATGTCAAGAGCTAAATTTTGTTTTTAATATTAAAATTCCCAAAGTCGCTGAAGAAGATTGGAAGAAACAAGTTCTATACAAAATCTTTACAGCAATTCTTAATACTTGAAAGCACGACAAGAATATTGCTTTATTTTATCAATCAGCAGATATATGACAAATTTGTCATCTAAATTAACCAATTAACAGTTATCATGTTAACATGAATTTATCATCCGATATTATTGCTTTTCTTACCTCCCTTTTGAACATCGTCGGTACTTATGGTTTTTTATATGTATAACCAGTTCAAACCCAGTAGTCCAAGCAGGTAAAACTGATGCAGTCAGCAATGGATTTCAAACCACCATTAGGGAAAGAGCCGGTTTCAAAGCCTCAGTATGATGCTACTCTTGTCCGAGGATCCTCACACCAGTAAGCAGAATATATACTTTTCATCATCTTACAAAGTCCAAACAGATACAATAACTCTTTAAAAAGATGCTTCCCAAACTACTCTTTCTCAAGCCAAACTGCTTCCCCGATAGTTCATCTTCAGGCAATCACATAACAAGATATGGTAAAAGGAGGAGTTCAAATAGGATGCACAATAATGTGCGAATGATGGGTTGATCTTCTATCTATGTGCGAATGATGGGTTGATCTTCTATCCTTATGAAGGCACAAAGACATTTTAGCAGCAATCAGATTTCAATCTTACTGGATAACGAATTCTGCCTACCTCTGCAAGCTTCACGTTTGGCAGTAGGCTAAGTAGCCCAGAAGGAAACCATGAGTTTCAGCTAAAGTTACTGTAATGGGACATGGCTGCGTGGCTCGTGAGTTCTCCAGGCATCACCCAAAATATTGTAGGATTTGTGGTCATTGCGACCACAAATTATCTAGTGCGTCTAAAGGCAATTCACCAGTTAATTCTAAATCCATAATCTAGAAATGATCCAGAGATCTCATTTCGATGCCTTCATGTACTGTGAACAAATGTTTTGTACAGTCTATCCCGAGAACATTTGATTATCAAAATAAGGCCTAGAGCATACTTGACCACGTAGTTCACTTCAAACCAATGCAGCTGCTGTTATAATGCAGTTCGGCTTTGCCTACATACAAGTAGACTTGCTGCATACAAGCAATAAGCACCAATTCCACCTCAGGGCTTCCTTCACATATATGAGGCTTCTTATTCAATTGATAGTTTTGAACTACTGAAATCAGAATGCACTAATCATATCAACTTATAAACTCTTTTCTGCTCATAAACTGAAAGCAACGAGAAGAGGCAAACCATTCAAGCCCCTCAAATGTGACATACTCCCATTGATGATGGTAAATTACTCTCAAATAAATCGCACGACATTATCAATCAGGCTCACCTACTGATCTGCGGCATCAAACCACAAATGCATAACTCAGACTCCCAGTCCAATTAAGCACACAGACTAGCAAAGATACCTAAGCTTCCTATAAGCATCATATGTAAGACAGCCACTAGTCCCGGGTACTCGCGTGATTTGATATAAGCGAGGCATCGTCGAGGTGTCCTAATCCTATTGTTGAAACTAGGGTTTTATCATAAGCATTCCGCAAAGTTAATGGCTCAATCTGCGAACTAATCAAGCAGAGAGAGAGAGAGAGACCTCCTTGGAGTGGTGGAGGCACTCGAGGTAGTCTTCGCGAAGGAGGGCACAGTCCTTGGGCTCTCTGCAGCGAGACATGCACTCGCTGAAGTCGATCCAGAAATCGTAGCACCTCCCTTTGTTCCCCGTGATTCCCCAACCCGACGCCATTGTTCCTGAGCTCCCTTCTCTCTCTCGCTCTCGATCTCGACGTCTAGAGCTCGACGATGGGGATGGTGGTATGTCTGCGTGGTTACTCGAGAGGCTCGACTATGGTCAAGTGAGGAGAGAGAGGTAGATGCCGGAAGGATGATTCGATGGTGACGAACGACCGCGATGATTTCGTGCTTGTAAGGTCTACCTCGGTTGTGCTGGGGTCGTTCATACTTTATCGTGCCCCTACTTTTTTGTTCGTTTGTTGGAATGAAGCATGTTTAACGAGTATTACGATATCATTAGTGGCCCTATACTTTTTCCTAAATATTCGATATCTTCACTTTTCCCTCTCTTTTTTGCCCAAAACCGTCCTTCTACTTCTTACAAAAACATCCCCACTATTTCTTCTATTACATTTTCTATTTAGCCGAGTTTTCGACATAAACTATCAAATTGCTGACATGGACATAGGGAATACACGCTGTGTTATGATTCACCCAAAATTATTAATTGACACTAGATAAGCGCCACATCATGCAATTAAATTTTTTGTAAAAAAAAAAAAAAAACAAGGGCCGCGTTATTTTCACTTCAATTTTGGCTTTGACACTCCCAAAAATATCATTTTTACCATTTTGCCCCTTGTCTTGCTAGCTTTAGTCAAAATTTCCTTTTTTTGCTTTTTATTCCTTTTCTTTTTTTCGAGGTCCACGGTCTTCATTTTTTTCTTCTCCTTCTCCGCAACGATGGAGACGTGCTACAGAAGAGAAGGGTGAGCAAATCAATAGCGAGCACGATTCAGGTCATGCGAGCGAAATCATACGCAACAATTCTTTCTCTCTCTATAATTGTTGGAGATTCCACACACGAGAAATTTTTTTATGGAAGAAGACGCTTCAGGGACATTTTGGTATTGATCTTAGAAGGCTCAAAAAAGAAAACCGCTCAAATAAAACACATTCTTTCGATAATTATCTTGCTCATTCAGTCTTCTCAATTTTGCTTCATCACTGTCCGATGTTGCACCATTACCGGGAGGTCTCTATTCTACTATGCTCTACGGTGGCGAGGATCGAAGAAGTCAAATCTCATTTGAGGTCATCCGCGAGCACTAAGTTCAGTCACTAACGATCGCTGAAGCTTACGTAGTCGATTTGGTCATCCGTCGGAGCTTCCTTTCACTCCATTATCCAATTTACATTGATGTCCTTTTTAACTTTGTTCTTAGTGAAAAAGAAAGACGATATATAATCTTCTCTATTAGGGTCTGAATTGGCTTAGTTTCGCCTTTCGATCTGATCTCCAAAGTTGGAAGTTCCAGATGTTAGATATATATGTATATATTATGATTATGGTTTTCCCTTTAGTGCATGTATTTACGTTTATACCCTACCTTGTATGTATATTTATATTGGCCTTGGATCTAATTGTAATCAATTATTCCATTGTCTACTTCTCTAAATTTATCATGGTATCAAAGCTAGGGTTTGCTTCTTGTGAGTACTGTACACTAATCCCAGATTTTTTCGCTTGTCTTCTTCATTGCTCTTTCATCTCGCGCCAGCCGCTCAACATTGTTTTCATCACTCCGACTTCGTCTCGCCAGATCTTCTTTGTCTTTCGCCTTGTTCTCACGACCGTCTTGGGTTCTGTCTTCTTCACTCATATATATATATATATTTGCTTCCGCTTTGATTTATTGATCTTAGAATCATGGTTGATGGTAGTGATCGGATTGATCGCATTGATGTTAAGTTGGATGGCTCGAATTATGTTATTTGGAAACCCTCGGTGATGGCTGCTCTTGTTTATCGTGATTTATATGAGCGTGTTGATGGTACTCGTTTATGTCCTACATCTTTGTCCAATACTGCTGAGCCCAAACCTAGTGTTGATTAGATTACGCGACGCGAATCTAAAATTAGGGCTTGGCATGTTGCTGATCGGAAAGCATGGGCAATCTTATTTGGTTCTATTAGCTTGATCTTCGCCCCCAATTTACTCAAATTATTGGTGCAAAACAGTTATGGGATCAAATTGCTGAGATGTTTATACAGACAAGTTCTGTTCGTGTTTATCAGCTTATGCAGGAACTTCGTCGTGCCACTCAAGGTACACGATCTGTTCATGAATTTTACAACTATATGACGTCTCTTTGGTCCCAACTTGATGTGTTGGCTCGTCCAGCATGTCTCACGTGTGCTGGTTGCACTGCTTGTGCTGCATTTAAGCTTGAAGATCAGAACAAGAATCGTCTTTACGAATTCTTAATGCAACTCTCACCAGATTTTGAGGGAGTTCGAAGTCAGATTCTCTATCGTTATCTTGCACCATCTCTTTCTGATGTAGTCAAGGAACTTCAGGCTGAGGAAACTGGACGAGGAATTCTTGGTGCTCCTCCATCTCTAGATCCCTCTGTAGTACTGGCCACCCCACAGCCTGATTTTCAGTCTGGCTCCTCTCATCGTGGTTTCCAGTCTGCCTCCTCTCAGTGTGGTTTCCAGTCTGGCTTTTCTCGGCGTGGTTCTCTATGTGGTTCTGTGCGTGGTTTCCAGCGTGCCTCTTCTCGACAAGGTTCACATTTTTATTGTAACTACTATAAGCAAAATGGACATTCTGAAGATCAATGTTTTCATAAGAGGCGTGATTTTTCTGATGCAACCTCGCACCCAGTTGCACCTGTCTCTACTCCATCGGCGGACTGTGCCACTGCATCCTCGTCTTCGAATGATCGTTTTGCTAATATTGAGGCTCAACTTTCTTGTTTAGCTCAGCTTCATCTTGGTTCTTCTAGTGCATCTTCCTTTGTTGCTACTGCAGCTGCTGCGCAATCCTCAAGTGATAGTTCTTCCTGGATTCTTGATTCTAGGGCTGCTCATCACATGATTGCCTATGCTCATCATCTCACTCAGCAGACTGCACTAAAAAATCCAAAAGAGTTCTTTATAGATGATGGATCCTCTCTTACTGCCACTATGCAATGCCATCTTACTATCCCTAGCAGCTTTAATGTGCCTAATGTGTTGCATATACCAAATTTAGCCATTAATCTTTTATTTGTTGGGCAACTTGCTGATATGGGTTATATGGTGACATTTACTGTTGATTCTTGTGTTGTGTAGGATCGTACGAGCGGCTGGACGATTGGAAGGGGTAGTAGACATGGAGGATTGTATTCGATGCAGCATCTCTAGCTTCCCTCACCTCAACCTGTTCTCGCCATCTTCAACCTTGACTATTAGCACCAGCGTCTGGGTCATATATCTACATCACGTTTATCTTTTCTGCGTCAGCAGGGTGTACTTGGGTCTGTTTCATCTACTGTTATGCGTCCTTATACTAGTTGTCCTTTAGCTAAATAATCTGCACCTTTTTTCCTATTAGCTCTTTTGTTTCCACTACCTATTTTGATTTAGTCCTTTCAAATGTTTTGGGTCCTGCCTCCCAACTTTCTAAAAGTGGTTTCGAGTATTATGTATCATTTATTGTTGATTATTCTCATTATACTTGGGTTTATTTCATGCGTTCTCGTGATGAATTTCTCTCTATCTATAAAAAATTTACAGCCATGATCTCTACTCAGTTCTCTAAAACTATTAAATTTTTTCGTTCTATTCGGGTGGGGAGTATCTTTCTACAGCTTTTCGTTCTTTCTTAACTTCTCGAGGAACCTTACCTCAGTTGTCCTGTCTCGGTGTTCCTGCTCAAAATGGTCTTGCTAAGCGAAAACATCGTCATATTCTAGATACTACTCGTGCTCTCCTCTTCTCCAATTTCGTTCCCACTAAATTTTGGGTCGAAGCTCTTTCTATTGCTGCCTATCTTATAAATCAACTCCCTTCTCTTGTCCTCTCCAAGCCACCCCTCACCAACGTCTTTTCTCGAAATCACTCGCTTATCACCAACTTCGTGTTTTTGGCTGTACGTGTTATGTGCTTCTTCCACCTCATGAGCGTACCAAACTCTCTGCCAAGTCAGTTCGGTGTGCTTTCTTAGGCTACATCACAGAACATAAAGACTACATGTGCTATGATCCTTCTTCACGGCGTATTCGTATCTCTCGTAGTGTTCAGTTCTTTGAGCACCTACCGTTCTTTTCCGCCGCTTCTACTTCTTCACAATCCTCTCTATTTGTTTTTATGGATTTTCCTCTTGATTCATCTCCAAGCTCATTTCTTGATTCATCCATCAATTCATCTGTGACGGCCGGAATTTTATAAGTGGATTAGCCAAGGTCGAGCCTAAATTATTAGGCATTACATTTCGGAGGTAAATGGAATTTGGTACGGTGGGTTAATTGAGCAAGGAAATATTTTTAGGCGCGATGGATTATCCGAAGTAAAAATGTTATTGGGCGTAGAATTGCTAAACGGACCGTTGGTATTTACTTGAGCGATTAGTTTTTGAAAAACGGTCCTTACGCGAAACTTGCTTCGCTATTGAACCGCGAACCATCTAGCTCAGCCCACCCACCGCCCTTGCACCCCTATAAGAGCTCCTCATCTCTCTCCCTCCTCTCATTTCTCCCTCTCTTATTTTCGTGGACAGCCCTCTCTCTCTCTTCTTCCCCTTCATTTTCTTCTTCGTTGAATCCGCCGAAGCTCCCCCACCTGAGCTCTCATCTTCTCGCCTTTGCCCGGTGAGACCACGACACGATGACGAAGATTCACCAATTGTTCTAGGCCTTGTGCTCAGCCTGCTCGTACCATGTGCTCGCCCATGGCTGGTCGAGCGCTCAAGGTGGAAGAAATCGTCTGTCTGCGCTCGTCCGGAAGGCGAATTGAGCTCCGTTTTTTCTTACGTGACCGTAAGAACGTGAGAAACTCGGATCTAAGGGCTGATTGTCCAAGAAGTTGATAGAATGCCGTGAATTTGAGCTACACCGAAGTAGGAGAAGGAGGACCCCCGGTTTGTTCGACACAATTCGAGCTTCGTTGTTCTTCGTCCTTCGGATTAAGGCAAGTATTACCTCTAACCTAACCCCTAGATTATCCGATGATCGTTCGTTTTGGGTGATTCTGGATGTTTTAGAAATGGGTATGGAATAGGCGTATTTTGCTTGCATGGAAGAGAAAACGTTGTTGGACGAACGATCCGTTAATTGAGATAGCGCCTTTAGGTTATGGGTAATATGAATTCGAAGGTTGATCGTCTTGATTGTCGGTGGAACTTGGTGAATTGAATTGGAAATGTCGATGAGGGAATTCGTTCGTGTGGTTGGGGAAGAAGGAGTTGATTGTGCAGACCGTTCCTTGAATGGATGAATTGAGGTCTTGGGTAAGTAGAATCGATGCTCTACTCGTCTGATTTGTCGTTGGTTTTCAGCGAATTAAAGTGGGACTACGGATAGGGAGGTTCGGCCGTATGAATTGGTGAAGGACTTGTGGGGTTCTATAGTTCGATTCTTGGCTTCGATGGAAATCTGACTGACCGTAGTCGATGTTTGCTTTCGTTGGTTTCATTGTTTAGTCTAGTGATTGTTGCTTGTTGGTTTTTGCTCAAATGAATGGTGATTTGGATACACTAGTCAATAGGTTAGATGTTTTACTCGCTGAGATTCGGCTCATTCCCGTTGATTTCACCCTTTTTTCAGATAGGTTTCACATTTGAGAAGTGGTGAACACGGATGAAGGCGTTGGAGCTCCCAAGGATGATAGCGGAGAGTATTCTGGAGTAGTTTAGTTCTTTTCCTGTAATCTTCCCAGAGTATTTGTTTGTTTGTTAATAGAAAGATGTAAACTACCTCTTATATACTTTTATATAACAAAATTTTAAACAAATTTGTCGAATGATCTTATTACATGCTACAGGTAGTGCAACCATATGAAAGACCGAACCCTATAGGCGTGCCTGCCATTTTCCTTTCCATATGCACTTGTATTTCTTTTTGGGTGGCCCACTGCTTGTTTTTAGTTTGATTAGCTTTCGCCTGCGCTCTCTAATATCTATAATATCAAATTAAAGCAGAAAGCGTAGAAAGCAATCAGGTGGCGAGCCTAGGTCATCACATCATCTCTTGTTCCTCCTATTATATCTTCTTCGTCTGACCTAGCGTCACCACCTTCTCCTATTATGCCTCCTCCTTCGTCTACTTCACCTGCTACTTTGATGCCTCTTGATGATTCTCGCTCACTGTCCCCTCGACGGAATTCTCCGTAGGATCACCGTCCTCCGGCTAGGTATGTGGCGGCTACAAGTTATTTTGATGAGTTCGGTTCCTTTATGGTTGATGTTCACACTTTGCGTCACATTATCGTTTGGCGGTATGACATGCCGAGTTACACGATGCTATGTTTGAGGAGTTGTCTGCTCTTGAGCGTACTGGTATGTGGGATCTTGTGCCTCTTCCACCAGGGAAGTCCTTGATATCTTGTCACTGGATCTACAAAATCAAGACCCACTCTAATGGTAGTATTAAGCGCTATAAAGTGCGTCTCATAGCACGTGGTTTTGATTAGGAGTATGGGATTGATTATGAGGAGACCTTTGCTCCTGTTGCCAAAATGACTTCCGTTCGCACTCTTCTTGCAGTAGCCTCTGTTCATAATTGGCCTCTCTTTCAACTTGATGTGAAGAATGATTTTCTGCATGGGGCCATTCATGAGGAACTCTATATGCCGCCACCTCCTGGTCTTGTTCATTCTCCTAGTCAGGTTTGCCGTCTTTGTCGGGCCCTTTATGATCTTAAACAAGCTTCTCGAGATTGGTTTGAGCGATTTGCAGATGTTGTTCGATCAGCTGATTTTGTTTAGAGTGAGAATGATCATGTTATGTTCACTCACACTTCTCCTGCTGGTTGTACTATTCTGCTACTCTATGTTGATGATATGATTATTATTGAAGATGACTCTGCTCATATTGCTTATACTAAGCAACGTCTTCACCGTCAGTTTGCAATGAAGGATTTGGGTTTCTTACGCTATTTTCTCGATATTGAGGTTGCTCGCAGTCGACGTGGTATTCCTCTATCCCAGCAGAAGTACATTGCTGACATTTTAGCTCGTGCTGAGTTATCTGATACTCGTATTGCAGCTACTCATGTTGAACTTCATTTACAACTTCGTCCGGATGATGGTGAGCCTCTGTCTGATGCCACTCGCTACCGGGCTCTTGTTGGTAGTCTTATCTATCTTACAACCACTCGTCCTGATCTTGCATATGTTGTTCATCTTGTCAGTCAGTTTGTTGCAGCTCCTCGTACAGTTCATTATGCTGCTGTGTTTCGGATTCTGTGATATCTTTGTGGTACTTTGACACGCTCTGTTTTTTCTCCCATTGACTTCCTCACTTGCTCTTCGTGCTTACTCTGATGCTGACTAGGCAGCGGATGTTTCTGATCGCAAGTCCATTACAGGATTTTGTGTCTTTCTGGGTGATTCTCTGATTTCTTGGCGTGCCAAGAAGCAACCTGTCATGTCTTGCTTTTCTACTAAGTCTGAGTATCGTGCCATGGCTGACACTACAGTTGAGATTATTTGGCTTCGTCGTCTCCTTGCTGATCTGGATGTTGCCTCCCCTACTCCCATTCCTCTTCATTGCGACAACAAAAGTACTATTCACATTGCTACAAATCCGGTCTTTCACGAGTGTACCAAGCACATCGACATTGATTGTCACATTACGCATCATTAGCTCCAAGCACGCATCATTTCTCTTCCCTTTGTGGCCTCTACAGCCCAACTACCCGACTTATTCACCAATCTCTTACATCACAATGATTTGCTGCTTCTTTCCAAACTCTCATTAGTTGACCCACCTTAAGTTTGATTTATTGTATATATTAAGATTAGGGTTTTCCCTTTAGTGCATGTATTTACGTTTATACCCTACCTTGTATGTATATTTATATCGGCCTTGTTCCTAATTGTAATCAATTATTCCATTATCTACTTCTCTAAATCTATCACCAGAATCGTTGATTTCGCAACCGGCGGAGCTCCTCTTCTTCCGCTGCTCTTCGCCAAATTCTGAAGCAACCCCGGTACCCAGCGATGTCCACATATCCTCAAAATTTGCTATTTACCAATCTGATTCAGGCACTTCGAGCCTCAGTTCGATGGAGTAATCATCTAATCCTATCAAAATCTATGCCTAATCGCGAATTCGGTTAAACCCGTTTCGAGCTCGCGTTGCAAAGTCTCGGATTCGATGCCTGAACATGTCATGCCACCTCTGTCTTGCATCGTCCTCGTCATATTCATTTCCATTCTCTCCTCCGTTCTCGTTATCCGATTGATTATCACCTTCCTCTCCCCTTCGCCTTGTTCATTTCCCTCGTGATCACTGTTCTCTTCATTCGCTTCCTCATCGCCATCGTCTACATCCTCATCCTCATAACGCGCCGCCTGCGCGATCAATTGGCGATTCGGGTAACTGGTGCCTAAGCTCATTGAGTGGTTCAGGCAACTTGTGGAGTTGGTTTCCCCGTAGCTGGCGGTCATTGGAAAAGAAGTTCGCTGGACGTTGTAGGAGAGGTTGAGGAACTGGAGTTTCCTTCGCTGTTATTGTCCAACATACTGCAGACAAGAAAATGGAGGAGGAACATGAGACCCACAAGAAAAGAAAAGGAATAAACAAATAAAAAGAGAGGAAAATTTGACCAAAGCATACAAGATAAAGGGGCAAAATGGTGAAAGCACTGTTTTGGGAAGTGTAAAAGCCAAAATTTGGATGGAAATAGAGGGGCCCAAAAACAAAATTGAGAGAAAGAGGGGGAGTGGTGTGACGTCTACCATGCCCACAAGCTCCGATTCTAAGCTCGAGCAGTCTTGACCATTCAGGCTTTAGCTCGCAGCCACCATAGTCAAATCTAGAGCTTTCGGCCATGACCACGTGAGCTCGATCATGGCCGATTTGAGTTTTAGCCCATGGGCCGTGGTGGCATGACCTTGAGATCTGAAGTTTGCCACGATCACGACCGCTTTGGCTTCGAACTTTTTCGCAGCCATGGCCACGAAATTTGGAGCTCACGGATGGCTGAAAGAACTTCGAGCTTTGCTGTGGCCATAGCAGCAGAATTGGTGGTCGTGAGTGGATGTAAATTATAGCTTTTGCATTATAGTGGGTGTTAGATTTTGCGGAAGAAAAAAAAAATAATGGGGGGAAGCGACAACATGAGAGAGAGAAAAGTCAACCTTTTTAAAAAAAGAACAAAAAATTTATGAGGGCATTTGCTTTATAGAAAAACCTCGTGTGGAAAGAAAAATGATTTTATCCAAAATTCACTCTTAGGGAAAGTGATTGATTTTTCCTTGTTAGGTTGGAAGCATGTAAATGAGAGGAAAATAGTTTTCTGGTATTTGAGTTAATATAGAATAAATGATTAAAGATCAAACAAATTTCAAATAAAATACTTTGAGTAAGCAAATAAGGGAACTATAAAGTATATGTTATGAAATACATGAATGAATATTCATTATATTCATCCTATCTAATGTACCTATTATGATACATTTGTATTCTACAATCTAAGTGCATCTCCCTATTCAATGTATGTTCATCTCCCTATCCAATGTATGTTCATCTCCCTATCCAATGTATGTATTTATTCAATACATTGATATTAATGATAAGTGCATCATTGTTCTCCTATAAATAAGAGCTTAGTTTTGGTCATTTGTAGAAGATGAAATAGTTGAAAATAAAATTTTCTCCTCTAACTTTCTTTACTATATTTGGTGTTTATCTGCTTTCTCTACTCTCTCTATTATATACTTGCAACGCAGTAGTTTACAACACGTTATCAGCACGAAGATCTATCACTGAGTAAATAATTTTGCAAGGTAAGTGTTCTCTTTGTTTTCTTTAATCAACTTATACTTCATCTTTTTCTATCAATTCTCCATTTTTTTCTTTTTCTTAGCTTGAAACCAAATTCAAATCTAAAAGTATCCTTCTGCTCCTGAAGTGGCGGTGGATATTTGGAAATCCTTCTAATTAATTTAAGGATTCATTTTTTTTTTTTGCAAGAATTATGGCAAATATTGAAAAGCCCAAATTCCACATCTTGGAAGTGAGTGGAAATAATTATCTGTCCTGGTGCCTTGACATGGAAATGCACCTCCAAGGGCAAGGTCTCGATAATGCAATTACAGAAGACGGAACCTCAAATGCAAAAGATAATGCAAATGCATTGATTTTTATTCGTCGTCATTTGCATGAGAGCCTGCAGACTCAATATTTATCCGTTCAAGACCCTCAGACCCTGTGGAAGAGGTTGAAGGATAGGTATGATCATACCAAGACTGTTATCCTCCCTTAAGCACAGTATGACTGGCAACATCTCAGGCTGCAAGATTTTAAATCAGTGTCTGACTATAACTCTGCTTTATTTGATATTGTTTCTCGGCTTGAGTTATGCGGTGTCAAGCTCACTGATGCAAAACTGTTAGAGAAAAATTTCTTCACCTTCCACGCTTAGAATATTGTATTGCAACAGCAATACCGGCAGCGTCAATTTGTCACATACTCTGAATTAATTTCTGTGCTCCTCACTACTGAGCAAACTAATGAATTACTGCTAAAAAATCATGATCTTAGACCTGCTGGCTCAAAAGCATTGCCTAAAGCACATGCTAACTCTGAGAAAAATACTGGCCATTTTAAGGGCTATAAGGGCAGGCAAGAACATATTCCTCGAAGGGGTGGCAGGAAATTTAACCGCCCTAGGAAATCTAACTTTGGCCCGAATCACGACAAAGAAAAGAAGCCAAAGAAGGTGACTAATGAAAGTGTTTGCCATCGCTGTGGCATGATTGGGCACTGGTCACGTACTTGTCGTACTCCAAAACACTTTGTTGATCTATACCATGCATATTTAAAAAATACGGGCAAGCGTGATGAATCTCACGCCATTAAAATTAATCCTACTGTCATAACCACTGTTGAGGCCAACGATATCTCTATTGGTGGGACTCCTCTTGCTCTTGAAGTAGCAAATGCATCCCTGGATGTCTCTGATTTCTTTGAGGACCTCTGATTGCTTTGATGAGGCATCAGACTGGTGGATGATAACTTAGACTTCGAATTTTATGATTCTAATAATTTCTTTTCTAGTTGCTTTTCTTTAAATGCATTACCTTTTATTGTTCTCTAATATGGTTATGTAATGAAATGCTTATGAACCTTATATAATATTTATTATTTTTGAAATTTTATTTGATCCCATAACTAATATGCAAATTTTATGATACTTGACACCTGAAGTTGTCAACAAAAGTGCAAATGGAAAATACCAAGAAAAAGGAAGATGTTTGTTTGCTTAATAATAGTACATCAACACATACCATATTTCGTAATAGACACTTTTTCTCGAGTATGACATTTCGTAAGACACATGTCCATATAATATCAGGTCCTGTTCCAATTATTGATGGTTTCAGGAATGCCACAATTGTTTTGCCAAATGGCACCATCTTGCATATTGAGGATGCGTTTCTAAGCAGCAGATCAAAAAGGAATCTGCTCAGCTTCAAAGATGTATGCCGAAATGGATACCATATTAAGTCTATTTATGAGCAAAATAAGGAATATATCGGCATTACCTCTTATAAGATGGGCCTGAAGACCATCCATGAGAAGCTAGAAGCTTCTTCTATGGGTTTGTATTGTGTCATGATTAAGACTGTTGAAACCTACGCCATCATGTCTTGGAGATTGGTAAACCCCGATTAGTTTGGACTATGGCATGATTGCCTTGGTTACCCTGGCGCTTTAATTATGCGTAGAATAATTCAGAAATGCAAAAGGGCACCCTTATAAGGATACAAAGGTATTGTTGTCCAAAGATTATAATTATGAAGCTTGTTCACAAGGAAAACTCATTACCAAACCTTCTATAACAAAGGTCAATCTTGAATCCCTTTTATTCCTGCAAAGGATTCAGAGTGATATTTGCGGACCAATACAACTACCAAGTGGACCGTTTCGATATTTTATGGTACTAGTGGACGCATCCTGTAAATGGTCGCATGTTTGCCTATTATCTACGCACAATGTCACCTTTGCACGTTTACTTGAGCAGATTATAAAGCTCCGGGCACAATTCCCTGATTATCCAATTAAAAGCATAAGGATGGATAATGCTGGTGAATTTACATCAAAGAGTTTTGATGCGTATTGTGTTTCACTCAGAATCGCGGTTGAGTACCCGGTCGCATATGTTCATACTCAAAATGGATTGGCAGAATCCTTGATTAAATGTATCCAAATCATTGCCCGTACTCTATTAATGAGAACGAATCTCAACGATACAGTATGGGGTCATGCAGTTTTGCATGCGGTAGCCCTAATTAGATTGCACCCCACTACTAGTCTCTTATAATCTCCCCTTCAAATGGTTCTTGATTACGAACCTGATATTTCACATTTACGCACCTTTGGTTGTGCAGTACAGGTGCCTATAGCACCGCCAAAAAGAACGAAAATGGGTCCCCAATGCCGTTTGGGCATTTATGTTGGGTTTAATTCACTATCCATCATTAGGTTTTTGGAACCAACTATCGGTGATCTTTTTACTGCCAGATTCGCAGATTGTCATTTTGATGAGACAGTGTTTCCATCAATTGAGACACCTACAACTTTCGTGACTGCAAAGCAGAAACCGGTTAAGGTTATCTCTTGGAATGAGAAAAATTTATCTCAATTAGACCCAAGAACTCCTGAGTGTGAAAATGAAGTACGGCGCATAATCCATTTATAGGCTATGGCCAATGGACTTCCTAACGCATTTAATGATGTTGCTAAGGTAACGAAGTCTCATATTCCAGTTGTAAATGCTCCAGCCAGGATAGCTGTTCCCGAAGGATAGGCTAAAATGGATCAAAATCCCCCACACCTGAAGCGTGGTAGACCGATAGGATCAAAGGACACTGTCCCTCAAAAACGAAGGGGAAAGAATCAGGAATCCGCTCCAGAAGAGCCTGGTGTTGTGCTTGCTCCCAAGGAGTTTATTGTCCCTGAAGAGGCACAAATCCATGAAAAGATCACCAACCCTGGGAATGCTGAGAATTCTAATACATATTGTAATGAGATTTGGGATCGGAATGAAATCATCATTGAAGATGTTTTTGCATTCTCAGTTGCTCATAAAATTATGGATGATGATTGTGAGCCCCAATCTATTATTGAATGTCGTCAAATGCAAGATTGGCCTAAGTGGAAGGACGCAATTAAGGCTGAATTAGCTTCTCTAGCTAAACGAGAGGTTTTTGGACCCGTAACTCGAATCCCTGATAATGTAAAGCCCGTTGGATATAAATGGGTATTTGTCCAGAAACGAAATGAGAAAAATGAGGTTGTCAGGCACAAAGCCTGACTCGTGGCCCAAGGATTCTCCTAAAGACCTGGGATTGATTATGATAAGACATATTCACCTGTGATGGATATGATTACATTTCGTTTTCTAATTAGCCTAGTAGTCTCTGAAAGATTGAAAATGCGTCTTATGGACGTTGTGACGGCATATCTATATGGCTCATTAGACTCTGATATTTATATGAAAATTCCTGAGGGATTCAAAATGCCTGATGTATGCACTCCCCGCAACTTATTCTCAGTAAAGTTGCAAAGATCTTTGAACGGGTTAAAATAATCCGGTCGCATGTGGTATCAACGTCTACGTGAGTACCTAATTAAGGAAGGGTACAAAAATGATCATATCTTCCCATGCGTGTTTATTAGGAAATCAGAAACCGGATTTGCTATTGTAGTAGTTTATATCGACGATATAAATTTAATTGGAACTCCAGAAGAGTTAGCTAAAATTGCTGAGTATTTGAAAATGGAGTTTGAAGTTAAAGATTTGGGTAAAACCAAACTTTGTCTTGGTCTAGAGCTTGAGCATAAAGCAAATGGAATAATTGTTCATCAATCATCATATATTGAAAGATTACTTAAATGCTTTAACATGGACAAAGCTCACCCATTGAGCACCCCTATGGTTGTAAGGTCTCTAGATCCCCAAGAGGATCCATTTTGTCCTAGAGAATCTGATGAAAAGATACTTGGTCCTAAAGTACCATATCTCAATGCAATTGGGTCTTTGATGTACTTGGCATAATGTATGAGACCAGATATCGCTTTTGCGGTAAATTTATTAGCACGTTTTTGTTCCAAGCCAACTTGGAGACATTTAAACGGAGTTAAACATATTTTTCGTTATCTCCAAGGAACCATAGATTTGAGATTATATTATTCCAAGGATTCCACTACCTCTGTTATAGTTAGGTATGCTGATGCTGGATATAGATCTGATCCACATAAGGCTCGCTTTCAAACTAGTTATTTATTTTGTTATAACGGCACTGTCATTTCTTGGCGTTCTACGAAGTAATCGCTAGTAGCTACATCTTCTAACCACTATGAGATTATTGCTTTATATGAAGCTAGAAGAGAGTGTGTTTGGTTAAGATCCGTTATAACGCATATTCACAATTCTTGTTGTTTAACACCGGTTACAAATTCTCCCACTAGAATTTATGAAGATAATGCTGCTTGTGTTGCACAAGTTAGGGGATGATATATCAAAGGTGATGGGACCAAGCATATCTCGCTGAAATTTTTCTATACTCACGAACTCTAAGAAAGTCGACATATTGATGTTAAACAGATTTAATCCATAAATAATCTTGCTGATCTTTTTACTAAATCATTACCAACGTCAACTTTTGAGAAATTAGTATATGGCATTGGTATGCGGCGAGTTCACAAGATGCAAGATTGATTAGCCCCAGCAGTGGTTATATAGCTCAATTGAGGGGGAGATATTTATGAACTATGCATTGCACTCTTTTTTCCTTCTGACCGGTTTTTTTTTCCCACAGGGTTTTTCCGGCTTAAGGTTTTTAATGAGGCAATTAATGTATCCATAAAAGGGAGAGATCATAAGATTTGTGCTCTGTACTCTTTTTCCCTTTTGTCCGGTTTTTGTCCCATTGGGCTTTTATGGCTTAAGGTTTTTAATGAGTCAGTATCATTCAATGCACATTCGTAATATAATGAATACAATGAATATTCAAGGGGAAGTGTTATGTAATACATGAATGAATATTCATTATATTCATCCTATCTAATGTACCTATTATGGTACATTTGTATTCTACAATCTAAGTACATCTCCATATTCAATGTATGTTCATCTCCCTATCTAATGTATGTATTTATTCAATACATTGATATTAATGATAAATGCATCATTGTTCTCCTATAAATATGAGCTTAGTTTTGGTCATTTGTAGAAGATGAAATAATTGAAAATAAAATTTCCTCATCTGGCTTTCTTTACTATAATTGGTGTTTATCTGCTTTTTCTACTCTCTCTATTATATACTTGCAACGCATTTTTTTACAACAATATAGTAATTATAAACATAAATATAGGTAAAATCACTCAATTTCTTGTACGTCGTTAAATAAAGTTTTAAAGAGGAAAATCCCAAATCGAAAGTATCAATTCATAATAAATGTGAACAATTTTTTTGTTGATTTCTGGTAGCCAGTGAGGATGTGTGAGAGAGAACATTGTCAACTCTAAGCTTGATTGAGTTCTTTGATGTCTCGTGCCGTGGACTAATGCGAAACTTAGCTAATGAAAAAAGTTCTCCTCTCCTCGAAGTGGGGTATTTTTTTTCTTGATTTTTAACTGTTATTTTTTTCAATAGAATTATAATTCTCCCCTCCGCACTCCCGGAGCCAGTCCCCGCCTCCTGGAGAATCCCGAATGGCGACCACCGCACGGCCCGACCCGAGAGGCGAAGACCTCGACGAGCTCGACCTCTACACCATTCCCATCCACTCCAGTTAAGTCTCTCTCCCTCTCACTCCCGGCAAAACCCTAGTTCGATTTCCTCGTACCGACTCACCGACAATGGCGTTTCGCGCTCGCAGGCTGGTTCTCCTGGGACGACATCCACGACACGGAGAGGGTCGCCCTCCGGGAGTTCTTCGACGGGAGCTCCATCTCGAGGACCCCCAAGATATACAAGGACTACAGGGACTTCATCATCAACCGGTACAGGGAGGACCCTTCGAGGCGGCTCACCTTCACCGAGGTCCGGAAGGCCCTCGTCGGCGACGTCAGCCTTATCCACAAGGTCTTCCTCTTCCTCGAGAAGTGGGGGCTCATCAATTTCGCTGCGCCCCCGAGCCGCGGGGCTGGAGGAGACGGTGAGGGGGACGACGACGACGGTGGTGGTGCGAGGCGCAGCAGAGTGGTGGTCGAAGATGGGGCGCCAGTCGGGGTCCGGGTCGTGGCGGTACCGAATTCAGGGAGGCCAATGACTTTGCCTACTCCGGCTGCTGGCAAGCATGATGGCGGGAAGGGGTTGACCGCAGGTCAGTTTAGGTTGCCTTCTCTGGCTTCGTATTCCGACGTTTTTGCCGGATTGATGAAGCAGAAGGGGTTGGTTTGTGGAAGTTGTGGCGGAACTTGTGAGTCTGGATGCTATGAATATACAAAGGTATACTCTCTTTGATTACTTTTGTGGATAACCAAATGATTAGGCTAGCTATCTGTTTGCCGGTTCAATTCCTCGTGTCTGTCACATTACTTAAGCTTGGCTTTCTGAACACTTCCTCCAGCACATGAACTTAATTTGCTAGATTTTTGTTGCAATGGTTGTGGATGATCTGGTTCAAGATTCTGTGTCTTTTATCACCTTGAGAACTTAGCGTTTGCTATGATGATGCAACTTAGTATTGGATTTTTTTTCATGTTAATGGGGCCAGTTAAGCTCACCAATTCAAAAGGAGCAGGTTTTCCTGATCGGCTCTTTTTTCAATACCAATTGGATTTTAGTACTAAGCACTGGTGGGGGTGTGTTCTGTGATTGTAGTTTGCAAATTTCTTTGATGGAAGGATCTGTTTAGAGTTAAGTGGCAGTCAGACCATGATTTGATTTAGGTGAATTGAACTGTGGATAGCTAACTCATGCAGTGAGTACATGTACTGAAGACAGAAAATGCCAGACAATTAGTTAATACTTAGTTGCCCTTTATTCGGGGTTTAAATTACTCACTCAGCGGAAAAATAGGAGTAAGTTCATTCAAAGGGACATCACGGTGATTCTTTATCCACATCCTTCTTTTTGGCTGATTTTCTTCTCTTAATTCCTTTCGGGATAACAATATAAAGGATTATAGCATTCGCTGCCTCACCCACATTCCTTCCTTATGTTCTTTTCATTCGTTTCGTTTTCTCTCTGAGCTTTGGTCCTAACAGCAACAACAGGCAGTGAGTGGAAAAATTGCTTGATGGAGATTCCTTTTCATATAACTTGCTTTATCAAAGTTTACTGGGCAAGATCTAAGCTGTTTCTTTAAATGTGAACTTGCATTTTACCTATTTTGATGCGCAAAACTTTTCTTTTACCATTAAGTACACACTTCAGCAGGGCGAGTTTAACATTTGTGCAAACTGCTACAACACTGGAAATTGTGGAGAGAACAAGTCATTAGATGATTTTGTGTTCAAGGAAGGCAAGGGGAACTCCGCAAGTCATGCAGCTACCTGGACCGAGGCAGAAACTCAACTCCTTCTGGAATCCATTTTAAAGCATGGGGATGACTGGGATTTAGTGGCACAAAATGTGAAGACAAAGACTAAACTTGATTGCATATTGAAGCTCATAGAATTACCTTTTGGGGAGTTCATGTTGGGATATACCAACAGGAATGGTAGAGATTGTAATGTTGACGGAAATGCTAACAATATATCTCAAGTTCAGACAGCTACTTCTGAATTACCAGATGAAACCAAAACTATGGAACAATCTAATGACCAAACAGAAGAGATTGAGCCGAACCAGATTAACGATGTTCTCAATGAGGGTCCTCCTCTTAAAAAGAAGCGTGTTGCTTCCCTCTCCAATGGCGGTAGTTCTCTCATGAAACAGGTACTTTTTTTGTTATGTTTATAGGCGAACTTTTGTGCGGAGACCCTGTTTAGGGATGTCAGTGATTTTTTGTAGTCCAGTTGTATAAGTTCCATAACTTGTGGTGCAAAATTCTTGTATGCTTTCCAAGGCTATATTATGCTACAAGCCTGTGAATAAATGCTGTCATTTCTCTTTGGAGAGAGATTATCTTTCCTTTTCAAGCAGCTTATAGATAAATGAGGTGGCCAATTTTGGTTTTTCTTTTACACACTTGTATATCAGGTGTCTCTGATGTCGGCTCTGGTTGGCCCAAATATCGCTTCTGCTGCAACTGAATCTGCTGTTTCAGCAATTTGCAATGAAACGTTTTGTCCAAGGGAGATTTTTTATGGTTCCAACAGTCATGTAAGCAATGGTTCGTCTGTTCCTGCAATGAACCACCTAGGAAGGTAACATGAATGATCTATGATGAGATTGTGAAAAAGAGGTTCTCTTGTCTAACTATGATGACTAGTATACCTTCTGCTTTCCAGGGACATTGAAAATGGAGATACCGAGATGAAGGATGATGTCCCCCCAGCCGGTATTTTTTTTTTTCAACCATAATATGAACTTCATTCATGTTCATGGTTCGCTAGTTATAATCTATATCAGAACTAGACTGAATTCATCTCATATTGCAATAACAGATGCCCAGGGGCCACTCCCAACAAAAGGTCACATGCCTTTGCAAGTAAGAGCTGCAACTGCGACAGCTCTTGGAGTTGTTGCTGCTCGTGCCAAACTGTTGGCGGACCAGGAAGATAGAGAAATTGAACATTTAGTTGCCTCAATGATTGAAACACAGGTGATTCTTATGGTCTGCTTATTTAGTAGTAATGCAATATGGATGGTCAATGCTCGGGTGCAACTTCATGTTTCTTGAGTTGTGATAAGCTGCAAGGTAGCTTAGCTTCTAGCTGAATCGGAGGTTATCGACTACAGCCTTTTGGTTCTGGGCATGATTTCTTCTGTTGATTTTTCACGAACTTGTGGATTTATATATTGTTTATCGCCTTTCTTTTTCTTTTTTGGGGCAGATGAAGAAAGTGCATGACAAGATCAAGTATTTCGAACATCTTGAACATATAATGGAGAAAGAATACACCGAAATGGATGACCTTAAAGGGCTGGTCGTCTCGGAGCGGATTAACATTCTACAGAAGGCATTGAGTGCCGGCATATCTAGGTGGAGAGATCAGTTCTCCTTGAAACCACTGACTGGTAGCTGATGGCTCTGTCGTGAGCAATTTAAGCTGTGATGGAAATGCGTGGGCAGACAATTATGAAACTTTTGCGTTTCAAAACGAAGGGCATTTCCCTTTTTATATGTAGATGGCCGTAGTTTTAATCGTTGGAGGAACGATGCGCGTTGGTCATCTTTCGAGTCATTTTGTCTCGTGGCATTTTTATAACTTTATTCAATTTAATTTGTGCTGACTGCTGATACTGAAGTTTTGGATGTTAATCTTCTTTCAGCTGTCTTGCATTCAGTTCTTTCTTGTATCGGAAGGCGAGTTTGGATTGAGTTTTAATTTTTGTTTTTTTAAATTCAAACCTTGCAGCATTCTCATTTTGACTTTTGTTAATTCAATATATCTAAGACTTTCAGAAAATGTACATGTTGGCACATAAATTCCATTAAATTCCTTATAAAAATTTCAAATGTAAATCAATGGCATTTTCGATTTTTGCAGTAAAATAGAGAAAAAGGGATATTTACTTTTGCTAAATACTAAACAAATCTGACCCCTGAATTAAATTATACAGGTAGCGTTTGTCTAACTTGTGCGACATTGGTTTTTTTTTTTTTTTTTTTTTTGTGGTCAAAGTGCGACATTGGTTATAAAAAGCAAAAAAGAACTTTTTAATATTTCAAACTTGTAATGAAATTCGACCCAAAAAAAAAAATTGTGTATTCATCGTGTGCGTATGTATGTATGACAAATTACATGGCTAAAGCAAAAGCTAATAGAATAATAATGTGTTGACAGCTAACCAAATCATTAAGTAATATTATGATGGATTCGATTTTTAATTTGTGTAAGTGATATATGAGATAACATGTCTCAAAGATTATCATGGGATCACCCGATAAATTTTCTAAATCATAACGATCCATTTTCGAATTTTTGAAAGGAAAACACAAAACTTACAAAAGATGCCCACGACGCCGAGCCCACGACGTGGGCGACACCGAGGACGTCAGCTCATTTACGTGAAGTCATCCGTCTGGTCCGGGGACATCGTGACCGTTGATCTCGTAACGAGTCGTCTCTAGTCCAATCATGATCAATGTTCTTTCCACGTCAAGCGAAGATCCCAGAGAATAATGTCGGGACCCACATTCCCTATCGAGCTTGGGGGAGAAGGTAACCGGCGCTTGATCCCGTGCTCCCGCGCCCAGCGTTGCGCCATTTCTCCCCGAACAAGTCAACCGACGACAGTCGAAGTCAAAGACAAAGGTCCTCCCCAGAACACATCCATCGGCCGACACGTGTAGTTCCCAATACGTCGCCGAGCAGGGGATCAGCTACTGCGCGGGAGCGACCTCCTTCGCCCTTATAAACTTTTGTGGAAAAAGGGAAAGGCGAGCCCGCTTTTGCTTCGACTTCATTTCCACTCGCTAGCAGCGACCTCGTGCGATTCCTTCGCGATCGGGACACAGAGAGAGAAGAAGTGCTCGGAGGGCTTCGACAATGGCGGGGCCTTCTTCTCCGACGTCGTCGTGTAGCTCCTCGTATTCATCTCCGTTTTCTTCGTCCTCCGGGTTCCCTCCCCTCCCCATCCTGGCCCTACGCGAGAAAATTGTCGAGAAGATCCTCGAGAATCGCGTCACCCTCATCGTCGGCGAAACCGGATGCGGTACTCTCTCTCTCTTCTCTCTCTCTGTAGAGTCCTCTGCTGCATTGCATTGTGGTTGCATTAAGTTTGAGGTGTGAACGATGGGTTAAGACGCTGAATTTGGCGCTGCGATTTTGGATGATCGGGGTCGTTATTGGGAGATTTCAGGCGAATAGAAGCTTTCGGACTCGTGTGATGCGAATCGAGCGCATACGATTCCTTTATTCTCGCTAGCCTTTTGGTTTGCGATTATCCAGCACGTTGCCTCTCCTTTCATCGCTAGTTCGTGGACTTTGCACCCGTATTTCATGGGGTTTTGCTGCTTTGGAAGCTGATCCGAAGAACCTAAGACTTCATGAATGATGAAGAGGTCACTTTGGTGTAGCTCTGTATTATTTGGTCTGATGCAGTACATACTGAAGCTCACAAAACTGTGGGAATGTGATTGCGTCAACGTTTTTATTTTATTAAAATGACTGAAAATCTCGTACTCTGTATCTTAGTTGATCTCTGCAATTGCGCCGTTGCATGGAAAGTCTTTCTAAAGAATTCTTAATCTCGTTATTTTGATTATCGAAAGGAAAATTGGAAAAGATATGAGCTCATTTTAGCTGGTAACCTTGTAGACCATGTATTTTATTTATTCCGATTGCTAAAAACTTTTAGGAGAAGGAAGCTGGCAAATGTAAATTTTGTGATCTTCTTAAATCACATCTGGAAAATGGGGATTTGGCTTGATGCCAGGGAGTGAACGGTTTATTTTTATTGTTAATAGTATAACTGCTACGGCTATCATTCTTATTATTATCATCGTTATTATTCTTATTATTATACTAAAGCTGAATAGAGTCTTTTATTATCTAGCTTTTATGAGGACTGAAAAAGATTATTTAGGATCCAAATAGTTTGGTTTTTCTAGTCGTATATTTGATTTTCCTAAATTTAAAAGAAGCTTTCGACCGAAACTGAAGATGGGGGGTTTTAAGATCTGTATCATTACAAATTTCTATTGGCTGAATGTTGTTTGTAAACCAATTACCCGTGTAATCCAATACTGGGATGATTATACTTGTACTTGGCCTGAAGGTACAAATGTGGATGGCAATCGAATTTTATTGGAACCTGTGTTATCTACTTCTCTGCATCTGAATGATGCTACGACCTGCTTTTGTTAGTCCTCGACAGTTTTCTGCTTGGCTTCGATCTGATTTTATATTCTGAACATTCAGGGAAGAGCTCTCAAGTGCCCCAGTTTCTGCTAGAGAGGAACATCTATCCTGTAGTATGTACACAACCTCGCAGATTTGCAGCGGTAGCTGTGGCAAAAATGGTTGCAAAAGCTCGTAATTGTGAGTTGGGAGGGGAAGTTGGATATCACATTGGTCATTTAAAGAATATATCATCCAGGTAGTGATGCAATGCCTCTCTCCTTCTCCCCCCACCCCCCACGCACGGGAAAAAAATGCAACAGAAAGAAATGTGTGTATATCTTCACCATACACACATTTCCTTAATAGCAAAACTTAGATGGTCCATGATGTTTGATATCTGTCTTTTTCGTTGGGCTTCCGTAGCTGTTGGCTGGCACTACCAGTCACGTATTGTTTAAATTTCTAGTGTCCTTTATTTCTGTCAGCAGGTTTTTAATATTTGCCTTCTTGATCTCTCCTCCGTTACTTTGAGCTAATCTTCGGTGAACTTATTGGCAGAGATAGGTATTTTTTTGGGTCTACTGAAGTAATTAATAATACAGGTTGACAGTCCTTTATGTTAAATTGGTCCAACATATTCAGGCAGACCATTACAGAAATATGAACTCTTTACCCGTCTATATCTTGTGGTGTGAAGAGTTTCCAAATTTTATGATCGTCTTAAGTAGTGAGGATGTCCATGAGCATGGTGACTTCAACATCCACATAACTGATAAATAGTTACAGCATGCAGAATGTACTATGGAGCTGTTGCATGTAAAGTAGTTGTAGGGTCTGAACTTTTATTTAATGTGAAACTCTCGAAACATGTCAAAATATCCAAATATCGAAATGTAGAATCCTGTAAAATTTGTTCACAAGTTCCAAAAATTAACAATTTATTTTCTTTTTCAAAATTATAAAGGGAAAATCATTAATTGAAGTAAAAAGTTGGACAAATAGGTCCACATTCAACATTGTAATTGGCCTTTTTCCACACAAATGTGATGTTAGATAATTTTATCTTTGAGTTCATATGGTAATAGTTTTTCTGTCGTATCTATGTAATTAATGCATGTTCAAGAAAGAAAAACAGAGTGCCTTAAATGGTCAAACATGTAAGTGCAAGAGTCACTTCCATTGATTTATGATCAATGTATATATTGGTTAAGACACTTTTCTTTTTTTCACTGGCTCATGCTAATTTTACATTGATTCATTATATGGAAGTGCCTTAGGCATTTGTGTTGTGTCTATCTTAAACTGAAGTCCTTATACCTTTCTATCTGTCTTCTTATACAGTTCAAAGATTGCTTTCAAAACTGCGGGAGTTTTGTTAGAGGAGATACGTGAGAAAGGTGTGAATGCGCTTGATTACAAGGCTATCATACTAGATGAAGTGCATGAGAGATCTGTAGAGTCTGATCTCCTTCTTGTCTGCGTGAAGCAGTTTCTCCTGAAGAACAAGAATCTCAGGTCAGGTTATCAATTTTTTAGTTGGACTTCTGTGCATTTCCTTTTATTCGATGTCATTCGAAGTATGTGGCTCAGTCTACACAAAATGATGGTGTGATAGAAGCTTTTCCAAGTAGCTTGATCCATAATAATTGCTGGTGATATTTGGGCGAGTTTGCGGTTATGATGCGCTGGAATTGTTTTTCTTTATCTTCAGGATTTTTAGTACTCTGGATCTTTTGTGAAAACAAGAATGTCAGCAGGCAGTTTATCAGTAACAAGCTTCTATCAAATACTAGTTCAAATAGGATGTGGATGCATTTGATTGAATAACCATGTGGATAGAATAAGTTACATTGCATTGATTGAATAACCAAGTGGAAAGAATAAATTGCACTTGCGATGTATACAGAAAACTGTTCTTTGATTTGATGTTTCATGGATACTGGTTGCTTTGTGGCCTTAGAAACTTAGTTGCTGTTTGATATTTTGCAGGGTGGTATTAATGTCTGCAACAGCTGATATTGCAAGATACAGGGACTACTTTGGAGATATTGCTAGGGATGAAAGAGTAGAGGTGCTTGCCATTCCTAACTCCAACCATCAAACCATTTATCAAAAAAGAGTGTTATATCTTGAGCAGGTAAAAGCTCGGTTATTCGCCATATAGGCCTAAATTTGCAGCATTAATTTTAAAGAGTACCTGCTCAATGGTTGATCATTTGGCATTCTTGAATTTCAAGTTGTGTTGGTGTACTTTTGCTTTTTAGCTAAAGAATTTACCTTTTGCTTTTAGTATTTAGATTTTGACTTTTATTTTATACGTAACACCTTGAATCTCCTGCTGCCTCTTCATTTATTTGAGCCACCCATGTTTTTGCACTTATCAAATGCTTGAACAGTTATTGACTTTGCTGGGATCATTAAACTTTTGGCATTACAACCTGGTTCCTAATCTCATTTTTTAATACTTGCGATATGAATTACTCCCTGATATCATTGTGTATTAGTGAACAAATGAACAAAAATTCATGTTGGCCTTAGTAGTAAATAGTTCCTGTGGCAGTCTTACCGGCGAAGCATAATGCCCATAGGGCAATACGGGAGTTCTTGCTCCTGCTTTCAGAAAGTCACAAGCAGCAGACTTCTAAAAGCAGAAGCAAGAGGAAGTTGAGACGATTTAAAAGCAGATTTTCAAGAAGCAACCTAGGATCAATTTTGCAGCTGTGGCTGTTCTAACTGCTGATTGTAAGTGTCGGAGACTACTCATAAAGTTCGTCTTTTATTCTTGAAATCGTTACGTGGGAGTCCGTCAAGGCAATATTTGGTGCCGTTTATTACCCTAATGGCTGATGTTTTCTTATTAGAGTGTGAGTAGGATTTAACTTTTATTTCTTTATCCATAGTTAGAATCTTAGTTGAAATAAGGAAATATTCATCATTTATTTTCCTAGTTTACTTATGTATGTTGAAGAGCTTATCACTTTCTATTATTCAAAAATCAGAATAGGGTCACAATATATATATATATATATATATATATAAAACCCTTATTCCTATTCTACCTTATTACTAACATTACTTTCCAACACTTTCCCTCAAGTTGGGATGTAGGTATCAAATAGTCCCAACTTGTTACATAAGAAGCTCACTCTATTTCCCCATAGAGACTTGGTAAAGATGTTCGCGAGTTAATCCTCCGTCTTTGTGTGTTGAAGAATAATCTCCCTTTGTGAACTTTTTCTCGGACAATGGCAATCAACCTCTATGTGCTTAGTTCGCTCATGGAAGACAAGATTAAATACAATATGAATAGCAGATTGATTATCACAATATAACACTGACGGATTCGACGGTGACATTCCAATCTCTGATAGTAACATCCTCAACCATAGTAATTCAATTGTCACATGTGCCATAGCTTGATATTCAGCTTAAGCGCTTGATCGAGTAACTACATGTTTCTTGCTCTCCGCACAACTAAATTACTTCCAAGAATCACACAATAGCCTGAAGTAGATCTCTATCTATAGGACATACATCCAACCCAATCAACATCAGAGAAGCCTATAGTGTTTAGATGACCATAATTCTTAAACAGTAGTCCTTTACTGGGTGCTCCCTTCAAATATTTGGCGATTCAAAGCACGACATAGGAGTATATCAGCTCTTACTCATGAACTGGCTTACTACGCTAATAGCAAAAGATATATCAGGTTTTGTGATGGTAAGATGGTTTAACTTACCAACTAATCTCCGATACTTCGCTGGATCATGTAACAATTCTCCATGTTCCGCATCAAGTTTGCCATTGGGATCCATAGGGGTATCGACTGGCTTTGCTCCAATAAATCCAACCTCACCAAGAATGTCAAGTACATACTTCTGTTGCGATAAAGTGATACCGACATGTGAGTAGGCTACTTCGATACCAAGAAGACGTCCTAGATTTTAGTACTGAATTCTATATGTAGAAATTTGCTTAAGTTTTTGAATACCATTTGAATCACTGCCAGTAATGATGATATCGTCCACATACACCACTAGAAGGATACAATCAGCTGAAGAGACAGCTGAAAGCTGTATGATCTACCTCACACCGCTTTAATCCAAATTTGAGAACCGCATCACTAAATCTACCAAGCCAAAGCACAAGGAGATTGTTTAAGTCCATGCAAAGCCTTGTGTAAACGACATACCACATTCTCCTCCCGAGCAACAAACCCAGGTGGTTGCTCCATGTAGATCTCCTTAGCCAAATGTAAAAATGCTTTTTTCATATCCAATAGATGATAGACCAGCCAAATTGCGCAGCCAATGAAACGATTACGCGAACAGATAGAATTTTGGCCACCTGAGAGGTCTCATCATAGCTGACACTATAAGTCTGAGCATACCCCTTCGCAACCAACCGTGCCTTCAATAAGTCAAAAGTACCATCTAGGTGAACTTTAACAGTGAAAACCCAACGACAACCAATAGGTTTCTTACCTGTAGGAAAGGAAGTGAGTTGCCAAGTTCGGTTCTCGAATAGTGTCGGCATTTCCTCTTCCATGGCACGACGCCATTCCGGATAAGCAAGAGCCTCAGCAACACTGCTAGGCACAAAAACAGAAGACAATGACGAGACAAAGGCAGAGAAGGTAGGAGATAAACGATCATATGACAATTCGAAATAGGATGACGCGTACGAACGCAATCAGAAAGGCCGAAATATGGAGCATAACGATCAACGGGACGGCTAACACACGAGCGTCTACCTTTTCGAGATGCAATGGGCGGATCGGGATTAGATGCTGATGCTGTAATTGATGGGGGAACAGATGGAGCATCGTAAAGATTGTACTGTCATAGTAGGGAGCGTATTGCGCGGATGATAGGTGCGGTCAGCAAACTGGAATCCTGTGGATATAGAGGAAGTGAAGGAAGTGGAAGCATCGGTATGAGACAACCATCACCATCATAAGATGCCGGAACCGCCGGAGAGTTAAAACATGACTGGTCTTCAAAGAACGTCACATAAGAGGACATGAACAAACGACGGCAAGTAGGGCTATAACATTTGTATCCTTTTTGAGTTCGAGAGTAACCCACAAAGAAACATTTTTCAGCATGAGGATCCAGCTTATCAAGACTTGGAGTAAGACAATGTACAAAACAGTCGCACTCAAAGACCCGAAGAGGTAAGGAAAAGAGAGGATGATTTGGATGTAAAATAGAGAACAATGTCTCCCCCTGAAGAAGTGAAGTTGGAAGCTAATTAAATAAATAACACGCTGGAAGAACAGCATGGCCCCAAAAGTTTTCTAGGTAGATTCATGTGAAATATGCAACAATGGGCAACATTAGAAAGATGACAATTTTTACGTTCGACTATGCCATTTTGCTGTGGGGTGTAGAGTTGGAAGTCTGATGAATAATAATATGAGAACCAAGGAATGGTTGGAAACCAGAAGTTGCAGCAAGATATCCTCTAGCATTATGTGACCGTAAATATTTGACAGAGATATTACATCGATTCAACACTTAAAAATAGAATTATCAAAAACAATGAAAAATCTCTGTACGGTCTTTTATTAAGAATAACCAAGTCATTCTGGAAAAATCATCCACGAATGTAACAAAAGATCTGAATCCAGAGACATCAGGCACGACACTAATCCATACATCTGAGTGAACCAGCTCAAATGGACTGGACACATGACTCTGAATGCGGGAATGAAAAGAGGCTCTATGATATTTACCAAACCGACAAGCTTGAAAGGAACTGACAGACTTAGACTTAGGAAATAGTCGCCGAAGTATGTTCGGTGGCGGGTGACCATCATGACAATGCATCCGATATACATTAGTGGGTGTACGCTTCACAGCTGCGACAGCTAACACCTTGTCAAGATAGTACAAGCCATTTGATTCATGTTCCCCACCAATCATTTGTCCAATCCTTAAATCCTGAAAGACACAGCAAGAAGAGGAAAAAGTTATAGAACAATTCAATTCTTTAGTTAATGAGCTAACAATCAAATTATAAGGAGATTTTGATAGGTGAAGGACAGATGATAAAGAGAGGTACTCAAATGAGCAACTCCTGTGCCAGTAACCTAAGATTGTGAGCCATTTCGCCTGATCGTCTGTTGAGTGAATAGCAGCAAGTGCTAGTTCAAGTCAGTAATCATTTGATGCGCTGGATCTGTACTTCAACCTTCTTTTCGCCGGTAACCCCATAAACTTAGTTGAGCTTCTTTCTACGAACCTGTCCCATCCGAACCTCTTCCTATTGCTATTGGTCTATCTAGTCTTATAAGTAACCTTTCGCTAATGTAGCCGAGTTTGACAATAAATGAGATGTAGAATGAAATGAAGACAGTAGATTAGAGTTACCAGTCATGTGATTGGTAACTACAGAGTCTATAACCCAGGAGTCGGACGCTGTGGAAAACAAACAAGATGAACTATCTTTGGAGGTTTATGCAAAAGTTGCAGTAGGAGCTTAAGATCATGTCATTTGTTGAGAGCGTACCAATGTATCATAATCAACAAGTGTCAATGTAACGGAATTGCCTGTATTTTGCATAGTACTCGAACTTGGTGGAACCAGTGAGGGGGGAACAACAAAATTCTCAATTTATGCATAGGCAACAAATGTTAGTCTGAGCTGTGGGTGAAGAGTATAACAATAAGCTTCTGTATGTTTGGCTCTTTGACAATGATGGCAATAGCGTGAGCCACGACAATTCCCAGAACTAATGGCACCACAAGTACTAACCCCTGCATCACGACCTCCACTATGGAAAAAACCGCATCCATGACCTCTGTAACCTCGACCTCGACCTCTATGTCCACTAGGACCATGGGAAAGCGTAGCGCTTGTCTCATTGCAGCTTTCTCCAGACCTCCGGGAATCAAGCCTATGTGACCAATGCACTTATGCTGCCTTCACTCAAAAGAAAGCACTTTCAAAGTAGCTCGGGACGAGAGGTGGCCGCGTCTGGGTGGACCGTGGTGCTACCATTCCTTTAGGATACCTTTCGGCTCTTGTTGGGATGTTCTATCTCCCTTCTATATATTCTTTCTTGATGATTATGTGTAAAAGGGAACTCAGTTCTGTTGTCAAAATTTCCACTATCATATGTTGTCGAAGAGATGAATACTTGGGCCTCAATGACTTGAGATATAATACCACCCGCAACTCCTCTTGGCGTTTGGCCAAAACAGTTGGATCATTCGAGGCGGGAAGATGAGTGTCCAATTGCTGGCAAAAGGTCGTGAACCGAGCATAATGAGCCGATAAAGATTGATCTCCATGCTGAATATCTAATAAGGCTTCCCACGTGTCACATACCCGAGTTATATTATTCTACCCAGAATAGAGCAATGCGCATTTCTCCCAAAATGCCTTGGCAGAGTCACACTGAATAAAGTGAGGACTGACCTTAGTGTCCATGCTATTCCATAAAAGAGTCCGAATCATCGCATCTCCTGCAATCCAATCGGCAACTTTATCCTTGTTAGATGGTACCATAGACGTTGGATAGTCAAGTTGCTGATACCGTAGACGTTAGATAGTCAAGTTGCTTGGTGGCCGTAATATGGACCTCGACGGCTTTGGACCAGGACGTATAAGTAGTTCCATCCAACTTGACAAAGGTTAATTGAAAATGAGCAAAAGAGAATCCAGAAGTTGATCCTGCCATCAGTGAATAGAGAATGTGATCGAGCCCAAAAAAAAAAAATGAACGTAATGGTAACCTTCTCTTAAATCCAAAAATTCAATCAATCACACAGTAATTTCTGAAAAGAAAATAGGGTTCAATCCAACCACCACTAGCGTCAGCAGTTCACCGAAACTTTGTAAGATCATTAAATTGGTACATAATGCCAGAACAATATAATGGAAAGGCATTTGGCTCCTCGAGAGTTCCGTTAGAGAGGTCTGCAGATGCCATCTATCAACAGGCAACGGTACGAATCACAGCAACCTTATTCCCAATATTTCCTTCAACCCAATGCAACACCACACAGAGATAATGAGGTCAACTACAAACAAAATCAGCAGAGAACAAAGAAACATCAACTTCTTGCGTGAAGAACAGTGGTTTTCAACCTCAGGTCTTGGCTGAACGTCGCTAGATCTGAGCTCAACAAGGCTGGGCAACGTTGGGCGACAGTGGATTTAGCGTCAACTTGCTTTGCGACGTTGTTCTTGGCATTACCAAGGCCTGGCGATGCCGGATTTGAGCTACAATGGTGAGATACGAGCAGGAGAGACGTGATGGTGAGATGCGAGCAGGCTGGCGAGGGGCTGGGGCAAGGCGAGTTGGGCGGACTGGCTGTGGTGAGATGGAGAGGAGAGGTGAGGGGTGAGCAGTTTGCTGACGATGAGAGAGAGTCAGCGGCAGCGAATGAGTCACGAGAATTGTAAGCTAGGGTTTTGCCATCGGCAGCCCGAACGGTGGTTGTTCCGGTGACCTCAAGGGATTAGGAATTAGGCTCTGATATCTAAGGGTGATGGACCGATCGGACCGGCAACCGCCCAGACGGACAGGACTGACAGGTTTGGTCGGTTTTGGAAGTCACCGATCTGGTCCCCGGTTCCCGGTTCTAGGGGAATCGGACCGATGGACCGTCTACTCGAACTGACCAATTTTGAATTTTTATTTTTATTTTTAAATGCACAACTTAATTCTGGCCACGTTCTTAGTGTTCAGCTTGTGCAAGCGATCTACTATCATCCGCCCGATCACTCTTTCCAAACCCTACTCTAGAGAACTTGATGCTTTCCACTGGGGGACTTCTCTAAAGCTCTCCCCTCCCAGTTACCCTCCCACCGTCCCTCGGAAAAGCAGCTGCCCCGAGATCTGACAGCACGGTCCTGCTTGCATCCTCCAATTTTTGAAGATTAGCTGCAACTATATCCTCCTCTCCCACCGTCCTCAATATTTTCATGGTGAGTGGACCAGGTAACGTCTCAATCACATACTGGTTAGACAAAGATCATTGAATCCTGAAGAAATAGGTGCTCTTGTGAAATGACAACGCTAACACCTTGATCATCAGCATCTTGATCAACCACAACAGAGTCCTTGCCAAAAAACACACGAACTTCCAATGACATACTGCAAGCTCTTACCTCAACTTTCTTATTAAACAGAGCATGCCAATCAATCAAAACCAGCCTTGACCACAAACAATTCTGTACCACTTCCCCTAGACCCTTAGACGAAATGCAATACCCTTTTACACAACGGAAAGTTCCTCTCAATAGAGGATGCGACAATTTCTTTTCATGGTCAGTGACCACAAAAGTCTCGCCCAGGACGAAAAGTGAGCGCTTCATCTATCCTCTCTTTTGAGTTTTTGCCTTTTATCAAACAAGTTAAATTTCCCTTTACTTTTTATTTTCATTTTATCTGTTCCATTGGACTGCCCAAGAATCGGACCGGTGGTCTGGTCTGGTTCTGTTCCAGGGACCTCCGGTCCGGTCCTAGTTCTGGAAATTGAGATCCGGGACCACCCGGTCTGGCCCCCGGCCCTCGGTTCTTGAGAGAACCGGACCAACCTGGACCTTTCTAGTTTAGTACTCATATAAACATGTGCTTTTATTTTGTTGCAAAGCAGCTTATTTTTTTAAATTAATGAAAGAATTATGAGACTTTTCCCTGGATTTGTGCTTGTGAGAGTGTTGTGCCTTGGGCGTTTTCTAAGGATTGATTTATCCGCATTTCTCCCATTTCTACTACGTCAGTTGGTGTTGACAAAATCCCTGAGAGTGGAGGCATGTCTAGTAACGATTGATGACAGCAATGGAAGCAATTGCCCCATTGATGAAGATCTAGAATGAACTCTAGACACGTGAGCATGCTCCAATGGTTCGGCACAATCATTGGCTGGCCTACCTAGAGGATTTTCTTGGATGGGGATAGGTCGGGAGATGATTTCGAAAGTTAGTACGGAGGTTGCGGTTTCAATTGAGACGGGGATGTGGATCATTATTAAGCCTAGGCTGCAGTTACTACGGCAGGGAACGCAGGAGATGTCATCGTGGTAGCGGTGATCGGTGGAATTGCGATGGTGAATGGTGGAGTTATTAAAGACAAATGAAGACAAGAGAGTATATGCAAATCCCTTTTTATACCATTTCATTGGTAGAGGTTCATATGTATACAAGAGAAATAACCGTCCCATGATTCTTTTAATGAACAAAATCTAAAAGGCAATTGAAACAACTTAATTACAGAATCCAATAAAAGTAAAAACAACGCAGCATCAAATCTGTCATGCGCGATGGTAATTGAAATCTTCCGAATTTGGCTTGGTTTAGCCTGAAATTGAATGTGTGGATCAACACTCCCCATCAAACTTGCCATTGGGATAGGCCAAAGACCGAGTTTGTATCTAAAATGAGTAAAGACATTATGAGCAAGGGGCCTTGCAAATATGTCCGCCAATTGTAATATGGATGGTAAATATCGAGTGATGATAGAACCAAGGGTGACCTTGGGAGGCATGATAATTCCTGACAGTAGTTTTTTCTCTATGGAAAGGTTAATTATTATGTTTCTCATAAAGAGATAAGTATCTTCAAGGTTTTTGCAAATGTAGCTTGGGAGGAACGATGTATTTATTAGATTTTGCTGAACAGGTAACCAAATTGCTGGGAATTAGTTCGGAGTCATCGTCAGTGAAATATTGCAATGGGGAAAGCCCTTCAACAGCCCATGCAAATATCAAGCCTGAAGTTCACAAACTCATTCATGATTTGGTAATGCATATCCATGAAAATGAGCCTGACATTGAGAAGAGCATATTGATTTTTTTGCCAACGTACCGTTCACTGGAGGAGCAATGGCGCCTTTTGAAGTCCTTAAGTTCATTGTTCAAAGTTCATATTTTGCATAGTAGTATAGACACAGAAGAAGCTTTGCTGGCAATGAAGATCTGGAAGTCCCACCGTAAGGTAAGATGCACTTTTGGGAAGCTCAAATAAAATTCTCATGTTTCGGAATTGGAGTTCTCTTAATTTGCAGAAGTATTTGAGAAAGCAATAAAACATGGCGATTATGTACTTTTGAAAAGCTATCACAATGGAAAACTGTATCAATAGATTTTAGGTGGTAACTTTGCTTATATTGACTTGGGAATCTTCAGCAGCATATATGTCAATGGACTGATGCAGAAAACGGAAGCCAAGGATCTTGCTTATCCTACTGATATCATTGCATAGGTGCAGATCTTTTAGGCATTTTCTCTTCATGAAGGCAATGGATTAGCTTGTCTCCGCTTTTGTTAGGTTACGAACTTATGTGTACATATCAGTGTGAATTTAGTATGAGACCGTTATAGCATTTGCTGTGGAACTGTACTTTTTCTTATGCCGTTATTAGTGTTGAAGTATGTGCACGACAGTGGGAGCTTATGAACGAAGAAAAAAGTATTGAGAGGAATTGGGTGGTTATCTGGTGGGGTGGATATAGTGATAATTGATAGCTATCAGACATGTATAAAGTGGGTGGTTACTTGATGAAATGAGTGTGGTTAGTAGGAAGGTTTATATTGGAATACCAAATAAGGGAGACAAATACGACTTTGCCTTAATAATATAGATTATGATTAAGTTGGATCTCTTTTCTTTAGCCAGTCGGAGAAAATATCATATATTTTGAGTTTCTTTTGACTTTGAAAGTTCTTTTTGACCAGATAATATTAGCTACAAACATTGCAGAGTCATCAGTGACAATTCCAAAAGTAGCTTTTATAATTGATTCATGTCGGTCATTGCAAGTTTACTGGGATGGTAATAGGAAAAGTGAACACTCAGAGCTCATGTGGGTATCCAAATCTCAGGTATCATATCGAGCTCAGTAACTTAGTCTCAGTTTCTTTGTGAAGTTCATGAAATTCAAAGTTTTATGCAGGCTGAACAACGGAGAGGAAGAACAGGTCGGACCTGTGATGGAGAGATTTATAGATTGGTAACAGGATCATTTTTCAGTAATCTAGAGGATTATGAGTGTCCAACTATACTGAGATTATCACTGCGACAGCAAGTACTTCTGATCTGTTGTGCTGAATCAAGGGCCATTAACGATCCCAGAGGTATGTTCTTTCTGTCTGTAAAACGGCAAGTGTTCTGTTGTAATGTGCTCTTTTCCTGTTTCGCCTTACCATCAACATAACTGCCCAGATGCATCCATCTTCTCTTAGAACTGGAAGTGCAAAATGGGTCTACAACCTATTCGTAAAAAATCATGCAAAAGAATGGGAAATAAACAAATGTAGGGAAGAGGGCAAAATCAAAACTGGGGAGTCCTTCGCTTTCCTCCCTCTTTTAGCAAGCCTTAACTTTCTAGAGCATTAAGGGCCTCCCCTCCACTGCCGCTTAAATCCAAAACTGATTACCTCCTTTTTGTGCCAGTGGACTTGCCCATACAGCATCTGTTCCCGATGTGTTGCATTTTTAAAGATCAATTACATTAGTCACGGCATTCTGACTTGCCGAATTTTTCCTTTCGATCAACCTCCCTCCATATTGGAACCCTATGCAGCCAACCTCCAGCTCAAGGAAACACCTCGAGACATCTCATTTTCAATATTCACAAAGCATGGAGGAATTTATCCGTCCTTTGGTCACCCTTCAAATGACTAATCAAGAAATAGGTACCTTACACGCCTTCAGGTATATAAATGGCAAGTCATACTGTTTTAATGCTATATGGAAGATACCGAAAGGGGAGTAGTGAGTCCTTATCTAAATTAAGAAGTATTGTCTTTGGAGCTTTTCCTTTTTCTGCTTAGCTAGGACTACTGGAAAAGTGCATGCAGAAATTATTCTGAAGCTATGTTACTAACGCGTCCCGCTGCATCTATCGGTATCTGATTGTTATTGGCATTGGATGATCTTAAAAGGGAACTCGTATCTAATCTGGAACTCTAAGATATATGAGACACATTTCCGTGATTATGCTTTTGCATTCCCTGATTTTCTGCATTCACGTATTCAGTACATTGATTAATAGAAATGCTGATCCATGAAAAATAAATGTTAGTGTTGTTGCAGAAGGCTTTAGACCCTCCTGATCCTGATGTTGTTCAAGATGCATTAGATTTGCTAGTTCATATGGGTGCACTAAAGACATCTCCTAGAGGGAGGCTTGAGCCAACATTCTATGGACGTCTGCTTGCCTGTTTCTCTCTGTCTTTTGATGCATCTATGCTCATAATCAAGTTTGGTGATGTTGGGTTGCTGCATGAGGGCATTCTTCTTGGTGTGTTGATGGATACACAACCTCTACCCATCGTGCATCCTTTTGGGGAGGAATATTTGGTACTTCCTATCAAGCAAATGCAAATTTCTATTTAGATCCATCAACAAGAAAAAGACATTACTCTCATTGGCTATTCCCATTTTCTTTCCAGTTCAGAAAGTACATGGACTGCTATTTTAGCGGAGATACTAACAACCTCCCAGTCGGTCAAAAGGAGGTGATGTTAATGGCGAACTTGTGTGCCTTTAAGTTTTGGCAGCGCATTTTCAAGGTATTCTCATAATTTATTCTTGAAGATCTGTCCGGTATTCATTCTCATATCTATGTGTTGTTTTTCTCTGAAGGACAAGTATCGCATTAAGCATTTGAATCAAGTTCTACAATTTGATGACATGAAAGCTACAGAGAAGATGGTGCTGAAGACTGAAGAAGAATGGTGCTTCTTTCACAATCTAGTGCAGTCATCACTTAATCACGTTGCTGAAATATGTACAGCTGCAACTTTGTCCTTTGAGTTCTCTTTTGTCACCTCTCTTCCCCTTTCTTTCTTCCTTTAGTCAGCCTTTTGATTTTCAATTTGCTTTTCCTCAGATGAAGATGTCCTGAGTTCATTGCATCGGTTTCGGCCCATCTTCCTTAGTACATCTGATTCTTTTCCTTCTTATTACTATCCTTACGAGTTCCAACACAAGTGTCTCCTTGAGGGTCTGCCAAATGAAAATGCAGATGCAGCTGGCCTAGATGACGAACAACTTAATTCTTCTGCCGACAGCAGGAAATGTGTTGCTGGGCCGTTTGTCGCCCCAAATGACTTCGAGACAAAAAATGTGACTGACAAATTGACAGCTGTTGTCAAAGAGGTGCAATATCATCTCTTATGTGCTCCTTTTGCAGATACCTATGGAATTAAGTCTCTTTTATCTGCAATTTTTTAATAGGTAAGAGCTCATTACTCTGGAGTGGCCGACGGTGATCAGCCCAAGAGTTCTACTGGGAGTGGTTTCTCTGTTAATGAGGGTGAACTATGTATATATTTTCTTAAAGGATCTTGCAACAGGGGCAGTAATTGCTTATTTTCTCATTCCTTTCAAGCAAAACAACCTATGTGCAAATTCTTCTTCTCTTTACAGGTTCATACTTCCCTCTGACTTTAATTTCACTCTATATAATATGCATGCACGTGTTAACCGCATATGAATTTCCATTCTCACATTTGTACCCACTTACCAAGTGAATGTTTGGTGATATGTTATGCTTTATCATGAATGTGATTGAAAAATTCTTTACCGGTTGACTGAAGCAAATAAAGCAGATAACATTGACAAGTTGGTGGCATGATATGTTATAGTTAACTTTTGCACTACTATGATTCACGAGACCCTGTTCACAGAATCCATATGATACATACTTAAAGATTCTTCCCCATTTTCAAGGCATGGTTGTCTTGATCCATAGCACGATACAACCCCTCCATATGTTATTGTCAATTGATCTGCTAAATTGTCAGCATATTAGATTCGATTGCTTTGTTATCCATGCTCAGTGGTATATGCTTCAATAAGTTTCCTCCTATTTAGTTATGTTATTAATTTAATCAAACTAAGACCATGGATAACACCTTTTCCGTCTCCTGAGGTTCTTGAAATTTGTGAGAGAATTCATTCTTTTTCTTGAGAATTTCAACGTTATGATTCTGTCATTCAGAGGCCTCTATTGAAAATTGCCTCGTTACACGCACGCTTGGGAGCACTGCTTGCCACCTGCTTTAGTTTTTTCAGAGTGCTTCAGTTCTTCTTAGATGCTTGGCAAGCACTCTAAACCTGGTGCATGAGGAACTTTCGAACGGTGTTCATTCTTCAGCAGCTTCTAACGGAGTCACTCTGATCTGGAGCATTCCTTTTGAGTACTTTATGTCTGAAGGTCTATAGCACTTTAGGAACATGCTCTGTTAATGCTCTTTTTGAAGCCACAGTATAAACAACTACAGGCTACGGCACTAAAGGTAATAACAGAAGTTTTTGCAAAAACAACCAAACCTTAATTGGGTATTTATAAAATGGATGCTATTGATGCTTCATGGGAGTGGAAATGAAAAAAAGAAAATAAATTTCTGGATTTTGTGTATATTCCTTCTAAGAGATTAGAGGCTTCTGAGCTTAAATTGGTTGCTCCTTGTCACAAGCAAGAGTTCAAAAAGCTGGTATTGGGATTGCTTGCATATAGTCCTCCTAAGAGATTAGATGCTTCTGAGCCTAAATTGGTCGCTCCTTGTCTGAAGCAAGAGATTCAAAAGCTGGTAGTGGGATTGCTCATGAGTAAGTGTACCTGTAGCTGATTATGTTTAAGTCACGCCACACTCTCCACATATGCTCTTAGTCTTGTTTTTATCACTGCTGCTACTTTACTCCCCCATGCAAAATGCAACTAATTCATTAATTGATTGTGTAATTGGACTTGCAGGGTTGTCGGAACGGTGATTCATGTTCCTTCTCTCATGATATGGGCACATCATTTTCGTCAGTCGGTAAGCCAAGTTCATGCATCCCAGAAAATGGCGACGCTGACCCAGAATTACTTATTCAGTTATTTCCTTTCGCTGATGATGGGAAAATTCTCATCTTGGATGACACCAACTTTCATTATACCTCCAACATTGCCCGCATTTATGATCCTTTAAGAATGGTCACCACCACATCTCTTCTTGAATCCTCCATATTCGACCCGTCATTAACTGATGTCAAGATTATGTGGGGACTCCATCACCCATATCAGACCATCATAGGGAAATCTGCGAAGAGCCAAGTTCTGTGGAAGTCAGTAAAATGCGTCTTGTGGTTTCCTGATTTTGAAATTCATGGATATGGAAAAAATTTGGAGGGACAGAGAAGTTTCGTGAAGAACTTCTTCGAGTATTTGGCGATTCGGCTACTTAGTGAAGCTTTATATGAAGTGCCGGTTATTCTTACCATGAATAACCTTAGGTTTTCACAACTGCAGGTAATTACTGTTGCCGAAAGATGGCATAATGTTTTCTCTTTGCTGCGTTTGCTTGATCATAGGATCTTGTAAAGAATCTGTGTCCTCAGGCAATTGCATGTGCTCGGCAGAGAGCATACTAGTTCCATGCATGGCCAGTAATTTAGATCAAGTTTTGTTCTCGAGTTTTTCTTTCCTGATCGGTGGTTACACTGATAAATTTGTCAGCTCGGTTTTGAGTAGCAGCTCTAATGGTTCATAATAGTGTGTTCAAGACATCTTTTGTATATATCCGTCCTTACCCTTGATGTTGTTTTGACACCTGCGTGATTATTGTTCCAGGTGGAGAAGCTGGGGAGGAGCAGCTTCTTCTTTCTCAGCGGGTCATTTCCTTTCGACGAGCAGAGCTTTGGGAAATTGTCGGATGGTATACCCACCAAGAAACCGATGGTGGTATCCAAGTCCATCTCGTATGTTTTTAGCCTGTACCCTCCAGCAGACATCGAGTTCGATGATTTCCGAGCTGCAATTCCACAATGTCTGCATGATGTTCAGTAATTTTCAGTTCAATGATTGTTCGTAAGTAGTTTCGAGGATTTCTCTTTTGCGAGGTTCTTCCGTGAATGCCCTTAGGCAAATGTTGGATGACCGGATGTTTATCCTATGCCATTGAACTACCACGTTAGACAGATGACAGTATGTTTATCCTATGCAATTGAGCTACCGAAAGTCCTTGCCGGTTCCGACATTGTTTCTTTGCACGGTGTGTGTGTCGGTCGATTCAAATTATCCTGAGTACACGTGTCAAGGTCTTCTGGGCCATTGGAAGCTTTCTCGAGTTCCGCTCTTTGAGATTGGCCCATTTTTCCGACCCGGGCAAAAACAAACAACTCTTACGAGTCTTGTTTAGGATGTTTGATACTGAAGCTGCCATGGACAATTTGAATGTGAAGTCACTTGAGACAACAGGTAGGATGAATGACGTCAATACTTTGGATCCCAGTTTTCAAATTGTGAATAGAAATGCGTTTAAGATTAACGAAAAGATTTAGATAGAAATAGCAACTTACAATTTCGTTGGATAGGACGCTTCTCTCCTTGAATGGAAGGAGGCAGCTAAAAAATAGTAGGGAAAATTTCAAGTAAGGCTCTAAAGTGAAGCTATTTTCTCAAAAAAGGGTCTAGAGTGAATATTGTGTTAAATAAGGGCGCGAAGTGATTAGTTTAGTCTCAAATAAGGGCTTGATCAAACACACGCATTTCACGTGCCACTTTATCGGGGGCATTCTCCTCTCGGAACAAGTTTTTTCTTTTTCTTTCTTAATTTTCGAGGTTCATCCCCTTCTTCCTCTTTAATTTTTCCGGCCAACTCTCTGGTTCACTTTCTTTTTGGCCGAACACGACCATTTCTCATCAATCTCACAAGCTGATCGACGGAGATGGCTTGGGCTTGCACGGTGGCTAGTGGCAAGCAGCTGGAAGACGTGACGACACCGACGACATTGTATCAGAGGCGGCGAAACAGAGCTTGAAGAGCAGGGGAATGCACATTGCGCCATGGAGGAAAGCAGAGTACATGGAGGCCAAGTGGTTCGCACCCTACAACGCGGATCACCTTCTCGAACAAAAGGACCGATCATCTCCAGGCGGATTCGGGTCTTACGAAGAGAGCCTCGGGCCGAGTCTCTCAACCGACGACTCCTCAGAGCTCGACTACACCTTGTCTGTGTTGACTGAGAGCTCCGAGGAGGACGAGGGGATGGCGAAAGGCAAGACGATAGCAACGGCGAAGCTGAGGAATTGGCAGGTGGGTGTAGAGATTGTGAGTGGGTTGGCTTCAGTAATCGAGGACTAGAGCTTTAGTAAGTGCGAGTTTTTGGGACTGTGGTGGGTAACTCTTGCCTTTTTTGGGAGTTTCCCCTCTTTACCTTTTTTTTGTTTTTGTTTTTCCGGTTGCCATGCCTATGAAGAGGATTGTCTATTTACAGATCCTGTGTGGCTTTCTAACCTCTTCCCATGGCCTTCTGGTGTTTTTTTTTTGGTTGCGTGCAAGGGTTCGACAGAGAGTGACAAACAGTTTGTAATAGCTTCTGCTCAATCGCTAAGCATGAATATGAAAGATTTGGTGTTTCTAGTTTGCTAGTACTACAGTTCATGTTGCCTTGGAATTCGCATCTGGATTTTTGTTCGGTCGATCCTTCTGAAATCTATGGGTTTCCAACAGCCATTTGGATATATCTATGGTTCTGTCCTTTGATTGGTCGGCACCATTATCAAGTGGTAGAGCGAGAGGAGCATCGAACAGCAGAACAACAACCTGGTGCAAAGGACGAACGTGTATCTGGGGCACTTGATCCCCATGCTTGAGAGCTCGGAGACATGGTGGCCATTACCGCAAGTGAGAAGAGAGAGAACGGCCACAACGTTGATCCAACGATGGATAGAGAAGCGATTGTCGATGATACCGGTATAAAGGATCAGCGGTGACTTCATGATGCCAAGTAAGATCAAGCACGGAAAGTGCTTCTGCGCAGGTGTGAAAGGAAGAACAAGGGCTTTTTTAAAAAATGGGTCTGAAAAAAAAAATTACAAAATTGGGTATAATTTTTTTTTATTTACCAGAAGGGGTCCCGTTTGGTAGTGAGGGCACTGAACTGAGAAGTTCGGCAGCCCTGTGGCCGAAAGGAACAAAGTTCGGCAGGGAGGTCGCCGAACTCCTCGTCACGAGTGCAGCCTGCACACTCCACGTGAAGCCTGCTTCACGTGCAATGTGATGCCTACAGGCGCTGGCCTTGGCGCCTGCAGTTCCTTTTTATTGCCTTCAGGCAATAAAAGGAGGAAAAGATTGAGCCGGGGAAAGAGAGAGAGTGGACAAGAGGAAGAGGAAAAGACTGTTGGGAGAGAAAGAGCACAAGGCTGAAACTCGTGCTCCGCCGTTGTCCGCCGCGAATAGTCCCGCGCCGTTTCACCGTGCGCTGCCATACTCGCCCTATTCGTCTAGCCCATTGTGGAGGTGCTGTCCAACGGAGTTTCTACCTCAAACCAGCCTGGATCTCGCTCTACGGATCAAGGTAACATCAATATCCTTTCTAGGGTCGATTCAAGCATGTTATGATATGTTTAATTTTTCATTTTTTGAGCTGTTTCGCTGTTTAGATTAGGTCCCCTAGTTAAATTTGGACCGTAGGATGTGGTAATTAGATCGGACGGTGTAGATTTGGTCTTCGATTAGATTTGAGCCGTTGATTTTAGGAGCCTAATCCAACAGACATGGGATAGCCACGTGGGCAAACTTGGATCGTAGGATCTGTCTGTAATAATAAAAATTTTCAGAAAATAGAAAAGTCAGAAAAATTTGAAAAATATATAAAAAAAAAAGTGGGAACGACGCAGTTTTTTGGGTCAACCCCGAGGGGGTTTGACCCGGGCTAGACGACATCATCATTAAATGTAATTAGGGTTGCTGATTGTTATGTATAATTACAATTTTGATTTGGTGGATTTTTTTAGCTCATGAAATCTTAGACACGTTCTCTTAATCTTAGACCCATTGTGTTTCCTTCATGTAGTAGAACGCGTAGGTATGCTTATTCGTTGTTGTCACGACCTAAAATTAGGCTAACGGATTATCAGGTTAATTATGTTAACTAACATAATTCGGATCCTCCCAAGTCCTACAGAATCGCAACTTAGGATTATGTTCAAATGATTTAAATTTTGGAGCCACCACTAATCTTTTTTGGTCGGTAGATTAGAAACCTAAATAAAGTATCGGGAGAATACTTTATTTTCTGCTAACCAGAGATTTAAGTTCGAGGACTTGATTGTGTTAATTTTTCAATTAACAACACCCTTTCGGTACCATTCTTGTGAAGATTTCTTGAACTGGCAAATTCAATGGATTCGATTTATAAAGCAAGGTGCAATTTATTTTTTGGGATTTTCTTGATTAAATGAATGCAATGCAAATGCATGATAATAAAATGCAAAACTCTAACTATATGATGTAATGCATTCTAAACTATATGACAAATACGATGACCATGCATAATGTCTAAAAAATCAAGTTTTAATGCACAAAAATATGGATTCTAATTATATGACATGCAATATGGGAACTAACCTATATGACATAGAAAATAATGCATGATGGCTTTTGAAAAAAATTGAATTTAATGCAAAGCAAATATAGATTTCGAATTACATGGTATGCAATATGGACTACATCAATGACATGAAAATGCATGGATGACACATGAGAATGCATGATGAATTAGACTAAATGAAATGCACATGAATTTTTGTTCTTAAGTAAATTTTCGGTTACATTCGAATTTAGGTCCGGGTATCTTATAAAATTCGGCTAGCCTTAGTCTCTAACACGGGCTGAATTACATTCGAATTTAGGTCCATGCATTTTATAAAATTCGGCCACACCATGCATGCCCTATCAACGAAGATTTTCGACAAATTTCGGTTCAGTCGCCTATCAAATCGAAGCTTAATCGCCTCACCTCCAGCCTGAATGCAAATGACTGACAGAAAATTTAAATATGCAATGTACGAGAATTTTTTTTTTTTTAGAGAACTAAGGTTAATTAATTCTCATTTTCGTGCAATATAAATGAAAAAATGGAAAATCAAAATTTATGTGTCAACAGCTGTAGATTCAACTTGTAGAGTGAGATATGATATCGTCAAGTGGCTCTGTTAGTCTGATCTGAAATGTGTTGACACCTAAATTTTGATTTTTTTTAAATCATTCATTGCATAAAAAATAGGGTTAATACCATGGAAAACCCCAAACTGGTACACCTGTGACAAATTTACCCCAAACTATTTTTTTGACCACGAAAAACCCCAAACTGGTACACTTATGACAAATTTACCCCAAACTGGTACACCTGTGACAAATTTACCCTCCGTTAGTTTTCATTAAATCTAACCGTAAAATTGCTGAGTTTGATGACACGTGACAGTTGACGGGTGTACTAGTTTGGCATTTTTACCCTCTGTTTGTCACAGGTGTATCAGTTTGGGATTTTTCGTGATATTAATCCAATTTAACGGAGGGTAAATTTGTCACAAGTGTATCAGTTCGGGATTTTTCATGGTAAAAAAAAATTAGTTTAGGGTAAATTTGTCACAAGTGTACCAGTTTAGGGTTTTTGGTGGTCAAAAAAATAGTTCAGGGTAAATTTGTCACAGGTGTACCAGTTCGGGGTTTTTCGTGGTCAAAAAAATAGTTTGGGGTAAATTTGTCACAGGTGTACCAGTTTGGGGTTTTTCGTGGTATTAACCCTAAAAAATAAGAGGCTAGCCTTAGTCTCTAACAAAAATATTTAATTCATATAGTTTGCATTTTTTATTTCTGCATGCATTATCATTCATTTGGACCGGCGGTGAAATTGAAAGACAAGAGAATCAAATCAAGCTTACCTTCATCTGGCCGAAAATCACATCTAAAAAAGGATAAAAAAATCTCAATCATATTCGGCATATCCCCAAGCACATTTCAAATGTTTTGTTTGCATATCATGCATATTCGCACCATGATTTTCGAATGTCACCTCTATTTTCGAATGTCACCTCTTGCATTCCATAGTTTCAAAATATCACATTTTCAAAATATCATGCATATCATTTATCTCATTGCATCATTTATATCGCCGAAAATATGAGAAAATAAACAAAAAATCTGCTCATTATGTTTTGTTCGTCATGCATAATTTTCGAGTATCATCTCGAGTCCTTCATCCAATTTTTCGAAAATCATGCATGTTATATCATAACATTCGCATGTCTCATAATTTGTATGTCCATGTTACATTAAATTTTCGAGTATCACAAGTTATGTCCTTCCATGTTTTAAAAAATAAAAATTGCATGATGAGTGTTCTTATGCCATGTCATTTTCGCATAACCTATGTCTTGCATGTCCATATTTTAGTATTTATGTAATAAATTTATTTAGTATGTAAATAATTGATAAAAAAATATTCATAAAATAAAATTGGTAAAATATTCTAGATTAAATGAACGTGTCTAACAATCCATGAACGTGTCTAACAATCCATGAGCTAAAAAAATCTTCGTGTAGCGTCGATCCATCTCGCTGACATCTAAGAGGTTGATCTTAGTTTGATCTGTAAAATGTTACATTAACCGTTAGTAGCAATTTCATTACGATACAACTGATACAAATGACAGATCAACTGCTAAATTTATAAATTACCTGAGCGTTCCATATGGCATGGGATCTGTGTCGGGCCTGCTCTGTAAGTAGTGAATCGTCCCAAGATTCCGGGTGAATGTAATTCCTTTATGCCATGTCTACAAATGGAACAGAGGAACTTCATAAATATCGCACAATTGTGATATTATAACATTACAAAAAATTCATATATCTAATTTACATAATTCACACAACTAAATTGAGTATGGAAATCAGATGTATTACATTCAATGTTCACACACAATCTAAATTTTATTCCTAGACCGATCTGTATGCACAAGTTTGGCTGTTGTGCCCTGATTTTCCACAGTTGGTGCAAGCGTTACACGAAGTGCTACTGCTCGGCGTGCTCCAGTCCATCTCATTATGTATCCGTGATGCACAGGGTCTTCCTTTCTTCCTAATACGGTTCGGGTCTGGCACTAATAGCAGCTCGTTAGGTTCAGGCCAGTAATCCGAATGCCCCAATGGATGAAACATGTACTGATAGCACTGAAGTGTTCTATCTAACGTATAGAATTCATCTATGAACGCATGGTAATCAATTGCATATTTTTGACATGCTGTAATTACGTGGGAACATGGGATTTTCATCTCTTGAAATTTCTCACATGTACACGTTCGCCGGTTTAGCTGGACTTTGTGTTTGTGGCCCCCTGTTCCTTCGGATCTATTATATCCAGTTTTAACTTAAAAAATCACTGTATCAGAGTTGAACCGTGTCACATCATGCCTATTTGCAGCTTGACTGTTTCTCTCGAGCATGTTACCCGCAAATTGAGTATATACCCATCCCTCTACCTTCTGCGCCCTATATGTCGTTCTTCTGGTGTCAAAATAATAGGCCAACTGATAAAATATCTTATTCACCATAGCTGTTATTGGCAGAGCACGAAAATCCTTCAGCATTCCATTAACCGATTCAACTAAATTCGTTGTCATCGATCCATATCTCCTTCCTTCATCATAAGCCTTCGTCCATTTCTCCCTTGGAATCTGCTCACACCATTTAGCTGTTTCTGGATGCAACTCACTCATTCGGCTCATGGTGTGTAAGAACTTTCGCTTTTGATTCTCGTAAGCTGTACATTACAATAATAATAAGTACTTATCACACAAATTTATGAACACGTTTTTGCCTCAAATAACGTAAATTTAAAAATTTACCTGCCGTCTGAACAGCTCTTTTCCCTTCGGCATTTTTGAATTGCTTATTGTAGTTGCTGACAACATGCCGAATGCAATATCTATGGTGGCCATGTGGAGGACGCCACCCTTCTGTCTCCATTGCTTTCAAAATCCCCTTATGCCTGTATGATATTACACAAATATTTTGTCGGCCATTAGTGACATATCTCCGCAACATATCCATAAACCAAGTCCAATTATCGTCATTCTCCCGATCAACCACAGCAAATGCCAACATAAATATATGATTGTTGCCATCAAATGAGGCCACACAAAGGAGCGTTCCTCGGTATTTCCCGTACAAAAAGGTTTCATCAACAAATATCACAGGACAACAACTTTGGAAGCCTTCAATCATCTGCTTGAAAGTCCAGAACATCCGGTTGAAAACCTTGCAACTATCATCTTGGCTCATGCAATCATCGATTACAAAATGAGAACCTGGATTCATTGACTTCATCATATTCATATACTGTCTTAACTGACCATACGACTCATCCCATCCTCCAAAAGTTTTGACAATCGCCGTTTCTTTAGCTGCCCAAGTTTTACGATAAGTAGGTTCGAAGCCCAGCTTGTCTTTAATCTTGGCCATTAGTGGCTTGATTTTGATATCTGGTTGAGCGGCAACCATTGCTTCTATCTGGCTGTAGAGGTACTTCCGATCAAGTTGCCGATGATCCCTTGATATTTGCAGATTACAACATGTATGTGGCTCACTGTACTTAGTTATTTTCTAAAATAGGTCACCCGATTTATGAAATGCACGGAGCCGCCAATCACACGGTTCATTTGGATTCCCGCACTGTATAGTATATTTTCTCTTCTTTGTCTCACCACTGCGAAAGTGATGATTTCTTCTCAGAGAATACTCTTTCGCAGCCAACTGCACTGCATCTCGTGATGTAAATAACATCCCAACATGAAATTCTGTTGATGGATCAAACAACATATGGCCCGGCTTGGTTCTTATATCTACTTGCATCATATCATAGTTAATCTCTGAATGGGGCGGTGGATGTACCAACAGCAAAATGGGATTACTGCAATGTGTGTTGTAGTAAGCCTCCATATCGCCACCTCCGTCATCTTCTTCGTCACCTCCGTCATCTTCTTCGTCACCTCCATCATCTTCTTCCAACCATAAATCATCTTCTTCATCACTATTAGCATCATCATTATTATTGTTATCATCGTACTTTACGTACTGATTATCCACACTAACGTCATCTTCACCAACATTGAAACCTTCCCCAGTTGAATCATTTATCGGTTGGTGTTCATCTACAGTTGCATAAAACTATACAAACCCCATAGAATCACACTGACGTGCAAACTGCTTAATTATCTTAACTACAGCATCATTATGCACCTCCACAATTTCATACATACTATGACCGGTTGCTTAAATCGATTGTCTATACATCAGCCTAGAAATATACTGGTTTTCTGTTATATTCAACTCTCGCTCAATCGTAGCACGTAACTCATCAAATCTGGATATGTTTCCAAACTCAAACATAGCATATTGTCCACCTTTGTAAGCATATCCAAATTCATTTCGTACTATTGTACATTCCCATTTCACAGTCCCAAAAGATGTAGAAGACATTCTGCTAAATGAAGAAATTATAAATTACTTTCCATCCATAATTTAATAAATATTTTTCCCTACACAGTAACAAATTAACCTTATAACTATCAATCTAACAAATGAAATAAATAGGGTCATAAAAATATTTAAGAATTTAGGTATTCTTTAAAAATATTTACGGATTTACGGCATGAGCGGCTGTTTCACAGCCAATTTTAAATTTCGCAGACTCAAAAAATTGAAATCGACAGAATTAGGTTGGACCAGTTGAATGTGGTTATTCCCCCATTTTCTGTGATTTTTAGAAATTTTTTGAAATGATTCTGAGGCGATTTACCCATAAGGGGTAGAATCGTCATTTAGAAAGGAATGAAGAACCAAAATCATCAAGAATAAGATCTAGTCAATTAATTGATCAAGTCCTAATTTTTGAGATTATTATTATTATTTTTTTGATTTTATTTGTTTTCTAATTTTCTTTTTCCTTTTTTTATTACTTTTTTTCTATTCATTTTCCGGACTGAGTCGGTTCGACCCAACTCACAAACCCGAAGAGCCGGCCCAAACCCACTAGGGTTTGAACCGGGACTAAAACGAAACAGTTTTGGGCATTATTATTATTATTTCAAATTTTTTTGATTTTTCTATATTCTGGGAAATTTTTATTATTACGAATAGATTCTACGGTTCAGGTTTGCCCACGTGGCTAGCCCACGTTCGTTGGATTAGGCGACTAAAACCAACGGCTCAGATTTAACCGAAGACCAAATCTACACAGTCCGATCTAATTACCACATCCTACGGTCCAGATCTAACCATGGTTTTGCATAAAATTTTTCGTGTGACGTGTACATTCAGTTATTCTTTTAGTATTCTGAAAATCCAAAATTTCAAAAATCATTATGAAAATAGGAATTTTTAGTGAGATATGTAGCCACATGCAAAATAGAGAGAGAGAGAGAGAGAGAGAGAGAGATATATATATATATATATATATATAGCGCAAGAACAAGATATTTTTCAGACCAAACAGCACAAAACAACAACAGTGACTACACAGCACTAAAACAGCATGTTTTTCACACCAAAACGTACTCAAATTAACACTAACATGGATATAGGCATTACCTTGAGCCAAAAAGCGTGCGTGCGTCGAGAAGGGAATCCGGATACTGGGTCTCCTCTAACTTCTCTGCTCTTCTGCTCTAATTTTTCTACCGTGTATAAAAAAATAACATGACAAAAACGAAACGAAAAACGCGAAGGGCAGAAGAAAATAGATTATAAAGTGAATCGTTATTTGGTTCGAAGGTGAGGAAACGTCGCCGGAATCAATGACCGCGAATACGGAGACGCCGAAAATCGACAAACGGCCTCCAAATCTCTCCTTTCTCTCTCGGTTGTCTCTCGTTTTTCTGTTTTTTCTCTCCGTGTTCACCTTCAGGCCTCTGTTATTTGTATCAGAAGCCTGAAGGCTTCACGGAGCGCTTGCAAGGAATTCAAAGGCATCTGAATGCCTTCACGTGAAGGGCCAGGTGCCTACAGGCATTCAGAGGCTTCTGAATGCACCTGTCCCTTCACGTGAAGAGGCAGGCGTCCCTGCAGCATAGGGGCGTCGGGCGCTGCAGCAGAGGAGGGCCTCGCCCAGTGGAGAGAGGTGAGTCTAAGTTCGGTAGTATAACTACCGAACTGGGTGCTGCAGAAGAGCGTCTAGCGCTGCAGCAGAGGGGGGCCTCGCCGCAGCAAAGGCCCCTCTAGCCTAAGTTCGGTAGTATAACTACCGAACTGGGGCAAGTTTGGTAGCCTAACTACCGAACTTTCATCAGTTCGATAGTTATACTACCGGACTGAGTTGTGTTCGACCCCCCAATGGTCGAACCGGCAGTTCGGCGGTAAGACCACCGAACGGGACCCTAACCGGTAATTTTTGGCAAACGAGACCCATATCTGTAAATTTTTTTTTGAACCCTTTTTTGAAAAAAGCCTGAAGAACAATGAATGAAGAAGAAGATGCAAGAGAAAAAACGAAGAAAAAAGCACAAAAGAAAGAAAATTGAAAAATTCGAAAATGCCCCCTTCATGCCTTTAGAAACTGGCACGTGAGATGCACATGCTCGCTCAGGCCCTTATTTGAGACTATAAGTGATCACTTGAGGCCCCCTTATTTAAGACAATGTCCACTTTGGACCATTTTTTAAGAAAATGACTTCATTTCGGGCCCTTATTTGAAATTTTCCCAAAATAATAAGAAAAATGACAAAAACTATTCACGAACTTTGGCTCAACTTGCATTGTGGTTTTTTAAACTTTTAATCTGTTTAATGTGATCACCGAATATTAGTTCAATGTGCAATGTCGTTCTCGAATTTTTAATTTGTGGACTTTTGATACATATTTAATTTAAATTTTGGACTATATATAAATGTTCAATGTTGTTTGTGAACTTGAATTAATAGAAGGACAAAATTGAAATATTTTCATATAGTCCGAGGACTATATTGAACATGACCAAAAGTCCAGGGACTGCATAGTACAAAGTAAAAACTCAAGGACTACATTATAGATTGAGTTAAAATTCAGGGGCTATATTGAACAAATTAAAAATTTAGGGACAACATTACATATTAGGTCAAAGTTCATTCCATTTGTGTTATAATCCCAAATATATACATCAACATAAAAAGCTTTGTGTAATTCCAACTAGGGGTTAGACAAAAGAAGGTTTGAATCTATGGGTTCAACAGGGCTTTCCTGAAAAGGTTGCCGAAAGCGAGCCGAACCGCAATAACGTGAAGTAGGCTTAGATGTTCGTTTTGTATCGTGGGCGCGGAGTTTGGTTTTTCATGATATTAAAATTAATAATCTATCTAAGCTGCTTTTGAGTTGATCTAAAAACAACAGAAAAATCGATACAAAATCGAATGGTAAAAAATGGTTGGTTCCGTACGACTTCAAACTACGATTGCTCATCGTCGTTCGAACATGAAATTTGGTTTGGTTTGGTTTTTTTTTTTTTTTTTTGGTCGAAATAAATTTGGTTTGGTTTGACGATGGAAATCGGGTCAAACCGCAAAACCTGCTCACTTTTGGTTTAGGGCGATGGTAAATAATTTAAAGTTGATCGACCCCACAAAAAAAAAAATTAATAATTTAACTCCCGCTTAATTACTTTTTTTTTTTTTTCTCAGAAGCGCGTAATGTAAACGTGCATGACGTGTCAAAGTGTGGATGGACGTTCCGAGTTTCTAAATGCTGGCGCGATTTTCCATTTGCTCGGGGGGCCATCTCATCTCTCAAGAAAAAATATCCGTAGCTGTTTCGGTGTCCGGAATCTCGTACAAAATCAGCTGCGACCGCCAGTCTTGCCAACTCTCCAAATCCAACTGCGAGCGCCCGAGCGAAATCAGCTTTCTTCTTCTTCCTCCTCCTCCTCCTCGGAAAGATCGCAACTTTCTCTGCTAAACCCCTCCATCTCCAGGTCTTCTTCACACAAGATCTCAACTGAGCCAGAAACCATTACTTGCCATGCTTTGCCGATGTCGCCCTCTCACAGAACTCTAGCTTCCCGTCACTCCATCGACTCCTGCGCCGTCCAGCTCCACTCGTGGAGGCCCTTCCACCCCAAAACCCTCGACTCCGATCACCCCCAGATACCCAACTCCTCGTCCAATGGCGGCGGCGGCGGGTTCCACTCCAAGCGGCCCTGCCTCTCCGATCGGTTGACTTCGTTCTCGATCGACGCCGCCCTCGACATGTCGAGGCTCAGTCTATTCGACGACGACAGGCCGATCGTCGATGTGGGGAATTCGAAGCGGAGAGAGAGCCTCCAGCTGATCGCGAGGAAGCGGAGGCGGAGGGGGTCCAGGTCGGTGTCCGGGCGGAGCAGCGATCGGAGCGGGACGCGGCGGTGCTGCTCCGTCGGGGCGTCTGCCGCGGCGTCGGATTTCCCCATGGCGGTGGGGACGGACTCTAGCGGGGAGCTGTTTGGGAATGGTGATTGGGCGTCAGACGTGAGCGAGGCGCGGAATAATAGCGGCCCAAGGAGGGACAAAGATGGTGGTGGAGGAGGGAGTGGGGAGAGGGAGAATGTGGGCGTAGGGTTTGGGCAAACTGGGAATTTTGGGGATGTGGTGCCGGGGAACGAGTCGGGGTACGGAAGTGAGCCGGGCTATCGCGGGGACGCGGAGTTCGGTTATGGGGACGAGGTGGATGAGGAGGAGGAGGATGCTAGGGCATTGTTTTGGGGCCACCAATTTGGAGGTATATAAGATTCGGCTTCAATTCAATAGCTCGATCTTTGATGATTTTGTTAAGTTTTGTCATGTTTACTTGAATCCTAATGTTTTGTCTGCTTTAGAATTGGAATTTGGAAGAGGAGAGAGTTTTTTTTAACCCAATTTTGAGGCACATGACATTTAACGATAGGGCAGAATTTTGTTGATCAGCGAGTGTTATTTGGTAAATTTGAAATTGACTAGTCGTGAGAATTCAATAGGGTTCTTTAGCATGATACTCTTAGCTGCATGGTAACAATTGGCCTTTTCTTTTGTTGGTTTGAGAGCGGGTTCGGAATGGTCTTGAATGCTGGAAGGACTATTATCATGTATGATGCTGTTCTTCGTGTTCTCTGCGCGCTCCATTATGATCTAGAGTTGAATAAATGGAATGAGGCTCACGGTGTCCTTTCTTCCAGGAGTCACATGTTAGAGCCAATTCAAGTCTCTCTTGATGGTTTCCAATTTGTAGGTGCTGTCAATTTCCTAGCTGCATTCATTGGTTATGGTGTCGCTCATGGTAGCGCGTTCCTCTTTCTGTTATCCCCAACACACGACATTAGTTCATGTGAAGAACGAAACTTCAACCCTTCTTTTCCCTGAAATTCATGCTGATGATACTTACCTGTACTTAAAGGACAATTTTGGATTGAGTGGTTCTTAAGCAACATGCACAAGGCCTGGAGTTTTAAACTTAAAATGTTAAGTGAGTTGATAACGGAAGGCATCCATTCATTGAAGGTTCTTACATTTGGTTTGAGATTAAGAGCAAACCTGCTTTCGTTGTATCTCGCGTGAACTTCTTTTGCTTATATATCCTGTTTATCTATTTTTGGGATGCTAATATCTTGCCGCCACAATGGGTACATGACTATGTGCAAAACCTTCTATGCTTTAACACAAACAAAGTACTTGCTTTACTATGCAGGGCCAATGTTGTTTTTGCCCTCATCTGTTGCTTTCTAAGTGAAACATTATTTTAGACGTTTGTGTCTCTTCAGCATTTTTGTGTGTCGACAGAATCTGCATATTTTGCATTTTAGACTTATCCATTCTCCCCCAGCTAGTCATCAATTATGAGTGGCTTTGGAATGGAAACCTATACCTCAAGTCTCTTCCCCAGAGAGTCATGGTCAGTTCAGCTGATGGAGAGAGATTGAGAAATCATCTTAGATGATCTTGAGTTATTAGGTCTTGTCAGTCTAATGATCCTCCTTTTGTATGTCTGCCTTTCTTTCATTCTAGTGGGCTTGTCTCATCTTATTTTGCTTTGGCATGTTTGTGTCATATACAGATTCCAAAATGGAGATGGTTGGTGAGAACACGTTCACGGATCAGAAGGCTCATCACAGATGCCGGAGGAAGAAGCACGACTTTAGAATGGTCGAACCTTCCAGATATAGCTGATCTCTCTTTTGAGTGGATCTCCTTATCCGTCACCCTTTTAGTTTTTGTAAGTTCACTGGCTCTTGGATGGAGCAGGGTTTTGGTTTGGAAAATTGCCTCATCGGAGATATTGCTCCATGCATGAGAAAATAGTCAATGTAAGAACAATTTCTCATTTTCCTGGCTGAAAGCCTAAATGGGTTTCTTAAACAATGATTTGAGAGTGACTTAATCCTAGTATTTCCATCTGTAAGGAGAACTGGTATTGTAAATGACATCCGTCAGGGAAAAGCTAATTTTGTACATTAAGCAAGTGAAGTGGAGTGTTGCTTATCAAATGAGCAGGCCTACAAAATTTCACTTTGATTGCACAGTATGCCAATGCATACTTGTTAGTGTCGTGGAATCTCTTTATGTGCGATTGTAGTATCTCCCAAAACATAGGGAGTTCTTCCAATCGAGAAAGCACAACCCTCTTTCTTGGCAAGCAGGAAAATGCAAATGGTTAGTGAAAGTCGTACGATGAGAACAAGCAACTAAGAAACACACAAAACTGTGAGATACGTCACGGCGTTAATGAAAGAATCTCTTCTATAGCTTTTAGATGAATATCATAAAATTCGAGACTCAGTAAAGCAGGATCAGTGCCTATAAGCCCAGGGGAATTCACAGGTTCTTCTAATTGTAAGACATGATAAATACACGTCTGAGCCTCGGACTCCATCCAGCAGAGATGTGATAACCTTGAGAGATTGGGTGTACAAGATGGAACTTTTCTGACATTGGTGGACACTAATCTTCCTCATCATCTTCTTGATCTTCTTCGTCTCCGTCTTCTTCAACATCCTCTGGATCTTCTTCACCGGCTTCTTGCTTGCCTTGCTTTTTAATGTCAGCAGCATTACCTGAAGGATAAAGAAGGTATTTATAGGTGCACAACATGTGATAATTCTGGCGAACAATATATATATTAAATCAAAATGTTTCCAAAAGGAAATATCTACCATGAGTGAAAGACCAGCAAAAACAACTGAGGTAATAATGAGTTTAGTTTAGGAAGCAATTAATTAATCCTAGCAGCTACTTTGTCAAAGCATCCATCATATGCTTACAGCATAGCTATTAAAAGAGTGCTCATGAAGGCAAGTTTCCAAGTAACAAAAAGAAAACAAAGTTGCGATTCACGGTTCACAACATCAAAAGGCCATGTCCCTTGATGCATCTACAGTTCTTTTTGTGCTTATGCAGGAATAAATTGGCAATGTTTAGTTAGCGTACCATATTCATTGAAGATGACTCCACCTGAGCACAAGCCTTCCTCAATTTTGACAAGTTGAAGGGTCATCCTAGGTCCAATCTCCTGGAGCTTAACTGCACTTTTTGACGAAGCTTGATTTACTCTACCAAGATCACTAGCCAAGGTTACTGTCGCAGCTTCATCATCTGCTTCACTTTCTGATCCGTATCCAGCCCTTCAAACACACATGGAAGTACACATATTATTAACGAGGCAATTGATTAAACAATGTGCAATGAGTGAAGCTGCTACAGATTCGGTTTTTGAGGGGGGAGGGGGGTTAATTTTCTCTTTCCATAAACTTTATCACCTTCCAATACTTTTTCATCTAATTAACTCCACTTTCACAACGAAACAACAACCGAATAAACCTGCATTTTAAGAATGGGAAGTTTTACTTTTCCATTTCTAAAGTAACAGGAACACTCCGAAAAATCTTTACAGTGCAAATATGATCAATGTGGATAGCCACTTGTGCCCTATACTTACCAAAAAGGAATGAACGGGTCGGCCCCTATCCTCTAATTTTCAGGGTCTGTTACAGATCAAAAGACAAGAATACTTACTTTGTCACAAAGTCACTCACATCTTGTAGATTCCTAAGATCAGGGACTTGATGATTCTGCACAAACTTTCTAATTCTACGAGATACTCCAACAGGCTGTAACCTAATTGAATAATGACGAAAATCTACAAGTTTCGTCTCTTTATTGTAATTAAGCAAGACAATTCTCTGACAGGAAGAAAGTTTTACCTGAAAATTACAACAAATATCAAACATTAACAAAGCAGAAAAAGGCAGTCTGTAATGGAACACAATAAGAAAATATTAACCACTCACAGTGTTAATGACAATGGCTGGAAAAATATTCTGAAACATGATAGTAGTGAGCTTCAAATGTTGTTCACCAGTCCCAAATCCAGAAAGTACAATCTGCATGTTCAATAAAGACTTCGGTGCATGAGACATGATACCAATCCAAATGGAGAGATTACAGGATCTCCTAGCCCATCTTTTGGTCATAACTCTAGAAAGACAGATCTTAGCAGAAATACTCTCCTATTTCAAACCAATAAAATATACCAAAGAGCAGGAGATGAGATGCACAAAGATAATTAATTTGAGTCAAAGTATCAGATCATCATCCTTTCACTTTGAAGGTTTAGAGGTATAAACGCGTCAATAAAACGCAGTGACACATATTCAGGGCTGAAAATGAGGCCTAACCGTTCTCGAGTGAGTAGAGTCCAAATCAAGCAATAAGCTCTCAGAGTTATTCATGTCCCACGTAGTATTTACAAGACTTCCTAACACCCTCGTAATCGACCAACTGATCTAAAAATAACATGACACATTTTAAACAAAGAGATGGTCAACTTGTATGAACTATACATATCTAAATCCTCCTCATTAACTCAAGCTACAACTTGTTTACTCGGTTGGAAAAACTTCTAGACAATAGATGGATACATGCCATTTATTTGCACCATCGAGGCTCATTCTTCTGGGCAAACAATTTTCTAGACAAACCAAAGATACATCATCACCTCTTATTGCATTCATAATATCTCAGAATTGTAACTGAGCAACATTAATACAACCTCAGCTGAAACAAGAAACATCCTAATAGCTGGAAGGCTCATGTATTGTGCATATGAGATGGTCATCAACCACACACATACTCATCTATGTTGCAAAGAGGCTCTTTCCATGAACAGAACACATAACTACCGGATCCTGATGCAACAACCTTAGTTGAACACAAGCCTAATGGATGAATTTTGAAGTAAGCAACCAAGGGATAATAAGGGGAAACACAAAAATAGGCGCAGTTCTTCAATTATGAGATTACCAAAGGAGGGTTTTTGAAGAGATCCTTTGGACTTCTGGGACGCAATTGAGATTGTGCAACATCAGCTGCCAGAGAGTATTCCTTAATCTTAAAAGTAAGTGTGGGACCTTGTGGTGTCCTTGCAACCCTCAAGTAAGGTGCAGTTTCAGTTTTTGACAGCATGAGGAAATGAGTAACACCCATAGGTCCAGCCACATTCAAAAAGTCTTTGAGGTTATTCCTTTTCTTCTCCTGCATGAACAAATTAGTAAATGCAAAATGAATGCAAAGCTTAGATCCTATCGAAAGGGTGCACAGAACAAAGAAAAGAAACATATAGATGTCCTACTACGGATAAAGTTATAAGCGATCTGCAATTCAAATTAGGAATTAGCAACAGAAGACTACAACTCCAGAATAAGAGCTATAATTACTACAGAAAATCCACATACTATGCTAATTTCTAAAAGCTACCTGGACTATTCAATGGCAATGTACTGACAAATTAACCTCGACTTTATTCTTCTAACGAACACACTCAGTTCAACTGATGCAATTGTTCAACCTTTGATAGATTAATTTCTCGACATTTCTTCAGTAATGAAAGACAAAAACACATCAAAGCAACACCCACCATATTATAGCGGTCACCTTAAGCATAAGCTACATATAGCTTGGAGAAAGACTATCATCAAGTTTAACAAAATATTACAATGAAGAAACTTATACCTTGAGTTTGAGGGCAGTATATGGGAGCATTAACTTCCTCAAGTCCATTTCAAGTTGCCTCAGGGGCCCTGGCAGCTTCCCCCTCGAGAAGACAAAGCTCTTAGGGATCTTATCACCTGTTATGTGATCAACATTCCCGGGCTTGGGCTTTTTCATAACTGGCTTCACAAAGGCTTTCTTCTTATTCTAATTGAATTCACAACAAAATAGAAAGTTAAGTGCAGAAAAAGATAAAATTACAACTACCACGCTCAATTCATTTTCTCCTGAATAAGATATAAGGACAAAAAATATAACTTCATCACATCTCTTTCACTTTTCTCAACCAAGAACATTGGTGCCAAAACGGAACCATACATTTCGAAAACGGGCCATCGCGTCGTTTCACGATCTCAACAAGAAACCCCAATGTCCGCTATGCCTTCCAGCTTAAGCAGATGCACCTGCACAATGCACGTTAATATATCATCGGACAGCCCCTATAAGAGAGAAAAGCTAAGTAAGCACGACGGATACTCAGAACACAAAGCAAAGTTCCCAGCTGAACAAGTACGACCGGATTCCCATTAAATAAACGCAGAAGTCCTCAGCCTCGACTTTTCTACAATCTAGCAGAGTATTGGTCAACATAAATCTAGACCTAGCCCTCGGATATCATTCAGCAAGAACCTGGAATCGCAATCTATATGTACTCCACCATAATTCGAGTTCTCAACTCCACGCACAAGTAAGCAGTACAAAACACAGCGTCGAAGATGTATAGAAGGCCAGCTAATACACTAGACTAATCGATCCCTTCAAACGATTATGTAGCGAACATCACAACTCCCATTCAGAACCCGAGCTCAAAAGCGCAAACACAAAGCCATGTCTCGGAGAGAGAGGTTACCTTTGCGCTTGATGTGAGAGAGAGAGAGAGAGAGATCCGATGATGGTAGCAGGAGGGTAAACTGGTTCTCCAGTCCAAAGACGAAAGGTTTCGAGAAGCGGATTTGCAGGCGAGTTTGAGAGAAGGGCTTTCGCCAGGTTACGGTTTTAGGGCTTTTTGCAGGGTTTTAGGGCTTAATTGGAGTCCTCTTTAACAAAAATCAAGTAAATAAAGAGGTAAAAAAGAACAAAGAACAAAAAACAAAAAGTGAAATATATATATATTGGACAGGGCGATCAGCTAAGGGCGTGTTTGGGGCGCGCATGGTGACACTTCTGCTTCAGAAATCAACTTTTGGCCAAAAGTTAATTTTCTACTTCTACTTAAAAGTAGAAGTTAATTTTTTTACTTTTGCTCCAGAAGTTGATTTCTGATCAGAGAAATTCGTTTGGTGACGGTTGAAAATTTGTACTTCTGAAACATTATTAACACAAAATATTCTATGAAAAATTATTGTCGGTGGCCGAAAAATTTCCACTTCATTTTTAAATATTTTAAATTTCTTTAAAAAAATTATTATTAAAATTATTATTTATTTTTTACTCTGGCGACCCAGCAGCTGCGGTGGTTGGCGGGTGGCCAGCGGTAGCGTTGGTCACGGCCGGCGGTGGGCGACGAATAACAGTGGTCGCGGGCGGCGATGGGTGGCGGTCGTGGGCGGCCGTGGGCGTTGGTCGACGGAGGTCTGCGGTAGGCAGCGGCGGGCGATGGTCGGCTGTTGGTGGTGGTCGCGGGTGGCGATGGGCGGCAGTCGAAGGTTGGCAGTGGGTGGCGGCAGAGGCGGGCGTGATCGAAAAGAGGGTGATGGTGTAATGAAAAGAGGGTGAGGCAAGTAGTACTTCTTGTGTTGAGAAGCAATTTTTTTTAACTTCTCATATTGGAGGAAAACAACTTCAGAAGTGAAAATTCACTTCAGAAATGAAAAATTCTTTCAAAAGTAAATTTTTTTTACCAAACGGATTTCTGCTCCAGAAACACTTCTAGAGCAGAAATCCACTTTCAGAAGTGTTACCATGCGCACCCTTGACGGCTTGGTTATCCTATTTAACGTTTGACAACGCACTTTGGATAAATCAAGATAGGTTATATGCTCATTTTAGTGTCAAAATTTTTCGTCGGATCACTTAAATACTAAATTAAAAAAAAATCACTTAAGTATCTTCGACGATAAATTTTGACAATAAATTCTACGTAATTTACCCCAAACAGTGTTGAGTAATGTGTATTCTAACATTAGGTTTTTCACTTAAAAAATAAGTCCAACATGGACTCTCTTCCTGTGAACGCCGCACAATTCTTCCTCTCAAATGTTTGATCTTATTCCTCTTTCTTCGTTCCGACGACTTGGACAATCTCACTCTGAAATTTTCGATCTTCGCTCGTTCGCTCGCACGTTGTCTCCCTCTCTCTCATTCAGTCAACATTGTCATCATCTCTCGCTCACATGCTCAGTTGGTGCGGGAAAGAAATTAGACTTGGTGATTGGAGGGAAAATTCGGGCTTGATTCTAGAGGAAACAAATTGGGGCTCGATGCTAAAGGGAGAAATCTCACCAAGGAAACTCTGAGAATTTTATTACGGTTTGCATTTTGAGCCTTCTTTAAACTTGGCTCATCCATTAAATTTTCTCCCGAATTTGGACTGCCCACAATAACAATAGTATTCACCTTCATCTTTGGTTCGTTGAAACGATTTGAGTCGATTGTCCTCGTTCCGCTCTCCATTGCAAGATCTGGGGGCTTAATTTTGGGGAAAATTGAATCCAATTATGATTTGAGAAATGTTATGCTCGAATTTCGGTTTGAGATGCCTCTGGTACAAATTAGAGTTTTTATTCGGGCAAAGCATCTAGACAAAGTGTTTGGCTTATTAATGTTGATTAGGCAAGTCGGCAAGCGACATTGGTCAGGGAAATTGATTAACTATTACCACGTCAGATTTTCGGTGTCCTAAATCAGAGTTGGCACTTAAGTGATCTAATGAAAAGTTTTGACACCAAAATGAGCGCCGTACACAAATAATGACACTTCAAGTATCCTTTTCTCGAGTATTTCTTTTTGCCTTGAGTTATTTGCATAATTTTTAATAATTTATTTAATCCTAGTGTAGGTTATATCCCGCCACCTACTAAACAAAAGATAGAATATGGCAATTTTTTTTTTCCGCATTTTCCATCTTATCCAATTCTAGTTCTACCTCAATCCATATCTTAACGATTGAGCGCGGCACGATATATATAGCAAGAGATTCTTATGGAAAACACTAGGCAAGATGTAGAGGTGAGCAAAAGAACCGAATTGGTCCAGTCTGATTCTTAGTTTCAATAAATTAGATTTGGTGAATATCGATCTGATTCCAGGTGTGGACCCACCCACTCAAACAATATATTTTAAATTCTTATGTTTCAAAACCTTAATTGCCATTTGCCCCTTTTCTAGTTTCTTCATCGCCTAAGCAAAGAATCCAACAATTCCAACTCGTTCAAGTGAGTCCTCACCTTCTCCACCGAGCTTCCAAGTTGGCCAGAGCCTTCCAACCTTCGTCTGGTAGTTCTAATGACGGTCTCGCAATCCCCAATGCCTCCACACCAGCACTACCGTGCCACCTCAGCACTCGAGCTCTTTTTTGTAGGTTTTTCGACGACTTCCAGTAAGCACCAGCGCCCAGACTTCTTTGCCCAACTTCAGCACCGTCCAAGCGTCATCGCCGTAAAATCTAGTCCTTAGCAGCAATCCTGGCGAGATCCAGACGAGTTCCTTGCATGTTACAACGCGCCACCGTGCTTTAATTGATCTCTGTGGTGGTCTTGATTTTTGCCTTCACACACAGTTACCCTTTTGCTTAGGATAGACTTTATCTTCGAGACTGTTCAACTCACTCGCCATCACCTTTCACTGGAGTTACGAATCACTATTTTCGCCTATTTGCCAATCCGCAATGCAGAACGGGAGTACTTCCAGCCCTAAGAACCGGTGGGCCGGTTCGCTGGTGAGTCCAGGAACCAGTGAACGGTTCCATGTTCTCAATTCGTGGAACTGGTCATTTGTGGGCAATTTCCGGTCTTTGGAACCAATCACCCCTAGGCATAAGTATATGAGCAGGTTTGCACTTAAGAAGGAAAATTACTTGTACGAGCTCATCCAATTTATGCATTGGTCTTATTGGCTCGAGCGGACCCAGCAAACAAATTAAGCCTGTGATGCTGTATACTTTAGGACTAAACCATGTAATATTTTGCCTTTTGGAGGACTAAACCATATAGTTTTTCTTTCGTCTTTCAAATTTAAATAAGATTTTTTTAATTTTAGCGGAAAATTGAAAAAAGTTGCCTTTTGCTTTTTAATTTTTCAGGCCAAAACCCAAAACTAGATCTATTTATGTAGAACGAGGTTTTGGCTTTTTAACCAGGATCTTGTCATTCCTACAAGCTTTGTAGCTCTCCTCTGCTATAACGAATAGAACTCGCCCCTCGTGGAAATTCCATGCGTTTCGATAGTTTCACCCGATGCGACCTTCCACAAGCACAAAAAAACTCATTTCCTTCACGCACCCGACTCTTAACTTTGCTCACCGCACCTTCGAATCCTTTGTCTGGAACAATATCATTCGATCCCATGTCCAATCCGCCGTCTTTCTTCAACCTCCATTGTCCTTCTTCGTTCGCATGCGCTCCCATGGCGTCGAGCCCGACTTCCATACCTTCCCTTTCCTCCTCCAGTCCTTCAATTCCGTTCCCCATCTCCAATCTGGTCGACAGATCCACGCTCAAGTTTTCGTCTTTGGGCTTGATCGTGAGACCTTCGTCCAGACTTGTCTCATCAACATGTACTCTTCTTGCGGCGACTCAGTGCTAGCTCATCGAGTGTTCGACGAGATTGCTGAACCGGATTTGCCGTCTTGGAATTCGATCATCAACGCGTGCTTGAAAGTGGGTCGGAGTGATACTGCCCGTGCGCTGTTCGACGTAATGCCTGAGAGGAACGTGATCTCTTGGAGCTGTATGATTAATGGGTACGTTAGGTGTGGGGACTTTAAGGAAGCGCTTGCTTTGTTCAGGGAGATGCAACTCGTGGAAGGTGCTTTGGTTAGGCCTAATGAGTTTACCATGTCCGGAGTGCTTTCGGCGTGTGGGCGGTTGGGTGCGCTGGAACATGGGGAGTGGGTTCATGCTTATATTGACAAACGTGGGATAGAAGTTGATGTTGTGTTGGGGACTTGTCTTATAGACATGTACGCTAAATGCGGGAGTATTGAGAGGGCGAGGTTGGTTTTCGGCAATTTGGGTCCTAATAAGGATGTGATGGCTTGGAGTGCTATGATATCGGGCTTGGCAATGCATGGTCATGCTGGGGAATGTCTCGACTTGTTCTCGGACATGAGACAGCAAGGTGTGAAACCTAATAGTGTAACATTCTTGGGTATTCTTTGTGCTTGTGTTCATGGAGGTTTGGTGAGTCAAGGGAAAGAATTTTTCAGGAAAATGAGCGAGGAGCATGGAATAACTCCGATAATTCAACACTATGGTTGTCTAGTGGATCTTTTTGGGAGAGCAGGTCTACTAAAGGAGGCATGGACCGTGGTGAAATCGATGCCTATGGAGCCTGATGTGCTTATATGGGGTGCTCTACTGAGTGGATCCAGGACACATGGTGACATTGAAACATGTGAGATTGCGCTCAGAAAGCTAATCCAGCTGGATCCTGGCAATAGTGGTGCCTATGTGCTTCTATCAAATGTTTATGCAAAATTGGGTAGATGGAATGAAGTGAGGCAAGTCAGAAATCTAATGGAAGCAAAGGGCATTTATAAAGTCCCTGGGTGTAGCTTAGTAGAGCTTGACGGGGTACTTCACGAGTTTTTTGTGGGAGATGATTCCCATCCGGAAACTAAAGAGATTTATATGATGCTTGATGAGATCATGACGAAATTGAAGAAGGCAGGCTATGTGGGAAACACAAAAGAAGTATTGCTTGATTTGGATGAGGAAGCAAAAGAGCTTGCTCTATCCCTTCATAGTGAAAAACTGGCTATAGCATTTTGCTTTTTAAAAACAAGTGCCGGTACTCCCATACGAATTGTTAAGAACCTCAGAATATGTGGTGATTGTCACGTTGCCATAAAGATGATATCCAAAGTCTACAGACGCAAGATCGTAATCAGGGACTGCAACCGGTTTCACCACTTCAATGACGGAGTTTGCTCTTGCAAAGATTTCTGGTAGATGAAAAGGTTTCTGGGTCAATTTCATGAAATTCTGAGGGTCCTGTCAATTTTCATAGGCGCGTGTGGCCACAGAAATTTGGACATGACATTGACTGAAACAATAAATCATTCACACCAATTCTGGCATTCAAATACCCTGAAAAGGCAGATGTCGGGTTGTCAAGATTCAGTTTGAACTTTGCATTATATTGAGTGGTCTGAACCAGAAGAGCCCTGGTAGTATAGTCATCTACCAAGAGGACATCGACTTGAAAATCCTGCAAGGCCTGTGTGAAATTGTGAGTTCATAGTATTCTGCCGAATATTGTTATAATGAAAGAGTTTTTTCGCTTCGCACTGAATGACCGCACAAAGAATTGACATGATGACGATCTATATGGTTCCAAGTTCTTCTGACACTCTTAATTACTACAGAAATAATTAGACTTTGGATCTTTGTGCAGGTTATGGTTGAAGACCTTCCTTGAGGTGAGAAAGAGCATCGCCCTTGGCTGAACTGTGGCTGCTTGTAGTTGAAGGCCTCTGGCTCTTTATAGTTGGTGACAGGTACCCGTTAAAGGCCTCTGTTTAGAGTTTGCATACTTTCCTGTTGTTGGCAGTAGCTATATTCCGACATATTCTAATCACGGTCAATGATATTAGTAGTCCTTGAATTTTTCCTCGTTATTTAATATCATCCTTGAGCTTTCTTAATATTTGTTCAATGTTGTCCCTTAAAAATTCGTCAAGATTTTGCTGATGTGGCCGTTAGAGTTACTAACTTGTCATTTTTTTTGTTTAATTTTGTGCTTGAACTTTTTTGGTTTGTTTCATATCGTTTTTGAACTTTTTCTTTGACACAAGCTATTGACAAAGACATACAGACTAAGCGGGCTGGTGTGTTCGTATAAATTTAATCTTAAAACATGTCAGGTATAAATTGATCATTTTGCTTGTTTATGACGTGCTTGGACTGGTCGAGTTATGTTAACATGACATGTTTATTTGTACTTAGAAATTCTTACAACATATACATGCAAGTAAAAATGATCATATATAAGAATTCATATCTTAAATGTTTTGTGTTGCATAACCCATTTGTTAATGTGTTATATTTGGGATTTAATATCATAAATTAGTCAGTAAATACTTTGTGTTGGGATTGAATCTAAATTATAGTGCAATTAAGAAGAACAAAAGAACAGTTATGGGACTAATTTGATCAATAAAAGAGGTGTGGGAGCGGAATTGAACGAGAGTACATCATAAATTAAACAGAATATTCTGTCCACGTCAGCGGACCTCATCAGTAATTTTAATGGAAAGACCTCATTAAACCTTTTTTAAAAAGTTATATTGAACAAAAGAAAATTCGAGAGATGACATTGAACAAAGAGCAAAAGTTCAAGGAGTATTAAGGACTTTTAATGGAGTTGCACGTTCGTCTCGTGGTCATCGATAAATGGTCCATCAATTTATGAATGGGCCAATAAATATCTTCCTCTTTCGTAATCAAATCAAGTTGTGAGAATCGGTCAGGTGTGAACTTAGGTTGATGTGAGCTTTATCTTTGCCTTTTCTTTTTAGCAGCTAGATGATGCCCAAGTTGTTATCCCGCAATTCAACAAAATCGACGTCCCGCGCTATCTTAGCGGTACGTTCTCTCGTGTCGATTCGGTGCGTTAAAGATCGTACTCTTGGAACCGCTGCCAATAGGACTTGATTAGCTTAGCTTGTGTTATTTCCAGAAGCAATTTTGAATTGCAGAATCTATTGTTGCTGCAGAAGAAGATTTACATCGGAAATGGAGCACCGTGTGGACCAAAGCCACACGTATGAGTATGTCTTGCCGCGCTCACGTTGCGGTATTCTCACTAGGTACCGGACAAGCTCCATCTCGATTTGATCTAAATAATTCCCGAGGGTATTTGCTTGTTTGATTCAATCCACCCATAGCCAAGTTCATAAAACTTTTCATGTGGATGGGAATGGAAACGGGACTGATTAAATAGATGAGGACTTGAATTTTTCCTCTTTTGTATGTTTGTTGAATAAAAAGAACTGAAGTGTCCCCCCTGTTTGGCCAGAAAAGGCCGTGCAGTATCTTCACATGGGACCCAAATAAACGAAGAAGTAAACCTAACTCTCCTTTGACCAAAAAAAAAAAAAAAAACCTTACTCTCCGATCCTGCCTAAGAGAGAAATACCTAAGTTTCCTCGAAAATATTGAGTAGGATTGTCTCTTGTCTTGTCATGTAAGCCATGCGACACTTCACTCATCAGTCACCACGGTCCCGAGTGGACTAACGTTTCAGATTTTTTTTTCTCTCCCCTTCGTTACTCTTTCTCTCTCTTCTTTTTCCTAGTTAGTCTCTCTCCTCTCGGTATTCTTTTTGCCTTTTGACGCCATGGACTAAGGATGATCGGTTCTAGGTTCTAGAATGGGTGATTCTCACTCTAGAGTCGAGAATTGCCCATTAGGGATCGGTTTCGCAAAATATGAACCGTGAATCACCCGCTCGTTCTATGGATCCACCTGAGAATCGAACCACCGGTACGGTCCGGTTCTCGATTGGATCCCGATTACGGTCCTACCGAGCACCAATATCAATTAAAAAAAAAAATGCAACCAAGCTTTAGCGATTGAAAGAGGAAGGCTCAATTTGGGACTTTAGCAGTGCATTCCCTACGTTTGCGTTCAATATTCTCATCACATGAAAAACTTAAGGATAATGTCTTTGCAGGCGGTAGTATTATTGTCAACAATGGGGTCGAGCATCGTGGGAAATGCAATAGCAGTTGATTAACTAATTAACGCAGGTTTTCAAATGCGTTCACAGTATACAACACGTATCACACATGAAAATAAGTTGGGTCTGGACTCTGGACTTTTGAGAGAGATGGTTTCAATTAAAGAATATACATTTGTATTATATAAATGGATAGGTTCAGTTGGGCCGGTTGGATGGTTTTCATTCAAAATTGCGAAACGAACCGATACCCGTCGGTTCCAAAAAATTGGAACCGAAAATCGAACCGGTACTCGTCGATTCCATTCAAAATCAATCGATTGGGTACGATCCAATTTGGATGGATCATGGTTTTTTTGCTTATCCTGTTAAGGACGACAATGGCTCGGAGATCGGGCTCAGAGGAAAGGAATGACTAGATGGGTTTTCTGGGCGAGAAGGGACCGAAGGCGTGTCAGGAAAGGCCCGGAGGGAGATGGAGAGAGAGAGTATGACGAGAAAAAAAATCTGACAAGTGGACTAGTTATGGACACGTGGCGATCGAGCGACTTTTCCAATATTTCATCAGCTTTCCATCTTCAGCTGCCGCATCCCCACATGTTCCTTGCTTCCCTGGTCGTTTCCCGTCGGCTGTCACGTGCCCCACCTTTCGATCTTTTGCTAATTTTTGCCTACGGATCTGTGTGAGCCTCACATAATAAATATTAAATACATCATATAATATATTTATCATTATATCTATTATGAGCTTGCCTTCGACACGATCTTGTCCTGTCGTCTATGATTGCCCAGTGCCTTGGAGATGCTCGGTAACAAAAATCTTCTTATTTTCTTACTATGTTCTTCAATTGAGGAAGGCAATAGTTAAATCAAATGTATTTATGTTAATTTGAAATTTGAAATTTTTCGAGATGAAATTAACTTACTTTTTTTTAAAAGCAAAATCATATTCATTAAGGAAAATTGCGTCACTCTTTTACATTAACTAGCAATGGCCCGCGCTTATTTAAATATTCCATAGCCCAAAAAATTAGATGTTTGACAAAGATCTAAATAACATAGAAATGATGAACTTGAATTTTTCTTTAATGAATCAACAAAAAAGAAAATAAGATGATGACGATAAAAAAAGAAGAAAATAAAGTGAAAAAGGAAGAAAGGGGACATGAATACAGAGAGGGAAAATATGAGGGAAGTTAAGGGAGAAGGGTTGAAGTGGTGACCTTGCTTTAGCTTATTTGATGATGTCATAAATAAGCCTCGATTAAGGTGAGTTCGAACATAATTACGTGACTGCATTTTCGTGTAATTGATTTTTTTTCCGGCATGAAAATTCGGAAATGAATTATGTCTGCCCAAGATGATTGGAAAATATAACGATAATAGCTGCAAAACGTGCTCCAGGTTCGGTCATTATAGTGGACCCCACTTCTTTTTTAATTTAATCAAGGTAGAAAAAAAGAAAGAAAAGAAATGGCGCTCTTTTGCCAGTATTAGTGTTTCTAATCATTAACAGGAGGTCATCCGCCCAAGCCATGCATGCTCGCTTCGCCTCAATGCTTGTGTCCACACTGCCTTAAACTCTCTCTCCCTCTCGCTCTCTCGCTCTCGGCCTCGCGAGCTGGCGATCTCTCTCCGATTCGCCGCAAGGTCGCTTCAGCGCCTCCTCTGGCGGCTCATCCGGCGATTTCTCTCGTGTAAGTTCGACGATCCTTCGCGCATTCACCGATTCCTTGTTTCTCCTTTCTTGTTTGCCGCAAGTTCGCGTTCGCCTCGTCGCGATCGTATGCGAACTTTCGTGTGTCGATCGGTTTGCTCTTTGTTCTAATACCGAGAGATTTCCCACGCGTGCGATTTGGATGCGTTGCATTCCTCGATCGTTGCTCCTCCTCTCAGTTCGCCGTCGTTCTATTTGGATTTTCTTTGCCTCGATCAACTTGGATTGGCGATTGATCATCGCAATGTGATCTCCTGCTGTGGATATCCGCTGCTATTCGTTCTCTGTTATCATGAGGTTGAAGATCTGGCGAACGATAGTCGCTTGCGGTTAAATTCCGCGGGACTACGTATCTGTGCATCATCGGTGGTTAGTAGAGATCGATCGTACGCTCAGAGTTGCGTTTTTCTGAGTTTAGTGTCGTGCTCTGCATATAAGACTCAAGTTTGGGGGAGCTTAATGGCGGAAGAAGTAGGGTCTGCTGTGAATTTTCCAGCAACCGTGGAACTTATGAGGTGTGTGAGCAAGCATCATGAAGTTAATCTGTCTGGATTTATTTTCTCCTCCTCTTCTTGGCTGCATCGGCACTTCCTAAATATTACTCCTCTGTTTCTCCCTTCTTCTACGATAAAACAATTCTCTCTCTCTCTCTCTCTCTCTCTCTCTCTCTCATTTGATGAGACACGGAATTGAGGCCTTCCCTTGTCTTTAAATGTTCCTAGAAGTATATTATCGGAACTACGGATATTAGTACCCCTTAAGTCCTCAAGATATTCATTAGTATGCTTTATCTGTGGTTAACGTGAATTGAATTTGTCAATGAGACCGAGGGAAGTAGATTTTTCACTGTGCATGTAAGACTGAGATTTTAATAGGAACATGTAGCTGAATACATAAACTTGTCCTCCTTCTAAGACTGAGATTTTAAGAGGAATATGTAGCTGAATATATATAATTGTCCTCTTTCTATTTGAGTGGGGATATGCTCTGTTAAACTGGTTTTTAAGCTTGCACTCTTTTGCTCCGATCCTCATGCAGTTGGGTTTATGGTGATCAATGTGATGCAGGAAATGCGAATTTGGACATATACATCCACATTGTTGAACTGTGCCTTGTGCTTGTTAAATATGACCTCAGTTCATAAGCCACCGAGTAATAGCACACTTGGTGTTTCCAGCATTTTGGGCCATGAAGTATGCGAGAGCTACTTGCTTTTTCCAGGTGAAACAGCCCTCGGAGAAGCCTTCCGAACCTTCCTCTATTGCCTTGGTCTTGCTTACTGCTTTATTGGATTATCAGCTATCACTGCAAGGTTTTTCCGTTCTATGGAGAATGTTGTGAAGCAAACACGTGCGGTGGTAGAGATAGATCCTCATACGAATTCAGTGGTGGTTAGCCGAGAAAAGGTGTGGAATTACACTATTGCAGATATTACTCTACTGGCTTTTGGGACTAGCTTCCCTCAAATATCTTTAGCTACTATTGATGCTCTAAGAAACCTGGGGGACCTCTACGCTGGAGGTAATAGTCTTGGACTCTCGTACTTGTTTTGTCTAAGAGAGCCATTTACCTGGACAACTCCTAAGATTTGCTGATTGTTTTATTCTCACGGGAAATGGAAGCAAGTTTATTAACAAAAGCATCTCCTATTTGTCAACCTGTAGTGATGTAATTCTTACTTTGCCAATACCATTGTCCTCTATTGAAGGAATCATGACCCAAAAATGTTGGTTATTGCGATTCTGTAGAAGACTCTGATCTTTTCAGGGCCAAATACCACAAAAAAGACACAACCTTTTACCACTGTGACAAATTTAATACGATCTTTCAAAGGTCTATAGAAAAAAGCATAACCTTTTACTGCCGCTACTGACTTAACAAGGCATTTACCAAAATAAACACATAACTTTTTACCACTGTCACAAAAATAGCATCCTCTAGTATTCCGTCTGTTCGTGGTGTTATCTTGTGCACATGTCAGCTTGCCTAACTCTTACTGCGTTGACAACTAGTAATGGCTAGTAGCAATACATTCTCAACCCCCCAAATACAGTTCACTTTCTTTTAATATTGATTTCATGACGTCTCCTCAACACTGAAATCACGTTATTTTCTCTAAACAAACGTAAAAAAAATTCTCTCTCCCCGTAAAACGGATACCCGGTATTTTTTTCTTCCGAATAGGATTTTAGGATACCTTTTGGTTACAGACGAAATAATAACAGATGATATTTTTGTCAAACAGGCCAGATATTGTGCATTTTTTCGATAAGTTTGAAAGGCCATATTAAACATGTCATAGTAATGACAGGTTGTGCTTTTATTTGGTATTTGGCCTATTTTCTGAAGACAGTGGATGATTGGGATTTAGAATTTCAATCTGCGTTTTCTCCTTTCGAGGGGAAAGTTGATTTACTTGTTATATCTTTGTCGAATTATGGATTCATGTACAGTAACGAGACACTCCACATAGATATTCTGTTTTATGCTCACTTTGGACATGGTCCTGGAACTCTTCCCTCTTCTGCAAATCTCGTGGTAATTTTTATAGCTTTTGCTTTAGTATTCCCAGCCTTATTGCTTGATCTATAGATTACTTTGATTCATGCTTAATTTCGTTCAAGCAGATAGATAAATATATACTTTGCTAACCTTTGGCAGAATCTTTGTATCCTAGGTTTGGGTCCTGGAACTCTTGTAGGCTCCGCTGCATTTGACCTATTTCCTATTCATGCTGTCTGTGTTCTGGTTCCTAAAGCTGGTGAATTGAAGAAGATATCTGATCTTGGCGTTTGGATAGTGGAGCTCTTTTGGTCTTTCTGGGCTTATTTTTGGCTGTACATTATTTTGAAGGTAATAATTCCAAAAGCTTAAGGGATTGCGTTTTCTGACAGGATACGATAACATTAGAGTTTCTCGACTTGCTTCTTTCTCTCAGCTGAGATAAAGTGTTTCCAAGGGGCATTCTTTCTTTTTCTTTTTCTTTTTAAGACAATAGTGACAAATTCCTGCCATAGATTGTCATATTGACTATTAAAATTACCAAGCTTTGTAATGTTATGCAGTTGTCAGAGAAATTGCTTGAACTTGCTTGAAGGAGACATTACCTACCCAAACCTGTTACTCACGGATATTTGTCATTGATGCAGGTTTGGACTCCTGACATTGTCACACTTTGGGAGGCACTGTTAACTGTGTTCCAGTTCGGGTTACTGCTGGTACATGCATATGCTCAAGACAAGCGTTGGCCCTATGTATCTCTTCCTTTGTATGTCTGAATAATTCCCTGATAACTTTTGTTTCAACTTAGGATTCTTCAGTTTATATCTGTTAATGGAGTTGGCCTTCTCACAATGTTTCATTTGAAAATGCTTTTTCTGCCTGTCCAAAGAGCAAGGGGTGAGAGGCCAGAGGACTGGGTGCCAGAAGAGGGTACTTCATATGAACATGTAGACAGTGTGGATGATGAGCACTCCGAGATAACTCAAATTGGTGAAAACGATGAGAGGAGAATTGTGGATATATTTTCCATTCATTCCGGAAGTCGAACAGGTCAATCTCTGAAGTTGCTGCTGTGCGATCTTTCCTGCATTTATTTGATTATTGGTAGTTATGCTGCACATGACATTCTAAACAACCACATTCTTCGCTTACTGTTTGTTCCTGCTTGGTTAATAATATCCTTTGCCACTGGCACAGACGTATAAACATTGATCCCATGTCCATGTGAGCAAACATATGACATGCCGTAGCTATTGTTAATATGATTCCTCATGTCATGTATATGGGTGACATAATTTCTGGCCGGCACCACCACATTTTTCCCTTTTAGAAATTATTCTCTGCCCAGCTGCTCTTAGTGACATTGGATCACAGGATCTAATAGTTGCCTGTTACTATATATATACATGTGGTAAATAACCTGGCTTGCTAGAAAAAGTGTTATTATAAGAGGTTCTTACACCCAGTATAAATATTTGTATGCTTACAGTAACATTATTGATTTGTGTTCTGGTAGTTCCGCATGCTTTTGGTAGGCTTCTTTATTCCACCTGTTCAGCTTCTACTCTGATTTAACATGAACCGTTTAATTTAAGGAGGATCATCTTTTTAGGTGCGGTGTATCACAATGTACCTGGCAGTGATTTGGCTGAATCCTCTAACGAAAATCTCCAAAGTGAGATTAAGTTGAAAGAATTTTGTGTGCTGTCACTTTGGAAGCAACAGTTTGTTGATGCACTGATGGTAAGCTATGCTATTTGTGTTATTTCTTCTGGGATGACAACATTCTAATGGAATGCTAAGGTCTGTGTGTCTCTCTCTAAAGCAAGAATGATGCCTCTGATCATATTGGACAGCTGCTTGTTTTTATAAGTCCACGGCTCATTACTTAAAGGGTCTACTAATGTCACCCATCTTTCCTTTTCTTTTAATTTCTTTTTATCTTCATTTCGAATTTTATATGCATGCTTCTTCATGTACATATTTGATGTCTGTTCTTGCAACTTGCGAGGTCGATCATTCGTTTGATATGGGAGATACTTTTTGAGTTTTTTTATATTTTTATGGTCCCTAATATGGTTCACTTAATTTATACCTGGCTTTCTTGTGGTTAGAACTATTTCTATGTGAACTTGTGAAATCGTGTAACATGATTGAAGGAAAATTATATAAAGGATCACAATCAAGTCAGAATAGAATGAGTCAATTGAATGCGACTTCCCTCTTTTCAACATAGACGATAGCATCTTTTGTTTTGGTTTGACTATTCAATTCTTAGCATGAATGAAAACTAATGCGAAGAGTGAAATTTATCCTTAAAGGAAATCAGAAAAGAAATCTCGACTTCTCTTATTCTATAGGTTGCATGCTCAGTGAAAATAACCTAAACTATCCCAACATTTTCTTGTTCTACAGTTTGCATACTCTACTTTAAAATGAACACTTTACCCCCTTACAGTTTCAAAAGATAACCATTGAAAATGGATGGTGCAAAGTGTGGTCCTTTCAAAATTTCAGGGTGCGAAGTGTTGGATTTTGAAACTTGAGGGTGTAAAGTATTGGTTTTGAAACTAGGGGATGCAAAGTGTAACTGGGGAAACTTGAGGATGGTTCTGTTTCCCTATATGAAGTATATGAAGAAGAACCTTATGGTGATGGGCATTGGCCCAGTTCCTCCGACTTGCTGGGAATGCTTATTGTCCATATTATTTTAGGCATCCAAACATGAGAAAAAAGTGGAAGTGTCTGAACAAAAGTTCTTAATGTTTTTGTTTTCTCTTGGCCAGGCTTGATGTCTCCATGAAAAAACTGGACTTTTAGACATCACAAAATTTTATGCTACTTGTATAATTAGTTGTCATCGGCAATGAAATTCAATCATTTAGTCTTGAAGGAACTTCATGATTTATATCAATTTTGTCTGACAACGATATCCTAGTCCTTTTTCGATCTCCTGCATTTTCATTGTTTGAGTCTCCTCAGTTTTTTAAACAGTTGGAGAGTGCAGAGACGAAGAAGTTGGATAGCATATATGTGCGGGCTTTGCGAATATCGTGGCAGTCTCTTCTTGCACCCTGGAGGCTCATGTTTGCTTTGGTTCCTCCTTGCCAAATTGCTCATGGCTGGATTGCTTTCATTTGCTCTTTAATCTTTATCAGTGGAATAGCTTATGTAGTGACCCAACTCACAGATTTAATTAGCTGCGTCACAGGTACCTAATCCTTACTACTGTGAGTGTTACCAATCTCTGCTTCATTCTAGAATGGGTGGCAATTTGAGGTCAGCCTAAATTTTCTTTGTTTCAGGTAGTCATTTACATTCTTATTTGTTGTGCAGGGATAAATGCTTATGTCATAGCATTTACAGCGCTGGCTAGCGGAACGTCATGGCCAGACTTAGTTGCTAGTAAGATTGCCGCCGAAAGGCAGACGACAGCTGACTCTGCCATTGCAAACATCACTTGCAGGTTTTACTTAGTTAATATTGCTGCCTCCTTCCAAACTTGCATTCACTCATACACGATTTCATGTTAGCATAAATGTTTTCTCTCGATTCAATTTAGTTGTCAGTTTTACTTTTATCTTAAAGCCTTTCCTCTTCTGCCCATAAGATTGCGGAAATTCCATAGCCAATTGTAACCCAAATATTCATTTCGCAGAAACAGTATCGCACGTAGAAACTAGATTTCTGTTGATTGGAAGTAACTCACAGGATCTGACTATAAAATCTTTATAATACCATAGCTAGCGAAATATTTCCTCTAAATGCAGGGGCCATTCTCTCCTCACCTCTTTTCTCCAGTTTCTGTGTGACACAATTCTACTTGGAAATTTGCAAACAAGTTTACTTACTCTTTCATTGACTGTCTCTCCACAGTGACTAGTGAAATGAAAGATATTTCTGCGAGGAGCGCTAAGTAATCATCATTCTTCATCTGATGTCAGCCTTGTCCGATGTGTTAAGGCCATGTTATGTGGCTTGTTTATCGAGATTGCAGCACCTCACACACGTTGTTCATATGATTTCACGGAAATCTTTGAACTAACCCTTTCTTTTTCTTACTGTGTTTTTGTAGTAATTCAGTGAACATATACGTGGGCATAGGTGTCCCATGGCTAATTGACACCGCATACAACTTCATTGTGTATCGGGAACCTTTGAGGATCCGAAACGCGGCCGGACTTAGCTTCTCTTTACTCGTGTTCTTTTCTACTTCTGTGGGGTGTATATCGGTTCTCGTGCTTCGGCGTCTGACATTGGGTGCCGAATTGGGAGGGCCAAAGCCTTGGGCTTGGTTAACCAGTATTTACTTCATGTTGCTCTGGCTCATCTTTGTGGTGCTTTCCTCTCTCAAAGTTTCTGGGATCATATAGGAAGGATTTATTCAGGTTAGTTCCCTATGCTTTCGTCACTCTCTTCTCCTCTCTTTAATCTCTGTCTTGTTGCTTATATAATCGCTTTGGAAGGTATTTCCTTGGGAGCATAGTAATTCCAACATACCGTCCTTCAAAGCGAGGGCATTTTCTTTTCTTAATTCGGTTTCAATCTCTACAGGTCAGTGTACCTATTTTTATCCCGCGACAGGAAACTCTCCTTTGAAAAGTACGAAAGTTTCATCTGCTCGAACACTTTGGACCTCTCTCATACCGAGTCCATTCCTCTATTAGCCAATCAGAAGACACAGAAAAATCCTTTCTTCTGCGAACATCTTCCGCTTTTAAACTCTTTGCTTCCTTTCTTTCTCTATTTTTTCCTAGATGGACGTACACTTTTCAAAGGTCCAGACACCGCAGGGGATCGCCCTCACAAACCCTCACCATCCAGTGGTTTGCCCCAGGGCCTCTCACATGTACACTTCCATTTGCTCGGGGCAGATCCTCAAAGCCTTCTTCTACCGCAGGTACTCGGTGGTCAGGCCAGATTAACTTATATAAAGATGTACCAGTTTGGAACGGAGATGAGCATAAAACATTGGATGAAGAAGCATACCGAGAGATTTTACTAGAAGTTGTTTTAGGCTTTAAACTTTACATGACGGAGCACTAAGAGCAGACACGTTCACTATAATCTCATGTATTGAGAGCGCCAATGGTCGTTGCTATGCCTGCCTGCCTGCCTATTATTGCCCACACCACTTTTTCTCTGCTCCTTCGCCTCGGTCAAATACTCATATCATGAGATTAAGGCGCCACCTTTCTCTGTTCTCAGGGTCTAGTCAATTACTTACATGAAAAACCCTTTTTGTCGACAAAAGCTACATCATGCACACACAAAATTTGTAATTCGTTTACAGATTAAATGGACGGCCAGAATCACTGGAGCCACAGATTCGTCATATCATGTTTCCAAGAAACTACAAAGACACTTGGAAATCATCAACAAAAATACATACTTTAAATAATCTTCTCTTAGATTAGCCCTCCGCGCCATAAAACCACACTTCACCAAACCCAGACAGGAAAATTACCATTTCCTCACCTAGAAACAGAGTGCAGTAGAGCTCCAGACCGTGAAGTGCATTCTTCCCTGCATCTGTGAATTGTGTACCCATGGAGAAAGAAAGACAGCAACTCCAGACCGACTTGCAAAAAGATGATCCCCGATTTTCACTGGTTTGAATTGCAGTCAATTCACGATTTCCAGCCAATCAACGAATGCCACATCTAACTTGAATTGCTCGTGGGACATATTGGGCATCCCTCATTCAACGAGCACTGTCCAGTTCGCAAACAAAGGCATCCAGCTCGTACTTGAGTTGAGAGAGCGGTGGCCGGAATTCACTCACTGACTCGGCATCACTTGAGATAATATGAAGCAAAACGTCTCGGGAAGAAAAAAAAAAAATCAAGGCTGGAGGATAACCGGAGTATACGCCTGAGCTTAAAGAAAACCGAGATCTACGGTTGGTTCAGAACAGGAAGGGCAGGGTGGGATCTGACTATATTCAGCACACCTTTTGCAGTCGCCTGTCAATGAAGGAAAGTAGTTAAAACTCCTGTGAACATCCTAGGACCAAAACTGTTGGTGTTTTGCATGAAAATATTACCTCGAAGAAGGAATTGAAATTGAGCCGCAAAAGAAAACGCCTGAGAAACGGAGCCCGTTGACTTCCGGCAAGCCTACTGCTACGCAATATAGTATACAAGGAGTTGGATTTCTTGTTAAATTCCTGGAACACATAAAAGAGGTGAGGTTATAATAGAGGATGAGTGTCATCGAGAGACCTGCCACCGCGATATTTTCGACGCTTTTCACAAGGGTATATTGGCCGATACATGTTGCACAGCTAGTCCGCAGGAAAGCATTGCAAGGCTAGAACTTTCACACGTCACGACAATAGAATGCTAGCCTCAAGACGCAGTAATTTTTTCATTGATGCGTTACTTCTAATATTGACGCCATTAACATTCACTCTCTGCTACGATGAGAAGAAAGTCATATCAAGGCCGCCAATCTGATTCTGTTACATAACATGTTGACTTTAACAAGTAACGATTCTCGATGCATGAAATAGATCTTCGACAGAGCAGTCAATGATGGAGTACTGACCATTTAGTCACTCGATGGTGAGGTTGTAAGTCAGTCAGCTAGATCATGGACAAACACAAACTGAACAAATGAAAATGATGTCATAAAATACCTCTGTAATTTGTTCGGCTGTATTTGTAAAACCATCCTGATTCTCGATGGTCCAGCAAAACTGGAGGCAAAGTTTCATTATGCTATCCAGTATCCTTGACACTGAACCAATATCTAAGAAAGACTGAGAAATCAAGGCTGATAAGTACCTGCACATGATGGAACAGAGATGTAAGCCTTGTGATGCAAGCATAAACAATCAGAGCAACAATGATCCACTACAAAACATGAGAACTAAGGTCTAAGGCAGTGCCATCTGAAAAGGAAGTGCGCGAAGACAAGAACATCTGAAGTGCAACGTTGATGGTTAGGAACCATAATTGTCCAACTAGAAACTTGAACTAAGCAGAGAGGCAATTGTATGGAATGAATTGAATGAAGCTAATCCAAGCTACTCCGAAAAGGAATGCATCAAGAAAAGATTAACAATAAAGTCCAATGATTACAACGATGCTTGGAGAAAAAGTTTTCCCACAGCAATCATCCCACCAACTTCACAAGAAAGGAAGTTGTATGAGATGAGTTGCAAAAAGAATTAACCCCATGGTATTCCACATCAGAAATGGAGCCCGCTTATATTCAATGTCAGAGAGAGAGAGTTTACTTCACTTTAAAATGAGTTTGCTCTTTTTTGGCTTTTCTTCAGTTGTACAGTCATACAGAACAGCATCTAACAAGACTAGTGAAAAAATGAAGCTTCCTTACATACATTCCACATAATATAAACTGGTCATACAACAGCAAAACATTGATCCCCAGAACATTTCAGTACATGGAGCGCAGTAAGCTTCAGTATGTGGAACAAAAAGGGGGACGAGAAACTTCCCCTATCAAAATGTGGTAGGATAGAGGAAAGATTCTTTCGAGCATGCGGTGCCAAAAGGACGTAATTATTTGAGGATTTGGCAGATAATTCATTATGCTTAAAACATAGCCAACACACTAAGTAGCACGTCAAAACAGATATTCTTATGTTTAAGTACATTTTCTACTACAAAATAATGACATGAAGGATATATCATGTGAAAGAACATATAATCGCAATATGCATTTCAAACAGCAGATCACTAGTGAAACAGTGTATCCTTTGGTGAAATAGTTTATTCTGGTAGCCCTCATAATATAATCTCTGCCATCAATAAAAGATCCCAAGAATGGACACCACCACCATACCATCATATTCTTCCACGGCCATCTCTATAATTCATCCACAAAATTGGCTCCCCAGAAAGGGGGAGGTTGTTGGATATTGCATTTCTCCACACTCGTTATAAAAGTTTATATATCAATATAACACGTAATTTCATTTATCTTTTCGTGCCTTGACTTTGAAGATGCTATGTTGCTATAATCATGAACCAGATGGTGCACCCCAGAGATAAAATTTTGTTCGCTTTTGTACCGAAACAACCTATAATTATTTAAAGGATATCTATCACATTTTTCCATATAGTTGCTGATGTTATTGGTGCTACCATTATGCTATTAATACTATAATAATCCAAAATCATTCACCTTATGTCTTACGTATTATCTTTAAGCAATTAATAAATCATAAGCCAATAAAAATATTTTACTTACTCTTGATGGTACCCTACAAGTTCAGTGAAGTCATTAGAATTTTGGATGCGTGCTTGTAAGACATTCCACTGAGATTCTATCACATCCACCTGCAGGGAGATTCATGCACTAAGAGTAGCATACTTTACAGATGAAGACAAGTAAAAAGATCAGTTGACTTCTACAGTACAAAAAGATATGGTAAAGATACACATGTCAGGATGAAATTACGGAGATGGCTTTAAAGTCTATACTATAACCTTCTGAAGCTTATACTGATTACTGAACGCAATTAAAAAATAGGTCTAATCCGTGCTTTAGACCTTTAATAGCCCAACCTTTTAAAAAACTTCCCCATTGTTTCTTCTTCTCCCTTACTTAAGCTGCCCTAATCTTTTCATGATTTCCCTCCCTGTTTTCTTCCATCTTTCTTTCAGTGGACACAGCGCTCCATGCAGCTGTTATTCCAATAGAATATGGTAGTACACTTACAAACCTGGATATAAAATTGAAGATTCCTGATCAAGAATGCCATGTGCTCTCTAACCCGCCAGGCAGGTTTGAGGTATTGACGTCGTTTCTGAGGCATTGAGCTGTTTACACTATCATTAACATGTTTGGAAAATTCTACGTGATCTTGATGCATCATAGATGCCCATGATTTATCCAACTCCATTTGCGTTCGCTTTAGCCGTAGCAAATACTGGAAGACCTTGCAGTACCTGGAAAATTCTTGATGTCAAAACACAGTCACTTGTTTAGCATGCTAATTCCTTTCCAAAAAGGTCTCTCTTGTTCCGAGTGCCCTTCCCCCGGTAAATCAACATAAAGAACTGCTGGAAAGGAATCTTACTTAGAGAGAACTTCTTGAGAAAAGAACAATTCGAGGGGCCAATCAACAGAATAATCAAGGTAAATACCATCCCATCCATCGAGGGACATCTCTGAGGACACATTTGGAGTAGCATTAAATTTTCCCTTTATTAAATCTACTTGGGAAGATTTGACTGGAATCCCAAATGGTGGCATCCTAACACATTTCCAAATTTAGTTTGTCATCAGCGACATGCCTTAAAGGTAAATTTACAGATTCAGTCTCAAATGTAACCCTGCAGAAAGTCAACAAAAGCACTAACCGCAAGGTCACTCTAGAGTAGTACTTGTCTTCCTCACTGATCGTCTTTAGCGCAGCCTGAAGGGGGAAATTGGAGACAAACAAACTGCTGTGCCTAAAAATTCCATTGCAAAATGACATAAATTCAAAATATGCGAAAGCTACAGCTTACCAGCTGGAAGGGGACCATAAGATCAGCTTCAGCAGTTGACTGACGCGGTGGCAAGCGCATCAGTTGCCGACTTTCCTCAAGAAAACACTGGAAAAAGGTTATCAGCCACTTAATCAAACAACTCAATGGCCAAAGGACTCCATGTAGTGTAAGAAAAGTATAACTACAAGTTTAACTTAACTGCAAAGGACTCCACATAGCAAACATATGGATTGAATTCAACCTCTGAGAAAATATCTGCAAATATATAAGTTACTCCTATTCCATACCTGGAAGAAATCTCCCTTTGCTAAAAGAAAATAGTCTTTCAAAGCTTTCAGATGGCCGTTCAAGTCAGCACGAACGACCACGAGCTGAAGAAAAAGAAGAATGAGTAATGAAATTTGAAAAGGCACAGAGTAAAGATATAAGCATCCATCACCTGCCAAAGATGACTGGCAGCAATTGCTCGAATGGAGTCAACCGCACATTCAAATGATCTCTTGTGAAACTCAGATGACTCCTACAGACATCATCCAAGTTCAAAGTAATGTAGGGGAAGCATAGATACTATAATTGTATTAAGAGAACATGGAGTCCAATGCTATTATTTAGTCTTGGCAATAAAGAATATAGGCAGTACAGACCTTTAGGTCTCTAATCATTGCTTCAATCTTATCAGCCTCAGACTGTGGAAATAAGTCCTCTACACTGAGCTTTGAGTCCACAAGGGGCTCCTTCAGGAAGGGAAATCGTCCAACGAACCCTTGAATTTTTTGAGGGCCTCTTTGCATTTGTTGATGACTAGCAGCATCATGAAACCGAAAGGAAGTACTCGGATTGCGGAGAACCCTGATCGCTTTACCAGCAAATAACACTGATTCTGCGACACGCATATGGATATACTCAGGAAGCATGTCCTACAAAATAACGTGAAAGAAATTAAAGGAAACAGAGCCAGAACGTTCCAAAAGTTGGAATGATAAAACTTATGTCACATTACAGCAAAAGTAAGAGAATCGCAAGACGACTTCAAAGGCTCTGAGGAAAGAAAATGCGAACAAGCATAAATGAGAGAAACAGTCTCCAGTATAGTAAACAATATTGATGATACTACAAATTAACAGGAAAAATAAATCCAATCATGATACTACTATGTGAAAAATTGTGCTTCTCATACATCACATTTCAAAGCAACAATAATCTGCCAAAAAAAAATCCAAGTTTGCAAGACTCACTTCAGTAAAGAAAGCCATATTGATTTCTATTCTTTTTTTCCCTTTTGAATATGAGATTCATTGATGAACACCAAGGGATAGGGAAGTTCAAGAAAATCAAAAACTCCACATTGACCAGACTGAGGAAACAAACAAAAACCACAACAACTAATAAAAACATCTAATATATCGTCAAGCTATACCAAACAAATATGAAATCCCAGGTGCCAATCTGTCAAAGAAGTATCATCAGTTGATAAACGAGACAATCTTCTGGATAGATCCGCATGGCTTGAGCCATGATCTACATCCCTCTCTTCCTGCCTGTGATTCAATATAAGAACAAAAAATAAATTAGGATTCCATGAGAGACAAGCTCCACATCATAATGGATATCCGAGCACATTTATGTCATACTTCCATAAGTCACGTTTAAGGTGTCAACATCGTCTTCCCTTAGCAAGTACGCTCACAAAACTTGGTTAAATTGTGATGATAATACAAAACGTCACCATTTTGTTTTGACAGGTCAGTTAGGCAAAACAACATGGTAGCAAAATTTGATCCTATAGAGAAAAATCCACTTTAACCATTTGCCGTCTGAGCCAACATTGTTTTCCATGAACTTTAACATATGGTAGCTGGCTAAAGAAGTTCATTTCCAAGCAACTCAGTTAATAGTCAGTATATGTATGTACCTTCTAATGAAAAATTCTCCATACTGGTCCTGAAGGATGCCATAGACCATCCAAGATGCAAGTTGGTTGTAGATGACTTGGTGCCCGTGCCACAGAAGCCTGTAACATTTTAAAAAAGAAAGGCACCCATTAGCTTTAGTTTCCTTTTAGGCCACCATTAGCAAAGTTCATTAATGGGGGACAAGGCCATGCGACTGGATGGCGAATGCATGTCTGCAGAAATGCAACCAAGAAACATATCAAGTAGAAATCATGCATCACATAGTCGTCAGAAAATGTACCTCTGAATGCATGTCTGCAGTTCAGGTACCCCACAGTGGCATCGCTTATGTAAAAGGTTAAGAAGTTGTCCTCCACGAATATCATTCCGTTCAATCTCAAGTATGAGCTCATATAGGGGTGGTAAGAGCACATAAAACTGGGAAAAGGAACCATCATACAGAAAACGTTAACGAAAAAAGAGGAAGAGTTCTGTCGTTAATTTAAGCATCGCACAAACTAATATCAAGGATACAAAGCTCAGCAAGCAATGAAACCTTGTTGAGGCCTTGAGTGACAGTGGCCAAAATGGGCAAAGATTCTGACAACAACTTCTGCTCAATGTGGAGAACAGCAGACCTGTAGACTGACAGTATCTCAACAATGCCATTAGCAATGGCCCTACGGTAAACACTTGGTTTTTCTTCTTTCTTCTTTGACAACTCAGAAATTCTCTCCAAGGGAGACAAGTTTGGAGACCTTATCCAACTTAAATTTCGTGATTTTGTGGCAAACCTATCCAACTCTCGATAATAGAATCCTAATGTAATGAGCCTCTCGATGAGATCCCTGCAACATCAGAATTTTTGCCGCCAAGACAGAGATAACAGTTCTCAGCCAGGACTGATGGAGATCAAAACTGAATTAAGTAAATCAGCACAGACATGCATACGTAAATAAGGTATGTAAGCAGCATTTTAGAATCCCACAAATTCTCCTTCCGTCTACATCACCGCGACCTTCTCTTCTCAGCTCGAGACATAATCTAAAATCTCCAGTCGCAACCACATTTCTTTCACTTATAGCCATTGAACAGCAAAAATTTTACGCCCAGGCGCACTAAACCATAACATTTCCTAAATTTTCCATGCTTGACATCAGCAGGAACTTGCATCTAATTACCGCAAAATAACACGCGATCACATAGAAACCGAGACAAGTACCCTAAAAGGCGGAGTACAACAGACATCGCGAGGTTCGTGTTCAGAAATAGCCCGCCCTAACACAGTCCCCGCATTTCAAAGCAAAAAGGACAGCCGGATCAAAGTACCTCTCACTAGGCTCGATGAAGGAGACATCGGGCGCGAGCTTGAAGGCGCGCTCATCGGAAATGGGAGCATCGGGAGAGAGAGGGAGCCCAAGAGACTGTCGGTGCTCTCGCTCGTCGACAATGAGATCTCCGGTGTAGCCGAGAAGCGCGAGTAGGAGCTCGTGCAACATCTTTTACTCGCGCCTCTTTTCTTCAGTGACGATCGGCGCGAAACTGCGAGTGTCAAGGGAGGGAAGCGATAGCCTGATGAGTGCTTGACGAGAGAGAATTGCAGAAACTCGTAGCATGGAAGCTCCTTCTCATGGCTTCGATCCGAGAGACTTTTAGAGAGAGAGACGGGAAAAGACGGAAGAAGAAGAAGAAGAAGAAGAAGAAGACCAGTTTTTTGAATTCATGAAAGCCCAACCCAAGAGTAGGGCGAGGGTAAAAAAAATTGCCTGCTCACTTGATTTTTAAGTTCTCTCCCGTCGATCTCATTCCCTTTTTTTTTTCAGATAATCAACTGTGAAAAAGACATTGTACAAATTCTAAAAAACCATCCTCGTTTTCGTTCCACTATCAATTTGCTTCCTAAATTTTGAAAATCTACAATTTGCATTTAGAAATAAAATGCAAGTTGAGATGTTAATTGAAGACTTCCACAACTCGAGGGATAAATTAATGTGAGCATGAAATGTGAAGATATCAGAACTTTTCCCTAAAAGAAAAGTGAAAGGAAAAGGCCGCCACCAAACTAGTCGACGACCAACTTGTTATTGTGGCCGCTCCGATCGTAAAGAGGCGGGCCCCGTGCCTTTGTGAGACTTTAGCAACCACGGCAAACTGATCGCCTTTGCATATGAAACACCCAACAACCACGACCACCACGAGATGGTCATAAGCAAAGAGTGGAGAAGGAAGAACAACAGATCACGAGGAGAGAGAAAGGAGAGGGCTCGGCGAGAGCAGCAACCACCGTCGCGATCACCCGCCTCCTACCCCCGCAATGTGCTCCTAATTTTGTTTCTTGTTATCATCCGTACCTTGCAATGCTACTCAAGAGGACAAAAGGATTTAACGGGGAACGCTTTTAGAAGATAATGCTAACGAAATAGAAGTGCAGAATTTAAAAGATGCCCGCTGTCTTGCCCACGTAAGATTATCATAAGACACAGAACAAACAAGGATGCCCAATGGCTATAGGGAAAACAAAAATCGCTATCGCTTCTCAGTGGAAAACTAAACTTAGCTTTCCCTCGGGAAAGGCTTCGTTGAGCCTCTCCTGCTCTCAAAACTGGAAATACATCGCATATGGGTGAATCAATAAATCATAGAATCATAAAGGAAGAAACTGAACAGCATTTCTCGTCAATTCTTTGCCTTAGCTCTGTTCTTTTTACTACTCCTGCCAACTTCCTTCTTCTTGCTCAAATGCTTCTGTTCATTCCCATACTCTGCTTTTTCATGAGGATTCACCTCCTCAAACTTGATGGGCTTTATGATTGTCCCCGATTTCTTCACCACCTGCACAAGCAGTCAACAACTGACAGTGTGAGAGGGAAAGTAACGAGCACGTGCCCATTACATGCACATGGTTCACAGTGGGAAATAAGGAGAAACCAGTGCATTCTGCTAAATGGGCACGACAACCTTTTTGTGACACTACGAATCAAATTCGGTCCTTTTCAATTCAGTTAAAACTCGACTGCTCACTTAAAGAGAGGAAGGTTCTCTGACGAAAATAAACTGTATGGAGGTGTAGCTAGACACATACCTCAGGGCGATTAAGAGCTCCAATTGCTGTTGCTGGGTTAAATTCAGGGCCAATGGGCATGCGAATACTCTGTTCAAAAATGTCCTTAGAGGTGAAAGGAAAAGGCAATGATTTTGTGTGTAGCTTCTCAGCCTGCCAAACAAGCAAAGAACACATCCACTTAATTGAGTCGGACAAGAAGCACACGTGACTTTCAAAACCAGATAATCACACTTAAATTACATCCATTTGATTCTATTGCCACATATTCTGCTGCCGCCTGCTGGCCATAATAGCGAACAAGAAATTGATATGGAAGTAAACAAATGAGTATGAGGTAAACACTAAAGAAACCAACCTTTTTATCTACTTTTTCAGATATAATAACATTCTTGAGATGTGCATCCTTTCTCTTCTTAAGGGCATCTTCCCTCTTCTTCTTGGCATTTTCATGTTCTCTCAACATCCAAGAAGGCAACCCTTTCTTTTGCTGGTTATGGGTCCACTGGCCCCAACCCGGAAGTAAAATGGGTTTCTCGGGTTCAGGATTTTCCTCGTTCAGCATCTCCATTTTATCTTTCTCAAAATCTTCTTCCACATCATCCCCGGCAAAAGCACGGCGAATAAGCTCCGCTTGTGAAGGAAGTTCATACGATTGTGTTGGGCCAGAAGATAATATTCCATCTACCATCTGTCCTTCACTCTCAGTATCACTATCCCCACTCGCTTCCTGTACAGAGAGTTACATCAGCTCATTCATTATTCTTGTGAGAGAGAGAGAGAGAGAGAGCAGGTAGAGAAAGGGGGTGAGGGCCCTTCCACAAACCTCCAAATATTTCTTCTGCGAAGCAGGTTCCAATAAATCTTGCTTCTTTTCCATAGCAGAGTCTTTATTGCTGCCTTTCATCTGCACATATCATGCAGAGAGAGTTAGCATGACATTAGGTCCACTCCAAAGGATAGCTCAATGAAAATTATTCAACTACTACATAACCTTTCTCCATCCATCTGATGCGAATATAGCAACTTCATATGCTGTCTTGGCACCAGGGTTCTTTACAATATCATCAAAACTCTGAAAAGATAAATTTGTGGAGGACATCAGATGTACAGAAAAGAGGCACCTCTAAGCAGAAAAAAAGAAGTTCAAATCCACCTTGAAGACAAAATGATCATGTGTCTCGGAGTCAGGGTGAAGGACAGTAGAACCATTTTGAACTTGATTCTGCATGTCATTCCCAGAGTGGCTCCCGCTATCAATGTTTTCTCTGGTCCCCATGTTGTCTTCGCTATCACTATCATCATAAGTTCTTTCTGATTTACTAACATTGTTTGCTCCTGGGGCCTGCTGCTTAACTGCACCGAATACCATCCTACCTTTCATAGAATTTGCTTTAGTATCTTCTACTCCCAGCGAATCCTCCATCTGCTTTGATGATGATTCATACTCTTGAAGAGCAAGTCTAGCTTCTTCTACGGCTGCATCTCTTTTTTTCTTCAGTCCACGTGCCTAGGACAATGAAGATGATTCAAGAGCATCAGACTCCTCTCAAGAACAATACATGCAAAGGGCCTCACTCTTGGATATTTGGGGAAACACTATATGATCATTGAAACCATGGAACCAGAATGTAAAGGGGCATCAGACTCCTCCCAGTATCTTGTATTAGCATAGAAAGCTAATAATAAATGCACGCTTCAAGAGACAGAGAAAAAACCAACCTGCTTATTAGATTTCTCTTCTCTGCATACAACTGAAAAGATTCATGCTTCTTATTCATCAAATGGAAAAAAGATTGAATTATAGGTATTACCATAAAAGGTAAAGAAAGGACTCCAGTGTTGGGAACTTCGTCATCTTCCTCGAATACTTTGAGTGTCTTCTCCTTTGCTTTGGCCAACAAATTGGATTCTTTATCTTGGTCTGAGCCCACAGAATTTTCATCATCACTACTCTCCTCACTACTGCTACTGTCCTTCATGGAGTTCATTTTCCTGGTTAACAGGGCATGTTGGTGAAGCTGTTCTGAAATTGCTGCACGAGTACCGTCATCTTGGGTAGTCAAACCACGCTGCAAAATGCGCTTTGCCCACTTTGAGCTGTTTTTGTGCTTTAAAGTCATACGCTCCTGTACCAAATGAGCAGATGTCGCAGCTCAAATAAGTCAGATAGTTCTATAGTTTACTTGGAAAAATCTCTTTCTGCATATTTTGTGATTAAATTACCTCTGCCCGTTTGAACTCTTGCTTCATTGCCTGCTCTTTAGCAGCTTCTGGATCCATTTCAATTTGTGCAGAAGTAGCTTTCACTCTATCCTTCTTCATTAATCGATGATAAGTTTTCGATTTAATCTTCTTTATATGCTTTTGTTTTATCTCATGGCGAAAAAGAAGGCTGCGCATTTTAGCGATACGATCCCTTCGTTCCTTTTCATCTTCAATTGATGTCTGGAAAACAGTATTTTGGGAGAGAGAATTACAATTCAATGCAATGTTTATGATGCAACCAAATGAATAAATCACTACTTGAAAGCACCTAATTAAGTAAATTCTAAGAAGTAAAAGACTTTGCAAAGCATAGAGAGTTTATCATATCCTGCAACTGCATACCTACAAGCATGACCATTGGTATATGAAAGCACATACATAAACACAGACATCCTACTGACTGGAAAATTACATCTAAATAAGTCTGTTATAGAAGCAATCTATTCAGTTCTAGGTGAGGGTAACGGCACCATCACAACACTTTTAACAACCGAATTGTTTACTAGTGAACAGTGCATACAGAAACTTTCCACAACTTATCACCCCTTTCTCCTGAATCAGATGACGGTTTCTTTGGGAGCTCAGTTTGGGAGAAAAGTAGTATTTACCAATGATTTCTACGTATATTAAAAATTAGGATTAGCTACCCAAGAAGTCTCCTTCGGAAGACTACATATTGACACTTGATGGCGTCAACTTGCTAAATGAACAGTCATTCTGGAAGGAAACACAGGTCCAGGACTTCTAAATATAGTGAAAAATCATGTACCATCGGAAGGACTACAGTAATTCAAACTGTGGGACAAAAGTAATTAAAAATCAAGATTACAACCAAATAGGAACCTCCATAAAAACAATACCTTGTTTAATTCAAGAAGCCTGGCACCATCTTTTTCGTGTGCTTCTTTAACCTTGTCGTCATGAACTAATGAAGCGATTTTTTTCTCAAACTCAGTTCTTGGTTCAAATTCAGAAGCTATTGCCCCCACAGTTGAAAACCCCAAGTCTAAGTCCTGATCAAAATATATAGTGGGTGCCTCCCTGTTCCTCTTTACCAAAGGTTCCCACTTTGTTATGTCTTTCTTTGACTGTTCGTATGCGACCTTCCTCTCTAACTTCTCTCTATATGGCTTGGGAAGTGGAGCTTGAATAGACATAGGTTTTCTTTCCATCTGAGATGTCCTCTTTCTAAGCTTGCTATAACCAGCTTTTCCATGAAGAGGGTCAAGAAGATCTTGAATGGTAATGCGGCCATCACCATCCCCCACATTATGGCTAGGATTGAACTCAGACTCCGGATATGCCTCTGACACAACAAGATCACCCTTTTTCCTCTTCTTGCCTGAGAAATGACATTTACTGCACATCAGCTTCATCATCACAAAACTTCTAAGTAATGAAGATCCAACACTGAAGAGTATACAAGATGCAAGCATATTGACTAAGCCATGAGAATGCCATAATTGTGACCATCTAATCACGCAGCCACACACATTTAAACTTTCGGAAAGCCATTACCCTGAAATGTCTCGCTTGGCATTCCAGTGATCTCCTGCAACATTCTGATGTGCCTTCCTTCATCTTCATCTTCAGCCTCAGCATTGGACGGATTTGCCCCATTGCTGCAGCCAACATCCTCGTCATCATCGGATGAAACATTCTCATCCTGCAGGAGTAAAAAGTTTGAAGAGAAAAATCCTACTTTAGCAATGATCAAAACACCTAACGAAACAGTTTCAACATCAGCTCTTAAATAAATCATATTCTAGAGCAAACCAAAACCTCAGGTTAACCCTAAACTCCTCAAAGGTCCAAGCACTGCCAATTAAATTTACTTGTGCACTAACAAAAAGCAAAAGGAACAGCCAATTCATTTCCAAACTAACAGAACTCTGAACAGTTCAAATCAAATCAAGGAAAACAAGTTGACTCCAAAACCAATAAAGCTAAGCAGGAACTGCAACCCATGGATGGCCAATTCGCTTCCTTTCTAAGAAAACAGAGAGCGAACAAATTTCAATCACCTCGAACTCGTCAGGCAACTCGTACTCCAAATTGTCCACCGGATCGAACCTGCGGTTCCTCCTGGACTCTTCCGGAGGCGCCACCTCCTCGTACTCGTACACATCGCGGCCGTTGCCGAACTCCGCCTCGTCGGAATCAATCTCTTCGCCTTCGCTGTCCGATGGCCGGCTAGGGTTCAGCCGCTCAAGCTCCTTCCTCAGTGCGTTCGGCAAGCGAGGTCCGGTCCTCTTCCTCTTGTTCTTGAGCTTCTTATTGTTGGTCTTGTCCTTAGGTAGGGTTTTAGACATGGAATGGTTGCGCTTCTTGTTCGGCCTCCCCGAGTCGCGGCTCTTGCTCTTCTTCTCCGCCATTATGGAGAGGTTCAGGGCAGAGCAGAGGGAAGGAAATCGGCTCTGCTGTGTGCGTGTGAATTGGCGGCGAATTGGCCTCTCTCTTACAGAAAACAGATTTACTGGTCCAGTGGGCCGGTTTGATTATATTTTGAACCGACTATTTGTTGGAATCGAGTTGAACCGGTCGAGCCTGAGCAGGAGTTGGGCCTGCCTCCACTTACGTAGACCGACACTCTCCGACATGCGAGCGACATATGATCAGCAATCCAGACAAGCCATCGATACGTGAGTCCAGCATCCCGACACGCACGGGGTCAATTTTAAGAATTTTCAATAAATTAGGGATCAAAATGTAGATTTATTAAAAATATATGTACTTAAGTTATATACCCAGTCACCCCAAAATTAATATATCCAGCTAGTCCAAAAAAATCTAATCATAAATCCCTAACAGAAAAAGATGAAGACGAAACTGATATATTTTTGTACATTTAATATACAACGTGTCGGAATTCTCTATTTTTTTAGAATGTCGGCGTATCGTGTCGTGTCGTGTCGGTACTACATAGACCTCCACAAAGAGGACTCTTGTCTAGAGAACCTATTTAGCACACTAAATATAAAAAAAATGTTTTGATTTCAAAAGAGTAATTATAAGGCAGTTAATTATTGAAAACTTTAAAATTTTCTTTAATGATCTCTTTTCAATTTAAAAACAGATAAAAGCCAATTCCATTGTCAATTAGTACCTAAAACACTCGTTAACAAGAAGGTTCTCTTTCTGGCTGAATTTCTTCTTCTTTCTTTCTTTTACAAGAAAAACTTTTCTACCGAACCTCTAGGCTTAAAAACAATTGTTAAAAGGTTCACATCAAACTTCATGTGAACCTAGAGATTTTGTCTTGAATGCGTGCCCGTCACGAATTAATTACATTGCACGCGTCACATAATTCATCTTCGCACACTCCGTCGCAAATCGCAACCTCGTCCTTGTTATTCCATCCTAGGCATTCGGATTAGAACAAATCATAAAGAAAATTGTCAAAAAATTAAATTAAATTTATTATACGGCAACTAATTCAATCGTAAACTTTTCAATTGTGTCAATTTAATCCTAAACCTTTCAATTGTGTCGAATTATTGATAAATCTGTAGATGACTTGCCAAGATGGTCTTAAAATTTATAACAATTTGCAAATATAATCTTTTCCAGTCAATTTTGATAGGAAATCGCTGATATAGACACCTCCTAGTCGCTGGTCATCCTACATTGGTACGTGGACAATTTTTGCCTTTTTTTTTCTTGGCGGCAACCAGCCACAAGCAAAATGAAAAGACAAGGAAAAAAACGGAAAAATGCAGAAATTTTTTATAAAAAATGCAAAAATTATCAACTTCATTGTCGACGTCCACGTCAGCGATTTCCGGCCAAAATTGATCGAAAAGACTAAATTGCCACATTGTAAAAGAATTAAGACTAAATTGACAAAACTTCAGAAATCTTAAGATTAAATTGACAATTGAGACTTTACCAAAAAAAATTCACAATTGAGAAATTTAAGACAAAATTAACATAATTGAAAATGTTTAAGATTGAATTGACCGCCATAGGTTCAGAACTTTCCGGATAATTATTCTCAAAATCATAAGCCTTTTACATTTTTCTGGGCCCGGTAGAGATACGTAATTAGAACAGACCCTGAATAAATAAACGTTTCATGGATCCAAACGGTCGTGCGGCTCTCACATTTAGAAAGATGAAGCACAAAATACAGGCTTTGGCAGACGAAGATGAACTGCCTATGATCTTTTCTGGTGCAGAAAGTGCCTCGTTGATCTTCCACGAAGACAAGAAAGGTAGCATTGCCAATTTGATATGCTTCAAATGCAATCTGGACAAATTTAGAGCAGGCCTATCGTTATGAATTCCAAGGCGGTTGATAGCTCAAAACGATTGATCCGAATAACTTGAATCCAATTTCCCTCATAATGATCATGCACTCATGAAAAGAAAGAGAGAAAAAAACTACAATGATACAAGCATGCTAGACATCCTATCACAAAACCTAAAGATAGATTAGTAGCCAAACTACATTGTGGGTTCTTCTTACAAGATTCATCATCGCGAATGGAAGCAGTGAGAAGACCGCCCTCTATTTCTTTGCATAGGTGATCAACATTGGGTTTTGCGGGGTTAACTTGAAACCTTGAAGCCCCTGCATTGCGACTGTTGATTGCATCTCGTCACCGTACTCGACGAATGCGATCCCCGGCTTTGTTTCCACCATCCTTACCTCCTTAAAACCAGCGTATTGAAGAAAGAGCATTTGCAACATCATCGGAGTGGTCTCGTGAGGAAGATTCTGAACAAAAAGTATGCTATTTGGCGGAGCTGGAGCTTCTGGAACTTTTGCACCTCCCGGATACGGTACATGTGATAGCTGCATCATTAAACAGATAGAATTGTCCGTTAGTACTCTATTGGAGGATAAGCAACTGAATGGGAAGCACCTGATTTTAGCTTTCAATACAAGTTCCATTAATTAAAATTAATAAAAAAAATGAAAAAATCTAAACAGGTGAAGTAGTAAAAAATCTCATTAAAGGTGACTTTTAGCTGAGGTTCAGCAATTTACCAAGAAAAAGAAAAAACAAAAGTTAGGTATTTTCCTGCCACTACTCAACAGGTTTATGAAGGATGACTGGCCATTTAGTTGTTCTTGCATGGTAGAGAAAATAGCTTTAAGAGAGCATTTTGAGCCAAAATAATGTGCAGAACAGGGGTCAAATGCTCTTCAGTTATCCTGAAGAAGCATTACAGCCATAAACAAAGCATAATCCATAAATTAGTATAAAAACTAGAAGGAGAACCATGACCTCAATTGGACGGTGCAGTACTTGAAGGGGAAGGATGTAACTCCCACTGAGTAGAAGTGCATGTGGTAATTTCTAAACTAGATTTTCACTTCATGTCTGTAGTTTAGAAATTTATGAAGGAAAACATGTACAAAGAGCTTGACAAATTAATGATATTGTTACGATTAGAGTTTCCTATAATAGAGGATTAAGCAGAAAAAAGGTCTTCACTGATTTTCCAAATTAAATTAGATATGCACTTGTGCTGATCAACTAAAACCAAACCAACCAAAAGAGGGCCAACATTATCTCAGCTGGCTACAGTTTAGACAAGCACCAGAATTCACAACTTCGTCCTATTGCTATCCTGTTCTAATTTGAAAATTTACGTATATTCGAAGAAAGTTCCAGGGAAAAAGCTGGACGCTTCACCATTTGAATCATCCTACTCAATAAATTTCACAGAAAAAGCAGCAATAAGATACTCATGAAAAAGAAAAATTGCTTACAGGAGGCATAGCACCATAAGCACCAGCATAAGCAGGATTCACACCAACTCCAGCTTGGTTAGCATCATGTTGATCCTTTCGTTTTTTACCTGTATCAAAATCTTAGTTTCAGTTCACAGGAAAGAAATCAAATCACAAACATAAGATCTAGCAGGCGCCGTACAGGTAGCAACAAACAAGGCACGGTAAGTTGCACTCCGAAATCTCAATTGCCCAAGGCTCCCTTCAGATAATCACATCATGCATACATGCAAAAGTTACATACCTTTCTCCTCGTGTCTCTTTCGTTTTTCACGAGGAACAAAAGTACCATCAGCCTTCGCAATTATGTCTGATTTCGTCTTTGCATATTGTATTCTCTGAACAATTAAACACATTGATCACTGTAGACTCAAACAAGCACATAGAAGTTCCGAATAATAAGACCACTTATCTTAGAAGCAACTAATGTCAACGAACTCAAAACTGAAAGTACAAGACAGGAACAGAATGACAGGAAACAGTGACAACTGTCAATGGCTTTCACAAGAGCAACATAATTAGTACCATAGTGATTGCCATTAATGTCCAAAAAGGGGAAGGAAAAAATAAGCATGGAAAGAAACTGGATAGTATAATTAAGGGGAAATCAGAATATAGCTCATTAACAACAGTAATCACAAAAAAGGATGATCTTTAGACTTAGGGCCTGTTTGTTTATGTTTTTCAAAAAGGAAATAGCAACTTTCTATGTTCAAGCAAAAACCTAAAACATTATACAAGTTAAAAAAAAAAAAACACAATTATGAAAAACAATATGTAAATTGACATGTCAACATTTGTATATTGTTAAAGTTTTAAGCTTTGAGCTAAGATAAAGTCAAAGTGCGTCCGCAATGCTGAAGATACATGTAGGATCTCTTCGGCAAAGTATATGCAATAGCCAAATTAAAGGGTCAAAGCTATCAGGTTTTGTATCTGATCAAGAGATGAAGTTTGGTTTTCTCCTCTCCACTGTTGTGCTTAATTATAGTATGCTATCACAGCTGCACTATTGCAGGAAAGTGTAATAGTCATCAGTCATATTTCAGCATTCTCGAAATTCAAGAAAGGTTTGCACGCCAAAAGCACAGCACTTTACAGAAGTTAAAGCGGCAAATGGCAGCATTTAATAACTTTTGCACATAAAGCCACCTTTTTCTTCTTGCCCATATTTGTTATAAGAGAAGTATAATGGATTCCCCCGGTAAAGCACTATTATATCCTTGTAAATGAAGAAGTATAGACAGCAAGTTGCTACTAGTGCAACCACTGCAACGAAGGTGATATACAACAAAACTGACTCTCAAAATCACACCACACTTCAAAGAAAGCCAACATTTAGAATTTGCAACTGTCATCTGATCCATCCGTGGGCAAGAAAGTTCAGAGAATGCAACTAAATTATCGCAATTAGGCCCTATGTGCCTATTTACCCGATATCATGTCAGATAGCCCTCATGTTGTAGTTTAGTTGCATGCTTCATGCATACAAGTTCCCATGGATATTCTTGATTATCACCAATAGCAACTGCCTCTGCCACTGATTTCAGAACATGTTCCAGTGTGTAACTTCTTTGTCGGTGAAAAAGGCAATTAGATTCATCCAGAGGTTTTTTTAGTAGGCTTTTTAGACAGAAACCAACGTTCCTTCGAACGGCAAAACATGAATCGAATATCAACCCAAAGAGACAATCCCAATCGTATTACTTTCTCAGCATTGACATATCCATCATCTTTGGCAACAACCACCCGGATTCAAACAAGCCTGAGGAGATTCTTATTTGATCCAGCAAAGATCAAAGCAATTGTATGATGTGTTTCCCCCGCCAATCAAAACAAATTTTCTACTCCTCTAGCAAGCACAAAGATAAAACAGCATATTGCGCCATAGAACAAGAGAATCGAAGTGACGCCCAATGATACATATCCTTGTGAAGAGTCTTTTCTCAATAGGAAAGGCTTACCATGGGCTTGTCATAAAAGGGGAAGTCCTGCATTTGCCTTAGGGCACTGGTGGCGGATTGGACTTCCTTGAAAACAACCCAAGCTTGACCCTTGTGCTTCAGGGTCTTGAACGCCAAAACGTCCAATATCTCCCCGAATTGCGAGAACACCGCCCTCAGCGACTTCTTCAACTCTGCAAAAGAACCCACGAAAAGACAATCGCTCAATTCAACAAAGCAAAATGCCCAATAAACAAGGGCGCGAGCTAGCCCTCCTAAGGCTTTTGTTCAGCCGCACGTACCGTCGATTTTGATTTTCTCGTTGAGGTTGTTGATGTAGATGGTCACGTTGGGAGAGACTTCGTTGTTGCTGTTGGCCTCCGCCATAGTTTCTTCCCTCGGCTGATTCTAGTTCTGACTCTGGCGGTTTTTGAGCGAACCCGTATCGAATTTTTCGAGCTCGAACCGAGGAGGGAAGAGAGATCAGTGAAGGCAGTGTGAAGCCATACTTCAAAATTGTCGAGGGTTTATGGTTCCTGCTTGGTCTGAGGAATGATGTCGACGAGACGAGACCAGAGGTTTCGATCTGGGCCGGAGAAATATGGGCCTACGCACCCCAAGTCTCATCCAAAGGCCTTCGTTAATTAGAACCCCAAATCATATGCCCAAACTGAGATGGCCCATTCGATTCAAACACTATCTTTGACACATTACCAGTAATTTCTCGTCCGGGTGGTCCCACCCCATACCCTTAAAAGAGTTTCCTTTTTTCGAAATTCAAATGCAAAATTAATTTCACGCGACTTTTTATCGAAAGTCTGATCTCAAATTACAGATATTGAAGAACTTTTTTTTTATATAAATTGCGAAGAGTTAGTGAGATTAGCTCACAAGCTCGGGAGACGGTGACGAGGCTCATATGAAACCTCAAGACCCATCAAAATAAAAGGTCTAGACAGATTCACTTTTTCATGAAAGCATCTCGTTGGTGTCTAGCGAAATGGTGGCGTGCGCCGGGAAATTCTAATTTTGTGCACGCAAAGCCAAGATTTCTCATATTATTTTTCACTTGATGGTCGAGCTGAAATTTATGTACTTGGAGATAATCGACCAGCTTAGAATTAGACTGCGAGCCTCTAATTCTTACAAAGGTTAGGATAAGAGTGGGAATTTTTATGTGTACCGTGTAAAGTGCGCTAAAAAAAAAGAATTTCGAACCCGATATGGCTAATTTTGGAACATGCAAAGAGGCACATTTTCGGGCGCTTTCGATAGAAAGCACTTTGCTTTCATTTTGAAACATTTAAAAGAATGGGGCGAACATGAATGACGCAACAAATAGTCAGGTTTACTCATCAACATTGATGCTTTACTTATCAAAATCAAAAGTGGAATTTGCAACAATAGATGTACAATATACTTCTAAGGTAATTCGATTATGCTCTTTTTAGGAACTTTTTTTCCATTTAGGCTTCGTTTTCAATGATTTGTAAAATATTTTTTTAAAATCGATCCCTTAAAATAATTAGTTAATAAAAAATATTTTATATAAATATATTTGTAAAAGATGAAAAAAAATTTCGTTTGTAAATTAGACAAGTGATTTATTTTTAAAAAGTATTTTTTAGATTATTTATTTTTCACGGGCAAAAATTTTTATGGACAGAAACGAACGTAATCATCCATCCACATGATGTGGTCTTTTTGACTGATCCTCTGTCTGGTCCGAGAGTAGACACGAGGAAGAAAATTTACTTTTTTTTTTTATTGGTTTGTAAGGAAGAAAACCGCTTGACCAATCAAGAACAAATGCTCCGGAAAGCCGTCGTTGACGAGGAAACGCACGCCTGAGATTTGTTCGTAGGCGCAGATGGTTCGCCGCAAAGGCCTGCTTTTGACCTGGTCCCTTTTGGACTCCATCAATCGTCGCCGACGAAGAAGAAGAAGATTCATTTCTCTCGTGTATCTCGGCCCTGTATAAAATCTCCAGCACACATCCTTCTCTCATCATCCCAGAAAGAAGAAGAAGAAGCAGAGGATCGTGAGAGGGAAAATTTGCAGTGAATAAGCGAAGGTTTCTTTTGGAGTTTCAGGATCATTGCCCTGTCATGGCTCGATCTCTCTTTTGCGCCAAGCTAATCTTTGCTCTCGCCGGCGACGCAATGTCCAACACCGTTGCCAGGTAAACCGCATGCCTCCCATGCCCTCCCACTTCATCTCCGGGATGAACCCATTCCAGTCAACTGACCCGATACGCGCTTGATGTGCTCGAAATTACAGGCGCGGGTATTCAGCGGCGGCGCGAGGTGCGACGCCCCAAGTGGCAAAAGCCCGTGGCGCCATGAGAAGCGGCGCTGCTGCGGTGAAGAAAACAGGGGAGGAGGAGAAGATGGCGAGGTCGGACGGGCAGGTCTCGTGGGCACCCGACCCGAGAACAGGGTATTACAGACCCGAGAACTGCGTCGAGGAGATCCACGTGGCTGAGCTGCGAGCAGAGCTCTTGAGGGAGAACGAATGATATTTAGGAGTGGGGTTTGGCTCATATGTGTGAATGAGGCTCTGTTATCGTTTCGTTCGCATGAAGGAGGAGTCGCACTCACCAGTTGTTTGCCCCAATTTTCGTTCGATCTTTTCTAAAGTAATACAGAACATTCGATTGGATTAATGATTATGTTACTAGAAATCCTCTGTTTCGGGGCTTCAAATGCCACTCCTCTGAATACGCACCATTACCTAATTTAGTCACAGGGCATTTCACAAAACCGAACTAGTTTGTTGCAATGAAATTACAAAAGAGACTTCAACGACGGCACATGCATCCATCGTTTGCTTCCAGACTCGGACCACGGACACACCTCCTACGAAGACGACAAAGAAGAAGACGAAGAGGAAGCCCTAAACTCGCTCACCGTGGCATTACAGGCCAGCCCGCACCCGCACCGCGGGCACTCGGTGAAGTTCTCCACCGGGAACCCCGCCGACGCGACCCCGACGGAGAACTCCAGCTCGCCCCCCTGCCGCACCACCTCCACGATGCTCAGCCACACCACCGTCACCTTCACGTTCACCCCCTTCAGCCTCCTCAGCCTCTCCCTCTCGATCACCCCCTCGATCCTCTGCTCGTACTTGAGCTGGTACGAGTTCTCGAGCGTGAAGCTGCACGTCCCGTTCAGGCTCGCCCCGAACTCGCCGGTGGCCTCGTCCAGCTCGTACCCCATTATGCCCTTCGGGAGGAGGCCGACCGGGAACCGGTACGACTGGAGCACCTCGTACGCCGACGGCGACCGCTCCTCGCCAGCGGAGGAGGCGACCGGTGCCGAGAGGATGGCAACCCAGAAGAAGAAGAAGGCCGTCGCGCAGACAGACTCGGTGGGAGACATGGATTCCGATGGCCGAAGATTGACGATTGTTGGCTTGGAAAGAATCGACGAGGGAGGCTTTTTGGAAGTTCGCTGGCCGGGAACTGCGACGGTTCGAGCGTGGAGCTTCTCGTTTTATTCACTTCACGGATCACACAACTGTCATCGACTGCATTATAGTCGACTCTGGATCGTTTTGGACGGTATGATCTGAGGCAGAGCAGTCGAGATGCAGATTCGTTTTTTGGCAAAATTTCCTCAGAGCACGCGTGCTCGTGCCACGCCTGAGAGCCCTTTGACACCTGCATGCGGCGATTTTCCACCTCTTCATGCCAGTTGCCAGAGGAATGCATGAACAACAAGAGGGTTCATGTCATCTTCTTGACCTTGAGTAGATAAATGTCGTATATTAAAACTTACCATATAACAGAGATGTAATTAATCAATGAGTACTACAGCCCTCTCAGTCATTTTTTACTACAGGATCTCTCAATCGGTGCTTTATACAAAACACGCGATGATGATGTGTGAATCTACGATTGAGATTGCACCGTCTCTTACCGTGAAGAAAGCATTTCCCTTATATTAGGGCCTAACAATCTCCAATAGAAATCCCAAGATGCAGACTTCGGTCAAGGCTCACTGACCAGCTTTCCTAGATTGCTCGCAACTTAATCTCACAAGACACCCCATCAAATTTTCGTGGTTCAGCGAGCACGTGCCATTTTCCTTGCCAGTGTACTAGTAATGGTTACGTGAAAATTTGAGGACTCACGAGACTTACAAGAACAACTCCTAATCAACTCATTACGTGAGACAGATTCCAACACCTCTTTGTTTCAACATAGATTTCAATCCTGACTGCTTGGGGCATTGTCCGAGAGTTCGACCCTCCTCGAGCGCTCGACTCAAATTGCGCCTGTGAAAGCTCCGCCAGACTGGCGGGTCGAGTGAGACGTTCCCGCATATACATATGCATCAGCCTCTCATTCAAAACACATGCAGCGATTCACCAGCCCAGAAATGCTTTACCTCAATTGATTTTATCAGACCCGCGTGATGCACCGGTCATCTACGAGACCCGACAGCTACCAGCCGAGCGAAAAGTGAAAAAAAAAAAAAAAGGAAAAGAAAAAAGAAAAAAAGTAAGGAAAATTGCTCACTTATTAAGTGTCTTGATTTTTCAAAAAAGGTCACCATAAGTGCCGCCAATTTGACGTAAGGATGGCACTTGTGGTAAACATTTTCTAAAAGTTACGTTATTCAAGTGATCGGTTAAGAATTATGGCATATTTTATAATTAGGTCAAATCAAGTGATAGAAAAAAAGATGTCATGGTATTCAAGAGACCGAAAAAAAAAAAATTACACTCAAATAAAGGTCGTACAAAAAAATTATGATACTTGTGGTATCCTCACACCCAACTTAATGTGATTGGTTCGTGTTTTTAGTGCGAAGCATGAAAAGGTGAAACCGTGTGAGTTCGTGTTTGGGATCAAGGAGTTTAATTCTTGACCATCTCTACTTATGGGGTGTTCATAACAAGCTAGCTTGACAAAGTGCAGCTACCATCGTTCCACTTCTCTTATCCTGGTAGCAAGAACGACATAACACAAGTGAGAAAAATATATAAACTCTCAACCAGTAGCTTAAATAAGCAAACATCTGAAACACCACAAGCCCATCCTCAGCAAACGTTCTAGTTATTTTGTGGAGACTCAGATGGAAGTATTCACCTCTCCTCCCTCGAAGGAAACTTTCGAAGGTGTAAAAACTCAAAATTTCTTGATGAAGTCATAAATGTGATTAGTAACTTCCTCTGGCTTTTCTTGCTGGAGAAAATGACCCACTCCTTCCATCACGACTACTTCTTGCAAGAACGGCACAAGTTTCTTGAGCCCTCCATTGTGAATGTGCTCTTTAACACCGGGTATATTATAGGTAGTGTCGAGGTCCCCAACAATAAATTTAACTGGCACTTTAATTTGTACTCCAGTCCATGGCGTGGCCAGCTCCCAGGTTCTGCAACAAGAAAGGAATTATAGTTACCTAGTGAACTCAAGTTCTACAGCAAACCACATTTGATGATATATCTCAACTCGTGAAGAGCCTCCAGAAAGAACAATGCAACGTCGGATTCAAATTACGCAAAAGAGAGAGACCGTGTTCAACAGTACATGTCAGGACTTTTAATCGTTAATAATGGACTTCAGCCCCACAATTATATCTTTCACTACCCATCGGTCAAACCTTCTAGCCCAAGTTGGGAAGATAGATACAGTTCTTTCATAGAATTGTGAATATCAATATGACAGACAACTGTCTCCAATCCAATAGAATACGGTGAAACTTACAAGTTCATCGCTCGATAATAGTTCAATGCTCCTGTGAAGCCTTTCTGACTGAATTTGCTGGCATAATAATTGATGTCTTCCTCTGACAACCAAGGGGCAAATATATCTCGAGAGTTGGCCAAACCTGAAAATCCTATTTCTTTTGGAATACAAGGTGGTTTTGGACTCCGGCTTGCGAGAAATAGCTTCATAAGTTTTGCGATATCAGCTCGTGCAAAGTCTTCTTCAGCCTCTCCAGGTTCCTAGACAGATAGTAAGTCCTTTCAGGAGCATTGTAAATATAACGGTCAAATCATATAAAGGGAGGGATTAAGGAAGCACCTGAAAGGATAAAAGTGCCACTTGGGCAATAAAAAGGTAAAATCTAAAAGCTAATCGACTCAACAATTGCAGTTGTTCGGTTAGAACATGAATATGATACTTGCAAAACATGCTCAAGTTGTGTACTTGTCTCGTAGTGGAGACCCTTCTCGCCACAGATAATCTGGGAAGGATCTTATCAAGAATGATATTCCATGTCCTCTCTCTGCACTAAGCAAAGTTTCCAAGGAGCACTAAACAGCACGTACAGTACTAGAACACAGATCCTTGTAGTCCAGGAAAGTATAGTAAGTTACATCGCTAGGAGTCCTAAGGACATCCAACTGTGTCAACCGGATGACTTTCTTCCAGCGTCTCATGTAAAACTCAGTTTACCTTGCTAAATAGCAAAAAACAGAAGTCAACCTCACTTGCTCAGAACAATGTTTGCTGTGGTTCTATAACTGTAAACTGGTGTAAAATAACAAGTTTTATGGTCAGAGTGCTCATCCGGGGGCAAGCGAAGTCCAACACTTGGATAATGGGGAGATCCAAGAGGGTCAAAAGCTTAAACTGGGTGCATCATATTGCTCCTTTTCACTCCAAGCATATTATGCGAATTTGTTCTCTGCATTCACATCTCCCAGGTGCACTTAACACACATAAACACAGTTGGTTGTGATGATAGAACGGGAACTCTCTCTTGTCTGATTCATGGACAGGACATTAAATTCAAAGCATCCAAACTAGAAACAAGAAGTAAAATCAAACCATCAAAGCAGTAAGAAATGAGATCAAAGCAACAGAGCAGTTTAGCCAATGTTATGAAGGATCCACTTGCTATTCGCAGAAACAACAAACAAAAGTTTTTCTTGCAGTATCACCTATAAATCTACTCAAATGGTGCCAGAGCAAACTCAAGGTGGCCCAATTTAAGAGCCAATTCTGTTCTCAAGACAACCACTTCCATAAAAGGAAAATCTGTTCATCCCAGATTTATTAGAAGCCACGAACACCAGGGCCATCAACTCCATCATTGATTCACAGGTCATCCCAGGTCACAGTTAGTAACCAAAGATAGTCAGCTTCATTGATTCACAGCCCCAATTCAGGCAAAGAACAGAATCGCCAAAACATTCCAAAACCAACAAAAATCACCACATGAACACAATCAATCAAGTCAACATAACAGAACCAACCCACGATCACACATCCAATCTTCACTCACCTGAAAGCGACAGATGTAGTAATCATCGCCAAACAACGCCCTAAACGAATCGATAGGCTTCCTGTCCGGATTCCTCGGTTGAAACGCGACGCTGGTGTTCACCAGCGCCTTAACCCTATCGGGCCTAAGCAGGCAAAAGTACCACGCCATGACGGCCCCCCAATCGTGCCCCACCAGGAACACGCGTTCGACGCCGAGCGCGTCGAGGAGCCCCACCAGGTCGCCGACGATGTGGAACGCCGTGTACGACGCCGCGGAGGGGGGCGCGTCGGTGTCGCCGTAGCCGCGGAGGTCGGGGGCGATGGCCCGGTAGCCGAGGGAGGCGAGGGACAGCATCTGGTGGCGCCAGGTGTACCAGAGGTCGGGGAAGCCGTGGAGGTAGAGGACTTCGGGGCCGTCGCCGACCGACGCGACGTGCATGTTGATGCCGTTGGTGCGAACCGTCGCGTGCTCTATCTTCTCCATTCGTCGGAAGTTCTGGTGGAGCTGTTTGCGTCCTTCTCCGCGTGAGCGAGATTGGGTTCGAGCCAGGAAATGGAGGTCGTCGTTGGATTAATCGATCATCGATGTATTGAACAAGAAAGTTGACGTTCCGTTTGTCCCGTTGCTGGAAACGAGCAATTGAGAAGCTTACTCGCAAGTTCAGTAGTTAAGAAGAGTTGACGGGATTGAATTTTTCAAAAGCCGCCAAGGAAATTACTTTTTTTTTTTCTCAAATTATAATTAGGCAATAAAAACTATGTGAAGTCTTAAAAAAAAATGTTTGATCTATTTACTGAAATGTCTTCCTTAATGACATAAAAGTCATGTCTACCCACAAAAGGAAGTCTATTTTCTTTTCATTTTTCTTTCTTTTTGTTGTGGGGTAGGGGGGTATTTGAAACCTAAAAAGAAAGTGGAAGGGTTGGATATTTGAAATGTCTTTCTTTTTGTTGTGGATACCGGCCACAACTGACAAGAGGCTAGCTGATTTTCTGTTGTCGGTCAGGGTGAACACCTTACAACCATAGTTATTAGAATCGGTCGAATCTTGATTCGTATTTGAGCGATAAGTATCTGTAAGGTCAATTGCTAGCTTATTGAATGGCAATACTCTACTATTCAATATCCATCTACGATCCAAACCATTCAATTTTTGGTATGTTTACCTATCAAAATGTGTAACTTTTGTCATATTTTGCGATAAATATTGTATTTTGCTAGTTACTATAATTGAAATTGAATTTTGCGCCTTACCCTTACCGTCCAATAATAGATAAAATGTCCTAGAAAGATATTTAATTAATACTTGAATAATTATTGCGTTAATAAACAATGGGAACACATTTCTTCTTACGGATAGAATTCATCACATGTATTCAAAATAAGGTTTGATGGAACCGGATATAAAAAATAAAATAAAAACCTATGTCGTTAAATAAGAGGGGTCCACACCACGCAAATGATCACACTTGGCACGGGGGAGACGTTGCTGCCGCCTCTGTCCCCGTCGAGGGCAAGGCGCCTTCTCTCGGTGGGTCCAAAAAATCCATCACGAATTTTATTTTCTACACAAATGATATGAAATATCACCTCAAATAAAAAATTATTTATGATGTCTTCATTACTATATTTGCTCTGCTAGCATTGATATGTGCGTCGCCTGTGAAATTGCAACTGCATCTACGCGCATATTAAGATGCTTCCAAAAACTTATCACAAGAGATTCGCATATTCAAGTATGCAAGGACTTTTATAAATTGTCAAAGTCTCCGTAGAGGAAAAATCCAATAACAACCCCTTCTACTTGATAAATATTGCCACATATATATGCCAATACATCACATTCTTGTGTTTTTTGTTTGTAAAAATAAGATTAAATTTATATATATCCGGTCTAGGTGGTCCGGGTGGGTGGGTCCATAGCTGGAACCGGGAATCAAACCAATATGCGTCCGTTCCAATTTTTATGAACCGATTCCAATTTTACTCGGGATATTTTTTAAATTTCAGTTTGTTTTTATGTGACGCCACATCAGTGCTACTTGTGCAAAAAAAGTAAAGGGCAATATAATTGAGAAAATGCCACATAAATTAGTTGTCTTAGAAAAGCGAACGGAGTTAACAAACGACTATTGGGGACTAGTCCGACAAGTCTTAAAACTCGAAAGCATGACGGGAAAAGTTTTAAGATTATGATGACATGTTTTAGAAGTCGTGCTATAATTTTTCGGGAAAATCGTCAGAAAAGTCATTAATCTATTACATTTTTGCCTAAGGTTGATCGGTTCCCGGTTCCCAATTTCCAAAATCGGGAATCGCACCGGAGGTCCCTGGAGCTAGTCGTCCGGTTCGGTCCGGTTCTCGGGCGGTCCAGTGAAACTGGTAAACAGAAAAGGGAAGAGAAGATGGTCATTGTTTGAGTCGTTCCCCGGGGGGTCCACCATACTATTTGATATGTAACTCAAAGCTCTAAACAAAACCATCTCCTGGGCATATTTCCCAAGCTTCTGAGGAAGTTTGAGTCGTTGTTTCGTTCGATTGGGGCGTCTCTATCATTTCATTTCTTTTTGTTCAAGATCAAGAAAGCAGAAGAAGATGATCGAATTTATTCAACGAATATGACTCAAGCCATGGATGACTTCTATATGGCCAGTTTATATTAGGTGTATATTAAAAAAAAGAAAAAGAACAATTGTCGGTTTGGTTGGGCAGTCCATTTGTTCGATTTCCCCCGGAACTGAAAATCGGATTGCCCGGACACCAATTTCACTTTTAGGAATCGGGAAACTGCACCGAATTGCCGGTTCCGTCCGATCCAGGCGGTTTCTGGTTTGGTTGGTCTATAATGCTTAGCCTTACTTTTGCCAATTCAGTACTAAATTTTTTACGTTTACCAATATATTGAGTCCTAAAATTTTTCACGTTTTGCCAATTGAGTTCATCCGAATAATTTTGGATGGAAACTCAGTCACGTGGACGCCACGTTCTATGTGGCACGGTCAGTACTGACGCGGATAATTTTTAATAATATATATGTTTTGAATTTTACTATTTATTTATTGTATGTTTTTTTTTCCTCTTATCGTGGCCAACGAGGGCATCACCGTCGCGGCCCTCACAGTGGTCCGTGAGGGCATAGCAACCCTCGCCGGCCACATTAAGAAAAAAGAAAGAAAAGAAAAAAGAAAGAACTGCATGAGATAGTTGCCCATCCTACGGAAACAAAAGAAAACATAAAAAAATTTAAAAACATTAAATGTTATTAAAAATTATCAATATCAGCACCGATCGTGCCATGTAGAACGGCTGGTGTCCACTCAGCGATTTTCGAACAAAATTGACCGGATAGACTCCACTAGTAAAACATGAAAATGTTTAGGGCTCAATTGGCAAAACTAAAAGGTTGAGTACTAAATTTGCAAAATTATAATAGTTTTAAGACTTTTTTGACAACTTTTCCTTAATTCTTTCCAACGATAACAATCATTTTTTCTTATTCCTGCACCTTTAGAGAAGGCGGTTGTATACATCCTAAACAGAAATACCAAGTCAACAAAATTAGTATGCCATATCGATATACTTAGTACCGTAACGTAATATGTCATTATGGGAGCTCCCGAAGCGACGGATGAACACGATTCGAACATGTTATGATTTATGAATCAATCAAGAGAAATCCAAGTATAAAGATTACCATAGAGAAAGTGAATAACATTGACTTGTACACTACTAACAACAAAAGTTGACCGCTGAAGAGCGTAAACGAGCCGAGTTATTATCGAGCTATTTCGAAATTTAGATTGACTCACACTCATTATGAGCCTAATGGTAGAAAATTTTCCTACATCTGAACTACGTCTCTTCAGAAACATTCATCCGATATTACTCTCGACTATTTTTTTGGACTTGTGAAATTCATCCGGATCACTTGGGAATTTGGGGAACAAATTATTACACTTGTTTGGCGGGAGGATTACTAAAAAAGTCATAAACCTATTATAATTATGTCAATTCAGTTACAAACCTTTTTTTTTTGTCAATTCAGTCCTAAACCTTTTGCATTTGTGCCAATTCAGTCTATCCGGCCAATTTTTGCTTGCCGACGCTGACGTGGACTTTTTAAAATAATATATAATTGATTTTTTTAAATTTTTTCTTCTTTCCTTTCCTTTTCTTTAGTTTTTTTTTTTTTACTTAGGGTTGATGACCCTCTCTAGTCACAAGGGAGGGCCGCAACGCCCTCACCCAGTGTCAATGAGGCCGTCCTGGCCATCGCCGACCCTAAGTCTAGAAAAAAAAACTAAAGAAGAGGAAAGAAAAAATTCAAAAAATTCAAAAAATTATTAAGTTATTGTTAAAAGAGTCCAGTTAGCGTCGGCCGGCCAAAATTGGCTGGATGGACTGAATTAAGACTAATGCAAAAGGTTTAGGACTGAATTGGGAAAATAAAAGTTTAGAACTGAATTGACACAATTTCATTAGGTTCATGACTTTTTTGATAATTTTCTCTTGTTTGGCTGCATTGTGATTTACTTCACCTTCCCTTTCTTCACTTCAATTTTCTTTGCCTACATTTGGTCCGCTTCCTATTTTTGCTTGTAAACTTACTGTAAAAGTGTATGATGTCCATATTTATAAGTCAACAACCAAGACATGATTTAAGAAAATTCTTTATATCCGCTTTTGGTAGATAATTTTTTCACGTTAGATGTGCTTGCCATGTTTTAAATTTATGTGTACAAGATGGTTTACAAACTCTTGATATTTTTCTCAACCCAATAAAGATAGCAATTCAATATTTATGGAGACATTCTCAAATTATGAAAGAATAGGGAAAATTTTGTAAAGCAAATAGAAGAAGACCAAAAAGATTTTCAAGAGATGTTCCAACTCGTTGGAATTCCACATACGAGTTGCTTAATCAATCTTTTGTATATAAAGATTTATTTTGTACATTTATTTCGAATAATATTTCTCAAATTAATTTATTCCCACAAGAGTGGGATATTTGCAAAAAAAATTTAGATCTTTTAAAATTTTTTAATGATGCAACTTATACTTTATCCGGTGTTTATTATCCTACTACGCATTTATTTTTAATAGAGTATGTTAATATTGCTGGTATTTTTGAAGAAAATGAAAAAGATGATCAATTAGGTCCGACTATTATGGCAATGCGAACGAAATGGTTGCATTATTATAGCGAAATTCCTTTTATTTATTTGGTTGCTTGTGTTTTCGATCCACGTACCAAATTAGATGGTTTAAGTGATGATTTGAATACGTATTATGACTATTTACATTTGATTGAATTTATAGATATTAGAATTATACAAACAGTAGTTAAAAGCGCAATAGTAGAAATGTATAATGAATTTTCTAATAGATATAATGTAGGTGATAGTGGATCTTCCCAACCCAGTGACGTACAAAGCGGGGACCTAGGTAGAATTAGTAGAGGGTACAAAATGCTGATGAATAGGCAAAAAAGGCAAAAGGGAGCAACATGAAATATTTCCGAAGTAGAGACCTATTTAACCACTTTTTTGAGTTTAATGAATCCGAAGGCGGCACAGATTTCAAAATTCTAGAGTGGTGGAAGAGGCATTCAACCCAATTCCCAATTCTCGCTCTCATCGCAAGACGGGTTTTAGCAACCCCTTGTTCAACAGTGGCGGTTGAACAAGCATTTAGCGCTGGAGGCAACATTTTGGAAGACCGACGTTCAAGATTAGCTCCGGAATCGGTGGAGGCTCAAGCTTGTGTCAATGATTGGACAAATGCTCAACATCGACAACAAAAGATGGATCGCAGCAATGAAGCCGAATTCTTCGATGATGGAGATACCACCGCCACGGGTACCGGCGAAACGGGTAGCGACGATTGACGATGAGGTAAGTATGGGATTATCAAAGGTAAAAGAACTACATGGGCTTTGATTCTTCGATTCCAAGAAGATATGTAGGCGCTTAATGATAATTCATTAAATTCAAGCCCCTTCCTCTTCCCCTTTCCCCCCCAAATTTGATTACAATTTATAATTTGATTACAATTTGTATTTGATAATTTATTATTTCATAATTTCATATTTTTTTATTTCATAATTAATTATTTAAAAATTAAATTCGAAAACCGGAACCGAAACCGAAATCGGGACAGGAATCGGCCGGTTCCATTCCGATTTTGAACCGGAACCGGCCGGTTCCATTCTGGTTTTGAATCGGAATCGGGCCTTGAACCGGCTCGGAACTGCTGATTCAAAATCGGAACCGGAACCGGCCCTTAAGGTTCCGGTTCCGGTTCATAGTGGCCATGAACCGAAACCGGCCGGTTCCGATTCATAGTGGCCATGAACCGGAACCGGCCGGTTCCGAACCGTGGCCACCACTACATCCGTCCCTCGCCCATTAGATATGGATTTTTCACTCTACTCTTTGTTTTACTTTAATCTTTTTCTTTTTGGTTAAATTTTCAGTCTTTACTGACGCAACGCCAATTTGGCGCGTAATCAATGAAGAGAGAATTCGACCAAAAAAAAAAAAAAAAAAATGAAGAGAGGGAGCCAATGCAGGGCTCAAAAGTGGGACCCATGGACGCCACGTGGCTCCACATGACTCCATTTGACGTCCAATGATAGGCCGGTCCCATTGTGACGAGGAGTGGTACCTAATATTTTCTCACCACGGATTACTGCAATTCTCCCAAAAGATATATAGAAATTATTTCTTTTATTGCACCTTGAAAGGCGGTAATGGTAGTTATCCTAAAGTTGAATGCCCAAGAAACCAAATCGATATGTTCAGTAACGTAACATATTTTTATCAAGTGTGAAATATTTATCTTTAAATACTCAGTTGTATATTATGTTAGATCACTTCATATATCGTTCCCATTTTAATGCCAAACGGCAAGAAAATAAGAAAAAAGACAGTTTGGTCCTTTATTAATGGGGGAAAACAACAGCTTCATCCATAATTTTGAGGAAAGAGCAATAAATAGATCATGGGGATGGGAATTTCTTGATGAAGTCGTGAATGTGAGCAGTGATCTCCTGAGGCTTCTCTTGCTGGAGGAAGTGAGCCACTCCTTCCATCACCACCACTTCTTCCAAGTTGGGCACAGCCCGCTTGAACCCACCGCCGTGGATGTACTCCTTCACGCCAGGGATGTGATAGGTGAGGTCCAGGTCCCCCACTATGAACTTCACCGGCACTTTGATCGGCACTCCGTCCCACGGCGCCGATAGCTCGCTACTTCTACGTACGTAGAAAAATTCTTAACGATCGAAATGGATTCGAGATATCATTTCAATTGCAATGCCTAAGAGAATGAAAAGATTGAGGTAGCAACGCGTAATTTACTTTGCACGTACATATCATTCAAATTTCTATCCTCTCAACTTTCGCCGCAACTCTTGCCAAACCACCCAATTGTCGCCCTTTAACCACATGCAATGACCATCATTACATATCATTCTGATTTCTACCCTATCAACTTTTGTCATAGCTCAAGCCAAACCGCCCAACTGCAAGCAACGCGATTCGAAATTTCTATCGATATCATCGTCGGCATGCGAAGGGTAAAGAGAGCACAAGATTAGAGAGAGAAACTTACAAGTCCAAGCAACGGTAATAGTTCAAAGCTCCGGTGAAGCCGGTCCGGCTGAATTCGGCGGCGAAGTAGTTGACGTCGTCCTCGGTCAGCCAAGAGGGCAACTCGATCTGGCGCTGCTCGAATACTTTGGCCAATCCCGAGAATCCTGTATCTTTAGGCATGCGAAGCGGGCTCGGATCACGGGTTGTGAGGAATAGCTTCATCAGTGTCGCAGTATCGGCTTTTGCAAAGTCCTCTTCAATCTCTCCAGGTTTCTACCGAGTTAGAGATTACCATTTCAGGAAAGTAATCAAGATTGACCACGAAAGAGTATAAACGAGTCGTGTTACATCTCAAATACATCTTCATAGAAAAATTCATATGATATTATTTTCATATTTCAACTCAATTTCAGAAATCAAGCTCAAGTCGAGTCAGATCTCGACTATTTAACGTCAGTCCTCACCTGAAACCTGCAAACGTAGTAATCGTCTCCGTACATCGCCCTCGCCGACTCGACGGGCTTCCCCTCCGGATCACTCGGGTACCACATGAGCCTCCGGAACCACGTGACGCTCGTGTTGACCAACGCCCTCACGCGGTCGGGCCTGAACAGGCACAAGCACCACCCGATGATCGCCCCCCAGTCGTGCCCCACCACGAACACCCGCCCGATCCCCAGCGCGTCCAGCATCCCCACCAGGTCCCCCACCACGTGGAACGCCGTGTACGACTCCACGCTCGGCGGCGCGTCGGTGCCGCCGTAGCCCCGGAGGTCGGGCGAGACGGCGCGGTAGCCGAGGGCCGCGAGGGACACCATCTGGTGGCGCCACGAGTACCAGAGCTCCGGGAAGCCGTGGAGGAAGAGGATCGTGTCGGGGCCGTCGCCGACCGACGCGACGTGCATGTTTATGCCGTTGGTGCGGACCGTTGTGTGCTCGATCTTCTCCATTTTTCCCGATGCTTTCCCTGTTTTTCTACCGTTCGCCGTTGAAAGAGTTTTGCGAGTGTAGCGAAGAAGATGAAGAGATGAGATCGAGAGTATGTAATGAATAGAGAGTTCGGCCGTTTCCGTGGAACCCCACCCCACCAACAAGCGGATGGAGAGGAAGAAGAGAAATCGACATTTCCCTTGTTTAAAAAAAAGGATAAATAATTCAAATTTTCCACAAGTGTATTATCTCTCTCCCCACCATTGTCCCCGTTGACCGATCAAAGAAGGGCGAGGGAATTTTCGCATCGTTCATGGGAGATCTGGGAGTAGGGTCCACAGTTGGTTCTACATTTGACAATTGACGCCTCAACGCTCAGAAAACAAATAAATTCAAGATAATTTTCCATATATTTTTTTGTTTTATTTTTTCATTCTATTACTATTCCTACTTTTCGCCTAATTAAACAGTACCGTTTGAAAAAAAAAAAACAATTACTAAAACAAAATGGGTATGTATCACACAAAATGAATTATAGTAACAACAAAATTACGTGTCTTCTTAAAACCTTTGAATGTTTAAGTTTTATATTTCACTATTTGCTCAATTCATGCGACAGTTACTTTTTATCGTATTAAATGATTATTTGGAGTTATATCGATGGCAATTTACGAATCTATATATGTTGGTATTGCAGTGAGCTGCGAGGCATTGGTGTCTGATGATGTGGCTTTCTTAGCATTGTGGATTTTTTTCCCTCAATAACTTAGATAAGAGATATTATCATTTTATTGCAATTGTGTTAAAGTAAAGGAGGAAGTAGTCATGATATGAACAAAAATGTCATATTATTTCATAGTACTTTGGCAACTTAAATAGTGAACACGTGATTTTTTTTTTTCAATCGCATAGTAGAAAATGGATCTAATTTCATCATAGTAATTACCAATAATAAGGATGATGATAGATAGATCATATACCGTGATAAATTTTTAATAACAATAGAAAGATATAATGGGGTCTGATGATTTGCCATCCTTCTTTTCATCTGTTGAGATAACTTTTACGATCTATCTTTTGTGTTTTGTGATGATAATAAGATCGTTATGCAATTTTAACTGTTCTACTGATATGTGCCTTCGCATTATTCTAGTTCCATTATAAGCTGAGAGGCGACGAATCTCTCCACTAATTCTTCATGGGAAGAGCTCGAGCATTGTGCCAGTTTTATCCAACCCCGTCACAAGCATATTCTAAAGCCGATCTCCCTTCCTTCAAAGGGAAATACGCATATGTACCAACCAACCACAGATTATGCGGGGGACCAAAGCAAAGCCTTCTTTTTTGGGGTAAATCTTTTTATGCTTATGACGGCAAGACATAAAGTTCTCGAGTTGGTATTCACTAAGCCAGCATGGATTCAGAGGCTAGTGATGTAGATGGAGTTAAATCCCAAGGATCCGGATGGGGCGGGCGAAAGGAGGCCTCTATCTATTAGCCTAACAAATTTGTAGTAATTGGCATGCGAAGGTCTCCACAAACTGGCAAGCACGAACGGGTAACATGATGTCAACTGAACGAAACAAATCAATACAATCCTTCTTTTTCTTTTTCTCGGAAGAAGTGCATTATTTTCCTTTTTTGCGGACGTCTATGAACAATTCATTATTGAACAATGGATGCGAGCTGTGATTATTCTTTAGGGTTAATATCGCGAAAAACCCCAAATTGGTACATCTATGATAAATTTATCCCAAATTATTTTTTTGACCACGAAAAATCCCAAACTGGTACACTTGTGACAAATTTACCTCAAACTATTTTTTTGACCACCAAAAACCCCAAACTGATACATCTGCCACAAATTTACCATAAATTAATTTTTTTTACTACGAAAAACCCCAAACTATTACACCTGTGACAAATTTACTATTCGTTAAATTGGGTTAATACCACAAAAAATCTCAAATTGATACACTTATGACAAACAGAGGGTAAAAACCCCAAACTGGTATACCCGTGAACTGTCACGCGCCATCCAACTCAGTAATTTGACGTTAAATTTAACGAAAACTAACGGAGGGTAAATTTATCACAAGTGTACCAGTTTGGGGTAAATTTATCACAAGTATACCATTTTTGAATTTTTGGTGGTCAAAAAAATAGTTTGAGGTAAATTTGTCACAGGTGTACTAATTTAGGATTTTCCGTGGTGTTAACCTTATTCTTTATGCCAAGAGGCATGAAGACAAAATCATAAAAAAAAAAATCCAAACCTTGACTTCAAATTTTTATTATTTTACATCATGTAACATCAAGATGCTAGTTTATCTCTTAGAACTTGATGATTCTATCGAGGTAGGATCTGGATAAGGTCAAACTCGTTACAAAAAAGATATGCATGGGTTGGTGTCTTCATCATTGTTCAGTACATATGGCGCGTATGCTATTATAGGAAAAGGGATAATTACAGAAATAATCCTTAAATTTTGGCTTAATATGCAATATCATCCTGAATTTTTAATTCAATTTGGTCCATGAACTTTAGCCCAATGTGCATATTATCTCTGAACGTTTAATTTGTTCGATGTGATCTCTGAACTTTTGATAAATATGCGATCTAATCCCTAAACTAATGATATATTCAATGTTACCATTCCATTGATTCAATCTTGTCTCTCGCCCTCCATCTTTTACTCTTTTCTTTTTTCATTTAGGCCTTTTTTAATTATTTTTCTGATATTCAGTCTATCTTAATGTGATGCCCATTTGGCACCACAGCAATGTCACTTGCGCGAAATTAAAGGGAATTTTAGTAAAAAGATGGCACATTCATATTCATATTCTAAGGAAAAGCCAACGGCGTTAACATGGACAACTGTGACAAGTCTTAGGATTTAAAGACACGAAGTAAAAAAATTTAGCATATCTTGACAAGTGTTAGGAGTCTTAACGTAATTCTCCCAAAGATAAAAAGAAGTTACTTTTTTCTGTTGCGATTCGAGAAGTCACAACAGTATATCGTAGAGAAAAATGCCGAGACAATAAAACTAGTATTACACAAATGGATATAATTAGTCATTCGAATACTGTGTTTTATTATGTTAGATCACTTCATATCGCTTCCATTGCGATACCCAACAACAGAAATATAACAGAAAAAAAAACAGTTAAAAAAAGCAACAGTTTCGTCCTTTATTAACGGGGGCAAAACAACAGCTTCATCCTTAATTTTTTTTAGAGAATTTCTTGATGAAATTATTAGCCATCGAAAATTGACTTGAAGTATCATTTTGATTGCGATGCCAAAAAATTCTTCGAAGGAGAAGGAAAAAAATTAAGAGGTTACTCCAGAACTTTTACCTTTTATTAGAAATTTTATAATTCAGAACACGTAATAATCTTTTTAAGTAAATTGAATACATTTAAATCACATTTCTTATACAACCTTGGACATTAGATTAGACAAAATAGCGACCCGCAAAGAGAGAATAAGCTTTAGAGAGAGAGAGAGACATACAAGTCCAGGGGCAAATTTCCAAATCAGGCTAAAAAAAAAATTATTTACCAAAACAGGTTGAAATTTTTTTTTTTACCAAATCAGGTGCCGTTCGGCAGCCAGAGTGCCGAGCGGGCTGCTGGGCCTAGCTCCGGCGGCCTGCTCGGCAGTTCGAGCGGCGTGGTTGGCCGGCTCCGGCGGTCCGCTCGGCAGCCACACTGCCAAGCCGGGCCCGGGGGCCCCCACTAATTTTTTTTTTATTGAAAATTTCATAAGAAAAATCATTTTTTATAATATTTATTTTATTTATAATTTTGTTCTTTTTAAGCTTATTTTTATAATATAATTATCAATATTTAATTATTTAAGAAATATAATTATAACATTACAATAAATTCACATATGTAATGTCGACATCGAACGGAATAACTGAATAAATATCGCGCAATTGGGATATTGTAATATTACAAAAAATTCACACATCTAATATAAAAACCACTGAATAAATATCGCGCAATTGGGCTGCCGAGCCGGTGTTGCTCGGCACTAAGACTGCCGAGCGGCACCTGATTTGGTTAAAAAAAAAATTTTCAACCTGTTTTGGTAAATAATTTTTTTTTTTAGCCTGATTTGGAAATTTGCCCCAAGTCCAGACAACGATAATAGTTGAATCCTCCGGTGAAGCTGGTCCGACCGAATTGGGTGGCGTAGTAGCTGACGTCATCCTTGGTCAGCCAAGAGGGCAAGTCGACCTGGCGGATTATCCATGATTTGTATTCATTTTACTAGTGATGATATATAGGTTAATTTTATATTGACAAGACGTAATTATTTGACTTAAATGAAAAAACGTGGGAAGAGAAATTATTTTCGGGAACATAAATTTTGTGCAGTTACTAAACGCATTTCTGTTCCGAGAATATAAGTTTTGTGCAGTTACCAAACGCATTCTGATTCTCTAAAACTCGTTCAGGAAACAGAATAAAAAAATCAATTATGAACAAAATTGATTTTTTGGATCAGAATCGTTGCCAAACGGACCCCTAGTCTACTAAAAAAGGGCACCAACACCACTTCTATCTTCTCCCTCGCCTATCCGATCTCCATCTTTTACTCTATTCTTTTTTCATTTAGGCCTTTTTATTATTTAATATTCAGTCTATTCTGATGTGATGCCCATTATTTGGCACCACAGCCATGTCACTTGTGCGAAAGTAAAGGGAATTTTATGTAAAAAATATGACACATTCATATTCATATAGTAACGAATCGTGAACGATTGTGACAAGTCTTAGGGTTTAAAGGCATGAAGTGAAAAAAATTAGCATATCGTAACAAGTGTTAGGAGTCTTAACGTAATTCTCATTACGATAAAAAGAAATTACCTTTTTTTGTTGCCCCTTGAGAAATGACAACCGTATATCCTAGAGAGAAATGCAAAGACAGTGAAATTAGTATACCCAAATGAATATGATTAGTCATCCAAATACTCAGTTTTATTATGTTAGATCACTTCATATATAGCTTCCATTGTGATACACTGATACCCAACGACAGAAACCTAAGGAAAAAAAAAAAAACAGTTATAAGGCAACAGTTTCGTCCTTTATTAATGGGGGGAAAACAACAGCTTCATCCTTAAGTTTTTGGAGGGAGAACTAAATAGATCACGGGGATGAGAATTTCTTGATGAAATCGTGAATGTGAGAAGTGATTTCCCGAGGCTTCTCTTGCTGGATGAAATGAGCCACTCCTTCCATCAACACCACTTCTTCCAAGTTGGGCACAACCTGCTTGAATCCACCGCCGTGGATGTACTCCTTCACGCCAGGGATGTGATAGGTGAGGTCCAGATCCCCCACTATGAGTTTCACCGGCACTTTGACTCGCGCTCCGGCCCACGGCGCCGATAGCTCCCGGTTTCTGCGCTCATAAAGAAGTTATTATCGATCGAAATGGACTTAAGATATCATTTTGATTGCAATGCCACAAAAAATTTGAAAGAGAAGGAATAAATCTAAGAGGTTACGAACTGGCGAAGTTCATCCATACACCAATGGGGGAATGTCAACGTATCTGGAGGGGGCAATTTCAGACACGACAGAGGAACACGACCCAAACATGATGGGAATGTATCGAGAGAAATCAAAATCCGTCACACTCGGCGCAATTAACTTGAAACCAACATCACTCGAAATGCTTTCACTAGTAATAAATGCTTTTTGCAATCCCGTTGAAAAACATTTTAGGATGGCACCAACTCTGTACGAATGCATCCATAGACCAATATCTTTCCTAATCCATATTGACGGATTGAGTTGTTATATGAAATAGTTATATTCAGTAAATGGGTCGTACCTGAGTTGAGGATGATAAAACTCAAAATAATACGAGTGTTAAATGGGTTCACAACTTATTTAGGCTCAATCCACCTCTACGACTCTTTCTTCACTCTCTCTCACCCTTACTAGATCTTGCTCTCTCGGCTCAGTTTGGTTTTCCTAGATTGGTTAAATATGAAAGTATTTCAATAATACAAGTCACGAGTATGAATTGGATCGGGCATGTGTCATTAGATTTATATTATACGAAAATAGGTAGAACGGGTTAGATGGGTCAAATTGGATAGGATCATTTTCGATCCGACCCATCCATTTGACAAGTCTACTATTAACCGTCTCCATAGCTCACGCTAGACCACACAACCCTGAGAACCGTTAAAATATTCATTAGCACAATCTTATTGTAACATTTGACCTGTTAGATAGCATAAGCTTAGAGAGAGAGAGAGAGAGAGAGAGAGAGAGAGAGAGAGATACAAGTCCAAGCAACGGTAATAGTTCAAAGCTCCGGTGAAGCCGGTCCGGCTGAATTCGGTGGCGTAGTAGCTGACGTCATCCTCGGTCAGCCAAGAGGGCAACTCGATCTGGTGCTGCTCAAATAGCTTAGTCATTCCTGAGAATCCTAAATCTTTAGGCACGATAGGTGGGCCTGGATTACGGCTTGTGAGGAATAGCTGAATGAGTTTCGCAGTATCAGCTTTCGCAAAGTCCTCTTCCATCTCTCCAGGTTCCTACCATAAAGATCACACACATCGTCAGGATCTTCAAAAGATCCTAAGCTGCCCTGGTCTGCGATCTACGTTTTGCTAGTGGCGACGCCTCAAAAGTTCCGAATCTTTAAAAGATCAAAGCCCAATCCAAGTCAGATATCAACTATACAACACTAGTTCTCACCTGAAACCTGCAAATGTAGTAATCATCTCCGTACATCGCCCTTACCGACTCGACGGGCTTCTTCTCCGGTTCACACGGGAACCAGGTGCCGCCAGGGAACCACGGGATGCTCGTGTTGACCAACGCCTTCACCCGGTCGGGCCTCAGCAGGCACAGGTACCACGCGATCATCGCCCCCCAGTCGTGCCCCACCACGAACGCCCGCCCGATCCCCAGCGCGTCCAGCATCCCCACCAGGTCCCCCACCACGTGGAACGCCGTGTACGACGCCGCGGACGGCGGTGCGTCGGTGCCTCCGTAGCCCCGGAGGTCGGGCGCCACGGCTCGGTAGCCGAGGGCCGCGAGGGACACCATCTGGTGGCGCCACGAGTACCAGAGCTCCGGGAAGCCGTGGAGGAAGAGGACCGCGTCGGGGCTGTCGCCGACCGACGCGACGTGCATGTTTATGCCGTTGGTGCGAACCGTCGAGTGCTGGATCTTCTCCATTTCTTCGACGTTTTCCTGTATTGTTTCCGTTCTCTGTTGAACGAGTTTTATGAGTGTAGCGAAGAAGATGAAGAGATGAAATTGGAGTTTACAGCTGGAGAGGAAGAAGACAAAAATGATATTTCCCTGTTATAAAAAGAAGGAGAATTAATTACCATATTCATATTTTTTTTTATCGAAATTATCATATTCATTAAGAAACGAACATGATAATTTATTTATTTGGGACCGGGAAAAAATGACGCCCTTTAGGATTAATAAATGCTCCAAAATCGCGTCGTTTTGCATACGTGGAGCTCATAGTTAAGTTACGTAGAAGAGAGAAACGAACAAAATTTTTTATTAGCTAAATTGGATGGTTAATTGAACCAACATAACAAGTTTTAAAAATTTATTGCACTTTTTGTAAGTTTAAGGACTCAATTACATTTTTACGATAAGTTTTGGAATTTCCGGTGCCCTTATCCCATTTTTTAGTTACTTCATATCGTGTAATATCAAAAAGCTAGTTTTTTTTTTGGGTAAGGTATGATATGTATTAACCAACCAAAGCACAGATTTACAAGACGAAATCCGACACCACAAGGAGAAGCCTTGCACAAGTAGTGACACAAGGAGATGTAACTACGTGTGCAAGGGTGTAGTGGGTTCAAGACAAAAAGACGGTGGAGTAGAAACCCAAGGTAGAATACACAAGGAAATAAGAGGCCAAAATAGGCGGCCTAAGAACAAAAACAGACCAGACTGAAAAGAGAACCCGAGGCTCAAACGAAAATCGACGAATTGAAGCCTCGGCTTGCTTGTATCCTCCGATTTCTAGGGGTGTTGTCAACGTGTTGAAAACTTGATCTCTTAAAAACTTGATGATCCTATCGAGGTAGGATCTGAATAAGGTCAAAACTCATTACAAAACGCTAGTTGATCTGTTAAAAACTTGACGATCCTATCGAGGTAGGATCTGAATAAGGTCAAAACTCATTACAAAATGCTAGTTGACCTCTTAAAAACTTGATGATCCTAGCGAGGTAGGATCTGAATAAGGTCAAAACTCATTACAAAAATGATGTGCATGTGTTTGTATCTCCATAATAACTGTTCGGCATGGTTCGCGTGTGTGATTTAAGAAAGGAAACGTGGAACTTTAGCGGGATAAAAAAGTTCCCTTGATCGGTTAAATTTAATTAATGATCATGCGCGTAAGTGATTATTTTTTTTATTCTTCGTGTCTAACTCTCATCTATTTGACTTTTGCTCTGCCTCTTTACAGAGCGAGGTGAACCCCGCACCTATGATACTAGTGTCTCCGGTCCTCATCCCCCAATCCCTTTACCAACAGGATCGCATGCCTATTGGCTGCACCCTCCTTTTGAAAGATTTTACTTAGGTCATGATCTCTCCATGAAGAAAGAAAATCAATTTCTACTTTCCAACTAGGTGAATGATATCCTCAATTCGACCAAAAAAAAATGAATATCCTCGATTGATCCTAATTTTTTTTTTTTGTTAAGCCGTCTAATATAGCCTATATGCACTCTTCCCTCTTCCACATATCAAAACTAGACAATTAAGGAAAATATCTTCAATTTTCTCTAATAACCGTTATGTTATTTTTAAGTGTTCAACCAGTCCGTGAAATCGCATTTCACGAATCTCCGCGCTTATCTTCCATTATAAGAAATCAGTGAGACCTAATTGAACTCGTAATATTTGGGGTCAGGGGTAAATAAGAAAGAAATAGTCCAATACAATCCCTCTTTAATATCCTCGGAAGAAGTGCACTAATTGGGGTTAGCAGGACATTGGATGCGACCTGTGATTATTCTTGATGCCAAGGGACGTGAAGACAAAATCAGGTGAACATCCAAACTTTGTCTTCAAATTTTTGATGTACTTTATATCATATGTTATCAAAATGTTGATGATTCTATCGAGGTAGGATATAAATAAGGTCAAGCTCAAGAAAAATGGGGAAAGTACCAAAAAAGAGAGAGTCTTAAACACGTTGCATTGATGCCAATTCAGTTATAAACCTTTCAATTGTGCCAATTTAGTTCTAAACTTTTTGCATTTGTGCTAGTTGAGTCCATCCGGCCAATTTTGACTGAAAATCGCTAACATTTCCAAAGCTTAGGAGTGAGTCCATTACAGCCTCGCTGACAGAGAGCGACTCCTCAAAGGCCCTAGTCCAGATCTGGTGAGGGCCGCGACCCTCGCAGGCTAAAATGAAAGAAAAAATAATTAAAATTTTAATTTTTTAGAAAAATTCTTAAAAATGTTCACGTCAGTGTCGGTCATGCTACATAGAACGGCAGACGTTCACGTTAGCTATTTCTGCCCAAAATTGGCTAGATAAACTCAATTGGCATAAGGGCAAAAGGTTTAGGATTAAATTGGCACGATTGAAAGATTTAGGACTGAATTGACACAAATGCAATAGGTTTATGAATTTTTTGGTACTTTTCACCAAGACCAATGTGATATGCATGTATTAGTGTCTCCATAATAAATGTGATTTTGAAGTAGAAGACGTGGAACTCTAGAATTTCGGAGATCGTCTAATAAGTTTTTTTGGTAAGTAAAGATCGTCTAATAAGTTAACTTCAATTGTATGGACAATTAAGATAGTTAATATTATTTTTCAATCACTACCCGGATTCTTTTCTGCATTGCGGACAGTGAATGAATATATTGCTCTATTCTATCCATAATTGAAAACATATATTTATGCAAAAATTTTAGGGAAAAAAAAAGGAAAGAATGATGAAATTGATTGTTGCGACAATAAAGGAATCTCGCAAAATATAATTATTTTAGGAATTTATAAGAAACAAATTTTTCTAAATTCAGTTATATATGGAGTGTTTAAGCAATATGGATCGAATGGAATATGAGTAGGGACGAGAATGAGTCGCTAGATTTGGATTGCAATAAATAAGTCATAAATGGTTAAATAAATTTATTTAGGTCAGATCATTTATGACCCTACTCAAATTCGACCCGACCTATCTACTTGACAGGTCTTTTGAAAACACAACCAAAATCAACTCTTTAAAGGTAAAATATCGATAATGCCAGCATAGGAAAAAGTAATAAAAGATAGTAAATGTGTATTCCGTAACACATAATATTTCGGCAACTCACTTTCACACTCAAGTCGGCAATGATCAAGTGGCGCTGAAAGTATATGTTCCATTCGAGCCTTCTTTTTATTAAAGTTGTATTTTAAGGTTAGAAAAGAGGAAAAATTTAAAAGGGTTAAAACCACGAAAGATCTAAAATTGGTATACCTGTGACAAATTTACCTTCTATTAGTTTTCATGAAATAGAGTTAATACTACAAAAACCCTAAATCAGTACACCTATGACAAACGGAGGGTAAAAATCCCAAACTGGTACACCCGTAAACTGCAATGTGTCATTCAACTCAGCAATTGATTGTAAAATTTAACGAAAACTAACGGATGATAAAATTTTCACAGGTATACCAGTTTTGGGGTTTTTTTGTGGTAAAAAAAGTTTAGGGTTTTTCACGATATTAACCCAATTTAAAAATGGGGGGAAGGTTATTTGTCATATATCCATGTTCCGAGGCTTCTTGCATTTTCTTAGTCAAGTCAATTAATTTGTTTTGTGAAAATTTAATTTGTTTTGAATTTTCATTATCAATTGTTGTTTATTATTTTTTCAGACGATTCTCGAGGTGCACTTTTGGATTGGTGAATTAACTCTACGGGGGTGGATAAATAATTACTAAAGGTATTTTTTTTACCCCACGTGTGGAATGTCTTCTCGTGCAAAGATCAAAAGCTTCTAAAGAAAATGAATCATGTGCATTTTTTCTATTATTTTCAGATCACCATTTTCTTGTGTGGACGATTGACTGCACCCTTCTATTTATATGTCTATTGTATATTAAGTTGGATTCCGAGTGACAATGAGTTAAATTACTGCTGATTATCAATAAAAAATAAAATTTGTTCTTTGAATTTTGAGCTGGGTAAATAGTACTTGATGAAGAAGAAAAGGTCGGCTCTTCGCTCATTTCTTCTTGTTTGGACAGTTCTCATTGTATCGATTTTACCCAATAAATATTTGATTGAGGACTCATCATTCTTGCAAATCCCGATTGAAACTTTTTTTTGGGTTGCGCGAGCGTCTGTGTGGGTGGGAGAGAGAGAGAGAGAGAGAGAGAGGGAGAGAGGGGGAGAGAGGACCTTGAAGACTAATGAAAATTACTCTAACGCGAAAAATTGGAAAAATTATAAAAAAAAATCATAAACTTTTTGTAATTGTGCCAATTCAGTTCTAAACTTTTTTTTTGGCCAATTCAGTACTAAACATTTGCATTTGTGTCAATTCAGTCTATTCAGCCAATTTTGGCTGGCCGGAACTGACGTGGTAATATTTAATTTTTTAATTTTTTTAAAATTTATAATTTTTTTAAAGTTTTTTTCCTTTTTTTTTCTTTTCTTTAGTTTTTCCCCCAACCCTTAGGGCCGACAAGGGCGAAAAATAAAAAATGTAAAAAAATTGAAAAGTATTGTTAAAAATTGCCACGTCGGCACCGGTTAGCCAAAATTGGCTGGATGGACTGAATTGGATAAATGCAAAAGGTTTAGAACTGAATTGGCAAAAAATAAATTATGATTGAAGTGACACAATTACATTAGATGTAGGACTTTTTTTATAATTCTCCGGGGAAAAATTGGATATAATTTGTTGGACAAAGTGGTTTCACTATCTGTCATGCAGTGCAAAGTACATTAGAAGCTGTACAAACTTTCTTGGCGACTCTTGTGGATTGTATTCACTCAAGAATCAACCAATGTTGGTCTGGACTCGGGTGAGGTTTTGCCATCCTTTTCTTCGTGAATTGCAATAGCAAAACCTATTGACTTTTTGCTGTTCTCTTCTCTTCTTCTCGTTCTTTGTCCATCTCGCCTTTTTCTCTTTTTAAGCAATGTATTGCCGAGCTTGTTTATCGTATTAAAGGTTAAGTGATATTACAAATGTAATCGTCACTTACCTGGCAAAAAATAATTTTAAATGAGTCATCGTTGTTCGGATGATAAAAGAAGTATGTTCATATTTTTACACTAAGATCAGAAAGAAAACTCTGAAAAGGATAATGAATGGATTAACCTTTTCATTTATTTTATTATTCTGGTGCCCATTTATAATCCACGATTGGTATCTAAGTAGGCCATCGTGAAGGACAACTTGAGACAACTACCAGATCATGGGGATGAGAATTTCTTGAGGAAGTCGTGAATGTGAGCAGAGACCTCCTGAGGCTTCTCTTGCTGGCGGAAGTGGGCCACTCCTTCCATCACCACCACTTCTTCCAAGTTGGGCACAGCCGGCTTGAACCCGCCGCCGTGGATGTACTCCTTCACGCCAGGGATGTGATAGGTGAGGTCCAGGTCCCCTACTATGAACTTCACCGGCACTTCGATTCGCGCTCCGGTCCACGGCGCCGACAGCTCCCAGTTTCTACATACATAAAGAGATCTTAGCGATCGAAATGGATTCAGGATATCACTTCGATTGCTATGCCTAAGAAAAGGAAAATATTGAAGTAGCAACGTGTAAATTTTACGCGGTGTCCATGACAATTTACGTGAAACACCACTAATCCGTGTCAATTTGAGGACACATCTACTTAAATTGTTGAAAAGCGGGTGATGGCAACAACCGAGTCACGAATACAAATTAGCCAATATTATGGGTGAGTGGTTCCAGGTTCCTTACAGGTTCCACCTGGAACTTGGAACCTACCTGTCTGAACAGGTTCCTCATTTTTTGGGACTTGGAACCTACCCGTTATACCATAAAACCTGAAACCTACCCTGTCACAGGTTCTAGGGTCGGTTCCAGGGTACCCGGGAACCTGCCAATTTCTTTTCTTTTTTCATTTTTAGTTAAGAAAAATGAGAGTAAACGCTACAACCGTTAAGGGGAAGTAGAGATGAGCGGTTTCAGGTTCCGTACAGGTTACATTTAGAACCTGAAACCAACCCATTGGAACAGGTTCCTCATTTTTTGGAACCAAACCTAAAATTTATTTGGTTCCAGATTATACACTCATCATCGGACCGCCATAGAACATTGTAGAATCATGTGAAGACATATACAAAAAAAGCACAAATTTATTTTAAGATCCAGGGTCCAGGTTCCAGGTTCTAGGTAGTGGAACCTGGAACCTACCCGTTGGAACAGGTTCCTCAATTTTTGGAACCTGAAACCTACCTTACATACCTTGGAACTTGGAACCAAACCGGTTCCCATAGGTTCCGGTTCCAGGTTTCCGGTTCTACCCTGAAACCATGCTCACCCCTAGCCAGTATACTTGCTCACGCTTCGAATGGATTTTATCTTGCAAAATTTGTTGAAAAATTCATGTTTACTAAACATTTCTCTACTTTTTCAGATTCAACTCATATGCGAACTCAATATTGTTTAAAAGCTCTAGTGGTAACGATAACGGCGGGATTCAAATAATTGAATAAAACATCATCCGCAATATTTCATATTTCTTTCTTTCTTTTCCTTTTTTTTTTTTTTACATAATCTGGCGAAGGTCCTGGCCCTCGCTTGTGGTTGGCGAGGATCGACCGGCGAGGGCCGCCTGTGGTCACACGACCACAAGCGAGGGTCCCGCGAACTAAAGGCTGAATATAAGCAGAAGCTTGGAATGCTGGATATAAGCGGTGCACTTATACTACATGGGACATCAATCTTGTAACGAATTTCAAATTATTATTTTCACATATTTTATCTCATTCCTTGACAGTTTGATTTGGTATGGAATCCTATCTTAGCAGATTTTGATTGGCTATCAATCTTAAAGATTATCTAACCGAGACATACAATTACATATGATATATTTGATTGATTGACAATCATCCTGGAAGCAAGATACTTTCCATAGTTGAGGCAATCCGTTTCTCCAAAACCAAGATTTCATTAAATGGGCCACCAAATCTACGGCAATGATGATTGATCAACCTCAATGGCTACTCTTATCTTCTCAACGATTGTTCAATGGCTAATTTGAAGATTGATCCTCTGGAAGATTGTCCAATGGGAAATTTGGATGCTGAGGAGTATAAAAGAAGATGAAGGTGCCGATGAAAGATGCAGATCAAGAGTTCATAATTCCAAATTTCGAGAGAGCTTTAAACATTTTTCATTTGTTTTCTATGAGCTTCATACTGTAATCCTTCGAGATGTATTGACAAAGTAATAATAGTTTGTGCTTAGGTGTGAGATAGTGAGATCTATCAGCTTGGATATGAGCAGCACCAGCTTCAAGGAGAAGTGCTCGAGTATAAGCCGCACTTACTACCGTAACTTCTCATGATTGACTAGTGGAATCCAGCTAGTAGTCTAGGAGAGTGGAAGTAGGCGTACACCAAGCCAAATCAATATAAGCTCTGTGTGCACAGTGTTCTGTCTATTTGTTCATTTTCATTTATTGTTTGATAGAAGCATTGCATTGCACCGCTTGATATAGCCATAACATGCTTTTATCAACACTCTATTTTTCCCGGTCGGGCTTATATCTAACTTGACACCTTTAAATTTTACAATATTTTTTCAAGTTCTTTAAAATCACCTATTCAACTCTCTCTAAGTGATATTGTTAGCCAACATCAGAGAGTAGGGTAAGCTAAGTGAAAGACCGAACAACTATTATTCTGTCTTGCATGTCCTCTATCTATTTAATTTTTTTTCCATATGTTTGATAAAAGATACTACTTCTGCATAGCTCTTATCCACAACGGCAGCACATCATACATGTCCTTCACGAAAAGGTTTTTATTCTTCTAAAACAACCAACTGTGTTGTTAGAATATCTAAATATTAAATCATTTTTTTGTCTAACTAATAGCTTAAATTTTTAGAACCGTTGGTAGCGGTTCCACAAAATCTCACATAGTAGCAGTGTAGGAGGTCTTAAGTTCAAATCTTTTCTAGAAGTGATCCCATAAAGGGATGGACTTTTTAACATGGTATCATGGTCAGATTCTACCTCTTTTGCTTGTGTGTCTACCTACGTTAGTCAATTTATGCGCTCTTTATATGCATGTGGCTCTTTCCACTTATCAGATTTTGGGTTAAACTTTCTAACAAGATAATTGTTTTCCTCCGCAGCAGCACACTCTACATGTCCTTTAAGATTTTTTTTTTAAAATATTCCTAAAACAACTGATTCACCCATCTTAGTTATTCTGTTTAGTAATTTCAGTATCAAGCGACAGAAAAATAAGAAACAACACAATTCAAGAAAGTAACAGTTTCGTCCTTTATTAATGGGAAATAACAACAGCTTCATCCTTAATTTGGAGGAGAGAGTAATATAGATCATGGGGATGAGAATTTCTTGATGAGGTCATGAATGTGTGCAGTGACCTCCTCAGGCTTCTCTTGCTGGAGGAAATGACCCACTCCTTCCATCACCACTACTTCTTCCAAGTTGGGCACAGCCTGCTTGAACCCATCACCATGGATGTGCTTCTTCACGCTAGGCATGTCATAGCTTTGGTCCTGGTCTCCCGCTATGAACTTCACCGGCACCTCGATTCGCAGCCCGTCCCATGGTGCCGATAGCTCCCAGCTTCTGCATCCATGAAAGAGTTATCATTGATCGCAATTGATTCAAGATATAACTTTGATTGCAATGCCAAGACAAAAATAAAAAACAAAGAAGGAAAAGTGAAGAAAAGGAAAAGAGAAAAAAGAAAAGAAAAAAGGCATTATTCAAATTTTTGTTAGTACCATCTTCAACGTTCGAACTGAAAGAGAGCATAAGCTTTAGAGAGAGAAACGTACAAGTCCAAACAATGGTAATAGTTCAATCCTCCGGTGAAGCCGGTCCGGCTGCATTGGGTGGCGTAGTAGTTGATGTCATCCTCGGTCAGCCAAGAGGGCAAGTCAGCCTGGTGGTCCTAGAATATTTTGGTCCATCCTGAGAATCCTAGATCTTTAGGCACGCGAGGCGGGCTCGGATCACGCCATGTGAGGAATAGCTTCATGAGTTTGGCAGCATCGGCTTTTGCAAAGTCCTCTTCAATCCCTCCAGGTTCCTACCAAGTACGAAGATTACCATAGTTAAGAAAGTCATTAAGATTGACTTGTACAAACAAGTCGAGTTACCAGTGAGCTATTTGAGAATTAAGATTGACTTATAGACTACTCCGGTTCTACTCATTGTGAGCCTAACAGTTGAATTTCTCTTACATCTGAGCTGCATCTTTTAATAATTTCGTATTGGACTTGTAGAATTCCAATCGAGCTTCAACTCAAGCTGGCATGGTCTGTACTGTGATCTACGTTTTGCTGGTGGCGCCGACTCAATGTTCCAATTGTTAGAAAAATCAAGCGCAAGTCAAGTCAGATCTCAGCTATTCAACATTAGTCCTAACCTGAAACCTGCAAACGTAGTAATCATCTCCGAACATCCTCCTTAACGTCTCAACGAGCTTCATCTCCGGATTCCTGGGGAACCACGTGACGCTCATGTTCACCAACGCCTTTACTCGGTCGGGCCTGAACAGGCACAAGTGCCACGCGATCATTGCCCCCCAGTCGTGCCCCACCACGAACACCCGCCCGATCCCCAGCGCATCCATCATCCCGACAAGGTCCCCCACCACGTGGAACGGTGTGTAGGACGTGGCGCACGGCGGTGCATTGGTGCCGCCGTAGCCCCGGAGGTCGGGCGCGACAGCACGATAGCCGAGGGCCGCGAGGGACACCATCTGGTGGCGCCCCGATACCATAGCTCCGGGAAGCTGTGGATGAAGAGGACCGTGTCGGGGCCGTCGCCGAGCCACGCCACGTGCATGTTTATGCCGTTGGTGCGAACCGTCGCGTGCTCGATCTTCTCCATATTTTCAATGTTTTCCTCTCTTTTTTCCCTTCCTTCCGTTCTCTGTGGAACGAGTCTTGTCAGGGCAGCGAAGAAGATGAAGAGAAGCAGATGGTGAGGAACAAGACAAAATGACATGAAAAGTCAAAAGAGCCCTTACATCACATGTGCATTCTCGCGATGTTGACTTTTTAGTATCGCCAGCTACTTAATAATGCGCATGGTAACACTTCTGAAAGTGGATTTCTACTTTATAAGTCCTTCTGGAACAGAAATTCGTTTGGTAAAAAAATTTGCTTCTAAAATGAATTTTCACTTTTGAAGTTGTATTTCCCTTAATTTGAGAAGTTAAAAAAATTGCTTCTCAACTCAAGAAGTACTTCTCATCTCACTCTCTTTTCATTACACCATCACCCTCTTTTTTACCACGCCGGCCTCTGCCCGCCGCCGACCTCCACCACCGCTTGCCACGCCCACGACCGCCACAACCATCGCCCCCACCTGCCCCCGCCGCCAATCGCCGACCGTCGCCGGCCACACCCACTACTGCTCACCGCAGACCTCCGCCGGCTGCCGTCAATTGCAGGCCACGACCACCGCCGACCATCGCCAGCTGCCGCCCACTGCAGACCTCCGCCGGCCGTCACCCATAGCCGCCCGCAACTGCCGCCACCCACTGACCGCCGACCTCCGTCGGCCGCGCCCATCGCCGCCCGTGACAGCCGCCAACCGCCGCCCATCACCTCCCGCCACCACCGCCAACCACTGCCGACCACCGCCGCCGCCAACCATCGCCCGCCCCCTACCTCCGCTGACCATCGCCCACCCCCGACCTCCGCCGCCCCTCGCTGCCAACTGCTGCCCACAGCCGACCGTCGCCCCCCGCCGCTAACCGTCGACCACCGCCCCACCCACAGCCGCCAGCCGTTGACCGTCGCTGACCACCGCCACCGAGTCGCTATCTCCGGCTGCCGGAGTAAAAAATAACTAATAATTTTTTATTTTTAAAAAGTAAATAATATTTTTAATAATAAAAATTATTTTTAAAATAAATTTAAAAAATTTAAAAATGAAGTCGAAATTTTTTGGCCGCCGACAATAATTTTTCATAGAAGATTTTGTGTTAATAATGTTTCAGAAGTAGAAATTTTCAACCGTTACCAAACGAATTTCTCCCCTGAATTGGCCGAGAGGGCTTGGCAGTGGGGATAACATACCTATTTTCAGATTCATGCTTGTCTCCGCTTCCATCATGGTATCAGAGCCATTACCATCAAGACTGAGTTAAGATTAAGATTCTAAGTCAGGACCTGCAAGGTGAGAAGAACACCCAGATCTTATGGAAACTCTCACAAATTCTTCACCTGTTCACATCAACTCTCCTGTTTCTTTAGCCCCTCCTCCTGAGCTTTGAACATCTACAGCTTCCAAGATGGACTATCTTTATGAGGTAGCCTATCTTAACGAAGAAAGCAAGATTTCAGAAACTCAACTTCCCTTGATGAATCCCTACTCTGTTTTTTCAAAACCCTCATCCTTCTCTCCAATCAAATCCATTAAACACCTTATCAAACATACTCCTCGAACTGTTAAGGAGTATGTTCAGTCCTCAAAATTCGACCAGCACCCTATCCTATCCACCCAGCAAGAGCAATTTATTACTCTCAGTATCCCTCAAGAGTTCCCCCTTCAGTGGGCTCAACAGAGTTACACACACCTCCATTTTGGAGCCATTCGTCTTGCTCTCTCTTTCCATGGACGTGAAGGATTACCTGTTGTTGCACGAGTAGCTTTACTCGATACCCGTTTCATTGACTATCAGCATGCCTACATTGGAACGATTCAGATCACTCTGAATGCTGGCACTGTTTTTGTCACTCTCTTCCCAAACTTCAACACGGCCCTTGCTGATCCCAGCCTTCTATCAGCCCTCAACGTACAGTTACAGATCACTGGAGCTCCATAGACTCCTGGATCTATAGCCACTACTTTGCACTACCAGATGATCTACAGAGTCCAGAATCATGTCATTGATCTTAATCTTCCTAGCTCGAAAGATGCCCTGTTCATTTCTATTGACCATGATCAGACTTCCTGTGTTCATGTTTCCAAACAGATCCCTAGAGACCAGCTTGTCAAACTCATTCCAGATAGTTGGGTAACCAACTACGAAAAGCTCCACCAAAACACAAGGTATGTTCAATCCTCTGAACCCCAATTTACCAAAAAGAAAGATGGTACTATAACCATCAAATTCACAAAGAAAAAGGAAGACTCCACTTCTATTTCCCCTCTTTCCCTACCATTCTATGTTTTACCCCATGTCCAACTGATCCAGTCAGTATGGAATGTCCTGATCCTAAAGAGTTCGTTTAGTCTTTCGACTCAAATGGGCAGCCTATCCATTATTTCAAGGATCCTACAGGACACTGCTTTTGGGACATCGACTGTGCCTATCCGTCATGTTCCCAAACTAAAGAAGAAGATGACAGACCCTCCTCTAAGAAGAAGAAAAAGAAAAAAGATTCCCTCTACCAGAGGTATCTTGACGGTGATCCTACGATGGGACTACTTGGAGAAGATGATGGAAGATTCCAGTTCATGGTCCAGTATGGAACTCCCAAATCTCCTCAGGTTATTCTACCACCACCTCCTTGTTCAGATGAACCAAAACCCTCACCACCTTCACCTCCGTCACCAAAGAAATCCATTACCTCTCCCTTCTATAAGCCTATCCAGAAATAGGTAAAGAAACATTCTTATCCCATTAATTTCCCCGGACCATACTCATGTACTCCCAAGCCAAAACCACATCCAGTCTTACCTAGCATCTGTATGTTCCGACCTGAAGACTTCCCGCCACTTCAGGTACCAGATACTGAGTCTAGTGGTGGCGCCAAGTTCCCTCCATTGGAAATATTCTCCGATCCACAGCAAAGGTATTACCATTCACCTAAAATACCCGCTCCTAATGATGTAGATGCTCATGGACGTCGTAAAGGACCCACTCCTGCTGAAGCTATCTTGAATTGGCAGACAGAAAATGCCCTGGCTCAAAATGTGGTCCTAAACACAGTTGCTACCTGTCTTGAACGAGTAGACCAGACAACTGCTGTGTCCAAGAAGAGAAGATTTTCAGAAGAGGCTTCATCTGTTGGAAACCAAGCAAATCCCTCATCATTACTTGGAAGATCAAACTTCTGAGATGGAAAAACTCAGACGTCAGATCCAAATTTTCCAGAACCAAAGACTTCTAGCACCTTCTGAATCCTTTCTATTCCCTTCCATCGCCTCAATCCCAAGATTAGGATATGCTCCTCCAGGATCATCTTCGTCATTTGCAGCTATTCTTGATTCAGCTCCTCCTCCACCTAGATCTACTCTCTTATCTCTTAGAGAGCGTCTGAGACAATTAGACAAAGATGCTCGAGACAAAGAGAAAGGGAAAACACCCATTGTGACGTCTTGAAATTTCAAGGCTTGTAAATATGAATAATATTGGATTTTTGAAAATTGAGTGATAATTATCGGACGCGAAATTATTTATTCTGAAAGGCTATGAGTAGCCCTGAAGCGTAGTTCAATAGAGTTCGCTTAGTTTCGTCGCGCCGTAGATATTAGCATCGTTTTTCTTCGCGCCCGAGCTTAACCTTGATCGAAAATATCTTCTATTGTCCGAGCCAAATGTCCAACTAGTCCTGAATTATCAAATTACCGTTTTACCCTCGGATATTATTCATGTAAGCCGAACGCCATAAATGCGGATTTGTCCGCGAGACCCACACCATAAATGCAAGTCAAAATATAGTATTTTTACTTTTTTACTTTTTGGCAATTTACCAAAATACCCTCACAAGCTCCATCTTCTCTCTCTCTCTCTCTCTCTCTCTCTCTCTCTCTCTCTCTCTCTCTCTCTCTCTCTCTCTCTCTCTCTCTCTCTCTTCCCCTCATCCTCACCCGAATCCTCTCTCCCTCCATTTCCTTGCGTGCGCCGACCAAGCACCATCGACGACCACTGCCTCACGCCATCGTCGCCGTTCGCTCCACCCGTGCCGCCGCCGTCATTCGCGCACCGCCGTGCCGTTCACCCTCCCCCTCACCACGAGCCACCTCCTCCTCTGTCCCAACAAGCCTCCAACCGCCCCTGTTCAGCCGTCGAAACCGTCGGTGCAGCCGCGCCGTTTCCGCCGTCGCCCTCCTCCCGTCCGTCTAGCTCGCCGTCTTCGCTGCGCCGCGATTCCAGCCGCTGTCCATCGCGGATTCGTCGTTGTCTGAGTGTCGCCGGAGTACGCCGTCTTCATAGCCGCGTTCGTGACGTCGAACCGAGTCCATTGCGCCGTTTGCCGCCATTGCCGCCAATCGTCGCTGCCAATCGTCGAGTGAGTTAACCCATAATCTTTGATTAGGCCGTTAATTGCACTTATGATTAGATTAATTAGTTACCGTAGCTGATTAGTTAGTTACCGCAGTTAAATTAGATAGTTACCGTGGTTAGAATAGTTAACTGCGGTTAGATTAAATAGTTACTATGGTTAGATATATGTTACCATGGTAGAATAATTAATTACTGTGGTTAGTTGAATTACCATGGTTAGATGAAATAGTTACCATGGTTAATTGTCTACTTTTCCGTGACTAGATCGGACTGGTTTATTAACTGTTGTGGAAATAAATAGTCTGTGCCTAGATATTTATCTAATATTAAATAATCGGTATCTGATCGCTAATTGAATTGATTGCTGATTTGAATTGAGTGTTGATTGCGCGAATTCGCTGAATGATCACACTCGTGTCGAAACGCCATGTTTAATTGGAAATGAATATTCGCATAAGTAATTGTATCTTTTGAGCATGAAAATGGTTGTTAGCCGAGTTTTGAGCATACTCGTGAATGTGACTGTATTGGGTTAATGCGAAGTAAGAATTGGCTTGATTGCCTGGTGTGTATGTGTGGTCACACGATGGTTATTCGTCACCCTAACATAATTGGGGACATGGGGCGGTACTCTTGATGGGTTTGTCGCTTGATATGTTTGTACCGGCGACGTACAGTTCGGAATCTCACGATTTATCGGTGGCACAATAGTTCGTGCCGGTGACGTACAGTCCGAAATGCCACGACTGATCGGATACCGGTCGCAGCTTGTGATGGGCCGAAGTTCCTTATAAGAAATCCTAGTATTTCCGTCTCGGGGATCCTGAGAAGGCTATTGGTTGCCGTTGTCGGAATGGTGTGGGACGACGCCCAGTTCTACTAGAAGAGTACTAGCAATGATGCTGTACTGTGGCGAGAATGGTGTATCTCTTACATTACTAACCGGAATACACATGTTACATAGTGCCTGAGTGCCTGAATGGTTGACGTGTGTTTTGGTTGTGTACCTTGACCTGTTGTGATTTATTACCATGATATATCTGCTGTGTGGCTCAAGGCCAAGTGAGTTATATGTGGTTATTTATTGGCCGTTGGGCCGTGCCTCTGTTTGGTAGCTAGAGCGTGGCGTGAATTGCACGCTATTGATCTGCCGTCGTTGTGTTATTGCGTGTCTAGGCCACCTGGGTGAATCGACGTTCTAATCGGACTTAGGCGTTGACTCATTGAGATTTATATCTCATGTGTTGTCGTTAACCTTTTTTTTTTTTTTTTCAGGTTCTTAAGTATGGTGGAGAGGCACGTGAGGTTCGGGGTACCCACCGACCAGTTCACTCTTATCATTCGTTGTCCGGGTCCAGTGAGGATCGGGTGTGGGAACAGCACGTGACGACTGTATGAGTTGATGAAGGGTTGAGCTACTTGGTGGCCCACCTCTTCAAAGCCTGGTTCATGCGTCGCGGCGATGACCTCTACGGGCCGATCCGAGGGTTTGAGGGACCTTTGTGTCCGACTCTGATCTTCCGAGCCCGAGACCCGTTGGACTTCGATACGCCGGACGGAGAGGTGGAGGATCTGGAGTCTGATCCGGAGTCCGATCTAGAGGAGTACCCCTTCGGGCCTGGTGACAATGGTCAGTGAGCTGGCGCAGCTGGGGGGTTCTTTTTGGAGAGTAGCTTTTGTTGGTAGTAGTTAGCTCTAGACCTGACCTGGTATGTTTTGTGGGTCATAGAAAACGGCCATGAAGATGTGCTTGTAGATCGGATTGTTTCCCCTTGGGCTAACTGTATATAAATAAAATGGTTGTGTTGTTGTGGTTTGTGTTATCTCCTGCTGTCTATTCATGTTTGTATTATTGTTTGGGGTTCTATATTGCTTCCGCTTGAGTTTAATTGAAAGATAAAAAGAATTGGGTCGATGACATGCCTGGGATGTTATCATTCTGACCTGACGTTTGGAAGGGTTATTCTGACCTGACGTTTGGAAGGGTTGTCGCGTGTCTGAGGGTCGGGGCGTGACACCCATGCCCACAGCACCACCACCTCCACCTCCACCTTCTCCACCCTCACCTAAAAATTCGACGTCCTCATGCATGGTTTCGAACCCCTTGGAAAATTTCCTTAGACACCAAGTCTAGATCCCTGCTATTTCTGCCATAAATTCACCATCAAATCCTTCTCAGAGTGAATCATCCGTTTCATCTAACTCATCCGATTTAAAATTTTCTGATAACTCATCTCAGTCTGGTAAAATCATGATGGCAGACCTAGTGTCAGAACCAGACGTCGAATTGGCCTCTGAGCCAGAAGTGGTTCATCCCCCTATCGGTACTTCAAACTCAACTTTCTCATCATCTAAGACGTACTTCACCTTGGATGATATCCCATACCATAGATGGCCTGATCGGCTCCAAGAATTCCATGCCTGGTTGACTACTAGGCATCTTACGGAACACAGCACTATGAAGTACTTCTTGAATTCACCAGTAGATTTATCGGAGCCTTAAAAGACCGATGGAAGGCAGTCGAAGAACAAGACCAGATACAATTCTTGACCCAAAGCCTGGATAATGCCATATGGTTCATCCATTTGTTCTTCGTCGGCAAACCAGACAACACTGTTGAACTCAAAAGAAAATAGTTCTTCGAGCAAAAATGTTGTTTCATGGCCAGAAAAGACATTGACCGCCATTTCAAAGAGATAGTTAAGCTCTTTTACCTGCTAGGCGCAGATTGGAACCTTAAACCAATCTTCCTACCTTCCATCCCCAAAGAAGTCAGCCAAGCTGCTGAAAAGAACTTGCAAGCCAGATAAAGATCTATAGCAGAAGCCACCCTTGGAGAAATCCAACAAGCCATCCACATAAGACTCGAAGAGCTCCGCCAAAAGAAAGAACTTTTCAGAAGTTACCTCCGAGAAAATAGAGAACTTGATAAGGCTTGTGCTAAGCCAGGTTGGAAAATCAAGTGTTCCAAAGATTACAATGACACATCCTATTCCGGTCATAAGAAAAGGAGGCACTTCAAGAAGTTTTCCTTCAAGAAGAAGCGAGGCAGAGGCAAGTGGAAGTTTCTTCGCATAAGAAAGCATCATTCCTCTTCTCACCCTTCTAAGAAGAAATCTAAGTCCGACAGATGTTACATTTGTAACAAGAAGGGACACTTTGCTAAAACCTGCCCTCAAGCAAAGCGTCAAGGGAGTCGTATAATCCAGAAGATAGCGCACAGCACAGGTGTTCCATTCATTGATGATGACCTTGAGTCAGTCTTTTCTATTGATGATAAACCCTCAGCTGAAACCCTATGTGCTATACGGGCATATTCTTTAGACTCTGAACCATCTTCAGACAATGATATTTTCGCTTTCTTTCCCAATTCCTTCCATATCCGAGATCCAATCTTCCATCCCTATATTCCTATCCAGATCCTCATTCGCAAATACCATAAACCTATTCAAGTGATTGCTCTTATTGACACTGGAGCCAGTGCATCTCTTATGGATACAAAGGTCTTACCAGAAGAGTTCTGGACGCCTTACACAAGGTATTTTAACTCTGCTTCTGGTGACACTTTTGCAACCAAATTCCGCAGTAGATCAATCACTTTCCAAATTTTCCCCCAATGCTCGATCACTACAAAAATCCTTGGGTGTAATTCTCCTGATAAAGACCTCATCATTGGTTGGGACATTCTTACCCAACTTCAACAACTCAGGATTGTACCTACCAGTCTACAGTTCAAGGACCAGTTCCGTGAGTTTGTAGATATCTAAAGACTCTTCATTATTCAACCTGAAATTCTTGATCCCATTACGTCTTTTATCTTGTTGTTCTGAGTCCCACTCACAATTTTCCCAAATCTGCTCCCATCCTCTATTGAAAAATCCAGATTTCTTTGTGAGACTTCCTTTCACGAAAAATGAGAATATCAATCCCACCAAAGCTAGTCATTCTAGTATGAATCTAGAACACTTTTCCCTTGCTCAGCAAGAATGTGCTGAACTGCTCTCTCAGGATCTCATTGAACTCTCTGATTCTCAATGGACTTGTGAAGCCTTCTATGTCAACAAACGGGCAGAGCAGAATTGAGGCAAACTTCGGTTGGTAATTAATTATCAACCTTTGAACTAGTTCCTCCAAGATGACAAATTCCCTTTGCCCCACAAAATTTCCTTTTCCTCAGCCTTGCTTAGGCTACGATCTACTCAAAATTTGATCTTAAAATGGGATTTTGGCAGTTAGGTATACATCCTGAAGACATACCAAAAACAAGGTTATGTATTCCAAAACAGCATTTTCAGTGGACAATAGTCCCTTTTGGACATAAAACTGCTCCCTCTCTCTTCCAGAAAGCTATGTACAAAATCTTTCAGCCAATCTTAGCAAACTCCCAGATCTACATTGATGACATCCTCCTTTACAATGCTGATGAAGAATCCCACTGTAAACTTCTAAACCAGTTTGCTGAAATTGTCCAGAAGCATGGCATCATGCTCTCCCTGAAAAAGATGATTATTGCCAAAAAAGAAATAGAGTTCCCTGGTATGCATTTGAAAGAAGGAACGTATTGTCCAGGCCCCCACATTGCAGAAGAATTGCAAAAGTTTCCATCTGAGGACCTTACAGTCAAACAAGTGCAAACGTTTCTTGGCATTGGAAATTATCTCATAGATTTTGTTCCAAAAATTTCCAAGTCACTCCATCCACTGTAACAGATGCTAAAGAAGAACGCACTACCATGGGGACCAAAGCAGGCCAAAGCAGTTGCTTACTTAAAAGAAATGCTCCAGCATCTCCCTCCGTTGCAAATCCCATCCTCCGGGAAAAGGATATTGTAGACTGATGCAAGTGATAAGTATTGGGCAGCCGTTCTCCTTGAAGAAATTGATGGTAAGCGCCAAATTTGTGCTTACAAAAGTGGACAGTTTACTCTGGCAGAGATCCATTACCATTCCACTTTCAAGGAAATCCTCGCAGTCAAATATGGAATCAAGAAATTTGAGTTTTATCTCATCGGACATCATTTCCTTGTGGAGATGGATATGTCTTCATTCCCCCATATGTTGAAATTCAAGTAGAAGCAGATTCTTCATCCTCACATGTTAAGGTGGGCAGAATGATTTTCAAAATACTCTTTTGACACTAAGCACCTTGCAGGAACCAAGAACAGCCTTGCATATTTTCTGACTATGCCCAAACAACCAGTTGCTTCAATCAACATGTACGTACGCAGACAACCTCTCCTTGGTACATATCGCACAGTTGAAATGAAAGGAGGATGGAACAGCCTCACATATTCTCCTAATATCCCAAATGTAATCCGGGATAGTCAACTCACTCCTAGTCTCTAGGAACTTCTTGATCAATATCATTTAAGATTTTCTAGAGATTATGGTGGTCTGATATTAAAACCAAATGGTCTTCATCCTACATACCCATTCATTCATCCTTTTCGGTGGTCTCCTGATGAAGAATTCCCAGAAGACTTGAAATGGGTGTTCTGGTATATGTTCAATCTATATACCATAGCCATTGAATTCCCTAGTTAGAAAATCTTTAAGGTGATAACCAGAGCACTCAGACAAGATTGTTCCAACCAGAAAGGCTTAATTGAAATGCTGTTATGGTTTCAATCCCTCAGTGCTTGGAGAGCGGTATTCACATTCCAGAACCATATAGGAAGACCAGAGCTAGAAAGAAATACTGTTATGCTCTTTCATAGATCATGGACATTTGTCAGCCCTACTGGAGATGTGAGATCAGAACCATGCTTAAATGGAACAACCACATACAAGCCTCAATTCAACCTGGAAGTTGCTCGTGTCCATCAAACTTTTCCAAGATGCATTGCATACATACCTCAATAATACAAAGAGCTTCAGGGAATCCTTTGCCAGGAAAATCGCATTGTTCCTCGAGAAGTATGGCCTTTTGATGCAAATGTACCTGTACCTTGGGGTTATCCTAGTTCATGGAGCAGCATGAGGGAAACCATCCAGGAAGCCTTGGACTATTTCCACCGACAGAATCAGGCATCAGGCACATCGATGGACATGGATTCCCAAGATCCATGGGGTGGACCCTCTCTCAAGATCCCTATGCTCTTGATGTCCCTTCTAGTTCCCAGGATAATATTCCACGTGAAGATGTCCCCTCCAGTTCCCGAGATGTTTCCTCCAGTACCCAGAACGATGATTTTGACAAATTCCTACCATGGAATAATGAAGAATCCCTCTGGAGAGCCTACAAAAGATGCAAAGAAGGAGACAGCTCAGACAGCTCACCTAACAACACTGAAGAAGGGTTCCACTAGTTTTTGTAAAATTCCTTGTCTTGTAGTATCATGTGTGTGTTCCCTTCAAATAATTGACCCATGAGGTCAAAAGTTGTTTTGAAAAGTACTATTCACCGGTCACTGTAGCAGTAGACAGGTTACTATTCATGAATAGTTTCGGATCTACGAATCCAATGTATTTGCTTTATTCAGTTGTGTTGCCTATATAAGGCCTCTTGTACCATGTAATGAGGCAGATCTAGCCTTCGTCTGAATATTAGTGTGAAGTTTTCTCATCATGAATCTCTAAAATTCTCTCCTTTCTTCTCATCCAAGCAGGGTTCCTCGACTCCTAGAATCCTTTTGTTAATTCGGTAGTATGGTATGGTTCAGTATGCTCTCCACTCGCCACTGTGTGTGGAACTTGTGGATCAGAAATTTCTGGCACCTTGAGGGTTAAGCTTCAAGATTGAGTCTGGAAAACTAAAAGGCAGTTTCCTGAATTGGACGAGAGAGCTTGGCAGTGGGGATAGCATACCTGTTTTCAGATTTAGGCTTGTCTCCGCTTTCTTCCTTGTATCAGAAATCAACTTTTGGAGCAAAAGTAAAAAAATCAACTTCTACTCCTGAGTAGAAGTAGAAAAATCAACTTCTAGCCAAAAGTTGATTCCTGAAGCAAAAGTGTTGCCATACGCGCCCTAAGAATCTTCTATTGGGTTATGACTTATAACATCCCCATCTTGAGTGGGAGTGGCCGGTTGTCAACTCACATTCGACAGTTGACTCTCAAAATGTCAGAAAACATATGAATACAAGCTTTATATATATGTGTTAACCTAAATATGTGAGAATAGTGAAAGAATGATGTGACCGCTTCGATGATTTTTTCATCTCTCTCTCATACTTTCGGACCTAAGTAAGTCCTTTAACTGCTTTCTCTGAGACCTCATCTGAATCTCGGGATCCCTTGGACGTAAAACAAATTAGAGGATGTTCCCTGCCATCAGGAAAGAAAAAGATATGATGGGCAATTGGGGGTGCAGGATGTGCGGGCATTGGCACGTTAAAATAAGTAACGCATCCGGTCAGTGATTCTATTCCTATTCCTACTTTTTACCTAACCGAATGCGACCACTTGCATAATTTGTTTTGTGATTACTTTTTATCAAACTCAAATAATTACTTGGAGATATATTGAAAAATAATAATAAACATGTTCATATTGGTATTGATATGAAATGTGAAGTATTAATGTCTGGATGATGTGGTCTTCTTCACATTGTCGATTTTCTTTTTCTTTTCTTTTTCAAGTTGAAACGTAGATAGGAGTTATTATCATATATTATAATTGTGGTAAAGTAAGGGAGGAAGTAGTTATGATACGAATATAAATGTTACGTTATCTTGTAATACTTTGGCAACTTAAAGAGAGATTTTTTTTTCCTAATCACATACTGTGGCGCGCATGGCAACAATTCTGCTTCAGAAATCAACTTCTGTTTCAGAAGTTGATTTCTGATCAGAGAGAAGTGTTTGATAATAGGATAAAATTTCTGCTTTTGGAACATAAATTCGTTTGGTAATGGTTGAAAATTTTTACTTCTAGAACATTATTAACACAAAATCTTCTACGAAAAATTATTGTCGGTGGCCGAAAAATTTCTACTTCATTTTTAATTTTTTTAAAATTTATTTAAATATTAATTTTTATTATTTAAAAAATATTGTTTGCGTTTTAAAAATAAAAAAATTATTATTTATTTTTTACTCCACCGGCCGGAGACGGCGACGGTGGGGGGGTCGGCGGTGGTCGCAGCGATGGCAGGCGGCGGAGACTGGCGGAGGTCAGCGGTGTGTGGCGGTGGGCGGCATAGTTGGGAGAGAGAGGCACTGAAAATGAAAAGAGGCCGAAGTGAGCGAGATATTGATGTTGAGAGATTTCTACTTCTGAAAGAGAAGTAACTTTTTTTAACTTATGGAATTGGCTCAAAAATAACTTCAGAAGTAGAAATGTAATGTTGCGTAACCAAACGGATTTCTGCTCCAGAAGCACTCTTGAAGCAGAAATTCATTTCTAGAAGTGTTACCATGCGTGCCCATAGTAGACAACAAATTTAACTCTATCATAGTAGAAGTACTTGTAACAAAAATAATGATAATGATGATAGATGTCATAATGACAATGGAAAGATATAATTAAGGAATGGTGATTTGGTATATTACTTTCCTATTTTGGAGATACATTTTATGAGTTTTTTTAGATTTTGTAATAATAGTAAGATGGTTATGCTATTTTTAAGGGAAAAATTGTCAAAAAAGTCCTAAGCCTTTCGCACTTTGCCAATTCAATCCTAAACCTTTTAAGTTTGTCCATTCAGTCCTAAACCTTTCTACCTTTTGTCAAATCAGTCCTATTGACAGGAAATCTTGATAGGGACGTCGGTCGTCCTACGTGGCACCACCGACGCTGACATGAACAAATTTTAATAAATTTTTAATGGTTTTTTTTTTCTTTCTTTTCTTCTTGACTTTCTGGAATCAAGGTCCGACAATTTTCCCTTAAAAATAGAACTGAATTGGTAAAAATGAGAAAGATTTTGGACTTTTTTTATTTTATTTTATAATTTTCCCTATTTTTAAGTGTTTGATGAATCCGTGCTATACGATCCCTTTCTCTATTGTTTTTGGCCGAAGAATTGTCAAAAGTAAAACATTAGATGCCAGCTCTGATTATTCTTTATGCCAAGAGGCAGGAAGACAAAATTATGTCAACATCCAAACTTTGTCTTAAATATTTACTTACTTTACGCGAGATATAATCAAACTGCTAGTTTATCTCTTAAAAACTTGATGATTCTGTCGAGGTAGAATTACCAAAAAATATAGATGAATAAGTTCAAACTCATCACGAAAATGATATGCGTGCAGTTGTGTCTCCAGAATTTCACTAAGTCCAATATTGCAATCCTTTTCTTCGCAATCGCAATAGCAAAACCTATTGACATTTTGCAATCCCTTTTGCCTCTTATCTTGTCCATTTCGCCATTTTAACCCCGCTGAGCTTTTTGTTTTATTAACTGATAAGTGAAACTACAAATGTATTTTCACTTGCCTAGGAAAAAGAGTTATAAATGAATAATCACAATTATGATGATAAAAGGAATACGTTCATATTTTAGAGACTATAAACGTGCTTTTCTATCTTCTTCTTTTACAAAGATACTATTAAGTGAAGTTCGTGCAATGCACGAGACTGGAAGCTTGTTTTCTTACGTAATTTGTTCCAGCTATCTCTCTCTCTCTCACGGTATGCTTGTGTGGGGAAGTAGAATGCAAATCCACAGAGATTGAAAGACAAAGTATTATCGTTTTTTTTTGGAGCAAAAAAGTAGAGAAGACGTAGTGGATCGCACTAGACAACGACTTCAATTCGCGAATTCATTGTTGGTAAATCCGGAAGGTATAGCAATGCAGGGAGTTTATTAATCATATGGAACGAGGAGGTTTCAGTAGAAGTTGTAACTAGTTCGAGTGAGTCATAGATCTGGCAAGCTAAGATCAGGGTAGTAGAAGAACCATGAGAATTACCTTTCTCTTATGCTCCCTCAAATTTCCAAGAGAGACTCCTTTTGTGGCAGAATTTGTGCACTTTCCACTTCAACAACCAGTTCCCCTGGATTTGCATAGTTGATTTTAATGAAAGACTTAACCACTGGGAGAATGTCGGAAAGAGAGAAGCAGATCACTACAGGTTAGTTGCATTTCGAGAACTTTTGAATGATTGTTCACTTATGGATGTCGAAAGCAAGGGTTGTGCCTTTACTTGGGCGAACAATAAAGAATCAAAAACTCTGGTTAAAAAGAGACTGGATGTGCAACATTTATTGGAGGGTTTTGTTCCCTAATGCGAAAGTTTTTGCATTGCCTGCGATTGGATTTAATCATAGCCCTTTACTTCTTTCCTTGTATTTGATGCTTGAGAAAAGGAAAAAAGAATTCAGATTTGAAGCGTTTTGGCTAGAAGACACAGAATTTAAGGAAATTATCGAGAATAATTGGAAGCCGCAAATGTCTCAAGAAGATTTCTTAGGCAAAGCCAAAAAAGGCTTCTGATGAACTAGCCGCTTGGAGCAAAAAGAAATTTTCAAATGCCTTTTGACAGATTGAAGGGGAAAAGTGTTAAGAAAATTCTAAACCTATTGCATTTGTGTCAATTCAGTCCTAAACCTTTTAATTGTGTCAGTCCCGAACCTTTTGTATTTGTGTCAATTGAGTCCATCCAACAAATTTTGGCCAAAAATCACTAACGTTGACGCCGGTCGTTCGACGAGACATGGCCAGCGCTGATGTATTTGGCTAAATTTGGGGAGGGGGGAGATAGAAACACTAAATATTTTCAGGCTACCACTGTACAAAGAAGACATCGGAATAGATTTCCATGTTGAGAAATGATGAATATATCTAGTGCCGCGAGTCTAATTTATTGAAGAAGCGCCTACTAGACTTCTACCAGTCACTACATGAAACGGTAGGATCCAGAAATTTTCAACTAATTCTTGACAATGCCCATTGTCTATTTCGAGATAGGACGAATGGAACCTTAACAGCCCCGTTATGATTGAGGAAATGAAAGAAGTTGTTTTTCAAATGGGAGCACTGAAAGATCCTGGCCTTGATGGGCTAAACGACCTATTTTATCATCATAATTGGATGGTTAAAAATTCTTTTAGTCGGGTATACTAGATCCCATGCTTAACAAAACCTACATTGCACTCATTCCCAAAGTAACAAATCCAGAAAGTATGAATCAGTTTAGATCTATTAGCCTTTGTAACTTCAGTTACAAAATTATCTCAAAGGTGATGGCCAATCATCTGAAACTTTGGCTTTCGAATTTAATCGCCACAGAGCAAAAAGCCTTTGTCATTTTGATTGTTCAAGAGATATTGCACCAACTTCGGATAAGAAAGAGAAAAAAGAAGTTTCAGGTGATATTAAAGCTGGACATTGTAGAAAGCTTACGATAGAGTGTAACGGGATTTCCTGAGAGCATGCATGAAAAAGATGGGATTTTGTGATGGATGGTTTTCTGTAGTTATGCAATGTATTTTCAATGTTTCTTTTTGTGTGAAAGTTAATGGAGAACCTTTACGGTACTTCCATCCCACACGCAGAGGAAAGAAAAAGTTAAGAGAGAGAGAGAGAAGGAAAGTAAATAATTTGAGGCCACCACTTTAAATTGCAATTGAAATGATGTATGACAAATTTATCTTTTTGGTGAATATTGGGTTGATTTAGTAAGGGGTGGAAATAGTACCGCCCTATTATATCAACTTTATTTGGTAAATTAAGTTAGTGACGCCATTTTAAGGATGAGATGAAATCCGTCGAATGTAAAAATATGGTTTATAAACTTATATAAATAATGTCACTAAATCATATAGAACTTGTCAAAATATTGAAAAAAAAGAGTGGTTATATATGGATAAAAAAAAAAGTGGTGGTTAATCAATGAATTCTTATTATATATGTTGCGGTATGGTTCATACTCCCCTACGACAGGAAAGCACGTGGGTCCCCAGAGGGCTTTTACCATTTAAGCCCGTAAATTTTCATTAGTAGTTTGGGCTTGGGCTCATGAATAGCTACTGGTATATATACTCTTTTTCGCTTGTAATTGAGTAATGTAACGAGAGGTGCGAGGTGCTAATTATAGTGGAATCCTCTGCTGGACGTAGCCCTAGTTTAAGGGTGAACTAGGATAAAATCTTGTGTCTTGATTTCTCTTTCTCGCTTTACGTTTTACTTCAACTGGATTGCGCGTCGAATCCTAACAATATATAGCTAGGGTAATTGCAGAACGCAAAAAGTGAGACAAACCGTGACTTTAACTTAAATATCTTTACTATAATATACTATATGTCCTTAAGTTTCTTCTTCTACTTAGTCCAGATTATCGATGAAACACCACGGTGTCGGGATGGATTTGAAACTTTCCAATGTATGATTCAAAAGCTAATCAACCCCTAAGAGTTCATTGAGTTTATTAAGCCCTAAGTATGTATCTAGGAGATCCTCTGTTCAAATTACATTCAAATTACAACGTTTACGATTCAAAGCAATCTTAAGAGCCATGACAGCCACCTGTGGTTGAAGGCTTATGCAATTCACGCAAAAGGACAAGAATCCATGGAGATTAGTCAAGACTTTAGTCTCATCGAATATCCATTTAATTGATAAAACAGTTTAATTCGCAAACAAACTAGATTGAAAATCATAAACTAGAAGAATAATTGGAGGTACATATGTAGATCGAGCCCTTCACTCACCCCATAATTAATTCGGTTTAGAATGGCATTCGATCCAATCACCAAGTTACATCATGGTAATTATCATAAACCGACCATAAGCCTAATGATATTTATATACTTGGTCAATCATACATGTTAACCTACTTTTTTTCCTATGACGAAATATCATGCGGGACCACCATAGTGTAAGCATGTATGACAAAGAAATTGTCTGATTCAGGTTTTTGATTAGATTATAATAATAAAATTTAATCAGAAGCAATAGCATAATTGAATATACACTCTTAAAGTTTGTACTTCCATAAGAAACTTGCACTTGATGATCAGAATCTTAAAAGCTTTCCCAGTTCATCATCTGGATCAGATCAGATGGTGCTAATTCTGATCCGGTCATCCATGGTTGCGCGGGAATTGATGCCCCTGCAACCGCCATCAGAGGCGAGCCACAAAAACCAACATTGTCATGGTTATAGTCTCCGAAGGTTATCTCGTAAAGCATCTCCGGATAATCGATGTCATTATGATCGGTGTCTTGAGCATCAACAGAATGGAATGATGAAAACGGAGGTGCATAGATCCTTTCCGTGATTCCTTCAAAACCTATCACGCACGACGTCACCTGATTATCATGACGAATGGTCGTGTTCGGTGATCGACGTGTCGGCTCATTCCGGGTTTGGTTTGTGATTACACACAACACTAACTGCAAAAGGAGGAGGAAAGTGAGAAGAGGCCATTGAGATGTATCTAGAAACAGAGAAAGTAATTAACAAAAGTAAAGGGAAGGAAAGAGATTGATGAAGATTCGTAGTATGATAATAGTTGTGGCAAAGATTGAAATAACATAAAATATCGATGCAAAAGATAAATAGAGGAAACGTCATTGAGATCAAAATTGAAATAGCGAAACTAACCCTAAAAACAAAAACAAGAAAAGGGAAAAGGGGTACATAATCGAAACTAATAGCACAAAATACCACGCAAAAAATGACTATCCGACCCAACAGGCATTGTGGCTTATTTTAACACCCCTATTATGTGTAAGTTGGATTATGAACGACACTTGAAATTTGAAAATCGAGGAATCGTGCATTGAAAATAAACTGAGGCAGAACTTAGCCGTGATGTGATACTATGTTAGAACGTTTAACAAAAAAAATAAAATTATAGATGAAGAAAGATCACATGTATAGAAAGATATAAATGCCGTAAACAAGTTATATGTGAAATTTTCACAGGATGCACTAGAAAAATAGTATAAACAAATTGTAGTTTTTGACATTCAACAGTAATTATCCTCCAGAACAATCTGACCGCCGAAAGGATTCTGGAAAGTTTAGCAAAATATTATTTATTACTTAATAGTAAAGCCATTAACCATAGAAGATTAATCGGAGAAATTAGAATACCTCTTGACCATTCATAGAGTACTCGTGCATGGTCCAACGTCCGTTCTCCATCTTCTCGCTTCCTGCCGATAACTTAAAGGTGAACAGCTTGTTGTAGCCGACCACCTCGCCTCGACCGTCCACGATTTTTAGCTTATTCCCATTGCTCCAAGTCCCGGAACCGGCAGTCCTCTTCACCCTAGACTTAATCATCTTTAACCTAGTGAAGATGTAGAAGCTTTCCCTCGAATTCGCGTCGAAGATCTCCCAAGGGTCTTCGTCACAGTAAATGTCGACCTCGGGCATGAACGGAGGGATGGCCTCCGATTCCCCTTCCACCTTCTTCGTGAGGTAATGGAAGAAGAGGTCGTCCTCGGACGGGCAAAAACGGAAACCGATCGGATACCCATTCATCGGTTTTATTTTCTCTCTCTCCATCTCTCTTCTCTCTCAAGAACTCTAAAATCTGGATCGCTACGTATTAATCTCTGTGTGTATACGTGTTATTGTTTACGGTTTAAACCGGTAATGTTGATGCACTTATATACACATGTGAGTTTTGACGGTGTGTAAGACGGCTACACCGCCACTGACTCTTTCTATTTTCATTTATGAAATTTGAATGCAATTTTATTAAAGCAGAGTCCATTACGAATCAGTCTTTTAATAAGATTGGCATAGGCAAAACAAACTTGCGAGGGAAATCATTCTCGAAGTAGTGCTCTATAAGCGCCACGTCATAGCACTAGCTAGTCCACTAATTATTGTATCACATGAATTTTTATCGCTACTCATAGCATGAAATCCCACGCTTACAAATCAAGGTCAGGAATTGAATTTCTGTAGATCGTTGTTGTTATTCTCTTTTCTTTTCTTTTTTCTTTTTGCCAAACTGTGGATCATGATAAAAAGAGGATATAGATAATATTTAAGTGCAGAGTTATAATCTTCAGTGCTCAAAATCGTTTTCGTCATTGACAAGGAAATTTTAAAGCCAGAAGTAGATTTCAAATTTTGACTAAATAAAAGGAAAGATTATAACTCTTCACAATTTTGAAAACAGTAAAACATTGGAGTTCAGATAATATTAAAACCCAATTCAAGTTGGGCTTTACTATTCTAAACCAATAGCAATTCCTTTTATTCTAAACTTTAACTAAGTAAAAGGAAAGATTATACTTTGCATTAAACTAAACAGTAGGAAAGAGTGTACTCTGCACTATGTTGTAAACAGTAAGAATTGGAGTTCAGAAAATATTAAAACTCATATCTAGTTGGCCTTTGCTATTCTAAACGCATAGCCCATTTTTAAAATATTGATATTGAGAGGAAAGAGCAGTTTCATGTGCATGGAAAGGCAGTAGGTTGTTACTTAATGAAACTGTATTATATACAGCAAGGGTAATTTTAGAAAGCCAAAAGTGAGATAAATAGAGGTTTTAAGGTTAATACATCTATGATATGGTATAATACAATACAATGCCACGTCCAATGGAATCGCTAATTTACCTTCATCACCAATCATGGAAGAGAATACCGATGGCCACGGCTCTCGATGGACACGTGATAACACTAGTTTCGACTAGACAAACGTTTACGAGGACCCTGAAGACGGTGTCATATTAGGTGGCTCGCCTCCAACAAGTGACGCTACCACATAAAAGTTCGTTCCCACGGCTAGTAAAAACACTCGAGCGATTGTTTAAAAAGGACGTACGAGAATATCTAAGTAATGCATTGCATGAGCCGGATTGTCTCTTAGAATCGAGGAATTTTAGATGATGTGATTTTGCCACATTCATAAGTGCTAATATCTTTTCATCGAATCCCAATCCCAATTACATGCTTATATGTTGATTAAACTGAAGAGTATCCCATGCCTTATTGGTTATCCATTCTGTATATCCTCATGAAATGGTATGTTGTATTCAGTGCTCAATTGCATGATGGAATTTACATTAGGAGCTTTTATATAAAAGGGCAAATAGCCTAGTCAGCAATTATCCATATTATATGTACACTATCACATTGTATATTATGATATGTTGCATGTAATAAAGTTACAATGCATTCAAGGAAAGTGCGAATTTAACTTAAAATCATGAAGTGGATTGTACATGCTTGTCGGAAAATAAATATATGAGGAAGAAAAGAGAGACCAGATTCAAGAATCAATATGATGGGGACTAGAAACCGCAGAAGGACACCAAATGTGTCAAAAGTAGTGTACGACGCTCACTTTAGTGTCAAAAGTTCTTTGTCGACTCACTTAAGAGCTAATTGGGAAAAAAAAAAATCACTTAACTGCCTATGGCGAGAAACTCCAGCAAAAAAAAAAATACATGACATTTGTAATTTATATTTTTAAGTGACGTGGCATTTTAATTTATTTTTCTTTCTTTAAGTGACATGTCCGTTATCTTTTCATTCTTTTTTTTTTTTCTCTTCTTCTTCTTCTGGTCAATCGCTGAACCAGCGATCGGCCAGAGGGAGGCCGGAGGGACGGCGAGAGAGAGGTCGGGCTCGCCCATGGACCGGCCAAAGGGGTCTATGAGGCTGACCTCACCCTCACCCGGCCAATCCTGGGGCGGGAGAGGTCGGCCTCATCCAGCCATGGCGAGGCCGACCTTGCGACCTCGCTGGCCCTCCCTCTGGCCGGTCGGTGGACATAGGAAGAAAGGAGAAAAAAGAAAATAAAAAAAGGCTTGGGAAAAACGACATCGCTAACTGGACCTCCAGCGAGCCACGTCGGCTTAGATATTAATAAAAAAAAAAAGGCTTTATTGGATTTTCAACCAATCAGATCGGAGTTGGCACTTACGTGATCGTTCTTAAAAAAAATTTGACATTTAAGTGATCCAAAAGAAACTTTTGGCACTAAAAGTAAACAACTTTTGACACTCCGGATGTACTTCTACCGATTGAAAACTAAATGAATTTGAATAATTAACATCCAAAAAAAAAAAATTCACATCATTCTATCACATGTTTTTAGTTAAATGGACATATGATGTTTAATGAAAAATACCCTCATTCCGATATCATATAGTGTTGGCCCTAATTATTATTCCTCGGATCTTCTGAAATCCGAAATAAACGTCAAACTCTCCAACATCTCCGATGATTAAAAATGGATAGTGTTTGCAAGATCCACATCCATCTCCTGCACAGGCTTAGCCGTCGCCACTTTCTAATTCTCGTCCTGTCGTGCAACGCTGGAACAAGCGACGAAAGCTCGAGCGCTCACACCCGATAATCCACAAAGAGTTGTGTGTACAGTGCAATTGCGCAGGCGACAGTGATCGCTGTGGCATTCCCTTCGGTTATCTTAGCCGTTCTGTAAGGCTCGGCCACGGTTACGATGACCGAATGTGCTCGTAGAGGACTGGATACGTGTTAAGGTTGAAGAAGCTTCACTTGATCCTTGATATAGATATAAATATCACATATCTCTCTGACTGAATGGGCTCGGCCAAGAAAGGCTTCTGATGAACTAGCAGCTTGGACCAAAAAGACATTTTCAAATGCCTTTCGACAGATTGAAGTGTTAAAGAAGAAGCTCACTGAAATCACTAATAGTACATGAGGAGCTTTCAGTAAAGAGACTTCTCAAGAAATCGTGGAGCAGATTGAAAAAATTTCGAGGCAGGAAGAGATGTACTGGGGTACTAGATCACGTATTAGTCGGCTAAAATTGGGGTGGGGAGATAGAAACACCAAGTATTTTCAAGCTACTACTGTACAAAGAAGCCAGCGGAATAGGTCCATGTTGAGAAATGATGCACATAACTAGTACCGCGAGTCTAATTTATTGAAGAAGCACATAGTAGACTTCTACCAATCACTATATGAAACGGTAGGATCCAGAAATTTTCAACTAATTCTTGACAATGCCCTTGTCTGGTTCGAGATAGGACGAATGGAACCTTAACGCCCCCGTTACGATTGAGGAAATGAAAGAAGTTGTTTTCCAATTGGAAGCACTGAAATCTCCCGGCCTTGATGTTCTATCATCATGAGAAGTTGTTAAAAATTCTTAACAAAACCTGCATTCACTCATTCCTAAAGTACCAAATCCAGAAAGTATGAATCAGTTTAGACTTCTTGGCCTTTGCAACTTCAGTTACAAAATTATCTCAAAGGGGATGGCCAATCATCTGAAACTTTGGCTTTCGAATTTAATTGCCACAGAGCAAAAAGCCTTTGTCATTTTGATTGTTCAAGAGATACTGCACAAACTTCGGGTAAGAAAGAGAAAAAAGAAGTTTCGGGTGGTATTAAAGCTGGATATTGTAGAAAGCTTATGATAGAGTGTGACGGGATTTCCTGAGAGCATGCATGAGAAAGATGGAATTTTGTGATGGACAGTTTTCTGTAGTAATGCAATGTATTTTCAATGTTTCTTTTTGTGTGAAAGTTAATGGAGAACCTTTACGGTACTTCCATCCCACACGCAGAATTAGGCAGGGAGATCCATTGTCTCCCCATCTTTTCATTATTATGCCTAATGTTATTTCCGTGCTCATGAACAAAGCAACTAAGAATGTAAGCATTAAAGGAATTACATTGAACCGGTTCTGCCCTATACTTTCTCACTTGTTATTTACTTTCTGTGACAAGAAGCGATGAGATATTTGGTTACATTGTAGCATCGAGATCCTTAAAATGAAGGTTGAGAATTAGACTTTAACCAAAGCTAAGTTTTGCATGTTGACTTGTGTTTACCGTCATTACCACACTCGTCTTGCTTTCAATTAGGTTTTTGCTATGGCCAAAAGAAAGCTAAAATCCTGGCGTTTGCAGTGAGTATTGCATGATGGTTAGGACTATAGATTGGCTGAAGGATGATTTTAGCACTAGCTAGTTAGATCCCAACTTTTCCACGGTTTGTTATGATTTTTTTTTGGTCGGAAGAATTGATGAATTTTAGATGACATGATTTTTCCACATTCATAAGTGCTAATATTTTTCATCGAATTCCAATCCCAATTACATGCTTACATGTTGGTTAAACTGAAGAGTATCCCATGGCTTATTGGTTCTCCATTCTATATATTCTTCAATTGGTATGTTGTATTCAATGCTCTACTGCACGATCAAATTTACATTAAGAGCTTAAGGCAAATAACCTAGTCAGCAATCATCCTTATAATATATACGATAATTACATTATATATGACGATTTTTTTAAGTAATAAAGTTAAAATGCATTCAAGGAAAACCCTAATTTAACTTAAAATCATGTAGTGATTCGTACATGCTTATTGGAAAATTAATAAATACGGAGGAAGGAGGCGAGATTCAAGAATCAAGATGATGCGGACTAAAGTTTGCCTAAAATTAGTTCCTTATAGATCGACATCCATTAAATCCTTATCTATCGAGATCAAATTCGAGAGTCGGATCTTTTGAACATACAAGTTGCTTGGTTTGAAGTATATTCATTATTCAGAGTGCTTGCTTTTATTCACCGTTAAAGGAAATAATAAATTGAGTCAAGATCTGGTCGCCTCTGCATTCGAAACCCAACCTTCCTATAGTCTTACGTTTTGACTACACGTTGGTCATATCTTACTCTCTCTCCGCCACGTGGCATTTATAATATAGTGATCGCAAGCACGCACCCGCAGTACTTTTGAGATGGTATTACGAAGGGCGTCGCTATTTTCCCTTCATAACTAAATTTATCCCATTTTAACTGGAAAGGATAAATTTATCCAAAATCATTCAATTGAAATTTAAAGGGGTGGTCCTAAATTTATTTACTTCCATTTTTTTCTTAATTTTTTCTAATTTTATTTATAATGTAGCTGCCGCAATTAAGCAATTCACGCGTTTTGTTTTTGTTTTAACGTGGGTTTCTCATATATATTGAAAGCGTTACATTTTCTTTTTTATTTTTAGATTTTACGTCCATAGAAATAAGTTTTGTTTAAAAGAATCCAAGAAACCCGATTCTTTTCTATGTTGTCAAGCAAATTTATGGATTAGTTGTGAAGTAGAGTCTAGAAAGATTTTAGAATAGATGATTTTTTAACAAGATCACTTGTTTATAAAATTTCACTTTTTTTGTGCATATCACCATCAAACCCTTTCTTGTTATTTATGTTTTATGTAAAAAAAGAACCCTCTTTAAATAATTTCCAAAATAAAATCACAGTTACATTCTCCAAAGTGAAACTTTAAAGTATGAAATTTAATTAAGTCAAAATATTACATAGAATAAGAATTAATTTTAAAATATCATCATTTCGGATTGAAAAAAATGATACCATCCATAAAGTGTTTACGAGAAAATATTAAGTTGAGACAGGATTTGTTGATGATGTGCACATCAAAAGTGAAAATTTATAAACATGTGAAGAGTTAGAAAATTGTCTATGCTAGTTTTCTTTTTATAGATTTTACATTCATAAATTTTCTCCATGATATAAAAAATAATTAGGTTTCTTAGCAAATTATCTTTTCGATAAATGTAATTTCTACGGAAGTAAAATTTGAAAAGAAAAAAAAATCCTAGTGCCTTTAATATACATGAGCTACCCAAAATAAATAAAAGCAAAACACGTGAAGTTATTAAATATGGCAACTAGATACTACGTAGAAATCGAAAAAGTTAAAGAGAGAGAGAGAGAAGGAAAGTAAATAATTTGAGGCCACCACTTTAAATTGCAATTGAAATGATGTATGACAAATTTATCTTTTTGGTGAATATTGGGTTGATTTAGTAAGGGGTGGAAACAGTACCGCCCTATTATATCAACTTTATTTGGTAAATTAAGTTAGTGACGCCATTTTAAGGATAAGATGAAATCCGTCGAATGTAAAAATATGGTTTAAAAACTTATATAAATAATGTCACTAAATCATATAGAACTTGTTAAAATATTGAAAAAAAAAAAGGAGTGGTTATTTATGGATAAAAAAAAAAGTGGTGGTTAATCAATGAATTCTTATTATATATAGTTAGGGTAATTGCAGAACGCAAAAAGTGAGACAAGCCGTGACTTTAACTTAAATATCTTTACTATAATATACTATATGTCCTTATGTTTCTTCTTCTACTTAGTCCAGATAATTGATGAAACACCACGGTGTCGGGATGGATTTGAAACTTTCCCATGTATGATTCAAAAGTTAATCAACCCCTAAAAGTTCATTGAGTTTATTAAGCCCTAAGTATGTATCTAGGAGATCCTCTGTTCAAATTATAACGTTTACGATTCAAAGCAATCTTAAGAGCCACCACAGCCACCTGTGGTTGAAGGCTTATGCAATTCACGCAAAAGGACAAGAATCCATGGAGATTAGTCAAGACTTCAGTCTCATCGAATATCCATTTAATTGATAAAACAGTGTAATTCGCAAACAAACTAGATGGAAAATCATAAACTAGAAGAATAATTGGAGGTACATATGTAGATCGAGCCCTTCACTCACCCCGTAATTAATTCGGTTTAGAATGGCATTCGATCCAATCACCAAGTTACATCATGGTAATTATCATAAACCGACCATAAGCCTAATGATATTTATATACTTGGTCAATCATACATGTTAACCTACTTTTTTTCCTATGACGAAATATCATGCGGGACCACCATAGTGTAATCATGTATGACAAAGAAATTGTCTGATTCAGGTTTTTGATTAGATTATAATAATAAAATTTAATCAGAAGCAATAGCATAATTGAATATACACTCTTAAAGTATGTACTTCCATAAGAAACTTGCACTTGATGATCAGAATCTTAAAAGCTTTCCCAGTTCATCATCTGAATCAGATCAGATGGTGCTAATTCTGATCCGGTCGTCCATGGTTGCGTGGGAATCGATGCCCCCGTAACCGCCATCAGAGGCGAGCCACAAAAACCAACATTGTCATGGTTATAGTCTCCGAAGGTTATCTCGTAAAGCATCTCCGGATAATCGATGTCATTATGATAGGTGTCTTGAGCATCAACAGAATGGAATGATGAAAACGGAGGTGCATAGATCCTTTCCGTGATTCCTTCAAAACCTATCACGCATGGCGTCACCTGATCACCATGACGAATGGTCGTGTTCGGTGATCGACGTGTCGGCTCATTCCGGGTTTGGTTTGTGATTACACACAACACTAACTGCAAAAGGAGGACGAAAGTGAGAAGAGGCCATTGAGATGTATCTAGAAACAGAGAAAGTAATTAACAAAAATAAAGGGATGGAAAGAGATTAAGGAAGATTCGTAGTATGATAATAGTTGTGGCCAAGATTGAAATAACATAAAATATCGATGCGAAAGATAAATAGAGAGAACGTCATTGAGATCAAAATTGAAATAGCGAAACTAACCCTAAAAACAAAAACAAGAAAAGGGAAAAGGGGTACATAATCGAAACTAATAGCACAAAATACCACGCAAAAAACGACTATCCGACCCAACAAGCATTGTGGCTTATTTTAACACCCCTATTATGTGTAAGTTGGATTATGAACGACACTTGAAATTTGAAAATCTAGGAATCGTACATTTAAAATAAACTAAGGCAGAACTTAGCTGTAATGTGATACTATGTTAGAACATTTAACAAACAAAAAACACAATATAGGTGAAGAAAGATCACATGTATGGAAAGATATAAATGCCGTAAACAAGTTATATGTGAAATTTTCACAGGATGCACAAGAAAAATAGTATAAACAAATTGTAGTTTTTGACATTCAACAGTAATTATCCTCGAGAACAATCTGACCACCGAAAGGATTCTGGAAAGTTTAGCAAAATATCATTTATTACTTAATAGTGAAGCCATTAACCATAGAAGATTAATCGGAGAAATTAGAATACCTCTTGACCATTCATAGAGTACTCGTGCATGGTCCAACGTCCGTTCTCCATCTTCTCGCTTCCTGCCGATAACTTAAAGGTGAACAGCTTGTTGTAGCCGACTAACTCGCCTCGACCGTCCACGATTTTTCGCTTATTCCCATTGCTCCAAGTCCCGGAACCGGCGGTCCTCTTCACCCTAGACTTAATCATCTTTAACCTAGTGAAGATGTAGAAGCTTTCCCTCGAATTCGCGTCGAAGATCTCCCAAGGGTCTTCGTCACAGTAAATGTCGACCTCGGGCATGAACGGAGGGATGGCCTCCGATTCCCCTTCCACCTTCTTCATGAGGTAATGGAAGAAGAGGTCGTCCTCGGACGGGCGAAAACGGAAACCGATCGGATACCCATTCATTGGTTTTATTTTCTCTCTCTCCATCTCTCTTCTCTCTCAAGAACTCTAAAATCTGGATTAATCTGTGTGTGTATATGTGTTATTGTTTACGGTTTAAACCGGTAATGTTGATGCACTTATATACACATGTGAGTTTTGACGGTGTATAAGACGGCCACACCGCCACTGACTCTTTCTATTTTCATTTATGAAATTTGAATGCAATTTTGTTAAAGCAGAGTCCATTAGGAATCAGTCTTTTAATAAGATTGGCATAGGCAAAACAAACTTGCGAGGGAAATCATTCTCGAAGTAGTGCTCTATAAGCGCCACGTCATAGCACTAGCTAGTCCACTAATTATTGTATCACATGAATTTTTATCGCTACTCATAGCATGAAATCCCACTCTTACAAATCAAGGTCAGGAATTGAATTTCTGTAGATCGTTGTTGTTATTCTCTTTTTTTTGTTCTTTTTGCCAAACTGTGGATCATGATAAAAGGAGGATATAGATAATATTTAAGTGCAGAGTTATAATCTTCAGTGCTCAAAATCGTTTTCGTCATTGACAAGGAAATTTTAAAGTCAGAAGTAGATTTCAAATTTTGACTAAATAAAAGGAAAGATTATAACTCTTCACAATTTTGAAAACAGTAAAACATTGGAGTTCAGATAATATTAAAACCCAATTCAAGTTGGGCTTTACTATTCTAAACCAATAGCAATTCCTTTTATTCTAAACTTTAACTAAGTAAAAGGAAAGATTATACTTTGCATTAAACTAAACAGTAGGAAAGAGTGTACTCTGCACTATGTTGTAAACAGTAAGAATGGGAGTTCAGAAAATATTAAAACTCATATCTAGTTGGCTCGCCTCCAACAAGTGACGCTACCACATAAAAGTTCGTTCCCACGGCTAGTGAAAACTCGAGCGATTTTTTAAAAGGACGTACGGGAATATCTAAGTAATGCATTGTATGAACCGGATTGTCTCTTAGAATCGAGGAATTTTAGATGATGTGATTTTGCCACATTCATAAGTGCTAATATCTTTTCATCGAATCCCAATCCCAATTACATGCTTATATGTTGATTAAACTGAAGAGTATCCCATGCCTTATTGGTTATCCATCCTATATATCCTCATGAAATGGTATGTTGTATTCGGTGCTCAATTACATGATGGAATTTACATTCGGAGCTTTTATATAAAAGGGCAAATTACCTAGTCAGCAATTATTCATATTATATGTACACTATCACATTGTATATTATGATATGTTGCATGTAATAAAGTTACAATGCAATCAAGGAAAGCACGAATTTAACTTAAAATCATGAAGTGGTTTGTACATGCTTGTCAGAAAATAAATATTTGAGGAAGAAAAGAGAGACCAGATTCAAGAATCAATATGATGGGGACTGAAAACGGCAGAAGGACACCAAATGTGTCACAAGGAGTGTAAGACGCTCACTTTAGTGCCAAAAGTTTTTTGTCAACTCAGTTAAGCGCTAATCGGGAAAAAAAAAACAATCACTTAATTGCCTCCAGCGAGAAACTCCAGCAAAAAAAAAAAATACATGACATTTGTAATTACTATTTTTAAGTGACATGGCATTTTAATTTATTTTTCTTTCTTTAAGTGACATGTCCGTTATCTTTTTGTTCTTTTGTTTTTTTTTTCTCTCCTCCTTCGTCTGGTCAGTCGCTGGACCAACGACTGGTCAGAGGGAGGCCGGAGGGACGGCGAGGGCAAGGTCGACCTCGCCCATCGACCTGCCAGAGGGGTCGATGAGGATGACCTCGCCTGGCTAGTCCTGGGGCAGGCAAGGTCGGCCTCATCCAGCCATGGCGAGGCCGACCTTCTGACCTCGCTAGCCCTCCCTTTGACCGGTCGGTGGCCATAGGAAGAAAGGAGAAAAAAGGAAAAATAAAATAAAAAAAGGCTTGGGAAAAACGACATCGCTAACTGGACCTCCAGCGAGCCACGTGTTAGATGTATGCCCTAAAGCTACCATGTAATAGTTACATGTTAGGGATTTCTATTGTATTTTCAATTTCTTTTTAAATTAATGGCAAATACGTGTTTATTCATTTGTCCAATTATTTATATGAATAAATTCCATAAGATTAGTTGTGACTGAACCTATTCTTGAGACGTTGAGAATATGTGTGACGGGTTCACAGTTAGACTGAATCTTTAAACTGTTCCCGGTCGATGGATCATTGAATGGATATTAATGATCCTGTTGAGACCGGTGTGTTCTTAACTTCACCATTAAGTATTGGATACTTAAGGGAATGACGAGTCACAAGTCGTTGGTTATTGCGATGCCCGAGTTAGAACACAGGTGCTTGTACCAAACAAGTTCACTGAACGTGACACGCATTGAACGATTAGCAACATGGAAGCTTTTAGCGTGGTCAATGTCTAATTGTTCATGCTCTGGTCTTGTGTAAATAATCCTTAGACTTGAGGCACAGTGTTGACTTGTGTGTTGGATGGCTATGGTTCACAAGTGCGCTTATTGGCGGTTCGTCGATCCGTCTCTGTACTTGACGGTTATAGTTCATGCACATACGGAGTCACACGTGTGCGCAAAATGGAATCTGTCTCCTTATTACATGCAAGGTATGATGTCCTATGCAATCTAATTATGACAATGCATTGAAATCCTCGGCCGAGGTTGTAATCGAGAATGAAATGTTCATGTCTCGTATAAATGCATGTCGATTAGATTTGTGCATATCATCGAATTGGTGACTTGACAAATATTCCATGGTCTTTGTTCGATCGGGACATAGTAAGACAGAGGGATTGAATTACATTGTAACCAGAGCTGACAGGTTCATTATGTTCTTAAAGCATTCACACTGTCTGGGTAGCCATGACATATTGCTAGATGTCACTCATGGCTTGTAGGACCTAGTGATTGATCGGGACAATCAATTATCTTGGAAGTACTAATGTGTTAGTGCATGTCTTACTACCGGCTCAGTGATGAACCTAGGAATGTCACACACCTTAACCAATACATGATGACGTTAAACGGAAAGACGATATTGCAAATATGTTTGCAATCACGGCTGTCGAATAGTCGGATTGAAATTAGATTAAATGGGATTTAATTTAATTCTTCTTCTTTTTGGTCATTGACGTGCGTGCATATGATGCACATACAAGTCTTGTACGGACACATATTGATGTGCCCAATTTGCACACATGCTGGTGGTGTACCTTTTATTTTTATGATAATAATAATTGTTATTATTAATTATAAAAATAAAAAAATAAAAAAAATAAAAGGTTAATGCACACGGTCAAACCGTGTGCATTATTATGTGCATGTGTTGCACGGTTTGTTGACCGTGCAGCACACTTGCACGATCAGCAAATGTTTGCTGATCATGCAAAGCACACTTGCACGATCAGCAAACGGTTGCTGATCGTGCACAGCACACTGCACGATCAGCAACTGTTTTGCTGATCGTGTGTGTGGTGCAATCCACCACAATATTTATATTCAATCCGCAAAAGTTGTGAAGGTGATTTTTTATTCGTTGTGTGCAGTTTTTGAGAGTGAACGTAAGACAAAAAACTCTCACTTTTGTTCTTACGGTAGACCAAAAATTTGAGAGTTCCGAGAATTGATTCCACAATATTGCTAGCACAATTCAAGTGGTGATTCTCGCGAGTTCGTTCTTCCGTTCGACATTACGATTGGTGGTGTGTCTGAACTAGAGGTCCGACATTTGTGGGACTCGAATTGAAGAACGTCTGAACCAACTCGTTTCAAGCACGCTTCAAGAGGTAATTCGTTTAATCCTCTTCGTTTAATTTGTTTTTGATTGAAACGCACGAACAACGCCTCTGGAGATACATGTATGGGTTTTTTATTTCCGCTGCGTTTATATGTATTATTTGCCTATGCATGTTACGTGTATCCCAACAGTGGTATCAGAGCCAATCCTTAAGCGTATTCGTGCGTTTAGTTGATTTAGGTTCGTAGTAATTTTTGCGTTCTAATGGCCAATTTGATTTTAGTGAATTGTTCGCTCTTACATGGCCTATAGAAGTTGATTATTTTATATGATAAATTTGATCAACTGAGCAAAATTAGAACTAAATCAATTTTGAATCGAAATTCCGTAGTTAGTTTTATTTTACGTATGAATTTAATTCAGTGCAGAATTTTTTTATGTGCCTTCCGTAGCATTAATTATGAATTTATTGCTCACGTGGAAGGGTGGTGATCATGGAAAAACCCCTAATCAATGTGATTGTTGTATGGATGAATGTATGATGATTACAGGTATTTTTTTTTTTAGGGTTGTAATTATCAAATGGAGGCTGCGTCCTTCTTTTATTTTTCATGTAATATTTATTTTCAGTATAGTTTAGCATAGTCAATTGTTGATGTAATTGCTACGAGGATTACGTGGAGGAGCCGTTAAGCCGGAGAGCTCTTTGGGCCCGGTTCGCGAAGAGTTCGAGGAACCAAAAAGATGTGACAAGCGGCTCTCCGTTATTAAAATATTAAAATGGTTAAATGTGGTCTCATTGGCTCGAGACCTATTAAACCATAATTCCATGATCACCACGTAGGATAGATGTTTATGCGTTTGACATCTATTTATTTATTATGTTTATGTGAGCATGTTAAACCGGTTAATGTGCAAAGTGAGACCTTTAATAATGACTAAAACCTCCTTAATAATATATTAAGTCGAAACGGGTTTCGGACTCGTGGCCTTCCGTCGTCGTGGTTTGATCCTATATTATAGTGGTTGATTGACCAGCTATGGATACATAGGGGTAAATTGTCATTCATAATAATGGACCACTCCATTAAACATATGATGTTGTGGGGTTGGAGCCGAATGATTTCCAATAACTGTTAGGTGAGGGGATCGTTTGCGTTTTCAATACTTGCATGAGACGATGGGTTAGACTTAACTATGATCATGAAGTCAATAACTGTCAGGTGAGACTTTTATGGTCTAGAGGCCGAAGTTATGATTGGGACTCGCATATGATGCGTTGAATAAGTTGATTCACTCACTAAGTTCATAGAACACCAATAACTGTTAGGTGAGGTGGACTATGGGCTGGTGGGACTCCAATCCCCACTAGTAATCTTTACCCAACAAGGATTGCCGTTTCCCATTTTAAGGAGTATGGGATCCGAATATAAATTTAGTGGGAGGATCTATTTCATTTAAAGGCCAAAATGAAATAGTTATTTTGAAAGACAACGGCTAACAATTTATTTTCTGCACATATATTTATTACTCTAAAAATGGTGAACTCAAACCCGCTCGCTTCGATACTTGACAAGAATTGTTTGACTGGACCCAATTTCATTGACTGGGTGAGGAATTTGAGAATCGTTCTCAATTCAGAAAAACTCAGGTACGTGCTTGATGAAAAGATGCCAACCTCTTTTCCTGAGGGTGGGACCCAAGAGGAGCGTGTCACTTATGATAAGTGGCATGATGATGACTTAAAAGTTAGGTCATATATGCTTGCTTCGATGAATAATGAATTTCAAAAGAAGTATGAAGCAATGGAAGATGCTAGGTCGATCATATTGCATTTAAAGGAATTCTTTGATGAGAATGGTCGAACCTCAAGATATGAGATATCTAAGGCATTGTACCGTATAAGGATGGCTAAGGGATCATCGGTTAATGATCATGTTCTAAAAATGATTTGGCACATAGAAGAATTGGCTAGGCTGAATCTTGTTATGGATAACGACTTAGCTGTGGATTTGATCCTCCAATCTTTACCCGATTCCTTCTCTGGTTTTGTCCAAAACTTCCACATGCATAAGATGGAGAAAACTCTTGCTGAGTTACATAGCATGTTGGTAGTTTATGAGAAGGAAATGCACAACACGAGGCCCAATGTAGTGGCTATGGCTAAAGCTTCTTCTTCAAAGAGTAAGACTGTTTTGAAGAAAAAGAAATGGAAGAAGCCTGCGAAAGCTGCTGTGCAACCAAAGCCCAAGGTTGAAAAGGGGAAATGTCATTACTGTGGTGTCATGGGGCACTGGAGGAGGAACTGTAAGAAGTACCTCGCGAGCTTGAAAGTCAAGCCCAAGAACCAACCTTGCGAAGGTATGGTGTCTATGCTTATTGAAACTAATCTTATGGTTAGTGCTGAATCCAGCTTGTGGATTCTAGATTCTGCTGCAACCTCACATATTTGTATGTCTTTGCAGAATCTGGAAATAAGCAGGATGCTGGGGCGAAATGAGATTGTCCTGACATTTGCAAATGGAGCAAGAGTTGCTGCGTTAGCTATAGGGACTTTTATTTTATGTTTGCCTTCTGGACATGTTTTGGTTTTAAAGAATTGTTTGCATTATGAGAATGCTGTTCGGAACATCATCTCTATACCTCGTTTGGGTAAAGAGAATTATGAATTTTCTTTTACTAATGATGTATGTTCTATTTATTATAATAGAACGTGTGTTGGTTCTGGCTTGTTAACCAATAATCTTTATACCATTACGATATCTGGTAATACGATTACCAATGTCAATAAGCAAAATAATCATGATGTAAATGCCATAACTAAACGCTCTAGAGATAGTCCAAATCCAAAGTATGTTTGGCATCTCCGATTAGGTCATATTGGAGAAGACAGAATCAACAAGTTGAGTAATGATGGATATATTGATCCAACCGGTTTTGAACCATACTCGACTTGTGATGCATGTCTTCTAGGAAAAATGACCAAAGCGCCCTTTGTAGGACATAGTGCGCGAGCTGCTGACATACTGGGATTGATACATACAGATGTATGTGGACCAATTAATGAAACTGCTAGAGGTGGTTATTCTTACTTTATTACCTTTACCGATGATCATTCACGGTATGGCTATTTGTACTTAATGAAGTATAAATCCGAATCTTTTGAAAAGTTCAAGGAATTTAGGTCTGAAGTTGAGAAACAAACAGGAAAGAGTATTAAGGCTCTTCGACTGATCGAGGAGGTGAATACCTTAGTACTGAATTCCTGGACTATCTTAAAGATAATGACATTTTATCACAATGGACACCTCCTGCAACTCCAGAACATAATGGTGTATTTGAAAGAAGAAATCGCACTTTATTAGATATGGTGCGATCTATGATGAGTTACACCGATTTGCCTATATCCTTTTGGGGATATGCCCTTGAGACAGCTACATATTTGCTGAACAGAGTGCCATCCAAATCTGTTCCAACTACGCCTTATGAGATATGGCATAGTAGGAAATCAAGTCTTAACCATATCAAGATTTGGGGTTGTCCAGCTTTCGTCAAGAAGTTGAGAACAGAGAAATTGGAGGCTAGGTCTGAACAAGGTCGCTTCATTGGATATCCAAAAGAGACTCTTGGATATTATTTCTATTTTCACTCTGACCAAAGAGTTTCGGTCAGTAGGCATGCTTCTTTTCTAGAGAATCAGTTCATCGAGGAAGGTGGTGCTGGGCGAAAAATAGTCTTGCAAGAAGAAATCAATGAAGTACCAAATAACCAAGTTCAGACACCGATCTCTGATTCAATGGGAGCTTCTAATACACAACCTCTTAGGAGGAGTGCGAGAACGTCTCGTCTACCTATTCGTTATAGACACTCGCTTGAAGATATTGAGCCACTATTCATTGTGAATGATAGTGATCAGCCGAGTGATCCTAACACCTATGAGGAGGCGATGTTGGACATCGATTCTGGTAAATGGCTAGAAGCCATGAAATCCGAAATGGATTCAATGTATTCCAACGATGTTTGGACTCTAGTTGATCTGCCTGATGGTATTATACCAATTGGCTGCAAATGGATCTTCAAGAGGAAGATGAACGCTGATGGTCAAGTTGGAACTTACAAAGCAAGGCTGGTAGCGAAAGGATATCGTCAAAAAGAAGGGATTGATTACGACGAAACTTTCTCACCTGTAGCCATGCTAAAATCCATTCGGATTATGTTGGCTATAGCTGCGCACCTTGATTATGAGATATTCCAGATGGATGTCAAAACGGCTTTTCTAAATGGTTTTCTTGATGAGGACATATATATGGAACAGCCACAGGGTTTTGAATCCAATGGTGAAAGTCGGAAGGTGTGTAGACTTAAGAGATCTATTTATGGACTCAAACAAGCCTCCAGAAGTTGGAACATCCCTTTTGATGAGGTAGTCAAATCGTTTGGCTTCATCAAGAACCCGGATGAACCTTGTGTATACAAGAAGGTCAGTGGGAGCGCAATTGCGTTTCTAGTTCTGTACGTCGATGATATACTTTTAATCGGGAATGATGTACCGATGATATCATCGATTAAACTGTTCTTGTCACAAAAATTCTCCATGAAAGATTTAGGAGAGGCAACCTATATTTTAGGTATCAAGATCTATAGAGATAGATCGAGACGAATGATTGGCCTCTCACAATCTACGTACATAGATAAAGTGTTAACACGGTTTAACATGCAATGTTCTAAAAGAGGATTATTGCCTTTTAGGCATGGAATTCGCCTTTCTAAGGAGATGTGTCCCAACACTCCTGAAGAAAGAGAGCGGATGGCGAAGATACCTTACGCATCCGCTATTGGAAGCATAATGTATGCAATGCTATGTACCAGACCTGATATTGCGCATGCTGTAAGCATTACCAGCAGATATCAGTCTGATCCAGGGGAAGAGCACTGGATAGCAGTCAAGAATATCCTTAAGTACTTACGAAGGACTAAGGATTTATTCTTGATATATGGAGAAGGAGAGTTTAAAGTTGAAGCTTTTACTGATTCTGATTTTCAATCAGATCCTAATGACTATAAGTCTACATCTGGGTTTGTCTTTACACTCAATGGTGGTGCAGTTAGTTGGAAGAGTTCCAAACAGAGCATAACTGCCGATTCCACCACTGAGGCAGAGTATGTAGCCGCTTCTGAAGCAGCGAAGGAAGCCGCTTGGATGAAGAAGTTCATTTTTGAACTTGGAGTAGTTCCTTCCATTGAGCAACCGATTACATTGTTTTGCGACAACAATGGGGCAATAGCTCAAGCTAAGGAACCAAGGTCTCACCAGAAGTCCAAGCACATCGAGAGACGCTTCCATCTCATCAGAGAAATAGTTGGGAGAGGTGATATCGCCTTGCAGAAAATTGCCTCAGCGGAAAACGTGGCAGATCCCTTTACTAAGGCCTTACCTCAGTCTTCTTTTGAAAGACACGTTGACAAAATGGGTTTGAGGTACCAGACTAGTTGGCTTTAGTCCAAGTGGGAGATTGTTAGATGTATGCCCTAAAGCTACCATGTAATAGTTACATGTTAGGGATTTCTATTGTATTTTCAATTTCTTTTTAAATTAATGGCAAATACGTGTTTATTCATTTGTCCAATTATTTATATGAATAAATTCCATAAGATTAGTTGTGACTGAACCTATTCTTGAGACGTTGAGAATATGTGTGACGGGTTCACAGTTAGACTGAATCTTTAAACTGTTCCCGGTCGATGGATCATTGAATGGATATTAATGATCCTGTTGAGACCGGTGTGTTCTTAACTTCACCATTAAGTATTGGATACTTAAGGGAATGACGAGTCACAAGTCGTTGGTTATTGCGATGCCCGAGTTAGAACACAGGTGCTTGTACCAAACAAGTTCACTGAACGTGACACGCATTGAACGATTAGCAACATGGAAGCTTTTAGCGTGGTCAATGTCTAATTGTTCATGCTCTGGTCTTGTGTAAATAATCCTTAGACTTGAGGCACAGTGTTGACTTGTGTGTTGGATGGCTATGGTTCACAAGTGCGCTTATTGGCGGTTCGTCGATCCGTCTCTGTACTTGACGGTTATAGTTCATGCACATACGGAGTCACACGTGTGCGCAAAATGGAATCTGTCTCCTTATTACATGCAAGGTATGATGTCCTATGCAATCTAATTATGACAATGCATTGAAATCCTGCCGAGGTTGTAATCGAGAATGAAATGTTCATGTCTCGTATAAATGCATGTCGATTAGATTTGTGCATATCATCGAATTGGTGACTTGATAAATATTCCATGGTCTTTGTTCGATCGGGACATAGTAAGACAGAGGGATTGAATTACATTGTAACCAGAGCTGACAGGTTCATTATGTTCTTAAAGTATTCACACTGTCTGGGTAGCCATGACATATTGCTAGATGTCACTCATGGCTTGTAGGACCTAGTGATTGATCGGGACAATCAATTATCTTGGAAGTACTAATGTGTTAGTGCATGTCTTACTACCGGCTCAGTGATGAACCTAGGAATGTCACACACCTTAACCAATACATGATGACGTTAAACGGAAAGACGATATTGCAAATATGTTTGTAATCACGGCTGTCGAATAGTCGGATTGAAATTAGATTAAATGGGATTTAATTTAATTCTTCTTCTTTTTGGTCATTGACGTGCGTGCATATGATGCACATACAAGTCTTGTACGGACACATATTGATGTGCCCAATTTGCACACATGCTGGTGGTGTACCTTTTATTTTTATGATAATAATAATTGTTATTATTAATTATAAAAATAAAAAAATAAAAAAAATAAAAGGTTAATGCACACGGTCAAACCGTGTGCATTATTATGTGCATGTGTTGCACGGTTTGTTGACCGTGCAGCACACTTGCACGATCAGCAAATGTTTGCTGATCATGCAAAGCACACTTGCACGATCAGCAAACGGTTGCTGATCGTGCACAGCACACTGCACGATCAGCAACTGTTTTGCTGATCGTGTGTGTGGTGCAATCCACCACAATATTTATATTCAATCCGCAAAAGTTGTGAAGGTGATTTTTTATTCGTTGTGTGCAGTTTTTGAGAGTGAACGTAAGACAAAAAACTCTCACTTTTGTTCTTACGGTAGACCAAAAATTTGAGAGTTCCGAGAATTGATTCCACAATATTGCTAGCACAATTCAAGTGGTGATTCTCGCGAGTTCGTTCTTCCGTTCGACATTGCGATTGGTGGTGTGTCTGAACTAGAGGTCCGACATTTGTGGGACTCGAATTGAAGAACGTCTGAACCAACTCGTTTCAAGCACGCTTCAAGAGGTAATTCGTTTAATCCTCTTCGTTTAATTTGTTTTTGATTGAAACGCACGAACAACGCCTCTGGAGATACATGTATGGGTTTTTTTATTTCCGCTGCGTTTATATGTATTATTTGCCTATGCATGTTACGTGTATCCCAACACCACGTTGGCTTAGATATTAATTAAAAACAAAAGGCTTTGTTGGATTTTCGGCCAATCAGATCGGAGTTGGCATTACGTGATCATTCTTAAAAAAAATTGACATTTAAGTGATCCAAAAGAAACTTTTGGCACTAAAGTACACAATTTTTGACACTCCGAGTGTACTTCTACCGATTGAAAACTAAATGAATTTGAATAATTAACATCAAAAAAATCACATCATTCTATCACATGTTTTTAGTTAAATGGACATATGATGTTTAATGAAGAATACCCTCATTCCGATATCATATAGTGTTGGCCCTAATTATTATTCTTCGGATCTTCTGAAATCCAAAATAAACGTCAAACTCTCCAACATCTCCGATGATTAAAAATGGATAGTGTTTGCAAGATCCACATCCATCTCCTGCACAGGCTTAGCCGTCGCCACTTTCTAATTCTCGTCCTGTCGTGCAACGCTGGAACAGGCGACGAAAGCTCGAGCGCTCACACCCGATAATCCACAAAGAGTTGTGTACAGTGCAATTGCGCAGGCAACAGTGATCGCTGCGGCATTCCCTTCGGTTATCTCAGCCGTTCTGTAAGGCTCAGCCACAGTTACGCTGACCGAATGGGCGGGTAGAGGACTGGATGCTTGTTAAGGTTGAAGAAGCTTCACTTGATTCTTGATATAGATAGAAATATCACATATCTCTATGACTGAATGGGCTCGGCCAAGAAAGGCTTCTGATGAACTAGCAGCTTGGACCAAAAAGACATTTTCAAATGCCTTTCGACAGATTGAAGTGTTAAAGAAGAAGCTCACTGAAATCACTAATAGTACATGAGGAGCTTTCAGTAAAGAGACTTCTCAGGAAATCGTGGAGCGGATTGAAATACTTTCGAGGCAGGAAGAGATGTACTGGGGTACTAGATCACACATTAGTCGACTAAAATTGGGGTGAGGAGATAGAAACATGAAGTATTTTCAAGCTACCACTGTACAAAAAAGACAGCGGAATAGGACCATGTTGAGAAATGATGCACATAACTAGTACCGCGAGTCTAATTTATTGAAGAAGCACATAGTAGACTTCTACCAATCACTATATGAAAAGGTAGGATCCAGAAATTTTCAACTAATTCTTGACAATGCCCTTGTCTGGTTCGAGATAGGACGAATGGAACCTTAACAGCCCCCGTTACGATTGAGGAAATGAAAGAAGTTGTTTTCCAATTGGGAGCACTGAAATCTCCCGGCCTTGATGTTCTATCATCATGAGAAGTTGTTAAAAGTCCTTAACAAAACCTGCATTCACTCATTCCTAAAGTACCAAATCCAGAAAGTATGAATCAGTTTAGACTTATTGGTCTTTGCAACTTCAGATACAAAATTATCTCAAAGGGGATGGCCAATCATCTGAAACTTTGGCTTTCGAATTTAATTGCCACAGAGCAAAAAGCCTTTGTCATTTTGATTGTTCAAGAGATATTGCACCAACTTCGGATTAGAAAGAGAAAAAAGAAGTTTCGGGTGGTATTAAAGCTGGATATTGCAGAAAGCTTATGATAGAGTGTAACGGGATTTCTTGAGAGCATGCATGAGAAAGATGAAATTTTGTGATGAATGGTTTTCTGTAGTTATGCAATGTATTTTCAATGTTTCTTTTTGTGTGAAAGTTAATGGAGAACCTTTACAGGACTTCCATCCCACACGCAGAATTAGGCAGGGAGATCCATTGTCTCCCCATCTTTTCATTATTATGCCTAATGTTATTTCCGTCATGAACAAAGCAACTAAGAATGTAAGCATTAAAGGAATTACATTGAACAGGTTCTGCCTTATACTCTCTCACTTGTTATTTACTTTCTGTGACAAGAAGCAATGAGATATTTGGTTACATTGTAGCATCGAGATCCTTAAAATGAAGGTTGAGAATTAGACTTTAACCAAAGCTAAGTTTTGCATGTTGACTTGCGTTTACCTTCATTACCACACTCATCTTGCTTTCAATTAGGTTTTTGCTATGGCCAAAAGAAAGCTAAAATCTTGGCGTTTGCCGCGACTATTGCATGATGGTTAGGACTATAGATTGGCTGAAGGATGATTTTAGCACTAGCTAGTTAGATCCCAACTTTTCCACCTGCTTAGCAGCCTTTTCTGAGCGCACTTATACACAAATGTCTTTCTTCGCTCATGAACAAAGCAATTGAGGATGGGAGCATTAAAGGAATTAAACTGAACAGGTTCTTCCCTACACTTTCTCACTTATTATTTGCTGACAATACTTTCTTTTTTATGGATGGGACAATAAGGGAAAATGTTAGAGTTTGCCTAATTTTCTGGACTAATATTGCTTCGCAACAGGTCATGTCGTTAATTTGAATAAATGGGGAAATCTATTTCAGTAGTGGCTTCCCACTGAATTTGAAAAGGAACATGGCACGAGTTGAGAGTACCGATTATTGAGAAGGCATGGAAGTAATTAGGCATATCCTCAGAATGGGGTCAGTCGAAAAAGCAGTTGTTCGCATGGATACTAGCAATAGCTAACATGAAACTAGAGGGATGGAAGGAAAAATTGATGTGGAAGGTCGGCAAGGAAATTCTGATTAAGACAGTAGTGCAAGCCTTACTCCAGTACGCTATGTCAATATTCAATATCCCTATCTCGGTATGCAAAGCTATTGAGCAGAGGATTACTTCATTTTGGTGGAGACAAATTGAGTCTGCATCTGGTGTTCACTTCAAGAAATGGGAAATTCAAAAACTAGAAAAAAAAATTGTGGAGGAGTTGGCTGTAGGGGCCTCATCACCTTCAATAAAGCCGTGTTAGTCCCCTCAAAGGCATTTACTTCCCCAGGGGTGATCTTTGGAATGCAGGGAAAGGATCTCATCCCTTAGGGGATGGCAAAGTTTATTATTGGGAATATATGCGATTTTCCCTGAAGTTAAATGGTCTGTGGGAGATGGAAAGACAATCAAATTCGGGAAGATAAATGGTTATCAGCGGGTTTGATTGGTTGCTCAACAAATGAAGGGGACTCTCTTACAGTGGTGGAGCAAAGAGAGTGGAATAAACGGAAGCTGAATGACCTTTTTGAAAAGCCTATAGTCAAGGAAATCCTTACTATTCTTCTAATCAGTTTGAATCCAAGAGAAGATAAACTAGTTTGGAAAGGGAACTCCTTACACTCCACAACGGAATGGCATTATTGAAATGAGGAGCAGATCACTTCAAGAAATGGCGGAAACAATGATGATTGAAAATGGCGTTTGTGCTTAATTCTGGGCTGAAGCTATCGAAACTGCGTGCTATATCATCAACAGAGTATTTCTATGTCCATTGTTGGAGAAAACTCCCTATGAGCTATTCAAAGGTAAAAAGCCAAGCACATTTTCGGCTACAAATGCTATATCTTAAAAATGCAAATGATGACGTTGGTAAGTTGGAGCCGAGAGCAAGCGAAGTAAATTTCTTGGATACTCCACTACTAGGAAAGCATATCGTGTTTTAAGAATCCATCAATATCAAGTTTGATGATAATTTGATGGGTGTCCGCATGAGGATGACGAGCCATCATCATCAATGCAAATAGTTGATACCACTCATCAGTAACAATTCGAATTGCCAAATCAGAATCAAGTTCAAATGCATAAATATTGGAAGTACAAGGCGAGTCACCTAAAGGACCAAATCATCGGTGATGCCAGTGAAGGGATCAAGACCATATCGTCCTTCAAAGAACTCACGAACTCATTGGCTCTAATCTCTGAAGTGGAACCTAAATAAACTGAAGAAGCCATTACCAATGAAAATTGGATCCAAGCAATGCAAAAGGAGCTTCACCAATTTAAGGTAAATGAAGTCTGGAAGTTAGTACCTCGACCTGATGATCATCCAATTATCAGTACAAGATGGGTATTCATAAACGAAATGGGTTACAACGGAAATGTTGTAAGAAACCAAGCCCGACTTGTTGCAAAAGGTTACTTACAAGAAGAATGCATAGACTGTGATGAAACAAATGCATCGGTAGCAATGTTAGAAGTTATACGTTTGTTACTAGCCTATGCTTACTATCATGATTTCAAAGTATATCAAATGGACGTGAAAAATGCATTTCTGAATGGTTATATTTGAAAAAAAGCTTTTGTCGAGCAACCTCTAAGTTTTGAAGACCAAGAAAAGAAGAGCAACCATTTTTGAAGACCAAGAAAAGATGATAAACTGTTTTCGGCGTCAAATCTTTGTTTCTTCTATTTTCCTTATGATTTATCCCAATATCTCGACATTCCGTACTTTAATATTAAATATTTTGATTGATTTCCTAGAGTTCATATTAAGAAAGGGAACCTAATCAGCATTTCCTACTAATTCGGGCGACAATTTGGTGGACTTACGTCAATTATCAAGCTAATCACGTGTCGAGAAACGGCGAGATATTCAAATTGAACCACGCACAAAGCCACACGTATGCAGATAAATTGTTTTATCATGACCACTTTTGCTTATCAAGTTATTGTTCGATGGTCTACATGCATGTACTTATCGAGTTCAAGTGGCATAAGTTAGGTTGGTAAAATGGAGCATAATACCCAATGGAGCGGAACTCCGGCTGGGCTCTAGCGATGGCTTGTGGTGTTGGCAGATGATGAGCCCAAAGCCTCATGTTCTCCTTTAGTTAAAAGAATGAAAGAAAGAGTGAAAGAATGAAAGATCTACCTTAAAAAATAAGATGAGCAACAATAGACAACTCCAACATGTTGGTTTAATATATAGTATATTATCTAGACTTGTTGTATGTACACAACGTGTGAGATTTTAGTTACAATCGCACTCGGCTTACTCAGGATTTGGTCATTCGGGCCCTTTTATCAAGTAAGATATGATCGGATAAGATAAGCGTCTTATTCCATTTCTTATGTCCTATTGTTATTCAATGCATGACCAGACATAAGATGGGGGAGATATAATATCCGATCGAGGGTCTTGACGGACATTGTGATGAATCTAAATCAAACATAAGAAACTGGAAATATATTTCATGGATTTGGGAAAAAGAATCGCCCCAGACGTGAGGTAGTTTCAGTTAGGAAACTTCTAATCGGACCCCTTTGAGTCCATCCAATTGGAATAATTAAAGCTCCCGATTTTATCTTGGATGAAGGCGGCGCGCGGGTGATGTCCAGTCTAGGACACATTTCATAGGCACAATCATGAATGTTGTGGTGGAAGTTGTTAAGTCTTGCAGTGGACCAAGATCGCAGTACCCACCAAACTACAATTATTAATCGAGAATATACCGCCTAATTTCAAACTGCTTCGCCCACAGTTTCAGTCCAAAACAAGATTAATTCAAAGAATTCTGGGGCACCCATGGTTTTTTTAATTCTTTCCCCTCGATGTATACCCCTGCATTTGGTCATGAAAGGCCGCGTTTGGTTCAGCTTTCTCAAAAAGCTTTGGGCCTGAGAAAGCAAAACCAAAACCCTTTGGAAAAGCTGAACCAAACCCACCCCCTTTCTAACAGAGGACTTTGGGCCTCCAAAACCCCTTGAAAAAATGTTGGGGTGTTTTAGCAAGCTTTTTTAAGCGGCATTGAGCCAAATGCCATCTTTGGAAAGGCTGAAAGCCCAATGTTGGTGCTAAAAGCTCAATGCTGCTAGTAGGGACCAACATTAGGCTTTAGCATTTTCGAAATGCTAAAGGCCCCATTAATGAAAAATAGTCAGTTGCTTATTTTACCCTCAAAACCTTACTGAAAATCTAATTTTACCCCTCTTAAAAATTAAAACCCTATATCACTGTCCATCTTCCATATTGAGCTAGGGTTGTCGGCAAAGGGCCGACGAGAGGCGGCAAAGGGCCGACGAGGGGTGGTGAAGGGCCGGTGACCCCTGACGAAGGCAGCCTGGGTCGCGTGACCCCGACAACGACCGCGCGACCAGGCTGTGGTTCCTGGGTAGCGAGACCCAAGTAGCTCTGAGTCGCCTGGGCCCACAATCGAGATGGCGGTCTCGCGACCCAGGAAGCGCTACCTGAGGTCGCACGACCTAGGCAACCGTCGTCGGGGGTCACGCAACCCCAAGCATCCTCGGTCAACGGTCGTCTGCACCAGATCTGGCTTGTCGGCGGGCAAAGACTTTCTAAGGCCGGCAAGGGTTTTATTTTTCATTTTTCGAAAATAAATAAATAAATAAGGAATAAATACAAAAAATAGAAAAAAGAAATATGCATAGGCCCCTTGAAATTTTTTTTGTGGCCAAATACTACTTAGCCCAAAATTGCATTTAAAAGCATGTCTTTCCAAATACCATTTGCATTTCCCCAAAGCCACTTAGGCTAAAGATATTTGCATTTACTCAAAGCCCATTTCCAAAAAACGAACCAAACTCACATATGGGGCGAGTCTAGGGTCTCCAACGGACACCATCCTTCCTAAATTTTTCACGACAATTGAAAAATAAAATTGTTTTGAACCGCTGTCACATACTTCATTCTAATGTAACACTGAAAAAATTAGGGATAAATGCGTTGGAAGTTCTTAAATTTATCACGAAAGTGTAATTGAGTTCTAAAACTTTCAAAAAGTCCAATTAAGTCCTAAAACTTTTCAGAAAGAGCAATTGAGTTCCAAAACTTTCAAAAAGTACAATCAAGTTCTAAAACTTGTCAAATTGGTGAAATCAAGCCCTTCCGTTGATTGCACTTTTTAAAAAAATAAATAAATTCAATTGCACTTTCATGATAAGTTTAGGATTTTCAATGTACCTATTTCAAAAAATTACAAGGGCATGGTACTTCTTCGGACCGTAAAATATGACACTAAGGGCTTGTTTGGCAACGATTCCGATCCAAAAAAGTAATTCTGATTAGAATCATATATTTCTGATTCTGTTTCTTTGATGATTTTAGAGAATCAGAACCCGTTTGGTAACTGCACAAAATTTCTATACCCAGGAACAACCAGGTGGCGAGAATTCTTTTTTTAAAAATGTTCATCTTTTTTTAAAAAAATTAAAATATTTTTTAAATTTTTAAATATTTTTTAAATTTTTTAACTTTGTTACATTTTTTAAATTTCCCCCATTTTTATTTTTTAAAATTTGTTGCCTTTTTTTGAATTTTTTAAAATTGTTTAATTCCCCCCTTTTTCAAATTTTAAATTTTTTTATTAAATTTTAAAGCTTATTTTTAAATTTATTTTTAAAAAAATGTATTTACAAAAATTAGTTGTTAGTAAATTTTCAAATCTAATTTTAATTTATTTTAAAGTTCAGAAGTCCAAGACTTTGTTCTTTTTTTTTTATTCTCAAAAGTGATTCTTTTTTTCTTAATCAACTTTTTTTTATTTTTGTTTTTGCTCCAAAACTGTTCTCGAGAACAGAATCGGAATCAGAATCATTTACATTACCAAATATGTTTCTCATCCTTTTTTATTCCGGAGAACATAATTAGAAAATCAGAATCGTTGCTAAACACATCCTAATTATGGTTCTTTCGTGGCCCTTTCTGAAGTGACATTGCTCGATCCTCAAGTCCCTTTCACAAGCCCCAAAAGAAAGGTCTTTTGTCCCGAGCTGAAGAAAGGAAAAAGAATGAAGAAAATCATGTAGAAAATTAGAAGTTTTGGGAAGCATAATTTCCTGTGGTGCTCGGGGAGCATGGACAAATATGTAGCTCCACTCTCCTTTGTTTTTTGTTTTTCTTCCTATTCTTTTATTTTCTTCCCTTTATCCATTTTATTAAGATAAAATACTAAAAAATATGTATGTTTTGGATTGGAGAGAATATGGGAGCCCACTTGGATTTGGATGTACAAGCATTAAGCACTGGTCGTAGCACTCCTTTTGGGAGATAGTTTTTTGGTTCCATATGCTCTCTAAGTCTGTCTCCCAACCTTCTCATCATCCATCATCTCTCCCTTCCAGACTGATGGGCTCGAAGTGTTTGATGCAGAATCTGTGATTCTTTTATTGATCTTGCCACCCGGTCCTCAAATCGGGTGTAGAATACTTTGATATTCTTGGCGATACAATAAACTGAGATGAGACAAGACTTCAAAATCCGAATAGACAGCTCAGATATAAAAGACTTTATGCTCTCTTTTTTTGTCAGAAGCAAATTTTCATTTCACTTGAAAGAGAAGTATATCGCTTCAAGATAAAGATGAAAATCAAACAAAGCAAGTAAATCTGAAAGATAAATCAACTTGGTACAGTCTGCAGAGACTCGCCGATCACTGAATCTGGCATCAATGGCGAGCACACGCCGAGATATTCCACCACAAAGACGGGTCTGTCATAGTATCAAAGCTCAACCGGCGGCTGATCACTGAATCTGGCATCAACGACCAGCACACCCCGAGATATCCTTCTTCATTTACGGTTTTGCCAAAAGGCGGTGCACACCTAGGTTTGGCGTCCTCAGCACCATCACCGAAAAGAGATAACAACAACATCAACATGTTGAAAAAGTATAGGCAATGCATTGTAAATTTCAGATCTATTTCTAGATCGGAATGGAAGAGCACCCATATCTAAATATAACTTAAGATCGGGAGAGAAGACCTGTAGAAGAGATATCAGCTGATCACAAAATTACTTTCAGATAAGCCGACTGCTGAAACAGTAGAGGAGCCGCACTCGACTATATGGAGCAAGCACCGGAGCCAAAACGAGCAAGCAGATCCGGAATAGCTGATTCTTTCGATGCACTTACGCTTCAAACTTCTGAGTTCGCGAGATAAAACTCTTCACGTGGAAGAAGTCGGAGGGATCGTCCGCGAAATCAACGAAAAAAGAAGAAGTTGAGGATGCGAAGAGATAGAAAAACACAAAAGGAAAGGAAGAGGACGAGGGGTGAGGGAGAGAGAGAGAGAATGAACCCTCTCTCTCCCTCAGAAGGTTGCTGCAAGAGGGGCTTCGCGGCTGTTGGGATGGGGAAACCCTGGGGGAGCGAGAAAAGGTGGGAGTGAATATGGGCCTTAAAAGACATCGTGCTTTACGCGGGTAAGAATCGAACATGTGTCGCGTATTTAGTCCTTATAAATTAATTACTAAACCGACCGTAGGTGTCGACGCGGGTGTAAAGATTTTCTCGAGACGATATATCTATAACTATGGATGTCTGGATGACAAGAAGTTGCATCAACTTGACCTCATCTTATCGAAAAGAAAAGAAAAAAACTTGAACTCATCTTTGACCCCAAAAAAAAAAAGGAGAAATTGACCCCCCCAAAGCCCCATGTAACGCCCCTTGCAGTACTCCAAAAGGAAGATAATAATTGCCTCTTGTTCCGCAATTAGCTGAACTTTTCTTTTGTTGTATAGTATCCGGACTTATGTGTCCTTTAAGAGTTCGTTTAGAGCAGACTTTGATAAATAAATAAAAAGAAACGATCATTTAACTACATCACGATTTGGAATTCCGGAAATTTGATGTGACGATATTTTAGCATTTTCACCAACGTGGCTTACCGAAAATCAAACTTTTTTTAATTGGGTACAATTGCCCGATTCATTCAAGATAACTCTTGAGTTAGGACTGAGCATGATGGATTGATCGAACCGAAAATCGCCCAAACCGGACCGAACAGGCTGGTTGGGCTGGTTCCCAAGGGCTCCGGTCTGGTTCCCCCGCGATGCAAATAATATTTTTTTTTTGTTAGAAAAATTTCTAAATGTAAACCTAAACCTAAGAGGTTTAGGATGCTTAATATGAATTTCAGGTTTAGCGACAACGCGATGCAATTAACGATAGGTGGTCTGATGAATATGTCGTTAACGAGAAAAATTTAACGATAAATCACAAAAAAATTCAACCGGTCCAATCATTGGACCGCCCGAGAACTAGACTTGTCAATCCGATCCGGTCCGGTCCTATCCCAAGACCATCCGGTGCGGTTCTCGGTCCTTGAGGCTGGGAATCGGTCCTCCCGATCCGATTCTTGGTTCCAGGGTGGGATTAGATCTAATCAGGAACCAATCACCCTACCATGAGTAGCTCCTATCGTTTTAAAGCCTAGTATTGTTTGACTTGACTTCACGAGTCATGCTACCCTGTTAAAAAAAAACTCACTATAAAGCTATCTAGCAATGCTCTCGAGACACTTATCAATCATGCCCAATGAGAGAATAAAATTTTGTTGCCGATGCACCGACTAGCTCGTACTAGCATATAGGCGATGCTTTGAACAGCAGACTATGCCTCATATAGTATGCTTAGCAAAATGCTTTGAAGGAGCTCGTTAGCGGATAAGAATTTGGTATTTACTATCCCGTATGGAGAGTTCGAAAACGTATTTTGTTAAATGGCGATGGACAAAGTGAATGACTCAAAGCAAGAGAGGTGAACCCTCTGGTGCTAATTGTGTCATTTTGGGGAAGAACTGTTGAAATGCCATTCCAAACGGGGCTGAACTGAATCTTCAGTTCAATAATAATGGAGGGGAAGCAACATGCAAAGAGTTAATGCGTACGTGGCGAAAGCTGGCATTTCTGCAACACCCACAGCGAAAAGGCGGCTTATCTTTATGCTCCCATGAATTTCTTTTTGCGGTATTTCAAACTTCTATTTATTTTCCCTATTACATATTATATGGGTTAATCTTAAATCTTACCTCTCATGAATCCGTTCGTTTCGCGAGAAATCAACAACTTTGGAAGATATTTTCTTAACTTTGGTCATTGATATCGCTTACCAAAAGGGCTCGATTCATTATCAACAGCAACTCATGTCTAAACATTTTTGTTGATAATGAGATATGAATGGATAGAGTTAGGAAAATATTTTTTCAAAATATTGACTTTTTGCGAAACAAAATTCGCCATCCTAGTCATTGAATTTGTCATTTATGGTGCGTTTGTTTGGTGAAAAATGAATGACTTAGAAAAAAATTTTCCTGAAAATGATAGCTTGTATCTCTTACAAAGATGAATGAACGAAAATATCTGCATCGTCAACGAAGATGTAGACACAAATTATTGTCGATAATCAAAATATTTTTCATTGAATAACTATTTCAAACGATACAAGTTATCATTTTTAATAACAAGTTTTTCAAAATTATTCATTTTTCTCAAAATAAACCGAGCCTTAATTTCAATTGCAACAGTGTCTTGGTTTAATTCGATTTGGTCATTTGATGTAGAATTCATCGTAGTGCTGCCGGTGGACAAGAAGGGTTCGCGTCTATTTTCCCGCGTTTGGCCAAATTTTGGCCACCCAGTCCCAATCCTATCTATTGCTGTGTAGTACATGCAGCGCAGATAGTTTCATTCACTCGCCAAGTTGCTTCTTTGACCCTCTCGCGTAGCACTAGGAGTACTAGTAAACATTATGTAACTTAAGCTCCATTTATTTCGCAAATAATAAATAACATAAAAAGTATTTTCACTAAACACGAACACTTACATCGTTTAAAATAATTGATTATTGAAAGATATTTTCATTGTTGATAATAATTTATGTCTAAATATTTTTGTGGACGACGGAAAATTTTTCGTTCGTTCATTTTTGTAAGCGACGCAAGCGATCGCTTTTAAGAAAATATTTTCTAAATCTTTTAATTTCCGCAAAATAAACGGAGCCGCAGTTTCATAATTGGAGTGGCCCAATTACAATGGAAAAATTGTCTTGATATTACTCTATAATGCACAAGAGTGCCCTAACTTATCCTTTTGCACATTATCGCCCGGTAAACAAGTATTAAGATATTTGACAAAAAAAAAACAAGTATTAAGATATCAAAACCCACTTACGATTTGACATTAGCAAATAATAGGCGATTCTTGTACGAACGACTTCGATAGATCGATGTCGCTCTAGAGATCAAATTGCTTTGTGTTAGAACCGTCTGCACAGGTCAAAGGTCCATACGTAGTGACTACGTATAAGTCTATTTTTAAATGCTGTACCATTACCTTTCTTTAAATAAAAACTGTGCATTACGTATGGTTTTTTTTTTGTTGGTCAAAAATAACATTTCATTTCATTCATTTCCTTGGGGATACAAGCGAGACATATCGCAGTTTGACTGCAAACCAAAATACATCCCAGATAACTTCAGACAAAACAAGCTCCAGATAACAAGAGGAATCGGAGTTACACACTCAAAGAGCAGATCTATGACTTCTTCACATTATAATCGACGGCCGATCACCGGATCCGTCTTCAGTAGTGAGTACACATCGAGAACTTCATTTGTTACTACGACTTTGCCTTTCGACGGTGCGCGCCTAGGTTTGGGGGCCCCAACACTATCACCTAGCAGAGTAAAAAGGTCTACCAAGCATGGATTTGACATGAGCGAGCTCCTCTGATCTCTTTTGAAACTGGATTTGTTCACCGACGAAATCCGAGGAGAGCGAAATCCCGAAAATATACACGCGAAAAATTTTAAATTTAAACTAGATCAGGATATAAATCTCCAAAAAATTATAAAGAAAAGCTTTCGGATCTAAGCTAAATCGGAAAAGAGAGCTTTTGTTTATTACATATGGTTTTTTTTTTTTTGGGTCTGAGTTTATTACGTAGGTTAAGCGAGGAGGATTGAACTGCAAAAAGGAAGGAAGGTAGAAAAAAAGGGCGCGCGCGCCACTTGTACAAGTCTCGGAGAATGAACACTAGTGTCCCAACGGCAGCACACAGGTAGGAACCTTCCTCTCCTTTTTCCCTCCTTCCTTCCCTCCATTAAAACCCTCCCTTCCCAAAATCTCCACCTTCACCTTCACCTGTCTCTCTCTCTCTCTCGTATGGACAACTTCGACGACTCCACCACTCCAACGGCGAACGCCTCAGCCGCCGCCGCTCGCGCCGGCCACTACGCCCTCAACGGCAAGATAATGCTCTGCACCGTCGTCGTCCTCTTCGTTGCCCTATTCACCATTCTCGGCTTCCACAGCTATGCCCGCTGGTTCATCCGCCGCCGCCGCAGCCGTGGTATCCGCCACCGGCGCTCCAACCGCGACTCCGCCCCGCCGGCCGCTGGCTCATCCTCCGGCGGTGGCGGCCTCGACGTGTCCGTCCTCAAGTCCCTCCCCGTCTTCATTTTTGTGAGCTACAGGGACGGCGACGTTGGCCAGTTCATCGAGTGCGCCGTCTGCCTGTCGGACTTGGAGGACGGCGAGACGGGCCGTCGTTTGCCCATGTGCGAGCACTTCTTCCACGCAGACTGCATCGACACGTGGTTCGAGTCCCACTCAAGCTGCCCGCTCTGCAGAGCGCCGGTTCAGGCCGACTTTCAGGCAGCTACGGAGGGGGTTCCGCCGGAGGACGTCAGCGGCGCTGCGGCAGCACAGGGGGTGGTTTGGTTGGTTGAGGTTTCCGAGAGTGAGTCTAGTATGAGTTCGTCTGTGTCTTCGTCACAGTCGCTGTTGTCGTCTTGTTGTGGTTCTTGTTCTTTGCCGCCACCGCCGGGGAAAGCGGTCGAGTTAGAGGGAATAACTGTGGAAGAGCCGCGGCCGGCGATGGAGGAGAGATATAAGGAGTTGGAGAAAATGGGTCTGCCCGAACGTAATCGGTCCAAGTCCCCGGGTTATCGGATCCTCTCCTTGAAAAGGATCTCGAGTATCTAGTCGGGCAAAAATGTTCCTCGTTTTGTTTTTTCCCCCTTTTCTTTCTGTTTTTAGGAGAAGATGTATATAGGAAAGGCCTGCGGCTGTTATAATTGTCTGTGTACCAGTCTAAGTAGTATGTATATCGTGTAATACTCTCACCAAAATTAACAAAGCTCGTATACTCATAGATCGTTCGGAAGGTTGGCAATATTAGATCCTTTTGTAAAATACATATTTTTAACTGTATTGGGTCGAGCTTAATTGTGTTTAAATTGTAAATGACTCATACCGGTCTATGTACGAATGACGAACGTATTGTTCGTGAGTTCACCTTTTTAACCCGGTCTATGATATGTTTATTAACATCCTAGTCATATCAACGCGATAACTTTAGGCTCCATTTATTTTATGGAAAACAATTTTCATAAAAAATTAAAATTAAAATTTTCGGCATTTGATTGACATAAAATAAATTAGTTAAGGGAAATATTTCCGGTCAACGGAAAAAACCATCTTAAAAAATGAAGAAAATGATTTACTAATTTTTTCACGCAAGTGCATTGTAACACTCGCCAGTCGCCACCATCTCAACACCCCTGGCCCCTCTCTCTTCATCACAGAACACTGAGCCTGGCTCCGCTCCATCTGCTTTCTCTCTCCTCGTCGTCCGGATTCCCACCGTCTTCTACGGCAAAATGGAGGAGGCCTTGGAGCTCTCGCGCGCAAAGTAACAGGAAGGAGCGCTTGGCCACCGTGGAGCGGCTCTACCAGCTTGTCGAGGCCTCCAGGAAGAGCCTCTCCGCCCCCGAGACGGCATGTCTCGTTGACTGCTGCTTGGATCTCCTCAAAGACAACAACTTCAGGGTCCGCGAGGGCTTGCTCCAGGCCATGGCGGCCGCCGCTGTCCTCTCCGGCGACTGGCCGAGGAAGAAGGAAAAGAAAAACAAACCACAAATAGAAAATACTTAAAAAATTCAATTTTTTGGTAATTTTTCCCAAAAATATGAAATCAGATTTTTCATACGAAACGGCGAAAAATATTTTTCTATTCATTTTCAGATTTTCGCCAACACCGAAATTTTTTGTCATTTTCTACTTTCTGGAAAATATTTTCATAAATGTCTCATTTTTCGCGAAACAAATGACGCCTTAGATACAATTGGAGATGTTAATAAGAGTTTACATCTCAAATCTAGCATGTTACGGAAGCTGTTGGAAAAACGTGAGGTGTTTGAGTTTTAAAGATTTGACACGAGAGATGAATGTGATATGTTCGAATTCAACCGAAATTCGAAACAACGTAGCAATGAGCTACTCGACTTCGTCATTGAAACTCGCACTATATCAATACTAGTGGTGAATTTGAATGTTACTTACACGTAACATTGAGCAAAGTTCCCCATAGTTTTAAGCAATACCTATAACCATTTTGAGTATATGTGAAATTATCTCATTATTTTATGAGTTTTTGACATCCTTAGATTCTTTAAAAGAACTAGCTTAACAGTATAGAGCTTAAGAAGTTCAAGTCACAACCAAAAAATGTCCAAATTATAAAAACTCTCCACTAGTTCAAATGCTTTAGTAGAAAACCTAAAACAATTTAAGGCTATGGTTTTATGTACAAAAGATTGAGATGATCATGTGCATCTCTTTCATCTCAAGAAGTTATAGATAGATTCATGAATAGGGCTAGCCAGGACTCATACAAATAATACATCAAAGCACCGTGAAAAGTAATTAGAGGAAAGTCATTGATACTGCTTTGGTGAGAGATTATAGAAAACAAGTGCTCGAATTCGATACCTCGGAAGATGTTCGACCCCGTCTTCCGACAAATTCTTTCCCGTCTAGTCGTCGTCTTAGTTTTATGGATGACAGAAATTTAAGGATTAATAATTGTTTTATGAATAGTTAAAAGTGTGCGTACGTTTCAGAGAATTCGTTTGTGTTTGCGATGTGAATTGCATTCAGTTTGGAGTTTTCGAAGCTTCTCAACAAACAAACAAACGCACGCAGAGGAAGAGAATGGCAAAGCGGAGCTTTCTATGGCGAGACGGTTCTCTTTCTTGTTGAACCGGCCTCCTAATTAGTTCTTCCAATCTAACGATCAGGACTCGACCTTCATCGATGCAGACGGTAACTCATTCCTGCTCCGCAGAACGAACCCCAGTTCGAAACAGATTAACCCCCCAAGCACTCCATTAAAACCAGAGATCAACGCAGGCGACGATGAACAGTGACCGAATTAATCCAATCGAAGAAGGTAGTGAACGACAATGAACTGGTCAAGGAACATGATGCTCTCAATCTTCCTAACCCTAGCACTCTCCATAAATGCACAAACGAGTAGCTCCGATTTGATTTCACAAGTCTGCGAACACGTACCTCGCAAAGGCTTCTGCCAATCCGCGCTCCGGTCAGATCCGAGGAGCGAGAAGGCGGACACCGCTGGGCTCGCGGCCGTTGCGCTCCGGCTCGCCGCCTCAAACGCGACGGACAGTGCCGCCTTCATCGGCCGGATGCTCGGCAGCGGCGGCGGCGACGGGGGGAGCCTGGACCCGGCGGTGGAGCAGTGCCTCAGCGACTGCGCCGACCAGTACGGGGACGCGGTGGAGCAGATGGAGGCGTCGATCGCCGCCGCGGGGGCCGGGGACTACGGCGGGCTGAGGCCGTGGGTGCAGGCGGCGATCGCGGACGCGGAGTCGTGCGAGGAAGGGTTCAGGATGGAGGGCGGGGCCGACCAGGTGATGTCGCGCCGGAACAAGGTGTTCAAGCTGCTGTGCGACACCGCGCTGAGGATCGTGGAACTGCTAGAGCTCGCTTGACGAAGGTGACGATGGATGCGTTCGCCGTCGAAGAGACGGACGGAAACGAGAGAGAGAGAGGGGCGGAAATGAGAATCATTGCAGTCTCGTAATAAGGAGCGCGAAAATGTTGAAAACCAAGGAGTAAAGGACTGAACTCTTCTTCTGTAGAATTGTGTAGATTGCTTTTATTGTCCCAAAGTTGCATTTCCAAAAATTATAGGGAAATGTCCTTGCTGGCCTCGCGCTTGTTCACTTGTTTAGACTCTAGAGTTCCATAAAGAATTAGCAAGCTTTCACAGAATACAATTAACCAGTAGATCTCTTTTCAGTCTTTCATTAGCTAGACTCGTCAAACGGGTGAGTCGAATCGGATCGGGTCGAAAATGATCTAATTCAAAATGATCTGTTTTGACTCATTTTCATGCAATACAAATCTAACGACCTTTATCTAGCCCAACTCATACTGCTAAAACACTTTCATAGTTAACCCGATCTAGAAAAACTTATTTCTTATAAGTATTTTAAAAAAAAATTATTGCTAAAACACTTCCATGCAATACAAATCTACTAGATAATTTTTAGAAAAACTCTGATATTTTTTTTCTTTTTCTTTCTTTCTTTTCCTGTATTAGGGCCAGCAACCCTTATCAGCCACAAGGTGAGGCCATGTGCGAGAGCCGCGAAGCCCTCACCGATCGCGAGCGAGGGTCGCAGACCCTCACCTACGGTTGTCTAGGCAAGGGTCACGACCTTTGCCCGCTGCCGGCGAGGGTTTCGCAGCACTCACTAGATCCCACGGCCTGCGAGGGCTTCACGGCCCTCCCTAGTGGCCAGCGATGCCTGATGTGGGCGAGGTTGGTTGGCGACCCTCGCTAGACTTCGTAGAAATAAAATAAAATAAAATAAAAATATAAAAAAATTATAAATATTGTCCTGACATCTCCAACTCCAGCTGAAACTTTGAGCGCTTTATTTACTACTAGAAGACGGGTTAAATTTTATTATTATTTTTCATATGGGTTTGAAATTGGTTAGTTATCAACCCATTTAAGACCAATTAAATTATTAAGCAACCCATTTATAACACACTTAAGCCTATTTTAAAGACTTAAGGTAACCCATTTATGACATGCACAATTAAAATATGAGTTCCATACCCATTTTGGCACCTCTATTTAGTATTATCCTGCTCACGCACTTTTACCTTGATAGATAAACACTGCATGACACTGTAGGTACAACCTTTCACTTATATCCAACAAGAGTACCTATGGGCGCGCATGACAACATTTTTAGAGTATAATTTCTGCTTCAGAAGTGTCTTTGGAGCAGAAATCCGTTTGGTAACACAACTTTTGAAGTAGAAATCTATTTAGTTACGCGACTTCATTTTTTTACTTTTAGAGCATTTTTTTTTTTGGCTCTAGAAGTAGTTTTGGAGCCACTTGAAGAAGTAAAAAAAAATTACTTCTCTCCAAAAGTAAAAAATCAACTTTGGCTCAGAAAGAGAAATAGAAAAATCAACTTCTATCCAGAAAATGATTTCTAGAGCAAAAGTGTTGCCATGCGCGCCATAGTGGTTGGAGCTTTGTCCTTGCTAGACAGAAGTCCAACGGGTTGCTGTGAATCTTATTTCCATTAACCTGCACTCGTAAATCCCCGTGTCTCCGTGGCACCGCACGAGTTGATGTAAACTTTCTTAGTAAGCATGTTTACGAACTCCATCCAGAATTCGAAATTCAATACAACCCTGCGATTGTTATCGAAAATCAATCAAATTACTGCCTATACTGCTTCCCGGGCCAACTCAATGTAATGCGCATGCCTGTTACCAGAAAAGTACCTGATGAATTTGTTAAACAAACTGGTAAGATTGAACTGCTCTAGTGCTCTGTGGTTCACAAAAGAACAATAGACATCAGTGTAGCCGACTTTTAGTAACCTTATGATGGCACAATTGAGGAGATGCAATGACTACTTTTGCCTAAGCAGTCCTTGCACTATCACAGAACTCAACTTGGACGCAAGCGCAGCTACAACCGGCGAGGGCATTTCAGGATAGTACAAAAGATCAGAAGAATGGAACTTGCAGATTACACTTCCATGGCATCTATGCTACAAAATAAATTTTAAGAATCAAAAGCGTACTTCATCCTTTTTTATCCCTTGAAGCAAGCAGATCTGTTGTTGATAAACAAGCTGCACTTTCTGGTTCCAGCATACCCGATCACCTATAAGAATAACTTCTTCGTGGGATATCGATCCACCAGGATCTACATCTTAGCATGAATTATCAATCGCCCATGGAACCGACTTCACCTGGACATGGCAAGAATGAACGAATCAGCACAAACAATTTCCTAAGAAAATCAGGACCTTTATTTGGTAGTCGCATACTGAAGTACTCTCCTACGTTTTGCTCGGAAAAATTTGACAAAAGGTGGACTTGACGTGATAATGATATCTCTGAATGTCTGGTTATTGAACAGCTAAGTGATGGCAGCAGTTGCAGTAGCATGGACAACATTGAGGCTAAAGTAATAAAAGACGTGATGCAGGTCAGCTGCAACACTTCGGCATCTCCGTATTTCCTTTTCCTAATAAAACTTGTTTAGATTACTGGTGCATGTATAATTGATCATATCCCAGTACGCTAATAAGCCTCGACCATTCTCTTAGTTGGTCACAGTCTATAAAAAACCCTGCCTATACAGTTGTTCTGGCCAATGTGCTAACTGGCTACAGAATGTGTTAGGGAAAATCCCCATGATGTTTTGAAGATGACAAAATAATCAAAGGCTACTAATGTGTTTATTAGTTGAGTAGAACCGGGTGAAAGAATCACAAGCCGTTATGCAGATGGTGTATTAACAGATTATCTGAAGGTTATGAGTTATCTATCAATGGTGACCAAGGCATTGGGCGTAGAGGTGTCTACAAGCTGGAGGTACCTAAGTAGAAGATGAACAAGCCTAGAACGAGAAGTTCGGTAAAGCTTGGAAGGATCTTGGATAGGTAAACAAGCCTAGAACGGGAAGTTCTGTAAAGCTTGGAAGAACCTTGGATAGGTGAACAGCAAGGTAGAGCCGCAATTGCCAATATGCTTGGAGGAACCAGAAGATGGAGCTTAAGATACTGCATCTGAATTATGCATCTGAAGTTCTGGATATTGCATCTGAGAAGAAAAGTTTATATTGACCATAGTTGGATGTTCAGACTCAAGGAGTAGTCATCGCACGTTTGCTTCTGAGAAAGTTGAAGTCTAGTATTCAGAAGGAGGTTCGTGTTGCCTTTGAAGACTTCAGAAGGAGGTTCGTGTTGCCTCTGAAGACTTCAGAAGGAGGTTCGTGTTGCCTCTGAAGACTTCAGAAGGAGGTTCGTGTTGCCTCTGAAGACTTCAGATGGAGGATTGTATTGCGTCTGAAGACTTCAGATGGAGGATTGTGTTGCCTCTGAAGACTTAATCTCGTGAAGACTTATATGCGAGCATCAACAAGGTTTCTATCAACATCAAACTCAGTGTATCTCTGTTCAGAAGCTGCGACTTATTCAGAAGCAGTGATATATGAAGGATTCAGAAACTGCGACTTATTCAGAAGCAGCGATATATTCAGATTCAAGAGACTGTTTCTGAAGTCTGGTTCTGAAGACTGTTCAGAAGCTGCGAGATATATTAATTCCAGATTCTGAAGACCCACGCCTGACATATGTTGCTAAGGTATTTATGGAAGTTTGTAATCTTTGATTGACAGGATTATTCTATAACATGATTGATAGAATATCCTTGATTGGAAATTACCTTCCATGGGACAAGAAAGCTTCCATATTTGAACAACTCCACTTATGGAAATCGAAGATTGAGTTGTATGGGCGACTGAATCTGAGGGGTTCAGATTCAGCACCAACGGTCACCAAATCTCCCTAGATACAGTCTTGTTCAATCAAGATTGATGGCGTCCAATCAGCGATTGAAGAGCGATCCTTTGAAGACCTGTCCAACGGCTAGTTTGGGGGTGAAGGAGTATAAAAGGAGATCCATGGTGCTACTACGGTGTAAGATCAGAATCATCAATTCCAAAGTGCTAGAGTTATTCAGATTTATACTTGTCTCCGTGAGCTTAACGTTATAATCTTTGAGAGGCTTTGTAAGAGTGATTGAGAGAGGATAGTGTGATCTATCAAAGAGAGTATCATCACTTGTTGTAAACCTCCATTGATTCATCTAGTGGAATCCAGCCAATCGGCTGTCAGCGTGGGAGAGTGGACGTAGGCTTGATCTAAGCCGAACCACTATAATTGTCGTGTGCAATATTCTCTATCTCTAAACTCTTATCATTTTATCATTGTGTTTGATAGAATATTTCATGCTGGTGTTTATATTCAGAATTTGCATACTCATGTTCAGAAACATAAACTGCACATATTCAGATTCAGATTCTATTTTGACTTGATTCTTTTAATTCCGCATTTTCTAGTCAAAATCATTTTAAATCACCTATTCACCCCCCTCTAGGTGATATTGCTAGATCCAACAATTGGTATCAGAGCTTGGTTGCTCATTATTTTGAAGTGTGTTACTTCAGAGTTAACGATCTATCATGTCTAGCAATAATTTTTCAGGATCAAGTGATGCTTAGTTCCACTACAAGCCTCCTTACTTCGATGGAAAGGATTACAATGTTTGGTGCAATAAGATGAAGTGGTTCTTCAAGGCTGTAGACAATCTGATGTGGGATGTTGTGACTAAAGGAGTAAATCCTACCACTACTACAACTTCTGGAAATGGGAACAATGCTCCTACTCCTATCCCATCAGAAACTGGACGATCCAAAAGACAAGGACTTGACTCTAAAGCTGTTTATTCTCTCTTTTGTGCTTTATCGCCTACTATATATAATCGTGTTGCAGAGGAAGAATCTTCAAAAGCTATATGGGATAGACTCCATGTCACCTATCAAGGAACCGACAGAGTCAAGGAGACCAATCTCAGCATACTTCTAAGCGATTATGAAGCTTTCAAAATGAAACCAGATGAAACGATTGCTGAGATGATTGACAGATTTCAAATTTTGGTCAGTGGTCTTACTCGGCAAGGTGCTCCTATTTCTGAACCTATGCAGGTTCGAAAGATTCTTCGAGGACTTACAGATGATTGGAACTACATCAAACCGTCCATTCAAGAATGTCAAACAATCAGACCATTATCCATTGACGAACTTGTTGGGACTCTACAGTCGTACGAGACAGAACGGGTCAATAAAGAAAAGGATACGAAAGGTAAGAGGTCGATTGCTTTAAAATCTAACATTGATTCTGATGATTCAGATTTTGAAGATGATGAAGAGGACGATGAAGAACTTGCTCGTATGGTAAAGAAGTTCAGAAAAATGGCTAAGAAGGGAAGAAAATTCAAAGGGAAGAAGCCATTCAAACAAGCCAATCAAAAGAAAACCTTCAACGATAGAGAAGAAGGTAAGGACATAATCTGTTTTCAATGCAGGAAAAAGGGACACATAAAGCCAAATTGTCCACTGCTAAATAAAAAAAAAAGGCAAGTACGAAAAGTCCAAAAAGGCTTTGAAAGAAGAGACTTCGAGTGATACTGAATGCGAAGATAGCAATGATGAAGAGCTCGCACATATCTGTTTAATGGCTGAATCTGATTCTGAAGAAGATGAGGTGATTTGCTCAAATCCTATTCTCGATGTGAAGCTCTTTTTGAAGAGTTATGCGTGGAACACGAAAATGCATTGAAAAAGATCTCTGAATTGAAAAAGGAAGTCTCTAGATTGAGACAGCAAAATGTTACGAATGAGAAAAGGATCGTTGATCTGGAAAAGGAGAATTCCTCTATTAAGGAAGAGAAAGATATTCTGCAAAAAGAGAATAATTCTCATAAGGAAGATGTTCAAAAGATTTGCAAGAAATTTTCTCTCGGCTCAAAGACGTTAGAGCACGTTCTCTCAATACAAATGCCGTACTACAACAAATCCGGTCTTGACTACGAAGAGGTAAGTGAAATCAAGAATGATTTTCCGAAGGTCAAGGAGCGATTAAGGCGCAGGCCTTCAATCCAACATTATAGAAATCACTTCGGTAAGCATTTTGTCAAGCCTATTGGATTTCAATATAATAATTTCTTTAACTATGGTGATCCCAAGCAACAATATCCACATGATTGGAAGAACTCCAAATCAATCAATTCGAGATTTGATGCTTTCTCTAACAGAAATGGACCCAAGCTCATTTGGGTACCAAAGAAAAGATGAGTTGTTTTGCTTGCAGGGAATAAAATAGAAGAGAAAGAGAAATCGGTATGTTGTTGCATTTTCATTTTGCTTTGCGTGCATCCTTCATTTATCTAAATTGTTATTGTACTTGATATTGTGCTTTGGTTGATTCAATTTTTTTTATGACGTATTCGCTAATTAGATGTGCTTGAAATATCTTTTAGAAAGAATCGTGTGATGCATTTTTGTGGTTCGTGAGATGAGATTAAGCGACTGATTGATATCTTGCTTAGAGATAATGCATTTTATTTGATTGATATCTTTAAAAAAAAAAAGATTTCGGATTATTGAACCTCTTTTATCCATTTTGATCTTGTCACGTTTTGCAAAGATAAAATCTTTTTAAAGGAGATATTACTTGAATCAGACGTCATCTTGATATGGCATGTTGTTTTGCATCGTTAGTTGTGCTGCAAAGTGAGAATCTTATGAGATATTATTTGATTGGGCATATTGTTAGAATACTAATATTTCTTTTATGCTGTTAAGGAAAGAATGTTTTGGAATCTATAAAGTTTCCTTATTTTTTGTTCTAACGTAAAGAAAGGATCCAAATACGTGGATACCAAAAAAGAAACGCGTTCATTGCAGGAAATCATCAAAGGAAGATTTGCAATCAATCAACGAAAATCTTAGTGCAATCAAAGAAATCTCTCAAAGAAAGATTGACAAGGATCGTATTTTTCTCCGCAATTCGAAGGAAGAATCTGAAGAAAGATATTTGGAAAGTTTGATCCGAATATTGGAGGAAGATTTCGCACTATTTTGGAAAGATCAGAAATTCTCCTCTTCGTTTACAACTCTCGCAAATCATTGAAGACATATTAAAATATATTGTGCAAGCCCTTAGAGTATCATGTGAAAGGTTAAGTAATTTCTTCGTTGAAATACTTGAGATGCTTACAATTACTACTCTATTTATTTGAAAGGGGCATGATTTATTACGTGAGATATCATATTTTTAACGCAAATTTGTGCAAGAAGTTTGTTGAGTTTATGCAGATTAAATTCGAGACGAGCTTGATTAAAGAAAATCATCTTTCTCGAATCTCAAGAGCAAATGAATGTTGAGAATTTTGCTGCCTCTAAACAACCATTAAAGAAAAGACCGATGAGAAGAATAAGGAGTTCAGAAGAAAGAAAAAAAATTTCATTTCTCAGACGTAGGGGGAGTTAGAAAAAGTGCACAAGGATGACATTATTGAGGATACTCAGATCAGTCCTTGCATCCTTGTAGTTGCAATTGAAATGGAAATCGCAACACTCAAGCATCTCCACCATTTTCTAGCTGCTCAAAGAATATAATGCTGCTACAATGAAAAACATCATATTCAACTGGCGCAACCCGGCGATAAAGGTTACTCGCAAAAGCTGTCTTGATGACAGGGGGAGAAAAGAAAGAAATGATCAAATTTAAGGGGAGTCTACTAATTAGATTCAAGATGAGATCATTGATCAGATTCAATGGGAGCCTAACACTCAGGTTCAGAAGGAAATCAATCATGAAGATCTATAGGGGGAGAACCTTATTAAGAAGGAGCATTGATCAAGCATGGGAAAATCTTATTGAATTTGAGCTTAATTCAATCCCAATCTTGACTACTATTCAGACAATGGAAGTAAAGGTAAACATGTGTTAGAACTTATTAAGTTCTACAAAATCCGGTTAGTACATCTTCCATTTTCCTTACTTTTTGTCATTACAAATCTCTAATCTGTTTTATCGTTTTATCATGACAAAAAGGAAGTGAAATTTATCTGTACTCCTTGATATATGTTCACTGACATACATGATGATTAATTAAGAACATGACCTATATTGCATATCTCATATGTTCGTTTATACGTGTAGAAGATGTTGCATCTATGTGAACATGAGCTGTTTTGCATCTAAGTATATATTCTCTTCGTAAGACCCTTTCCATTTGTATCGCTTTTTGATTATGACAAAAAGGGGGAGAGAATATAGATATGCATATGTGTTGAATATTGAGCTGCGATTATGTTTCTATATATTTATGCTCAGTCCATCTGCTATCTCCTGATTACATTACTTGATTATCATAATGTGGAGATCGCGTTACGTGCTTATTTTGCCTTGATTTGAATTCTTATTTTTGGCAAATAAGCGTATCTCGTTTACTTTTCAAGTATACATAATTGAATATCTTTGAAACTTGTTTGCACATCTGCATATTCAGAGATTATTTTGTCATCATCAAAAAGGGGGAGATTGTTAGGGAAAATCCCCATGATGTTTTGAAGATGACAAAATAATCAAAGGCTACTAATGTGTTTATTAGTTGAGTAGAACCGGGTGAAAGAATCACAAGCCGTTATGCAGATGGTGTATTAACAGATTATCTGAAGGTTATGAGTTATCTATCAATGGTGACCAAGGCATTGGGCGTAGAGGTGTCTACAAGCTGGAGGTACCTAAGTAGAAGATGAACAAGCCTAGAACGAGAAGTTCGGTAAAGCTTGGAAGGATCTTGGATAGGTAAACAAGCCTAGAACGGGAAGTTCTGTAAAGCTTGGAAGAACCTTGGATAGGTGAACAGCAAGGTAGAGCCGCAATTGCCAATATGCTTGGAGGAACCAGAAGATGGAGCTTAAGATACTGCATCTGAATTATGCATCTGAAGTTCTGGATATTGCATCTGAGAAGAAAAGTTTATATTGACCATAGTTGGATGTTCAGACTCAAGGAGTAGTCATCGCATGTTTGCTTCTGAGAAAGTTGAAGTCTAGTATTCAGAAGGAGGTTCGTGTTGCCTTTGAAGACTTCAGAAGGAGGTTCGTGTTGCCTCTGAAGACTTCAGAAGGAGGTTCGTGTTGCCTCTGAAGACTTCAGAAGGAGGTTCGTGTTGCCTCTGAAGACTTCAGATGGAGGATTGTATTGCGTCTGAAGACTTCAGATGGAGGATTGTGTTGCCTCTGAAGACTTAATCTCGTGAAGACTTATATGCGAGCATCAACAAGGTTTCTATCAACATCAAACTCAGTGTATCTCTGTTCAGAAGCTGCGACTTATTCAGAAGCAGTGATATATGAAGGATTCAGAAACTGCGACTTATTCAGAAGCAGCGATATATTCAGATTCAAGAGACTGTTTCTGAAGTCTGGTTCTGAAGACTGTTCAGAAGCTGCGAGATATATTAATTCCAGATTCTGAAGACCCACGCCTGACATATGTTGCTAAGGTATTTATGGAAGTTTGTAATCTTTGATTGACAGGATTATTCTATAACATGATTGATAGAATATCCTTGATTGGAAATTACCTTCCATGGGACAAGAAAGCTTCCATATTTGAACAACTCCACTTATGGAAATCGAAGATTGAGTTGTATGGGCGACTGAATCTGAGGGGTTCAGATTCAGCACCAACGGTCACCAAATCTCCCTAGATACAGTCTTGTTCAATCAAGATTGATGGCGTCCAATCAGCGATTGAAGAGCGATCCTTTGAAGACCTGTCCAACGGCTAGTTTGGGGGTGAAGGAGTATAAAAGGAGATCCATGGTGCTACTACGGTGTAAGATCAGAATCATCAATTCCAAAGTGCTAGAGTTATTCAGATTTATACTTGTCTCCGTGAGCTTAACGTTATAATCTTTGAGAGGCTTTGTAAGAGTGATTGAGAGAGGATAGTGTGATCTATCAAAGAGAGTATCATCACTTGTTGTAAACCTCCATTGATTCATCTAGTGGAATCCAGCCAATCGGCTGTCAGCGTGGGAGAGTGGACGTAGGCTTGATCTAAGCCGAACCACTATAATTGTCGTGTGCAATATTCTCTATCTCTAAACTCTTATCATTTTATCATTGTGTTTGATAGAATATTTCATGCTGGTGTTTATATTCAGAATTTGCATACTCATGTTCAGAAACATAAACTGCACATATTCAGATTCAGATTCTATTTTGACTTGATTCTTTTAATTCCGCATTTTCTAGTCAAAATCATTTTAAATCACCTATTCACCCCCCTCTAGGTGATATTGCTAGATCCAACAATTGGTATCAGAGCTTGGTTGCTCATTATTTTGAAGTGTGTTACTTCAGAGTTAACGATCTATCATGTCTAGCAATAATTTTTCAGGATCAAGTGATGCTTAGTTCCACTACAAGCCTCCTTACTTCGATGGAAAGGATTACAATGTTTGGTGCAATAAGATGAAGTGGTTCTTCAAGGCTGTAGACAATCTGATGTGGGATGTTGTGACTAAAGGAGTAAATCCTACCACTACTACAACTTCTGGAAATGGGAACAATGCTCCTACTCCTATCCCATCAGAAACTGGACGATCCAAAAGACAAGGACTTGACTCTAAAGCTGTTTATTCTCTCTTTTGTGCTTTATCGCCTACTATATATAATCGTGTTGCAGAGGAAGAATCTTCAAAAGCTATATGGGATAGACTCCATGTCACCTATCAAGGAACCGACAGAGTCAAGGAGACCAATCTCAGCATACTTCTAAGCGATTATGAAGCTTTCAAAATGAAACCAGATGAAACGATTGCTGAGATGATTGACAGATTTCAAATTTTGGTCAGTGGTCTTACTCGGCAAGGTGCTCCTATTTCTGAACCTATGCAGGTTCGAAAGATTCTTCGAGGACTTACAGATGATTGGAACTACATCAAACCGTCCATTCAAGAATGTCAAACAATCAGACCATTATCCATTGACGAACTTGTTGGGACTCTACAGTCGTACGAGACAGAACGGGTCAATAAAGAAAAGGATACGAAAGGTAAGAGGTCGATTGCTTTAAAATCTAACATTGATTCTGATGATTCAGATTTTGAAGATGATGAAGAGGACGATGAAGAACTTGCTCGTATGGTAAAGAAGTTCAGAAAAATGGCTAAGAAGGGAAGAAAATTCAAAGGGAAGAAGCCATTCAAACAAGCCAATCAAAAGAAAACCTTCAACGATAGAGAAGAAGGTAAGGACATAATCTGTTTTCAATGCAGGAAAAAGGGACACATAAAGCCAAATTGTCCACTGCTAAATAAAAAAAAAAGGCAAGTACGAAAAGTCCAAAAAGGCTTTGAAAGAAGAGACTTCGAGTGATACTGAATGCGAAGATAGCAATGATGAAGAGCTCGCACATATCTGTTTAATGGCTGAATCTGATTCTGAAGAAGATGAGGTGATTTGCTCAAATCCTATTCTCGATGTGAAGCTCTTTTTGAAGAGTTATGCGTGGAACACGAAAATGCATTGAAAAAGATCTCTGAATTGAAAAAGGAAGTCTCTAGATTGAGACAGCAAAATGTTACGAATGAGAAAAGGATCGTTGATCTGGAAAAGGAGAATTCCTCTATTAAGGAAGAGAAAGATATTCTGCAAAAAGAGAATAATTCTCATAAGGAAGATGTTCAAAAGATTTGCAAGAAATTTTCTCTCGGCTCAAAGACGTTAGAGCACGTTCTCTCAATACAAATGCCGTACTACAACAAATCCGGTCTTGACTACGAAGAGGTAAGTGAAATCAAGAATGATTTTCCGAAGGTCAAGGAGCGATTAAGGCGCAGGCCTTCAATCCAACATTATAGAAATCACTTCGGTAAGCATTTTGTCAAGCCTATTGGATTTCAATATAATAATTTCTTTAACTATGGTGATCCCAAGCAACAATATCCACATGATTGGAAGAACTCCAAATCAATCAATTCGAGATTTGATGCTTTCTCTAACAGAAATGGACCCAAGCTCATTTGGGTACCAAAGAAAAGATGAGTTGTTTTGCTTGCAGGGAATAAAATAGAAGAGAAAGAGAAATCGGTATGTTGTTGCATTTTCATTTTGCTTTGCGTGCATCCTTCATTTATCTAAATTGTTATTGTACTTGATATTGTGCTTTGGTTGATTCAATTTTTTTTATGACGTATTCGCTAATTAGATGTGCTTGAAATATCTTTTAGAAAGAATCGTGTGATGCATTTTTGTGGTTCGTGAGATGAGATTAAGCGACTGATTGATATCTTGCTTAGAGATAATGCATTTTATTTGATTGATATCTTTAAAAAAAAAAAGATTTCGGATTATTGAACCTCTTTTATCCATTTTGATCTTGTCACGTTTTGCAAAGATAAAATCTTTTTAAAGGAGATATTACTTGAATCAGACGTCATCTTGATATGGCATGTTGTTTTGCATCGTTAGTTGTGCTGCAAAGTGAGAATCTTATGAGATATTATTTGATTGGGCATATTGTTAGAATACTAATATTTCTTTTATGCTGTTAAGGAAAGAATGTTTTGGAATCTATAAAGTTTCCTTATTTTTTGTTCTAACGTAAAGAAAGGATCCAAATACGTGGATACCAAAAAAGAAACGCGTTCATTGCAGGAAATCATCAAAGGAAGATTTGCAATCAATCAACGAAAATCTTAGTGCAATCAAAGAAATCTCTCAAAGAAAGATTGACAAGGATCGTATTTTTCTCCGCAATTCGAAGGAAGAATCTGAAGAAAGATATTTGGAAAGTTTGATCCGAATATTGGAGGAAGATTTCGCACTATTTTGGAAAGATCAGAAATTCTCCTCTTCGTTTACAACTCTCGCAAATCATTGAAGACATATTAAAATATATTGTGCAAGCCCTTAGAGTATCATGTGAAAGGTTAAGTAATTTCTTCGTTGAAATACTTGAGATGCTTACAATTACTACTCTATTTATTTGAAAGGGGCATGATTTATTACGTGAGATATCATATTTTTAACGCAAATTTGTGCAAGAAGTTTGTTGAGTTTATGCAGATTAAATTCGAGACGAGCTTGATTAAAGAAAATCATCTTTCTCGAATCTCAAGAGCAAATGAATGTTGAGAATTTTGCTGCCTCTAAACAACCATTAAAGAAAAGACCGATGAGAAGAATAAGGAGTTCAGAAGAAAGAAAAAAAATTTCATTTCTCAGACGTAGGGGGAGTTAGAAAAAGTGCACAAGGATGACATTATTGAGGATACTCAGATCAGTCCTTGCATCCTTGTAGTTGCAATTGAAATGGAAATCGCAACACTCAAGCATCTCCACCATTTTCTAGCTGCTCAAAGAATATAATGCTGCTACAATGAAAAACATCATATTCAACTGGCGCAACCCGGCGATAAAGGTTACTCGCAAAAGCTGTCTTGATGACAGGGGGAGAAAAGAAAGAAATGATCAAATTTAAGGGGAGTCTACTAATTAGATTCAAGATGAGATCATTGATCAGATTCAATGGGAGCCTAACACTCAGGTTCAGAAGGAAATCAATCATGAAGATCTATAGGGGGAGAACCTTATTAAGAAGGAGCATTGATCAAGCATGGGAAAATCTTATTGAATTTGAGCTTAATTCAATCCCAATCTTGACTACTATTCAGACAATGGAAGTAAAGGTAAACATGTGTTAGAACTTATTAAGTTCTACAAAATCCGGTTAGTACATCTTCCATTTTCCTTACTTTTTGTCATTACAAATCTCTAATCTGTTTTATCGTTTTATCATGACAAAAAGGAAGTGAAATTTATCTGTACTCCTTGATATATGTTCACTGACATACATGATGATTAATTAAGAACATGACCTATATTGCATATCTCATATGTTCGTTTATACGTGTAGAAGATGTTGCATCTATGTGAACATGAGCTGTTTTGCATCTAAGTATATATTCTCTTCGTAAGACCCTTTCCATTTGTATCGCTTTTTGATTATGACAAAAAGGGGGAGAGAATATAGATATGCATATGTGTTGAATATTGAGCTGCGATTATGTTTCTATATATTTATGCTCAGTCCATCTGCTATCTCCTGATTACATTACTTGATTATCATAATGTGGAGATCGCGTTACGTGCTTATTTTGCCTTGATTTGAATTCTTATTTTTGGCAAATAAGCGTATCTCGTTTACTTTTCAAGTATACATAATTGAATATCTTTGAAACTTGTTTGCACATCTGCATATTCAGAGATTATTTTGTCATCATCAAAAAGGGGGAGATTGTTAGGGAAAATCCCCATGATGTTTTGAAGATGACAAAATAATCAAAGGCTACTAATGTGTTTATTAGTTGAGTAGAACCGGGTGAAAGAATCACAAGCCGTTATGCAGATGGTGTATTAACAGATTATCTGAAGGTTATGAGTTATCTATCAATGGTGACCAAGGCATTGGGCGTAGAGGTGTCTACAAGCTGGAGGTACCTAAGTAGAAGATGAACAAGCCTAGAACGAGAAGTTCGGTAAAGCTTGGAAGGATCTTGGATAGGTAAACAAGCCTAGAACGGGAAGTTCTGTAAAGCTTGGAAGAACCTTGGATAGGTGAACAGCAAGGTAGAGCCGCAATTGCCAATATGCTTGGAGGAACCAGAAGATGGAGCTTAAGATACTGCATCTGAATTATGCATCTGAAGTTCTGGATATTGCATCTGAGAAGAAAAGTTTATATTGACCATAGTTGGATGTTCAGACTCAAGGAGTAGTCATCGCATGTTTGCTTCTGAGAAAGTTGAAGTCTAGTATTCAGAAGGAGGTTCGTGTTGCCTTTGAAGACTTCAGAAGGAGGTTCGTGTTGCCTCTGAAGACTTCAGAAGGAGGTTCGTGTTGCCTCTGAAGACTTCAGAAGGAGGTTCGTGTTGCCTCTGAAGACTTCAGATGGAGGATTGTATTGCGTCTGAAGACTTCAGATGGAGGATTGTGTTGCCTCTGAAGACTTAATCTCGTGAAGACTTATATGCGAGCATCAACAAGGTTTCTATCAACATCAAACTCAGTGTATCTCTGTTCAGAAGCTGCGACTTATTCAGAAGCAGTGATATATGAAGGATTCAGAAACTGCGACTTATTCAGAAGCAGCGATATATTCAGATTCAAGAGACTGTTTCTGAAGTCTGGTTCTGAAGACTGTTCAGAAGCTGCGAGATATATTAATTCCAGATTCTGAAGACCCACGCCTGACATATGTTGCTAAGGTATTTATGGAAGTTTGTAATCTTTGATTGACAGGATTATTCTATAACATGATTGATAGAATATCCTTGATTGGAAATTACCTTCCATGGGACAAGAAAGCTTCCATATTTGAACAACTCCACTTATGGAAATCGAAGATTGAGTTGTATGGGCGACTGAATCTGAGGGGTTCAGATTCAGCACCAACGGTCACCAAATCTCCCTAGATACAGTCTTGTTCAATCAAGATTGATGGCGTCCAATCAGCGATTGAAGAGCGATCCTTTGAAGACCTGTCCAACGGCTAGTTTGGGGGTGAAGGAGTATAAAAGGAGATCCATGGTGCTACTACGGTGTAAGATCAGAATCATCAATTCCAAAGTGCTAGAGTTATTCAGATTTATACTTGTCTCCGTGAGCTTAACGTTATAATCTTTGAGAGGCTTTGTAAGAGTGATTGAGAGAGGATAGTGTGATCTATCAAAGAGAGTATCATCACTTGTTGTAAACCTCCATTGATTCATCTAGTGGAATCCAGCCAATCGGCTGTCAGCGTGGGAGAGTGGACGTAGGCTTGATCTAAGCCGAACCACTATAATTGTCGTGTGCAATATTCTCTATCTCTAAACTCTTATCATTTTATCATTGTGTTTGATAGAATATTTCATGCTGGTGTTTATATTCAGAATTTGCATACTCATGTTCAGAAACATAAACTGCACATATTCAGATTCAGATTCTATTTTGACTTGATTCTTTTAATTCCGCATTTTCTAGTCAAAATCATTTTAAATCACCTATTCACCCCCCTCTAGGTGATATTGCTAGATCCAACAGAATGTACTCTCCATGAAGATGCTGAAATCAGCAAAAAGGGACCTTTAACAGATATCCACGCACAAACTACAGCTACCATTTCGTCTTGCTCTAGGAATTTGGTCAAAATCAAAATTTGCAAAAGAATGGTCATAACGACAACCATATCATGGAAATTATAAGAACAATTAGAGATTTATCTCTTTATGCAGTCTTCTCTCAGCTTCAAAGCATAACTACTAGGGCGAGTAGAGTGCGGGAAGGCACGAGTAGGTGATGCATAATAAAGTGTCGCACTTACAATGGTTTGAAATTGTAAATCTTTCATATTTGTAATGCTTCAGCAGATATTTCTGCTGAAGTAGCTGATCGAGAGTAAGATGTGTAATTCCATAGCAACAAGTAGGTGAAGCATGATAATTGTCAAACTTACAACTAGCAAGGGGCTAAATTTTGAATATTACTTACGGCTTTATATCAAATCCACCGACATTGGAGAAAACTTCTCCACAAGCACCATTGGTTGCATGTCTAGTGTGGAATGAGTAAGTTAATGTAGTGGAATCTCTGCGTCTGTGTGTTCAACAGTGTTTGTGTTGTGACCAATGGTGATTATGGAGATCAATCCAAGGTCCTCCTGCTAGCATTCTTAAAAGATAGAGAAAGTAGAAAAACCGGGCACCTGGAAGCAGCCTATCAATTTGAACTCTTCTTACCAGTTCTTAAAATTTAAGAATGTAAAGCATCTCCACATAACGTCGCATCTCACGCTTCTCTAGCTTGGAAACATCCTTCCAGAAGCCAAAAGCCCCAGCCAGTGTCATCAACCTTTCAGAATAGATCTTCCACGTATAGCCTCAGATCAGCGAAAGTCCAACTAAGTCACTTGTATACAAGCTGAAGATGCATCATACCGGCGCTGTCTACCACTCACCTGTTATGATGCACGTGTGAATGAATTGTGTTAAAAAAATCCCACATCAGATAATCGAAGTGGTGTAGAGCAGTTAATATACCCATGTTGGCCCATAACTCATTAGCTTAAGCTTTTGAGTGAAAGTGGGTTTGACTAGATATATTAACGGACTCTGACTTGGGCTCCCTCTTGGTGATCTCCCTGGGCAAAGGTATCGAACTTTTGCTGTGCACTATCATCAAATGGTATCAAAGCCGATGGTTGGTGTCTCATAAGTTGTGTTAAAGAAATCCCACATCGGAGAATTGAAGTGGTGTAGAGCAGTTAATATACCCATGTTGGCCCATCTCATTAGCTTAAGCTTTTGAGTGAAGGTGGGTTTGACTGGATATATTAACGGGCTCAGACTTGGGCTCCCTCTTGGTGATCTCCATAGGCAAAGGTATCGGACTTTTGCTGTGCACTCTCATCAAGTTGTTAGGAATCGCGTACAAATTCCAGAATAATAATCCAAGCAAACAATTCACACTAGCAGAATGTAATAATAAAAGAATAGAATCATAAGAACACACCAGAGAATTTATTATCGAAGTTCACCCAAACTTGGGCTATGTCTCCGCGTATGGGCACTTTGCGAATCCACTAGTCTTCGAGAAAAGTAGGAATACAATTGATGATCTTCTCACAAGATCGGGGCACAAAGAGATTGAGAACACTCAAGAATGCCGTCACGGCGCTCTTTTTCTTTTTCTTTCTATTCGCTACTTTGCGCTTCTCTTTTCTTTTTTTTTCTTGACGGCTACTACCTATATATCCCTAATATATGAGGCATAGCTTTTGACCTAGAAGCAAAACAAGAGAAAAGACAAAAAAGGCCCTTAAAAATTAATTTGACTTCACACGCCAACAATCTCCCACTTGAAGACAAATATATCTGATGCACCAAGCAACTTTGCATCCATCCTCTTCAAAAACTAGTAACTAGAACTTGTGCCTCTGCGATACTCCTCATTAATTAACATGGAGTAATACCAATAGTAGTGTACAGAAAGTATACTTCTCTTTATCTACTACCTTGGTAAACATGTCAGCTGGATTCTTTGAGCCATCAATCTTCTGTAGCTTTAGCTCGTTGCCTTTCAATGCTGACCTGATGATATGATAACGCTTCTTGATATGTCTAGTCCTTGAGTGATAAGCTGCATTCTTTGCTAAGTGCACTGCACTTTGACTATCACTCCATAGTGTGCTCACTGGCTGCTTTCGATGTAGCTCCTCCAAGTAATCTTGTAACCACATGATTTCCTTAGAAGCTTCTGTGATCGCTACGTACTCTGCTTCTGTCGTTGATAGAGCCATTACTTTCTGTAGTTGAGATACCCAACTCACTGCCGTACCTGCAACTGTAAAGACATATCTAACGGTACTCTTACCACTATCTCGATCACCTGAATGGTCTGCATCCATATAACCCTGCAATTCTAGAAATGTACCTCCATAACAAAGAGAGTAATTTGATGTACTTGCTAGATATTTCAATATCCATTTTACTGCATTCCAATGCTCTCTGCCCGGGTTCTGCAAATATCGACTCACAACTCCCATTGCTTGTGCAATATCTAGTCTCGTGCTCACCATGGCATACATCAAACTTCCCACTGCTGAAGCATACGGCACTGCCGCCATCTCATCTTTCAAAGCCTGAGTACTCGAACACATATCTTTAGAAAGTTTGAAGTGACCCGCTAAAGGAGTCACAACCGGTTTTGCATTATCCATGTTAAATCTCTTTAACACCTTGTGCACATAGTCTTCCTGTGACAATCATAATTTCTTATTTTTCCCGTCCCTGATGATTTTCATGCCTAAGATCTTTTTGGCCTCTCCCAAGTCTTTCATAGCAAACTGCGATGCTAACATCATCTTTACTACTGCGATTCTCTTCATATTAGAACTAGCCACTAGCATGTCATCAACATATAAAGAGAGATACACAATATCACCATCGCTATACTTGCGAAAATAAACACAATTATCAGCTTCACATTGTGAAAATCCTTTTTCTTCCATAAAACCATCAAACTTCAAGTACCATTGTCGCGGAGCTTGCTTTAAGCCATACAAACTTTTCTTCAAGCAACAAACCATGTGTTCTTTTCCTTTGACCTCAAAACCTCTAGGTTATGCCATGTATAACTCTTCATCTAGATCACCATGCAAAAACGTTGTTTTTACATCTAACTGCTCGAGATGAAGATCCTCCACTGCAACTATACTCAGCAAAACTCTGATTGATGTCATCTTCACTACTAGTGAAAATATCTCGGAGTAGTCGATCCTTTCTTTTTTAGAAAAGCCCTTTACTACAAGTCTCGCCTTATATCTGATACTACCATCAGCTTCATTTTTTATCATGTACACCTATTTGTTTAACAAAGCTTTTTTACCAGTGGGCAACTCGATCAACTCCCAAGTTTTGTTCTGAAGTAACAAGCTCATCTCGTCTCTCATAGCACGCTCCCACTGCATGTGAGATGTGTCTTTTTTTGCCTCATCATAAGTCTCCGGCTCTCCCGAATCTATATATAAGACGTGGCTCAAAACAGTATTAGCTGATGGATCAAAAATTACCTTTGGCTTTCTCACACGTGTAGATCTCCTCAAAATAGATACTTCAAGGTCGTTAGTCTGTTCCGGATCACTGCATTCATCTTGAACTGCCTGCTCATTGATAATCGATTCATCTTGAATCTCTTCTTCAGGTGTACTCTGATCTGCTGGAATCATCTTCACAGGAATTGTGTCCAGCTCAACATATTCTGGTTCTACTGCGGTCTCATGCTCTGTCTGACGATCTTTGTACATCTTTTCTTCATGGAACACTACATTCCGACTACGAATGACTTTGTTATTCTCATAATCCCAAAGCCTATATCCATATCCATCGCTGCCACATCCGATAAAGACGCACTTTTGGGACTTAGCATCAAGCTTCTTCCTATCTTCTCTGTCAATCAAAGCATATGCAATACAACCAAAAAATTTTAGATATGAATAATTGACCTTTTTACCTGACCACTGCTCTTGCAGTATTCCTCCATCCAACGCACTAGATGAACTCCTGTTAATAAGATATACAATTGTATCAACTGTAGCAGCCCATAAGTGTAACGAGAGACCCGCATGTAGTCTCATGCATCTTGCACGCTCCAAAATAGTCCTGTTCATCCTCTCAATTACACCGTTCTCTTGAGGAGTTCTAGGAACAATCTTCAACCCATGTATGCCTTCCCGGCTCAAATATTCTGCAAATTCATTACTCGTGTATTCACCACCATTATCAGACTTCAAAGCTTTATTCTGATAACATGTCTCCTTTTCTACCTTGTTCTTCCATATTTTGAAAACCCCGAATACTTCTGGTTTTTCTCTGAGAACATAGACCCAAGTCTTTTTTGTCGCATCATCAATGAAAGTGACAAAATATCTCTTACTACCATAAGAGAGTTCCTGAGCCGGTCCCCACACATCAGTATGGATCAACTCTAGCTTTTGGCCTTTATTCTGTCTCACATTCAATTGAAAACTAACTGCTTTTTGTTTTTCATAAATGCAACTCTCACAGAAATCTAACTTAATTTTTTGCAAACCTGAAAGTAACTTTCTTAAGTGTAACTGCTTTACACCATTTTCACCAAGATATCCCAAACGATAATGCCAAAGAGTAGATAAATTACCTGTAGCCACTGTAGTTGCAACCATATCACTGATATTGTCTCCTTGGAGAAGATAAAGTGTACCTGTACGCTTTCCTTTTGCTACTACTCTTGCCCCTGAGGTTATCTTCCACTCTCTGCATCCAAAAGCTGTTATCATGCCTTCTTGGTCAAGTTTACTAGTTGAAATCAAATTTTTCTTCAACTCGGGAATATGTCTGATTTCACACAAAATTAGACGTCCTCCACCCGAGATGTTCACAATCACAATTCCTTTTCTTACAATCGGACACATGTGGCCGTTTCCCACAATCACTTGCCCAAAATCTCCATTGGCATAATCAGCAAATGTATCTCTTTGCGAGGTGCAATGAAAAGAAGCACTAGAGCCAAGAAACCACTTATCTGTCGCCAAATCAAACCCTGCAGACAAACACAAGTTTTCTAGCAAAGGTTCATCACTTACCACATTAGCTCCTTGATTCTCATCTCGCTGCTTCTTTTTGTAGGCTTCATACTGAAATCTGCGGTGTCCCGTCTGGTGACAAAACCAGCACTCGTCTTTTACAACCTCTCTCTTCCCCTAGATTGCGACCTACCACACCCGATGAATTTTCCTCTGCTTTTACTTCTTCCACGGTTCTCCACTGCTAGTGCCATCGAAGATGTAGATGCCGAAAACTTATCTCCACCTGAGACTTTCCTTCACATCTCTTCATCCATGATCCTGCTCAGAGCATCATCCAAAGTCAAATCATCCTTCATGGTGCTCGAAATTCCCTGCACCCCGGTGTTGTAGCTTTCCGGAAGGGATCTCAAAAATAGTAAAGCTTGCAGCTTCATATCCAGATTTATGCCTGCTGATTCCAACTGACCTGTGACCTACGTAAAACTGTTAATATGCTCTGCAACAGATCCTCTATCAGATAACTTCATATTAACCAATTTCTTCAGCAAAAATTTCTGATTTGATGTGGACAGTTTCTCATAAATATTCGTTAGAATATCCATGGCTTCTTTTGCAGTCTTTGCTTTTGCGATGTGGTACACTGTCTTTTTCGTCAGCCCTAGACGAATCGCACCTAACGCCTTTCGATCAAGAATTTTCCATTCCGATTCTGCTGTCGAATCCACTTCCGCGAGTTCAGGTTTGCAACCCTCAAGTGGTGCATAGAGATCTTTCTGATAAAGATAGTCCTCTATTTGGAGTTTCCACCATCCAAAATTCTGCCCATCGAACTTATCGATTCTGATTTTATCTTCTGCCATACCGTTTGTTTTCAATCGAACGTCACCGAAAAACCCTCGATGTTCTTGATTAGCCAACCCAGGCTCTGATACCAGTTGTTAGAAATCACGTACCAATTCCAGAATAATAATGCAAGCAAACAATCCACACTAGTAGAATGTAATAATAAAAGAATAGAATTAGAAAAATACACCAGAGAATTTGTTATCGAAGTTCACCTAAACTTGGGCTATGTCTCCGCGTAGGGGCACTTTGCGAATCCACTAGTTTTCGAGAAAAGTAGGAATACAATTGATGATGTTCTCACAAGATTGGGGCACAAAGAGATTGAAAACACTCAAGAATGCCGTCACGGCGCTCTTTTTCTTTTTCTTTCTATTCGCTACTTTGCGCTTCTCTTTTTTTTTTTTTTTCTTGACGGCTACTACCTATATATCCCTAATATATGAGGTATAGCTTTTGACCTAGAAGCAAAAAAGGAGAAAAGACAAAAAAGGCCCTTAAAAATTAATTTGGCTTCACAGGCCTACATCACCGATCATAAATCCTTTGGAGCCCTGCATCAAATGTTTTCTTCCAACAACTCGAGTCCTCCTTGCACTGTCGTAAGAAATCAGCCATGAGTGCTGAAGCCTGATCTGGGTGATTAGGATCGATATGGAAACCTGACACGCCATGCTCGATGATCTCTACAGGACCTCCATGGCAAGTGGTAAATGTTAGCAAGCCACAAGTCATGGCTTGTACAACGGTGAGTCCAAAGGCTTCACACAGAGCTGGCTGCGCTCCAGAAGTGAACAAATAAGTATGTGTTTAGGGAAGGCCTTGAAAATGAAGACTCACCTGAACAAAAACACCTTTTGTGTCCTCTATGCATCGATATAGCTCACCATTACAAGCTCAATTTATTTGCATAGACATCCATCGAAACTTCCCATCTAAGTTGTACGTCTTAATCAATTCGTGCATCTTCCCAATTTCTTCCGCTTCTTCCCTATCTTTGGACTTCTTCACATTATTGTTCCCAGCTATGACAACAAGATTAGCCAATTCCCTCAGTTCAGAACTCTTACCATAGCGTTCCACCAACCCAAGTGATGTTTTTAACTCGGTCCAACCTTGCCATGGAAAAGATAATGGGCTTGGATTTATCTCTCAATCAGCCACTGCAGTGTCTATTGAGTAGGTTAAAAGAAATAGTTATGAGGCCAGGAAGATCCACAAGTATGATGGGACTCAAACGTGCTTTTAATTTTGCTCAGTATGAAAGAACAATTTCTCTATCAAATCATGTAAAGCTGTAAGTCGACCATGCTTTTTGAAGTACGGAAAATAAATGCTCATATCTGCTGCAGGAGAGACGATATTGAACTTCGGATCAAAAACATCAATTCCATGAACGACCTATACAACCCTGGAAGCGTAAAGGCAGTGTAGCTCTCATACTGCCCGACAGTATTCTTCCTGAAAGGATGGTTGAGATCGAGTCAAATTGGTAGATGGTTCACTCCACAATGCACAAGGGTCTCAGAAGGAAAAACGGGACAAACAAGCTGAGTCGCACGTAATGGGAGTCACAAAGAGCACAATTGAGCTGCATAGTTTAGAAGCAAATACACTAATTTACCTATAAAAAATTATTCAGGTACAGAGTTGTGCGTGCATTATCAATCTGTTATGCATAGCATACCAGACTTTGAACCAAGATTTTTAAGCGTCACCACATGGCTATCGGTTATTTTGCAATCTGTAAGTAATTATAGGCCACGTATGCCCCAAGCATCTAGCATAGAAGGGGCATACTGATCATTGCACAACAGCCTTTTTTTCGTTAACATAATCTATTTTTAAATATGTAGAAAAAAGAGGCGATTCCATCTCATTTTCCAATATCTATGCATTGAAACGATTCCACTCTAATCACTAGTCCCGCCTTAATATCTGACGGGCGCAATTATCTTAATTTGCACGCGAGATTCTTGAGAATCTTAATTTTAAATGGGCATTTGGGGAAGAGAAGTGGGGGAAAAATACTAATAAAAGTCGAAGAAAAATTACGTTAAGAAATCTGAGAATCATGATATATATATATATAGAGAGAGACACACATACGTTTTTGCCACTAATCTAGAGTGGGGCCCCGCATACATCGTACGGGCCCTTCGACGACGCACGAACTGTCTTAAAATGATTGAACGAAGCCCAGCTCATCATCGAAGAGGCAGCTCTGAAAGCCCTAGGCCGAAGCGTTTCTCTTGTCGTTTGTTTTCTCTCTCGTGGTTCTCCTTTTTCCCTTTTTTTTTTTCTTCTTTTTTTTCGATTTCCCGTTTATCCAATCGACTGTCGACATTCATCTGGCCGGTGGTGATAGATAGATTGTTCCTCTCCTCGGGAAAAAGAAGGCGAAGTGCATGATGTCTCTGCGTGTAAGCGGCAAAGAGACGCTACTCCTCCATGTGATAGGGCGGCACTAGCGGCAGCATCTCGCTCTAACTCTCTCTCTCTCTCTTCTGGGCCTTCATCGTCGGCGAGGACTTTCACGTGCAAGAGCTTCGTCTCCCACATACAAAATTCGTCCCCGGCGTCGCCCACTCCGCGGTATGTGAATCTTGATTGCTGCAATCCACGAGATAGAGTCGATTGTCGTTTTCAATGATTAGGTTTGTGAATCAATGGCAATGTGGTAAAATTCGGGTTGCCGTTGGTCGTCGGGTAAGTTCGCAGAAAGAGGGATTGTCTGAAAGTGTATTTTTCTCCGTGGAAATCGTCGTTAACACTTGTTGACGGTGTCCAAAATGGCGTGGCCTTTGATTGTTTTTGTAAAGTGCGAAGACGTATGGCTCGCCTCTTTATTGGTTTATTAGTTAAATTGTCGCCTCTGCTAGTTCTTCGGTCTACCTATAAAAGCCATGTTTTGTTCATCTCTTTGCGCTTGCACATGAAATTTCAGTCAGAGATTCCGTTTTCTATCATTTTCGTCAATTGCTTGCAAGGAAAGGAAGCATCCTGCATAGAGTCATTCTTGGAGTAGTTACCCATTTATGTAGATTTTCGCTTAAAGTTCATTTGGCTGTGATCAATCAAGAGTGGGTTTGTTGCTTTGAACAGATAGAAGCTTGGAGAATTTTTCGCGCATCATACACACCATGCTTAAGGTCCCGGATCATCAAGTGGCCGGTCACCGAGCAGATGGCGGAACGCTTGGGCCGCTGGTGGATGATTCAGGCCGCTTCTATAAGCCTCTCCAGAGCGATCAGCGCGGAGCCACGGAAGTGGCCTTTTACAAGTCATTGTGCTCCAATACCAAGATCCCAGATGACATTCGTGAATTCTTTCCCGTGTTTCACGGAACTCAGATTATAGAGGCGTCTGATGGATCGGGTCCTCAACCTCACATGGTTCTGGAGGATCTTGTTGCGGGTCGCATGAACCCATCTGTCATGGACATCAAGATGGGATCCAGAACATGGTATCCCGAGGCCTCTGAGAATTACATCCAGAAGTGCTTAGAGAAAGATCAAAAGAGCACGAGCGTTTCGCTGGGGTTCAGGATTTCGGGGCTCAAAGCGTATCAGAATAGCAAAGCCGCGTTTTGGCAACCTGACAAGAAGGTTGTTGATAGCTTTAACGTGGATGATGTCAGGTCGGCTCTGAGGAAGTTCGTTTCTTCTAACTTTTCTTTGGGTTCGAATGCGGATCCGGATTGTTTGTATGCATCAACAGTTTACAGTCACAGGGGTGGGATATTGGCACAATTGTCACGGCTGAAGCAATGGTTCGAGGTTCAGACAAATTATCACTTCTATTCTTGTTCGATCCTCATCTTTTATGATGGGGAGTCGGCTTTGGACGGCCGTGCAGACCCGAAACTTAAACTGGTGGACTTTGCACATGTGGTGGATGGCCGCGGCGTGATCGATCACAACTTCCTGGGTGGCCTCTGTTCTTTGATCAAGTTTATAGGCGACATTGGTGATGAAGATAACAAGTGTACAAAGTGCGAAGTCAAGCTCGCATAGAAAAAGGCCTATGTAAGAGCAACATGGAAGCAGAGCTTGATTGCGAGGCCTCCCAGTGGGAACCGGAGACTAATTGCATTCCTGCTCTGATTAGGGGTTCAGACTCGGTATAATAACACTCTGAACTAGTCGTAGCTTTTATATTTCTCAATGGCCATGCTTGTCTACTGTCCTTGTTTGGCTGGAATCTGCTGGTGATTCATCTCTCCTTTGAACCGCACTGGTAATTTGCATGAGACCGTTGGTTTGCCAACATGCTTATTGTTTCGGCCAACTAGAATGCCTAATGTTTGTGTTTTGCTGCACTTGTTGCCTGCAAAATGTTCTGCTCGGCGCATTAGATCGGAATTGGTCGCATTGACTCGAGCATCCCGTATCTCCATGGCTGTGCAGAGCGCTTGATTCTATCCATATGAAAGTTAATGTTCTCGTGAATTGCCAGTTAAGACTATGGATTTGGTAATAGTCAGATATGGGATTCATATATTATTTCTGGCACAGAAATAGCAGACAGAGAAACGCATGAACCCCTTTGAGTTTTCTTTGTTTTGCTTGCCCTTAGCCCACTCATCTAACTATTTTTGGGTACTCCCGATCTACATCAGTCCGCTCCGCACGAGCCGTTAGATCATGATCCCACGTGAAGTGAGCTAATATGGGTCGAAATCCGACCCTGCGATACTTGTTTATTATCTTGTTAAGTAAGAGAACAACTCAATAGTTTCATCTGGCCTCTTTGGTCGAACAGTTGTTAAGTGATTATAGCGATGGGCATTGGGCAATACTCTTCTGATCACATGCCGGTATCGAAACTTAACCTATTGGCAAAGAGCCAGAAGACTTAATCACACTAATTAACTTCAATTAGACAACAACCTCAGATAAATAGTAGCTTCATTTCTCCATAATCCACCCCATTATCAGCTCTCAAATTCCCATATTAAGAATGGAGTCTTGGTCGTCACGAGGTGTAGACAAAAGGCCCCACGGAGAACCATTTCATTCTCTTGTCGTTCGGGAGGCGACCGGATGAAAGAAGAGCACCAGTGACCCCCCTGTTCACATCCGTTGGGACTTTGCAGGTCTCTGAGGGAGAGGGCTCCAGGAAAGCCTTGCATTGTGTGAGCTTCCATTTATCTTCGACCTCCGATGGCGACAAGGTTGCCAAGAAATAGCCGTTTGCATCAGTCGGCCTGCTCAAGATGCAGAACGGAGCGGTTTCGTACCCTCGCTCGTCCACGGCCAAACACGTCACCCTCACCCGAGCACCTGGAATCACGTTATTGTATTCAATCTCAGTTCGCCTTTTTGGAAGAGCAATTGTCAAGTGTATTTGCGACTTACCCGTGATTGCATATATTACCATATATGTAATTCAACTCATTAGCTAATGGAAGACAAGTGAGCTCAAACAGACAATGACTGTAGAAGGTCAGAAACCGGCATGGAGAGAACGTGAACTCATTAGGTACCTCGGAGCGGGTCGAGCCTCGAGCCCGATCTGCAGTAAATGACTCCTCGAATCCCAATGTTTGTGGAGAGGAAGCTTTGGTCTCCACGTAGTTTGGGCTTCTCGACGCCGGATCCGGATCCATAAGCACCGATGTCCGCGGCGAAAATGACTGCAAACAGGGGCAAGAGAAGCAGACAATTGGCGAGACAGATATGAGCAAGAAGAGCCATTCTCGTTTGAAACAGAGTATGGATTCTAAGGCGAGCAAACTCTCTCTGCATTTTATACGTATCGGAAGTGTCCAATTGTAGTGGCTAAAACAGATCGCATTCGGAATGCTTTACATGTCTGCACGTTGGTGTGGGGATCTTGGTGGGTGGCAACATTCGAATATTAATCAGCAATGATTTTTCATCGCGGTCGAAATAATTAATCTTTTCATATATAAAAAAAAAGGACAATTTCACTAAAAATCCTAAATCGATCTCCATTTCACGTTAACCTCAAATTAACTTTTGGCTCACCAAAAATGTCAAACTAATACAAGCCGTGCCATATTTACTTCAGACTAATTTTTCATGCAATAAAAACTTCTCGAACTAGTACACATGTGCCGCATTTTGCCCTCAAACTGATGTACCGATTTGAGATTTTTTATGACACGGAAATTAAGGCAAATATGACAGGAGTGTACCATATTGAGATTTTTTTTCGTGGTATTTAACAAATCCTATAAGAAAAAGGTGATTCTGTCTTATTTTTCAGTATTGCAACCTTACTAAATCATTTGACCAAAAAAAAAAAAAAACCCTTACTAAATCAAAAGTTGTGAGTGTAAAATACAATGAAAGACTAAACGAAGCCCAGCCCATTAACAGAAGAAGCTCTGAAAAACCCTAGGCCGAAGGTGTGGTATATAACGCTCCACCTTACCTCTTTCCATTTCCTCTTCTGCTTTTCCCAAGCATCGACCGGCGAGCGAGAAAGAGAGGGAGGTGAGAGGGAGATGGTCTCGCTGAAGCTTCAGAAGCGGCTCGCCGCCAGCGTTCTCAAGTGCGGCAGGGGCAAGGTCTGGCTCGATCCCAATGAAGTCAACGAAATCTCCATGGCCAACTCTCGTAAGTCGTGACGTTTCTCTCTCCCTCTCCCTCTCTCTCTCTCTCTCTCTCTCTTCGTTTTGATTTTCCTGCTGTAAGTTCCGGTCGTCTATTTGCGCTGCGTGTCGTGTCTCCTCGATGTCGGTTCGGAGCTGCTTTGTCGGACTTTCTGTCGTCTCGGCAGCAAATGATCGGTAGGGGAAAAAAAAGAGATTCAACAACGGTTTTAAGTATTTGTGTTGATTGGGTGAGCTTCAGTACTTGGAGGTCAAGTTTCTGGTGTTGTTAGTATTGGGGATGAGGATGTGAAGACGTTTCTTGGATGGCTGCTATGTGAATTCGCCTGTGGTGGTTGCTTTCTCCTGTGGCATTCGATTTCTTGTGCTTTTTTCGCTTAATGTGTTTTGCTGAGACGGGTGATCAGTTGGTCTTCTGTTGCTGTTGATGTGAAGAATTGGTGTTGTGGGTCTGAGAATTTATCAACAAGCAATTGTTTGGTTTCCGCGTTTGGCCTTCGATTCTGCTTGGTTCGTAGGAAGGGAAGGAACGTCTGGAGGACTTCCAATCGTTATTTTTCTTTTCAGCTTCATTGGGAGGGGCTGAGTGGAATCTTGGCTAGAATTAAGGCTGTGTACGTTTGGTTCTGAGAGTTGAACTTGCTTGTTGGGTCGCGCTACTAACTTCCTTTCCTTCACTCTATCTGGCTTCGCATCGCAGTCAAAATGATCAACATCTCAACTGTGGTTTGCTCGTTATTTGAGTTATTCTAATTGATTCTGCATAGAGTAGAACGTGCAATTTAGAACTGTTGACCTGGTTTCATGAGTGATGTCTCTAGCGCTGCACTCGATCGCTCGCTTCACCATCGCCCCTCACGAAGTGGTGGCACTTCCTCCGAGTACTGGTTGCATTCTTCTTGTCAGCCGGAAGTGGCTCAGTAGTAAAGTTTCTCTTGCCTTCATTGATTGATAACGATTTGGATGTTGACACAGGCCAGAACATCAGGAAGTTGGTTAAAGATGGTTTCATTATCAGGAAGCCCACTAAGATCCACTCTCGGTCTAGGGCACGGCGCATGAAGGAGGCCAAGAGAAAGGGCCGTCACTCAGGATATGGTAAGTTTCCTCTGAACTGAGAGATCTTCTGTAATTGGAGCTTCAGTACAGTATGAGCTCAGTATGTTTATTTTTTCATTTCAAGTGGGCACAACTCTGTCCTGAAAGGAAGAACTTTTTTCCGATGTATTAGGTGTCCGTATTGTATTTTTTTCATCTCTACGACGTAACCATTGCTCTTGGGATGCTAATAAAATCCTAAGAGGCTGTGAGTAGTAATTCAACCTGATTTCAGGTAAGCGCAAAGGTACGAGGGAGGCAAGGCTGCCCACAAAGATCTTGTGGATGAGGAGGATGCGCGTCCTTAGGCGTTTGCTCCGCAAATATAGGGAATCAAAGAAGATTGACAAGCACATGTACCATGACATGTACATGAGGGTGAAGGGTAACGTATTCAAGAACAAGCGTGTGCTGATGGAGAGCATTCACAAATCTAAGGCAGAGAAGGCCAGAGAAAAGACATTGTCTGACCAATTTGAGGCTAAGAGGGCAAAGAACAAGGCAAGCAGGGAAAGAAAATTTGCTAGGAGGGAGGAACGTTTGGCCCAGGTGAGTCTTATTACCAGCTAGACCATAAAAAATGACTAGATGAGGTAATCAGTTAAGTAGGATTTTGTAGGTTTGTTGAGTCAAATTAATTATCTTGTGTTTAAAGAGCCAAATGAAGTAAAACAAGCTCTGAGAACAGATGAATGAGGGATCAACTAAGTAGAATTTTGTTGAGTCAAAAAGTAATGTTGTGTTTAAAACGCCAAGTGAAGTAAAACAAGCTGGGAGAATAGATGAATGAAAATGTATTTATGTAATAGGTGGATTCTAAATCGATTCCCTTCCATGTCTAATTGATCAGGGACCTGGTGAGAAGCCAGCACCACCACCACCAGCTACGGCACCTGCAGCCGAGTAAGTATATGCCACAAAATGGGCATATTTCTCTTTATCCACAGTTGGATTTATCTGATAGAATTTCATTTGGCTTTCAGGGTACCAAAGAAGGCAAAGAAGTGAAACCCGTTATGAAGAACACTGAAGAGTACACAAATTTTGGTGTTCCTTGTGTCTTTAGTAACTATGTTAGATTAATTTCGCCTACTTGTTTCTGTTTGTTCTGGAACTTACTGTCTCATGTGGTAGAAAGACGGAGTCTGTTGATTTTCAAAGTTCTATTTAGATCCTTGTCTTTCTAATTATTACCGTGGATTTCATTCTGTTAGCATTGCACTTATTTCGAATACTCGGGTGTGGCTGCTTTTCCCTGATTCATCCTTACTCATTCGTTAGATTCATCTATGCGCTTCTTCCATTTGTATGTTTGAAGTTTTTCTCTGAAAAAGAAAAGAGAGAATGGCAGCATTGGAAGCTGGTAACGCCCGTACATGGTAGATGCCGCTGGGTACATCGCCGGTAGCAGGTACATTTGTTGTGACAGTGTAGAGTTTCATATGCCTTGGTTCGGGTACTCGAATGACCAGAGTTGAAAATGATGGCGATTCTTGGTGTTCTATGACCATGTTGGGGGGGTTCATCTTGCGTCAGATTAAGCAAGTTGATTTCTGACGCAAGTTGATATTGTTCGTCATAGTTCAGCTAAAATGCTTTATTTTGTTTAAACAGGCAATAGAGTATCCTTCCTTTAGTCAAAATGATGTCGTCACGTGCGCAGCAAGCACAGTGTTAATCTTGTCTATCAAGAAAATTTGACCCGAAAACATGCTAAAAGCGTTGATGTTTCGAATTAACGTCCGCTTCTGCAGTGGAAGACGGGAAATTCTTCGTTGGACCCTACAAAATGTCCTGCTAGATGACAATTTAGCATTCTGCTCTGATGCCCATTTCTTGCAAAGCAAACTCGTACTTCGTCAGATTCATATTTCGCCCAGAAAATGGGAACTTCCTCTAGACAAGTTTCCATGGCAAAGTAATCTGAGTGAGAGGCTCTTGTGAAAAGCTTGAGATATCATTCGCAAAAATTAGCTCCCAAAGCGGCTCCAGCCGCATTCAATACCGTGGATGTTCTTTTCCTCGGCAAAGAGTGGATCTCCTCGGCATGGGCAGTCGCGAATAAGCAAAGACGATTCGGAGCCCAGAAAGAAAATGGCAAACAACAACAACAATAATAACAATAATTATTGCTATTATAATACTTATAAAGTTGCAGAAGGAGAGTGATTTGATAATAGATTTTGCTAATAACTACTCTTAAAGCACACTTTGGTCATTGCTCCACATATAGTGAATGTGAATTTCCATCAGTGGGAATCATCCCAAACTATACAAGAGTGCGTCGTGGACCCGGTTCCTAGGACTAAGTAGGGCAAATGCAGACGTCAAGAAAACTGAGTAAAGGTATCAACAATTGTTCTACCGAAACAGTCGCAAGTTATACTCACAAGACTGCTTGGACACTCGCGTCGGTTCCCTCAAGTTCTAGCGAATTCACCCCAAATCCACCACAGTAGTATGTATGTGACAATTACTGGATCATACAAAAACTCTACCTCGTTGGGATACGCCGTTAGAATAAAGCACTCGCATTTGAGACTTCAAAAACTTCTTTGATACCGGGAGCTGGAGGGGACCGTTCTGTCAGTATCTCTGAGAGGTTTATGCCGAGCAAAATCGTTGCTTCCATGACTAGACTGAGCTCTAGGTGCGGTCTCGTGGGCTGCCGAGTCATTTGCATTGCTGCATTTCTGTAGTTTGACGATGAAAGTGGCGTTGGTGCCCTTGTCGGGGCCTTCACTCTCGATGGATATGTGACCTCCCATGAGTTCTATAAATCTAAAATCATGAAAAGGAGAGTAGGCGAGATCTCAGATCACAAAACCAAGATAATGCAATTTCATCCGGTGGCTTGCAAACTTTGGTAGACAGAAGGGTCGAGAAAACTATCTCTGAGATATCATCTGAGTGTCCAAAAGAGGTCAGAAAACTGAGATAGTAATCGGTGTAAATAAATCAATCTGCAACCTCAAGGGTCACTAGTTGATATTATGCCTCGAGAAGCATAAAATTTAAGGTTCAAAGATCCATAGATCTTTTCTGACTTAACTGAACTCATTTGAAGCCCACCCAAGGTTGGACATTCCGGCTCAAGGTTTGTCAGTATGCATGAGACGAGGGCTTCATATGCTTGAGGGACTAGCGATCAGTAAAGTGTCCAAAGGACCCAAGATGCTTACAACAGAAAAGAAAGTTGCAATGTGAGCAAAAGCGTTAAGCAATGTGCAATCTACCTTTTGCAAATGGCAAGTCCAAGTCCTACACCGCCACTACCTCGATTAGATCCACTTCGAGGATGAATAAATCTGGTAAATATTTGAGAAATATCTTGTGGCTGTATGCCACAGCCAGAGTCCTTAACCTGTTATGAGAATCCAAGTCAGTTGCATCATTAAGACAATGATAACCCAGATTGATTGCTACGGAAAAAAAGGCATGTTTCCTGATATGGGATGTGCTATACTTCAAATTTATCAGTGCAAAAGAACGTGAAGCAAAGCATTATATAGCAAGCCTAGTGAACTGAAGATAAGGAGTTTCAAAAGGACAATCTATACACATTGAATGAAGCTAAACTGCAAAAGCCATCAACCTGTAATCTCAGGTAGAAGTGGGCATTGCTAAAGACTGGATGGAATTCGGGTGGTCGCCACTCCACTAAAGACTCTGGTTTTGCAATGGAAGCTACAACTGATACGTAGCCTTGCTTTGTGAACTTCACGGCATTCCCGATTATATTTAGCATAGTTTGCATAAGGCGTTTCTCATCGCCAACAGCATGGGTAGGCAGGTCAGGAGCCAGAAATGCAGTCATGGATAGTTTTTTTGCAGAAGCAATGGGCTTTATCAGATTAATAACCTGGCTTCATAAGATAACCAAATTAATCATGTTGCTTCTCGGATAAAGCAAATTAATGTACAAAATGCAGATTATTGTAGACTTCTTAAATACTGTTAGCAAAAAGTTGCTATATTTACCTCTCTGACAATACCATGAAGATTGAATGTTCCAATGTCTAGCTCGAGGCTGCCGTCCTCAAGTTTAGAAAGGTCAAGAACGTCATTAATAAGCGTCGCCAAGAGGTCGCTGCTCTTCAGTATGTTTTCAATCATAACCCTTTGTTCGGGAGTCATTTCGGAATCTAGAAGCAGTGAAGAGAGCGCAATAATTGAATGGAATGGTGTCCTCATTTCATGATTCATTACTGGTAGGAAATCATTGCGAGCATGAATTGCCATCTCTGCCTCGCGGCGAGCTAAATCTAAAGCAATATTCTGCTCAACAAGCTGATCCCGAGCTCGCATGGATTCTTCAAGAATAGCAGCATGGGAGAGAGCCACAGCTACCTAAATATGAAAATGAGATGCAAATTCAGCAGCCAGATAACATGAAAATCCTGGAACCAGATTCATGATTTTTGAAGCAATAGTCGAGGTGCGCCCAAGCTGGCCCGGACACCTCGGTTACCAAAAAAAAAGAATAATAAGGAACCAAAGGGGAACAAAAATCTATGTTTCTAATTCTGAGACTCCGTAGAAGGTTTCATGTAACAATTGCTGGACTAAGCCCCAAAGGCCCAAACTTTGAACAAGGACAGTCAATGTTTTAAATTGCGGTCGCGGAAGCCGTCACACTGCAGGAGCGGCCTCCTAATAGCTGATAGTGGTTATGAAATTTCATACAATTTGCAAAAACATGCTAAATTCCTCAATTAACTTGTGTGAAGTGTATAAGGTTTATTTTTTCATATTACACTAATGTTAGAGAGCAGTTCAGGTATGTAAGGGTGCCAAAAAGTTGAGTCATATGAATTTATGGTAAGATTTGACAGGGAGGATAGGAGATATCCTTTGGGATTAATGAACTACTCTCATAAATGGCTATAAGTGATGAAAAGATACACTAGGAAGTCACAAAATAACAGTAATACACGACATGTCTACATTTAAACAAAAAGATATCACAAAATATACCTAAACACTAACATCATAGGAATTAGAATACTACAGACACATCATGAAAACAAACAATGGTTTATCACCACCTGCATAGAAAACATCTAAAAAAAAATTACCGTTCTTTTCTCTCATGATCTGATCTTTTGTTTTTCTTTTTTCTTTTTTGTTCTTTTTCTTATTTTGGAGGAAAAATGACGCAAATGGTCACTGAACTATGATCGAACGTGCAATGCCGTCCCTGGACTATTGATTTGTTTAGGTTAATTCCATGAAAAAACAAAAACCAGTGCACATGTGACAAATTTACCCCAAATTAATTTTTGGGTCACCAAAAATCCCAAACCGGTACACGCGTGACACACTTACCCTCCATTGACTTCCCCCAAATTTTACCTTGAAATTGCCAAACTGTATGACATATGGCAATAACTCACTTGACGTGGCAAGTCCACGTGGAAATCCATAACTCTCTTCTTGTTTCTTCAGTTAGCCCTAATGTGAAAACAAATAGTGCTCATTCTCTCTCTATGAGGGTATGAAAAACCATAGGTCTTCCTCTTCATAAAGCACACTTCGTCATCTCATCTTCGTCCTCGTGATTAGGCATCGGAACTTGTTCGAGCACGTCTCTGAACTTTTGGCATATGTTCAATTAAGTCACTGGACTATATGAGCATGTTCAATGTTGTCCATGAACTTGAATCAATTGAAGGATAACATATAAATATTTTCATACAATCCAAGAACTAGATTGAACATTTATCAAAAGTTCAAGGACCACATTAAACAAACTAAAATTTCAAGGACGACATTGCACATTAGACTAAAGTTCAATTACCATATTGAACAAATTAAAAGTTTATGGACCACATTGCACATTGGGCTTAAGCTCTAGGACCATTTGTGTAATTTCTCGTTTGGGAAAGAGACCAAGATTTGGAAAGAAATATTTTCTTGAGTTTGGGAGATATTTCTTGCAACCACCGCAATATCGCAAATAGCAGCCGTGAATTTGTGATAGCCACAATAGCAGAGATAGCAGCCACTATGGGCAAGATTCAGATTCTCGCTGCAAGAGTGGCTAATAGCGGTAGCAGCCGCTGCTAACATTATATACCGACCGCAACGGCCACTATTTAAATGCATGATGGACAATCCTGACACCAGACATGGATCAGGTAGGAGAGAAAAAACGAAGTGAAAAGCAGAATAAGAAAAGAATCAGAAGCAGGAGACAAGCCGATATATTGAATTCATAAAGAGCACATTAGTGATTTAGCATCTACTCTCAGTTGGAAACCATAACGACAGGCACATGCATCTTAATGAACTTGCATGCATACCACACTGTAGCAGCAGACTTCTCCGTCGCAATTGTTGAAACAGAGACGGCATCAGAAATTGTTATTTATTGGAGGATATGCTAAAATCAGAACTAACAGCAACAACAAAGAGTATAAACGACTAATGTATTTCTAAGCAAAAGATACAAAAGCACCACTTCACTGCTGCATTAGCATGATATCAAAATCCAGTGAGAGGGACCTGTGCAAAAAGCAAAGGTAATGGCCAGAATAGCTTCTAGCTTGTGATTATGCAGAGCTACTGTTATTCTCAGTTCAATAATGTTCCATGTTATTATATATCCACCAAACGGGAATATAGGAAGAGCAAACTTCTAGAAATGAGTTCCCCATTCCATGAAACTTATTCATAGCTGTGCTTTACCTTGGCCACCTTACAGAAGCCCTCTAATTGCACTTACGGTGGTCTTCATTTGTTTTAATCGTTCTTTCAACCACTGCTTTGTGGACTACCGTGCTTAACTTCTAAAGATTTACAGCTATCCAAGCAACCGTGAGAAGGTACGCCCAGTGCCAAACTCGTGAAAGGCAATGTGTCCACGTTTATAGAAGAGAAGGTACCCAGGAAATTTTCAATCAAGTAAGAGAGGACAAACCTGGTCTGCAACAACCTCAACAAGTTCCAACTCGTGCTCTCGCCATTGTCTACCACAGTTTGTAGGGAGAATCAGAACCATCACTGCATAGCTTTTCACCGAAAGGTCAGGCCAATCATTAATCTGAAAATTTGATAGGTGCAAGAGAGGTACTCGAACTGCGACAACTTCTGGTGGCATATATCTGCCCACAAGAGGTCTGATCCTAGCTAGTGGACATCTATAGGGAATATGCATCGCTCGTCCACTACTGAAAACTTCATTGACAGGGGGAAGGTTTATCGGAATGTTAGATCCAACCGATAGCTGATGGTGTAGAGTATGGGAGAGTTGCAAGGTCGTGCCCGTTCGTGACGGCATCCACAAGGCACATTCCTCAAGCCCTAATGTCCTTCCCAATTCTACAAGAGTTGTTTTCAGTATGGTATGGCGGTCAAGGGTACTTCTAATCTCATAAGTTAGCATCCTAACGTGCCGTCCAGTTTCCTCTTGTGTAAGAATGAGGCCCATCTCTCTGTCGAGCTCTTCAGCTTTATTCTTCAAAAACAATTCCCTAGTTTTTACGCTCAGCAAGTCAGGAATTATGTGGACAAGCATCAAAGCTGTTCCACATGACACAATGGCACAAGAAACTTTGGCAATTGTCATCACCACAGCAACAGCTTTTGAATGCATACTCATTGTCCACAGATTTATAAAGTGAGTCGCCCCACAAAGAACAATGAAAGCACCAAACTGCATCAGCACCCATCTATACGGGAAGAACACAGATTTTTGCACAAAGTATATGAGCTCGAGGGGAATCGAAAAATATGCCAAAGCAATCAAGAAGTCCGATATGTACTGATACTTCACAAGTAGTTCTCCAGGAGGCCATTGGGTGTCGATGCAATCGCAGGCCTCCATCATATAGTAAACCCCTCTCTAAACCTGAGTATTCAAGAACAAAACAATTCACATCTCACCACCCACTATGACCTGCAAAAAAGCATTACGAAACTTTGGTGTACGTGCAAAGCTCCTATCAATTGCTTTAAACTGGTGCACTTCTATGCCCTCAAAGATGGATCTGGTCCAAATTCTGTTGTGGGTTATGAACAACCAACAACTTCTATCACAAACTCAGAATGGTTGAAGCAGAGATTGAGCACATCTGAGGACGAATCGGTCAATGTGTCGCATTATCAAGATGGCGTCTGATTGGTTGAGGAAAAACTAATGATCCAATATGGTGAACTCTGTTTGAGTTCAGCTAAATTGAGAAACAAATAAATTTAATGGACCTTCCAAGCGATTCCCTCATTGTCAGTGTGCGTCTGTCTGAGAGAGGGAGAGAGACAGAGAGCTTTGATGTCTGAAGATAATTGTACAGAAAGTTTTCCAAATAAAAAAATGCAAGCACATGATCCAGACCAAAGGGACAAGCATCATACTACACTCACTGATCACTCACTGATCAACCAAAATAAGATAAAAAAAATATAATAATAAAAAGCTAAAAAAATCTATCCCCAGTATCCCACAGCCGTAACATGCCAAACAAATTCTTTGAGAGGGAGAGAGAGGAGGGAGAGACCAAGCAGATGGGAAGTGGTCTCCCTCTTCTTCTTTTCCTTCCGTGCCCAAAGAAGATTATTCTTAGCATAGTCTTGCTCGTACCGAAAGACTTCGAATGAACTTAAAAACGAGGAAAGAAAACATGCAAGAAAATCAACAGATAAGAAAGAAAGAAAGCAACGAGAAATGGGTACCGGACAAGAAGAAGAGGAAGTGAGATCAGCTGCCGAATCTGTAATAATTCCCATCGAGAGAGATAAAGAGAGAGGGCAGAGAACTGATGAACAGAAGAGGGAATGGAAACTGAGTAAAGCCACGGCGTCACGGACAAGGTGGCACCTCCTTCTTTTTTCTTTTGTTTTAACTTCTTGTCTTGCTTGGCACACATGTTTAGGAGGGAAAGAATTTGGAGGGACGAGTGTTATTTATTTTGGCTTCAAAAAAAAAAAAGTCGAAAGCAATTTCTTTCACTTTCGTCAAAATTCAAAGGGAAAATTACAAATAAGAATTTGAAATGCTGTTGTTTTTCAAATAAGGATCTGAAGTAGACATTATTTTAAATAAGGGTCTTTTTATTTCAAAAAAAGACCTGACCAAATGACGTTTTTGTCCTTATACTTTTTTGAATTTTTTCTTTTCTTTTTTTTCCCTTTTTTTTCTTCTTTTGCTTCTCCTCCTTCGCTCCCCTGCCCTGCAACCGTGGACACCTTCATCTTCTTCAACCCCGACGTCTTCTGCAACCCTTCGACGGCTTCCTGGCGGAAGTACAGCGGGCAGCCGGAGCCGTCGCCGGCCGCTAGCATGGCGGCGAGGATGCCCCTGACGCGGTCCCGGCGAGGACGTCAAAGAAGTCGCAACGGAGGGGTGGGGTCGTCGGTCCTGAGGCGAATCTGATCCTCGAGGCGGACGAGGGCAGCGCCGGCGACAATGCAAGTGGTCCCGCCGCCGTTGATGTAGAGGAGGCGGGTGCGCTTAGGGGCCTCATGGTGGGACAGCCATTTCTACTCGAGCTTGGTGAAGATCTCCACAGACCAAGCTCAATCATATACATGGAAGAAACTTGGAAACTTTTCATTTGATGTTCGTGAATGATCTTGCCAAGCAAAGGACGCGAGGATCCATCTGAGTTCTGGCCGCTTGATTGGATTCGTCTCAGTTGAACTCCATCCATTCTACCTGAATTCGTCTTGGAGTAGTCCACAGTTCATTCTACGTGGAAAGATGAGCACATGAACGGGTATGCTGAGCAATCAATGGCTTATTTTTCTCAAAAAGAGAGAGACAAAGTGACCACTCGCTCTCAAACCTGATTGCTTCTCAAAACATGCACCGCAAACAATGCTTTCTGTTTCTTGATTTGGATCTCGCAGGCGAATTAGGGTCTGAAAAAAATCATAAGTTGTCTCATTTTCGCGTTAGTTTTCATCGAAACCAATGGAGGGTCGGTCTCCTTCTGAGTGACGTGTACTGCATTCATTCCAATCAACACATGCCGCAATAAACAATGCCTTTTGTTTTGCGCCGATCGCCATCGTCTTTCTCTAAGGCAGGTGCGCTTAGCGACCTCGCAGTGGGACAGACCAAGGTCTGTGGAGATCTTCACCAAGCTCGAGCAGAAAACGGCTGTCCCACTGCGAGGTCGCCAAACGCACCCGCCTCCTCTGCATCGACGGTTGCGGGACCACTTGCATTATCGCCCGCCTCAGGACCAACGCCTCCGTCGCGACTTTTTCGACGTCCTCCCCAGGACCGGCATCGGGGGCATCCTCGCCTCCGAGCTCGCGACCGGCGACGGCTCTGACCGCCCGCTGTACTCCCGCCAGGAAGCCGTCGAAGGGTTGCAGAAGACGTCGGGGTCGAAGAAGACGAAGGTGTCCACGGTTGCAGAAGACGTTGGGCAGGGGAGGGGAGGGGAAGAAGAAAAAGAGAAAAAAAAAACAAAAGGGAAAGATAAAAATTGAAAAAGAAAAAAAAATTAAGGAAGTAAAAAGACGAAAATGCCTTTCGATCGGGCCCTTCTTTTAAACAAAAAGAGCACTCAAGATCCTTATTTAAAATAAGATCTACTTTAGGTCTTTATTTAAGAAAATAAAGGCAGTTTAGGCCTTTATTTGGAATTTTTCCAAATTCAAAATTCTATCCAAATTTTCGAAATTATTGGGAGAATTACCCGCAAATTTAACGTGTCAAAAGCACATTTTAGAGGGTTTCGAGCTACAGGGCACAGAACGGACCCATGTAACAGTGTACTTCGGTGTCGGGTCGGATGGCCCGACACATGTGATGGACCGATGGTCCATATGATGATGTTAAGGACATTTTAGGGTCATTGAGGGTCCCACTCTCCTCCCAAATTAGGTGATGGGGATTAAAAAAAAATCAAGGCGTGCCAAAGATTTTTAATTTTCAGCATAACAGCAAGGCTTCTTATATACGATTTAACCCGAACGCAGCCTTTTATCTTTTATACGCGAGATCAAAGTAAAGTTTGTCAAGGATGAATCTACGGATTATCCATTTTTTTAACCGGATCAGAAAGATCAATCATAATTGTCAAAAATAAAAATAAAAATTCCAAACCGAGAGAAGTTTATTTAGTAAAGATCACTTTGTCCGGCGATGCGATTCGTTAACTAATGATTTTCTCGTCGAATCGAAACGGCGACGGATATGTCCCTTTCCGAAGTGGGCAGAAAAATTAAAAAGTTTATTAGAGATCAAAATGTTGAGTTGCTTATGTACTAAGGATAAGTGCATTAGAAGTTCTAAAACTTGTCACGAAGGTGCAATTGAGTCTTAAATCTTTTAAAAAGTACAATTAAGTCTTAAAAATTGTCAAGAAAGTATAATTGAGTCCCAAGACTTTTAAAAGGTACAATCAAGTCATAAAACTTGACACGAAAGTGCAATCGAGTCCTAGAACTTTTAAAAAGTGCAATCAACTAAAGGATCGCATTTCACCGACTTGACAAATTTTAAGACTTGATTGCTCTTTTTAAAAGTTTCAAGGCTTAATTGTACTTTCTGACAAGTTATAGGACTTAAGTAGGAACTTGACTCTTTCTTTTGATATGTCGATGTGTGGTGACAAGTTTTAGAACTTGCTATTATTCCCATGTATTACTAGAAGAGAGCAAGTGACTTGGGCTGTTATGGGTAGAGCTGTCAATATGGGTCCATGACTCATTTATGACCCATATTTTATATATATGGGTTCTATGTGGGTTGTTAGTTTTTAGAGGACTCACTAAAAATAAGTCCAAAAAAGTTGAAGCTAAATTTGATGAGTAAAAAATGGGTCACACATAGAACCTATTTTCGACCCATGGGTGTGGCCTGCACCTTCCACAAGTTATAAATAGGCCTCAAAGGCTCAACTTCACTAGTTTATATTTTTTATTTGTTAGTTTAAATTTTATATTTTTATAAGTAAAAGAAAGAAATATTACATTTTTGGTCTGAAAAGAAAAAAATATATAAAAAATGTTCATGGCTGCCCGCCGTCGCCGGTCAACGGAGAAAAATAAAATAAAAATTAAAAATAAAAATAAAAATAAAATAAATTAAAAATACTTTTAAAAAATGAAAAAATATTTTTTAATAATAAAAAAATTGAATAAAAAAATATTTTTTATTTTATTTACTAATTTTTTATTATTTAATTTGCTTTTTTTTTATTTGATGTGAAGTTTTTATCCAAGTAATATATACATGCTTAAAATAGATTAAATGGGTTGTATAGATTTTCCTAGAATATTAGTGTGTTTTAGTAATATGGGTCAAAATGGGTCGGATCGAGTATGGATCATTAAATATGGATCAAAACAGGTTAGACGGGTCAATATGGATCAGACCATATTCGATACGACCCAAACCCAATCCGATCCACTCATTTGACATATCTGGGTAAGGGGAAGAGCGGAGAAAGACAAGTATAACACAACCAAGCACTAATTAGGCTGGTGGAACAAGGCGGGCGCCCACCTCTCAGGTTCATAGAATTCTGGTGTGCCCGAAAGATGAAGTTCATGGAATATGGTCTGAATCCTAGAAAGAGGATCAACTTTCTATTCAAAACTTGTCCTGAAGCAAAGTATAATTGGGTCGAGGTCTTGGCCATTCCTGGCAAGTGATCACAAGGCGCGCATCATTGTCGCG